>CM048746.1:580166182-581662848 GCA_026315105.1 Locusta migratoria | reverse complement strand
TTACTCTTGAATCTGTCAGTACTATTTATTAAAAGGAAAATTTGTCCACTCAACTGATAATACAAGGTGAAAATAAAGAGAGAAAGAAAACATTCATTAATAAAACTTATCACTTAGTGGTCCAAGAGATTCTCAAAGACTGACTACAATTTTATATGTAGTAATAAGCTAAATCAGGAAATTGTTATCCCTATCAATTGCACTCAGCTCTATACAGTAGGTGACATACCAGGTGGGCACACAAAAGGACAGCGTGATGGGGATCGCCAGTCCACACACAGCCCTTGCTGTGTACATTTCCGAACATATGCTTCCATATCCCTACAAGCAGCATCCGCCACTTCTAATGAGTGGCAAATATCAAACTGGCAGGCAGTCACAAAATCAGTCGGGGCTCCAAGCAACTGACGGCACTAAAATGTCAAAAAGTTCATCTATATTATGGATACATCATTCTGAAATGACTATCAGTTGTGTAATTTATTTCAATAGTGCATTGTTATCAAGTTACTTATGCCCACTAAAAACATAAAATTTTGTGCAGTTCAACATTAAAATGACAAAGATACATTTAATAATGGAAAGTCCAGGTTGGAATAAATAATATAGTGAGGACAGTAACTACTCACCGCAAAGACGTGGCGACGAGCTGCGACAGGCACATACAAAAGACACACACATACAACACATTCAGCTATCGGCCATGGCCTTCTTCAGAAATAGAGCACTCACGCAATCACACAGGCACACAACACAGTCATACAACCATCACCTCCGACTGCCAGTCGGAGGTGATGGTTGTATGACTGTGTTGTGTGCCTGTGTGATTGCGTGAGTGCTCTATTTCTGAAGAAGGCCATGGCCGATAGCTGAATGTGTTGTATGTGTGTGTCTTTTGTATGTGCCTGTCGCAGCTCGTCGCCACGTCTTTGCGGTGAGTAGTTACTGTCCTCACTATATTATTTATTAAAGATACATTTAAATAACACACAGGCATAATTAGATATGGCAAAACTCTATGTATACTTTTAAATTCATTCCCATCTCTTACTGTGTTCCAGCAATTGACATTACAAGCACCTATTTTCTTGATTAATACATTGTAAACATCAAATATTAACAACACTTATAAAATAATTACAGTCCATCACACTCACTTTAAATTATACACTCGAGATGTAACTTATAATAGAAAAGTATTGGGGGAGTCCTGTAGGTTTTATCTGTTGACTTCAGAATCACTGCCAATTCAGAAATTCAAGACAGTCAATTATATTACTTGTGTGTTACACCACTCTGACAGTGCCATAGAGTCTTGGTGGATTCTCTATGTGTGACAAAGTATAAGCCAAGTTGCAGCTTTGTCAGGATGAGATAACCATTTTTCTGTATTTTGTTGAGTCAACGGGCATTGGAGATGATTCAGAAGCCTGACCATGTACCTTTGCAGCAACTATAACAAGATTATCACTGCACAATTTGTCATGGATTTATATTCAATTCTGTGGCCAGATGACTTACTGACAAACTTGTTGGTGGATGGGCAGTATTTTTCATGCATCAACTTGCGTGATGTATACTTGCAGTTGAGGCTGGATGCAGATTCTTAGACTTTCTTCATACTCAACACCCCCATTTGCACTATATCAATTTAAACAAGAAATCTCACTTGGATTGGGATTTTATCAATGATATTTGGAGTACTCGATTTACGATATCTCCATTGCATAAACTACCTTGATGACATCTGAGTTATGCGCTCTACGCGAGTACATGAGAGAAACATTTGTGAAAGCTGCAGATGGATTCTTGTTCACAATGGATGATATCTTTCAGCATACTTTGATGGGTTTGTCATTGACAGCAGAGAGGTCACAACCACAACAGTCATCGATTCACATTTTCAGATTTCCTGGTGAATTAGCCAAACAATGTCTTCACTGATGTGGATTCAGTGTTTCTTTGCATTTATGATTGACTCCATTTTGCCATTGGGGTCTTTTTGCTTGCCACAGATGAACAAAGATGTCAGGTGATCATTTACCAACATTGCACACTTGGAAACTCGAGCTCAACATGTGCTCCCTGGGGTACGCCACATGTCTATTTGCTTGTGTTCAACTGCAACATCAAACACCTGGTGTACGCTTGTAGGATCTTTGAACAGATCCAGACTGTGCCACCACACCAGTTTTCCTGTCATATAGGGTGTTTCTTGATTTCAAAGGCCACCATTTCAGCAGCATGTGGTTTTAGGTGGCTGATAGCTTGTCAAATTTGGTATACATAACAAAGCTTTCCTCCTGCTATCAATTACCAATGTCCATTCTGTCATAGTAACAATCCTTGTGTCTAATAGTGGTCACCAATTTGTGTTGTTCTGGGTCTGAAGACTTTGGCACTTGCAACAGATTTCAGCTTCTGACTAGCATTCTGTTTCACAAGGTTGACTATTTATGTTCAAGACCAAAATGAACTACCCAGTGTCTGCCTCCTCCTGCAGCAATGCATTATTGAGTTTTGTGTTAATGTACAGGACAATGCACGTGAACAGATGCTAGACAATTTGCAGGTACCAGCCAGAGGTTCTCCTGGGTTTATGGTCCCCTGACGTTCATGCTTCAACCCATCATGCACACCACATTTTCACCCAAGGACAGCCATATGGGCCTGGAGTTTCAGGTAGCAGCAGAAGTGGCTACTGGAGTTAGGTCTGACCCAAATGTCAACGTTTGTTTGTGGTGGATGTGGGGCAGGACAACTGACCATCATGCAAATCAGTTGTGGCAATGCCCTGTCAGCTCATCATTACCAAAGGCTTTCAGTCAGCTGGGTGAGTGCTGTTTGGTTATGACATTCTCCAGAGGAAGCTATCATTTGCAGCAATGTGTCCCAAATGCTGTCCCCTTCATGTCCTTTCTTCCATTGTAGCCTCAGTCCCTTGTGAGGTTTACTGGTGCATTTACTTATGGATTATGACCCACCCTCCTCTCCCCCTTGCTGGTGGATATAGCCTTGGCTCTGCCACTGCTGCCCCAGACTCTTCAACCTTCAGCCCCTACACTGCAGTTAGCAGCATCACCACTGCCTCCTTCAGTATCCTCTTTGGTTCTGTATCAGAGGTTGGGGCACAAGCCTGGCCATTCTGCCCAACTTGGCTATTTTTGTAACATCCCTGGGAATTGCAATGACTTCTGAGAGCTTGTGTGTGCGTTGCAGTGGAATAGTGTGAGGAAATGGCGTGAGGGGACACATGCAACACATTGTATTGGCATAGCAACTGATGAAAGTGTTTACCTGTGGGCAGTAGTAAGCTGAATGAACAGTTGCAATTTTGAGTTCAGCCATAACGGACCTTGCTTTGTGGTTTGTAACATTTATTATTTCAATTTGCTGAGTTGTCAGCAACTCATTCCACCCCCATGTTGTGTTTACCCCCTTGCTTGTTGCTGCATGGTTTCAGACTTCCTGCTTCCCCATCTGCTAACTCACATGGCAATTTTTGTTCTTTTCTCTAATTGTTGTAGTGGCACTGTTAGACCATACAGTAACTTGTGACAGTGTTGTTTAATAGTGTTGTCACACCAGTGCAGGTACTATACTAGTGCAGATGCTGAACAAGACATTAATTAGCAATGGAAGATAAATAGTAGCACTTTAACATACTGAGGCAGTATCAACAGACTACATCACACAAAAGGACGAATCAATGAAATTTTAGTCTCCTTACTGTCGATCAAACTTTTCATCTGATTTCTTTCAAAATACTTCATTCATTTTTTGAAAATAATGATTTTTTCATCATATGCCATATAATAGTCCTGGCAGCATTTCAATCTTTTAAAGCAAGATGTGGAAGAACTCCAACATAATAATCAAGCACAGCACATTATCTTAAAGTAATAAAGATATAAACAAAAACAATACTAGAAGGAAAAATTATCTTTGATGTGTACTTCCTTTAAGTGAATTTGACTTTGGCACAGAAAGGACAACACTGCTCAGCTATAAAACTGTTTAACCATTTGCCTAGTAAAATAACATTTTCAACAAACATTGTGTTTTCATATGAAGATTAAAGTTGTATCTGCTTTAAAAACTTCTCGCTTTAAACTGTAAGACATACCCAGGGGCAGATATAGACTCAAGAGACTGAAGGAAGGTAGAAAAGTTAGGAGATGGAAACTGGACAAATTGAAGGAAATAGAGGTGGTTGAGGGTTTCAGAGGGAGCATTAGGCAAGGATTGGCTGAAACAGGGCAAAGTAATACAGTAGAAGAAGAATGGGTAGATCTGAGAGATAGAGTAGTGAAAGCAGCAGAGGATCATAAAGGAAGAAGGACAAGGCCTAATAGGAACCTCTGGATAATGCACAATATACTGAACTTAATCGATGAAATGAGAAAATACAAAATGCATCAAGTGAAGCAGACAAAAGGGAGTACAAACATCTGAAAAATGAGATTGACAGGAAGTACGGACTGGCTAAGCAGGAGTGGCTAGAGGACACTTGCAGAACTGTAGAAGATTGTATAACTAGGGGAAAGATAGATACCACCTACAGCAAAATAAATGAGATTTTTGGAGACAAGAAAGGCAGCTGTATGAATATCAAGCACTGAGATGGAAAACCAATACCAAGGAAAGAGATGAAAGTTGAAATGTGGAAGTAATATATAAAGGGCCTGTACAAAGGAAATAAACTTCAAGGTAGTATTCCATAAATTGAAGACGAAGTGAAGGAAGAGGAGATAGGAGATAATGATACTGCAAGAAGAATTTGACAGAGGGCTGAAAGATTTGAGTCAAAACAAGGCCCATGAAATAGATGATATTCCATCTGAACTGCTGATATTGTTAGGAGAGCCAGTCATGAGGAAATTGTTCAAACTGGTATGCAAGATGTAAGAGACAGGGAAAATACCCTCCCACTTCAAGAAGAATATAGTAATTCCAATTCCAAAGAAAGCAAGTGTAAACACATGTGAAAATTACAGAACTATCAGTTTAATAAGTCATGGTTGCAAAATATTAACATGAATTATTCACAGACGATTGGGAAAACTCATGGAATCCAGCCTTGGGGAAGATCAGTTTGGATTTAGGAGAAATGTAGGAACACGGAAGGCAATACTCACATTACAATGTATCTTAGAAGATAGGCCAAGGAAAGGCAAACCTACATTTTTAGCGTTTGTAGATTTGGAGAAAGCTTTTGACAATGTTTACTGGAATAAACTCTTTCAAACTCTGAAGGTAAAAGGGGAGTAAATAGATATATTCAACTTATACAAAAATTCAAACTACGGTTATTAGAGTCGATGGGCATGAAAGGGATGCAGAGTTTGGGAAGGGAGTAAGACAGGGTTTTAGCCTTTCCCCAATGTTGATCAGTCTGTACATTGAGCAAGTAGTGAAGGAATGCAAGGAGAAATTTGGAGAGGAAATTAAAGTTCAAGGAGAAGAAATAAAAACCTTGCATTTTGCTCATGACATAGTAATTCTGTCAGAAACCACAAAGGATTTGGAAGAGCAATTGAATGGAATGGACAGGGTCTTGAAAAGAAGATATAAGATGAACATCAAAAAGAGTAAAACAAGGATAATTGAATGTAGTGTCAGAAAGTCAGGCGATGCTGAAGGAATTAGATTAGGTAATGAGACAATAAAAGTAGTAGATGAGTTTTGTTACTTGAGTAGCAAGATAACTTCTGATGGCCGAAGTAAAGAAGACATAAAATGCAGAATAGCTATGCAAAGAAAAGTGTTTCTGAAGAAGCGAAATTTGTTGACATCCAATATTAGTTTAAATGTTAGGAAGTCCTTTCTGAAAGCATTTGTCTGAGTGTAGCATTGTATGGGGAAAAAAATTGATGAAAAGGAGTTAATACAAAAATATGATAGCAGCTTTTGAAATGTGGTTTTACAGACGAATGATGAAAATTAGATGGGTAGATCATGTAACTAATGAGGCGGTGTTTAACCGAACTGGGGAGAAAAGGAGTTTCTGGCATATCCTGACTAAGAGAAGGGATAGATTGGTGGGGCACGTTCTGAGACATCAAGGAATCAACAACTTAGCATTAGAGGGAAGTGTGTGGGGTAAAAATCATAGAGGGAGACTGAGGGAAGAATGCAGTAAGCAGATTCAAAAGGATGCAGGTTGCCGAACTTATTCTCAGATGAAGAGACTTGCACAGGACAGGGTAGTATGCAGAGCTGCATCAAACCAGTCTGTGGACTGAAGACAACAACAACAACAACAACAACAACAACATGTAGCACAGAGGAATTCTTAAATAGAAATAATTAGCCAATAGCAAGTCTTAAATAGCTAACACATAGCATGTTCTTTGAACTTTTATTTATCTGACATATTCTACTTCACAATGTTTATCATGGGTTTGATACATGGAGTTAACTGACTGAAACACATCATTTAAATTTACTGGATGCTTAATTAAGGCCAGACAGGGAAAATACAACAATTTGGCAAAGACTCATCAATGTACATACCATGATGGATGATTTCTGTACAGGTGAGAAAAACATACGGCTTATACCATAATCCTACATTTCAAACATAAATTAAAAAAAAAAATGAATTCAGAAAATTGTAAGTAACAAGCAACAATTAATAATACCTGTCCAAAAACTTCAGCTGTAATAAGCTCCATACATGGGTCCTGGTCAGGAGGCAGGTTCTCACAACGCGTCTTTGGAGTTGTCGTGCATTTCATTTCATTATTGATATCTTCTGTCAACCAGCTTTTGCCAAATTCATTTATGTCTTCAGTAAAGTCACCAGATTTTGTTTTAAAGTCATCATGTGGGTTTCTATTACAGTCCCCTTCAAAATAAAAAGACACAATTGAATTAGTACTGCTTATGAGGCAGTAGGAGATGGTCAAAAGTAAATTAAGGAGTTTTCAGTACTTTACAAAGTAATTGTAATGAACAGTCACATGAAAGCAAGACAAATTGCAAAAGAGTAAGAAAACTGTTTGTTACTAAAGTAATCATCATAACTGTTAAATATATTTATCCCACTGTGATACAAGATGTTCAATACCTGGATAGAAAAATGTGGTTGCCAGCATAACTGTTATTGTACCATGAATAATAACTTTCTTCAGTGTTATGAAAATATGAAAATTGGTATACCAACCATAGAGTGGCTCCTGTGGACTGGCAACCCTCATAGCACATTGGTGTAATGGGAAACATACTCAAGAGGTGTACACCCTTCTCAGTATCTCAGAAAATTGGAAACATGTCCCAGTTCAATGGACAGAAATAACAACACAAACAAGCCTAATATGCATTACTTCTTGCAGGGGAGCTGGCTGCAATTTGAATGCTGACAGACTGAATCCTGCCACAATGTATCCATACACTCATTACAGATTGGCTGGAGCCAGGTATTTGGGTTCACAGTTGGTTCCGAGGCCAGGTTCCCCTTTCAACTAGTGCAGCCATGATATTCAAGACAATGTACCTTCATATCTTCATCTGAGAATACTTTGGCTTGTTATAGTGACACCTTCCTTCTTGGGATCGTTGTTCATCTTCTAGATGACCTTGCCATCCAGTGCACTATGACCTTGGTAAATGAACTTTCCACTGTGACCCCATATGGTTTTCCTGTGGCCTCTCTGTGGACTATTGAGCTAAGACTTCTGTGTCTGATCAAGACTGTTTTGCATAGAGTTAAGCATTTTGTCATCTTCTTTGATGAACTTCACTTTGCCACATTCTGAAGTAATTACATGATTCAATTTGTTTTTTGTGAACTTATACCAATAACTGTATGAATAAATCATGTTCCTAAAATTGTTGTGTTGGGCAGTCAGAACAAAAACCATATGGTGAGATTGGGACTGTGTGGAGGATGTGTAAGGGTAACTCAACAAAACTACTGCAGGATAACAACATTTGGAGAGGCATTATCCTACTACACAATGATTCTGTTTTGACTACAATGCATAAGTTTCTTTAAGAAACCCGAATACATCCCCCATTATGTCCCATGCAATTTTCATATATTTGAGACTCAGAAAAAAGACTTGATACTATCATGGTTCTGTTGGCAACCACATACAATTTAAAATCATGGCGTAGTCTGTATTCTCTCAGAGTGAGATAAGGCCATGGGTGAAAATTTAAGCTGTGTGAATGTGATTGTGTATTTTATGTGCCTGTCTATGGCTCAGCGATCTTCTTTATGGTGAGTTGTTATCTATCGTCTACTACTGACATTCCAAGATGACAATTACTTTTGAAATGATAAGCAATTTGCTTTCTTTAAAGCCACTGTCTATTTTAGTGCCTCTTATAAAAGGATGTATGCAGTTTCTCATACACTGTTTGCTAATACACAGAAAAGAAATTTATTGAGCTAGAAAACATTTCCAATTTAAAGGTTACAAGAATGAGAATTATTAATCCTAATTAGGTCCTGAAGAGGTACACCAACCACATATCCCAAGCTTTCCTCTCTTGCAACTACAACACAGATCTTATTTACAAGAAGATCTCCCAGATATTATGCTCATGTCACTGTATGATTAAAACAATTTCCACTTAGAAAGGAATGGAGTCTGGTTAGACTTTAATATGTCATTGGAAGTGAAGTCAATAGAGACACAGCACAAGCTTTGATTACAAAGGATGGGAAAAGGATATCCAGAGTGTTCTTTTCACATGGACCATTTGTCTGGAGTGATTCAGGAAAACCATCAAGAACCTAAATCAAGAGGCCACACATAGAACAAAATTGTTGTCCTCCTGAATGTAACAAAGTGTGCTAATGACTGTAGCATTTCACTCCTTGTTTCCTCCTTCCATATAATTCAAAAGTACCATCATTGTTAGCCACACGCCCCAGGCCATGAATGCCTTAATACATTATTCCATCAAGATTATGCACTCTGTCTCTTCAACTGCCTCCTCACACCAACCACAGCACTTTCCTAATCTCCTTTGCATATGGTACTATATTATCACATCATTATTTCTACCCCAAGGTTCCTACACATGCAACTGAGCAAGGGAAGAAGACAACAATAGAAATGCTCAGTATATTAAAAACTATGTGAGGATAACAGTAATCTCAAAGGTAGTCATGAAAGCCTGAAAGAAAGGATCCTCATTCTAATGAGATGATCAACACTTGAGTTTGTCAATCTTAGATGACACATCAGTTAACGAAAGAAACACATTTATTAGTCACATGTAAGTATAGCTTAATAGTATGACAAATTTACAGGTTTGCAGTCTGTATGGTACACTTTCATGCGCGAGGAAACTTCAACAGCTTGCATGGCCCACCTAGACAATGAGTACAGCTCACTTTGATGTGCAGTCCAACATTTGGCCACAAATGCCCCACAAATATGTGTATTGTACCACTCGAACAGTCAACCAAATTAAGAACCAGAAAGGCCGCTTGAAAACTCTGAAAGGTGCTACTAATGTCATCTTGGACATATATGCACATCCCTGTGAACTTAAAACTGACCTCTCAACATCAGATGCTCTCTTGCTCTGTGCGCCTCCTTATGTACGCTCCCCGGTCTGATAAGAACAATAAATCTAAATAAAATCCTAATTGAATCTGAAAGAATTGCTACACTTAACATTTAAATATCAGCCTGTGACAATGACATTTTATCTTGTCTTTTGAGTTCTTCTCATATTTTTCAAACATGAAGAATGAACACTAATCTAGCTCTTGTAACTAGTAATTTCTTCCTCATAAAGCAGACTGGGACAGACTGGTGCAGGTTAAAAAGGAAGAGCAGCTCACTCACATCCTAGGATGAAAGGTGCCTTTCCTTTTTAAACTTGTCAATTCTACACATGTCTCCTTACTGAGGAAGAAATTATTTGTTAAAAAAGCTAGGATAGTGTACACGCTTTTTTATGTGTCTATTGTCAGTACTGACATGTCTCTTGACATGGCTAGCAATTATTTATTTGACATTTCTAATGTTTCAAATGAACTCTGAGGTTTCTATAATATTCATTCATTCGCCCATTCATTAAAATATAAACAGCTGCACTTAAACAATGAATATCAAAGAGAATCCTTTCCCCATACACACATACTATGAATTACTGATAGTAATGTCTTGATAAGATTATAATTACAAGGAAGGAGATTAGGGGTTAACATCCTGTCAACAGTATGGTCATTAGAGATGGAGATTTCAAATATGTTGCAGTTTAAATTAATATTGTACATAAAATGATCCTCACCACAAAGACCTTCTACTTTTCCTCCATATGTATGAGAAGGTAGGCGGATATTGAATCCAAAACTTCTATGGAAGTAAGATACTTCCAGCTGTATGGATGGAATCAGAAGAGTCAATTCAGTCTTATCTATTTCTTCTAGAATGATCCAGTCGAGGTGCACAGGGAAATTATTAATCAGTGAGCCATCAACTGTAGTTAAAATCTGTCAAAAGAGAGATGAATATCATTGTAATTAAATAAACAAAGCAACAGCAAATATCTTAGCAATTAACATGAATTTTTGAAGTTCAATTTGTTTATCAATATCACATAGTAATGCATCTATTTTGTCCAGTCCAAAACAGGTGATAAAACATATTCCTTCAGTTAGGTATCCTTTGAATAGTGATCATTTGAAGGTACAGTTTTCTTAAATAAACCAATGCCAAATATATATATATATATATATATATATATATATATATATATATAAAATAGAAAACAGATGACTTACCAAAAAGACCGGCTCGTCGATAGAAACAAATAAAATAAATAAAATCACACACAAACACACATACAAGCTTTCGCCACCACTGGCAGCTTCTTCAGGAAAAAGAGGAAAAAAGGGGAGGAAAAGGGAAGGATATGGGTTTTAAGGAAGTGGAAAAGGAGTCATTCCAATCCCAGGAGTGGAAGGACTTACCTTAGGGGAAAAAAAGGAAGGTAAACAAAAACACACACACCCACACATTTACACAGACGCAAGTACACTTAGGCAGACACACTGTAGAACTGTGATATATATATATATATATATATATATATATATATATAAAAAGACTGAAAAATATGTTTCTTTTGTGCACTGTCAAAGTTAGATAGAAAGCAAATCATCATATGTCTTTGGAACTAATACAATTTATTCCTGATGGAGAACTAAATATGGTACTTACATGTGTCTGGGTATAGCTACGGGCACAAAAATTACTGAAATGACAAACATTCCATCTAATGGATGACTGATAAAAGTTATAGGATTGTTCCCTTTATGGACTCTGAATCAGTTTCAGTAAAGATATCTGCTTATGTTTGCTGCTCACTTTATTCATTCACACATCACATTCCATAGTGTGCAAATTTTTTAATATGGTTGGCTGCTGATAGTATTGTTAATGTAGCTGAGAACTAATAGGTAGCATGTATGTGAGGAAGAAAGAGAGAGAGAGAGAGAGAGAGAGAGAGAGAGAGAGAGAGAGAGAGGACGAGGGGGGGGGGTGTTCAGTTAGCATTCCTGGATTGAGAAATGAAAAAAACTGGTATGAGAAATGAAAAACAAATGTCATCATGAGATGGCATATGGTGAGAATATTATTTAGCATTCCTTTTGAAACTTATGATGCTTTGTGAATTAAACAGAGCAAAATAAGTAAAGAGGTCACAGGATATTCAATTTTATTGAAACATGTAAAAGACAGTTTTAGGGTATATAAGATTAACATATTTCACTACAGGTTTAGTTGAGCTACAAAGTAAAATTTAATGAATAATCACTTTGACTTATATTACCACTCAATTTCATTGGTGAGATTATACAAAGTTCTAGCTTGTAATAAGCCATAGAGCTCATTAATTTATTAGCAGTTGTGTGATATATACAAGACATGATTTCTTTTCAGGCGCCAGCTAAGCTTTGACAAAATGATGAGTTAATAGTTAAAATTGGGCAGCGTGGGACTACACCCTTTATTAGTACTGCTGGAAAGACGCAGTCTAATTTTGATCTGATGTCATAAAATGCCACCTGGGTGATGGTAGAGTTACTTATACAGATTTGAACATTGTTTTCCCACAGTTAGCCCACTGACATAGCTGCCAGACCATTATCTCTGTGTACCCCTGCAACAGGCAATGTTTACAGTCAGAAGACTCAGAATGAAATGAACATGTGAAGCAAACCAACACCATGCCAAAGAGACACACTCGTGCTTCCTACAGCCAACTAAGTGATTGTGAAAATAGGTCAAATTGTGGCCTTCTGAATGGTGAGTGGTGGGATGGTCTTTTCAGACAAGTAGGATGTGCTGTGTCAGGTGTGTTATGATATTAGTTGCAATGGTCACATGAACATTCTCATAACTGTAGATGAGGTGCTGTCTGTTTATGCAGCACAGACATCTGCCACAATTGTCATATAGATACCACAATCACGATAATAAATTTTGTGTTCCCAAAAATCTCAAAACGAATTGTTGCCAACCAGTGACTAGCTATGGGACTATGGGTACACAATCTTCTAGCCTGTTTTCCACAATATCAATGTGTGTGGCTCCTCTGGTGTCATCAGAGGATCACTTGAATAGCACTTGGAATAGCAGGTCCACACCCTCCATGTGAAACCCAATGTGCTCTGCAAGTTGCGCAGCAACTTACCTGGCCAACACAATTTCTGGACTGTCTCCAATTGGACATGTGGGGGATGATGGGACAACAACTGACACACGAGGCTCTTCAACACACAACTCTTGTGGAACTATGTGTTGTCAAGCAGGAATAATGTATCCAAAGGCAGCATTTGCCATCTGTATAATCCAATGGCTGATCAAATCTGTATCTGCACTGGTACCCATGAAGGCTACACCACATACTACAAGGGGTGTTTCATCATGTACTGCATATGCAGTGTTTCAATATACTCTAAGTGGGTGTACTAATTTTTATATCAGCCAATCTATACTAATAGTAAATCTGTAAATGTAGGCCTGTCGCTTCAATCTTCCAAGATACTGGATGAATTTTCATGCGGTTTTCACAGGAAACATGAGCAAACATTGGTTCCAGATCTAGGCATGATTTCATCAAAATATAATCATGGAAAAAAGGAGGTATTGTAATTTTAAGTGTTTTCAGTAACCTTCATGTCTGTCTCTTCATCTATTGGGAACCATTTATCTCCAAAACTTCTTCACTAATTCGCATGGGGTTCTCACAGGTAACATCGGCGTACCTTGGGGTAATATATAGTCTTAGTTCCATAAAAAATTGATGTTTTGTCTACAACTGTCATGTCTCTCTTTCTCTTTCATCATATTAATCTCCAAAACTAATAGACGAATTTTCAAAGGGTTTTCACAGGTAACATGAGGGTACCGTGTGGTTACATAAACGCTTCATTTCACAAAATCGGACCAGAGAAACTAAGGTATTACAATTTAACATTTTTCTGAAAGTAGTATCAATTTGAAGAGGGTAATCTCCAAAAGTTCTACACAAACATTCATGGGGTATCACAGACAAATTGAGAATAGCCTGGGACAACTTATAGGCTTCATTTCATCAAATTCAGATCAAGACAATAAAAGATATTGTAATTTGCAGTTTTAAGTGTATTTCATGCTTGGAAAGAACAGTGTAACACAGAAAGAACCAACAGAGGTGCTGTTATTTCTGTAGTGCACAGAAAACTAATAGATAGTGCTGCGGGTGTTCATGTGAAGTTTGGTAGTGATCGTATTTTTACCCTTTTAAAATGCTATTTACACTTTTACTTTTCAAATTTACCATAATTCTGAAAATCATTTTCTTGATTGATATGTTATACGAAATGTGATTCAACATAATGAATACAAAACTGATACAATCCTCACTGTGTTTAATCCATATTTACATACTGCTATCACAGTCTAACATATATGTACAACTGCTATGGAAGTTTAAGTCACACACTTGAAGCAACAATAGTGCCTCTAGCAGAAAAAGAGTCAACCATAAGAATAATGATTGTTTTCAGTGATATTTCTACTTCATTTAGGAAATACTTATTATATTTCAACTTTCCATGCCTCAGTACATTGTCAACAAGAGATATGAATGATCATGAAATAAATGTTTAAAATGGCAAATATCAGTGATGTATGTTGTAAGCTACATTTTGCAAACATATTAAAAATAATAATAATAATTCAACAATACTGACACATTTTCAATACAGTTTTCACAGGAAACGTGAGCTAAGGTTAGGGCAACTTATAGGTATGATTTCATCAAAATCAGGTACGGGCACTGATAACCACGATGTTGAGCACCCTAAAGCTCCAATAACAAAAACAACATCAAAATCAGGTCACGGAAAAAAGATATATTGTAATCTTAAGTGTTTTCAGTAACTGTCTGTCTGTTCATCAATTAGAAATCCATAATCTCCTAAAATCCTTCACGGATTTGCATGGAGCAACTTTGTTTCTTAAAAGTGGGATCAAGGAAAATTTTTTAGACGTAGGCTATGCTTGAAGTATCGATGGCTTACTATAGCAAACAAGCAATAGAGGTGTTGTAGTGCACCAAAGAAGTAATAGACGCCACTGCTGTGTAATAAGTATGTCATAGTCACAGACCTATATATGTCTGTGGGTGTAGTACAGAAAGAAAGAACTAAGCGATGCAATATTATCTCTAAAAATACCAACAAACATTGAACATAGTGTTAATGATTTCGCTTTGGGTATTACACGCTTAATGACATTTCTTTGCTTCTATCAGCATGCTTCATTTATGTTTAAAACTGGCTAAAATCCAGAAGCCTAAAAAACCATGATACGCACAGTCCCTTCTTTAACAACCGTTGCAAAGGATGGGCATATAAGCTAGTGTACAAATATGAGCACAAAAAAAAAAAAAAAAAAAAAAAAAAAAAAAAAAAAAAAAACCATTTTACAGTATGTAAACAATAATTGTCCTGTGCCTTGAAAGTCACAATTAAAGGAAAGTTACTATGGATAGGGTGACCAGATGCACTTATATTAAAAAGAGGACAAAGTAAGAAAAAAAGAGGATGCACAAAACATATGTTCATATTTAGTAAATAGGTTAATTATTAATAGACAAAACATACATAGCAGGACACTGGAACAGCCAATAAGAATGTGACTTTACGTTTTCTCACTGTATAAACAATCGGGGTTAAATTTTACAGCACTGTCGAGGTGTTGTAATGTTGGCAATGTAACGTTCACTTTATGAGGACATTTAATCTACTGACCAGCATAACAACACAATTGAATGTCGTGTCACATTTGTAGAAAATTGGTTCATGTTTTTGACGAGTTACAGTACAAATTAATTTGAAGAAAGTATTTCGTATCGAAAACATGGCTTCTTAATGATGTATTTGTATATCAAACAAACTGTTAAACTCATATAGTGACCTGTTTTCAATGTATGTTTTGAATTAATGATATGTTAGTAGTTTTGAAATATTACTCATAAAAATAATCACATCCACAAACTTGAATTGTTTACAAAGCAAAAAACATAATGACCATTCACCTCCCATCATTTATCACACTGATACCAACATCTAAAAGAGAAACAGCAGCAGTCAACACAGAAACTGCACTTTAACCATCCGAATACAAATAAATTGAACATCTAAGAAACTGTGAAATAAAACCACAACAGTAAAATAATCTGTCGAGCTATTTCTTTCCTTTATTGGCCCAGAGATGTAAGTTCCAGCTCCACTTATTTAATATTCTGTTTAAAATTAATTTCTCCCTTTTTTGAAAGTAGGATATTTGCAAGAAAGAACACCTAATGCCAACTGCAAAAGCCATGATAATGTGAACCCAGAACTGAAGATATGGATTGGAAATTTTAAATACCCGATATTTGCTCTCCCTTATGGATGGATCCATGATAAAATCGATGATCCTACTGCCAACTGCAGCAGTATTTGTGTGGATGCACCATGAAGGAATTGCCAATATCTAAAGTACCAGTATTTAAGAACAGAGCAATAGAGTGGGATTAATTATAAATATAAATTTATTACCTTCAATTTTTCTAAAAAAGAGGACAATGTAAAAATCTACCTAGACCCCGGACAAAGAGCTAAAAAAGAAGACATGTCCAGATTAATCAGGGTGTCTGGTCACCCTAACTATGGAAAGATTAAACTTTTATTGCAAAGTTAAATGAAAAGTTAATTGCATATGTATAAAAACAACCTACACAGTTTGTGAGACACTTTCTTAAGAAACGAGATAACAAAGAGAGAATAAAATTTTGCTTTAAAGTACAAAGAAAGTCACTAAAAAATTCAATATTTTCTTGTAATGTGATGATATACCTCTTCTATGTTGTCCTGATTTCTTCTGATATGTACAACATGTTGTTTAAATAGCACTTTAACTTCTTCTGTACAGGTTGAACCTTGTTCATGCATGCATTCCTTATTTGTGACTATGACCTGTAAGCAAAAAATACAAAATAATTTAGTGATAACTCCTTCAAGTTTTTTATTGCTGTGCTGATAATGGAACAGAAAAAGGAGATTAGGGTTCAGCACTGAATCAAGAACAATGCTTTTAATGTTATCCACAAGCATGGATTGGAAAGGATATCGGTTGTGCCTTTCAAAGGAACTATCTTTGCATTGGCCATAAAGGATATAAGGAAATCATAGGAAACACCTATATAATCAGCTGTTGAAGATATTAACAGTCATACACCTTATTTCTTTCCACTTTGCTTGATCACAAGAATAGGGAAAAAATATATATGGTTTCATATGATTTGTCAATTGTTGCTGCCATAATGTTACACAGATGACCAAAAAAGAAACTTACATATAAACAGCACTGATAAAATTTTAACAATGGAAATCCGATTGGAATATCAATAATGGAGGATAGATAACAACTCGCCATAAAGAGGCTTGCTGAGCTGCTGACAGGCTTTGTCAGAAAAAGAAACAGAAAAGAATACATGAGTGTACAAGTTTCTTTTTCTGACGAAGGCCAAGGGCAAAAATTTAAGTTGTGTGTATGTGAATAGCTATTTTCGTGCCTGTCAGCAGCTCAGTGAGCCTCTTTATAGTGAGTTGTTATCTATTCTCCTTTATTAACACTGTGATAAAACTGTTAAAGCTAGAGTTAAAATTACTTTTATTTTTATTTATTCATTTTTATTTGATTTATTTTCATGTTCCTTGGATCCATGATGTGAGAATGCTGCTCAAATATAGAACGTGTCAGATAATTACATTGTTGACCATATGTAAATGCTCATGAGACTTACAGTTAAGATCAGTTACATATATAGATACATAAAAGCTGAGCAACAACTATTAAAATAACAGCACATTTGTAGTAGTAGTAGTTTTGGCAACATAAAAAATGTAAGGCTTAAATTCTAGTTCTTGTAAAACGTATTCTGTCAACCAGGCTTATGGTACACCAGTATTACTGTTAGGGACTACATGGTTCTATATATTGTAATGCTTAAAATTATCACACATTTAAAAAAAAATTACACTTTATCAAAATATTTCTGTAAAGAATAGAAAGAGCTGTCCAAAAGATGAAGTTTCAACAGTTTTTTTAATTTAATCTTGTCTCCACTGACTGATCTGACGAGATGGAAGTTTGTTGTATACATTTATACTTGAATAGAGAACTCCCTTCTGTACTAAGGTGAGATTTGTAATATCTTTGTGGAGATCATGTTTGCTTCTTGTATCATAATCATGATACGTACTGTGTGTTTTGTAGAATGAAGGATTATTGGGGGGAAAAAATAAATAAAAAGAGGAGCACATCAGCGAGAAAAGGAACCTCAGCTGTTTGAATAAATTTCCACAGGAGCATCTACAGTGCACTCCACTCATGATGACCCTCTTCTGCACAATAAATTCTTTATTTGTTTTAGACTGGTTTACCCAGAATATAATGCCATATTGCATAAGTGAATGTAAATATCCAAAGTATGCAGCTTTCATTGTTTCCTGGTCACTGACAGTTGCAACTGAATGAATGGCAAATACTGCTGAATTCAGTCTTTTGCATAGCTAGACGATATGAACTGACCAGTTGAGATGTTATTAATATGTAATCTCAGGACTTTGGAAGACTCAACTTGTATTTCTCTGTCATCATTTAAAAAAAAATGATCCAATTTTTTGTTTGCTGTTTGAAACTGAATAAATTAGGTCTTGTTAATATTGAGGGACAGACCATTTAAAGTGAACCAGTCTAGAGCTTATTTGAATACAGTGATTGCTCACAGTTTCCTTTAGACTGCTATTGGGCACTTTATCAATCATAATGGTTGTGTCATCAGCAAATAGGGTAAGGTGCACTTTTTGGATCATACACAATGGGAGGTCATTAATAAAGATTAAGAAAAGGGACCAAGAACCGAGTCCTGCAGATCTCCACATTTTACTGTGCCCCAGGCAGAGCAGGTGGGTCCTCTTGAGGAATTATTCAATTCTATCTTCTTTTTTCTATCATTTAGATATGACTTGAGCCACAATCTTATACATCCATCTATGCCACAGTGCTGTCTTATTGAGAAGATTTTGTGATCACAAAATATTCCAACTGGTGGCATTCTGTTGTTAATGGATTCAAGTAGTTGGTTGATAAATGAGAAAATGGCCTGTTCAGTTGAAATGCCTGTTCTGAATCCGAACTGACTTTTTTTAAAGGATGTTGTGCTTATTAAGATGATCCATGATTCTCTTAAATACAAGTTTCTCTAGGATTTTAGAAAGACTTGTTAGCAATGAAATTGGCCGATAGTTGGAAGCACAAGTTTTATCACCTTTTTTGAAAACAGGTTTGATGATTGCATTTTTAAATCTCTTAGGGACAGTACCTTGAATCAGTGACTCATTTAATATGTGACAGAGGACTTCAGTAATAGATTTGCAGCAGTGTTTCAGTACATTTATAGACATGTTGTCCACAACAGTGGAATTCTTGTTTTTCATTTGACGTATTAGGGCTTAAACCCCATCTCGTGTGATATGGGGTACATACATCTGATTAATTTTGTTCTGCACTGATTTATCTAAAAGGTTCTTGGCATCAATCATAGACCCTTTACAAACAATCTGATCTGCTACAGTTAAAAAATGATTATAGAAGATATTTGCAACTGCTTCACCTTCATCAACCATGATTCCATAATCAGATACTTTGATACTGTCAGTATCCTCAGAAACTTTTCCAGTCACCCTTTTTATCACCTTCCAAATTGTTTTAATTTCATTATCTGATCTGGCAATTTCAGATTTAATGAAAATGCTTTTGGATTTTTTTATCACATTCTTTAGGATGCTACAGTATATAGGTAGTACTCCTTATCCTGGGGTTTGTTAGAATTTCTCAGTGAAGCATAAAGCATCCTCTTTGTTTTAGAGGATGTTTTGACCCCCTTAGTGAGCCATGGTTTCCGGTAATTGCTTACGTTGGTACTTTTTGAACATTTCTTTCGAAATACAGCTTCAAAAAGGTTAATAAATTCATTAAGAAATAGGCTGAATTTATCATCAACATTCCCAATTCTAACTGCTGCAAATGCCTGATGAAAATTCCCAGATTCTCACTATTGATTAATCTAAAATATTTATGGCTACTATTCCCCTTGCTAGTAAGGCTTAAATTTTCCATTTTTAACAGAAGACCATGATGGTCAGAAAGACCATTTAAGATGTTGGTCACACATATATTACAAGTTCTATTATAATTAACAAAGACATTGTCAATCCAACTTGTGAAGTTATTAGTAACTCTTGTTGGAAAGTCGACAACTGCCCTCAGGTTAAAAGAGCCCATTAAATTCTCCAGATCTATTCTATCATTATAGCAGGTTAAAAAGTTTACATTGAAATAACCCACTATGATTATTTCTTTGGTTTTTGTCAATTATCGAGTTAAAATCAATTCCATCTGTTTGAGAAATATACTCAGCTTTCCTGACGGTGCTCTGTAAACAGTAATCATAGAACTGGAAATGCATTGACACGGAGTTCAATGCAACAAGCTTCAAAATGTTGTTCAATGCAATAATTCTTTACTTCTATGGGCCTAAACACTATATTATTCCTAACATACATTATTGTTCCACCTTTTTCCATTGAATTTCTAGAGTAATAAGTTGCCAAGTTGTGCTTATCTAGTTGCATCATTTGAGTCGTTTCCTTCATGTGATGTTCAGTAAAACACTTTTTTATTTTTTTAACTTGCACTGAAAATTTGTAGGAAGAGTAACTGAAGGTGTTTGGCTTAAGTTAGTCCTGGACATGAGGCCAGGTACTGCGAATCCTGAAGGGTTGCGGGTTTCTCATTTCTTGTGGTTCTTCTGCATAATCTTGTAGCTGTGGATGAAGCTGAAGACACAATTGGTGATGATAGTTCCTCAACAGTTGAAGCTACAGTAACTTCTGCAGTTGAGTGGAGCGGGACATTTGTTTTTGGTGTGATGGCTTCTTCTGCTACTGCTTTTGCTGTTCCAGTTGTTGGTTCAGCTTCTTCTTCTGCTGCTGATGTTTTTGCTGTTTCTAATGATGATGATGGTGGTGCTTGGGTTTCACTCATGCTTTTCTGTGGGCTGCTGGCATTTGGGGTGTTCATTTGCTTTAATAATTTTTTTTTTCTTGGAGAGATGTAACTTCACTGACAGCAGATTTCACATTTGAGTCTCCAGATAATAAACTCTTCTTGCCCATGAGAGGTATGACTTCTTTGGCATCAAACTGCACATTTCATATTTTAGTTACTACTTCTAATGTTTTTGTTACAATAATTTTTCTCCAAGTCTGTTTAGGTGAAAGCCATGTGTTGTGTGGAATCTTCTCCATAAACTGCTGATATTTACAAATATTACATTTTGAAACTGCCTGGAGGTGTTTTGTATATCTGTTGTTGCAAAATGAATTTCTTTGTTTACAAAGGACCATTCTTCAAAGCTTAATGACATGGGACTGAAAAAACAATAGAGTAACTTGTTATCAAAGGTGGACATCTGTTGTTTGCAAATAACTGAGATAAACGCCATTTTTATTGCGAAACGTGGAATTAATATGTATGCATGTTAGTTTGGTGATCATTTGCAACTAAATGATGACCAAACTAGCATGCATACGTATTAACTCCACGTTTTGTAATAAAAAATGGCTTTTATCTCAGTTATTTACAAACGACAGATGTCCACCTCGGATAACGAGCTACTCAATAATATTTGTTCCTCTTAGTTCATATAATCTTCGTTTTAGCACAGATAATAGGTCCTTTTTTTCATTTTTTGCGATATCTTTAGTACCAGCCAGGAAGATGGAAAAGTCCTTTTGGCTCAATGTGGAAATGTTTTTCTTACCTCATTGATGTAGCTGCACTGAATTTTGCAACTGGCTTTATTGTGCAATTAAAATTCAGATTGCTTCTATGCCAAAATTCTGTAGCTATACTTAGCTCTTGGCTGTCTGTGTAGAATTCAATTTCACCTGCATTTAGGCCTACTGGCTAGAGATTGCCGACTATCAGCCTACCTTTGCAGTACTCGAAGTTTTCTTTAGCACTGCTTATTTTGTATTTTTTGTTCACACAAGTCAATAATGACTCTGTTCAACAGCTTATCGGTGGCAAACTTATTGAGAGCACTTTTGAAGTTTCTCATGGTCTAGAAACAAGTTGGATATAACTTGTTATCTGCAGGGCCCACAGTGTTAGTGATGTCGTACATCGACATTTTAATAATAACAATTATATAATTTCAACACCGTATATTTTAATTCGTATTTTTTGTTCACACAAGTCAATAATGACTCTGTTCAACAGCTTATCCGTGGCAAAGTTATTGAGAGCACTTTTGAAGTTTCTCATGGTCTAGAAACAAGTTGGATATAACTTGTTATCTGCAGGGCCCACAGTGTTAGTGATGTCGTACATCGACATTTTAATAATGACAATTATATAATTTCAACACTGTATATTTTAATTCGTATTAGTTGGATATAGATTATGAAATAACACCAATATCATCAAGTTTATTCTATACTTTGTCAATAATTACTCACACAAGTTAACTTTTGCCTCATGTAACAAACAAGAAAAAGAAATTATACTTATAAGTATTTGTATTGTCAATTGGATAAGGGATTATGTGTGTGTGTGTGTGTGTGTGTGTGTGTGTGTGTGTGTGTGTGTGTGTGTGTGTGAGAGAGAGAGAGAGAGAGAGAGAGAGAGAGAGTTTTCAAAAAATTGTGAGGAGGATAAACATAATATAACAGTCTATAAAGGTTTCAAGAGCTTTACCAATAGCACAGAAATATGTTAGACATAGTAAAAAAAAACGTACAAAGCATATCATTGTCTTGTGGATAATGTGAGAACTTTGTGCTGAGAAAATCCTTGTATCCCACTCAATAGCATCTCCCAATAAACAATTACTTTTAGTGTATTATATTAGAATATGATTCTCAGTAAAACTGCAATACAGTTTTATTAGTTCATATCAAGTTTTGTAGATACATAAACTTGACAAACTGGAATCAGATAAAACAGAGGTGACCATCTGTTGATTTGCCTGTATTTGTGGCCGGCCGCGGTGGCTGCGGGGACTGAGGCGCTTCAGTCACGGTCTGCACGGCCACTACGGTCGGGGGTTCGAATCCCCCCTCGGGCATGGATATTTGTGCCGTCCTAGTTTGTAAGTAGTTCATAAGTAGTTTGTAAGTTTAGGGACTGATGACCCCGTAGTTAAGTCCCATAAGCTTAACAAACATTTGCACATTTTTTTTCTGTATTTGTGGCTAATTCACCTCAAGATCATAAAAAAGTTTTATATCCTAAGTTAGGGCACCACAGTAGTGCATAAACAGAGAAATATCTCACAAATATCACCGAATCTTTAAATTTCTTGATGCTGTTTAACAGCAGTATAACAGAACAATTAAATCTTTTTTAAGAACTGATGATATAAATGAACCTTGATACCACTCTTCAGAACTTGAATGTTAGTACATTATTCCCACCCTTGAATATTATGTTATATGGCACAGAAACAAAGCTATTGCAGAATCAATGAGTGCAAATGAACAGCCTTGCTCAGAACACTCTGTTACATGAAGCAAAATGCAAGCACAGTGTGCTAGCTACACAATATTACAACACCTGGTATGTCACACAGCAATTCATGGCAATACTTTACATTAACGTGTAAGAGCCCTACTCAGCCAATCCATCATGCTTTAGGATAGATAGCCAGGACAAAAGCAAGTGAAAAATAACCAATAACCAATCCATTACAGTATGGACAAGATGCTGATACCTACGGTTAATGCGGGCAAATGACTGCATCACTTGTGGCAGTGATTTTCTTGTTCATATAAATGACACCTCTTTGATAACTTCACTGTCAGTGTTTGCCCATTCCATCTTCATCGCATATTCCAGTGTTCCAATGGAGTGACTGTTTTTCTAGTTACAGAATAACAAGATGTGCCTGAGTGAGAACCTGAAGACTTCGAGCGTCAACCAGCCAACTGTGGGGTCTTAGTCTGTTGCTAGCTGCCACTGCTGCTTACTTACATTCACGGATCACAGAAGATGTGGATAACAGGGCCTTCATCTGGAAAAGGGCTGAACCTTCTGACTACAAGCCACCAAATATATATGTATACAATTCTTTCAGATGCAAGAGAAAGTATACAAATATGCAATCACTTATAATGATTTAAATCACCAGAGAATTATCAATGACAGTAACTTAATAAGAGATGAAATGGAAGTACAGTTCAATTTTAACCCAGTATTGGAGTGACTGATTGGAAGAAAGGTGTGGTTGTTTTCCATGCCATATCAGTGAGTCAGGCAAAGCAGTGTAGTGGTCAAGTGTAGGTCTGGATAACATAAGATTGCGGAATTGAATAACTGTTATACTGACAATTTTTATTTGCTTTTACATTAGCCTGCACCTTTCAGTGAAATGCGGGTACATCAGGAATCACATATCGTTTAGATTTTTGTTAAACTATAAATCCCCATTCTCCAGTAGGTTTACTAAGGTAGATTAAGAGCATGCAGGCCATCACACTGATATCCAATTGAATGAACTTTAAACAGGTGGTTTAGCAGTCCTCCTCAGGGCCTCTCAGCCAGTTACGCAATTTATTTTACTTTTCTTTTTGGTGAGGGTATGAGTCACAGTAAGAAATATAATATGAAACTGAAATAAATTACAAAAATATAATATTGTGGTATACGATGTGAAGGCTTTAAATCACCATTGTATTTAAATACTTGATCAACACAATAAACTACTATATATTGGAAGGACTCCTTACCCACTTCCTTAAAACCCTCATCCTTTCCTTTTCCCTCTCCTTTCCTGCTCTTTCTGATGAAGCAACCTTAGGTTGCAAAAGCTCGGTTTCTGTGTGTGTGTGTGTTTATTTTTATTTGTGTATCAACGAACCGGTGCCTTTTCGCCTGATAAGTCCAACTTTCTGTCTGGGTGATTATGAAAATGTGTGTATGCTCCTTGTCTAATGAATGCTGTGGCCATAAATTATGTAGTGTAAACAGGATTGTCTTTTCTACATTCCTGACTGCATCTCAGTGATCATCTTAATGGTGAGTTGCTGGGTGTCTTCATATTATTGGTCTTAAATATGACTGAGGCAGCAGCATTTTTTAAAGAGTAACTTTTGTGTTGAATGCAATATGCTATATTTCATTTGAGTTAGAAAAAGCAGTTAACAGCTCAGTAGTTCTAAGAAAGTAATTTACTTATATCCTCTTAACTGCTGCTTCACTTTTTTTATGTACAATACAATCCATTCAGTTTGACTGGAGGTGCCTCTTATTGATAGTTTCCATGGAGTCAAGACTGAATGAATGAATTCAAGAATATATACTGAATTTTATACTTTTTGAGTACTAAAAGCCTTTTAGAGATATTAAGTATACTGTACATTTGTAGTACTACACATAATTATAGCATTATATAATCTAAGAGTCAAAATTATAGTATAAGTAAGTATTAATCTCTTACTTGGAAGTCATGATTTCCAGTTGGATTTACATCTTGGGCAGCGATGTAGCTGCAATTTCCGCTGAACGTATAGTTTTGCTGATCAAATGTCACATATTGTGGATCACCAAATCCAGTACACACACCTACAATTGGACAGCTGTGTAACTAACTTCTATAAAATAATACATACATAATGTTCAAAGAATTTTAGAATTACAAGGGAGAGGGGGTGATAACATTCATAAAAGAATATGCAAAATCTTAAAGATAAATACATATTTGTGAGGTGTATTCATTTTGCTGATTTATAAACTTGTACACTTAATAGTAAGTGTTGTTACACCATGTTCTGATTGAACATATAAAGCACAATTAGTATGCCTGAAGAAGGGCTATAATGCCTGAAACTGGGTAGTAAATAAATCTCCACAGTGTTTTAAAGCATGTATTTCTGTCCCTTTCTTGGGCTAATGCCAAATTTTATAATACTTTTCAGTCCCAAAACAATGTTTGCTTTAACATTATTGTCAAGTCTATTTTGTTGTTTGAAATGATACTTAACTTTTAAAAGTTTGTTGGTAAGATTTGTAATATTTTATGACCAAAGATGATGCAGCTTATGCATAGACGACTGGCGCTTGATGTATAGATGTCGGCAATGGTGCGAAGAATGATGGGGGATGAAGAGAGTCAAACAAGAGTCTGGTTCATGTGGCATCCAGACATCACACACACAATTGTATTGGCTGCCCGAACGTGACTCCTCATTAGCTGCCTTCACATCCCATCATTTATTGCACCTTTACCAATGTCTATCCATCAAGTGCCAGTTGCATATGCATAAACTGCACTTTATAACCCCAAAGATCTAGCAGATCAATGGGTTAACAATTCCAGCAGATCTTTTTAGTTTAATGGGGGAACAAAGGTATTAGTTGGGCCACAAACATTTGTGTTGCCTAAGGAAAATATAAGATTGGTGAAGGACAGCAGTAAAATTGTTCAATACTTTAGACAGATCTATTCTCATTCAACCAGTATGTCATCTTCAGGAAACTATTGTATTTGACAAAGTCATACAAACACCAATTCACCATGACCCAGAGCAGTAAACACAAAAATGACATAATGTGATTAACTGTAACCATTTAACTACTGAGCAATAACCACAAATTGTACATCAGGTGCCCTAAACATATTTCGAGAAAATCATGAAAATTAGTGAGTAACCATTTATGTATCTCAGTTTTGCACATCACTTAGCATCTAAACATGGATCATTCTTGCCAAGATCGTTATAAGTGAGAAAAATGATAGTGTCTTTATATCAATGTTGATCAATGAAAATATTAACATTATGAATTAGGATAGTTTGCTATTCACAACATACAGGAGGCAGAGAGGCACATTTAAAATAACATTTGAAAGTAGGATGAGCTATTGGATACAGTCCTCCTTCAAATACAGAAAATAAAAACCACATTCATACTGCCACAACTCACACACACATACATGGCCACTGTTGTCTCCAGGCACTGAAGCTTGACTGCAGTTACTAGCAGTCTCCACTAGGGTGGGTAGTAGGCAAGATTGGTCCAGAGTAGTAGTAAAGGAAGATGCTGGGTGTCAGTAAGCGAAGGTACTGAAGAACTGCCTGTGTGCAAGGACATGGGACAAACTGGTGTTGAGCTGCCAAGTAACCAAATAAAGACTACAAACTAAATTTTCACTCTACAGTGGAGTGTGCCTGATTTGAAAGTTTCTTGTGGTTTAAAAATTTTTGCTGGCTCAGGAATTGAACCCAGGACATGTGCCTTTCACAGGCAAATGTCCTAGCAAATGAGCTATCCAAGCCTGACTCACCACCTATCCTCACAGTTCTCCTCTTTTACTTCACAGAAGTGCTCCTTCATTCCTTGCAACACTGGCATTCCTGTAAGGAAGGATATTGAGTAGATACGACTTAGCCACAGCCTGGAGAATTGTTTTCCGAATGAATGCACACTCTGAAGTGGAGAGTGACCTGATCTGCCTTCCTGGCAGAATTTTAGAATAAATGCCAGCCAACCAGTCGCATTGAAATCGTTTTAATTAAAGACTTTACTTAGATTTTGAAAAAAATAATTTTATCTTCTTCAGAAGTCAGATTAATCATGTAAAATTGTTGTAACAAAAACAAATGCTCCAAACAGTTATCATGTAATAAGTTAACTAGACATGTCAAATTTAAAACTGTGGAGTAACGCCACACACACGCTGTGTGACCTCCGCTTACTGCTAAGCGGAGCTCACACAGCGTGTGTGCAGAATTACTCCACAGTTTTAAATTTGAGATGTGTAGTTAACTTATTACATGATAACTGTTTGACGTGGAGTAATGCTGTGCTTCATTAGAGCATTTGTTTTTGTTATTTTGTTACAACGAATTTTTACATGATTAATCCAACTGATGAAGAAGACAAAATTAATTTTGTTGAAAACTGGATAAGTGCTTAATTAAAACCATTTTAACGCAATTGGTTGGCTGATAATTATTCTAAAAATTAATACTTTCTACCATTGCTGAACTGCAGTGATGTTCAACATTTTGAACTTCCTGGCAGAGTAAAAATTTATATTCAGCTGGAACTTGAACCCACCTTTCATTCTGCTTCAGACTGAAAATTCATTCTGAAAACAATCACCAGGCTGTGGTTAAGCCATATCTCTGCAGTATTGTTATTCCAAAAGTGTTAGTCCTTTAAGATATGCAGGAGACATTCTTTGAGATGTGGGAGGAAGCAGATGAGGAACTGGTGAAAGTGAATCTGTTGAGTGTGGTCCTGAGTCAAGTTGGGGTATCTCATTTGTTAGAGCACCTACGTGTGAAAGTCAACGGTGCCGGGTCTGAGTCCTGGCCCAGAACACAGTTACAATATGTCAGGAAGTTTCAAATAAAGAATACCATATTTAGTCAACTCTAAGCCTCACACACACACACACACACACACACACACACAAAATTAAAAAAAAAAAAATAAAAATAAAAAATATAAAAAAAAAATTAAAAAAAAAAATAAAAAAAGGGAGAGAGAGAGAGAGAGAGAGAGAGAGAGAGAGAGAGAGAGAGAGAGACACTCTAATTACAAGGGGGAAAAGTACTCGAATATAAGCTGCACCTGAAGAAGAGGACTTGGAATTGAAATGGGGAAAAGTTGTAAGCCGCATTTCAAAATCAAAACAGTTGATTCATTCTAATATGAGACACAAATTGGGTAGATTGGATGAAGATATAGCTGCAGTTGTTGGATTGAAATTGTAAGCTAAGCATTTGAGCTTAAGCAAGGTTATTTTGATGAAAGTACTTTTTAGGTGTCAGCAGTAGTAGTTGCCAAAGGCACAATGAATCATGGGAAGCATGTACAGCCAATTGTATACCATTGTAAATAACCATTAAGTCTTTTCGAATGTAAACAAATCTGCATTTCCATCTTATTTTCACTGTGATTATGTTCAACCTAACCACAAGCTCTAAAATTGTGAATTATTCATAGAAACACAAAAGTGTATTTCTGAGATGCAAGTGCGAATGTGTCAGTTGTCTTATGTTTGGAATGAGACAGGAGACAGATATCAGTTGGGTTTTCAAGAAAAATGTGATTAAATATGAGATCCTGGTTATGCAGAAAGAAAACATAGCTTCAGCAGAATGCTGCACCAAGTAATCTTAATGTCTAATAATCAATGATTTAAGTGATTAATGTTTAGAAATTAAATCATGGAGCCACTCCATTTTTTCCTGTCCCTTACTTGTTAAATACATAGAAACACAAGGGAATATTTCTGTGTTGCAAAACTGTGTATTATTACAGCTGTGCTATTAAGTTCTTGCATACCCACATATTCAAAAATCATAACATTCATAGCTACCAACTTGTGCAAAAATTCTAAAGCTTTCTGCATTGTTGGTATTTTTGTTGCTATGCGAATTTGAAGGGCTGCTACCTTCAAAGATGAGCAATACCAAATTTCTCTTTCTTTCTTTATCTTGATTCAATGGTTGAAACTCAGAAAAAACTATACTCATCTGCAACAGGTGGTATTTTTATTTTATTTTATTTTTTTAATCATCACAGAAGTTATGGAGCCAGTAGGCCTATATAGCCTTTTAGTCTGTAAATAATGCCCACTGCCACTTATATTCTACAGTAAAAGTCAATTGTGACTGCTTCTAGTGCCATTTTTCAGAATGTCTGTTTGATTTGCACTCAACTCTAAGCCATAGATGGCTTTTTGGATATTGAATATGAAGGAAAAAAGTGAAGCTTAGATTCAAGTTACCTTCGAGATACAGTACTTTTATATCCTTACAATGGTGGTCAACATGGTCAAATTTATCCAGTTAAGTCGTCATATCTTGGTATGCCTTGATGCAATTAGATAACAATAAAATTTGATTCAGAAGTGAATGACTATGTACTAATTAACACTATGTTTCAAGTTAAAACAACACTTGTAAAACCATTACTAAAATATTTTGCCACATCTAACAATGAAGGAGGTAGATCACACGCTGTTAATAAAATGCTGTCTTCACCAAAATTCAATAGTTATGCCATATAAGGGAATTATGTATGATGTCTGGGCTATGTCTAGATAATAGCTAACATTATTACTTGAAATTATGAACAAAAGGTGTATTTAATTGAAAATATTAATGAATGTAAGGAAAAAGAGGTTAAATCACTTACAGTCTCTACATTCTGTTGGCAGCACACAAGTGTCTCCACGCCGAACCATACCATCTGGGCAGAAGCAACCAGAGAAACATATCTCATTTGTGATGGGACATGGCTCTCGGAGTGTTTGACATGTAGGTTCACACTCGCGGCGATAACACTCCAGATGTTGCAGTGGAGGTGTGCATGAGGCAGCTGAGGGGGAAAAGATACACATATACTAAAGCCAATTGCAGTTCCTTAACAAAACGACAGTACAACAATTACCACTCTAAGAATAATTTACATAGATGGCAATAAAGTGTATTATTTTATCAGGAGGAGAGCAGATGGAATTGGCCGTAATTGATGTCCTTTTTTTGTTGCATTAGAATTTTATAGCTATTATAATTTCTGGTGACATAAATTCTACACTTTTTACATTTAAATTAATTCAAATCTGTTTTAATGAATTGTCTCTAGATATAATCCTGAATTAAAAGTCCAGCATACCCTCCAACCATTTGTCTAAAATTAAGTCAATGACAACTCATATGAGCAGAATATACCTTTCTTTCTACATGTACTGATCATATATAAATCTTTTATTTGCTGCCAATATTTTACAATACTAGTCCCTTTTGTCTCTATAGTATGCCCCTGTGTGATCCTTTAAAATGTCCTATGCATTGTTTGATGGAAATCTCTCTTTGTACTTCTAACAGAATTATCCCATTTCACCACCATTTTGTGGAACAGATGCTGAGAAATCTGACAGAATCCATGCCATTTTTCAGCTTCTTCCTGATATGAAAACCACTATTTTGTTCCTAACCTCCTTTTGCAGCCATGTTTATTATTACAAACATGATCATTTGTTTTTCTTTGTCACAGGAAGTTATAGTACTATTTGGCCATGATAACTTGATGATTTTGCTAGTGTTGACAGAAGCATTAGTTTATAGATATTCATTTGTCACTGTGCGCTGCCGTTTGCTGCCCATTGAAGTGAAGTATTAATGCACACATTAAATCCACTGCCAAATAACATCTGCAGGCATTTGCAAATATGCTTACTTTAGAACAGAAACTTCATGACAATTAGAACAAAAAGACACTACAAATGTCTACCTTGTTGTGTTTGTGTGCGTATGTGTGTGTGTGTGTGTGCTTGTTTACCTTTCCTTTTTTTCCCCTTAAGGTAAGTCCTTCCACTCCTGGGATTGGAATGACTCCTTTTCCACTTCCTTAAAACCGTATCCTCCCCTTACTCCCCTCCTTCCTTCCTCTTTTCCCGAAGAAGCGACCAACGGTTGCGAAAGCTTGAATGTTTGTGTGTGTTTTTAGTGTCTATCGGCGAGCCTGTGCTTTGGGTAAGTCAAACAATCTTTATTTTTCTACATATTTTTCTCGTCAGGAAAGTCTCCTTCTACAATATTTGTGTACCCTCTTCAGCAGACAGTGAATGTTCCTCATGTTCTAAAGATAAAGTGTGTAATATTTCACGAAGATTGGAATAAAAGTGTAGATTTTGTCAAAGTTTGTCGATAAAGTACCCTCTGCCATGCCCCATTCAAAATTTTAGATAGATGGTGACTATCCTCTTGTTTTGGAGATTAAGTGTGCAAAGTTTCATCACAATTGGATGAACATCATGGCAGCACAAAAAATATGAATGAACATGATGCGGCAATTTCCACTCACATCTCAGTGTTAACTATGTCAGATCCGCTAAACTATAAGTCATACAAGGAAATAATTTTGTAAATGCATTCATTGGAATAAATGGATCATTTGCAAATTATGTAGGAGTAAAGAAATAGTAACTTTAAGTGTCATTCATAATGTTACAGTTTCTCATACATCTCAGTGTTCATGACATAATATCTCCTCTACTATGTGTCATACAGTTGCCTATAACCTTTGGAAAAGTGCAAGAAATCAGAAGAACAGTACAGCAGCACATGAAGTATCATTACATATACAAACATTTTTATGTTAATATAGTAATAAGGACAGTTTACAACCCTCAAAGACGTGGCAACGAGCTGTGACAGGCATATAAAAAACACGCACAAATACAAACACTTTCAGCTATCAGTGATGGCTTTCTTCAGAAAACAGAACATTCACGAAATCACACAGGCACACAACACTGTCATACAACCGTCACCTCCCGCTGCCGCACATCAAATCATGCTCTGCAGTTTGTAAATTGAAGGAGGGGTGGGGGTGGGGGATAGGAATGTTGCATCATGGTGATGGGGATGGGTACAGCACGGGCCAGATGAGAAGAATGAGATGCAGGTTAGGAATGGATTGGGGAGGCAGATGAGAGGAGCAAAATAAAAAATAAAATAAAATAAATATATATACAAAAAGTGCACACACTGCATGCTTGCACACACACACACACACACACACACACACACACACACACACACACACACTGCATGCTTGCCCACACACACAAACACACACACACACACATCACTCAAAATAGGAGAGGTTTACGATAGAGAGGTAGGAACTGTAGGGTGTGGAAAAAAGGAAAGTTATTGTATGTTGAGGCCTGGATAAGTTTGGCATCAGAGAATGTACTGTATCCATCTGGGCAGTTCAGAAAAGCTGGTGGTGGATGGAAGGTTCCAGATGGCCAGGCTTGTGAAGCAGCCATTGAAATCAAGCAGGTGTTCCGCTGCATGCTGTATCACATAGGATTCCACCTTGTTTTCGACCACAGTCTGGTAGTGGCCAATCATCCTAATGGAGAGCTGATTAGTGTTCTTGCCAATATAGAAAGCTGCACAGTGATTGCGCACAGTTGGTAAATTACATGGCAGCTTTCATAGGTGACCTGGCCTCTGATAGGGTAGGGCAAGCCTGTGACAGGCCTGGAATAGGATGTACTGGGTGGGTGGATTGGACAGGTCTCGTAGCGGGATCTTCCACAGGGATATGATCCCTGTGGCAGTGGGCTGGGTTTCTGGGTGGCATAGGGATGGACTAGGATATTATGGAGGTTGAGAGGGTGACAGAACACCACTTTAGGAGGGGGGAAAGATCTTGGACAGGGTGTCACTCATTTCTGGGAATGAGGACAGAAAACTTAAACCTTGGTCAAGGATGCAGTTAAGTTGTTCGAGTCCACGGTAGTACTGGGTGACAAGGGATCACTCTTTTGTGAATGGTTACTGGTGATACAGGGAGGATTTAGGATGTGTGGGGATATGGTACAGGAGATCTGTTTGCAGACTAGGTGTGTGGGCTAGTTCCTGTCTGTGGAGGCCTTTGTGAGACCTGCAGCATATTCAGAAAGGGAGTTCTTGTCACTGCACATATTCTGTCCATAGGTGGCCAGGCTGTAAGGGGAGGGGGGGGGGGATTTTTTTGATGTGGAAGGGATGGCAACTGTCAAAGTGTAGGTAGATTTAATATGGACTGAAATGTGGATGGGCCATCAGTGAGGTGGAGATCGACATCCACGAATGTGGCATGATAGGTTGAGAAAGACCAGGTGAAGTATAGGGGGTGTGGTGTCGCACAAGTACAAAGTGCGCGCCACCTACTTTCGCCGCGCGCCGCCATGCATGCACGGCGCGGCGTTCTTCCGACGACAGCCACGAGCGCCCTCTGGTACAACGCCGCTCGTGGCCACCACTGAAGGACATCGGGGACTTCGCACTTCGGACTGAGATAGCAACGAGTTAGGACCTTGTAATCAGATAGGCACCATTGAAGACTTTGCTATCATACAGGCACTAGGCAGGCCTCTAACAACTATGTATCAACATTCTGCAGTACTATGTAAAAGTTAAGTATTGTTACATTCTGTGCAATATATATCTTTCTAATTTACTCTAGTGTTTATAGTTTCTGGCTGCTCCCCTCCGTACCTGCACCAGCGTGTCGGTCTTATTCCACTCGGCCACCGATACCTACGACGAGGCTGGGACACAAAAGCGGCGACGAAGTCGGGACACAAAAGTGGCGACGAGGATGGGATTCAAAAGTGGCGACGAGGAGTGATAGAACCTTGGACCAGCCCGCTTGCAGCAGCCAGACAGCAGCAGTCGGAGCACGCAAAAATTGCTCCCGCCCACCCACCCTTATTATAAGATTTTTGGGGGAACATTTTCTGTTACGTGTTTGTGGACTTTTTTGTTGCAGAGCGAGCCCTCATTTCATATTGCATTTGTGTTTTGTTATAAGTTACTTGTATACGCGGCGCCTAATCGGTCAGCATGGCCACTACCCCGAACCCAAACTTAATGGAAATTATTCAGTTACAGACGGCGCAAATCACCCAGTTGCTCCAGGCGGTGGCCGAGCTGACAGCGCGGGCAGCTAACCAACAACAACAGCCGTCGCATCAGCAGCCCACACCTGCCGCCGCACCGCTTCCGACGTTCCGCCAATACAACGAACGTGAGGAAGAATGGAGTGACTATTTCGCGCAGTTTCAAGAACTCGTCGCGGCTCATCAAATTACAGGTCAGAAAGTGAAGCATCTTTTATTGTCCGTGGTGGGCCCCAAAACTTTCGTGTTACTGCAAAAACTATTCCCGCACGCATCTCCTCGTGATGTAGACTTTGAACAAATTGTAGATGCACTGAATGCTCATTATGAGAGAAAAGTTCTTGTAGCCGCTGCACGATACCGATTTTTCAGACTGAAAAAATTACCTGAACAGTCACACCAAGAGTGGATCACCGAGTTGAAGGGCTTAACCCGCAAATGTAAATTTACTTGTTCTTGTGGACTTTCGTATAGTGATGTGATGTTGAGGGACGCAATTACGCAGAATATTCAGGATCCCAGAATTAGAGCAGCAATTCTGAAACAGTCTGACCCCTCATTAGACAGTGTACTGCAGCTTATAGAAGCGCATGATACTTTTGACTTAGCAGATGTAGAAATGCAAAGCCATAGTGTAAATTCAGTGCGCCGCAACGGACGCTTTCCTAGCCGTAGTTCTCTGTATAGCACTAGTGAGTCTTACAATAGTACAGGCCGTGCTGAACAGACAGTGAACAGTAGCCAGTGTAAAAGTGCGACACAAAGGTCGCCCCGTCGTGTTAGACAAAGTAATTTGAATAACGGGCGCCAACGCTCATTTCAGAAAAATGTACGTAAATCGTGCCCCCAGTGTGTGTCTCGCCACAAGCGTGCTCATTGCCCTAGTCGCAACGCGACCTGTTATCAATGTGGCAAATCGGGACATGTACAGTCTGTGTGTATGCAAATTAAAAACTCAAAGAACGGTACCGTTAGAAACAGTGCTTCGCAGAGTGCGAGAACAGTTCATTCTGTAAATGTTATACGGGCTGTGGAATTGAACACTGCTTTCCTTGGATCTCAATTGCAAGAAAGTAGTTCTGCGCCTATGGCAAATCTATATAGTGCACCACGTAGCAAGCGCCGACGAGCGCGTAAAACAGTGCAACGGAAAAGGGTTCGGGACAAGCAACATGACTATGAACAGTGCATTCCTGTAGTGAAAATAGTGCCTTCTGCAACTGCTCCTTGTAATAGTGCCCAGTACTGTGTAGCTAGTGACAGTAGACATCAAGTAGCTACTCAAAAGTGTAGTGCAGTAGTTAGTGACTCTGTAGTAGCCTCGCATTGCGCGGACGCCGATCCGGCGGTAGTGTCATCTAGTGACAGTGTGGTTAATCCGCTGTGTGCCGAGTATGCGCCGCTTCCTACCGCACGCAACCCGCGCAAGCACAGAAAACAATATGTATTAGACGTTGCCCACATTCGCGCACCGGTCGTGCGCCAGAAGCACAAGCTGTTTGTTACTCTCTCTATAGAAAATAAGACTGTGCAATTTCAGCTTGATACTGGTTCCGCTGTCACATTAATTAATAAAGATACTTATGAACTTCTGGGTTCGCCAAAATTGTCGCCGTCACAGCAAGTGTTAACAGCTTATACAGGTCAAAATATTCCCGTGCTAGGAACGTGTAGCCTGCCTGCCTCTTTTCAAGGTGTTACGAAAACAGTTGCTTTTGTTGTTCTTCAGGCCAAATCTACGCAGAACATTTTTGGACTAGATGCTTTTGACTTGTTTGGTTTATCAATTCAAAGAGATGTGCTTCAAATTTCGTCAATAGTGCCTCAGGATAAAATCAATGCATTGTGTGACAAATATAGTGACTTGTTTTCGCCGGAACTAGGTTGTGCAAAAGACTTCGTGGCACATGTAACTTTAAAAGAATCTGCAGTTCCAAAGTTTCGTAAAGCTAGACCAGTGCCTATCGCCTTGCGTGATACAGTTGCCGAAGAACTTAAACGTTGGCAAGATAGTGGGGTGATTTCTCCTGTTTCTGCGAGTCAGTGGGCCTCGCCTATAGTAATTATACCCAAGCCGTCAGGAAAACTTCGTCTCTGTGCGGACTTCAAATCAACTGTCAACAGTCAAACAATTGTAGACACTTACCCTCTGCCCAGACCTGAGGAACTGATGGACAAATTAGGACAGTCTCGCTTCTTTTCCAAGATTGATTTAGCAGAGGCATACTTACAGATTCCACTTGATGACGAGTCAAAAAAAGTTTTTCGTCATTAATACTCACATGGGCCTTTTTCAATTTCAACGCCTACCCTTTGGCAGTTCTTCCGCCCCCGCTATTTTTCAGCGTTTTTTGGAACAGCTGACAGTTTCTGTACCGTGTTGCTCGAACTACTTAGATGATATTGTGGTATCCGGCCGTACAGTTGAAGAACATTTAGCAAACCTGGAGTGCCTTTTCAAAGTGTTGACTGCAGCAGGTCTACGTTGTAATAAAGCAAAGTGTTCGTTTTTTCAAACTGAAATAGAGTACCTAGGCCATGTGATTAATGCCCAAGGAATCCATCCCTTACAGTCACATCTTCGAGCAATCAAAGATTTGCCTCCTCCTAAGAATGTGCAAGAATTGCAAGCAGTAATGGGAAAGCTTAACTATTATTTCAGATTTATTCCCAATGCCTCTCAGATTGCAGCTCCACTGCATCGTTTACGTAGGAAGAATGTTCCTTTTGTATGGTCTAAAGATTGTCAGGTTGCCTTTGACAAACTAAAGTCTGCACTACTCAGTGATGCATGTTTGATACCCTTTGACCCACAGAAGCCTTTAGTGTTAGCAGTTGACGCCTCGTCGTACGGTGTGGGCGCGGTTCTGTCACATCGTATTGGATGTCACGATCGTCCTATTGCCTTTGCATCCAAGCTACTGACGCCGACGCAACAGAATTACAGTCAGATAGAAAAGGAGGCCTTAGCAATCATTTACGGCGTCACAAAGTTTCATCATTATCTGTATGGCAGAAAATTCTATTTGTTGACAGACCACAAGCCTCTCACGTCGTTGTTCTCACCCACAAAGCCAATTCCGCCACGAACGGCACAAAAGCTTCAGAGATGGTCCTTGATATTGTCTAATTATCAGTATGAGATTTTGTACCGACCTACCACTAAACATGCTAACGCGGACACACTTTCCCGACTTCCGGTTGGCCAGGATGTATCATTTGATTCTTCAGAAATGGCATGTTGTCAGATAGACTCCAGAGATGCTTCCGCTGTCGCAGACTTTCCTTTGAACTCTCGTCGGGTTGCACAGGAAACAGCTGCGGATGCAGACCTAAGTGTGGTAGCACGTTTTGTTCGCTCAGGGTGGCCTGCCAGAGCCAAAGACATTGATCGGCCTCTGGTTCGACGTTATTTTGCACAACGTCATGCATTATCTTTAAGTCAGGGTGTACTGTTGTTGCATACCGACAACGACCAAGCAAGAGTGATTGTTCCTCGTTCCCTGCAACGTGAAGTGTTACGCCTCCTGCATCAAGGACATTGGGGCATTGTTAGGACAAAGCAACTGGCCAGACGTCATTGTACCTGGGTTGGTATGGACGCTCAGATAGAGGACATGACGTCACAGTGTACTGTTTGTGCGGAGCATCAGGCGGCTCCACCGCAACGTTTCTCAGACTGGCCACGCCCCAAGGGACCATGGCAACGTTTACATATTGACTTTGCCGGACCTTTCTGGAATACGCGCTGGTTAATTGTTGTAGACGCTTTCAGCAAGTTTCCTTTTGTGATTGCCATGAACTCAACGACGGCGTCTAGTACAATCAGTGCCTTATCAGTGTTTTGCATCGAAGGCTTGCCTGAAACTATCGTCAGTGACAATGGACCTCAGTTTGTTAGTGCGGAATTTCAACAATTTTGTCGTGTGAATGGTATTCAGCATATTACCACTGCACCTTTTCACCCTCAGTCCAATGGTGAAGCAGAACGTTTCGTTCGAACATTTAAGTCTCACATGGAGAAGATGAAAGGTCAGCACTCCAGGCAGCAAGCTCTTCAAATTTTCCTGTCTACGTATCGGTGCATGCCACGTGACGGCCCGTCTCCTGCCGAGCTGCTACACGGCCGCCGTCACCGCACTCTCCTTCACCTGCTGCAGCCTCCCACGCACCGAGTCGGTTCGTATGGCGCTACGCGTTTTCAGGTTTCCACGCCGGTGCTGTACAGGGTGTTTGCTGGAAACAAGAAGACATGGTTGCCGGGCACCATTCAACGCGTGCTTGGGCGCAATATGTTTGTTGTACGTTCTTCCACAGGGTCGGAGCTGCGGCGCCACGCAAACCAATTGCGCCTGCACAGGCCGCGCGATCCTGTCTCCGGTTTCTTGATTCCAGACCCAGTTCACCGCCAGGGAGCACAGCCACATCGTTCGTCCCCGGACTACGAGATCCCTATGGACGTCGACGTACATCCGACGCAGTCGTCGCCGCCGCTGTCGCCGCCGCAGATGACAGCGTCACCGAGAGGGACTCCGGGACCGTGCGGGCCCCCCCAGCTTGGGCCACGCACCTCAGAAGAAGATGACCTGCTCCCTCTGGGCGGGGGCGGGCGCCCTTCCCCAGGTTTCGGCGGGTTCCCTGGAGGATCGCAAGGCGGATGCCGGGGCGCGGACGGCGTCTCGATCCCGGCCTCAGCTACGACGCCCGTCCCACCAGTAACGCCCCCGCCCAGGCCCTCCTCCCAGTGCCGTCGCCGTGGCCCTCAGCCCTACGCCACGACGGCGCGGCGGTTTGGGGGGGAGGGGTGTGGTGTCGCACAAGTACAAAGTGCGCGCCACCTACTTTCGCCGCGCGCCGCCATGCATGCACGGCGCGGCGTTCTTCCGACGACAGCCACGAGCGCCCTCTGGTACAACGCCGCTCGTGGCCACCACTGAAGGACATCGGGGACTTCGCACTTCGGACTGAGATAGCAACGAGTTAGGACCTTGTAATCAGATAGGCACCATTGAAGACTTTGCTATCATACAGGCACTAGGCAGGCCTCTAACAACTATGTATCAACATTCTGCAGTACTATGTAAAAGTTAAGTATTGTTACATTCTGTGCAATATATATCTTTCTAATTTACTCTAGTGTTTATAGTTTCTGGCTGCTCCCCTCCGTACCTGCACCAGCGTGTCGGTCTTATTCCACTCGGCCACCGATACCTACGACGAGGCTGGGACACAAAAGCGGCGACGAAGTCGGGACACAAAAGGGGGAGGAGTTGACATTTTGAGGGAAGAAGGATAAGGTGTCCTGACCCTAAGTTGAGATCATGGAAATATAATCAATATACCTGAACAAGGCCAGAGGTGTTTTTTTTTTACTTCATTCCTAAGCTGCATCTTATGGTTGTATGACTAAGTTGTGTGCCTGTGTGATTGTGTGAATGTTCTATTTTCTGAAGAAGGCCATGGCTGATAGCTGAAAGTGTTGTATTTGTGTGTCTTTTTTATGGGCATGTCACAGCTCATCGCCACATCTTTGTGGTGAGTTGTAAACTGTCATTATTATTGTAAATTCCAACCTGGACTTTCCATTATTAAACATTTTTATATATTGGATAGTTGCATTTGCGAACAAAGAGGCAAAATAGGCTCACACATTTTTTAGCCTACATTACTTTGAAAACTATAGAGGACAAAGCAGCAGCAGAAGTCAATGCTCAATTACTGGCATAATAATTTTCTAAGAACCAACAAAAGATAGATTTTGTTTTGACATACTTTAATATAACAGGAAGTAATGTAAACAGGCAATGGATTGTTCAATACTGAAAACAATAGAAGATGATATTAATGAAATCACCTATTGGTGCTCAGTAGAACATGTTAAAAATAATAGCATGAACTTACGACAATCATTTTGCATTCTCCATCCAGTAAGGTCCAAGCTGCTGTTCTGTAAGTGACATTGGCTCACAAATGACTCCAAAACTTTGCAATGGCAGCCATTTGGTTCAGACACCGAGGACTGTAAGCAGGTGCACATACTTTCCAAGCAGTCAGATACAAAATGATTGAGTTTCTCGATGGATGCACACTGAGATAATGGAGGATCCCTTGAAGAAAGAAAAAAAATATTCTTTAACTAAAGGATCCATTCACAGCAATGGCTTGTTATATTAATCAATGTTAAAAATTCATGGATTTTATTTAGGTCAATGTCTCATAACTTGAGCAGTAAAAGGATTTGTACCTATTCAAACAAATATAGTTTTCCATACCTGATGAGTTGGAAAGGATTTCTATTTCTGCAGTGTACATTTTTAGTCAGAGAGTTATTTTATTTTGAATGGTAAAGAAAATTATGTACTTACACAAAGAAGTAAAACAGAACTATTACTCCATTCAAGAACTATCTTATATTGTACTTTTCTAGAAAACACTGAAATATATAATTGTGCATTGCTCGTACTTGACTTTGTTGCACAGACGGAATGCCATATTCTGAATTTCTGTAGGGCATGCCAACTGCCTGCAAGCTTCAGGGTTGTCTCCCAGCATCCAGCTATCACCAAAACTTTCAAAAGTAGCTGCCTGTGTACCAGCGGGAGTACGTTTATCATCTCCTGGGATACCATTAAAGAAACCACAAAGACCATCTACAGCACCCATTAATTTTCCTGTCACCTGGTTAAAAACAAACAAAATCAATCCGAATTAAACTGTTGTTGTTTAAAGTTTTTTTTATCTACTAATACAGTATTTGACAAGATATAAAATAATTTAAAAAATACTTTTATGTTCTATTTCATAATGCAACATCAGTGAAGTTGTAGTACTGCAGCATTCAATTGAATATTGGGGCCCAAAAATTTCTGTACATTTACCCAATGTGCTACAATGCTGTGCAATTTGCCACTCAAACTCAGTTATAGTGCAATCAAAATTATTTTGTAAGAGTTTTAAATTTTCTTATGGCCCACTCAGACAAAATACTATTTTAGGATTTTGAAAGACTGAAATCGGAGAAACCCATCATACAACCTAACCTTCTTAGTGAGAACAGCATGGTCATAATCAAGAAAAGCCTGATAATTACGACAACAACAACAACAAACTTCTCACAAATGCTTACAACAATAAACCTACCAACACTGCAAACAAAATATTTTCATTCAATGAAATATGAACCCAAAGACATGAGGTATTAATTTATTTCCCATATACATGTGAGCAAAAGTTACAGTACAGTATCACATTTACCACTTCAACATAGGAGGTAGCAATGTTTCAGAGTTTGTTAATTTTCTAGGATTGCAGAAAACAACAAACATCAGTTATGACTACATACATCACTGCACTTGTCACTTAGCTAAGAATCTACTTTTGATATGGCAAGGTTTCTAACTGATTAAGTTTTTGTAGGTATAAGGTTTGCCTGTTGTATCAGTTAGGTAAAATGTTCCTTCAATATACTGCTAGAGGCTGTTCACATCAATTTATATACATTTCATTCCATTTCATGATGGTGGTGGTGGTGGCTGGTGCAGCAACAGTGTTGAATAATTAAAAAATGTTAAGTCTCTGTTGCAATATTTTATTCTCCAATAACGCGTTTCGCGCTGTTAGCGCATCATCAGATTGGGCGGAGATGGAGTCACAGAACTATCTATAGCTGTGGAGGATGTATCTTAACAATTTGTGTTGTCATTGGGCCCCATAGCAGCAGAGGAGTCACTGTCGTGGCAGGTCCACATTTACAACTGATAGTATTGTTATTATAGACAGTTCTGTGGCTCCATCTCTGCCCAATCTGACGATGTGCTAACAGCACGAAACGCGTTATTGGACAATAAAATATTGCAACAGAGACTGAGAATTTTTTAATCAAATTATATAGTTAACATACTATGAAAATAGGTTGTTGCATTTTTCCATAGGCAAAGAATATAAAATCTGGTTTGGAGAGCATCATATTTAGATTATAAAAAACCTTCCAACTCTCAAATTTACATGATATGATCAAAATAAATAATTCATGGTGTCATGAACTTATTAAAATTTATAGAAATGACATTGTTTGTCATATTGTTTTACTGTCTTATTTGAACAAGATTCATATATTTTAATAATACAAAGTTATTTTTCCACTGTTACTATATGTAATCTGGAATGAAAATGATTAACTTCATTCAAATGTAGAAAGAGTAACTACTTTATCTGGTATTAGTACTGAGCTTGAATCTTATTTTTATTCCTAAACTTTAAAAAAAATTAAAAGCTACATACGCCAATTTTCACTGATGATTGGTCATCCCAGGTAACCCAAAAACCATATCGGTTTGACTGGAAGTACAAACTGTCACCAACACGGTTCACAACAAATTCCTTGTTCTCAGATGCAATGTTTGAAATCTAAAATAGGAAAAAAATTGTGATTAGAAAGTTGTGGTAGGTTTTGTTTAACCCAAGTAGAGTTAAACCATAGCAAAAATTCAGTTTAATAGCATACATTACAAAAATTCCATTGATAACTGTTATAATGAGATTTACAAGCATGGAATGGTCTTTTATTACTCTGACAGTATTTGCCCTCATGTTATGTTCAGCAAAACAGCATAATATCCTAGTTGAGGAAAAATTATATTCCCACAGATTTAGTGAACAGAATGTCCTAAAAATATTTGTAACAAATGTAAGAAAGTGTTTACTGTGATCAAGTTATTCAATTTGTTCCTACTACCATCCATTGGTAGTGAAGACAGATATAAAATAAAATGTGGCCTCATGTATGTTTACAGAAATGCACTATTTTGGTTTGTGTGTTAATATGCAACACCCCATGCAGAAACAAAATACTGTTTATATTAACACTAGCAGATGAATTGCTGGAAGCATTTACTGAGTCAGGAAAATGAAGACTCAGAAAGTATGTTATGCAGGTGGTAACGGACAAGAAGCATTCCATCTGTGAGGGAAGCATGCACTGCACAGACAACAATCACTGACAGGATGTATCGTCACATGTGAGAAAGTGGATCAACTGCCATCTAGATGGCAGTTGATTTTGCCATGTACAAATAACTACCATAGACAAATGTGTATTATAAAGTGTGAACAATCATTATATGTTAAATGGACCAAAAATATGAGTAAATCATATGACTGTGTGAAATACTGTTTGTCCACAATAAGTTGATGATTCACATTGTGACTGCTGGAAGCCACAAGAAACATGCTTTGGTCCCACATTACAGCTACCAAGAGCAGCAGAGCTGTGTGTGGAACGTAGCATCAGCTGCTTGGTGGAACTGTTACCCATAACAATGTGTACAGTACCACTTCAGTTCCAACGGGAGATAAATGAATATCTTTCAACTAGTGCCAATTTTCTCCACTTCTGGCAGCACCAGTAAAATTGTTGATTTATCACAGACTATTTGTACTGTACATCACTATCCATTGCACACAAAGACAAATTGTACTCAACATCACTGTGCACTGCACACATGTTGTCTGTAAGGGATAGTGGCATTGAATAGAATTGGTTTCCACCTACAAGAACAATTCTACCAGTGACTATTATATTGATGTTTCTATCACATCAGATCATTCATAAGGCGCTTACACACCACATGTTGGCATCTTTATGATCACCTCAATGACAGAAGTAATCTGTTTAAATTTTGAAATGGAAGACTTCATACAAAATTGTTAACAGTCAAGATCACTTCTTTATGTATGAGCCACTATAGACTACAATTTTCAACTGTTTCTTCTTTCTTTTCTTCCATATTTCTCTCATCATTTTCTAATGTTTTCCTCTTTTTTCTTCAGTCCACTTGGCTCCTGTCTTCTTCTTCGGTTTTTCCTGGAAACATTTGGTATCTTTTAATTTCTTTATGAGCGTAGTCTTTTCTCGATATCTTGCTGGGTAATTTGAAGCTCGTCCATGTCCCTTCCAACTTCTTTGCACTTTTAATGTACTGAAGTAATAGAACAGTCATTTTGTCAGTCTGTTGGTATCTATCCTTTGTATGTGAGCGTAGAAAGCTATTCTTCTTTTCGTAATTACATCAGTGATTTTTTCAATATGTGTATAGATTTCACTTTCATGATGCATTCTGCTCTTTAACTGGCCCAAAGATTTCCTTAATATTTTTCTTTCAGTAATTTGCAGTGATTCCATCATTGCCTTTTTGTTCAGAGTCAAACATTCAGCTGCATAGAGTGCTTCTGTACAAATTAATGTAGAATAGTGTGCCAGTTTAACATTGATAGATATTGACTTCTTATTATATATGTCCTTAGTAAGGTAGTATGCTGTTTTCATCTTACTCACTCTTGCTTTAATGGCTTCTTTCTCTGAAATATCTTGTTCAAGATCACTAATAATATTTTGTATGTGTGTATAGTTTCAATTCTATATAATACACACACATGCCTCAATTAGTTGGGAGGCTACACTATGACAGGACAGACTGAAATGAAACAGATAAGGGATTAATTATGAAAGCTACATAGAACCCGACAGAGACATGCTGGGACAGAAAACATTAAATATACAAATTCAAAACTTATGCAAAACTACATATGATAAAAAATAGTTGAGGTAACGAAATATAGCTATAGAGGAAATAATTTAAAAAGAGGGAGGGTGCAAATATTCTGAATGAATCATTATACCATCTTCTTGTAGTCCAAGTTCTATTGGTGCAAGTAAGAACTGTTTCATAGAATGTTTTTCATTAAATTTACCAACACACAGTCTGTATACATTTACTCCCAAGGAGTGTTTAAAGATCACCATGTTAACATGTCAACAGTCTTGACACACTGTTAATACTAGGGTGGGTGACTACCTGGAAGTAACAGGTGCTTAAGAAAAATCCAACTGAAAGATAGTGCCAGGGTGAGACATATGACCAGGTTGTGATAAAAACTGAACAATGGTTACTTGTCAGTAGGTAAACAATGCACCATCTCACAGATGAATTTCAATCTGAAGCATTATATCTATGTAGTAATTGGACCTGGAGGTACATCAAGTGGTTGAAGTATGTACTGGAAAAATTTAGCAGCAGGTTCCTTCATTAGGTTATGCAACATATAATAAGCAAATTAGATGGTAAAGAGTACCTTGAGTGTGTTAAGGTATATTACATTAAAAGTGTAGATATCCAGCCACGCAATTTTTGAAAATAACTGATTCGGCTGTAGGAAACTATACACATTGTTCATTCTCTAATATAAAATACAATTAAATTATTAAGTAAGATAAAAATTATAGGCTTCAAGTTATTTCTGAATTTTTATCAGTGCGTTTGATTGATATCTTTTCTGGTTTGTACCTGAATTGACAATTCAATTTTATGCAAAACTATGTAGATGGAAGGAACAAGTTTCTGTTACAATCTAAAAGAATTACTAATGAAAACTGCCTTGTAAAATAAGGGAAAGACAACTACTCACCTACAGCAAGAGATGCATGGAACACAGAAACTTTTAACAGACACATCATTCATACTAGCTTCCCAGCATTTAGTAATTTGAATGTTTCTATGCTCCACACATCTAACCACTGGAGGCAAGTGTTTCTATCCTCTTATTCAACAATTTAATCAATCCAAGAATTTAATTATACGTAAAAAATAGATGAAGTACACTTACCAGGCGAAAGGGCACAGGCAGTAATAGCAACAAATAAACACACAGACACACACACACACAAAAATGCTAGCTTTCGCAGCCTAGCTGCTTCATCAGGCAGAAGGGAAGGAGAGGGAAAAGGAAATGATGAGGGTTTTAAGGAAGGGAGTAAGGAGCCATTCCAATCCCGGGACAGGAAAGACTTACCTTGGGGGAAAAAATGGAAGGTAAATAAATGCACATACACCCACACATTTACACAGACACAAGTACCCTTAGGCAGACATACTGTAGAACAGTTCTACAGTATGTCTGCCTAAGGGTACTTGTGTCTGTGTAAATGTGTGGGTGTATGTGCATTTATTTACCTTCCATTTTTTCCCCCAAGGTAAGTCTTTCCTGTCCCGGGATTGGAATGGCTCCTTACTCCCTTCCTTAAAACCCTCATCATTTCCTTTTCCCTCTCCTTCCCTTCTGCCTGATGAAGCAGCTAGGCTGCGAAAGCTAGCATTTTTGTGTGTGTGTGTGTCTGTGTGTTTATTTGTTGCTACTACTGCCTGTGCCCTTTCGCCTGGTAAGTGTACTTCATCTATTTTTTACGTATATTTTTCCTTTTTGGAATTTTTCCTCTATAATATTCGTAACAAGAATTTAATTATTGACATAAAATTAATGTTATTCAAAAGAGTTAGAGTGGTTAGTCAGTACTTAGCTGACAGTCATACAGAAAAAGACGCAAAAGATGACAAAAATAAATGTGAACACAAGACTTATGAAATCTTTCTCTTTATCAGATAGGAGAGAGGAGGGAAGTGAAAGCAGCCAGAAGGGAAGGTTTCTCACAACATGGAAGGTTTCTCACAACATAGGCATTACCTCATGGCCGAATTTGTGAATAGCTTTTCCATTCTGCCCCCTTTCTCTTGCCTCCTCTTTCCTACCTGTAGAAGGAAAAGATTTCTGAAAGCTTGTGCTCACACTTATTTTCATCTTCTTTTGCATCTTTTGTGTGTGACTATCAATGGTAGCAAGTTGAGGTAAGTATTGAGCAGTCACTCTATCTCATTTAAATAATATTTTTGCAGCTCAGTGGAGAATTTCCATCAGATTAATGAAATGAATTTTTATTACTTCTTACCTGGTCTGGTGAATAAGTATAATCACTGAATTCTACATTCAAATCAGACCGAAGATTTATATAATCTGCGTCATGCTTTATATGGAGATATGGAGAACACTGCAAAATTGTTGTGCAGTTGCGATTAACTGAAATACAACAATTTTATATTATTGTGAGAGCAATCATGTACAATAAGTAGCAGGCATTATAACAATTACTGCATAGGGTGTTCTTAAATTCCAATTACAAACGTTAGGGACTTATAAAGGGGAGTGAGTACATAAAAATTTGAAAAGGAACCATGCCCAGAAATGTCATCCAGTAGTGTATATGAATTTCTTTAAATTTTTCAAACTATGGCACAAATTTCTTCTACTGCAAGCTCTTTTCTTTCCATATTTTGGGAGAAGCTAGTATGGCCCAAATAATAAAAAATAAGTCTAGTAAATATGGACTCTAAAATGCATTCCTTAATAACTATGAGCACTTGAACAGTACAGAAGACATGTTCACAGCATCAAAGACGAATAAGTGCTTATAGCTCTTAGTATGAATTTTAAAGCTCATATTTATCAGAGATTTTTTTGTTGCTTTGGTCCCTACTACCTCCTTCAAAAATATGGAAAACAGAGAGCTTGTAGTACAAGAGATTTGTTTCACTGCGTCAAAGATAAAGAATTGCCCTTAGCATCATTGGATGAATTTCCAGATATGGGTTCATCTTCAAAATATATTGTACTCACTATCCTCTACAAGTTTGTAACATGAATACCCAAATACCCTGCACGGGGTGCACTCTAACATCTTGAAAAATCCTATAACAGCATGCCACAACTACTATTTTCAATAAATTCCAGACAAAACTTAACACAGAACTTTTATACTGTCTTCAATAGTAACATGCATTACAGCAATACAAGAAATGTTATAAACAAAACCTCACAGGAATGGAATTTGTAATATACATCTGAAATACAGAAATGACTTTATTTGATCACAAATGTGTATATCACTTACTGCAGACTAAAGAATAAAATCACTGAATGGTGTGATGAAAAGATCAATACATAAGTGTTTGAAACATAAACTGACCATAAAAATTTAATAAATTATGATATTTATGGACAGAAAACTTTTATTTATTCTGTGTAGTGGTGTTTGTAAGGTAAGCATTTGATATACTTTTTTGGAACATCTGTCCGACTCCATAACACAGACAACAGTGTCGCTGACTACCATGCAGGGGGCCCGGGATTGATTCCCATGAGGGTACTGGGTGTTGTCCTTATGATCACCATCATCGACATGTGAGTCGTCCAAGAGGTGTCAAGTAAAAAGACTTGCACTATGGTGACCAAACAATCCCATATGGGATCCCTTGGCCAAAAATGTCATAAATCATTTCCATTTTTGAATATCCCAGAATACTATATTACACCAAAACAAAAGGAGATATGCCAGCTTATTTACATTACAGATGACTTTTAATGAAGCGTGAAGCTTCTGGTATTGGTTAACTCTATATTTTTCACAAAGTTATATTGTTGGAGATATCTCATATAAAGTGTAATTGATACGAGAAATACTACTTACTTGCTACTTCCCAGTTCTCTTCCTCGTGTGAACTATCTCTTGCCAACACATGCACACACCACCTGTACTGGAAACCAACACCATCAAATGTACTGAAGGAGATGCCAGTCAAATTGCAGACAGCATTTGGAGGCTCAGGTGGTTCACAAGTGTAATTTTGGCATCCATTTGTACTTGGCTTTTCAACCTAACAGGAATAAAAGTTTTTCAATATTTTAAATATTACTGTGTCTCAGCAACAGTTACAGGATATGCAAATTAATAATCAGCCAACCAGTTGCAATAATAGTAGTTTAAAAATTACTATTATTGCAACTGCTAGATGATTATTAATTTGAATATAAAAGTTTTTATAATTATAAATATAAAATTTATATACCCAGAGACTGCTTTGTGTCTCAAAATTCAATGCTTCACCTTTAACTTTAATGTCCTTGATAAAAGTTTTTATTGCAAACATGAACAGTGAAAAAACATGGATGGGAAAAAGTGGACAGTAAAAAGAAATATGTACTGATAGATGAATGTAAGTATGCAAAAGCCATATTAGAATTTGCCTATTAGTTATGTCTCCTTCTACAATCTTCAGTCCTGCACAAACACTTTAATTAGCAAATTAGCCACTCAACACGGATACAGGAATCCTTTTGCAGACACGTTTTGGACTGTAACATGATTTTCACTCAGTGAAATTGCAGTGAAACAGGCCTGTGCAGAACTGAAATAAGGCCATGATGCTTGGTACACGGACTCTGTAAAACTACATGCAAAGTAAGGTGCTAGGAGCACAGGAAACACACAAAACTTAAGCAAACCACAAAACCTGCAGTTGCAGGAAACTGCATAACTCCAGAGGCTTTCACACAATATGAACAAACAGAATTGCGAAGACAAAGCTTGTTATCAGATTGCCTTCCATAAAGAAGTTTTTTGGCACCCACAACTGTATTTATTATATCCAAATGGGTATCAGTTGTTATTTGTAAGAAACTACTTTACTTTTGAGATCTAGATTTTGGCAAGTGACTTGCCATTAATGCATACATTTTTTATGTTAGCATGTTATGCATGTGCATTGTATCATCCTCATAGATTGTCCATAATGCATTGCTTTCCACAGTTAGATGTAATACTATTGCCAGTAAAGTGGGTTACAACTTGTGAACTTGTGAAATTTCACAAGTTGTAATCCACTTTACTGGCAGTAGTATTACATCTAACTGTGGACAGCAATGCATTACAGACAATCTATGAGGATTATACAATGCACATGCATAACATGCTAAAATAAAAAATGTATGCATTGATAATGGAAAGTCACTTGTCGAAATATAGAGCTGCAAAATAAAGCAGTTTCTTACAGATAATGACTGATTGCTGAAAAAACACCCATTTGGATAAAACTTGTTATTTTTTTGGGATTGTGTTTTGAAGGAATCTTTTGAGATACAAGTGATACAGTGTTATCAATAAGGATGGGGTTTCTTTTAAGAGAGAAACTCAATTCTGGGAAATCTGAAGTCAAAATGTCAACCAAGAGCAACTTCTGTGCTAGACAATGAGAGACATCAAATGTGCCAAGAAAACTGTTTCTATGTGACTGGAACTGGTGTCATGAACGCCCCACCTCCTCCAATACTCCAGCTGACACAGTGTGTAGATGGTCAGTGGAGGGAGGGAGGTATAGAGTGATAAAGAGTGTAATGGAGGCATGATGTATACAGGTATCACCTGAAGTTGGCAGCAATGTAAATCAATGAAATATTATGTTTAATCAACTACTACACACAGTGTGACTCCTGGAAATAATATATACTTACATTTAATTTCCCTTTTTGAGAAATTAATTTCTTGATATTATCAATCCTTATTTTTTATGTTGTCTACATTTCAGCTATCATCAGTTACTTTCTTACTAATACAGTGAAACACATTTAATACTTTACAGGTTCATTTGCAGACTGGATTTTCCCAATGTTGCATGTTTTTGACTCCCTTCCATCACCCATCATCCCTTAACATCTATAACTGCAGTCACATTCTCTATAAGTACTAGATTATGTTCCAACTCTCCATATTTTATCCCTACTACCTTCAGTGTTTCAAAGACTATATTCTTTGCTACACTATAAAATATTTCCCTAAATCTACGTGTAGTATAAACACAGTTTTGAGCTTCTTCAACCTAACTTTTAAGAAAAATTGTACATTCAGTCTAGTTCCCTCATCTGCATTGAAATCAGGATGAAAGACACACTAAAATAACATCTTACCTATGTGTAATTTTCATTCGTTATTTTAATCATGACTGATAACATGAACCTTTTTGATGTAGTATTTTATTGCCGAAAGATAGAAAGGTGATGTTTACCATCACACATTGCATAAAAATTATGTAAATGGAAACTAGTTCAAATACATCTTTAGAAATATTGCAGTGCATTAAGTGTATACCTGGAGAAGTGGTGGCGGACATGTTGGGAGTTCTGGACATGGACCTTCAGATGGAACTACGGGTGGCACACAAATATATGTGGGACAGCGCTGAATCACCACCTTTGGAAGTCGTTTGTAATTTTTACTGCTCTTGTATTTCCCTGAAAAGAATAAACCATTATAATAAAAACATAACATGCTATAAAGTGGAAAATCAGAAAGAGTTTAGCTTCATTTCTGTTTGATGACAAGAGTAATAAAATATGAAGAACAAATCCAAATATTATAACAATGGAAGTTCAGATAGTATGATGATGGGAAAGAAAATTTTTTTTCAGTATTTAGTACGACTGGATTAGTTAAAAAATGAAAGACAATATGGGTGGCCAGAAAGGTTCTTTCAATGTGAGTCTTGTAACTTTACCACATAAACCTCCTGTAATAAAACCAGACAATGCTTCTCTTTCACTTAATGTACATCCTTGTCCATTACTTTAGTAAGAAATATCATATTTTGTGATGTTATTCTGAATTCAAATAATGATTATTTAGAAATTGTGTGTGTTATGCCTATTACTTACATGTCCCATTATTTTGCAAATTTTCTTCATTGTAACTTATTTATAATTGATATGATTATTGGAGCATTAAAAATGTAAACTAAATCATTCCAATAATTCAACAATTTTTAATTACAAACAATGGAACTGTTCTCAATGAAATCAAATGTAAAAACTCAAAGAAGAAATTAACTACATTATTAAAATAAAAACTATAATCAAAGTGGATTTTCAATAGCAGCACAGATTTCTTGTGAAAAGATATTAAACAAAGGAACTTACTTCTCACCCTTATTCAAATTCTTTATTCATCCAGAAAATCTTTACAGATTGTAGGATGGTTGTGTGTGTGCAAGCATACATGCACACACACACACACACACACACACACACACACACACACACACATACACAAAACAAATTACAAGCATACACTGAAATTACATGTAACATCAAAACTGTCTTTCACTAGTGCAACAGATTTTACTCTATTTGGTTGTGCTTTAGGAGCAGTAGTTGTTTTCACAGTCTTGATTCAAGTTTATTGTACTTCCATGTGATCTAGAATTTCTGCCACTGAATAGAAGCAGTGATCCAATTAGAATGCCCTTAGGGATTTACAGAATAGTGAAAATGAAGGACTAAGTTTTATTTTCTGTGGAAGACTATTGTATATTTGAGTACCATGATTTGTAGTGGAGGATTTGAAGGCTGCTGCCCTTACCAACTGAAAATGAAGATGTTCTTTTTGTCTACTGGCATGGTCATGAACACTCAGATTTTTGTTTAACTCTGTTAGATTTTTCCTTGAGTGTTTGCAAGTTTCTAGGATAAAGACACAGAGGAGTGGGAGGATTGAAGATTTACAGAAGAGAGACCTGCAGGAATCTGTTTCTTGTACATGGAGCATGCTCTAATAGCTCTTTTTTTGAGTCAGGAACATGTCTAAGCTAGCAGCTGCACTACCCCAGAATATGACCCCATACTGTAGAATACTATGGAATTGAGCAAAGTAAGCTATCCCAACTGTGGGCTGTGTCATACCTTCTTCAGTGTTGCATTTGTTTTTGTTATGTGTGTGTGTGCGCGCTATTTAAAATCATGTTGAAGCCAAATGCCTAAAATTTTTGTTTCCAGTGATGGTGTGAGTTTATTATCACTGAGGAGCTGAAAGCTTCCCCCTTTCAGCAGAAATTTAGAAATGTTGTTTTTGATGTATTTATTATTAATTTATTTCCTTCAAACCAATTATTTGGCTGGTCTGTAACTTTGTTTGTTTGTAGTTCTCCAGGAGTTTTCCCTTTGAGGAGGATGCTGGTGTCATCTGCAAATAATGTATTTATAGGAGAGTCAATACTTAGACCTAGGGCATTTATGTACAGAAGGAAAAGGGTAGGCCCTAGTATGTATCCTTCGGGTATTCCACTTGTAATTTTACTTGTATCAGAAAAACAAGATCTAGAGCTGCCATTTAGTTCATGGGTTATCATCACTTTCTGTGTCCGATTTTTTAGAAATGAAGAGAACCATTCTAGAGGTGTGCATCTAATGCCATACTTTTGGAGTTGTATCTACATACATACTCCGCAATCCACCGTAAGGCGCATGGCAGAGGGTACACTGTACCACTACTAGGCATTTCCTTTCCTATTCCACTCCAAAATTGAACGAGGAAAAAAAGAATGCCTATATGCCTCCGTATGAGCCTTAATTTCTCTTATCTTGTCTTTGTGATCTTTACGTGAAATGTATGGCAGTGGTTGTAAATTTATTTTTCTGAAAGCCATACTGGACTTTGGATAGGATTTCATTCTTGTCCAGGAATTCTGTTATATGTTATTCTCTCAATTTGTTTGCCAAAAGCTGATAATAGAGAAACTGGTCTATAGTTTTTTAATATTTAATTTGTCACCTTTTTTATGGATAGGGGTTATTTGGCAAGTTTAAGGCAATCAGGAATGGTTCTTGACAAGAAGGATGAATTGATTATATCTACAAGTGGTACTGCAATATTATTAATGCATTATTTTATGATAAAGTCTGGAATGTCATCTATTCCAGAAGATGTTTTGTTTAAGCATTTTGCTGCACATATTATTTCATTTGGCATTGTTTCATAGATTGAGTGAAGGCAAGAATTTACTCTATTTTGATGGTTGATTGGGCTATTTCTATGGTTATTCATTATAAGATTTTTTGTATTGTCTGCAAAGTACTGTCTGAAGAGATTTGCAATCTGTTGGGCATCAGTTATTCTATTGTTGTCACAATTCAGGGTGATAATATCTTTTTCTCTGTTTTCTCCTTGCTTTATCACTTTCCAGATTGCTCTGCTTTTATTTCCTGACTCTGTTATAAACTTGTCATTGGCTATTGTTTTTGCCTGACTTATAACTTTCCTATATATTAGAATGTATTTAGTAATGTATTGTTCATGATGGGGGATGTAGTATGGGTTTTCTTGTAAATGAGCAAGTTTCTTTTTGTGATGCTTGAAATTCTTATGCCTCTTGTTATCCATGTCTTCACCGTCTCTTGAACACCAAAATAACACATTACCACATAGTAATTAAGTTGGAAGTGCTCTACGCAGCAGAAACATTAGTCATGGGAAGGAAAGGGCAAATGGAAAAACTGGAAATCAAGGAGAGGAAAATCATGTATTCCAAATTCCAAAATAACAAACAAGTTTTTAATAATAATGAAGCCCTCTACATAAAGTCAGAGAGACTATCGAATATCATGAGGGAAAGGAAAATTGATTTCCATGGACTCATATTCTGAATAGACTAAACAAATCTTTGACTTCTACTTAAAAATAATAATAATAATAAAGGAATGAATAAGGGTATATTATAAGGGGTGACACACAGTTGGAAGGAAGACATGAATTGGAGGGATACAGAATAATGAGAGGGAAAGGGGGAGGGAGTTGGGCATAGAGTGTAGAGAGGACAAGTTATCTAAGGTTGAGGTGAGGATGGTTGTGCGACCGTGGAATGTGTTGAATGGACAACTCCCATCTGCACAGTTCAGAGAGCTGGTGGTGGAGGAGTGGATCCTGATGGCGTGGGTAGTAAAGCAGCCATTGAAATCAAGGTTTCCTTTAGACGCCAGTAAATAGGTTAGCATAGAATAGTGCCATATGGGTTCCCATTGCTGTGCCAAAGAATTGATTGTTTACTTTTCCTTCAAAGGAAAAGTAATTGTTTGTTAGGATGCAATTGGTAAGGGTTTTGAGGAATGAGATATTGGTCTTGGAGTCTGGAGGATGCTGAGAAAGGTAGTGTTTGAGAACAGCAAGACCATGGGCATGTGGGATATTTGTTTACAGTGAAGTGGCATCAACAGTGACAGGTATGGATCCAGAAGGTAAAGTGCTGGGAGATGGTAGGAGTTGGTGAAAGACACACACACACAGATGACTACAACTTTCTTCTGCACCCCACTGCCCTTACAATCTCTTTCCTTTCCTCAATTCTCTCTCCTCCTCCTTTGCTTCTTGATATTATTGCACCAAACAAACTTATGTTGTCCTACACTGAGACAGCACTAGTATCTTTTTCCATGTCTATATTGCTCCTCCTGCCTCATCCAACCAATTTCCTCCCCCTTACTCCCACCACATATGCCCCGGAAGATTGACTGCTGTTCATGTTACACACAATCACAGTCAATTCTTTGTGGCCATATGGAATACAAATGTGTGTGACATGTTATTTTCTGAGTTCAGCTTTTGTTGTTCCGATTAACAGTTTAGCATAAGTCCCAATATAGATTCTCTACATTATATAAACAGAATTATAATTCAATAATATCAATTCAAGTTTTTAATTCATAAGTTATTTCCTCAATTGTAACTATCACTGTAATTTTCTTTATAAGTGACGGTTACTTCTATAACTGCCTTAAAGACATTAACATTTTCAGTTGTATTTTGATGTGCTCACAGTTGTTGTTTCCCATTTAATGTAAAGATAATAATAAGAGCAATAATATAATACTAATAAATAAATATATAGAATATGGACAGCTTACCTCTGTTGTAACCCTTCCTAAAATTCTTAGATGCTCCTTTTTTGTATCCGCTATGAGATTCTTCCTGTACCAGACTCCAACCGTCAGGGCAGTGAGGTGGATCTGGACATGCTGGTTCTGTTTCAATAACAGAAACAATAACTGATTTATAGCTAACAGAAATATTATTTATCACAAAGTATATTTGATTTCAATTCCATTCATTAACAATGAAACTCATAATTTATGGGGCTTTTCTCAAACACAGATAGAGATAGTGAAAGGAAGTATCCACTCTTTTCAAAGAAGATACTCACCCATCCACTTGAAGTGATGTTAGAAAAACCATGATACATTTTAATCAAACCATCCCAAACACTACCTGCTGCTGCTCTTCTCATTCAGAAAATTCACTTATATAAGATGTGATAGAAGCATGAAGTCAAACCACATATAGGTAACAATAGAAAATCCAGTTAGGATTTCAATACAATGAGAATAAGTTGTAAATCATCGCAAAGATGATCATGAACAGCAGATAGCATGTAAAAAAGACAGTCACACACACACAACTTGGCTTTTTTGCCACAGCCTTCATCAGAACAAAATACACACTCACACATACAGTTAGACAGGCCTAACTCACTAACACACAGCTTCATTTCTCATTGCCATATTCCAAGACTGGAAGTGTAACAGCCAAAGATGGTGGTTGTGTATTAGTGAGTTGTTCATGTGCGACTGCAAGAATGAGTATTCTGACAAAGGCTGTGGTCCCAAGCTACATTTACTATGTGTATGTCTGTGAGATTGTCCTTTTTACATGTCTGTCTACAACTTGACAATCATCTTTGCAGCGAGTTGCAACCTATTAAAACTACATATGTATTAGATATGCCTGCTGTAAAGCAAGTAATTTTTAAAAATGAAGCCACAATCCATACTAATAATAAATCTGTAAATGTAAGCCTATCACTGTTCCCTTCAATCTTCAAAATTACTGGACGAATCTTCATGCGGTTTTCACAGGAAACATGAGAAAAGTTTGGGTCAACATATTGGCATAATTTTATCAAAATCGAATCACGGAAAAAAAAAAAAAAGAGATATCGTAATTTTAAGTGTTTTCAGTAACCATCGAGCCTGTTTTTTCAACTATTAAAAACCTCTACTTCATGGATTTGCTTGGGGTTTTCACATGTAACTTGAGCATAACTAGACAATATATAGACTTCATTTTATAAAAGTCTGGTCATGGAAAAAAAGAATATTGAAATTTAAATTTTTTTTATCTATGACCATCATGTTTGTCTGTCTCTTTGAACACGTATATCTCCAAAACTACTTTAATAATTTTCATGGGGTTTCCACACGTAACTCGGGCATATTGTGCGGTTACATAAAGGCTTCAATAATTAAAGTTGGATCACAGAAAATAAAGCTATTATAATTTCATCATTTGCTTAAAAGCCATTGTGTATGTCTATTTGTTGAGCGTAATGGTATTTCTTCAGATGGCATGTCAAGCCCCCCACTTGCAAGACTGAAAAGTGCAAATAAGTTGCGTAAATGTTCATCAGCTGAGGGGTCAGACACTACTATATCATCGAGATAATTAACACACCCAGGCCCTGTCAGTGTGAGTTGCACAAACAGAAGCAATGTGACCCTTTTTATGGCACTGATGACAAGTGGCCAACTGTGTGGGGGGGGGGGGGGGGCAATCAGGTCTATCATGATCAACAAAACAGGAGGGACAAGAAGAAAGCGTTGACCAGTTGCATGACTGCACACCACCTGGCTCGAGTTTCTGTCGCCGAGAAATGGCCCGATCGCCCGGGCACCACGGCTGTGCTGAAAAATTGCTGGTGCACTGGCCACCCTGAACAGCAATCTCAAATATTGGTAGAACCCAAACAGCGTGTTAACGACAAGACATGTTGAGAGTCAGCATCAAGAGGGACTTGCAAATATGCTTCTGAGAGGTCTATCTTGGATAAGTACTGTCGACCCGCCAACTTTGCAAGAAGCTCATCAGGGCGCGGTAATGGATAAGTGTCAATGATAGACTGAGCATTCACAGACCGTTTGAAATCTCCACAAAGGCGCAACCGCCCAGACAGTCTTTTTACAATGACCATGGGAGTTGCCCATTTACTTGATGGAATCCGTTGTACAACCCCAGCTTCCTCCAGGCAATTCAACTCCGCTTGGACTTGGTCACGAAGTGCAATTAGATCTGGCCGAGCATGGAAGAAACAGGGCCCAGCAGAGGGCTTCATAGTTATGTGGGCTTGGAAATTATTAGCACAGCCCAACTACACCGAAAACAGCACAGAAAATTTGACGCATAACGAGTCAAGTTGTGGGTAAGGCACTTGATCAGAGATAGTGTTAACTTTGTCAGAAATAGTGAAACCAAAGACCCGAAAAGCATCAAGACCAAACAAGTTGTCCGTATTGGCATTGTTTACAACAAGAAAAGTGAGCCTACAAGTGACAGATTTGTATCTAACATGGGCCGAGAACTGTCCCAGAATCGTAATATTTTGTTTATTGTCACTGACCAATTTCTGTGACACTGGTAAGAGAGAGGGAGAACCCAGATCCAGATATGTCTGCGAGTTTAATAAAGTGATGGCCGCACCTGAGTCAACTTGCATATGCAAACTTTTATGAAAACCGTGACGTCAATAATGAGCTTATTGGGTGCAACAGAAATTGCCGAGACGCAATTGATGCCCGTGTTGATATCGGAATCTTGGATTTTGGCTGCACAAACAGAAGCAATGTGACCCTTTTTATGGCACTGATGACAAGTGGCCAACTGTGTGGGGGGGGGGGGGGGGGCAATCAGGTCTATCATGATCAACAAAACAGGAGGGACAAGAAGAAAGCGTTGACCAGTTGCATGACTGCACACCACCTGGCTCGAGTTTCTGTTGCCGAGAAATGGCCCGATCGCCCGGGCACCACGGCTGTGCGTGAACTGCCGTGACCACATAATCCCTTTATGACCTGGTTTGTAATGGGGGAGAAGAAGTGGGTTGAATTTCCGCCACCTCACACCAAGCCTCAATTTGGTTGCCCGCCACCTGTGAGACCTCGAAAGACTGCACACTGTTAAGAACCTCAGAAAGAGAAGGATTCTCGCAGTAGAGCTTGCTCATGAACTTCACGATCGAGGGCAAGACAAATAATAGCATCGTGGACCATTTGATCGGCATACGATTTGATATGCACATCAGTTACAAAATGACAATGACCGCTTAAACCATGGAGTACCATGGTCCATGCCCGATAGGACTGCTGTGACTACAGTGATAAAACTCAACATGGGCAGCTATCACATGAGTCAGTTTGCAGTAATATTGTGAAAAAAGGTTGCATATTGATCAAAAGACAGCAGTGAAGGATCCTGCGAGGGCGCAAGGTGGCATAGGAGCTGATACATACGAGGCGACAGCCACGACAGGAATAACATGCGATACAAGCTGACATCAGACCAATCAAAGGCATGAAAATGTTGTCTTAACCGTTTCTCATAGGTGTCCCACTATTCTACAGACTCGTACGCCGGAAAACATGGCAGATATGTCAGGAACTGGAAGATCAGGTTCACTCTCAACTGTCATAAAGAAATTTGATACAAATTATGACCTATGTCAACAAAGCTTTTGTAATAAGAAACTAATTAACAGTTAACATTCTATGAATCAAAATGTGGAATGGAAACTCTTGGGCATATTCTCAGTTCAAATATGATACATTTCCTTGAGACAGAAAAGATTCTGTCCACAAATCAGCACAGTTTTAGAAAGCATCATTCTCAGATCTTATTTTTCTAAAATGCTTCCTGCCACTATTTCGAATTAAGCTTAGATGGTGGAGTGCCGTGAAGTCCAGTTAATCTCAATTCTTCAGCAAGATGATGTGTGCAGCTACTCTATGTCAACAAAGCCCTAGTGGATCAGCCGAGTGCATTGGGGTGCTATGCTGCAATGTGCGAAGCCGTTCCCCGTCGGGGGTTCGAATCCCCCCTCTCACATGGATGACTGTGCCGTTCTTAGTATAAGGTAGTTTAAAAGCAGTTTGTAAGTTTAGGGACTAATGACTCTGAAGTTAAGTCCCATAAGATTTACAAACATTTGAACATTTTGTTAACCAAGGAAGAGTTTTGAATGCAAAGACTACTGCACTGTTTTGCCAACACCCTACAGCCATGATGTATTCCTGTGTGACTTATTTGTGTTACTTCACTTCCAGACTTGAAAACAAACAAATTTGGGATCACTAGGCACACTCATGGCAGTTAAGAGGACTTTGAACAGTGGTCCTGTAGAACATTGGCAGCTTTGTTATAAAACGGCATAGGAATATTGGACATAATATATAGACTGTTGAGGAAACAACTTTGAAAATTATAAATTGTATCTAAAGTTGATTTCATTTATGTGAGCTGGAAAACAAAACTGGTAATTAGACTGTTAGATAACCACTCACCTGTTCCAGGTAAAGGAGTAGTTGCAGGTGGTTCTGGTTCTTCTGTTTCTGGTGTACATGCAACTTCATCATCTGGACAATCTTCCACACCATCACACCACACACTTTCATGGACACAAGCACCACTTGTTGGACACAATAGAGTTGCTGGTGGGCAAGGTTCACAACGGCATTCACATATTCCCTTAATAAGAACACCTCTTTGTCCCTACAAAAGGAAAATAGTAGCTTGTGGCATCATAAAGCTACGAAGAAGTACCATGTTCAATTATATATGTCTAATTAGAATAGATGAGATTGTTTTGATGAGTTATTCACCTGTTTTCTTCCAATATCTTTCAAACATATATTTGTGTATTCCAGTATAGTCATTTAGATTTTAAAGAACCACTCTATTTTCTTTATTCTGACAGATTCAGTTCACTGTCACTATTATCTACTCTTAGCACTGCTGTTAAAATAGTAGATTTTACTTATTATAAAATCCAACTGAAAAATTCTTAAATCTGGTTAATTAATTAAGGTATTAGCTGCAGATAATTCAGGAGTAAAGAACACAAACAACATAACAATATAAATAATGTGTAAATTTTAACAACGGAAAATCCAGTAGGAATATCAATAATGTAGAATAGGTAACAACTCACCATAAAGAGGCTTACTGAGTTGCTGACAATCATGAAAATAGATAATCACATTCACACAATTTAAATTTTCAGCCATGGCTTTCATCAGAAAATGAAACACATACATTCAAGTAATAACTCAGACAACTATACACACACAACTATCACGTCTGGCCGCTCCAGCAACACAAGCTAAGTAATGTGTAACTTTTATTTGTTCAAGTACTTACAAACTGCACATGGAAGGTATATGTAAGTAGAAGAATAAATAATTCTGGTGAGAGAATGGAAGATTTTCAGCTCTTGGAAGCAATCCTATTATGATGAATAGTAAAAATACAGTACTTTCCTTACAAGTTTCATTCTGGGAACTAAAAAAAGATTAATTTTTTGCAAAATATGATGTGAATATGGATCCATAATTTCTCCCACATTAACTTAGATATGTTGTGGTGTCACCCCAATTTTATTTTCCTCTTTTCCACTCTATCAATTATTTTAAACTCATTTTTTTAGTGTTTCTGCTTTCCAGTTAGTTAAAATAGTTCTCTGCCATCAGCGTTGTCAAATTAGTTAAATAACAATACCATTTGTTGTTAATCTGTAATACTTTTTTGCACTTATAGTTCATGTTAAATTTAATTAATTCTCACTTAAATCAATTTTTATTCCCTGTAATATTACGAATTTCCACACAATTCAGCATCAGATACTGGAGAAAATAAAATGGATGACTCCACTTTGCTAAAGTGGACTCAGTTTTATTCTATTTCCTTCACCTCTCTCTGTATTCATCCTGCTTCTGAAGCTTTTGTTGTATACAATGATGGGTCAAACCCCAATTTTAACAAATCGAATCCGAATACCAAATCTTAAATGAAACATGTGCCGAATTCCAAACCCGAATAGAATCTTCCGAATCTCAAACCAAGATAATCTGTCAACTCAAGTAGATGTATTTAAAAAGAATTACTACTCTATCACAGCCAGTGATGAAGATAAAGCTTTCTCGAGTGGATCCCAAATGACAATATTAACAGTAAAATTTAGGAAAATTAATTTCATTTAGATTTTTATTTTAAATCTTATGAATTTTTTAATACTTCCTACCCTTAAAAGAAATTTGATATATATGTTGTTTAGATGCTTTAAAAGGTAATAAGAAACTTTCTTCACCCTATAACAAACTGTTTCATTTTGATGAAATTTAATTGCAGAATGAAGTCCTAGAAAGTATGGATTACCTATTTTTTTTCTTTTTTCAAAGGGGAAGAGTCAAAACTAAAACCTGAAAAGATGAGTACCTATTGTGGAAGTTAAAAAAATAGATTCTAAAAAAATAGGATGTGTAAATGTTAAATATTATACTGACATATCAAGCATTCCATGAGTGACAGACAGAACATTCAGACACAGATAAATCCATGTTCATTTGACATGTGTGTACTTGTTATTGCCACAAAGATATTTCAGAACTGTGAAAAGCACTTAACGTTCAGATTGCGAATTCTGGAGGGTTAAGCAAGGATATTTTGTACATTTATTTATTCTTTCAAACATTTAAGATCATGTAATTTTCTGCACAGAATTTTTATTCATAGAAGATTTCAAATCTGATTTTGAAATTCTACAGTCGAAAATAAAAAGGAAATTAGACATGTCTTCCTTTTTTGAACACAAACGTTTTGGTGCCAGTATTTATATTTGTGCCTGCTAAGCAAGCCTGTGTAGCACTGCTTATATTAGATGGGAAAAGTTACTTGTGGCAGCTCCTAGTGCCATTTATCAGAACTATTCAAAGTGAGGTCGTTTCATTTTATGACATCACTTCTTTCAGTGGAGCTATGAAAAATAAAATAAATAATGCAAACGAAAGTGTACTGTTATGCAAAGTAAACTACAACATTCGCAACTAAAGGTTTGCAGATAACACTTTGGATTCACGATTTGGTAGTATTTGGCCATTATGCATCGAATCTCGAATCTGAAGCCAGTGTGCTAGATTCGGCGAATAATGGATTCAGCTGAACCAGTCACATACAGTATTACTTTCTGGCTCAGAGGCGACTGCAATACAGCATTTGTTTGTAACATCTTAGTACGATGTACACATAGAGTCCCACTCATCAATGGTGAAAGCTGACCGACGACTGAGGCCGTGGCATGGCACACCACATGCTCGCCAGGAGGTGACGGCGCTGCCTGTCTGCGGAGATGGTGTCATCCCACAGTGAATGCGGTGGTGGTGCGTTTTTAAATGTCACAGTCTCCTCTTTCTTACATTTCCATACCTCAACACTGGGTATTACATTTATCCAAAATATTTTCAATACTCATAATAAGCAATAAGAACCAGTTTGTTAAAATTACCTTTTCTTGGTGCTCTCTTTTCCTTGCTTTCCTTCACAGCTTGCTCAATGTACAGATTGAATAAGCTTGGAGAAAGGTTGCAACCTTGTCTTACTCCCTTCCTAGCTAATGTGTCCCTTTCATTCCCTTCGACTTTAATAACTGCGGTCTGGTTGCTGTACAAGTTGTAAATAACCTTATTTCCCGGTATTTTACCCCTGATGACTTCAGAATTTGAAAGAGTGTATTCCAACCAAAACTGTCAGAAGATTTCTCAAAATCTAGAAAAGCTATAAATGTAGGTTTGCCTTTCCTTAATCTAACTTCTAAGATAAGTCATAAAGTGAGTATTGCCCCCCCTCCCCCTCCCATGTTCCTACATTTCCTGTGAATCCAAACTGATCTTCCCGGAGGTCAGCTTCTATCAGCTTTACTATCCTTCTGTAAATAATTCACGTCAAAATTTTACAACCATGATTTATGAAACTGATGGTTCTGTAATTTTCACACCTGTCTCCGCTTGATTTCTTTGGAATGGGTATTATTACATTTTTCTTAACGTCTAAAGGTATTTCGCCTCTCTCACACATCTTACACACCAGGTGAAATAGTTTTGTCATGGCTGGCTCTCCCAGAGACTTCAGTAGCTCTGAGGGAATGTCATCTACTTCAACAAGGCCTTGTTCTGAATTAGGTCTTTCAGGGCACTGTCAAATTTGTCTCTCAGTATAGTATCTCCTATTTCATTTTCAGCTACTACCTCTTCCCTTCCTGGCCTCTTCCACATATGATTCTTAAACCAAGTGTTTGTTATGATTAAATTATGTACCATGCAAAATTCTACCAGGTGGCTTCCTCTTTCATTCCTTTACCCCATTCCATATTCACCTCCTTTGTTTCCTTCCCTTCCTTTTTGTACCACCTAATTCCAGTCCCCCATTACAATTAAGTTTTGATCTCCCTTAACTGTCTGAATAATTTCATTTACCTTCTCACACATTTCTTCAATTTCATCATCAGCGAGCATATAAACTCGTACTACTGTGGTTATTGTTGGTTTTGTATCTATCTTACTATGATAATGTGATCACTGCACTGCTCATAGTAGTTTACCCACAACCCTATTGTCTTATTCATTATTAGACCCAGTCCTGTAGTAACCCCAAACTGTATAAGGGTGTACTCACCTGACCAGAAATTCTGTTCCGCTTTCTACTGAACTTGACTATCATGACTATCACCACTATATCTAACTTCACTCTATCCAAATTTGGGGGGTGGGGGTGGGGTGGGGGGGGGACAAATTAGTTCTTTTGGCTAGCCTGGGGGGAGGGCCTATATAAAACAGTTTACAAAACAAGGAAAAAAACCCACAATAAACTTATGTTTACATACAAAATGAATTTATCTTCCAGGACCTAATATTTCGGGGTGGTGGGAGGGTGGATCGCAGTTTGGAGTGGGGTGGGGGGGGGGGGAGTGAATCATTGGCCAAGGGAGGGCACCTCTGAATCTATCCATTTCCCTTTTTAAATTTTGTAACCTCCCTATCTGATTAATGGACCTAGCATTCCATGCTCCAATTCACAGAATGCCAGTGTTCTCCTTCCTGATGACCACATTCTCCTGAGCAGTGGCGTAGCTATCATAGGGCTAGGCGGGGCAGTGCCCCGGGGCCCCCGAGATGAAGGGGCCCCTTGACCTCCTTGAGCAAAGTTCGGAAAAAGTTACAATAGAGCGTCGTTTTTTATTATTTTTATTTATTTATTTATTTATTTTTTACCTTCCCACCCTACCGTCCATCAATTCTCCCTCCCGTCAAACTAAGTTGCCCACAGTAGCCGCACTGGGCCACAGGGTGACGGAACATTGCTTCTAGTGGGGCCTGCTGACAGGCCTAGCCGACAGTCGCTGAGTACAACAATCGGCACACTCCAGTCAGCAGAAGTAGCTGCAGCATCAAAGCTGTTCACAGCAACAGCTGCGCCTTCCAAGTGTTGCGGTGTGCCGCTCGGCGCAATGTGAAGGTTACTGTATAAATACATTTACTGTACAGTACTTCTTATTGGCAAGTAGAAGTGTACAGTTCGATTGAACGAATAATCGGTTTTCCGAACATCCATGTCCCCCAATTACACTTCGGATAATCGACGTTCTACTGTATATAATATTTTAGCTGAATGAAAGATTTTCAACTTTTAACTTTTTGAACACCGCCAACAAACTTCAAACGCACGAATGAAATTAAAAAATCATTCCCATCTAAGAATATAAACATAAAAAAGGTATTGCTTGTCCGCTAAGACGTGCACCCTGCCACCTGCTGAATTACTAGCAGTGTGTGACAATACTGTTCATGGTTTGATTAGCGGCAGGGGGCCATATTTTCGTGGTTGAGTAAAACTTCATTGTTTATTTTTACTAGCTTCTGCCTGCGACTTCATTCACCTAGTATGGAGCAACTTCGAAAACTATTCCATGGTAGTTTTATCTGTATGTCCTACCCATGAGCAACTCTATCCCTCTCCAAAATTTCATCCAAATCCATCCAGTAGTTTCTGCTTGAAAGCATAATTAACTTTCACATTTGTAACTATATTAGAGACTACAATTAAATATTATCTGCTGCGTGACACACAGTAATTTACTTAAGAGTAGGTTTGCCATATTATGTCTTCCAGTAAGCGGTAAGGACCTGATGAAGTAGTATTGCAAGCACTCTACCGACTGAGCTACCCCGACACGACTCACGATGCCGCCTCACAACTTTATTTCCGCCACTTCCGCCAGTACCTCGCATCCTACTTTCCAAACTTCACAGAAGCTCTCTTGCGAAACATGCAAGACTAGCACTCCTGGAAGAAAGGATATGAAGGAGACATGGCTTAGCCACAGCCTAAGGGATGTTTCCAGAATGAAACTTTTCACTCTGCAGCGGAGTGTGCGCTGATATGAAACTTCCTGGCAGATTAAAATTATGTGCCGGAACCGGGACTCGAACCTGAGACCTTTGCCTACCGCGGGCAAGCACTCTACCGACTGAGTTATCCCGACACGACTCACGATGTGGCCTCACAACTTCACTTCCGCCAGTACCTCGCATCCTACTTTCCAAACTTCACAGAAGCTCTCCAGGAGTGCTAGTCTTGCATGGTTCGCAAGAGAGCTTCTGTGAAGTTTGGAAAGTAGGAGGCGAGGTACTGGCGGAAGTAAAGTTGTGAGGCGGCATCGTGAGTCATGTCGGGGTAGCTCAGTCGTTAGAGCGCTTGCCCGCGAAAGGCAAAGGTCTCAGGTTCGAGTCCCGGTTCCGGCACACAATTTTAATCTGCCAGGAAGTTTCATTAAAATTCATGTTGACATATGAGTGAAGTGATCATTTTCTAAATAGTCCGAATGTTAACGGAATGCTGCTTGTAAGTTCAATATCGTAAACTGAAGGTGGTAACCTTTAATTGTTGTATCAAATAACTAAAAAATGAAGTGGGTTTGGTACGATACGATGAAAATGGGTATACTACTAATTTAACATTTATGTATTCTCTTAGAAGTCAATTGTCTTAAACGAATCGTGTTAGTGTTAAGTCGTGACATTTTTCATCCTGTTTACTGAATTGATGTGTGATGTAACAATGGGTTGTGAACCTATTGGTATCGACAGACATGGTATGACAGCAGAAGTGGTTATGGACTATTTTTGTAATACTGTATAGAAAATAAATCTGCAGAAGAAAGAAGGCAGGAAGACCATTCAATGTTTGTTTTTGCGATAATGAGCACAGTATTCACAATACAGGCACATCACTATCTGATATGTGTGTCTAAGAAGACGAAAACTCTTAAAAAAGGCTTCAGTAGTTGCTACAACGGGAAAAACAGGTTCAAATTGTCGCAAAAGCAGCCCAGTAGTTCTGAAATGTGAAACTGAAATTCATGGCTGTTAATTTCTTTCTTGTATGTTAAAAATTACTTTTCTCCTTTCAGAGATTAGAATGGTCCTAAATTAACACCAGATGAAGCAAAAAAGAAGAAATACTTCTAAAATAAAACAAAATTATTACTTTTCCTTTGTACCTGGAATAGGAAAATATAATAAAGATTTTCTTTTAGAAATACCTGTCCGAGGGGGGGGGGAGGGCTGCAGGCCGACATCCACCTCCCCCTATTGAAAACGCCACTGAGCATACCCCAAGATTGTCAAAAGTCGGCACCTGTGGTAGAGTTTTAGTTTAGAGAGGGCCCCAACGTCATTTTTGCCCCGGGGCCCTTGGTTTAGTAGCTACGCCACTGCTCCTATTTCCCACCTGGAGATTCGAAGGGGGACTATTTTACCTCCAGAATCTTTTACCCAAGAGGAATGCCATCATCATATATTCATACAGAAGAGCTGCATGTCCACAGGAAAAGTAATGGCTGTAGTTTCCCCTTGCTTTCATCTTGCTGCTACCCCTCTTCAGAAATCACATGTTTGTCTGGCCTCTCCACAGATACCCCTCCACTGTGGTTACACCTACGGTACAGCTATCTGTATCGTTGGGTGTAGATTATCTTTTATGCAAAATGTTCTGTTAAGAGTGCTGTCATCATATAAATACATAAAGAGACCATCTAAGATAAAAACAATAGAAAGAGGCCACCTAGGATAAAAATAATGTTACAATATAGGTCACACTACCTCTGGACAGCCACTGCAAGTTTTAGTCTTACACTCAGGAACACCATTCAACTTGCAAATACATGTTTCACATTTCTCAGTCTCGTATATTTTACCAGTGGCATACCTGCAACACAAAATTATTGGTAAGCACATTAATTTCAATAAGACAAATCAAAACTTATCATTACATTGACAATGTCTGGTTAAATTAGTGTGACACAGGATTTTTTCACAATTTATAGTTACAATAAGAACAGAAAACTAGAGTTTCATGTCCTGTTGAAAGAGTAGTTGTTAGAGAAAGAGCATGAGATAGGATTGTTTTGTTAGGGACTGGGAAGGAGATTTGCTATTCACTTTCAAAAGAACCACCCTGCCATTTGTGGATTGATTTAAGAGAAATCACACAACCCTAAATTTGAATGGCTGTATATGGATGAACCATTGTCCTCCTAAATATGAGTCCAGTATGGTTACCAAAAATCCATCCACGCAGTAGCAAATTTTTAATTATAAACATTAATAACTTTCTCATATAATAACTAGAATGGTTTAAGCAAGATCATTTATTTGATTTTTATTACAATGGTCAGTTTCAATGCGCTTAGGACATCATCATATGATCTAAAGGAAACACAAGGAACATTCAGAGGCAATGCCTGAAATTACAACATAACCTTCATATCACAATTTTCAGAAAACATCAGTACACACCTTTATAGTTATGTTTCAAAATTTATTGTACGATGTACATGTCATTTGGTACACCATTATGCAAGTTTTTCCACAGTAAATTAATATAAATCAGAAAGACACATTTGTGTGCTGAACAAAGAACTCATGATACATGAGAGATATTCAAGAATGATTGATTGAGCAGCAATAATTCAGGCAGTATTACAAATGTCACCCAGATGTCTCATCTAATAAGAGTGATACAAGAATAATCAGCTAGAACTTTAAAAAGCTGGTACAACAGTTCCCATCAATCACTATGTACATTGAAAGCAAGTTTTAAAATACTACCTGCAACATTTAATGAAGACAAACTCCAGACCCAAAATTGTCTGCATGTGTCTGGAAACAGCCACTGTATAGTCTGACAATAGGCAAACTGGAGTTCGGAAAATTACTAAGAATCAGAGGGAGCATTCCCATTGTTTGATGGAATTACAATTAAGAAAAAGGAAGGAGAAGATTAGGGTTTAACATCACACTGACAGTGTGGTCAGTTGTGATGGGTAGGATTACAGGTTTTTTATGCTAGGAACAAAAATGCCTTTCTCAGATAATTAGTTACATCGTCAGGAAAAGCTGCAGACCATATAGCAAGTGCCACTTCCTAATGCATGCAGCAATTCTTGGGTGCCACTAGCATTTTTCTAGGAAATTGAGTATACAGGGGGTTTACATATTGGGCAAATGTGATTTCCTATCATTGATATTTCAGGCAGGACAATGACAAAACCTTTTTTGTCAGAGTTACACAATTGGAGTCAATACCTTCCCATCATTTAGTCAATCTGTGAAAGATGAAACATTGTAGAACTACCTGCTAGTACTCACAAACCAATGGGGAAAAAAAAAAAAAAAAAAAAAAAAAAAAAAAAAAAAAAAAAAAAAAAAAAGGAATTTTGGTGGCACCAGTAATGTATCATGGACTAATGCATTGCCACAAAGTCAGGCATTGGTATGTATGTTGCAGAAATGGTATATGGCAAGAATATTCATATCTAATTTAATCAAAGATATGGCTTCTGCATTGACAGTGACTGACAACTGCCAATATTGATCACTCATTTACAACAACAGATGGACACACTTCCTAGAGTCAGATCAACTTTTATCCTCAAAGATTTAAAACAGTGTAGTACATAATGCTCCAAGGGGGCAATATAGAGCTACGGTTGCAACTGTCATATCTGGAGCCTTATGAGATATCACACAGAGATTAACACACACTAGAAACATGTTCTAATGGCACATCCATAGTGGTTTCAGTGGAGAAATAGAGAGAGAGAGAGAGAGAGAGAGAGAGAGAGAGAGAGAGAGAGAGAGAGAGTAAAGCAAGTATATGTATTGTTTTATGATTCCCAAGGATCCATTTAAATACCACAAGCAGAAACTACTTCAGGATAACAAATGTCTAACAGTTTCCAAAAACACCAAAGCAGTCAACTGCATGAAAGAAAACATAAAAAAGGAGAACGAAGTAGAATGTTATGTGTGTTTTAAACATCCATCCCAGGCACTCCACACTTTAGTTAGGAAGGCTTGTTACAGATGATAATGAATTGATATGACTGTGTTTAATTGTTTACACTTAGTTTTTAATTTTTTTCCAAATGAAACTCATATAAGAAATGTCTGCCTAGGTGTGTTTGCATCTGTGTAAATGTGTATGGGTGTGTGTGTATTTGTTTACCTTCCTTTTCTTCCCCCAAGGTAAGTCCTTCAGCTCCTGGGATTGGGATGGCTCCTTACCCCCTTCCTTAAAACCCTCATCATTTCCTTTTCCCTCTCCTTCCCTTCTGCCTGAAGAAGTAACTGGGTTGCGAAACCTTGTGTTTGTGTGTGTGTTTTATTTATTTGTGCTACTATCACTACCTGTGCTCCTTCGCCTGGTGAGTAATCTTCATCTATTTTTTATAAATAATATAGTGAGGACAGTTTACAACTCACCACAAAGACGTGGCGACGAGCTGCGACAGGCACATACAAAAGACACACACATACAACACATTCAGCTATCGGCCATGGCCTTCTTCAGAAAATAGAGCACTCACGCAATCACACAGGCACACAACACAGTCATACAACCATCACCTCCGACTGCCGCACTTCCAATCACGCTCTGCAGCGAATCGGGGACGGGAGGGGAGGGGAGGGGGAGGGGATAGGAAGGTTACGTCACGGTTGTGGGGATGGGTTCGATGGGAATAAAAAGATGCAGTTTAGGAATGGAGTGGGAAGGCAGGTGAGGGGAGAAAATAAAATAAAGTAATATATATATTACTTTTCTACTTTCTACAGTATGTCTGCCTAGGTGTACTTGTGTCTGTGTGAATGTGTGGGCATGTGTGCATTTGTTTACCCTCCATTTTTTCCCCCAAGGTAAGTCTTTCCTCTCCCGGGATTGGAATGGCTCCTTACCCCCTTCCTTAAAACCCTCATCATTTCCTTTTCCCTCTCCTTCCCTACTGCCTGAAGACGCAACTGGGTTGCGAAAGCTTGCGATTGTGTGTGTGTGTGTGTGTTTTTTCATTTATTTATTTGTGATGCTGTCACACCTGTGCTCCTTTGCCTGGTGAGTAATCTTCGTCTATTTTTTATATTTTATTTTTCCTGCTAGGCTTTCTACAGTATGTCTGCCTAGGTGTACTTGTGTCTGTGTGAATGTGTGGGCATGTGTGCATTTGTTTACCCTCCATTTTTTCCCCCAAGGTAAGTCTTTCCTCTCCCGGGATTGGAATGGCTCCTTACCCCCTTCCTTAAAACCCTCATCATTTCCTTTTCCCTCTCCTTCCCTACTGCCTGAAGACGCAACTGGGTTGCGAAAGCTTGCGATTGTGTGTGTGTGTGTGTGTATGTTTTTTCATTTATTTATTTGTGATGCTGTCACACCTGTGCTCCTTCGCCTGGTGAGTAATCTTCGTCTATTTTTTATATTTTATTTTTCCTGCTAGGCTTTCTACAGTATGTCTGCCTAGGTGTACTTGTGTCTGTGTGAATGTGTGGGCATGTGTGCATTTGTTTACCCTCCATTTTTTCCCCCAAGGTAAGTCTTTCCTCTCCCGGGATTGGAATGGCTCCTTACCCCCTTCCTTAAAACCCTCATCATTTCCTTTTCCCTCTCCTTCCCTACTGCCTGAAGACGCAACTGGGTTGCGAAAGCTTGCGATTGTGTGTGTGTGTGTTTTTTCATTTATTTATTTGTGATGCTGTCACACCTGTGCTCCTTCGCCTGGTGAGTAATCTTCGTCTATTTTTTATATTTTATATATATATATATATATATATATATATATATATATATATATATATATATATATATATATATCTTAAAACCCATATCCTTCCCTTTTCCTCCCCTTTTTTCCTCTTTTTCCTGAAGAAGCTGCCAGTGGTGGCGAAAGCTTGTATGTGTGTTTGTGTGTGATTTTATTTGTTTCTCTTGACGAGCCGGTCCTTTTGGTAAGTCATCTCTTTTCTATTTTTATTTTTGTTTATCCCACCGGGAAAGTTTCCCTCTATAATTTTCGTTTAATCAATTTGAATCTAACAATCACGATCGTTTGTTATTACTCTGTTACCTTTCGAAATCTTTTCTGTCCTCTTACTTTCTCCTTCTGTTTATATTCTACATAGTATTTTCACTCTATTTTTACCTCCCCTCTTAGTTACAATTCAATTTTCTCCAGGCAATTAGACTACGTACAACAATCTGTACAACAATCAGTAATATTAACTTGTGAGCCTATCCAAACAAAACGACCAACGTCATTATTATTATTATTATTCATATTCTCGCGGATACCGCCTTCAAAACTGCATCTCGATAATATCCCCCTTTCATCTACATTTCTCATTTTACTGCAAACATCATCTCAGAACTTCATTTACTATAACCTTTAATTGGCACTTCATAACAATTTTCGGCTTTTCATATCAATTTTCGGCATTTCATAGCAAATTCGCGATTATTTCCATTCCCATTTTTCGATATTTCCGTCTGTTCTTCCGACATTTCCGATCTTTCTTTCTACACGTTTTCATTTCATAACAATTTTCGGAATTTCGTAGCAACTTTCTGATTATTTTCCATTCCTGTTTTTCGATATTTCCGACTGTTTTTCCGACTTTTCCGATCTTTTTTCTACACGTTTTCACTTCTATTCATTCGGTATATTATTTTCATCCTTCAACCTTATTCTACCAACAGTTTTTTTCCTCCATACTACTCATGTCACCCTACATTGACCCCATCAAATTTTATCTACATTCCCTCCGTCAGCATGCCTTTGCCCTAGCCAGATTGAGGTCACACATTTTATTCATTCAGGCTTGCTTAACATTTGGCATCACCCCCAAGGGCCTCACACTGAAAGTTCCCATCTCTGGCTGTAACCCGTCCTTTCATCCTGCCTTATACCAATTCCAAACAGAATAATCCACAGCCCTCACCCGCCTGATCCTTAACGTATACCTCAACTCCGCCAATGAACACACCTGTCAACTCCTATCCCTGATCAAAATCCTCAACCTTTCCACTCCCACATCCACACCTAGAGTTCAGAACATCCTTTTACAGGCCAACCACAAATTGGAACAGCATGCCAGCCTCCACCTCAAAAAATTATCCAAACTCCTGGTCACCCACCTCCAGAAAGGCAATACTCTCTCCCTCAACAACCTCTCCAATAAACCACAAGCTCCTCTGATTGCACAGAAACCCAGTCTCTCCCATCTGCTCAATCTCCCACTTCCAGCTCCACTCCCCCCCAAACCTCACAATCCTAATCCACACAATCCTGAACCACAACATCCCAATTCAGTAGTCAACCTCTTCTCTAAACCTCTCTCCCAATCTGAAACCTCCGTCCTATCCAAAGGCCTCACCTTTAGTCCCACTCCCAAATTCAACCAAACAGCCCTTGTCAAAGACCTACTATCCTATACTCGTAGCCTTGGCTGGAGATATCACTTTGCCACGAGGAAAAATAATCCCACTCCTGATGATCCAGTTCCCCAAGACATCACTCAAATTGAACCCTGCCTGGAACAGTTTCGTCCTCCATCACAGCGAGACCCACCCACTCTCCCTCAAAATCACCCCCTTCAAACCTTCCAGGAATTCCTTACTTCCAACCTTGCCTCTCAGTCCTTCCTGAAAAACCTTAATCCTACTCCCAACATTACCGCAGCTGAATCCCGAGCTATCCGTGATCTGAAGGCTGACCATTCCATCGTCATTCTCCCTGCCGACAAGGGATCCACGACCGTGGTACTTGATCGGCGGGAGTATGTGGCTGAGGGACTGCGCCAGCTTTCAGACAATACTACCTACAAAGTCTGTCAAGAAGACCCCATTCCTGATGTCCAGGCAGAGATTCAGGGAATTCTCAGATCCTTAGGCCCCCTACAAAACCTTTCACCCGAGTCCATCAAACTCATGACCCCACTGACACCCCGCACCCCTACCTTCTACCTACTTCCTAAGATTCACAAACCTAATCATCCAGGCCGGCCAATTGTGGCCGGTTACCAAGCCCCCACAGAACGAATCTCTGCCTACATAGACCAACACCTTCAACCCATCATGTGCAGTCTCCCATCCTTCATCAAAGACACCAACCACTTCCTCGATCGCCTGAAATCCTTACCCAGCCTGTTACCTCCTGAAACCATCCTTGTAACCATTGATGCCACCTCCTTATACACAAATATCCCACATGCCCAGGGCCTCGCTGCGATGGAATATTTCCTTTCACGCCGACCACCCAGTTCCCTACCTAAAACCTCTTTCCTTAATACCCTAGCCAGCTTCATCCTAACCCACAACTTCTTCACCTTTGAGGGCCGGACATACCAACAACTAAAGGGAACAGCCATTGGAACCAGGATGGCCCCCTCGTATGCAAACTTATTTATGGGACGCTTAGAGGAAGCCTTCCTAGAAACCCAAGCCTGTCAACCCAAAGTTTGGTACAGATTCATTGACAACATCTTCATGATCTGGACCAACAGTGAAGAAGAACTCCAGAATTTCCTCTCCAACCTCAACTCCTTTGATCCCATCAAATTCACCTGGTCCTACTCCAAATCCCATGCCACTTTCCTTGATGTCGACCTCCATCTGTCCAACGGCCAACTTCACACATCCGTCCACATCAAGCCCACCAACAAACAACAGTACCTCCATTATGACAGCTGCCATCCATTCCATATCAAACGTTCCCTTCCCTACAGCTTAGATCTTCGTGGCCAAAGAGTCTGCTCCAGTCCCGAATCCCTGAACCAGTACACCAATAACCTAATAACAGCTTTCACATCCCGCAGCTATCCTCCTGATCTGGTTCAGAAGCAAATTACCAGAGCCACCTCCTCATTCCTCCAAATCCAGAACCTTCCACCGAAGAATCCCAGAAGTGCCCCTTTTGTCCCCGGATACTTTCCGGGACTGGAGCGGACTCTGAATGTGGCTCTCCAGCAGGGATACGACTTCCTTAAATCCTGCCCCGAAATGAGATCCATCCTTAATGACATCCTCCCCACTCCTCTGAGAGTGTCTTTCCGCCGCCCACCTAACCTTCGTAACCTCCTAGTCCATCCCTATGAAACTCCCACACCAGCTTCCCTACCCTCTGGCTCCTACCCATGCAACCGCCCCCGTTGTAAAACCTGCCCTATGCACCCTTCCACCACCACTTACTCCAGTCCAGTAACCCGGAAGGTGTACACGATCAAGGGCAGAGCCACTTGCGATAGCACCCACGTGATTTACCAACTAACATGCCTGCACTGTGAAGCGTTCTATGTGGGAATGACCAGCAACAAACTGTCCATTCGCATGAACGGTCACAGGCAGACAGTGTTTGTTGGTAATGAGGATCACCCTGTGGCTAAACATGCCTTGGTGCACGGCCAGCACATCTTGGCGCAGTGTTACACCGTCCGGGTTATCTGGATACTTCCCACCGACACCAACCTTTCAGAACTCCGGAGATGGGAACTTGCCCTTCAGCTTATTCTCTCCTCCCGTTGCCCACCTGGTCTCAATCTCCGCTAACTCAAATTCCCGCCCACTATCTTTAGCATCTTTGCCTTGGTTCTGTGGACAGAGCCTCTGCCTCAATTGGTATCTCTGTCCAACTTCTTAGCTTTTCACAAATGTCTGTCTAGGTGTGTTTGCGTTTCGATATGTCTGAGTGTGTGTGTATTTGTTTACCTTCCTTTTTTTCCCCTAAGGTAAGTCCTTCCACTCCTGGGATTGGAATGACTCCTTTTCCACTTCCTTAAAACCCATATCCTTCCCTTTTCCTCCCCTTTTTTCCTGAAGAAGCTGCCAGTGGTGGCGAAAGCTTGTATGTGTGTTTGTGTGTGATTTTATTTGTTTCTCTCGACGAGCCGGTCCTTTTGGTAAGTCATCTCTTTTCTATTTTGATATATATATATATATATATATATATATATATATATATATATATATATATATAAAAATCATGCACACTGCAAGTACACAAGACCACATACACACACATACACATGCCCGCATGCACACACACACACACACACATACACACACACACACACACAATCACACATTCACACACCACTCAAAATAGGCGAGGTTTGGGATAGAGAGGTAGGAACTGTAACGTATGGAAAAATATATTTTTCCATAATTTTTCCATACCTTACAGTTCCTACCTCTCTATCCCAAACCTCGCCTATTTTGAGTGGTGTGTGAATGTGTGATCGTGTGTGTGTATATGTGTGTGTGTGTGTGTGTGTGTGTGTGTGTGTGTGTGTGTGCATGCGTGCATGTGTATGAGTGTGTATGCTGTCTTGTGTACTTGCAGTGTGCATGCATTTTCTATATATATATTTATTTTACTTTATTTTATTTTATTTTATTTTTTCTCCCCTCACCCGCCTCCCCACTCCATTCCTAAGCTGCATCTCGTTATTCCCATCTAACCCATCCCCACCACCGTGACGTAACCTTCCTATCCCCTCCCCTCCCGTCCCCGATTTGCTGCAGAGCATGATTCGAAGTGCGGTAGTCGGAGGTGATGGTTGTATGACTGTGTTGTGTGCCTGTGTGATTGCGTGAGTGCTCTATTTCCTGAAGAAGGCCATGGCCGATAGCTGAATGTGTTGTATGTGTGTGTCTTTTGTATGTGCCTGTCGCAGCTCGTCGCCACATCTTTGCAGTGAGTTGTAAACTGTCCTCACTATATTATTTATTCCAACCTGGACTTTCCATTATTATATTTCATCTATTTTTTATATATGCAAGAAATAGTTTCTTATACTAAGTTATGTACATGAATTGTGAATAAAGCAATTTTGTATTTGGTAATCATTTTTGTGTGTGTTAATTGCAAAAGAAATGTAGTAATTGCAAGTTTGTTTATTAGAAGATTTACTTACGGAATGTGTCCAACAAAGCAGGGACACTGTGACCTGTTGACACACATCTCACCATCCCACAGTGCATTAGCATGTTGGCAGTCACACGCTGCGGTGTTCTCGTATAGCTCCAGTGGTAATCCAGGACAGGTGGGACACGGTGGAGGTGGTGCAGTGGGTACTGGTGGAGCTGGAGTGGCTGTAAATTTCATCAGAAATGATACATTTTCAGTTTATATGTCTCTGTGGCAGAAAAGAATAAGAAGAAGAAGATAAAAAGATTGTTCATGTCGGCAGATTTATAAAATTTTCAGTAAAACACCAAATATGTGTTCATAAAAACAAGAACTCTACACACAATATTTTACTAATATGTATGGTATGAGATGAAATCTTTACTCTAAGAAGAATATAACATCTACAGGTTGAATGTAGCAAGTGAAATCTGTGTGCTATACTGGGATTTAAGAATGAGTCACTACTCTTTACAGACAGTACATTATCCAATGTATGCCATCCAATCACGCAGCAGAGCAACTCAATCTGATTAAAATTTAGAAGGAAATGTGTGTGAACTTTGACACATTGTAGTTGTGAGTTTTAGTAGCCCTACCAGCATATAATATGATAGAGGCTGATGAACTGGCATAGGTAAAACAAGAAAATAATATAGAAAGCTGCCACAGGGGTGCAAAAAATTCACTGAAGCTATATCTTGTAAACCTTTAATTTGCACAGACATTAATCAGTAAACATAATATACATTAATATTATAGAGGAAAAAGTTCCTAACAGGAAAAATATATGTAAAAAAATGGATGAAGTCTACTTACCAGGCTAAGGAGCACAGGCAGTGATAGTAACAAATAAACACACACACACACACACACACACACACACACACACACACACACACACACAAACGCTAGCTTTCGCAGCCTAGCTGCTTCGTCAGGCAGAAGGGAAGGAGAGAGAAAAGGAAATGATGAGGGTTTTAAGGGAGTGGGCAAGGAGTCATTCCAATCCCGGGATAGGAAAGACTTACCTTGGGGGAAAAAAAGGAGGGTAAACTAATACACACACACCCACACATTTACACAGACGCAAGTACACCTGTTTTCAATTCTCACATCTCTACAGTTCTGACATACATAAACAACAACATTTGAAAAACAATTTTTCAAGGAATAGGCATGATTTTTATTCACAAGTTCCCTGTAGTGTTTAATGTGTTTGGTGTGAATAAACTAAATTGACTTTTCATTTTTGCCACTTTTAGGATACGTGGCTCATGGTTTGGTTCATGTTGTAATGGCCTAGTTCATTTACCTTGCTGTCTCTAATGACTACACTGCCGACGGGACGTTAAACCCTAAGCTTCCTTCCATTAACCTTGGGCAATATGTGAATGGCCAAGTAATTACTTTGGAATAGTGTTGGGCATCTTGGACATATTCTAAGTCATGGTCATTTTTGTGCTCAGACAACAAACACGACCAAATTCACCATTTAATCCCTCAACCGTTAGGGGTAAAAGACGAGGGGACCATGCGCGAGTAAGGCTAGCAACTTGTTTCACAGGTACTTTGATCTGATGATGGCAACAATCAGAACAAAATGCCTTGGGACTATGGAGGTGATGGGGTCCGAACTCTGAAAGGCAGGAGACTCCGCAGATATGACTGGGCAAACGATCTGGAATGAAAGGGAGAGATACTAATATTAATAGGGAATACACTGGGAAGAATATAGAGCTGGCAGAGGCCACAAGTAAGATGGTGTTAGACTTTTTCGCTGTTTTCGGGGCAGGCCACATCAAACGTTCCCTTCCCTACAGCTTAGGTCTTCGTGGCAAACGAGTCTGCTCCAGTCCTGAATCCCTTAACCAATACACCAATAACCTGATAACAGCCTTCACATCCCGCAGCTATCCTCCTGATCTGGTGCAGAAGCAAATTGCCAGAGCCACTTCCTCATCCCCCCAAATTCAGAACCTTCCACAGAAGAACCCCAGAAGTGCCCCTCTTGTCACCGGATACTTTCCGGGACTGGAGCGGACTCTGAATGTGTCTCTCCAGCAAGGATACGACTTCCTAAAATCCTGCCACGAAATGAGATCCATCCTTCATGACATCCTCCCCACTCCTCCGAGAGTGTCTTTCCGCCGCCCACCTAACCTCCGTAACCTCCTAGTCCATCCCTATGAAATCCCCAAACCACCTTCCCTACCTTCTGGCTCCTACCCTTGTAACCGCCCCCGTTGTAAAACCTGCCCTATGCACCCTTCCACCACCACTTACTCCAGTCCCGTAACCCGGAGGGTGTACACAATCAAGGGCAGAGCCACTTGCGACAGCACCCACGTGATTTACCAACTGACATGCCTGCACTGTGAAGCGTTCTATGTGGGAATGACCAGCAACAAACTGTCCATTCGCATGAATGGTCACAGGCAGACAGTGTTTGTTGGTAATGAAGATCACCCTGTGGCTAAACACGCCTTGGTGCACGACCAGCACATCTTGGCACAGTGTTACACCGTCCGGGTTATCTGGATACTCCCACCGACACCAATCCTTCAGAACTTCGGAGATGGGAACTAGCCCTTCAGCATATTCTCTCTTCTCGTTGCCCACCTGGTCTCAGCCTCCGCTAAATTCGAATTCCCACCCACCATCTTAACATCTTTGCCTTGGTTCTCTGGACAGAGCCTCTGCCTCAAGTGGCATCTCTGTCTAACTTCTAACTTCTTTGCTTTCTACAGTTCTACAGTATGTCTGCCTAAGTGTACTTGTGTCTGTGTAAATGTGTGTGTGTGTGTGTATTTGTTTACCCTCCTTTTTTCTCCCCAAGGTAAGTCTTTCCTGTCCCGGGATTGGAATGACTCCTTATCCACTCCCTTAAAACCCTCATCATTTCCTTTTCCCTCTCCTTCCCTTCTGCCTGACGAAGCAGCTAGGCTGTGAAAGCTTGTATGTATGTTTGTGTGTGATTTTATTTAGTTTATTTGTTTCTATCGACGAGCCGGTCCTTTTGGTAAGTCATCTCTTTCCTTTTTTTATTTTTGTTTATCCCAACGGGAAAGTTTCCCTCTATAATTTTCATTTCATCAATTTGAATTTATATATGATAAGGTGTTGACTCCATCATTTGATATTGATCGCAATTGTTTTCATTGAATATGGTGTACTGCGCTGAAATGTTTCTAATCATTGAACCAACCACTCCTGTCTGTCCTCCTAATAAAACATCATTTTGTTTTATTAAGAAATATAGGTATCTATGTCCAAACATAACTGAATTCTGAAATAGCTAAAATAACTGTGAATTAACATGGTTTACAAGTGGCGGTAAGCTGGTGACCCTATTTTCAACTACTCCGGATGCCACAGTGACATTCTCCACACCACATGTCAGCCACACCATGTGCACCTGTCCATGGATTGATATTGCCTATCCACTGCTAGCCCACACAACAACAGTGCCAACCATGCTGTTTAACAGTGTTGTTCACACCTGTGTAGATAAAGGCTGTTCATACACATGTGATGCCATTCAAATAGTGCTAAATTTGAGCCAGTACTTTCTGTAGTACTAGCAGGAGCAGCTGCACTTACAAAAGATTAGTGGAAGGAAAATATACAGCAGCATATCAAACGCAAGCACTGTTACACCAAAATGTAGACCTGCAGTGGACTCATGCCGCATAAATCACTGACCAACTACATGCTTGTTGTGTGCAGTCATTTACTCCTGGCCTGCTGCCAGCAATGCTGTTTGCTGGTTTCAGTGAGTCTATGGAAAGGTAGCTAAATAACTTGCGGCTGTTCTTGTTGCACTGCCAGGTAAGTTATATCATAGATCCAATGGCTTAAACTGCACTGTTGTCCAGCATTGTGGGTTTATACAAAGCTGTCCAAAATGTGGTGTCTTCCACTGAGCTTTAGGCACTTCCATTCGATACATATTTTGGGTTCTTATGCAGCACTTCTGACATTAAACCCATGCGGTAGCAGTATAGTTGTACTTTAACCAGCACCACAAGAGCAGTTTGGCACGGATAATTGAATTTTGTAGTCACTCCTACTAGTGTTGTTTTAAGTGTCCCAGATATACTGCCTTATATGCAGACTAGATGTGATTGTTTTGTTAGCACCTAATCATTCTTTACCCAGTGTTGCACAGCTTCCAGAACCCTATAAACATACATTTGCATCAAATGATGTGCTTTCAGACAATTGGCTTGGAGTGAAATTAGATGTGCATGTTATCAGTTCCTGAAGACCTGCATGTTTTTGTTCTCTCAGGCGGCCTTGCCTCTCACTAAGTCACAGGGTTTGATGCCATTGACAATACCAGTTCTACAACATCACAGCTCAATAGACTCATGTCAATCACAGCTTCACAATTCCTGCCCACAGCATTTTTCAGAATTTTTACATTATTTTCCTACCACACATTGAGGAGCAAGTGGTCCTACCACAACTGTTGTTTTCTGCATGTTCAGCAAGACTACCTGCAAGTGGAGGCCATGTGTGTGGTATACCTTCAAATACACAATTTGGCAACTGTTTGTGACAGTCTGCGAGCTGATAGTCAATAATTGAATGCACAAGTATTCTCAGTGGACTCTAAGCAGTCTCCAATGCCCAGCACGTGTCATCTAGACAGGTAGTGGGTAAACAACTTGTTGTATTTCAAGCTGATCCGGAAGCAATGGGGGTCTAATTAACTTTAATATTTAAAGAACCGTAAGCTGTGCCTTGCTGCAATGGCTGTGGCATTTTGAGGTACATCTTTCTCTTAAGCTGTCGACAGAACCAAAATTATGTCCGCATGTGACAAGGTCAATGCAGACCTGTAGCATTGGCAAGATGATATCATCGTTCGCCCTATTTTGCCACATCAGTGGGCCACATATTTGGTGGTGTGTAAGAACTGTCATGGCACCGAGCAGCTTTGTGGTACTTTTAAACAGAAGCTCAAGGCATGATTTGTATCCCATTCACTAATCACAGAAGTTGTTGGCATTCTAATCATGGGTCTAGTATGTTTCAACATATTTATAGATATCACTAGCTGCAGCTTCTCAGACTTAGTAGTACTCAACAACCACTTTGGGCCTGAACAGTTTATCATTTACTATTAAACTACAGGAGTTCCTGTACTGTATCAATGTTTCATTCTGAGTTACAATTCTGTAAAAGAATTCCTGCCTCTCTTCACGACAGCACTGATGGAATGTTAATGCCAAATCTATTAATTCAGTTTTCTGAACACTAGGTAGATATTTTGGTAGTAATACTGTGTGAGTCTTGGGCAGTAAAATAACATATGATGGTCGCAGTACAAAGGATATATAATGCAGAATGGCAATGAAAAGAAAAGTGTTTTTGAAAAAGAGAAATTTGATAACACTGAATATTAATTTAAGTTTAAGGAAGTCTTTTATGAAGGCACTTGTATGGAATGTTGCCTTGTATAGGAGTGAAACTTGTTTAGACAGGAAGAGGATAGAGGTTTTTGAAATGTGGTGCTACAGAAGAATGCTGAAAATTTGGTGGGTAGATTGCATAACTAATGAAGAGTTACTGAACAGAATTGGGGAGAAAAGGAATTTCTCGCATAATTTGACTAAAACAAGGGGTACATTCTTAGACATCAAGGAATCATAAATTTAGCATTGGAGGGGAGTGTTTGGGGGAAAATTGCAGAGGGAGACCAAGTGATGAATATAGTATGCCGATGCAGATGGATGTGGGTTGCCGATCTTATGAGGAGATGAAGAGGCTTGCTCAGGATAGAGTACGGGGGAGAGCTGCATCAAACCAGTCTCCAGACTGAAAATTGCAACAACAACAACACTGCATAGAACTCAAGTATGCCATACATTTGAATATTTTAAGGAGAAACATGAAGCAATTCTTCAGAAAATTCAGAAATCGTGAACCAACATCTTGGATGCACAATTTCCTCTAAATGCTGTACACCATCATTAGATACCTCTGAATATCTTCCTCAAGCACTTCAATTTCTGCACCAGCTGCTCACTTTGCCATCACTCATAACCCCATACCCATACTTTTAACATAATCTCTGATGAGTCCCTCTGCTTGCAGGAAGTAAAAGAGTGACTACAAATTATGTTGTAGAAATAACTATAACCAACCACAAGTGTTAAAAATATATTATTATTTTATTGTACCATCACTAGCTTTAGGTGTGAGCCCATTGTCAGATGGTGGTGTTGACTTCTTGGAAGATTTTTCATTTGTGTCTCAATGAAAAGCTCCCCATAGGTTGGAATTTCTTTTTTGACCCATGCTAATCCCAGAATTAATTTACATATAAGGTGATAGATACATTGAAAATCCCTGCTGTTCCAATTTGGTCTTTGCTGGTCTTCAATTTAATGTGTAGGGTAAGCTGTTTTTCATGCTTATTGATTATATATTTTATGCACATGATCTAAAGAATGAGAGTAAAGCTACCAATTAAAGAGCACAATAAGAATTATTACTCTTTAAAAGCATAATTCGATAATTTTCAATAATATTCCTTCTTGAGGAATTTTACTTCATAAAATGAACCCTGGGAAATCTTTACATTTGTTCAAAAAGTAGGGTAGGGAAGAGTTTACTTTAGTCAGTTTGATCAGTAACAGAATTTTCTGCAACAAGCATGTGTCTTCTTATGAGTACAATATGCACTTCTGAAATCTGTTAAAGACTTCATCCAAGTAATTGTATCAAATCAGTCTCCGGTGCCCATGTCTACAAAGGCCTCTGCAGGAGGTCCTTAAAGACATTCCATCAGATAAATATCATTCTAGTTGTCAAATTATTTCAAAATACTTTTCAGTTTCTCTCTAATTTAGAGCTGAATAACTCTTCCTTTCACTTTGTGCCTGTAACTCTCAACAATGCCACTACCACAATTAAATAAATAATTAAAAATAAAAAAAATCTTAGATCTGCAGATTCTATCTATTTTCCAATTGAAGAATGGAGAGACCATATTGGAAAATCGACATTATGAACTGGACAGAGAGATATTCATCATAAAGATAACACACTGAGCTGCAAAAGGCACAACCAAAAAGACAATCACACAACTTCATTTTCAGCCAAAGTTTTCCTTAGCAAACACACACACACACATGCACACGTTTCATCAAATTTACTTGATGGGAATGTACATACAAGAAAACGAATGAAATAATAGCAAAAAATCAGGTCATTAAAATTTACATTACATTATATTAAGTGTTAAATTTCTATTATTTATCTATTCTATTATGTTATGTTGAATGATTAAAGTAAGTATTTAGCTTCCTAACACAGGGTAAAATGCAACTTATATTTCAAACAGCGAATACTCACGGTACGGGCTGAAGCAACCAAGAACTTCTGTTCTCAGAGCAATGTTATTGTGCCATTCCTTAGGAACGATGCGTAGGAGGCGTGCCTTTATGGGTCGTGCAAACATATTCTTGTGTGAAGTATCAGAATCAAAGTTTGCTGGGAAGATCTTTAGGAAGAAAACAAAAATGAGAAAAAATTGGAAGTTGTAGAAGCAAGTGATAACACATGACATGAAAATACATTATTACATCTAGTAATATATACTATCTGATTAAAGTGTGGAAAAGTAGTACAAGAATTGATTAAAATAAGCAACACTCTATGTGCCCCACAAAGCCGGATCTGAAACATGCTGTGAATTTTTTTTTGAATATATGATTTTTTTGTTAGGTGACTGATGAGTAAGACTACCGACTAAAAACTGTTTTCTACAAATCTATGATATTTGAAGCTAGCCTAGCTTGTAATATCCAAATATACATTTTATAAAACTATTGTGAAATACATGTTGTTCTCAAGCTATATGTAATCCTAAACAGGCAGCCAGTAAACATTCATGATCAGAGGTGCCCACAGAGGGGGAGGGGGGGGGGGTGGTCATGACACAAACTGTCTTGAAATTTCTGGGGAGGGGGGAGTGAAAAATTAGTACTTTTTACCAGCCTTTATAAAACAGTTCACAAAACATGAAATAAAAAACAATAAATGAATGTTTATATAAAAAATAAACTTATTCATTAATATCCTACTGTATATGGACATGAAGTATCATGAAGGATGATGTCTCCATTGGTTAGCATCCTGTGCTGGCTTTTTCTTTCTTTCTTTGTGGTGTAGGGAAGTTAATTAAATGTATGACAGTAGGAAGCTGCATTTATAGTCTTACCTCTAGTCTGATGACTAGGATAAATCCCAAAACACAGTGGAAAAAAATCAGGGATTGTGAATGATGCAATTCAATTTATTGGCACTTTGGTTCTGGTGTGAAATGTGATACTGAAGTCTCGTCACCAGAAAAGAAGGTGATTCAAAAGCTTTTTGTTGTCATTCTTTTTGTAGCAACTGATAAATGTTAATGCTGCTGCCATTTATTTTCTTTTGTGTTTATATGACATACACTTTTTATACCCCAGATCTTCGCTGACAAATTTTTATAACACAGTTCTTCAAATTTCTGGAAATAATGAGTGTAGTCCAATTCTTGGATTTTTTAAGCCTTGCTTGCAGTCTGTCAGTCACCACTAACAGTCAGCCCAAACGACCTTCATAATGAACATTCTTCCATCCAACCTTACCAACATGATACACCACTTCTGAAACAGATGCTCTGTTCTCTTTTAACAATGGAAAATCCAATTGGAATGTTAATAATGGATGATAGATAACAACACACTGCAAAGAGGCTCGCTGAGCTGCTGACTGGTATGAAAAATAGACAATCTCATTCACTCACTTAAATTTTCAGCCATGGCTTTCAGCAGAGAAAGAAACATACATTCACACAATCACTCACACCGCTACACATACAACCTCCATCTCCAGTTGCTCCAGTACCACAAGCACCTTGACAACGAGTAAGGATAGGAGTGGAGGGGAAAGAATGCCAGGTAAATTAAATTGTGTGAATGTTGTTGTCTATTTTTCGTGCCTGTTGGCATCTCAGTGAGCCTCTTTACAGGTAGGTGTTATCTATCATCCATTATTGACAGATGCTTTGTTCAGCACAGTACCATAAACTTCAGTTATCTATCCATAAATATTGATGAGTCACACTTTTAAAAATCAGATTGCACTAAACCCTTCACACTTGGCAGGATCATCAATTTTGTTCCCCTTTTTAATGTTGCATAGCTAAGCAATAACCTTTCATATTGGATCATACTTGTCTAATTGAAGTAGATGAGTTCTTAGGTTAGGCTTGGTCTGAACTGGTATGCCAAAACAAAATATTCTTTACTTTCTGACTGACTCTCATACATGTTCAGTATGCTCTGTTTGTCCTATCTGGTAAGGGTCTCACACACTTGAGCAATATTTTAGAATGGGTTAACCTTGTATTTTGTAAGCAACCCCCTTTATGAAATGACTACATTTCCCTATTACACCAGATGTCTTATTTGATTAAGTACTACTTACTTTCTCTGTTCGCTTCTCATCCATGATAGAATTCCATGTTACTCCATCTTGACTGTAAAAAACCTTAAATGATTCAATCCAGCTGTCACTATTTGGAGCCCCTTGAGTGATTACACCAGTCAAAATGCTTGGTGTAATGAAATCAAACTGCAGGAAAAATATACAATGTTAGTACATACATATAACTAATCAGGAATCAACAATGATCATTTTATTTGTAAAATTAATAAGTAAAAATAAAAAAAACATTAAAAACAGACTCTACACCATAAACCATCATCATATGCATAAAACATTGAATAGTGCAGCATACCAATCAACATTCGGGAATAGCTATAGGATTTTGCAACAGGAAATTTTGCTGTGTCAGCAAGAATCAGGCACCAATAAGCGAGTAAATTGGTGAGAATAAGTCAAGAATTCATGCTCAATCAACAAATACAAAAGTGCAGATAAGATCAGAGCATTTAAATTACATAAATAAGATATAATGATAGATTCACGTGAAAGTAATTGCAGTCAATATTAGAAATAATAATAATAAAGACATATCTTATTAGTACAACCAAAGAATTAGTCTTAGCAGTCCAGTAAGACAAACTGCACAACATTTTGAAGAATTAAATTGCACCCCAAACTATGAAAGAGCATGCAGGTCTTTAACATAAATGAGCAAGATTTGAAGATGAAGCAAAATAAATTTAAACATTAAGGGATGGGAGGATTTCCAAGACAAAAGCACAAAAAAGACACATGTGAACTTTACAACAAAAGAGAGGTAAGGAAACAAGTGCACAGAGGAAGGAATACTAGAGAAAGTGCAAAGCTGGCTTAATGGCTGAAAAATGGTGGTTAACTGATCTGTCAGGATAGAACAATTAAAGCTGATACAACTCAGTATTATCAAATATGAAAACTACATAATATAGACACAAGGAAACATGTATTGAAAGATTTGCACGTTCTTTTTTATTTATTTATTTTTATTGTAAGAGTAAACACAGGTGATGTGTAACAATTTCGTCACTAAACACTGCAAACAAAATGCTCATTAACAGTTTAGTACTTTTCCAGAGTGTTGGCACTAAATCTATATCCTCACAATTTGACACTTTTATAAATGAAATCAGATAATGGAAATACAGGACCAGTGTTGCACTCAACTTAGTTTTGCATATTGATATATGGAATAAAAGAATGTATATAGCAAGCAGAGAAAATTAAGTATATAAATCAGGCAAGAAAATATTACCTGGAATGAAATGACAAGGCTCGCAGCCAGGGTCAAGAAATAATTGAGTCAATGTAAAGATAAGTATAATAGGGAAAAGAATACTAAGACAGCTTACCATGGAAATTTATTTTAAAAGAGAAAAGGTAAATATTTAATGAGCGCAATAGAATTTCACCTGGAGCCACTGGCTGGAATCACTTATACCAGGCACCCAAGCACCTTCTTTATTGAGACGGGCCTGAGATGGTCCGTAAGTATGAGTGGCACCATTTAGAACAGAAGAAGCAGAGAACTGTTCATCATACATCATACCATTTTCAAGGCCCATGACTTCCACACATTCTACAACTGTAATGAAAGAATGACATAAGGAAAAATAAGTAAATTTCTGCAAAGGACTTACAATAGGTCTATTCCTTATGAGCTCAACAGAAAAGGTAACATATAGCCTCACATAACACAAACCTGCTGGAGGAGTTGGAATTGGAGAGGTAGCTTTTGTCGTGATGGTTGTTGGAGACTCTGAGCAAGTAAGAACTTCTATCTTCATTGCTAATCCTTTGTGCCAATTTTGAGGATTCACTCGAATGTAGCGTGCTTCAACTGGCACAGCAAAAATCTGCTGCACAGCTTGTGTATCATCAATTGGTCCCCGGAAAACCTGCAGCAGAGTACAGGGTAACTTAAAAGATTGCAAAAGGTAATTGTTAAGGCAAATTAAAACTAAGCTGCTTTGGGGGGGTTAAATAATTCATCAGCTGTATTTAAAAATTTGTGCTGGACTGGGACTTGAACCCGGATATCCCACTTCTCATGAGTGGTCACCAAAATCACTTCAGCTATCTACCAATATTTTCCATCTGACCCAGATTCTCAAGTGCCACTTGATTCCTTTTATTTCGTTCTTTCCTCACAGTCTTATTGTATTCCCACAAGGTGATGAACAATAGTACCCATCTTCATTGCAGAATAATTTTACTGTCCAAGGCATGGTTATACAATTATATTTATGGTGTGTGTTTTTTCCAGACCTGTCTGAAAGAATACACAGCATAAATACAATTATATGTATTAACGAATGTTATAGAAGGAGACTTTCCTGGTGGGAAAATTATGCATACAAATAAAGATTGTTTGACTTATCCAAAGCACAGACTCATCACTAGACACAAAAAAAATAAAAACACACATAAACAAACCATCAAGTTTTTGGAACGGTTGGTCGCTTTCTTCAGGAAAAAGAGGAAGGAAGGAGGGGGGAAAAAGGGAAGGATGCAGGTTTTCAGAAGGTGGATGAGGGGTCATTGCAATCCCGGGAGTGGAAGGACTTACCTTAGGAGAAAAGAAAGAATGTAAACAAATACACACACACACACACACACACACACACACACACACAAACACACACACACACATATACGAATGCAAACACACCTAGACAGACATTTGTAGAAAGCAAAGAAGTTGGACAGAGATACCACTTGAGGTAGAGGCTCTGTCCAGAGAACAGAGCCAAAGATGTTAATGATGGTGGGCGGAAAGTTGAATTTAGCGGAGGTTGAGACCAGGTGGGCAATGGGAAGAGAGAATACGCTGAAGGGCAAGTTCCCATCTCCGGAGTTCTAAAAGATTGGTGTCGGGGGGAAGTATCCAGATAACCCAGACAGTGTAACACCGTGCCAAGATGTGCTGGCCGTGCACCATTGAATGTTTAGCCACAGGGTGACCCTCATTACCAACAAACACTGTCTGCCTGTGGCCATTCATGTCAATGGACAGTTTGTTGCTGGTCATTCCCACATAGAATACTTCACAGTGCAGGCATGTCAGTTGGTAAATCACGTGGGCGCTGAGCAAGTGGCTCTGCCCTTGATTGTGTACACTTTCCGGGTTACGCGACTGGAGTAAGTGGTGGTGGAAGGGTGCATAAGGCAGGTTTTACAACGGGGAATATCCCTATGAAATCCCCTTACCCTCCAGCTCCTACCCCTGTAATTTCTTAAAGTTTGTAAATTTTACTGTTAATATTGTCACTTGGGATTCACCCCAGAAGGCTTTATCTTCGTCACTGGCTGTGACAGAGTATTAATTCTTTTTAAATACATGTAGGCCTACTTGATTTGAGAGATTATTTGGGTTCGAGATTCGGAAGATTTGACTCGGGTTCGGAATTCGGCACATGTTTTATTTAAGACTTGGTATTCGGATACAATTGAGTAAAATTGAGGTTCGACCCATCCCTAATAAATATATGAGAGAAACAGTGAGAAAAGATAAATAGTCTTTAGTGTTTTCTCAGTGAAACCAGATGCTGAATAGAAATGCATGGCAGTGAAGTACACTTGCTCATAAATCCCCACAGTTAATTTACAAGTGTGTATAAACATTTGGTTGCAGTTTGTACCCAAGACACTTGACCATACTTTGCACTCACCTGAACAGCTCCAGAGCTGTCAGTCCTGTAGTAGTAATGCTGCCCATTTGTGCTGGTAAGTACATAGTAGCTCGTAACATACTGATCTGTACCGGGCACACCAGACATCTCTATACCGTACAATGGCTGTGATGATCCAAGATCGATTTGAAGAAACTGATCTCCACTGACTTTGCTTGATGTCCACCCAGAACCTATAGATCATACTTGTAGAATTAGAAATCACTGTAATTTACATAAAATAATCTGGCATTTTAGAAACAGTGTAACTCCGCAAATGCATATTTTTCAGGGAACATTAAGAACTATTTTTAAAAGGAAGTTCATCACATGTGAAATGTTGCTTTCATTCTTTGTAAAAAGTATAATAAGATGAGTAATTCAACATTAAATATAGCCTTCAGCTGCTAGTACACCCAGCCAAAATAGTTATGAAAGTGATTGGGACCACTCGCCATGAAAAAAATACCAAGTCTTTTTGATTAGTTTTTCAGCCTATATATTAAAAACTGCTGGTGACATACAACAAACCTGTCTCACGCCTCTTCCAATAGCCAAGTCTTCAGTTTTATCTTCATCTATTCAAACCACCATTTTCTGTCCCACACAAGAGTTGTTTTATTAGCCTTACACCCATCCAGTCAACACCAGAATCTCTAAGAATCTTCAACAGCACACACCAGTCAATTCTGTGAAGTGCTTTTCCCAGTCAATATATATAAATATACATGTCTCACTTCTTAAAATCTTTGTGCTAACATCCTCAGACAGCCAATTGCATCTCAGGTCCCTCCCCCTTTTCTAAATCCAAACTGATCTTCTCCTATATTCTCCTCTACTTTCCTCGGCACTAGTCTGATCACAGCTTTGAAAACATTGCAAATAAAACTAATTGTCCTATAACCTTTACACTGTTTGACAAATGACTGAAACATGTTTTTCCAATTTAGCTTTGCATCAAGGTAACTTTTCTTTTTGGTGGAAACAGTGAGCCTGCTTCCTTACAAAAGATTCGGCATGTTGATGAATGAGCACCTTAGTTTCAACAGGCTTGGAATTTGCTGTGTTTTCCTCCCTATTAAATCAACTTGAAACTGTATGGCAATTAACAATTATCTTATATGATGGAGTCTACTGTCACCCTTAAGATCATGTCATCTGGCAGACTTACTTCCTTTCATCACTGAATGTGATTAAGTACTTAAAACTGGGACTATACTTAATGGAGGACACATTTTTAGTCGGACAAGGTACATTGTTACAGAAAATGAGACATTGTAGGTATATAACATGTTGCTCTTTAAATATCAACAAATAATACAATTCCTTGAGACAACATTGTCTCTTTATACCAAAAGTATTAACATAATGAGAGGCATTGAATTAAACTTTATGCTCTTACCTCCTGAAATTACTTAAATCTATTTAACAAAGATGTGTGAACAAAATATGCTTTCTTATAAATTCATTTCTCGCCCATTTTCTTTCCAGAATCATTTTTCCTGCACAGTTTATACATTCATTTACTTGAACCTGTGTTCTTTTAATTACCTCATTCTTGTATTCTGCTTCATTTCTCACACCCTCATTCATTTTGTGTTCCTATTAAAACAGAACTTTGAAGTACAACTGCACTTAATGAAACTTTCACTCTGCAGCGGAGTGTGCGCTGATATGAAACGTCCAGGCAGATTAAAATTGTGTGCCGGAACCGGGACTCGAACCTAGGGCCTTTGCCTTTCGCGGGCAAGCGCACTACTGACTGTGCTATCCCGGCATGATTCACAATGCCGCCTCACAACTTTACTTCTGCCAGCACCTCGCCTCCTGCTTTCCAAACTTCACAGAAGCTCTCCTGCGAACCATGCAAGACTAGCACTCCTGGAAGAAAGGATATGGTGGAGACATGGCTTAGCCACAGCCTAAGGGATGTTTCCAGAATGAAACTTTCACTCTGCAGCAGAGTGTGCTCTGATATGAAACTTCCTGGCAGATTAAAGTTGTGAGTCGTGTCGAAATAGCACAGTCGGTAGTGCGCTTGCCCGCGAAAGGCAAAGGTCATAGGTTCGAGTCCCGGTTCCGACACATAATTTGGATGTATATAAAAAACTTACACATTAAAATTTATATTGTTGCATACTTCTTTGTGTTTGAATCAGTCACTTTAAAAACAATGTAAAACCACACTTTATGTGTAATGACTTATTCATATCCAGGCCTTCTCTGAAGGTTGCCCCAGCTACTAGGTATGTTTTTTGTCTCTAGCTACTCCCTGATAGTTTTAGAAACAACTCCTGGAGTTTTATTGTTTCTAATCTTAATGATCTGACGCTACTCATACTATTGTTAGAGCCTTGTGGTCTATTTTAATCTGTTGATAAGATTTGTAACTCTTGCTGAGTTGGTTGTCTTTTAAACAGATCAGAACATCCTTGGACTTAGTTATCCTTTGTGTTTACAAGTGCAGTTTTGAAACTTCCTGGCATATTAAAATTGTGTGCCAGAACCGGGACTCGAACCTAAGACCTTTGCCTTTCGCGGGCAAGCGCACTACCGACTGTGCTATTCCGACACGACTTGCAACTTTAATCTGCCAGGAAGTTTCATATCAGCACACACTCTGCTGCAGAGTGAAAGTTTCATTCTGGAAACATCCCTTAGGCTGTGGCTAAGCCATGTCTCCACCATATCCTTTCTTCCAGGAGTGCTAGTCTTGCATGGTTCGCAGGAGAGCTTCTGTGAAGTCTGGAAAGCAGGAGGCGAGGTACTGGCAGAAGTAAAGTTGTGAGGCGGCATCGTGAATCGTGCCGGGATAGCACATTCGGTAGTGCGCTTGCCCGCGAAAAAGGCAAAGGTCCTAGGTTCGAGTCCCGGTTCTGGTACACAATTTTAATCTGCCAGGAAGTTTCAAAACTGCACTTGTAAACACAAAGGATAACTAAGTCCAAGGATTTTCTGATCTGTTTAAAAGACAACCAACTCATCAAGAGTTATAAATCTTATCAACAGATTAAAATAGACCACAAGGCTCTGACAATAGTATGAGTAGTGTCAGAACATTAAGATTAGAAACAATAAAACTCCAGGAGTTGTTTCTAAAACTAACAGAGAGTACCTAGAGACAAAAAACATACCTAGTAGCTGGGACAACCTTCAGAGAAGGCCTGGATATGAATAAGTCATTACACATAAAGTGTGGATTTACATTGTTTTTAAAGTGACTGATTCAAACACAAAGAAGTATGCAACAATATAAATTTTAATGTGTAAGTTTTTTATATACATCCAAGCATAGTTTGAAAAAGGGGGAATCTAACTACCTACACAAGAAACTTGAATATTATCATAAAAAACATTACTGCACTACTGTCTTTAAAATTTCATGGAAGCAATATTAAATGTTATGCTTGTAAGTTATGATAAAATGTAATTTCTATTATTTATATATTAGATAGAACTAATTAATGCTACGTGTTTATTACTTAAAAATGGGATATGATGTTTGGCTACTATCAGACACAAGTAATTTTATGTGGAAAATAACATTTCATGGATTAAAAATTAAAACAAGGAAAATAATGTACAAAAGAGATAGAGTGGCTGGCCAGTACTTACCACATATTGTTACTACTGATAATACACACAAAAATTACAGAAATAGTGACAAAACCATAATTTTATTTTATATTTTTTTTTTTTTTTTTTTTTTTTTTTTTTTTTTTTTTTTTTTTTTTTTTTTTTTTAGGTTTTGGAAATTTATATTTTATTATCAGAGAGGAGGGAAGAGAAAGGGTACAGAAGGGAAAGGTTTTTCACAACCTAGGTCATGACTAACAGTGGTACCAAACTAAGTACTGGCCAGCTACTCTATCTCTTTTGAACATTACTTTCACATCTCAGTAGAGAATTTCTGTAATTAATCAAACAAGGAAATTATTGAAACACAAGTAAGAATAACAATGCCTCATGTTCAGAAGCACAGTAACAATATGATAGCCACTGTGATTATGTTGAATTATATCTATTTTCTATATGCCACTCACCTGGACTATCCAGAATAGCTTCTTCAGTAACATCCTTTTCCTCATTAGTGACAAGTTTTACTTGCGGAAGTGAAGTTAACAGTCTCTGGAACCTAGAAGAAAGTATAAGTGGTAGTTTATGAAGTGTTAAGTTACCTCTCATGCAACATATGCCATCTATCTTCCTGAATTTTTAATAATGAAAACTCCAGACTGGAATTCATCAATATAATAAGGACAGTTTACAACTCATGACAAAGACATAACAACAAGCTGTGACAGGCACCTAAAAAAGACACACACATACAACACTTAAGCTATAAGCCATAGCCATCATCAGAATAAAGAACATTTATACAATCACACAGAAACACTCCAGCTGCCGCACTCCAAATCACTCACTATCTGTGGTGAGGAAAGAGGAGACAGGAGGCGGGATAGGAGGTTGCATCACAGTGGTGGGGATGGATACAGCTTGGCAGAGCATGAATATATTAGACGGTTGGAATGAGGTGCAGCTTAGGAATGGAGTGGCAAGGTGGATGAGGGGAGGAACAAAAAGCAAAAGAAACAGAAGAAGGCAAGCACACATGCACACACGCGCGCGCGCGCGCGCGCGCGCGCGCGCGCGCGCACACACACACACACACACACACACACACACACACACACACACACACACACTCAAAGCACATGAAATACAAGATGTGTAGGATAGAGAGGATAGGAACTCTTGGGTGTGGTAAAGAGGTATTTATCGTAGGTTGGACCTGGATAATTTCTGTAAGGATAACTGCCATCCAAGTGGCTAAATCCCTGTTGAGAACATATGGCCTCTCCCAAAAGCTCTCTCCTGAATCTATCTCCCTCCTCACTCCATCAGCTCTCTGCATACACACCTTCTACATGCTTCCAAAAATCCACAAACCAAATAATCCTGGACGCCCAATTGTGGCTTGTTACTGTGCTCCTACCGAATGAAATTCAGCCTTCAACCAATTGTCCAAAATGTATCCTCCCATATCAAGGACACCAACCGCTTCCTTCACTGACTCTACACCATCCTTACCCCTTTACCTCCTGACTCCTTACTGATCACAGTGGATTCCACCTCCCTATACACCACTATCCCACATGCCCATGGCCTTGCCACTCTTAAACACTACCTCTCCCAAGGTACTTCTGATTTCAAGCCCAATACCTCATAACCCTTCCCTTGAGAGGAAACTTTACCATAAAATCCATGGCACAGCCATGGGCACCTGCATGGCACCCTCCTATGCCAACCTTCTTACAGGCTGTCTGGAGGAATCCTTCTTAGCAGCCCAAAACCCCAAACATCGGGTCTGGTTCATGTTTATTGATGAAATTTTCATGATCTAGACTCAGAACCAGGAGACCTTATCCTCTTTCCTTCAAAACCTCAACTCCTTCTCCTCCATCTGCTTCACCTGGTCTTCCTCAACCCACCATGCAACATACCTGGATGTTAACCTCAACCTCACTGATGGCTCAATCCACACTTCTGTCCATATTAAACCTCCCAACCACCAACATTATCTACACTTTGACAGTTGCCATTCCTTTCACATCAAGAAATCCCTCCCCTTCAGCCTGGCCATACATGACCAGCATATTTGCAGTGACAAGAACTCCCTTTCTTATATGCTGAAGGTCTCACAAAGGCCTTCACAGACAGAAACTTCCCCACAGACCCAGTCCGCTAACAGATCTGCCATGCCATATTCCTGAACATCCAAAATCCTCCCTCTACTACCAGTAACCATCAACAAAAGAGTGCTCCCCTTCTCACCCAGTACTACCCTGCATTTGAACAGCTAAACTGCACCTTTCGCCAAGGTTCTGATTTTCTGTCCTTATGCCCAGAAATAAGAGACATCCTGCCGAAGATCATTTCCAACCCTCCTAATCTCCATAACATCCTGGACCATCCCTATGCTACCCCAATACCCAGTCCACTGCCACAGGGATCATATCCCTGTGGAAGACACCACTGCAAGACCTGTCAAATCCACCCATGCAGCATTTCCTATTACAATCCCGACACAGGCATAAAGTACACAACGAGAGGCCAGGCCACCAGTGAAGGCAGCCATGGAATTTATCAACAGTGCTGCAACATACAAGCTTTCGCAGCCAAGCTGCTTCATCATGCAGAAGGGAAGGAGAGGGAAAAGGAAATACTGTTCTACAGTATGTCTGCCTAAGTGTACTTGCATCTGTGTAAATGTGTGGGTGTGTGTGTATTTGTTTACCCTCCTTTTTTCCCCCCAAGGTAAGTCTTTCCTGTCCCGGGATTGGAATGACTCCTTATCCACTCCCTTAAAACCCTTATCATTTCCTTTTCCCTCTCCTTCCCTTCTGCCTGATGAAGCAGCTAGGCTGCGAAAGCTAGCATTTTTGTGTGTGTGTGTGTCTGTGTGTTTATTTGTTGCCTGTGCCCCTTCGCCTGGTAAGTGTACTTCATCTATTTTTTACGTATATGCTTTTCACAAATGTCTGTCTAGGTGTGTTTGCGTTTCGATATGTCTGAGTGTGTGTGTATATTTGTTTACCTTCCTTTTTTCCCCCTAAGGTAAGTCCTTCCACTCCTGGGATTGGAATGACTCCTTTTCCACTTCCTTAAAACCCATATCCTTCCCTTTTCCTCCCCTTTTTTCCTCTTTTTCCTGAAGAAGCTGCCAGTAGTGGCGAAAGCTTGTATGTGTGTTTGTGTGTGATTTTATTTGTTTTTCTCGACGAGCCGGTCCTTTTGGTAAATCATCTCTTTTCTATTATATATATATATATATATATATATATATATATATATATATATATATATATATATATATATATATAAATTATAGAGGGAAACTTTCCCGGTGGGATAAACAAAAATAAAAATAGAAGACAGATGACTTACCAAAAGGACCGGCTCGTCGATAGAAACAAATAAAATCACACACAAACACACATACAAGCTTTCGCAGCCTAGCTGCTTCGTCAGGCAGAAGGGAAGGAGAGGGAAAAGGAAATGATGAGGGTTTCAAGGGAGTGGATAAGGAGTCATTCCAATCCCGGGACAGGAAAGACTTACCTTGGGGGGAAAAAAAGAGGGTAAACAAAAACACACACACCCACACATTTACACAGACGCAAGTACACTTAGGCAGACACACTGTAGAACTGTAGAAAGCAAAGAAGTTAGAAGTTAGACAGAGATGCCACTTGAGGCAGAGGCTCTGTCCAGAGAACCAAGGCAAAGATGTTAAGATGGTGGGTGGGAATTCAAATTTAGCGGAGGTTGAGACCAGGTGGGTAACGGGAAGAGAGAATATGCTGAAGGGCTAGTTCCCATCTCCGGAGTTCTGAAGGATTGGTGTCGGTGGGAAGTATCCAGATAACCCGGACGGTGTAACACTGTGCCAAGATGTGCTGGCCGTGCACCAAGGCGTGTTTAGCCACAGGGTGATCCTCATTACCAACAAACACTGTCTGCCTGTGACCATTCATGCGAATGGACAGTTTGTTGCTGGTCATTCCCACATAGAACGCTTCACAGTGCAGGCATGTCAGTTGGTAAATCACGTGGGTGCTGTCACAAGTGGCTCTGCCCTTGATTGTGTACACCCTCCGGGTTACGGGACTGGAGTAAGTGGTGGTGGAAGGATGCATAGGGCAGGTTTTACAACGGGTGCGGTTACAAGGGTAGGAGCCAGAAGGTAGGGAAGGTGGTTTGGGGATTTCATAGGGATGGACTAGGAGGTTACGGAGGTTAGGTGGGCGGCGGAAAGACACTCTCGGAGGAGTGGGGAGGATGTCGTGAAGGATGGATCTCATTTCGGGGCAGGATTGTAGGAAGTCGTATCCTTGCTGGAGAGCCACATTCAGAGTCCGCTCCAGTCCCGGAAAGTATCCGGTGACAAGAGGGGCACTTCTGGGGTTCCGTTGAAGGTTCTGAATTTGGGGGGATGAGGAAGTGGCTCTGGCAATTTGCTTCTGTACCAGATCAGGAGGATAGCTGCGGGATGTGAAGGCTGTTATCAGGTTATTGGTGTATTGGTTCAGGGATTCAGGACTGGAGCAGACTCGTTTGCCACGAAGACCTAAGCTGTAGGGAAGGGAACGTTTGATGTGGAAAGGATGGCAGCTGTCATAATGCAGGTACTGTTGTTTATTGGTGGGTTTGATGTGGACGGATGTGTGTAGTTGGCCGTTGGATAGATGGAGGTCGACATCGAGGAAAGTGGCATGGGATTTGGAATAGGACCAGGTGAATTTGATGGGACCAAAGGAGTTGAGGTTGGAGAGGAAATTCTGGAGTTCTTCTTCCCTGTGAGTCCAGATCATGAAGATGTCGTCAATGAATCTATACCAAACTTTGGGTTGACAGGCTTGGGTGTCCAGGAAGGCTTCCTCTAAGCGTCCCATAAATAAGTTCGCGTACGAGGGGGCCATCCTGGTCCCCATGGCTGTTCCCTTTAGTTGTTGGTATGTCTGGCCCTCAAAAGTGAAGAAGTTGTGGGTTAGGATGAAGCTGGCTAGGGTATTAAGGAAAGAGGTTTTAGGTAAGGAAGTGGGTGGTCGGCGTGAAAGGAAATATTCCATCGCAGCGAGGCCCTGGGCATGTGGGATATTAGTGTATAAGGAAGTGGCATCGATGGTTACAAGGATGGTTTCAGGAGGTAACAGGCTGGGTAAGGATTTCAGGCGGTCGAGGAAGTGGTTGGTGTCTTTGATGAAGGATGGGAGACTGCACATGATGGGTTGAAGGTGTTGGTCTATGTAGGCAGAGATTCGTTCTGTTGGGGCTTGGTAACCGGCCACAATGGGGCGGCCGGGATGATTGGGTTTGTGAATCTTCGGAAGTAGGTAGAAGGTGGGGGTGCGGGGTGTCGGTGGAGTCATGAGGTTAATGGAGTCAGGTGAAAGGTTTTGTAGGGGGCCTAAGGTTTTAAGGATTCCTTGAAGCTCTGCCTGGACATCAGGAATGGGATTGCCTTGAAAAACTTTATATGTGGTATTATCTGAAAGCTGACGCACTCCCTCTGCCACATACTCCCGCCGATCAAGTACCACTGTCGTGGAGCCCTTGTCGGCAGGGAGAATGACGATGGAATGGTCAGCCTTCAGATCACGGATGGCTCGGGATTCAGCTGCGGTAATGTTGGGAGTAGGATTAAGGTTTCTCAGGAAGGACTGGGAGGCAAGGTTGGAAGTAAGGAATTCCTGGAAGGTTTGAAGAGGGTGATTTTGAGGAAGAGCAGGTGGGTCTCGCTGTGACGGAGGACGGAACTGTTCTAGGCAGGGTTCGATTTGAATGATGTCTTGGGGAGCTGGATCATTAGGAAGAGGATTATTTTTCCTCGTGGCAAAGTGATATCTCCAGCAAAGACTGCGAGTATAGGATAGTAAATCTTTCACAAGGGTTGTTTGGTTGAATTTGGGAGTAGGGCTAAAGGTCAGCCCTTTGGATAGGACAGAGGTTTCAGATTGGGAGAGAGGTTTGGAGGAGAGGTTGACCACTGAATTGGGATGTTGTGGTTCCGGATTGTGTGGATTGGAATTTTGAGATTTGGGAGGGAGAGGAGTTGGGAGTGGGAGATTGAGTAGATGGGAGAGACTGGGTTTGTGTGCAATCAGAGGAGGTTAGTTTATAATTCAATTTTCTCCAGGCAATTAGACTACATACAAACAACAATCAGTAATATTAACTTGCGAGCCTGTCCAAACAAAACGACCAACGTCATTATTATTTTTTTTTTTTATTCATATTCTCGCAGATACCGCCTTCAAAACTGTATCTCGATAATATCCCCCTTTCATCTACATTTCTCATTTTACTGCATTAACATCATCTCACAACTTCATTTACCATAACCTGTAATTGGCACTTCATAACAATTTTCGGCTTTTCATAACAATTTTCGGCATTTCCAGCAACTTCGCGATTATTTCCATTCCGTTTTTCGATATTTCCGTCTGTTCTTCCGACATTTCCGATCTTTTTTTCTACATGTTTTCATTTCATAACAATTTTCGGCATTTCATAGCAACTTTGCGATTATTTCAATTCCCGTTTTTCGATATTTCTGTCTGTTTTTCCGACATTTCCGATCTTTTTTCTACGCATTTTCACTTCTATTCATTCGTTAGATTATTTTTACCCTTCAACCTTATTCTACCAACAGTTTTTTCCCCCCCATACTATTCATGTCACCCTACATTGACCCCATCAAATTTTATCTACATTCCCTCCGCCATCATGCCTTTGCCCTAGCCAGACTAAGGTCACATATTTTATTCATTCAGGCTTGTTTAACATTTGGCATCACCCCCAAGGGCCTCACACTGAAAGTTCCCATCTCTGGCTGTAACCCATCCTTTCATCCCGCCCTATACCAATTCCAAACTGAACAATCCATATCCCTCACCCGCCTAATCCTTAACCTATACATCAACTCCGCCAATGAGCACACCTGTCAACTCCTGTGCCTAATCAAAATCCTCAACCTTTCCTCTCCTACATCTAGACCTGCAGTTCAGAATATCCTCCTTCAGGCCAACCACAAATTAGAACAGCATGCCACCCAGCACCTCAAAAAACTATCCAATCTCCTGGTCACCCACCTCCGGAAAGGCAACACTCTCTCCCTCAATAACCTCTCCAGTAAACCTCAACCTCCTCTGATTGCACACAAACCCAGTCTCTCCCATCTACTCAATCTCCCACTCCCAACTCCTCTCCCTCCCAAATCTCAAAATTCCAATCCACACAATCCGGAACCACAACATCCCAATTCAGTGGTCAACCTCTCCTCCAAACCTCTCTCCCAATCTGAAACCTCTGTCCTATCCAAAGGGCTGACCTTTAGCCCTACTCCCAAATTCAACCAAACAACCCTTGTGAAAGATTTACTATCCTATACTCGCAGTCTTTGCTGGAGATATCACTTTGCCACGAGGAAAAATAATCCTCTTCCTAATGATCCAGCTCCCCAAGACATCATTCAAATCGAACCCTGCCTAGAACAGTTCCGTCCTCCGTCACAGCGAGACCCACCTGCTCTTCCTCAAAATCACCCTCTTCAAACCTTCCAGGAATTCCTTACTTCCAACCTTGCCTCCCAGTCCTTCCTGAGAAACCTTAATCCTACTCCCAACATTACCGCAGCTGAATCCCGAGCCATCCGTGATCTGAAGGCTGACCATTCCATCGTCATTCTCCCTGCCGACAAGGGCTCCACGACAGTGGTACTTGATCGGCGGGAGTATGTGGCAGAGGGAGTGCGTCAGCTTTCAGATAATACCACATATAAAGTTTTTCAAGGCAATCCCATTCCTGATGTCCAGGCAGAGCTTCAAGGAATCCTTAAAACCTTAGGCCCCCTACAAAACCTTTCACCTGACTCCATTAACCTCATGACTCCACCGACACCCCGCACCCCCACCTTCTACCTACTTCCGAAGATTCACAAACCCAATCATCCCGGCCGCCCCATTGTGGCCGGTTACCAAGCCCCAACAGAACGAATCTCTGCCTACATAGACCAACACCTTCAACCCATCATGTGCAGTCTCCCATCCTTCATCAAAGACACCAACCACTTCCTCGACCGCCTGAAATCCTTACCCAGCCTGTTACCTCCTGAAACCATCCTTGTAACCATCGATGCCACTTCCTTATACACTAATATCCCACATGCCCAGGGCCTCGCTGCGATGGAATATTTCCTTTCACGCCGACCACCCACTTCCTTACCTAAAACCTCTTTCCTTAATACCCTAGCCAGCTTCATCCTAACCCACAACTTCTTCACTTTTGAGGGCCAGACATACCAACAACTAAAGGGAACAGCCATGGGGACCAGGATGGCCCCCTCGTACGCGAACTTATTTATGGGACGCTTAGAGGAAGCCTTCCTGGACACCCAAGCCTGTCAACCCAAAGTTTGGTATAGATTCATTGACGACATCTTCATGATCTGGACTCACAGGGAAGAAGAACTCCAGAATTTCCTCTCCAACCTCAACTCCTTTGGTCCCATCAAATTCACCTGGTCCTATTCCAAATCCCATGCCACTTTCCTCGATGTCGACCTCCATCTATCCAACGGCCAACTACACACATCCGTCCACATCAAACCCACCAATAAACAACAGTACCTGCATTATGACAGCTGCCATCCTTTCCACATCAAACGTTCCCTTCCCTACAGCTTAGGTCTTCGTGGCAAACGAGTCTGCTCCAGTCCTGAATCCCTGAACCAATACACCAATAACCTGATAACAGCCTTCACATCCCGCAGCTATCCTCCTGATCTGGTACAGAAGCAAATTGCCAGAGCCACTTCCTCATCCCCCCAAATTCAGAACCTTCAACGGAACCCCAGAAGTGCCCCTCTTGTCACCGGATACTTTCCGGGACTGGAGCGGACTCTGAATGTGGCTCTCCAGCAAGGATACGACTTCCTAAAATCCTGCCCCGAAATGAGATCCATCCTTCACGACATCCTCCCCACTCCTCCGAGAGTGTCTTTCCGCCGCCCACCTAACCTCCGTAACCTCCTAGTCCATCCCTATGAAATCCCCAAACCACCTTCCCTACCTTCTGGCTCCTACCCTTGTAACCGCACCCGTTGTAAAACCTGCCCTATGCATCCTTCCACCACCACTTACTCCAGTCCCGTAACCCGGAGGGTGTACACAATCAAGGGCAGAGCCACTTGTGACAGCACCCACGTGATTTACCAACTGACATGCCTGCACTGTGAAGCGTTCTATGTGGGAATGACCAGCAACAAACTGTCCATTCGCATGAATGGTCACAGGCAGACAGTGTTTGTTGGTAATGAGGATCACCCTGTGGCTAAACACGCCTTGGTGCACGGCCAGCACATCTTGGCACAGTGTTACACCGTCCGGGTTATCTGGATACTTCCCACCGACACCAATCCTTCAGAACTCCGGAGATGGGAACTAGCCCTTCAGCATATTCTCTCTTCCCGTTACCCACCTGGTCTCAACCTCCGCTAAATTTGAATTCCCATTATTTGAATATATATATACAAATGCAAACACACCTAGACACACATTTGTAGAAAGCAAAGAAGTTGGACAGAGATACCACTTGAGGCAGAGGCTCTGTTCAGAGAACCAAGGCAAAGATGTTAAAGATGGTGGGCGGGAATTTGAAATTAACATCATTGCCTCGGTTCTTTTGACAGAGCCTCTTCCTCAAGTGGTATCTCTGCCCAACTTCTTTGCTTTCTACAATATGTCTCCCTAGGCGTGTTTGCGTGTGTATATGTGTGGGTGTGGGTGTATATTTGTTTACCTTCTTTTTTTTCCCCAAGATATGACTTTCCTCTCCCGGGATTGGAATGACTCCTTACCCACTTCCTTAAAACTCTCATCTTTTCCTTTTCCCTCTCCTTCCCTACTCTGCCTGAAGAAGCAACTAGTTGTGAAAGCTTGCTTTTGTGTGTGTTTGTTTTATTTATGTTTGCTGTAACATCTCTGTGGTGAGTTGCAATGTAGCCTTTCCAAAATAATGTTGGATCCTTCCTGGGATTTCCAGTGTTTAATTTACATACATTTAGAGCTAGTTGCCATTCATTACAGCAAATAGATATATTCCTTGTCATCTTATATACTCTTAAGTCACTAAATGATGAAACCTCTTGTACACCACAACATCATCAGCAGAGTTGCAGATTAACACATACTGTCCATTAAATCATATATGCAGATAGAGAATTACGGCAATCCTATCCCACTTCTCTGGTTCACTCTTGACAATACATATGTCTCTGATGAACCATCACCATCTGAAGAAAAGGCTCTCACACTGTCATGTCAACTCACACAGTGTAGGCCATGATTGCGTACCTCAATGGTTGTCTTCTGTGGTTCACCCCACTGTCTTATTGATGACAAATAGTCAGCTACATGATCACAGCCCACTCTGTTTGACATGACATGACAGTGTGCATGCTTTTGCTGCAGTTGGTGTTGGATAAACACTCGGTGTCACAAATATATACTTCAGTTTATTACTTAAGAAATTTTTAAGCCACTCACATGTCTTGCAACTTATCACACACACTACTAACTTTGTTATCAGTCTGTAATGGGGCACTATATCAAATGCTGTTTGAAAATCAAGGAATGTGGAGTCTTCCTGTTGTCCTTCATCTATATTTTTGCACAAGTAATGCTTTCTGAAATTTCTGATGTGTGGACAAGCTTTTCTGCCTCAAGGAAATATGTCATATTTGAGGTGAGGATAAGTTCAAGATTTTTGCAGCAAATATGTGTACTGCTTTGTAATACTGTGGGTTCATTCTTTTAACATTTCTTACATACGAGGAATACCTACTCTTTTCTCCAGTTACTTGAGACTTTGTGATGAGCAAGGCGTTCATGGTAAATGCAAGTTAACAATTGAACCAAGAGTACAATAATCTTTGCTTACTCAGAATTTTCCAAATTATAAACCACAGTTGATTGATTTCCATCATGCACTTATGCAGCATATACTCATACAGTGCACATTTTCATTAGATTTCAACTTTGTCCATTATTCATCTAAGCTCATTGAACACAAACTAAATGATGCCATTGATACAATAAAGGCAATGCCAACAACTGCTAACCTGCTCTTTCAATAAAAAAAAATTACTCACATAGCCTTCTCAATTGATTATTGCTGTCCCATTATAAGGTTATAGTATCCTAATAAGGTGGATCACTCTTGATAGAATTCATATCACATACAAGCTTTGCATAATTTTTACACAACACTTTGTGTGGGTATAAGAAGCCTCCAGCTGTCCACTGAAATGGATTGACACCACTAAACTACAGAGAATGGCAGAATTGGTCACCCCCATGGTAGATCATGTTGCTGAGGCAGCTTCCTCATTCTCAAAGGCTGTTTCACAGCCCAGGTTATATTGACCTTTCCTCCTGACATCAGTTTTTTTAATTACCTACATGGCATTTGAACTCACAACAGAGCCTTCAGACCTGTAAGTCTCCTGCCCTCAATATGCATTAGCTTTACCCCACATTCACCTCCAGCCCCACACCATTACTCTAATTTAAGACTCTCTCTTTCCCAATCCCCTCCTCCACTTCATTGTGTATTATTGTTGAAAATACTGTTGAGGAGTCAGCAGTAGTTGTTGGTAATGGCACAATGAAACAAGGAAAGCATGTGTGGTCAATCGTGTACCATTGCAGATAACAGTGCTATTATGTTCAATCTAACCACGAACTCAAAAATTGTGAAATATTGATTGAAACACTTCAATATATTTCTGACAAGCAAGTGTGTGATTGTGTCAGATGTCTTATGCTCAGAATGAGACAGGAGACAGATAAGGCATACAAAAGAAAAGTACTATTAAATATGAGATTTCTTTTACATGAAAAGAAAATTTTGCTTTGCCACAATGTTCCATCAAGAAATATTAATTTCAAATGATTAATGTTTTGCAGTTAAATTATGGGGCCAAGTAGACCACCAGTGGGTAAGTTTCTATTGTTGCCACAATCACAAGGAATTACAAGAAATGAAAATATGTACTGCCGAAAACAGTAAACAAAACAACTGCTTCAATTTCAGCAATAAAATCACTCCAATGTTTCTCACTCCTTCTTGGTTATGTGAAATATGTAAAAACATGTGAGATTACTTCGGAGATTCAAAACTGTATATTTTAAAGCTGTGTTACTATGTACCTACATTACCACATTCTTGGAAACCATGATGTCACAGCCTCCAACTTGTGCAAAACTCCTAGAGGCTTGTGCACTGTTAATATTGATGTAAAGAATTTTATTTCTGAAAATATCTGAAAGGCTGTTACATTTGAAGATTAACAATAATGAATTTGTTTCCTTCATTGCATTATTTAAAATTCAGAGGTTGAAACTCAGAAAAAATGGACTCTTCTACTGAAATTTTTAATTTTAACAATGGAAAATCTGATAGGAATATCAATAATGGTGCATAGGTAACAACTCACCATAAACAGTCTCGATGAGCTGCTGACAGACACAAAAATAGATAATCACATTCACAGAACTTCAATTTTCAACCATGACCTTTGTCAGAAAAAGAAACACATACATTCACGCAATCACTCAGACAACTATACATTCACAACTATCATGTCTGGCCACTCCAGTAACACAAGCTAGACTATGAGTGAGTTGGGATAGTGGAGGAAGAAGGATGCTGGGTAAAGGTGGATAAGGAAAGTTCTGATTGCATGATGGAATTTACAGGCTCTGATAGGTGGGAATTTGAATTGTGGCAATGAAAACAGTGAAGCAAAGGGGTGGGAAAGGATAAAACAGAGGTGTAGAGGGCTGTGGGAAGGGAGTGGGAGGATTTGAAATGATAAGAATAATAAGGAAATATAAAAGTAAGAAAAATAAGGTTGGGGAAAAAAGTTAGGAAAAAAGTAAAAAATAAAAAAAATAAGTATACATAAAAATAATAAATTACGGGGATACAGTAAGTGGTGATACTCAGTTGTAAGAAAGACATGGAAACACGATAATGGGTGGGGAAGGAAAAATGGGGGGGGGGGGGGAGATGTTAGGCATAGGGTGCAGGGATAGGAAGTTATCTTGAGGCCAGGATGGTTACAGGACCATAGAATGTGGTGAAGGGACAAATCCCATCTGTGCAGTTCAGAAGAGCTGGTAGTGGAGGGGAGAATCCAGATGGCTTGGGTAGTGAAGCAGCCACTGAAATCCAGTTTTTTTTTTTTTTTTTTTTTTTTTTTTTTTTTTTTTTTTTTTTTTTTGTGGCCACAGTTTGGTGGTGGCCATTCTTTCTGACAGACAGATAGTTTCTCATCATACCTATGTAAAACGTTGCGCAATGATTACAGCAGATTTGGTATATCACATGGCTGCTTTCACAGGCAGCCCGGCCTCTGATGGGGTAGAATAAGCCTGTGACGAGACTCAAACAGGAAGTGCTGTGTGGGTGAATTGGGCAGGTTTTGCATCGAGGTTTTCCACAGGCATATGATGCCTGTGGTAAGGGGTTGGGGTTGGGAGTGGCATAGGGTTCGACTAGGATGTGGAGGTTGGGTGGGTGACGGAACACTACTTTAGGAGGGGTCAGAAGGATATTTGGTAGGATGTCTCTCATTTTAGGGCATGATGAAAGATAATCAAAGTCCTGACAAAGGATGTGATTAAGTTGTTCCAGTCTGTGGTGGTATGGGTGACAAGAAAGACACTCAGTTGTGACTGGCTACTGGTGTTGGAGGAAGGATTGGTGATGTATGGGGATAGGGCATGGAAAATCTGTTTGTGGACTACGTCAGAAGGGTAAAGTCTGTCTGTGAAGGCCTTTGTGAGACCTTTGTCATAATGGGTAAACGGACTTCTCATCACTGCAGATTCACCGATCATGGCTGGCAAGGCTGTATGGGAGAGATTTTTTTTTAAATTTTTTTTTAATTTTTTTTTTAAATTTTTTTTTTTATTTTTTTTTTTATTTTTTTATTTATTTTTTTTTTTTTTATGGAATGGATGGCAGCTACCAAAGTGCAGGTACTGTTGGCAATTAGTAGGTTTAATGTGGACGGAGGTGTGGATAGAGCCATCAGTGAGGTGGAGGTTAACATCCAGGAAGGTGACTTGCTGGGTTGAGGAGGTCCAAGTGAAACTGATGGGGGAGAAGGAATTGAGATTGTGAAGGAACAAGTATAAGGTGTTCTGGCCCTGAGTCCAAATCATGAAAATATCATCAATAAACCTGAACCAAACCAGGGGTTTGGGGTTTTGGGAAGTTAGGAAGGTTTCCTCTAGATGGTCCATAAATAGGTTGGCACAGGAGGGTGCCACATGGGTGCGCATGGCTGAGGTCGCGGATTTGATTGTATACTACATCTACATCTACATCTACATGGGATACCCCGCAAATCACATTTAAGTGCCTGGCAGAGGGTTCATCGAACCACAATTATACTGTTTATCTCCCATTCCATTCTCGAATAGCGCGCGGGAAGAAAGAACACCTGAATCTCTCTGTTCGAGCTCTGATTTCTCTTATTTTATTCTGATGATCATTTCTACCTATGTAAGTGGGAGTCAACAATATATTTTCGCATTCGGAGGAGAATGTTGGCGATTGGAGTTTCGCAAGTAACCCACGCCTCAGCGATAAGCGCCGTTGTTGTAATGATTCCCATCCCAGATCCTGTATCATTTCCGTAACGCTGTCTCCCCTGTATCGTGACAATACGAAACGAGCTGCCCTTCTTTGGACTCTTTCGATGTCCTCCGTCAAACCCACCTGATAAGGATCCCACACTGGGCTGCAATACTCCAAAAATGGACGGACAAGCGCAGTGTATGCAGTTTCTTTAGTAGTTCTGTTGCATCTTTTAAGGATTCTGCCAATAAAACGCAGCCTCTGGTTCGCCTTTCCCACGATATTATCTACGTGTTCTTTCCAGTTTAAGTCTGAAGTAATAGTGATTCCTAGGTATTTTGTGGAGTTTACGGCGTTCACATTTGATTGATTTATGTTGTAAACAAAGTTTAACGGATTTCTTTTCGTGCTCATGTGGACGACTTCACACTTCTCATTATTTAGCGTCAATTGCCAATTTTTACACCATACTGATATCTTATTCAGATCGTTCTGCAGTTGGTTTTGATCTTCAGATGATACTGGTATGTAATTGGTAAGGGTTATAAGGAATGAGGTATTGGGCTTGGAGTCTGCAGGACATTGAGAAAGATAGTGTTCAAGTGCAGTAATACCATGGTCATGTGGGATATTGGTGTACAGCGAGATGGCATCAACAGAGACAGGAGGTAAAGGGATCATGATGATGAAGAGACTGTGAAAGAAGTGGTTGGTATCATGGATGTGGGAGGCAAGATTTCAAACAATTGGTTTGAGGTGCCGGTTAACAAGGGCTGAAATTCTTTCTGTGTGGGCACAGTAACCAGACACAATTGGGCATAAAGGATTGTTAAGTTTATGGAGTATGTTAAATGTAAGTGTGCAGGGTGTTGTCGGGGTGAGGAGGGAGATGGATTCAGGGGAGAGGTTGTGGGAAGGGACATAAGATTTAAGAAGGGATTATAGGTCATTTTGAACTTCTAGGATGGGGTCGTCCTGGCACAACTTGTTGGTGGAGGAATCAGACCAATGACATAGGCCTTCTGTCATGTAGTCACTGTGATTCATTATGACAGTGGTGGAATCCTTGTCTGCAGGAGGCTAATTAGGTTGGGATCTGTTTAGAGGTTGTGTAAGGCTGTCCTTTCTTTTGCCGAAAGGTTGGTGTTCTTAGGAAGGGACTTGTGAAAGAATGGTGAGAACAAGTTGGACGTGAGGAATTTCTGGTATGTGGTTAGAGGGGGGGGGGGGGGGGAGGTGAAGGTGGGTCACAGTTGGATGGTGGTATGAATTGGGAGAGGCAGGGTTCAATTTAGGACTTCGTTTTTCTTTGGTCCAAAGGATTGGTGGCAAGAAGTTTTTCCACTGTAGGGACCAGCAGAAGGAGAGGAGCTCTTTGACAAGTCCAATGTGAATGAATTTGGGTGTGGGTCTGGAGGTGAGACCTTTGTACAGAACAGAAACTTCTGTGAGGTTGAGGGTTTTAGCAGAAAGGTTAACAACAGTATTTTGGGATTGTTTAGGCTTTGGGAATTATAGATTATTGGTGGGGAGTTTTGGGGGCTGTGGCAAGCAGGAAAGGTCTGCGAGGAAAGGTGTAGTTGCTATGAGGGGTTTACCCACTTTGGGTGGGATAGGGGTTGGCAAGTGGTGCTCCAAGGCAGCAGTAGCAGTAGGATGTCAGCAGGCTGGATAATTTATGAAGGTGGTGTCTGGAATGCTCCTCCAACTGCTGGAGTGTAAGGGATTCAATTTGCGATATGGGATTTATGTAATGGGGATTGCACATTAGGAATATCTTTTGGAGGGAGCAGAGGTGGTTTATGAATTCCTGTGCCATGGAGATGTGTTTTTGGAGTACTAGGTGTATGAGGGACAAGGATTGGTCAAATCTGAAAAGGTGAAGGTCATTGTGAAAGGAGGGATTGAATCCAGAAAAAGGAATTTTATTGGTTTGGCCATTGGGAGGGATTTCGTGGTTTAGACAGGATCGGACAAATAGAATGTGGGACTGAGTTTTGACCGAGGAAAGATGGTGCAGAAAGATGGAGCAGAGATCCATTGGAGCAGGGATGTTGTTGTAAAACAGGATATGACGGATAAATAGGTAGGTGAAGGCATTAGGAGGTAGGGAGGGGTGCTGGATAGCTAGAAAGGACACATGAAATAAATAAATAAAATAAAAGTAAATAAAAAAAAATTGCAGAATCATATACCAATAAGCAAAATTATGCACTAGTACAAAAAATTATAGACCAGTACAAAAACTACAAACTAACAGCCAAAGTCACATATCTTTTCCTAAAACAACAAACCAAGATGAGAAAATGTATTCAAACATGCCCATACATGTAAAATCACGTAAAGACAAGCAAGGACACACTACAGTATGCACAAACTAGTACAGCTACATAAAAATGGATATCAATTCAAGGGAAATGATTGAAAAATGATGCATGGAAGCGATTAAAAACATAAAGGTAGATGAGGTAAGGGAAATTCGATAAACAAATAAAAAACACAGGTAAAGTATACAAGGAATACAGCGGAAAAGTGAATGTAGGAATGACAGGGATGGGAATAATTGCTACATCAACAATACACACAGTAATTTAGCACTGTTGTGAGCATACAAGGCCGTTAATTGTGATACTGATACAAGGCAAGAGGAGACATAAGGAAGCAACAAAAAGAAAGAAAAAGTAAAGAAAATTAGAGGAGTAAAAAAGGATAAACTCAGGATTTGGGAAAGAAGGAAGCCCATTTATCAAAATTTTAACAATGGAAAATAGAATAGGAATATCCCTAATGGAGGTTAGGTAACAACTCACTGTCAACAGGCTCACTGAGCTGCTGACAGACACAAAAGTAGATAATCACACCCACACAACTTAAATTTTCGGCCATGGACTTTGTCAGAAAAAGGAAGCACATACATTCAAGAAATCACTCAGACAACTATACATATACAACCATCATGTCCAGCCAATCCATTAACACAAGCATCTACACTGTGAGTACGGTGGGGAGTGGAGGGGGAAGGATGCCCCTAACTTTATTTTTTCTTTTCTATCCTTTTTTCCTAACTTTATTTTTTCCTTTTTTCCCCAGCTTTATTTGTCCTTTTTTTCCTATTTTTATTTTTCCTTATTATTCTTATCATTCTTCCTTTCACTGTATTCATTGCCGCAATTCAAATTCCCGCCCATCAGAGCCTTTAAATTCCATCATGCAATGCGGAACTTTCCATCTCCACCTTTACCCAGCAGCCTTCCCCCCTCCACTCCCCATGTCATGCACAGTCTAGCTTGTGTTGTTGGAGTGGCCAGACATGATAGTTGTGGGTGTATATTTGTCTGAGTGATTGCATGAATGTATGTTTCTCTTTCTGACGAAGAACATGGCCAATAATTTAAGTTGTGTGAATGTGATTATCTATTTTTGTGTCTGTCAGCAGTTCAGCAAGCCTCTTTATGGTGAGTACTTTTTAATTTGAATTTTTATTGGTGCAGAAATAATGACATCAGTATTTATCTTAGAGTCTGTAAAGCATGCTTAGCACTGCTTATATTCATAGACACAAAAATTAGTTGTGACAGCTCCTAGTGCCATTTTCAGATCTTCCCTTTGTTTTGCACTTGATTCTAAGCCACAAGCAGTTTTTTGGATTCTGAAAATTGAAAAAAAAAAAAAAAAAAAAAAGTGTGGCCTGGATTCCGGTAAATATGGTTATCAGGTGGAACAATGTGTGGACACATACACACAATCTGTGTACTATATAATGCAGAAAAAAGATTTGTCCAAAGCATAGCAATGTTATGAACTCCTTTTATGGGTCTTTCAATGATTCAACTCCTCTACTATTTGGCGACTAGTTGCCTTTACTCTCTATTATTACATCAAAGACCACAGTCACATGAAGAAAAAAATTGTAGCTTCAGTAAGTAAGAAATATTAATATTATTAAGAACCACTAACCTATTGGTAAAACACACTGAAGGTGACTCCGTCAGTGGTGGTGTTGTGAAAGTAGCAGTAGTGCCTGTGAAATCTGTCACCAGGGAAACAGTTTTATTATGGCTTAGAGATGGTATTGTGACTGTAGGTCTTATTTCAGTTGGAATAATAGGCAGTGTGGTTCCACAGTCTCCAGTGATACACTTGTATGCATTGTCTAAACATTGGCATTTTGTGCAGTTTGCTTCATCAACTGTTTCTCCAGGCTAAAAAAAAAAAAAAATAAAAATAAAAAAAAATTACAATAAAACAATAAATCTGTAACTTTATATTAGGTTTTTAAGTTTAATTCTATCATAATATATATATTCATTTTAAGGGAAACATGTCATAAAAATATTGTACTATAATGATAAAGATTATAGATAGCATCTACATCTATACTTCAAAAGTCATCTTATGGAATGAATTTGAGGTTTTGCTATGCACCAAATTGTTTCCTTCCCATTCCATTCCACAATGTTAGTAAGCCTCCATATGTAGTGTAATTTCTTTGACTTTATGATCATGGTCATTTCACAAGATGTATGTGAGAGGAAGTCACATTGTGTATCATTATTCTTGGTGAATGCACTCCCATAATTTTAAAAGTAAACCTCAGCATTAGACACAATACTTCTCTTGCTGAGTAAATTTTCACCTCTGCTTTTCCTTACAATTTGTTTCCTATATGCTTTTTTCTAGAAATGTGTAAGTTATTCTCTATTCCCTACCACTTTGTAATTTCTTCTACTTGGTGTTCCTTTCCTCACCAGTTCAATGGAAGATCTTCCTATTTCTTATACATCCATTTAACTTCTAGTAGTTCCATATAATATAAAAACTCATATTTAAAGCCCACTAAAAACCAACATAGTTAACTACCCTGGATGCCAACAGTTAACAACCTCATAGTTGCAGCTACTAAAGAGTCACCAGAGAGTACCATATAATGTCTTTAAGGTGTACTATCTTGCCTGGCTTACACTGCATTGCCAGCTTTTATTTCTAAGTAGGTGCATATATTCAAAGCAGATACCTTATATTTCCACAGATAAGACGACCTTCAGTTAAGACAAGGTACAAATTTTCATCAAAAGTTTTTAGTTTAAGCATATATCTGGCCTATAAGACGAGCCCGGTGTTATCGTATTTTTAGCTGACGTCATGCCGCACTTATTTTCCAGATTTCGGGATCTAAAAATACGCCTGCGACTTAGAATTCGAAGACAAAGCTTCAGGAAGTTCTGAAAAATGCCAAGGGAAGCCACCACAAGTAGTTTTGATTGGTACACTTGGATTTCACCCTGTGTTGCAATGTTTGTGGTCTGCTTTTGAACTTTCATGCATGTAGTGCTACATTGTACCCAATCGTGAAGAAGCATGTACTTTTTACACTGCGAAGTTTTTTTTTTTAAAAAAAAAGGAATTTCTTTTGCAGAGACAATCACGCCAATGCACATATTATATGGGTGAAAACATACAAAATTGCCTAAGAACAGAAGATAAAGGATTTCAAAGGAAACCTCAGGTGTTGCGTATAGATTCAAAATATTCTAACCCTTTCACTGCTCCGCATGTAAATATACTCCAATCATTTCAGTGTGACTCAGGATATATTGTGAAATTATTTTGACAAGTGACATTGTAAAATCAAGTGGCATTGTAAATAATTAATTCTATTCCTTTTTTATGACACATAGATTATTGTATGTAACCTTGTCCAATCAGTAAATTAGTAAAGCTCGAAAACCAAATACTTTTTTAAAAAAATTGCACAAAACTTTGTTTTCGTAAATCTTTCTTCCACAATAAATTTTAACAGGGTAATATCGCAGGTGCACTGCATAGCGTGGCTACAGTGAGGCTTCGACCTCCAAATGATATATATCAAATCGATACGTTTCAAATCGATATGTATGGAATAAGCCAGAGATTCGCACGCTACTCGCCCTCATGCACTAAAAGTAAAAATCTTTTTTGTCCTATACCTAACCTAACTTTCTCTTTTAAAAAAGTTATTTGTAACACAGCCTTAAGAAGTTTTTTTAGTGCATGAATTTACAGTTCAGAAACACTAAATCGATTTACAGTTGTACATTCGATATATATCATTTCAGACCCAACTACTTCGAGTGTAACATTTCTCGTAAATTATCCAGAAAGCTGTACTCTTAGGTTCCTGCCTAACCACATTGGTGCCAGACCAACTCTTCCCATAAAAGTTACAGCGACAGATAGTGCAATCATGGAAGAATGGCCAAATATCCCTCAAGAGCTGATTGATAACTTCATACTGTCAATGCCTCTCAAGTGTGCAACCGTACTGGCTGTTCGAGGTGATCTCACATGATATTAAAGGGCAACGAGAATGACTTTTTCAGTATTCTGGTAGCCCCATGGTGCCTCAACCTAAGTAAATGCCATTTAAACTTCAAGAAGAGGTTGTGTTGAGACAGCAAAATATACTATGTTGCATATAATATTTCACCTGATCTCCTAATTATTATGAGCAGAGTATAAAAATGAATGTTTCTTTGTCTGTTTGTATTCTATGCATTGTCATATCATTCATCTGATTACAGTGAAACTTCAACAACATAATGTTTGCACTTTTGCTAAGGTTATAGGCATAATTATATTACTGTATACACATAGACAGGATATATGACATAACAAACACTGATAAGTGGAAAATCTGTGGCATACAGACTTTGCTAAAACCTACATTTTTATTCCAATCTGTATGAAATTTTGCAAACTTAACCACCAAAAGAGGAGGGTCACTGTTTATGTGAAATTACATACAGTGCATGGTGGAGAGTACTTTACTTTTGGACTTCGAGAAAATCTACAGTTTTATTCAGATCTTAAAATTTTGCAAAACAGAAAACAGACCTTCAATATAAGAGGAAGCTCACTGTATATTTGAAATTACATATGGTGCATGGTGGAGGGCACCTAAATTATGGACTGAAAGGAAATCTCAAGTTTTATTCCTATCTTGATGAAATTTTGCGCACTTCACCTTCAAAACAATAGGAATATCACTGTCTATAAAAAGAAAAAGAGAGGAGGAGATGGACAGAAAGAGAAGGGAAGAGAAGACGTACTAACTCAAGACTGAAATAAATAAATACACAGGCAGTGCCAGGTTTTCACCCAATATATAGATATAACTGATAAACAAATAGAAAATAGGAAATGGCTTCAGCAGAGTGGCACTGAAAGAAAAATAAAGATGAAAAGCTTGTGATACAATAACATAGTCTTACTATGTATTAAATAGAACACTATTAAAAATAAATAAATAAATCCTCACTCTCAAGATGGAATAATAACACTCTACTTTAAACAATAAATTCTAACTTGTTTGGATGTCTGCATCATAATGATACTAAACATTTTAACTTATTGTAGAGAAATCAAAATTGTTAAAATTCTGTACATGAAAAGTCTTTTATTCACACACAAAGTAATGACATTTGATCATATTCTCACCCTTATGTAAATCCCTTGGTGAGACATGCAAGTGCAATCTTCTTTCTTCACACAAGTTTCTCTGTCTCGCATCAGGTATCCAGGTGGACAACCATTCTTGATCTTTTCAGGCACACATCCTATTGACAAGTTTCGTGTGTCAAAGACACAAGATGAATTTGTAAACATTGAGATGTTTATGTTTGTTAATTTTGATGGTGTAAGTGACTATAAATGAGTTACTCTAAAGTGGTGCTCTGTTACCCACTCAAAAGCCACAACTTACCCATACCATTACCATTCCTAATCTCAACGTGTTGCCAAAGGGATCATATCTCTGTGGAATACCTCAATACAAGACTTGCCCAATCCACCACTTCCTACTGCAGCCCCATCACATGTTTATCCTGCCCATTCAGAGGCCAGACCAGCCAGACCAGCCAGACCATACGTGAATGTGACCATGTCATTCACCAAATCAGCTGCAATCATGCACAGCTTTTTATAGTTGTATGACAGCCAAAATGCAGGCCATCACAATAAATGGACACACCAAACTGTAGTGAAGATCGAGGCAGACCACCTAGTGGTAGAAAATGCATTTTGAAATAACATGCTTGATACTGCTGCGAGTCTTTCAACAGAACTCGTGGTGCAGTGGTAAGCATCGCAGATTGTTGTGCTGGCAGTCCTCAGTTCAAATCTAACACTGCCAGAATAAATTTATTTCTTTGTATTTACTATTTCAAGAATGTTCTATGTGTCTCTTATGATTGATGTACTAGTAAGTTTCAGAAAATTCTCTCTACATATAAATAACGGATTACTCCAGTCAGGAAGCAGTCTGTTCTGAGTGTATGTTTGTGTTAGCAATAAACCTTTTCTAAAGGTAAAGTGTTGTGCTCTATTAATGACCGCATCATAGAATTCAGTTTTCAATGTGACATTACTTGATAGAGGCATCGGGTATACTGCAAATCATCTGCATCATCGTGGCTCTGATTAGGCAGCGTAAGAGCCATTGCCTACACAAGCAAGAGCCGGAATACCGAGGATAGACTCACTACATCCTTTTGAAGATCCGTGTCATCAGAAGACCCATGGATATGAAAACAGCGGTAAGCCAGCTGCACATCAGACACCCATCAGTTTTCTCGGGAGACACTGGACAGCACCCAAACAAATGGCTGAAAGGATTTGACTGAGTTGCCAAGTATAATAGATAGGATCACGCAATGTACTTGTTGAACATATATTTCTACCTGGCTGGGTAGCCCAGCAGTGGCTTAAAAACAACGGGGATAAGCTTGATAGCTGAGACAAATTCCAGACAGAACTTATGAAGATATTTGATGACCACCAGCAACAAGTCCGTTTACCAGAAGATCAATTAAAGAACAGGGCCCAACGATATGGTGAGTCAATGCAGTCATATATATAGAATGTTTTGGCCCTATGTCACATAGTTAACCCGGATATGACAGACGCCAATAAAATTTCACACCTGTTAAAATAAAATTTCAACAAACACAAAAGTTTATCAAATGGTGCCAGAAAATTGAAGAGGAGGGTTGAACGAAATAAATATGACAGTCTCCCAAATGTAGTCCCTATGGCCATTGTGGAAGACCAGCAGGACTTTGCTTCTCCCATACAACAAATTGTGACAGCAGAATTACAACAGTTTATGGCAGCCGGGACTGTTGGACTGAGCAAGCGCCAAATTATGGCCATGGACTTTAGTCCTGTACGTCATGAGGGAGCCGATGCTGCTGAGTAAATGGTGTTTCAAACATTAGCACCGTTCTATCCTGCCAGTTGCACCCAACATGAAGAATGGCCCCGGCCTACTATGACTTATGATGCAGCTGCCAAACAGCAGCCTAGGAACTAATCAACAAGGCAACAAACAACACCCCTGACAACTATGGTGCCTTGCAGGAGGACAGATATCTGGAGAAAAAAAGACAATATGTCATTGTGTTTTCACAGTGAGTTTCCAGGACACGTCATACTATACTGTAGGGTGAGAAGGCAAGTACCTGTATTTGACAATTATTATGCTGCAAGACACCAACTATCAGAGCAGTCCTTTCAACGGCAGTCAACTGTAGGTGATTACTGTTGTCCTATGGAACGAAGCCCGCGCCGTATCCTGGATGTGGTCATTCTCCAACATGCCACCACCATTCACCGTAACCTTACAGAGATACCAGCCACTTGCCTAGCCACTGTGTTCAGAAAAACTAGGTGAGGCGATCACCTATGGAGGTGAGACCACCGTACATAAAATTCTCCATCGTCAACAGTCACTAAGATGTTGGGAAATCTCATTGGTGTCATCATCAATGGCCAACCTGTAGTCGATTCAGTAGCTTCCTTCTTTGTATTCTCAAATGATTACCTTCACAAACTAAAGAAGCTAAAGTTCTATGGTAAAAGAGCGACTATGCTGAAGGTGATATATTCAAAATACATCCAGCCATTTGAATTTGTTGTTTCAGCAGAATGTAGTCATAACGCCATACTCGGTTGGAACTTCCTTCAGGCATACAAAGCTGTCACTGACTGTGGAAGATCTGAACTACAAATTGAGGAAGCCATCCTGACAAGTGGACATAATATGTACTTCCCTGGGAGATAGTTTGCTGTCAAGAATGTTGAGATCCAACTGTTAACAATGAAAAGAGTTAGACAGCAGCTGAGATGAGCAGTTGAACTGTGAAGTGTTTGTTGATCACAAAAAGCTTATCAATGTAATGAAGGAAATATACTTAGATTAGATTAGATTATTTATTTGTTCCGTAGATCCATATTGAGGGGATCCTCGTGGATGTGGAACATGTCAAGAAACAAAATTTACAAGTTGAATAACAGATAATACTGATAATATAAATACAAATACATACACTTATAAATACAGATACATAATTTTAAGGTGTTTTTTTTGCTGATAATTTAATAATACTAATATAGTATGAGTGCATGCATCATTTGGTACAATTTATAAATTCACTAATGGAGTAGAAGGAGTTGGCCACTAGAAAGTTTTTTAGGTTCCTCTTAAACTGATCTTTATTTGCAGCTAAATTTTTATACTTGATGGTAAATTATTGAAAATGTGTGTTCCTGAGTAGTGGACCCCTTTTTGAACTAAAGTAAGTGCTTTTAAGTCCTTGTGTAGATCATTTTTATTTCTAGTATTGTATATATGAACTGAGCTGTTTGTTGGGAAAAGGGATATATTATTTATGACAAATTTCATTAAGGAATAAATATACTGAGAGGCAGTAGTTAATATACCCAGTTCTTTGAAGAGGCTTCTACAAGACGTCCGTGAATTTACTCCACAAATAATACGTATTATACGTTTTTGGACTCTGGAGACTTTTGACTGACTTGAAGAGTTACCCCAAAATATTATACCATATGACATTAAGGAATGAAAGTAAGCAAAGTATGCAAGCTTTGTTATTTTTATGTCTCCTATGTCTGATAACACTCGTATTGAAAATACAGATTTGTTGAGTTGTTTCTGCAGTCCTGTGGTGTGCTCCTCCCAACTAAATTTATTATCAAGCTGTAATCCCAGGAATTTAATACTGTCAACCTCTTCTATCTGCTCTTCTTCATACTTAATGCATACGCTGTCAGGAAATCTCTTACATGTTCTGAACTGCAAGTAGTGTGTCTTTTCAAAGTTTAATGACAATGAGTTGGCTTTAAACCATTTATTAATGTTCATGAAAATATCATTAGCAGACTTTTCTATCACTATACTTGACGTACTCTTTATTGCAATACTTGTATCATCTGCAAACAAAACGAACTCTGCTTCTGGTAGTGTAACTGATGAGAGATCATTAATGTACACAAGAAAAAGCAATGGCCCTAAGATGGATCCTTGTGGGACACCACATGTAATTTCTTCCCAATCCGATGATGACTGTTGGCCTAATTCACTAGTCACTTGCACTGACACCCTTTGTTTCCTGTTAGTGAGGTACGACTTGAACCATTTTGCAGCATTTCCCGTGACCCCATAGAATTCTAATTTACTTAAAAGGATGTTATGGTTCACACAATCAAATGCCTTTGACAAATCATAGAAAATACCTGCTGCTTGCAATTTATTATCTAATGAATTAAGTACATTCTCACTGAAAGTGTAAATAGCCTTCTCAATATCGGAACCTTTCAGAAATCCAAACTGTGTTCTAGACAATATGCCATTTGCGGTTAAGTGGTTGAGAAGCTGCTTGTACATTACCTTTTCTATAATTTTTGAGAATGCTGGCAAAAGTGAAATGGGTCTGTAGTTTGATGGTATCTCTTTATCCCCCTTCTTGAAGAGAGGTTTAATATCTGCATATTTTAGCCAATCAGGAAATGTTCCCGTTATAACAGACTGGTTACACAAATAACTTAAGATTGTGCTAAGTTCACAAGAACAATCTTTAATTAACTTTGTTGATATTTCATCGTAACCACTGGAATTCTTTGTTTTTAAAGATTTTATTATGGAAGATATTTCTTGTGGTGAAGTGACTGACATATTCATGTGTGTGAAGTTATTTGTAAATGCTAGTTTCAAATATTCAAGCGCATTATTTACTGACCCAGACAATCCCATACTATCAGTAACGGATATAAAGTACTTGTTAAATAGATTTGCCACACTATGCCCATCGGTTACTAATGTCTCAGCTACTCTTAATCGTACCTGCTCTTGTTCCTTTCTGGCTCTACCAGTCTCTTCTTTCACTATATCCCATATTGTTTTTATTTGGTTTCCTGATGTTGCTATCTTCTTTTCATAGTGCATTTGTTTAGATACCTGAATAACTTTTTTTAATATTTTACAGTATTCCTTATATTTAGTTAAATCATCATCATTGCAACTACTCTTGGCTGATAGATACATTTTCCTTTTTGTCTTACATGAAATCTTTATTCCTTGTGTAATCCAAGGTTTTATTATAGACTTCTGTTTAATTCGCATTACTTTTAGAGGAAAACAGTTTTCAAACATGATACTAACATTATTAATGAATACATTATATTTTTCATTCATGCCATTAGCACTATATACATCTTTCCAGTTCATGTCTTTGAGGAGTTTTCTAAAATTTTCAATTTTTGGTGGGTTGACTACTCTCCTGTATGTACATTTTGCAGTCTTCATAATCTGATTAGAATCTAAACCTAAAACAAGGAGCTGCATATCATGATCTGACAGGCCATTTATTATTGGTTTTATGATATGATTTTGTTCCTTTGATTTGTCTATAAAAATATTATCAATTGCTGTCCTAGAGGTTTTAGTTACCCTAGTTGGAAAGTTTACGGTGTGTGTTAGATTGAAAGACAAAGTTACAGACTGCAATAAATTTTTACTGGAGGACTGCATAAGAAAATCTGTATTAAAGTCACCAGCAACCAGGATTTCTTTATTTCTTCCTGTTAAATAACCCAATAGAGCTTCTAGATGATTTAGGAATAGATTATAATTTCTTGCAGGTGCTCGGTAAATAGTTACTATTATATAGCATCTGTTATGGAATTCTACTTCTGTTGCACAAGCTTCTAAATGCTGCTCTAGACAGAATTTATTTATATCAATATTCTTGAATTTATAGCAGTTTTTAATGAATGTGGCAACTCCTCCTCCCTCCATATCTACTCTACAGAAGTGTGAAGCTAAATTAAATCCTGGAATGTTTAACATATCTATACCAGTGGCCACATGATGTTCAGAGAGGCAAATTATGTCAATTGGGCTAGAGGAATCTATTTCATCAATACAAATGAGTAGTTCATCAAGTTTATTTCTGAGTCCTGGAATATTTTGATGTAATAAAATACCAGTGGCTATCATAAGCATTATGAGTACAAGTGGTAGAGGAGAACTTTGGATCACTAATTTTCACAAGCAAGCACAACTCATTCCTAAAGTAGTGTGTATTGAAACAGCTGAACTAGTTCAGGACATTGAGCTCAATGTCATCGATAACGGCTCATGCTCTGCTGTTACTGCTGACGATACACTAGAGGAAACTACTATGGAATCGCATATAGGACCTGGTTTGACCCAGGAACAATGTCGGCAACTGTTAGCCATACTATACAATTTTCATTCAAGACCAGGCAAGAGAAGAGCCAAATGAAATGGTACACAATTAAAAAAAAAAAAAAAAAAAAAAAAAAAACACCTGTGTCAATACTGGGATCATTCACCAATTAGCCAGCATTCATATAGTGTGTCCCCAGCTGAAAGACGGATAATTCAGAAAGAAGTGAAGAAGATGTTACATGATGACATTATTCAACCTTCAGAGAGTCCTTGGTCATCTCTGATGGTCCTCATGAAGAAGAGGGATGGCACATGGCATTTCTGTGTCGAGTATCGGCAGCTGAACAAAATCATAAAAAAAGGTGTCTACCCACTGACGCACATTGACAACACCTTAGCATGTTTGAAAGGAGCTACATATTTCTCCAACCATCGACATGCAAACAGGTTATTTGCAAATGGAAGCTGAAAAAGCTGACAGGGAGAGGACTGCTTTTATTACACCTGACGGCCTCAATGAATTCAAAGTCATGCCATTTGGACTATTCTCCGGCCACACTTGAATGCATGATGAACTAGCTTTGGCATCTTAAATGGATGACATGTCTTTGTTATCTAGATGACATTGTCATTTTTTCAAGGACATTTGGGGAATATCTAAGGTGCCTGTCAACTGTGGTGGAGTGTGTTCAGACTGCAGGACTCGCCTCAACCCAAAGAAGTGCCTCTTCATTACCAAAGAGATAAAAATCTTGGGGCACCTAGTCATGAAGATGGTGTCCAACTAGATCCAGATAAAGTAAGGGCAGTCACAGAATTTCGAACTCTTCAGCACATTCATGATGTGAGAAGTTTTCTCCGGATGTCCCTCATACTACCAATGTTGCATTAAAGTGTTTTGTAACAAGGCACATCCATTGCAAGAACTTCTGCAGGGAGATTCCAAGTTTTACTGGGATGAAACGAATGAAAAAAATTTCCAGGCACTTAAAGAGGCTCTAACTACTGAACCAGTTCTAACCTTATACGAGATGAGAACACGAAAACCAAACTTCACACTGACAGTAGCAGCTCTTGGATTGGTGCAGCATTTGTACAAATTCAGGAAGGTGTTGAAAAGGTGACATCCTATGCATCAAGAGTACTCTCAATGTTCGAGACAAACTAGTCTACAACCAAGAAGGAATGGCTCACCGTTATCTGGGCTATCAATGAGTTCTGGCCCTATTTATTCAGCAAACCATTCATTGTTGTGACATCACCATTCTTTATGTCGACTGACCAGTTTGAAGAATCCATCAGGTTGCCTAGAAGGATGGGCACTAAGACTCCAAGAGTATGATGTCACAGTGGTATTAAAAAATGAGAGTAAACACAAGGACAGGGACTGCCTTTCGAGGAATTCATTAGCGGAACACAACAGCATGGATGAAATTTCATCCCTCATTGAGTTAGGTGGCATTACAGCTGAACAGAGGCAAGATCCAGCATTGTTAGAAACCTTGGAAGCCTTGGAGCAAGAAGTACTGACGAAAGAAGAGTTTCAACTTATAAACAGGACATCGTATAAGAGCAACTACAATCCACTAGGCCCCAAAAGGCTGTTTGGCATTCCAGCTCATCTTCATCCAGCTATTCTCAAGAACTTTCATGGTTCTCCCATATCCGGTCATCTGGGCCTTGTGAAGACCCTAGATAGAATCAAATACAGGTATTACTCTACTGATATGTTGTACACTATGTGAGGTACTGTAATGAGTGCCAGCAATCTAAGTGTGTGAGTCACTGTAATGAGTGCCAGCAATATAAGCATGTGCCACAATTATCTCCAGAGCTTCTGATACCAATTACAGCTGCAGCAATTTCATTCTAATGGATTGCAATCAACTAGAGATTGCAAAATTCCTGGCAGATGACATTATTTTGAAGTATGGTGCACTATGTCCAATGATAACTGATTGTGGAAAATATATTCGTCGAAACTAATATCAAAGGTAATGTCACATAGGGACATTGTCCACAGAATAACAACTGCCTCCCATCCACAGACAAATGATATTACAGAATGTTTTAATAAAACATTAGCAGATATGTTGTCGATGTACATAGATGTTGAGCAGAAGGATTGGGATACATTACTGCCAGTCGTAACATTTGCTTACAATACAACAAGGTAAGACACCACAGGCTTCATGCCGTTTTTCCTACTCCTTGATTGTGAAGCTGAAACAACAATGGATATGATATTCCTGTTCCAACCAGATGACATTCAGGATGACTATGTGAGAGGGCTATCACAAGAGTCGAAGAAGGGAGACATCTGACTCACATATAGACCCTGGATGCCCAGGAGAAGGACCCTAAGTGGTATAACAACAAGCACCAACATTCTGTGTACAGCTGAGCACATCTTATATGGTTTTTAACCCCTGTATGGAAAGGTTAGCTATCAGAAAAGTTACTGAAGCAATACTGTGGTCTGGATTGTGTCATATGCCACCTGTCAGACATCGCACATGAAGTCGAAGATTGTGAGCCGTCCTCAAACCGACAAAAAAAAATAGATATTGCTCATTTCCTCCGTATGAAGCCATACCGTGATCTCAAAGAGCAGATGGATAGAAACAGCTTCTTGTTTAAGGGCTCTGGAGACCGTTATGGTAATAATGAAGCCATAAACAGGAGGGTCTGTCACCGGTCATCGTCACTGCAAGGAAGACATGCAGACAGAATGGAAGAATTATCTGGAACTGCCATACAGAGGACCCACAACAAGATCAAGATCCAAGACATCACAGCTGGTTCACAGGTTTCTGTGCTGGCAGTCCCCAGTTCAAAATCACCATTGGAACAATAAATTAATTTCTTTGGATTTACTATTTCTAGCATGTTCTACATGTTTCTTGTGATTAATGTACTTGCAACTTTCAGAAAATTCTTTCTATGTATAAATAGCAGAGTACTCCGATCAGGAGGCAGTCTGTTCTGAGTGTAGCTTGTTTTAGCAATAAATCTGTTCTAAGTATAAAGTGTTGTGGTCTATTAATGATCCAGCCTTAGAATTCAGTTTTCAATGTGACACTATCAATGGCTGCTTCACAAACCATACCATCCAGATCCTCCTTCCAATATTGGCTTTTATGATCTCTGAATATTGGTATTATTCTTAGAAATCATTCTATGTTCCTGAAATTACCATGCCTCAACCTATGGCAACCAACTATCTCCCACCCAAAACTTGCCACCTCCTCACCCTACACCTCCTCCCAAATCATGTTTGTATGCTCACTATCTGTCACTTTTTTGCCTTCTCTCCTCCAGACCTGTTTGCTCCTCTCCCCTCACCCTGCCCAATAAAATCCTCACTCCTCTCACTATGTTCCAAAGCTGCATGTCTTATTTCCTCCGATCTAATCCCCGCAGCTGTAGGAAAATCAAGAAGTTACATGGAAAACTAATTTAGAGTCCCAACAGGCCTGTCAACTAATGACAATATATTTTCCTTTCAAATTTTCAGAAGCATTAAGTAACGGAAAATGTTCAGCAGATATTGTTTGTGATTTAGCCATGCTCTTGTAGAAAGCAGTCTATTATGGTTTAGGTGACAATGTAGGAATGCAGCTTAGATCCTATGTAACTGGGAAAAAATAAATAATAACAAAATGCTGATACTGACAATGTTGGGGCTGTTTATTTGGGCAATTGTCATTCATTGTTATCATATGGCATATATTTTGGGTTAACCAACCACTGGCTATAAAAGTATTTGTCATTCAATAAAGAGCAATATGTATTACAAGTGGAGTTAACAGAAATCATTCCAGCAGAAGTCTTATGGCGTCACAACATATCCTATCCCTTTTAATTAAGAACCTCTCTATGTCCAAAACTAATAGTGCATATCTTGATCACTACACAAGATCTAAGAATGTAAATTGCATGTTGGAAGAAAGAAAACTTAACTCTTGTGCAAAAGGGTGCACTACTGAAGTATTAATACACTACCATTGGAAATAAAGTCTTATTAGTGTTAAATTGAAATAATATCTGCTGGAAAACTGTTTCTACTCACTTGATGAATTCTTAAATGTAAATGCCTCTACACTATAATTGATAAGACACTTAATTGTGATATTTGCTATAAGCACTCTCCAAATAAAGAAAAATAACATACATCAGCAAAGTTCATTAGTTAAATTATATCTTGTAATGTTGATTAATTGTGATTGATTTTACAGCTCTATACCTTTGTGTTTGTTACTTGTGAAGTAAAATAACATATGATGGTCACAGTACAGAGGATATAAAATAAAGAATGGTAATGGAAAAAAGTGTTTTTGAAAAAGAGGAATTTGTTAACACCAAGTATATTAATTTAAGCATAAAGAAGTCCTTCCTGATGTGTGGAGTGTTGCCCTGTATGGGAGTGAAACATGTATGATTAACAGTGCAGGCAGGAAGAGGATAGAGACTTTTTGAAATGTTGTGTTAAGAGAAGAATGCTGAAGATTAGGTGGGTGGCTCATGTAACAAGGGCTTGTTGACCAGCACCTCCTACCAACTGTTCAAAACCTGGCCTACCACATCCAAGATACCAACCACTTCCTTCACAGACTCTCCACCATCCCCACCCCTTTACCTCCTGGATCCTTACTTGTCACTGTTCATGCCACTTTGCTGTATACCAATATCACACATGCCCATGGTCTTCCTGCTCTTGAACACTACCTTTCTTAATGTCCTTCAGACTCCAAGCCCAGTGCCTCATTCCTTATGAACTTTATTAATTTCATCCTAACAATTACTTTTCCTGTGAAGGAAAAGTTACAATCAAATCTGCAGCACAGCCATCAGCATCCGTATGGCATCCTCCTAGTCCAACCTATTTATGGACCGACTAGAGGAAACCTTCCTTGATTTCCAAAACCCCAAATCCCTGGTCTGGATCAGGTACACTGATGATATTTTCAAGATCTGGACTGAGGGCCAGGACACCCAATCCTTGCTCCTTCACAACCTCAACTCCTCCCCCGTCAGTTTCACTTGGTCCTTCTCAAACTGACAAGTCACCTTCCTGGATGTTAACCTCCACCTCAGCAATGGCTCCATCCACACCTCCGTCAACATTAAACCTACTAATTACCAACAGTACCTGCACTTTGATAGCTGCCATCCATTCCACATCAAAAAATCCCTCCCATACAGCCTTGCCACTCGTGGATAAAATGTTGCCCTTACCTCACAAATGCCTTCAAAGACAGATATTACCCTCCTGAGCTAGTCTGCAAACTGATTTCCAGTACCATATCCCCACATATCACCAATCCTCCCTCCAACCCCAGTAACCAGCCACAATTTGAGTGTCCTCCTTGTCAGTCAATACTATCCGGGACAGAAACAACTCAATCACATCCTTCGTCAGAGCTTTTATTATCTGTCACCATACCCTGAATTGAGAGACATCCTACCCAAGATCCTTCTGACCCCTCCTTAAGTGGTGTTCCATCGCCCACCCAACCTCCACAACATCCTAGTCCATCCCTATGCCATTCCCAACCCCTTACCACAGGGATTATAACACTGTGAAAGACCACAATGCAAAACATGCTTAATCCACCAACCTATAGCACGTCCATTTCCAGTCTCGTCACAGGTTTATCCTACCCCATTGGAGGTTGAGCCACCTGTAATAGCAGCCATGTGGTTGCAATCATTGTACAGTGTTTTATATTGGTATGACGATGAACCAGCTATCCGTCAGAATGAATGGTCACCACCAAACTGTAGCGAAAATCAAGTGGACCACCCTGTGGCACAGCTTGCATCTGAGCACAGCACTCTTGATTTCAATGTCTGCTTCACTACCTGCGGCATCTGGATCCTCCCCTCCACCACCAGCTCTTCGGAACTGTGCAGATGGGAGTTGTCCCTTCAACACATTCTATGGTCTTGCAACCATCATGGCCTCAACCTAAGTTAACTTCCCATCCCTGAACACTATGCTAAATATTCCCCCCCCCCCCCCAAACTTATTCCTTCTCCATTCGTTATCCTGTTTCTCATTTCTTCCTTGTAACTGTGTCACCAGTTACAACATCCCCTTAATTAATTACTTTTTATTTTTTCCATCTTTTCCTAATTTTATTTTTTCCTTTTTTCCTATTTTTATTTCTCCTTATTATCCTTATCGATTAAATCCCCCACCCACTCCCTCCCCACGCTCCTCTACACCTCCCTTTTATCCTTTCCCGCCCCTTCCCTTTGCTGTATTCATTACCACAATTCAAATTCCTGCCTATCAGTGCCTTTACCATCCATCATGCAATGCAGAACTTTCTATCCCCACCTTTACTCTGGATCCTACCCCCTTCACTCCCCACCTTACTCACAGTTTAGATGCTTGTGTCGCTGGAGTGGCCGGACATGATGGTTGTATATGTATAGTTGTCTGAGTGATTGCGTGAATGTATGTGCTTCTTTTTCTGACAAAGTGCATGGCCAAAAATTTAAGTTGTGTGAACGTGATTATCTATTTTTGTGTCCGTCAGCTGCTCAGCGAGCCTCTTTATGGTGAATTGTTATCTATCCTCCATTATTGATATTGCAGAATTACTTACAAATCAAACTCACCTGGCTCACATCGGCGATTCTCTGTACAAGATCCAAACTTTTCCAACTCCTTTGAAAATCCATGACACATATTATCACAGAAAAGAGCACATTCCACTAGCACCTCTCCTGGTTTACATACTGCAAACAAGATTAGATTGAATGTGAAACAACTTAAGACTGTAACAGTCTTACCATATCATTAAAACAGTAGTTAGTAACATAAAACTCCTCTCTATTTATATTCTATTTGAGTACTTTTAAAACATAGAATCAAAAATTACAAATGTCATTTATTTAATCAGTGGAATAAGGTGCAAAAGTTCCTTCACAGAAAAATCTCATGAGTGTGGTATAAGCTAAGACTCTCATTAACTTTGATGTAAAGATTTCTTTGTTTTTTCCTTCCACTGGTCAGAAAACATTCACTTCCTGGCCGTTCAAATTAAACTTTTGCTAATATTCCTGCTCTGCATCTGTCATCTATTTAACATTTTTTTAAATAATAATTACTCAAAACTCTCTGCATTTAATCTGTAATAAATTTCCATTTTCAAAGAATATTTCCTTCTGATTTCATTGAGATTTGGTAAGTTGATATAGTTGGAGTGATAACATTGTGACAGTTACTACCAGTAAAGTGCCATATTCTGCATTAGAATCAGATGCATTTGTTATGGATTTAAATGTAAACAATGGAAAATCCAGGTTTCAATTCAAGACTATAATGAGGATGGTTTGCCATCACAGCTCAGATGATCGTCACCCCACACATAGTAAGTAAAAAAAAGACAATCATAAGTTTGTCATCACAGCTTAGATGATCGTCACCCTACAAATAGTAAGTAAAAAAAAGACAATCAGAAGTTTTTCAGCAAAGAACACATACATTCATTCAATCACAGAGTCACAACTCACTAACACAACAAATGGCTTCTGTATTCCAAGTAATGTTCTTCATTGAAAGCGACTTGGAGTGAAGACAGGAGGGTAGGGGAGGGGGAATAGGAAGAATGCAGAATGTGGGTAGGTATAGATATACTGTATTTACCCAAATCTACTTTAATCTAAGCTGCACCCAAAAAATGAGACTTGAATTTCAAGGAAAAAAAGAAAAATACTTGAATCTAAGCCACACTCCAAAGATAAGACTCAAAATTCAAAAGTGGAAAATTGTATACACTGAATTTCCAAATTAAAACAAAGTTGATTCATTCTAACATGAGATACAAGTAAAATGGATGCATTATGGAGCACATAGGTACTTAACGGATGGGAAGAGATGCAGCTAAGGAATACAGTAGGGGAAGCAAAATACGTAGGAGTTGAGACTACAAGCATAATATGACGGCTGCCTCAGAAACTGGGCCATCTTGATCAACCCCCCCCCCCCCATAACAGATTTTTAGATTTTTTTAACTGCACAGATGGAATTTATCACCACAGTAAATCAAGTGGTCCTGAAATTATCCAAGACCTCAATCTACAGTAACCCACTGTACACACACAAAGCAGACCCAACGTTCTTTTCTCATTATCATCACCTGTGCTTTATTTTTTCCCCTTTTATATAGCTACCCTATTTAGTACCTGCATGATCCATAAGGCAGCACTATATATGTCCTAACCCTTGCCCCACATCCTTCTCACTGAACATAAGAATTGAATCATGAAACCTCTAAAAGCTGATGTAATGTGTATTTACCTATGAACAACCAGTTTTGGTCAAGAGACCATTTTTATTTAGTGATAAATAGAAAAATATTACAAAGGGAAAACTATTTACTTAAATAAATAAATAGTATTTACAAACATTAGGAAGTGTTTTCCTTTTGCAATATTTCATCATGTTCTGTCAATCACCAGCAGAAAATTCAATTAATCTATCTAGCTATATATCTTATAAAATAGGCTGTACGTGTGAATTTATGTTTATATGTTCCACATCTCCTCCTAAACTAAACCAAACTTGGTACACATGCTTGTTACTATAAGGCAACAATCACTGTTGCGGTAAGAACCACCTGTGACACATATGTAAGGAGATATGATGCCATAAACAATGACAATTGTGAAAAATGGTCAAATCATGCCGGGATTAGCAGCTTCTTAAATACAAACATAGTCATGAGCTGAATCAATACACATAATTTCACAAAATTATAATTCATTTACTATTAATTTTTCCCTGTATATTTCTTTAGGGAGAGGGAATGGAAGGATAGAACCGGTTTTCAACAACATTTTATTTTGCATTATCTGGTGTAGAAGTGTGTCAGAAACCTTAAATCAAATGGGATATCTATGAGTTTAAAGAATATTAAGGAAATGAAGTATGACTTACAGCTGGGTGTAGTAGGTTCTGTTGAAGAAGGAGTATCTTGATGGACAGTCGTTGTTTCTGGTAACAATTCTGGTGTCCTTGGGGTTGCAACAGTAGGTATACCTATACAATCAATTAATAACTAGTGATAAACAAAAAGAGTGTAGTAACAAAGCTATATTTCTATTAGTATAAATTATGTCAATAATAGCCACACTACATAGTTTTTGAATCGTGGAACTAGAAAACATCTAGGCATATGTTGTACTTCATAGTTTCTGAACTAACACACAAAATAATATGTGTTATATTGCAAGTACTCTGTTTATAATTATTCATTGCCATGGAGACTGCTTGTGTCAAATATAGTTACATAATTTCTTAAAATAATAAATACAAATCACTATGGCTATAATATTATAAAAGAGAAGATTGTTTATCAAACAGATTTTATAAGCATTGTTCACTGTGTACACTGTGAGGCTTAACTGGGTATTTCTGCATCACACAATCTCTTGACTAGCTAATGAAATAACTTACAGCAGAAAGGAAACTAAAACATTTGTATCTTGATTACTTGATTTAGGCAACTGGAGATCACACATAGGTTTCAAATGTTTGCAATATCACACAATGAAAGTAAGATAACCAATAAATTATACAAACATAGAGGCAGACTCAATTCTGGCAAATGTTCTATGCACACATGCTTAGAATGAAAATATTTTTGAAAGGATAGGTTGCTCTCACCACAGAGACCTCGTGATGACTTGCAGAAAGGCAGATATAAAAGATGACAAGTATACTTAGCATTTGGCCATTATGGCCTGCTTCATAAATAGAAACATGCTCTAACAGCCAAAAGCTAAGTATACTTGTAATCTTCCATGTGCCCTTTTCTGCAAATCATTGGTGACGTCTCTGTGGTGAGTAGCAACTTATCCTTTTGAAAATATTGTTGATACCAACACAAAAACCATTGAAACAAAATTATTATTTAACTGTAAATGTAATGAGAATGGAAGAATTGCTAGTCACAGACTATGAGTGATAGCGTTGGGAAATGAGCAAAGATGAGCTATAAATTGTGACAAAACTTACAGTCCAGTGTGAAAAATTAAAAGTATCAATTACTTATGTGAATAGCAGTTGAAACTGAGAAAATAATCAGTTAGATGTTGTTGCAGCATACTTAATGGTGAAATCTATGTGGGACTTCCCATGAGTTTTACAGACGCCTCTGACAAATTAAGAAGAAAATTCAGTAGCACACAAAATCAGGAAGAACTGTCGAATGGTGACTGGTTCTGCAAACTTGGAAAGTGCATCAGTCCAGAAGGAGATGGAATGAAACACGTGACAAGTTCCTGCATAAGCAAAGACCGCTGGTATCAGTGGCTGAGACATGTGTTTACTGTGATGTACAGCATGAATTCGTAGTAAATGCATTTGCTTTCTTTGGAATCGGAATTGCTACATTCTTCCTGAAGTCTGAGGGTTTTACCCTCATACATCTTGCACACCAGGTGGAACAGATTCTTCAAGACTGGCTCTTCCAACGATATCAACAGTTCAGATGAATTATCATCTACTCCAGCAGTCTTGTTTCGACTGAAATCTGTCAGTGCTCTCACAAATTCTTCTTGCAGTATAGTATCTCCTATCTCATCTTCCTCTACTTCATCATCCATTTCTAAAATACTGCCTTCATGTTTATTTCCTTTGTGTAGGCCCTCAATATATTCCTTCCACCTTTCAGTTTTCCCTTCTTTGCTCAGTACTGGTTTTCCATCTGCGTTCTTGATATTCATACTGCTGCTTTTCTGGTTTCAAAATGTTTGTTTTATTTTCTTATAGGTGGAATCTATCTTTCCCCTAGTTATACATTAATCTATGGTCTTGCATTTGTTTTCTAGCCACTCCTGCTTAGCCAGTCGGCACTTCCTGTCAACCTCATTTTTCAGACGTCTGTACTCCCTTTTGCCTGTTTTAATTGCTGCATTTTTATATTTTCTCCTTTCATCAATGAAGTTCAGTACCTCTGGTGTTATCCAGGGATTTCTATTAGGCCTTGTCCTTTTGCCTATATGATCCTCTGTGGCCTTCACTACTCTACCTACTCTACTGCATTCACACTTCCTGTGAAACCCCCCCAACCACCTCTGGAACCTACAGTTTGTCCAGACTCCATCTGCTTAATTTTCTACCTTTTTGCAGTTTAAGTTTTAATCTACAGTTCATAACCAATAAGTTATGGTCAGAGTCTATATTTGCCCATGGATATGTCTTTCAGTTAAAAACCTCATTTCTAAACCTTTGTCTTACCATTATAAAGTCAATCTGATACCTCCTAGTGTCTCCTGCTCTCTTCCATGTATATAACCTTCTTTCATTATGACTAAACCAAGTGTTTCTGATTATTAAATTGTGCTCTGCACAAAATTCTACCAGGTGATCTGTAAGCATATGCAACCCCATCATGAATGTGAAATTACAAAATGCAAGAGATGAAGTTAAGCTCAATGAATATAAAGCATCAAGATACTGAATTACAGTCAGAAGTCTTCTTTATTTTGCAACAGGAAAAAGGCCAGATTTAGCACATCCAGTGATGAACCTAAGCCAGTTCAATGGCAGTCTGAGTACAGGACAATGTCATACTGTGAAATATTTACTGCACATTGAATAACAAGCTAACTTAGCAAAAGCCTGGAAATTGTAATGCATATTGATGTGGACTTCGGAACCGATCCAAATGATCATATATCCTTTAGTGTACATTTGACAGTTTTTGCAGGTGAATCTGTAAGCCAGAGCAGCAGAAAACAGTGAACTGGTGCACTAAGCACTGTCGAAGCAGAATTTGTTGCACTGAGTAGATGAACAGCTTTCTCAATGAGATTGCTCAAGGCTGCACCATCCTATGAAAATTTACATCAATAATCAAGATGTGAAGAAACTTGCTGAAAACTTATAGGCTTCAGAGAGAACCAAACTGCAGGACCTAAAGATGTTCTACGTGCAACAACAAGAGGTGGAAGCTAAAAACAATAATTGTCAATGGGGATCATGAGGGGATCGGGGGGGGGGGGGGGGGAGATTCAGTGACGTGACAATGTTTCTTGTGTGACATTTCTTATGTAGTTACTTTTGTAAATGGAGGATATCTCTCCCTTTATGCGTGTAACGTTGAGATAAAATGTATGCTTGCAACTGTAATAATTAACACTGATAATTGTCTCTCACAAAATAAATACTTACCACAGTCACAAAAGAAACGTACAGCATAGTCTTCACAGAGCTTCCCATCAACTTGTTGTTGATTGTTGCACTGGAGTCCTACCTTTGCCTCACATGTTGCTGTTGTAGACGACTCAGACACATCGACCAATCTGTCCCCACTGCAAAAACAATAGCCACAATCACTTGTGAAGAGATCAGACTTTTTAAATAGCTTACATGTCAGAAAGGTATGCAGCTATTAATTTTAATTGAGCTCCATTACAATATGGAGTTACAGAACATCGAGAAATACTGTGTCAGAAACCACCCAATGAACTGGGGTGATTTTTAACATAAATGGACTCTTTTTTATTCTACTTTGTTTCTATTCGATTTTAGTGACTTTTAACACATTTTAAGGATATCTGTCATTGTAGTTCAGGGATAAGGATTGAATAAGGCATCTTTTTTGTTGACTTTTGTATGAGCTCTTTTAATAATTTTGCTCAGGTGAACAGAGAGAGCTTCTGAAAGCTGCTTCAGGAAGTATACTTGGACTCTTGGATTTATCCCAGATCTCCCAGTTAAAAATACACTTCTTCCCAGATGAAAATACACTTTTCCTGAGAGAAATACATTTTTCATTGTAAGCCACAATAGTCTTCTGATTCTAACAGCAAAACTTACCAATCATTAGAAGGTAAATGCTTCACACATCGGAGTAGAACTTCCCGTAATTAAAATGCACTTATGGAGAAGGCTTTTTTTGTGACATGGTGATTTTGGTAATGGCAAGACAATTGATGTATAGTAAGAATGGCCAATGAAGAGTAAGGTGCAAACATTCATTGAGAATGTTTATTCTCTCTTTCTCTGTTTCGTACAGAGCTCGCGTGTATTTAAATTTTTCGTGATGACACAGAAGTAATTTACGACAAGGTTTATCATTTATTTTGTTTTGTAAAACACTTCACTGTTTTTTAAGAATATGTTATGGTTTTCAAGGGTGTTGTTAGGCAGGAATCGAACAGAACAGCTTCAGTGAAAGCACACAATGCACAATTATTTACAAACTCATGTTTGGTTCTCTCCATTTCCCCTAATTCCTTTAATGATAATTATACTTCTTTCCATTGTTATTTCACAACTTGTAATCTATCTATGAATGAACTCATGTGTGTTTGTGTGTGATTTTATTTGTGTCTATCGACGAGCCGGTCCTTTAGGTAAGTCATCCGTTTTCTATTTTTTATATTTATGAATAAACTCAAATCAATATGAAAAACCATCCTTGAAGTTTGGTCTTTTTCAACATCTGCACCCTTTAAAACATAATAAACATAAGTGTTCCACTAAAATGTTTAATAATGGCATAAATGGTTGGTCTTCAGAGTCTGAAATTGTTGTAAGTCACTGGCCCACCAAGTTTTACATTTTGAATGAAAGTCAAATGGTTCTTGATTTAAGAAAGTCATAGCACATTCCCACTGTTAATACAATTTTTCTGGCATGAAAAGGCCATTTATTTTGAAATAAATGCTTCTCAAACCGCTATTCATATTTTTTCCACATAATCTGATGGCGATATCAACAAACGAGAGATTTCATTCGAATCAAAAGCAATGTGTTGTTATGAAGCATTGCAATTTACACAGTCTTCATACTAAAGCCTTTGACACATTCTACTATTGGCAGACACTTGCTGCACAGCCTGGGCATCACACATTTACTTTTCAACTTTAGTTTTATTTTATCAGTATTCTCTTGTTTTTGTTTCATAGCTGCAGTATTGTAATGCAAGAAGTCCTCAAAATTTTAACAGATACCTAAAAGAATGAAACATTCCCAGAATTCTAAAAAAAATCCTGGATTTCTCTTGGACAAAAAATTTCCTGTTTTTCCTGAATCTCCCGATTGTCCTGAGTCGTATACACCGTGTGCATGAAGAATAGATGCACCAAACCTCTCCTGGAAAATTGTTAGGAAATTTCCTCTCTTTTCAGCCATAGTTCTCTAGTTAGCCTTTCACTAAATAACTATATTTATTGAAAGGTCACCCCAAATGTGCATTCCTCAAGATATCTTGCTTCAACATTTCTTCTTCTTGCTCATTTCACACTGATTGCCTTGACAACATTTTGGATATGTTTTCTTGCAATGTATTTTGTAAGTCCACAGAATTTTTTTGATTAGAAGGTCTGGCTCATAATTAAACCAAATTTGAGAACCTTCTTGCTCTCAAAAATTTTCAAAAATATGAAATACTTTCATATTTTATTTTAAAAAAGTTATTCAAAAAAGAGAATGGTTCTCCAGAACTTACCTCAGCTCAATACTGTAGCAACGCAAAAAGGGGGCAAAAACATAAGGCGATATATCATACTTCACGCCATCCTTAACTCACAGTTTAGGTTGTGAATAATCCTTCCCTTCTATCCCCTTTCTCCTCCCTCATTTCTCCTAACTGACGAAGGAATTAACTTCCAAACACTTGTGTTATATAATCAAAATATCCACGGGTGTACTGCCGGTCTATAGTGTCCAACGGGCACAATATTTCGGCGATCATACATGTCGCCATCATCAGGTGAACTGAGAGACTGAGCTCCTGGAAACGCGCCGGCATGGAGATCCGCACGCTACAGCTGCTCGAAGGGAACTGGGTTCTAGCCCGGTAGCGGGCCATTTAAATACCCTCGGCCCGCGGAGCGACCCCTCCGCGGTCCGCGCCTCGCGCCGCGCAGAGGAACCGATTGCGCCGGCGTCTGAGAAGACGTCAGTGTGAGGGCTCTGTCCGCCGTGGTCATCACTTCGTTACGTTTGCTAGATTTACTCTTAATTAACCCAATCGCTGGTTCCCAAGCTTTGCTAAGATTATAGCCAGAGTCACAGTTTATGAGGTCGTCACCTGTGCGAATTTCAATGGGCTCTCTAACGACGCAGTCGTGTAAGGAAGTCAAGGAGTGTCGTCCATGACTTTCGTCATCTGGCCACATGGTATGGATAAACTCCTTGACTTCCTTACACATCTGAACTCCATACACCCCAACATCAAATTCACTATGGAGACTGAAACGGAGGGTAAATTGCCGTTCCTTGACGTCTTGGTCAAGAGAAGAGCTGATGGCACCCTGGGTCATAGTGTATATCGGAAGACAACGCACACTGATCTGTATTTACACGCAGACAGCTGTCACCACCCTTCACAGAGGAATGGGGTACTTAAAACTCTAGTACATAGGGCGCGCACTATCTCCGACGCAGAGAGTCTACCCCAGGAATTGGAACACCTGAGAACTGTATTTCGAAAAAATGGGTACTCAGAGTGGCAGATTCAGCGGGCTCTCCGCCCAACCACTACAACACAACCTGTGGAAACGGATGACAACACAAGGGAGGATGTAAGCACTGCGTTCGTTCCATATACCGGCGCACTCTCAGGGAAGATCGCCCGCATTTTGAAAAAACACCAGGTTGGAACTGTTTTTTGTCCGCCGAATAAAATTCGTGCACTGGTGGGGAGCGCTAAAGATGATCTCGGTTTGAGGAAGGCGGGCGTGTACCACATTCCGTGTCAGTGTGGAAAGTCATATATTGGACAGACGATGCGTACCGTCGAGGATCGATGCGTTGAACACCAGAGGCACACAAGATTGATGTATCCGAGCAAGTCGGCGGTCGCTTAACATTATTTGTCGGGGAATCACGCCATGGAGTATGAACACACTAGGATTCTGGTACAGACGTCGAGATACTGGGACTGCGTCGTTAGAGAGGCCATTGAAATTCGCACAGGTGACGACCTCATAAACCGTGACTCTGGCTATAATCTTAGCAAAGCTTGGGAACCAGCCATTGGGCTAATTAAGAGTAAATCTAGCAAACGTAACGAAGTGACGACCATGGCGGACAGAGCCCTCACACCGACGTTTTCTCAGACGCCGGCGCAATCAGTTCCTCTGTGCGGCCGCGGCGCGGATCGCGGAGGTGTCGCTCCGCGGGCCGAGGGTATTTAAATGGCCCGCTACCGGGCTAGAACCCAGTTCCCTTCGAGCAGCCGTAGCGTGCGGATCTCCGTGCCGGTGTGTTTCCAGGAGCTCAGTCCGTCAGTTCACCTGATGATGGCGACATGTATGATCGCCGAAATATTGTGCCCGTTGGACACTATAGACCGGCAGTACACCCGTGGATATTTTGATTATCAAATACGCCGGGAGAAACTGAAGAATCACTTGTGTTATATGTCTATTTTTGTTGTTTTTGTGTTACTATTAGCAGTCAGATTAATCATATTTTCTTCATTAAGAGCTATAATCCTGTGTAAGGATTAACACAATAAAAGAAGGTTTACTTTTAGAAACTGTGTATTTGCATGGAAGCTGAAGGTGCTTAAATATACCAACATTGTTCAGCAATTAACTGAAAATGATAACACTTAGATACTTCATTCTGATTTCACATATAATTTCAAACCTTTAAGGAAGTTTTCCGTATCACTAAATCCCTCACCTCTCAACAAAACAATGAAAGGATAAAAGTTTATCACTTACTACACTTTTGCTGTTTATGCAGTCATACTTCACCATCTGTCATAGTTTCTAGCTACTACTTCTATTTGGATCACATTTTGCCAAATATATCTACCTCTTTTCACTGAATGCACCTGCAAAATTACATCACGCTATAGGATATAATTCAAAAGATGTGATCTGATAGATACTTAGAAGTGTTAAAAACTACCATATGCCATAGGAGTGGTATCTTGGGTCACTCAATCCGCAATCAATAATCAGATGGCTTCATTAAGTGAGAGATCGATATAACACAGAAGACCAGGCATTATCTCGTTGCAATGTGACCATCAGAAAACTCTGAAGGTATGGGAGGACACCAGGCCCCATAACTTCATATATATTAGGCCAACAGGTTAGTGACCGATAATGCATAGTAGAGGGATGTGGAATACAATACTACGTCAAACCATAATACCAGGTGTAGCCCCATTATGATAATTCTTAAGGTGATAGTCAACAGTTTCTCATCCCAACGTCTCCAGGTTCTAATCTGACCATCATAATGGTACAGGCAGAATCAGGATTCATCAGTAAAAACAATGTCATTCCTTTCAATTCTCCAGGTCTGTCTTTCACAGTACCATCGCCAGTGCAAAAACCTGTTACATTGAGACAACTGTAAATGCTTCAATGGATGCCTAGAAGGCAGTCTGCTCTGCCCCAAACAATGTTGAATATTATGTATGGCCACTGCTTTTTGCACAGAATTCCAATTTTCTTGTGATATAATTTGTGACGTTGCAGAGCAGACCATCACTGTGAAACACACATTACACCTGTTACCATACTGTGATGGAGCATTGAGGGGTGGGGGGTTCAATATGTTCTGTCTGTCATTACTTCCAGACCCAGAGATTACAGATCCACATCACAGTACATGTACAACTATTCTTTCTTGATCCAATTCCAAAACATCAAAACATGCTCACAAGATGTTTGGTGACTTCTGAGAGGCATACTCAAGCTGCTTAAGCAAAACAATCACATGAAAGAACAATTCCAGTACATCTATATGACCATCTGTTTCCACTATATATAAATAGCGTTACGAGTACCCATGACGTGTGCATGCACTGAAATAATCACCTGAACCTCTCATTGCCACTAATGCAAGCATCAAATATCATCTGATTTGAATGATTCCTTTGAAGTGTTGCATTTGGAATGGCCAGCAGTGTAGATTTATTAATAAAATTAGATTTTATTGATCAGTTTCAAGATAAACAATTTAAAATACCTGCGATATTTGCATTGTATGTCTGTCAGATGCTGAGTATCACACATAAGTGAGCCAGAGGTCTGGAAATTCGAGACCAGTTCAAAGTCTCCCTCTTCTGTGTGTGTGTTATTGTACCACTGTGTCCATCCCTGTTCACAGACAACTCTTACTGTAGTTGTCTCTGCAGTCTGGTGCGCAGTAACCTCCCTTGTAGCCTCCACTGGTGGCATTGTTGGAACTGCAATAGGAAAATCCATTATGTAAAAAAGAAAACAAACAAAGGACATTATCACAGTTTTTATATGCAGTAAATTTTTTTTCCCAATTACCTCTGATTAAAAATTATATTATACATACCACAGAAATGGCAGTTCTCAAACTGAACACTTGTAAGGGAGCAGAGTAAGGGACAAATAATCACCTTACCAATCATTTAAAGCCATTTGAATGAACCAGAATAAATAGTGAAATACAAATGAAGTTGACCTAAATGCAAGACAGAAATGTGTGACTGTTGTACTATACAATCATTGCTAGCTTCAACAAAATAATAATATTAACTGATAGTACATGCCTCTAGCTGCAAGGAAAAAAAATTGAATAAGAAATAGAAATCGAATAACTTACCCAAAGCACAGCCTCATAGAAAGACACAAATAAAACACACACAAACAAAACATTCAGGCTTTCACAACCGTTGGCCGCTTCTTTAGGAAAAGAGGAAGGAAGGAGGGGAAAAAAGAAAGGATGTTGGTTTTAAGGGAACGGAAGGACTCAACGTAAGGGGAGAAAAGAAAAGGTAAACATTTTCTACCTTGGTGTGTTTCCGTGTGTATGTGTATGGGTGTGTGTGCACTTGTTTACCTTTCCTTTTTTCCCCTGAGGGTAAGTGCTTCCACTCCCGGGATTGGAATGACTCCTCTTCCACTCCCTTAAAACCCACATCCTTCCCTTTTTCCTCTCCTTCTTTCCTCTTTTCCTCAAGAAGCAAGCCAACAGTTGCGAAAGCCTGAATGTTGTGTTTGTGTGTGTTATTATTTGTGTCTATCTACAAGCCTGTGTTTTGGGTAAGTTATTTGATTTCTATTATATATACAAATATGAAAAATAGAAAACGGATGGCTTACCCAACGGACAGGCTCATCGACAGGCACAAATAAAATCACACACAATCACACATACAAACTTTCGCAACTTTTGGTTGCTTCTTCAGGAAAAGAGGAAGAAAGGAGAGGAGAAAGGGAATGATATGGGATTTAAGGAAGTGGAAAAGGAGTCATTCCAAATCAAGGAGTGGAAGGACTTACATTAGGGGGAAAAAAAGGAAGGTAAACAAATATACACACACTCACACATATCCAAACGCAAACACATGTAGACAGACATTTGTAAAAAGCAAAGAAGTTGGACAGAGATACCACTTGAGGCAGAGGCTCTGTCCACAGAACCGTGGCAAAGATACTAAATATGGTGGGCGGGAATTTGGTAAATCTCGTGGGCACTATCGCAAGTGACTCTGCCCTTGATCGTGTACACCTTCCAGATTACTGGACTGGAGTAAGTGGTGATGGAATGGTGCATAGGGCAGGTTTTACAATGGGGGCAGTTGCATGGGCAAGAGCCAGAGGGTAGGGAAGGTGGTTTGGGGATTTCATAGGGATGAACTAGGAGGTTATGGAGGTTAAGTGGGTGGCAGAAAGACACTCTCGGTGGAGTGGGGAGGATGTCATGAAGGATGGATCTCATTTTGGAACAGCATTTAAGAAAGTTGTATCCTTGCTGGACAGCCACATTCAGAGTCCTCTACAGTCCCAGAAAGTATCCGGTGACAAAAGGGGCACTTCTGGGGTTCTTTGGTAGAAGGTTCTGGATTTGGGGGGATGAGAAGGTGGCTCTGGTAATTTGCTTCTGAACCAGATCAGGGGGATAGCTGCAGGATGTGAAAGCTGTTATTAGGTTATTGATGTACTGGTTCAAAGATTCGGGACTGGAGCAGACTCTTGTGCCACGAAGACCTAAGCTGTAGGGAAAGGAACGTTTGCTGTGGAATGGATGACAGCTGTCATAATGGAGGAACTGTTGTTTGTTGGTTGGTTTGATGTGGAAGGCTATATCTAAGCATCCCAAAAATAAGTTTGTGTACGAGGGGGCCATCCTGGTTCCCATGGCTGTTCCCTTTAGTTGTTGGTATGTCTGACCCTCAAAGGTGAAGAAGTTGTGGGTTAGGATGAAACTGGCTAGGGTATTAAGGAAAGAGGTTTTAGGTAGGGAAGTGGGTGGTTGGCGTGAAAGGAAATACTCCATCGCAGAGAGGCCCTGGGAATGTGGGATATTTGTGTATAAGGAAGTGGCATCAATGGTTACAAGGATGGTTTCAGGAGGTAACAGGCTGGGTAAGGATTTCAGGCGATCGAGGAAGTGGTTGGTGTCTTTGATGAAGGATGGGAGACTGCACATGATGGGTTGAAGGTGGTGGTCTAAGTAGGCAGAGATTCATTCTGTGGGGGCTTGGTAACCGGCACAATTGACCGGCCAGGATAATTAGGTTTGTGAATCTTAGGAAGTAGGTAGAAGGTAGGGGTGCGGGGTGTCGGTGGGGTCATGAGTTTGATGGACTCAGGTGAAAGGTTTTGTAGGGGGCCTAAGGATCTGAGAATATATATATAATACGAATATTAAGACGAAAAATTCCTAGCAGGAAAAATTAAATATAAAAAATAGACGAAGATTACTCACCAGGCGAAGGAGCACAGGTGTGACAGCATCACAAATAAATAAATGAATACACACACACACACACACACAAACACAAGCTTTCACAGCCTAGCTTCTGTGTCAGGCAGAAGGGAAGGAGAGGGAAAAGGAAATGATGAGGGTTTTAAGGAAGGGGGTAAGGAGCCATTCCAATCCCGGGAGAGGAAAGACTTACCTTGGGGCAAAAAATGGAGGGTAAACAAATGCACACACACCCACACAGACACAAGTACACCTAGGCAGACATACTGTAGAAAGCTTTCTACAGTTTTAAGGGAGGCGGTAAGGAGCTATTCCAATCTTGGGAGAAGGAAGACGTACCTTGGGGGAAGAAAAGGAAGATAAAACAATTGCACACACACCTCCACATACACAGTCGCAAACACACCTAGGCAGACATGTGGGTGTGTGTGTATTTGTTTACCTTCCTTTTCTTCCCCTGAGGTAAGTCTTTCCTCTCCTGGGATTGGAATGGCTCCTTACCCCTCCCTTAAAACCCTCATCATTTCCTTTTCCCTCTCCTTCCCTTCTGCCTGAAGAAGCAACTGGGTTGCAAAAGCTTGCGTAGGTGTGTGTGTGTGTGTGTGTGTGTGTGTGTGTGTGTGTGTGTGTGTGTTTTATTTGTTACTATCATTACCTGTGCTCCTTCGCCTGGTAAGTAAACTTCATCTATTTTTTATATATATTTTTCCTGTTAGGAATTTTTCCCCTATAATATTACGAGTTACAATGTGTAGCTCGCAGCCAGCCATGTGCCTTCAGAATGAACATTATTGGCTGTCATTGTGGAAATGGAGGGGGATGCACAGAATGGCTGAAAACTGGGCCACCTTCGTAGGTGACGCTGACTATAACTTTCTTAATGTCTTTCAGATTCCATACCCACCAATATTTGGTTACAGAACCCAGACACAACAGTTAGGTGTGCATGTGTTGTGCCTGAATGATTATGTGTGTTTCCTCTCTTCTTCTGCTGAATTTTGTGAAAAACACCCTTTACTTATGTGAGCAGATGTGTGACTATATTTTCTCCTGCCTGTCTGTAGCTCAGCAATTGCCTTTGTGCTGAGTTGAAAACTATCTTCATTAGATTATTTACTTTCTATTGTAGCACATTTTTAAATAATTAAGTCTACAGCCATGGAGATCAATTGTCATTAACATGGGAAGCATAAAATGTAAAAGATTTCACTAAAATCGTCCGTACCTACTTCTCTTACTTGATGCAGAGCACTCTAATTCATATGTGGAACATGAGTTTTTATGAAAGTATTTGCTATTAAACATGTTTTTAACTGAAGTATATACGTAATAAATTATCAAAACAAATGGAATACAAGCCTTACTACGTGAAAATTTTACCATTGCTGTGATCTTCTAAATTAATCAAAAAATTATTGGCGCCTACAAGCAATAATAAAATATCATATGAATTAAAATACACTTCAATATCGAAAAACGTTTCATGTAAAAAAGATAAAGGAACATTACAATTACATTTCACTACCATTCAAATTGTCTCTTCATACATGAAAACCCACTGCAAACATCCAAGTGGCCTAAAATTTTCTACAGTAATACTCACTGGAACACTCAGGTCGGACAGCTCTGACCTCTTCTGGCCATGCACACACCATATGTACAGGATGGAACCATGTTCCTGGGCCACAGTCCCTTTCCAGCAGTTCCCACTGACCAGCAACGTTCCTCTGGCACTGTAGATACTTAGAGCAGTCACTGGGGTGACGGAGAAGTGGCTTTTCCACACCACAGAAATCTTCAACTGTTGGGAAAAAAAACAACATTTATCCTTGCTTACACTATCTACATTTTATTTAATATTTTGGATATGTGACTATTTACAGCTGATAAGTATTTAAAGAACTGGCTTTTATCCATCACCTGCATGAATTCCTTTAGTATCAATCCATTCTGGACACTCAGTCCATTATCACTGGATGAAAATGAATTACATTAGTTATGCAAGTTCTCATTATAACAATAGACTAAATGTCACAGATTTACGAGAGTACACATCATATTGTACTAATGATAATATCATAAACATAAAACACATGCTTGGAAAGACAAATATGACAAACAAGGCATGTTTGTCCAAACATACATTTTAATGTTGCTCCAAGGTTATGATATTGTCACCAGTATATTGAGATGTGCACGCTCATAAAGCAGAGATATTCATTCTGTTTATGATTTGTCCAACAGCAATGGCATGAGTGACTAAAACCATTTGATATCACATAAATTTAAACAGCTAATGGAACGAAATGCAGTTCTTTGAATTTTATTTGTTTGGGAGGAACATTATTAAAGTTAAAACATCAGTCTCTTTTGCACGCAAACACACACACACACACACACACACACACACACACACACACACAGAGAGAGAGACAGAGACAGAGAGAGAGAGAGAGAGAGAGAGAGAGAGAGAGAGAGAGGGCGGGGGGAGGGGAGTCTCAGTATCTAGCAGTGGTGTAGACATTGTAAAGGGGGGGAGGCGGGGGAGGCTAATGGGACTAAAGCTCCCTCTCCAGCACCTCCAAAACATTTTTTAATTTTATTATTTTTTTGGTTTTCATTTTTTGAACAGCTCGGCACCAGAAATTTGAAACAGTACACATGTAATAAATCACAATGTAACTATAATTTGACAAGCACAAGTAAACTTGACAAGGGTCACCAATGTCATGCCGCCGCTGAGATGAGCTGCTGTTACTGTGAGCAGTTTTAATAATGCTACAAGCTTTGATGGTGCCACTGTTCTTACTACTATGCTGAAGTTACAAGCCGGTTCTTTATATGCGGCGACCTGCTGCTTAGCAGGTCAGTGGTGCCACCGAGTGGAATCTTATGAACAACAATGTTGTTTTAGTTCAATTTTTACACATAGAGTCTCATGTTAATTAAACTGTAAAAACCTTTCTCTTTGGCAAGTAACATAGAAGCTGCTTAATTATTTTATGAGCTCCTTAATTTTTCCATTTCCACTACGTTGCTCCTCTTCCAGCTTCAAATTAATCCGAGCCTACTCATTTTATTTCTTGTGCAATTGTTTTTGTAGCATAATTGGTTAAATTATAAAAAGTGTAAAAATAAGTCATTGATTAATAAATTCAATAGGCTTTATTAAAAAAAAAGACCCTCCACAACCAAATCCTGGCTGTGGCACTGGTATCTAGTCAGGGTTGAAGAAAAAGTAAAGAAGTATAATATCACAGGGAGAAGATTTTCAGATTTTATATCACATTGTGCATGAATAGTACTACTCCAGATAGAAGGAAGCACAGCAGATTTAACAGGAAAGATTAATTATGAAGCTGTCTAAAAGAAGCTCTTAATCAGCTTTTCACCCAGCACAATGTCAATTCACTATTGTGGCTGAAGTAATTAAATCAATATAAAGAGAAAAAGAAATATTAGGTTTAAAGTATGATAAGATCATTAGTAACAGAAGCACAATCTCATACTGGAAAATGATAAATTTAGATTTTATCTTGTAGTGTTAACGGTTGTTTCTGCAGAGTTGCTCCTGAGCAATACCACCACATTCAGTAAGTGAATTGTGACCTGGATCTCTAAAATATTAGATAGCTTGTTGCTACTCACGTATTTTCAATATTTAACTCATCTCTATAAGATTACTGGTATGCATTCATTAAGGAAGAAAGGGAGGATAATTGGGGTTTAGTGTCTCATTTACAACGTTAAGATTGTTTTTCTTTATGGAGCTCAAACAACTCTCCATTAACAACACATTATACCATGCTCACTTATGTAAGCTGCTACATAGTTTTCTTTGAGTAGACTTCATTATTAAAGACAGACATCTTAATTATCTGCATGATATTTTCTCAGTTTTGGAAAAGTGTACAGGAATTACATAGTGTTGTTACACAATACATTTATTAACTTCATTAACTTTTGAACAACAAATCTGTTTAAGGATACAGAAGTGTACATACAGGTATGTTCCTAAAATCAACAATAAATTCTGGTGGCAACTTACGGCGACATTCAGGACGAACAGTGGCAACTTGTTCTGGAGATGTGCACTGGTGCTGAACTGGATGAAACCACAAGCCATCTTCACATTGCAACTCAACAATTCGGCGACCAGTTCCAGGTAGTTGTTCACATTTCAGATATGTATCACATCTGCCTGCAGTTGGGGCAATAGGCTGGTCCAAGCTGCAGATTGTTGTTTCTAGAAACAATGTATTATTCGAATAATGATAATATATCACAAATGACATACCACTGCAGAAAATTATTCTCTAAATTATGAAGAATATTTAGGTTGTTGCAGGCTTATGTAGAGAAAATGGAAAGGCAATGAGAAACTTGCTCACCAGAGACAAAAATTCTTCAATGAACTTAGAAGAATGATATAACTGCTAGTGTTCATGAATCGTTTGGAGGCAAAAAAATTAATTTCATATAAAATAATTTGTATAAAATAATTAGATCCTCATTTAAAATAATCATTGAAGTAATGGTGCTGTGAGAACATCATGGTTTTAGTAAAAGTTGATCCTATATCGATTACATTTTCAGATGCAAAGAAGTATTGCAATGAGAAGGGGAATCTGATAATGGGACATTTCTTGCTTCTACAGTGCTAACTGTCACATTCATTTTAGGCTACAGTGAAAATGTATAACAACAATGTAAAGGTTCCTGTGGTTTCTAGAGTAGAATTTTTTGCCTTAGAAGTAAAGGAAGTCCATCATTTATTAGTCTCTGGGTGGTAATACGGCGGGGGAGGGGGGGGGGGATTACTATGAGCAACACTGCTATTTCCCCATTTTCCTGTTCCAGTCAGGGGTCTTTCATGGTTATAAAGTGAGCTCGATTCTCTCTCAATTTTGCCTTCATCTTCTTTTCACAATATATATGTAGAAGGAAGCAATATATTAACTGAGTCACAGATGAGAAAGTCAAATAAACATGCAATGTACCATATGGTTCTGTTTTATCTCATCAAAACATTTGAAATAAATTGAAAAATTTCATCCACAGTACAGAAAAATGCAGTAAATAGTTATTCATATACAAACCTCTTAATGAGACACATTTTTTAAAACTGACTAAAAACTATAGAATAATTTCTCATGCTTACATACAGATAGGCCATCAAATCTGTTTTTGTGGATTTTTAATAGACTTATCTATGATAATAATAAAGTCACAGGCACAAGTTTTAAGGACTTATGTTTGTAGCAGTGATAATAAAAGTGTATTATAGCACTAAAATTACTACTAGAGTCACCAGACATTCTTCTACAGAGGAAAGGTTACTATATTTACTCGAAACTAAGCCACACACAAAAAATGAGACTATTTTCATGGACAAAAAAATACTTGTACCTAAGCCGCACCTGAAAATAAGTCTCAAAATTCATTTAGACATTGAAACAAAGTTGATATGAGATACAAGTTAGGTTAGAATTGATGAAAATAATGATGGGTTTGAGTCGTAGGCTTCTTCTTCTTCTTTTTTAAGTATGACATGTCCGAAAGAACAGACACCACACCTGCTTCACAGCCATATTGCATTTGTAAATTATTGATAAAGCAGAGGAAGGAAGGTTTAGGAAGGAAACAACCAACAGTGGCTGCTTTAGGGCATTGAAATGAAACAATGGCAACCAGTGAAAAAGTGAGCCAGGCCGGGAATCGAACCCGGGTCTCCCGCTTCAGGCCAGTGGTCACCTTAACCACTTGGCTACCCGTGTTCACCTCCTGTCCATCTCAAATTCCCACAAGTCGCATGCTATGGCTGTAGTGCCCCTATCATTCATACACTCTTACACTCGCCATTACAGATTCCCCTGCGAGATCAAACATATGACCACGTCTGTGGTGAAGTAATTCTAGTTAACTCCTTCTTTGTGTGTAAATACTTGATATATATTGGTGTGGTGTCTGTCCTTTCGGACATGTCCGTTCTTGTCCGAAAGAACCTACACCACACAATATAATAAGTATTTACTTGTTAAGACAGCATTAGCTTCAATTACTTCACCGCAGATGCAGTCATACATTCGACATCACATGGGAATCTGTAATAGCAAATGTAAGATGAACGATGGAGTCACTACAGCCATAGCATGCGACTTGTAGGAATTTGAGACAGACGGGACGTGAGCATGGGTAGCCACGTGGTTAAGACAACCGAAGCGGGAAACCCTGGTTCGTTTCCCAGTGCAACTCACAATTTCACTTGTCACCATTGTTTCATTTCAATGCCCTAAAGCACTGTCAGTCCTTTCCTTCCTAATCATTCTTCCTTCCTCTCCTTTATCAATAATTTTCAAATACTTTTTAAGTGTCAGTAGTAGTAGTTGGTGCATTGATACCAAGCAACTGATAATAACATATGCCAACAAAACATCAGGTGCAATGTAATAAATGTATAAAATTGATATAAAAGGCAACAGCTGCAGATCTAACATGTTTTGTAAATGTAATTACTGTGAGTATTTCCGAAATCTGCAAAGACCATCTTTGTGATAGCTCCATACAAAGAATGTAAATAAATAAATGAAGTGTTCACTATATGGATAATGCAATGCAAAGTTAACAGATACATTCATGAGAACTGAAACTTGTAGCTGAAAAATATGAGTTGAAATATTCTAATTCTTTTTTATGTGATAATCAACTGCTCTATACAGTCTCTTTCTTTGTTTGTATCATTGCTTGTATTCCACCTCAGATTTTTCATTATCTCTTTTAAGCCTTACAGTTATTGATAAAAGAATCAACAATGTTGAAGTTCCAGAATGGCACAAAACTGCAAGATAAACATAAATTGCTAAAGCAGTGGTATTTTCTTATGATATGGAATTAAGGATGATTGGTAATGAAACCATTAGTGTCAAAACATTACTCTCAGTCAAAGTGCTCTGTCCACAGAACATTAAATCTTAACTGGTTTAATTAATATATGCTACAATCTCTACGGAATGGTTGCAGTGGACCGGGATGGAAGCTGAAAATGGACTCTTCCTTATCAAGTCACTGTGGGGCTCACATACAAGTACTTTGATTTGATGTTGTAATTTATTTGAATGCCAAAATAGTTGTGTATTTTACATTATTGGAAAGATTGTGGGTTTATAGGTCTAACACAAACCTGATTTCCCCCTTCCCACCACCCGTGAAAGCCTCACAATGGTCAACTGAGGATGAAGATTCTGTAATTCTACAATTACAACCTGAAAAATCAGGTATGTTTTCCAGAATATGAGTAATGTTAGTACACTAAAAAGAACTTACCCCCGCAACTGCAGTACAGTCTTATCTCATAATCCCTACAACCATCTTTGCAAACTAGACCTTCTTCCAAGTTACATTTCACTTTCTCTCCAGTGTCACTGTGATCAAGTTCACTACCCACTGCACGGCATTCGATTCCAGTCACATTACTTCTGCTGCAGATACCTTTCTGACCATACACATTCTCCTGTAAAACATGAAAAATTATCACAATATTAGTCAAGGTATGGTACATGAAGATAGCGATGTAGGACACTTTTTTTGAAGTGTTATTTGCAGTAAATTACTTTATGAGTAGCATGATATACTGAACTTTTAAAGCACCTTTGACTGAAATAAACATCAATTCAATCAGAAGTTTCAAAATTATAATAAGAAAAATGGATGGAATTAACTGAACAAAGCAAACATTTACAACTACACTCTCAGTTGTACGATAAATCTGTTTTGATAAGTTGTACTTTAGATATAAACTATGGTTTTCAAACAGATATTTAAAAAATGCGCTCACATAGATTGTGTCAGGGATAGGCTCTTTATCATATGCTTTGTCATCTGAAGGTGTAAAAGAGTTCAACCAGCTGCTCCAGCCTGACTTGCATTCTGGAGCAGGTGCAGTTTTCGGTAGTCCAGTGGTTGGTGCAATCGTTGAGAAGGTTTGGTGAATTGTCTGCTCAGTAGTGGTGCATGGTTCCCCTATGCACTTCTTCTGGTTATGTGAACAGAAGCTGCAACAAACAACAATCGATACATGTCATGAATAAAATTACTCTACTATAATATTTACACATTGTGAAATTCATTGGTGCATTTCAGTTAATTTTATACAAACAGTTTTTCAGTTTACTGTTGGCACAGCGCATCTTCATTCAATGAGACCACAACTTTCTTTCTTCGTGAAACTCTGGATAGCTATGTCTTCCAGATTCTTGATTTTGCCCATTTTTATTTTTTAAAATTTGTTATTGTATGTAATCTGTAGTTCCCTAAAATCTTCCTGAATTCCCACAATAATCTGATGTTTTCTTTCTGTTCCATAATGTCTCTATTATTATCCTGATGAATCTGTTTTCTGATGTCCTGATTACATGTAGACAGAGTGGCTGAAGACAGTAGTCACATGCATTTGAATTCCTCTTATGTGAACGTGTGTGTGTGTGTGTGTGTGTGTGTGTGTGTGTTTTCTACTGTGTAAAAGGACTTTTTGACTGAAAATTCAAATATTATGCAGAAAATCTCCTCTGGCACAGCCACTAGACTTGGCACTCTATTGCCCTATTCTGTTTCCACCACATTCAGCTCACTCACATAATTAACACAACATCTTCCATGATTCCACTTTACTACACCTTGCTGCTCCATGCCTCCAATTTAACCTCCCCATCCCCCACCACCCCACATAACGGCTACCCTATCAGGTGCAGTAGCAGTCTGCAAGTTAGTCCGAGTGGCCAGAGCCAGTAGCTGTGTGTGCCCATTCAAATAAAGTAGTATCATAATGTAAGTAGATACATCTGTTTACCATCGATGACAGGCATCTTCTTCCATCAAATCTCCTTCATAGTAGGTAGCTTGTGCTGTCTGAAGGCAGACTGGTGGCTTGCATTTGTTGATAGTAACACACTCTAAGGCCGTGACATTCGAGTATACTTCATTATCTGGACATTTCTTGGCTTCGCAACCTGTACAAAATCATTGTGGAGATGATTAAATGAGGTTTTTTTCCTGTTATTTTCTTTTCCTACTTATCAATTAGTAGCAATAAGCTAACTGAAACTCATATATGGAACTAATTACAGTATTTAATTTAGATAAAGAGATGAAAAGATTGAAGTAATTTATTTTCACTATGGAGTAAGTGCTAATTTATTCACAATCAAGGATTAGAAAGTAGAGCAATATGAGAAAAGAAATATAAAAAAAATTCTCTTTCAATTGATATTAAAAAAACAGCAAGCATGTTACACAATAGAAGTGTTTAGTTTTTTCTGGTTTCAGACCCTCATAGATGTATAAATCATCTTATGACATAAGGTACAAAGGACACTAAAAGAACAAAGCAAGTTAGAAATAAATATTGTGCAACTGGAACTTCTTTTCTTAATGAATGAAATAAACTGAAACATATAATAATAGAATACCTTGTTTTAAATTGAACATGTTCATCTCTTTCAACGTATCTTCTGTTTCTTTAAAGCAATAATTACATTAAAAAAATCAATACTGATTAGAAGAATGACATTAATGACAAAAAGAAGACAAAATAATAGTTAAGTTTACAATTGAGGAACCATGAGAGTATTACTTTCTGGATAATATGAAACAGAAGAAGAAGCAAAACAGAGAAAGTGAAAGGAAAAATATAGATTAATTCAACATAACGAGAAAAAATCACAATACTGTAACAACACAGTCTTTCTCATGGTACACTGATAGTCAATTGAATGTTTTCTTACAGTTTTTCAGTCATTATCAGAGAGCACAATAAAAGCTAGGATCCCATATTGTGTATTACATAAAGGGCTCAACAATTTTCATTTTTTGATTTTACATAAAGAGTTATTGTGTATAATAGGGACTTCACAAGAATAAAACATTTAATGCTCTTACAGGAAGTGTTTATTCAGTGCAATAATTAATAAATGATTTAGACAGGTTGTAGACTCTATAAGAAACACAATTAACTTGAGAAACTATTAAATTAAGAGCCAGTACTTTCACTCTTGAGGCAAAAACTTTAGCATCACTGATAGACAAACACAAAATAAACAAAATACAATACAAGCTTCCAGATCTAACTACTGTAATTCCTTTCACAGAGGGGATAATGGGATAGGTTGCAGAAGATTAGAAATGGAACTACAGTTCATAGTGTAGAAATATCAAATAAGAATATATTCAAATAAAATACAGAATTCTAAAGTTCAGGTTGGGATCTTAATATAAGGATAGGTAGCAAGTAACAGTAAAGGAGATTGCTGAGCAGCAGTACATAGAAAAGACAATCACATTCACACAACTCTCATTTTTGGCCACAGCATTCATCTGAAAGGAGCATAGATGCATTCATACAATCACTCTGGTATAGTTCATTCTTACATAACTACCAGCTCCAGCCACTCAGCAAGACTAGTTTCCAACAGTGAGTGGGTATGGGAGGGGAAATCACGCAAGAAAAGGGTGGGGATAGAATGTTCTTCACTGATAGGTGGAAATATGAGATGTTGCTTGGAAGACAATAAAGTAAGGGTAGTGGATGAATGAAAAAATAAAGCTACACCTCTAATAATATAGGCTGTATGTGTGTATGTATGTATGTTCCACATCTCCTCCTAAACTATGGACTGATTTCAACCAAACTTGGTACACATGTTCCTTACTATCAGGCAATAATTGCTGTCAGAGTAAGAAGTACCTAAGACAAAAAGGTAAGGAGATATGACATCATAAACAATTACAGTCGTGAAAAACGGCTGCATCATGCAATAATATTCTACATCTGCTCCTCAACTAATGGACCGATTTCAACCAAATTTGGTACAAATATTGTTTAAGGTCAGGAATCATTTGCTATGTGGCAAAAACCACCTATGATACATAGTTCATATGATATCACATCATAAACAGTAAAAACTGTCCCATCTTCCGGCGAGTGATAGTGTGATTTTATTCCTCTACTATTTGAGAATGAGAGCACTTAGCGACTTGCAATAAACTTTAAACATAATTTCAAATCTTTACAAATAAATTCTCGTTGACAACACTAACAAAATGATGAAAGGAAAACAGTTCATCACTTACTACTTTTCCAATGTTCATGATATATATCTATGGCATTTGGCATGATGTTACAAGTTATTACTTCTACACTGTAAACTGTATTCGCAAGACATTTCGCAGACAGTACACATACATACCACTGAATGTTCCTTCAATATTATATCACAGTTCAACATACAGTTCAAGAGGTATGAAGTCATAAACAATTTGGTTGATAAAAAACAACAAGATCACACATGAGGTTTCAATTTATTACGTCTTTACTACTAACACCACTCAGGACATATTTTGCAGACATTAGGCACATATACCACTGAATGAACCTTCAAATTTATATCATAATATGACACATATTTCAGGAGATATGATGACATAAACAACAAAATTTCCAAATAATTGCTACATCATGCACTATTTTTCTACATCTCCTCCTAAAACAATGGACCGATTTCAACTAAACTTGGTACAATATTGCTTACTAATAGATAACAATCGCTGTGGGGTTATAAACTACTTACAACACATAGTTCAGGAGATTTGACATTGTAAACAATGAGTCACAAAAACATTCCCATCATGCAATATTTGATTTATGTGACTTTATTCATCCACTATTTATTCATCACAGTTCCCTAAAATTACTCTCTACAAATCTGGAAAATTATGTTATTGTAGGACACCTAGTAAAGGATATATGATGTCATAAGTGTCGAGCTGCATATTTCGTTGTTTTACTGTTTCATAATTGCTAAGCTGATTTCATGAATACAGGAAAATGAAATCTTTTCAAATTTTTATTTTCATTTCTAATATAAGACTGGACAATGCATATACAGCCAGGAAAAACCTAGTTTATCAGCTAGTAAATAAACAAAGGAAAGGGAGATGATATGAATGGAGATGTAAGGTTCAGGTGGGGTGGGGGGATTGATAGGTGTGAGATATGGGGATCATAGGTTACCTTAGATTGAGAACAGAGACTGTAGACTGTGATTTAGGGACAACAGCAATCTGAGCAGTCGAGAAGGGGAGGATCCACATGGCCAGAATAGTAAAACAGCCACTGAAATCAAGCATATGATGCACAGCTGCATGCTATGTTACAAATTGGCCCACACTTCTTTCGACCATAATCTTATGGTGGCCATTCATTTTTATTGACAGCTAATTGGTAGTTATACCAATGTAGAAGGCTGTGCAATAATTGCAGCAGAGTTGTTAAATCACAGAGCAGGTTTCAAAGGTAGTCCAGCCTTTAATAACATACTAATAAGGACAGTTTACAACTCACCGCAAAGATGTAGTGACAAGCTGTAATAGGCACATACAAAAGACACACCCATACAACACTTTTAGATATTGGCCATGGCCTTCTTCAGAAAATAGAACATTCACGCAATCACACAGGCACACAACACAGACATACAACCGTCACCTCCAGCTGCTGCACTTCGAAGTGCCGCAATGGATTCAAAGTGTGGCAGCCGGAGGTGACGGTTGTATGACTGTGTTATGTGCCTGTGTGATTGCATGAATGTTCTATTTTCTGAAGAAGGCCATGGGTGATAGCTGAAAGTGTTGTATGTGTGTGTCTTTTTTATGTGCGTGTCGCAGCTCGTGGCCATGTCTTTGCGGTGAGTTGTAAACTGTCCTTAAGAGTATATTATTAATTCCAACCTGGACTTTCCATTATTAGTAGTCCAGCCTTTGATGGATAGGATAAGCCTGTGATGGTACTGGAATAGGAAGTGCTGAATGGGTGGTTGAGCAGGTCTTGCATCAGGGTCTTCTGCAGGGATACGATTCCTGTGGTAAAGGGTTGGGATTGAGAGTGTTATAAGGGTGGATTCAGATGGTGTGGAGGTATAATGGGTGAGAGAACACCAATGTACAAGGAGTTGTAAGAATCTTTGATAGGATGTATCTCATTTCAGAGCATGATGACAGATAATCTAAGCCCTGATGAAGGATGCAGTTCAGTTGTTCCAGTCTTTAGTGGTATTGGAAGACAAATAGGATGTTCTTTCGATGCCTGTTATTAGGGGTGGAGGGAAGATTGTTGGGCATATGGCAAGGGAACTCTGTTTGTGAACTACATTTGGGGGTGGGGATTAAGGTAAACTAGTCTATGAAGCCTTTTCTTAGACTTTCAGCATATTAGGTAAGCCAGTTCTCACATTACATGGATCAAAATGCTGAATGGGAAGGGTTGTTTTATGTGGAATGGATGGCAGCTGCCAAAGTGTAAATACTATCGGCAGTTTGTAGGTTTAATGTGGACAGAGGTGTAGATGGAGTTAGTAAGGTGGAGGTTAATGTACAGCAGTGTGGGCTTTATGAGGACAAAGTGAAGTGGATGGCAAAAAACGAGTTAACATTACCTGACATTGCAGGAAGGAGGCGATTTGTCTGAGTTTAACAACAATTCCCAAAAGGAAACATAGCCAAAATTGCAGTTTTAGTCTTTTAGTTAGTGATGACTCAGATCATCTAAACTGATCATAAGTAAATAAATGACTGTGAAACTGTGATGTTGGATACATTTCCATTTGGTTGTTGAAATTGTGATAACTGAAGTATTTTATCCATTTCAGCAACTTATAACCCGCATCCTTAACTTATTTGTTGTATGATAATCACTTCATCAATCTATCCTGACTAATATTTGAAGCCATAGACGCAATGACAAATTCTTTATAATAATGGAAAGTCCAGGTTGGAATAAATAATATAGTGAGGACAGTTTACAACTCACCGCAAAGACGTGGTGATGAGCTGCGACAGGCACACACAAAAGACACACACATACAACACATTCAGCTATCGGCCATGGCCTTCTTCAGAAAATAGAGCACTCACGCAATCACACAGGCACACAACACAGTCATACAACCATCACCTCCGACTGCCACACTTCGAATCACGCTCTGCAGCGAATTGGGGACGGGAGGGGAGGGGAGGGGAGGGGAGGGGAGGGGAGGGGGAGGGGATAGAAAGGTTACGTCACGGTGGTGGGGATGGGTTAGATGGGAATAACGAGATGCAGCTTAGGAATGGAGTGGGGAGGCGGGTGAGGGGAGAAAATAAAATAAAATAAAGTAAAATAAATATATATATATAGAAAATGCATGCACACTGCAAGTACACAAGACCACATACACACACATACACATGCACGCATGTGCACACACACACACACACACACATATACACACACACGATCACACATTCACACACCACTCAAAATAGGCGAGGTTTGGGATAGAGCGGTAGGAACTCTAAGGTATGGAATATATATACGTAAAAAATAGATGAAGTACACTTACCAGACGAAAGGGCACAGGCAGTAATAGCAACAAATAAACACACAGACACACACACACACACACAAATGCTAGCTTTCGCAGCCTAGCTGCTTCATCAGGCAGAAGGGAGGAGAGGGAAAAGGAAATGATGAGGGTTTTAAGGAAGGGGGGTAAGGAGCCATTCCAATCCCGGGACAGGAAAGACTTACCTTGGGGGAAAAAATGGAAGGTAAATAAATGCACATACACCCACACATTTACACAGACACAAGTACACTTAGGCAGACATACTGTAGAACTGTAGAACTGTAGGCTTTCTACAGTAGGTTGAGGCCTGGTTGATTCCGGGATCGGAGAATGTATTGTAGGGATAACTCCCATCTGTGCAGTTCAGAAAAGCTGGTGGTGGATGGGAGGATCCAGATGGCCCGGCTTGTGAAGCAGCCATTGAAATCAAGCATGTGCTCCGCTGCATGCTGTGCCACAGTGTGGTCCACCTTGTTTTTGGCCACAGTTTGGCGGTGGCCATTCATCCTAATGGACAGCTGGTTGGTGGTCATGCCAATATAGAAAGCTGTACAGTGCTTGCAGCACAGTTGGTAAATTACGTGGCTGCTTTCACAAGTGGCCCGGCCTCTGATAGGGTAGGATAAGCCTGTGACAGGACTGGAATAGGAAGTGCTGGGTGGGTGGATTGGACAGGTCATGCAGCGGGATCTTCCACAAGGATATGATCCCTGTGGCAGTGAGCTGGGTTTCGGGGTGGCATAAGGATGAACTAGGATGTTGTGAAGGTTGGGAGGGCGACGGAACACCACTTTAGGGGGGAGGGGGTGGGAAGGATCATGGGCAGGATGTCTCTCATTTCAGGGCATGAGGATAGAAAATCAAAACCTTGGCGAAGGATGGAATTTAGTTGTTCAAGACCAGGGTAGTACTGGGTGACAAGGGGAGCGCTCTTTTGTGGATGGTTACTGGTGTTAGGAAGAGGATTTGGGGTGTGTGAGGATATGGCACGGGAGATTTGTTTGCGGACTTGGTCTGTGGGGTAGTTTCTGTTTGTGAAGGCCTTTGTGAGACCTTCAGCATATTCAGAAATGGAATTCTTGTCACTGCAGATATGCCGTCCACGGGTGGCCAGGCTGTAGGGGAGGGATTTTTTGACGTGGAAGGGATGGCAACTGTCAAAATGTAGGTACTGTTGGTGGTTGGTAGGTTTAATATGGACGGAAGTGTGGATGGAGCCATTAGTGAGGTGGAGGTTGACATCCAGGAATGTGGCATGGTTGGTTGAGGAAGACCAGGTGAAGTGGATGGGAGAGAAGGAATTGAGGTTCTGAAGAAAGGAGGATAGGGTGTCCTGGCCCTGAGTCCAGATCATGAAAATATCATCAATGAACCTGAACCAGGCCAGAGGTTTGAGGTTTTGGGATGCTAGGAAGGATTCCTCCAGACGGCCCATGAACAGGTTGGCATAGGAGGGTGCCACACGGGTGCCCATGGCTGTGCCTTGGATTTGATGGTAAATTTTCCCCTCAAAGGAAAATTAGTTGTTAAGTAGGATGAAATTGGTAAGGGTTATGAGGAATGAGGTATCAGGCTTGCGTTCAGAGGGACGTTGGGAGAGGTAGTGTTCCAGAGTGGCAAGGCCATGGGCATGTGGGATGTTGGTGTATAGGAAAGACCCCGCTGCAAGACCTGTCCAATCCACCCATCCAGCACTTCCTATTCCAGTCCTGTCACCGGCTTATCCTACCCTATCAGAGGCCGGGCCACTTGTGAAAGCAGCCACGTAATTTACCAACTGTGCTTCAAGCACTGTACAGCTTTCTATATTGGCAGGACCACCAACCGCCAAACTGTAGCCAAAAACAAGGTGGACCACACTGAGGCACAGCATGCAGCGCGGAGCACATGCTTGCTTTCAATGGCTGCTTCACAAGCCGGGCCATCTGGATCCTCCCATCCACCACCAGCTTTTCTGAACTGCACAGATGGAAGTTATCCCTACAATACATTCTCCGATCCCGAAATCAACCAGGCCTCAACCTACGATAATATATATATATATATATATATATATATATATATATATATATATATATATATATATATATATATAAAAATAGAAGTAGAAGACTTACCAAAAGGACCGGCTCGTCGATAGAAACAAATAAAATAAATAAAATCACACACAAACACACATTCAAGCTTTCGCAGCCTAGCTGCTTCGTCAGGCAGAAGGGAAGCAGAGGGAAAAGGAAATGATGAGGGTTTCAAGGGAGTGGATAAGGAGTCATTCCAATCCCGGGACAGGAAAGACTTACCTTGGGGGGAAAAAAAGAGGGTAAACAAAAACACACACACCCACACATTTACACAGACGCAAGTACACTTAGGCAGACACACTGTTGAACTGTAGAAAGCAAAGAAGTTAGAAGTTAGACAGACATGCCACTTGAGGCAGAGGCTCTGTCCAGAGAACCAAGGCAAAAATGTTAAGATGGTGGGTGGGAATTCAAATTTAGCGGAGGTTGAGACCAGGTGGGTAACGGGAAGAGAGAATATGCTGAAGGGCTAGTTCCCATCTCCGGAGTTCTGAAGGATTGGTGTCGGTGGGAAGTATCCAGATAACCCGGACGGTGTAACACTGTGCCAAGATGTGCTGGCCGTGCACCAAGGCGTGTTTAGCCACAGGGTGATCCTCATTACCAACAAACACTGTCTGCCTGTGACCATTCATGCGAATGGACAGTTTGTTGCTGGTCATTCCCACATAGAACGCTTCACAGTGCAGGCATGTCAGTTGGTAAATCACGTGGGTGCTGTGACAAGTGGCTCTGCCCTTGATTGTGTACACCCTCCGGGTTACGGGACTGGAGTAAGTGGTGGTGGAAGGGTGCATAGGGCAGGTTTTACAACGGGGGCGGTTACAAGGGTAGGAGCCAGAAGGTAGGGAAGGTGGTTTGGGGATTTCATATGGATGGACTAGGAGGTTACGGAGGTTAGGTGGGCGGCGGAAAGACACTCTCGGAGGAGTGGGGAGGATGTCGTGAAGGATGGATCTCATTTCGGGGCAGGATTTTAGGAAATATATATATATATATATATATATATATATATATATATATATATATATATATATATATATATTTCCAAACCTTAGAGTTCCTACCTCTCTATCCCAAACCTCGCCTATTTTGAGTGGTGTGTGAATGTGTGATCGTGTGTGTGTATATATATGTGTGTGTGTGTGTGTGTGTGTGTGTGTGTGCGCGCACGCTTGCATGTGTATGTGTGTGTATGTGGTCTTGTGTACTTGCAGTGTGCATGCATTTTCTATATATATATTTATTTTACTTTATTTTATTTTATTTTCTCCCCTCACCCGCCTCCCCACTCCATTCCTAAGCTGCATCTCGTTATTCCCATCTAACCCATCCCCACCACCGTGACGTAACCTTTCTATCCCCTCCCCCTCCCCTCCCCTCCCCTCCCGTCCCCAATTCGCTGCAGAGCGTGATTCGAAGTGTGGCAGTCGGAGGTGATGGTTGTATGACTGTGTTGTGTGCCTGTGTGATTGCGTGAGTGCTCTATTTTCTGAAGAAGGCCATGGCCGATAGCTGAATGTGTTGTATGTGTGTGTCTTTTGTGTGTGCCTGTCGCAGCTCGTCACCACGTCTTTGCGGTGAGTTGTAAACTGTCCTCACTATATGACAAATTCTTTATATTGACAGATGCCCTGACAGTGACATTCTAAGCATCCTACTACTGTGTCAGCTGGTAGTTCTGAAATATTCTGCCTATGGCGCCACTTATTATTGTACTTCTTAGACTACTGAATTTAAATCTACCTAAGTGACTGATTTATCAGTCACCTGCTCCTCTCTTTATGCTTTCCTTTCAACTAGTTTGAGTACTACTGTTTTCCCATAGCCTTTTTTTTTCCTTATTTATCATTACTCTTTTACTATAAGCCTCATCCATAGATACTTTGTTAGCAGCTGATTGTTATTCATTCCATAATCTCTGCACTTAGCGTTGTTTCTCCTACTAGCATGTACATTCATTAAGCAACAGTACAAAAATGTAAGTGTTTATTTTATCGCATTATATGAACTTATCTTCATTACAATCTATTTGGTTCGAAACTGCTTCAAATTTCTGTAACCGACTTTTGTACGTTCTATAGCCTTTAGTATAGCAATGCACTTGTTTGTCTGTATAGAGACCAGAAGAAGAGCACTCAAGCACCCAAAACCGGTCGTTAAAGTTAAAAATAAATAACCACAAGCAACTGGTTGCTGCATTTCATTAATTTATAAATTGTGATAAATAAGGATTCAGTTTCCAGGTTCTGAGTACTATTCATGGAAGTATCATCAATCAACCTCAATCAGACCAAAGGTTTGAGGGTTTGGGAGGCTAAGAAGGTTTCCGCTTGTCAGCCTATGAACAGGCTGCCATACAAGTGTCCAGGGCAGTTATATAGATTTTATTGTAAACTTTCCTTCAGAGGAAAATTAGTTATTTGTTAGGATGCTTTACTGGCCAGGCCATCTGGATTCTTTCCTCCTCACCACCTCATCTGAAGTCCCCAAATGGGAGTTTTCCTTACAACACATCTTATGGTCTTGCTACAATTCTGGCCTCAACCTAAGGCAACCTTTTATCCCAATACCCCATACCTAACATTTCTCCTATCTTAATGCTACACCTTCTTGCCCCCCCTCCCCCCCCCCAAATATAAATATTTTCTTCACTCTCCTGCCCCTCATCCCTTTACTGCTTTCCAAGCTGCAGCTCACATTGCCACCTGTCAGTACCTCCATGTTCCACCAGGTAGTGCAAAACATTCTATCCTCACTCTTGATTGTATGAATGCAAGTATGTTGCTTTGTGCTAAAGGCTGTGGCCATAAATTTAAGTTATGTGAAAGTGATGGCCTTTTCTATGTACTCCTCTGCAGCCTAGCTATTGTCTTTACGGTAAAATAAAGTGTTTTTTCCCCCCTTCTTCTTCTTCTTCTTCTTTACATAGAGAGAGTACTGGTATCTCAAATTATGAAGGTTGCATACTTAGCTTGCTTTCATCAATACAGCATATGAAACTTGTATTTTTTCTAAAAAAAGTGGACCTAAATAATAATTAGGAAGTATTTCACCAAAATTTGAACCTAATGTATACAAGTATTTCTTACCTTCTACACAATGGTCCTTACTGCACATCCTTGTGATAGTCTCATATTTCAGAATGTTGTCACATGTCTTCTTGGGACAGGTGGTTACACAAGGTCTGTATTCAGAACAGCGTTCATCACACTGCAAGGCTGTAAAATTACAAACAGTTATTTTAGATGTTTATGATTTTAAGCATAAAAACATAAGAAAGTGAGAGATAGTAAGAAAATTATATGCTATGTTGCATCAATGTTTCCATTGTCTTCACAATTTCTGAAATGTTGCTGTAAATGAAACTATCTGGTTGTTATCTGGCCATAAAAAGCTTTGTAGAATATGACCTTCTCTGCCTTTCTAAATGTTTTCCTGTCAGTCAAACATTCCATTATATTCCAGGTGCACACCCATGCTATTATTAATTCTTGTTGCTATATTTCAGCTGACAACTGTAAACCATTCTCAAGATGAGTTACTTGTAAAATCTAATAATAAAAAGTCCAGATTGGAATTAACAATATAGTAATAAGAACAGTTTACAACTCACAGCAAAGATGTGGTGACGAGCTGCGACAAGCACATACAAAAGATGCACACATACGAGATTTTAAGCTATTGGCTATGGCCTTCTTCAGAAAACAGAACATTCACTCAATCACAAAGGCACACAACACAGTCATACACCCGTCACCTCTGGCTGCCTCACTTTGAATCATACTCTAAGGTGTGTAAATAGGGGTGGGGAGACGAAGGGGGATAGGAAGGTTGCGTAAAGGTGGTGGGGATGGATAGAGCATGGCTTAGACGGAAGTAAGGACATGCAGCTTAGGAATGGAGTTGGGAGGCGGGTCAGGCGAGGAAAATAAAATAAATGTAGATATAAAAACAAAATGTGTTCACGATGCGCGCGCGCGCACACACACACACACGCATACACTAGGAGAGGTTTAGGACAGAGAGGTAGGAACTGTAGGGATAACTACTGCATACTGCACAGATGGAAGTTAACCCTACAGTTCATTCTCTGATCCCAAAATCATCCAGGCCTCAACCTACAATAACTTCCCTTTTTCCAACACCTTACAGTTCCTACCTCTCTATCCTAAACCTCTCCTATTTTGAGTGGTAAGTGTATACATGTACATGTGTGTTTGTGTGTGTGTGTGTGTGTGTGTGTGTGTGTGTGTGTGTGTGTGTGCGCGCGCGCGTGTGCAACATGCATTTTTGGGTGTGCACATGTTTTATTTTAGTATCTATATTTTTATATCATTTTTATTTTACTTTTATTTTTATTTTATTTTATTATTTTATTTCATTTTCCTCCCCTCACCCACCTCCCCACTCCATTCCTAAGCTGCATCTAATTACTTCCATCTAGGCCATGCTGTACCCATCCCCACCACTGTGACACAATCTCCCCCCGCCCTCCCCTCCCGGCTCCTATTTACAAACTGCAGAGTGGGATTTGAAGTGCAGCAGCTGGAGGTGATGGTTGTATGACTGTGTTGTACGCCTGTGTGATTGAGTGAATGTTCTATTTTCAGAAGACCTTGGCCAATAGCTGAAAATGTTGTATGTGTCTTTTTCATGTGCCTGTCACAGTTCTTTGCAATGTCTTTGCAGTGAGTTATAAACTGTCCTCATTACTATATTGAGTTACTTGTAATACTTTTTAAACAACATGGAGTGGTCTCTGATACATACACAGTTTCTCCATAGTATTGTGTACATTGATTTAAAAATACTGCAAAAAGGCTGTAATATTATCATCCAAAACATCAGAAAAATGAGATATTTCTACTGTTCCAAAAGTCTATGATGTATTTATATAGAGTCTAAAGCATCAGATGAAACTCTGCATCAATGCTGGGATTTAAACTGGGGTCTCCTGCTCACTAGGCAGTTATATGGCCGTTAACTGCTTGCTCGCTGGCATATTCTCAAAAAATCAACTGTAGCTGTAGCTCAAAATATGTCACATTATAGTTTCTACAACAAAAATTAAATTACAATACAAATTTGTTCCTGTGGAAACATTTCTTATAACAACCTTTCTGCAAGAAGACAAAATATAGAATTACTGGCCAATGCCAAGAAAAATTCTGATTTTCGAATGAAACTGAACATATCTTCATAGTGGAAATAGCACATAATTATTACTATACTTATATTCTGTTTATCTAATTTATTTAAAGCTGCTATGCCAAAAACTGTGGTTCTACCAAAGCCCTATTTTTGCAGAAATTGAATAGGCATTTTCCCCCTCAGTAACTACAATTGATCTCCATCAGAGGTCTGTCTCCTGAATTTTCCTTTAAATTATAGAGAAATGGGAATACATGATTTTGTTTCAAATTAATATGTCCAACATCCTTTAGGTAAAAATGGTTACAGGATCGCAGGTAGTAAGGAGTCATTATTATTTTCAGTAACACACATTCTGACTGCAACTGCATGATTTATTTTTATACGATTTATTATTATTATTATTAAAGGAAATGGGGCATAGGGGACAGTATGTTTGACAGATCTTTGGCCAACTGACAACACAACACTGATCTGTCAAAAAGTCCCAAATTCCAAAAATTAAAATGATTATTTTGGTAACAGAACGAACTACAAAGCAGTTTATAACACGAGCGTGTATTAATTCTTCACATTATTATATTATAATATAGAGTGAAAGTGTCAATTGAAGTAACACATTTGTGGAAATAAATAAAATTTCTACACCTGGGAAGAAAACATTGATTGTGATACAATCATGGCAGGTGGCACGTGAGGGATAGTAGAGATAATGATAATAGTTTCAATGTTGTCCATCAACAGACAGCATTCTAACATAGCTGCCAGAGCATCATATGTGGGTACCCTTTAATAGGCGATGTTTACAGGCATAAGGCTCAGTGTGATATCAAACAGGCAACATGGCACACAGATGACCTCATGTTTCCTACAGCCACCTGAACAAGTTTGAAAGGGGTCAAATTGTTGCCTTCCAAGTGGTGGGACGGTCCCTTTGGAGAATTGCCTCACAAGTGGCAACAGTTGTTGAAGAATACTGGTTGCAATGGTTAAGTGAACATTCTTATGGCCATAAAGAAGATACGGGACATCCGTGCAGAACAGACATCTGCCAAGATAGTTGTATTATAAGGGCATCAGGGTCTGATCATAAAGCTACCACAACACATATAAGAGCGTTTGTGAGCACAGTATTGCCAACTCATTACTAACAATGCGACTAAGGCCAAGGACACCTCTAACCCATCATCCACTCATGCCACCAACATTGACATGCACAGCTTTACTGATGCCATCAGAGGATCACTGGGAAGATGGATTTCTGCGCTGTGGTCTTCAGTAATGAAAGCAGATTCTGCATACATGTATGTGATAGTCGTTTGTGCATACAACTTAGAACTGGTGAGCACTATATTGTAGAGCACATTTGTCCAATACATACCACCCCACCATCAGATCTTTGGGTCTAGGTTGCAATAATCTACAACTCGTGTTCACCTTTGGTATATGTGTACGAAATGCTGACAGCAAATGGTACATGCAGAATGTTGTAAGACCTATTAGTTTGCCATTCTTGCAACAGAAAGGTGTTGTGTCATTCCAACAGCATAATGCTTGCCAACATACTGCATGTGCTCTGCACAACATACAGCAAATTCCCTGCCCAGCACACGATCGCCAGACTTGTGTCCAATTCAGCACTCATAGGATATGCTGGGACAACAACTGACATGTGCAACTTGTCAACTCAGAACTCTTACAGAAGTTTGTGAACAGGTTAAACAGGCATGGAATAATGAATACTCTATGATCAAACAGATGCCAGAATCATCACCTACATTACCAGCAGTGGAGGCTACACGATGTATCAATATACCTGTTTCAGCATGGCTCAAAACCTGGATCTCAGTCCATTTGAGCTATTGATCTGTAAATGTAATCATTTCATCTATCCATTTGCACTTTTTCAACAATAAATCTTGAGTGAATTGGAATACTTTTAGAGGATGTACAAATTTTTAATTCCAGCAGTGTATATAAACATGGCCTGAAGCTGACACTCTAGTCATAATGATCCCTCACAATATATTTATCTACAACCAACGTAACAGCAATTTGGGTTTTATTAAATAAATGTCTCAAAGGGATATCCTGTGTCCTGAAGGCTCAGTATATCATAAATTATAGACAATGACACGAAACTGAGTAACAATTGGTGATCAAGATACATGTCAACATAAACAGCTGTCATTCCCTTTACTGCTGCTCATGCAACAGTATTCAATTCTTAAACACCAGTTCTAAAATTTACCCAACTGCAGACTGGTGCAGTTATAGACAACGAAGGTAACAAATGGTCTCCTATTCATTTCGTATGCTGTATATCTCCAAAATATGCAATAGATCATGACATAAACTGTTGATTATTTTAATAACAGTGTGCATGGGAATAAGGTTATGACATATGTATTAATGAGTGATCATATGTGTTGTTGTTGTTGTTATCTTCAGTCTGCCGACTGGCTTGATGTGCTCTTCACACTAGCTTGTCTTGTGTAAGCCACTTCATCTGAGAATAAGAACAGCAACCTACAGCGTTTTTAATTTGCTTACTGTATTCATCCCTTGGTCTCCCTCTATGATTTTTACCCCATACACTTCCTCCTATTGCCAAGTTGACAATTCCTTGATGTCTCACAATGTGTCCCACCAACCTGTCCCATTCTGTTGAGCACTTCCTCATTAGTTACGTGATGTACCAATCTAATCTTCATCACATTTAAAAAAATCTTGCATCATCTTTTTGTCTGCATTTCTTATCATCAAAGTTTCACTCCCATACAGTGCTTCACTCCAGACAAATGCTATCAGAAATTTCTTCCTAAAATTTAAACCAAAATTGGATGTCAAAAAATTTTGCTCCTTCAGAAATGATTTTCTTCACATAGCCATTCTGCCTTTTACACCTTCTTTACTTTAGCCATAAAAAAGTTATTTTGTTACCCAAATAACATAATTCATCTAATACTAATCTAATTCCTTCAGTATCATCTGATTTTCTGACACTACTCATTTTACTCTTTTTATATCTTATATCTTCCTTTCAAGACACTGTCTATACAATTTAACTGCTCTTAAGTTCCTTGCTGTCTCTGACAGAATTACTATGTTATCAGCAAACCGTGACATTTTTATTTATTTTCCCTGAACTTTAATTCCTTCTCCAAATTTCTCCTCAATGTTTTCATTTAACAATCCTGTCTTACTCCCCTTCCAACCACTGCGACCCTTTCATGCCATTCAACTCTAATAACTGCTGTTGTAATTCTTTGCTCAAAACATTTTACTCCTGATACCTTCAGAATTTGAAAGACTGTATTCCAGTCGACATTGTCAAAAGCTTTCTCCAGATCTACAAATGCTAAAAATGTAGGTTTTGATTTCCTCAACCTATCTTCTAAGATAAGTCATAATGTGAGTATTGCCTTGCGTGTTCCTAAATCTCTCCTAAATCCAAAGTGATCTTCCCCAAGGTTGGATTCAACCACATTTTCCATTTGTTTGTAAATAATTTGTATTAATATTTCGCATTCATGACTTACTAAACTGTTAGATCTGTAATTTTACCATTTGGCTGCACTTGCTTTCTTGAAGTTGTGGCTGCACTTGCTTTCTTGAAGTTGCATGGCATTTTCCCTGTATCACACATCTTGCATACCAGGTGGAACAATTTCTTCATGAATGGCTCTCCTAATGATGTTAGCAATACCGACAGAATATCAACTACTCCAGGTGCCTTGTTTCTACTCAAATCTTTTAGTGCTCTGCCAAATTATTCTCCCAGTATCATATCTCCTATCTCATCTTCCTCTACTTTGTCTTCAATTTCTGGAATACTGCCTTTAAATTTATGTCCTTTATATAAGCCATCAATATATTCCTTCCACCTTTCAGCTTTCCCTTCTTTGCTTAGCACTGATTTACCATCTGAATTCTTGACATTCATACTGCTGCTTTTCTTATCTCCAAACTATTTCCCCCCAACCTTTAAATGAGTTTTACATCCATCCTCTACATCTGACATGGTGACACCATGTCTTGGCTGATAACCTGAGAATATTTCATCAATAAAATATTGCTAACAATGCAATGGGAGTGTTATATTACTAGTTTCAACATGTGCCAGTAGTCTGAATATGATAATATTGTTGACAATGGACAATAATATTGTTGAAATTGCAATGGGAACATTACATCACTTTTAATCTAGAGATAACTACTGTCTTGTCAAACCCTATTTCATCATTGTAAAATATTCATCTGCATCTATAAACAAATACACACAAAAATAATATAACATAATTACTGAGTTAATCTACACAGATAGTATGACGTTTTTCCATTATGGAAATACAAGATGCATCTGAATAGTTTGGTGAATAGTCCCATATTTTACAAATCATGCTGGCGAGGATGAGATGTCCATGCATACACACTGAGAAACGTTTCAACAAGTGCTCCCTACTGTGCAAAGCACTGCAGAGAAGTGGTGGTACACGCTAACAGCTAACAGGACCAGTGTGAGAACTCATGTCATTGCAACATGGAGTGCAAAATGGAGCAATGCATTAAGATCAAGTTTTGTTTCAAATTAGATAAAAAGGCAACAGAGACCCATGGGATGTCAAGCAAGTGTATGGCATTGAAGCAGTAGAGTGAGTAAAAAGTGTGTATTTGATTGCTTATGGAGACCCAACAGTGCAAGGCCTCAGTGCTTCGAGCGATTCTACAAGGAGCGTTTGATGACAGTTTCTAACAGCTGTACAACTGATGTTAGAAGTGTACTGTAGCCAATGGTGATTACTTTGAATGGTAGTTAAGTAATTTTGTTTGTAACTCTTCCTATACTTCCTTAATTTTTCAGATGCGCCTTATATTACAACAGATCATGGTACTGAAAAATATCTATCAGCATCATGTTTTATCAAACTCGAATTTGGTATTAGTTCAGGAAAACTGTTCTAAGATAAAAGAAAAAAAAGAGAAAAAGAAAATGGAGGGGAAAGAGGGAAAGCAGCAACAGAGAAAGAGAGGGGGGGGGGGGGAGAGGGAGCATGTAAACTTACGGCACAGCTGTTGAGTTCTCCATTTAACAGGCACACCATGAATGTTGCATTCATGAGCATAAGCTGCCAGAGCTGTACATAAACAGTCACAGTCACCTCCCTGGTCACAGGCACAGGAGTCAAATATGCACCTATAAAAGATTACATGAGTATAATTAGTAATTTATAAATTCATCACACTTTAGAAATTGAAAAGAGAAAAAAGAAAGAATGTCTTCATTTAGCTGATATTTCATTGGCCACATCTCCCCATTTAATCTGTATCTGGAGTGAATTTCAGCCTGAAGTTCCATTCTCTCAAACTCAATCCTTCTGATGTCATTTCCCCTTAACAATGACATACAATAATGTCAACAATAGAAGGTCCAGTGAGGAATCTGTTGGGCTGCCAGAGATTGCTTACATTTGTCGATGAGTGTGCCTGAGTGATTGTGTGGATGAGTGTTCTCCTTCTGAGGAAGGCTGTGTCCAAAAATTTAGAATTGTGTGTGTGTGTCTTTTATTTGTGTCTGTTGGTAGCTCAATGTTCGTCTATACGGTGAGTTGTTCACTATCTACTTATTAACATACAATAATGTAATTCTCCATGAGCGTAGAGCAGAATATTAGGAAGCTGCAAGTGGAAGTTTTTTGTAAATAGAGTTAGTATTGGAGACATTGCAAATTTAAACCTTTTGTGTGAGTGGGCAACTTATCATGCCTCTCATTGTTTATGGCATATCATTTCTTGAACTGTGTGATAGATGGTTCTGATGAATTTGTTTAATGGCATGCAGGATCAAGGGCTAAAACAGAACTCAACCATATTTTAGATTAATGAAAAATGATAATAAGAGCCAAAGAACAAAATCTGTGGATATGTGATTTTAAGGTCAATTGCATACAGGCTAACAGAGAAAATAAGCAGTACAGCAGTCAGACATTAATTGAGAGAAATGTATTACCAGTCAGAATATGGGGTACAGAATGAAATGGAGTGATCATGACACCCTAAAAACATAATACCTAAAACAATAATTAGCTGTCAAACTTTATGAAATAGATCAAGAGCGAGATGTAGAGACTACATGGCATATAACAACACTTACAAATGGAAAGTCCAAGTTTTGCAGAGAAGAGAAAGTAAGAAAGACTTTTTCTCATCATTATCAGCCATAGCCTGGTTTTAAACATGTAGATAATTTTATCAAATGAAACAGTGTTTACATCCATTTCTAAAAGTTTACAACACAATATTCTCTGCTACAAATGTAAGGTGGGAAAGGTTGTAACTTACTACATTTTCTCTACAACAATTATCTCTAATGTCCTTTCTTAACAACCAGAGTGCTAACTTACTTTGAAAAATTCTACTCTATGGCAGCTAAGGAAAAGCTTATCACTGGTAATACTTTTACAGAACACATGAAAATAAGAATATTGCAACAAAACTGTCAAAACCAAATGTACTGGAAGCCTTTGAATGCAGCCACTGTTTGACATTTTAATGTTTTTCATATGTATATCTTCTCTAAGGTATGTGCAATCATTCACCTGTATATATACAGGTGCAATATTCCTGGTGATGTTAACACATCTACCACAGTCACAAAATTTTACAAAAATTCATCATTAAATAATATCTACTTAGCATGCATTTTTGGAAAACAAATATTTTAAACTTACCTGTGTAAATAGGGTTCAAATGGCACTTCAGAATGGCAGCTGCGGAATACTTCAGACTTCAGTATACTACATTTCTGAACCGCCCAAATTTCACGTTCTGGGTGCTTTTTGCATGTATCCTAGGTGAAAAACACATTTTATTAGTCTCAATAGGAACAACAAATGTGGCAATATTAATGATAAGAATTTATAACTAAATATCTATTTTTCACTTCTTTCTAACAATGGGAAAGCCAGGTTGAAATGTCAATAATAGAAGAATAGATAACACATCAATCTAAAGATGATCACTGAGCAGCAGACAGCACATAATATGAGACAATCAAGAATATAATGACAATTTACAACTCACTGCAAAGACATACAATGAGCTGCAAAAGGCACATAAAAAAGACACACACAAACAACACTTAAGCTATTGGACATTGGTATTCTTTGTAATAGAGAACGTTTACATATTCATGCAGGCACACTTCACAGACACACAACCATCTCTGACTGCTGCACACCGAATCAGTACTGATGTGAATCAGTAATGTTTCGGAGTGTGGCAGCCAGAGACTGTTGTGTGTCTGTGAAGTGTGCCTGAGTGAGTGTGTGAATGCTCTCTATTCAAAGGAAGGACAATGGCTGATAAAGTAAGTGTTGTATGAGTGTGTCTTCTTTATGTTCCTGTTGCAGATTGTCATACATCTTGGCAGAAAGCTGTAAACTGTCCTTATTATACTGCTGAATTCCAACCTGGACTTTCCATTACTAAATAAGACAATCACATTCACCTAACTTGAATTTTCAGCCATGGCATTCCGTCATTCACCAGAAAAAGAAAAACATACATTCACATGATCACTTAGACATAGATGTGTATGATAAACGTCTCTGATCACTCCAACACTGGATAACTTTCTGATGAAGACCACAGAAGAAATTTAAGTTGTGTGAATGTGGCAGTCTATTTAATGTGCCTGTGTGTGGCTCAGAAATGGTCTTCAAGATGATTTGTTATCTACATTGACATCTCACTCTTATCTGAACAGGGGCAGATCCAGGATGGCCTGCTGGAGAGGGGGGGGGGGGAGGGGGGGTGAAAGAGTTCTCATCGTCAACACTAGAAGTAGAAAGACTCTAGTACTGGCCACTCCCTTTTACCCCGCCCACATACAAGCATTCGCAAACATTGGTGGCTTCTTCAGGAAAAGAGGAAGGAAGGAGAGGAGAAAGGGAAGGATACGGTTTTTAAGGAGTCATTCCAATTCCAGAAATGGAAGGACTTACCTTAGTGTTGTGATTTTATTTGTGTCTGTCGATGAGCCTGTCCTTTGGGTAAGTCATCTGTTTTCTATTTTTTATATAAATTTATCCCACCAGGAAAGTTTCCTAGCTTTTGCAGCCCAGCTGCTTCTTCAGGCAGAAGGAAGGAGAGGGAAAAGGAAATGATGAGGGTTTTAAGGGAGTGGGTAAGGAGTCATTCCAATCCCGGGACAGGAAAGACTTACCTTGGGGGAAAAAAGGAGGGTAAACAAATATACACACACCCACACATATACACAAACGCTAGCACACCTAGGCAGACATACTGTAGAAAGCAAAGAAGGTGTACTGACCATCTGCCCCTCCAAAATACAATTGGCTATGAGTCGAGGAAGATATGGCAATCAGTAGGAACTCTTTGGTTTTATGTCGCACATTCAAATGGACATTTGAGTAAGGGAGAGAGGGAGACAGAAACTAGATAAAACATCACTGAGTGATGGAATGTAGGTGAGAGGCAGTTAGGTGAGGGACGGTAGGAGAAAGAGACAGAAATTTTGTGTATCATTCCCAATCTACAAAAATAAACATTCACCTTGAGGACAGCTTTTTTTTTAATACACAAGAGAAAGAGAATTTTTACACAACTCACCACAATTGCAAATGATTCTGGACAGTATGGCTGAAGCTTCCAAGAATCACCAAAGAGTACTGGTGATACCTCACTTATACCTCCAGAAGGTGTCTGGAAATCATCAGCTTCATTGTTGTTGAAGTTTCCACAGAGGCCTTTCACCTGAATAACAAGAATAAATTTATGCACAATAAAGTATGTAATTAATAGTAATAATAAATTAAATGTCATAATTACATGAGAAAGTGCAATTCGACCAAGCTTCATTGCATAACTAATACATGATGAATGACAATGGGAGGGAGAATAAATATCACACTAAAAATGTGCAACTAAAAACTGTTTAGCAACAGCTTCAAATGTGATAACACTCCATACATGGAGAAGTACTCGACTAAGTCTTTTCATGAAAAAGGAGACATGCATGATTGTGGAAACATCAGGGGTATAATAATACACATACCATAGCATTAAAATCTGGGAAAAAGTCATCTTACTCCAACACACTCAACATACCTCATTAACAGAAAATCAGTTTGGATTCACAGGAGGAATGGTAATCATGGATGCTATTGACTGAATAAGAGACAATATGATACCCCAGACCTTTCAGAATCATGTAATATGGCTCCAAGTCACTTACTACAAAAATTTTTGTACACAGTATATTAATTTAAAAAATAAAAATAAAACTGTTTACTACTGGGCCAATCAAACGTGTACCCATCTCAAAGTGCTAATGAGTGCAACAAATAGGAAACTTTCTCAAAGGAGCATAAAAAGTGCAGAAAGTTTGCACATTTCTTGAACATCTGGTAAATAATGAATATTGAAGACTAAAATAAGGATTAATAAACACGTATAACCTGTATTGTAAACTTCACTCCTTTAATTGAGGATGAGTGAGGGAAACTAAATAAGTCTTGAACAGAAATTTTGTGAAACCCATTACTGGGAGTATGTTAATTTGTTGTGAATCTCAAAGGCCAGAAAACATATTGTAGAGATTACTTGGGTGGTTAGTATTGTGTCACTGAACTATATACCAGAACCAGTATTTTCTGCCAAGACTATTAGAAGAGCTGTTGTGTTCCTTCAATTATTATTCATAACTATACATAGAAAAATGTAACCGAGTACAGTCATATATAACTTTCTCAATGCTAATTACAAGAATTTGCTCTCTTAATCCTAAACAATTAATATTAAAAATATATTTATCTTTCAACAAACAGAATAGAGCAACAATGTAAGTATGTATATAAAAATACTTGTTACCATTTTCTATAATATTTCCCTTGGTTTAAATGTGTGTGTACCAAAGTTCAGTGACTGTGTATTCCACTTACCAGTCCTTTCCATCTTGGACCCACTTTAACATAAACTCTTGTACCACGATCCCACTGAAGTACAAGGTCCAAGTCTGGTACTTCAGAAAAAACAAAGAGTCCAGCTTCACGGACTTGTATCCTAAAATTGCAGGCATAACAAAATCAGTCATTTAACAATGAAAAGTAAAGACCTGAATGACAATAATAGAGGATAGCAGACAACTCACCTCAAGGACAAATACTGAGCTGCAGACAGGCACGTAGAATAGACAAGCACATTCACACAACTTAACTTTTCAGCTTCAGTCTTCATCAGTAAAAGGCACAAACAAATTTCACACCATCACTCAGACATAACTCTAGCACACATGACCACAAAATCTGGCCACCCCACCACAACTGGGATCCTGTAATTAATGCTCATTAGATAAATGTAGTATTACTATATGTAAACTACTAATGTGTTCGGTTTTTATCACATCTGAGATGTTTGATGCTCAGATGCTAAAAATATTGGATATTAGAGAGTTGTGCTGGTGCGGCCAGAGATAGCTGTCATGTGTTAATGAGTTATCTCTCAATGACTGCGTGACTTTAAGTGTATCTTTTTCTGATGAAGCTGCTAGACGAAAATTTAAGTTGTGTAAATATGATTGTCTATTCTATGTGCCTGCCTGTGGCTCGGAGATCATATTTACAGGGAGTTCCTGTTCATCCTCTATTACTCAAAGTCGGTCATTTCTATGAGTACAATTAACAAGAATAGATTATGAGAAGAATACGTATGAATTCCCCCCCCCCCCCCCCCCCCCCTCACAAAGACATCAGCATAAAAAAATTAAAAAAAAAAAAAGGTTGAAATCCCTGTTTCCAATAGATGATACACTTATTTAATATGGTGGTACATAATACTCAGCTATAAAAAGTGATTGGCAAACCATTTATATGGATATTTCTGGTGGTTGGCAATGACTATTAGGCTACAAAATACTTTTAAACTGCTGCTAGTATTCCAAACTTGCTGATTTCCTTTGTTCTAGTCATTGAAAAATAATAGATGAAACAGTACATAAGAAGACTCAGAACCTGAATGAACTGTCTGCTGGCATTAACAGGTATTGTCGGCAACAACCCACCATTAGCATCTCCTCTGCCTCCCAAAATGAGGTATGATCTAACTCAAAAGTTAGATTATATGATACAATACTGAACTCACTCTTGTGGGTCTCTTTGTGCACTACTAATGTGCTCATTTCTTCTCCTTTCCATGTGCTTCAGAACCCATCAAAAAGTAACCTTGTTCCTTGATGCTGTTGAAAAAGGAAAAGGATGCCCTGTATATTCTAAATCACTTAAGAGGTCTGTTTAAAACATTCCAAAATTTTTCACAAAATGTTCTATGTTTACCTTTCACTTATGTGTATCATCTCCTTCAAAATACATGACCTCCACAATTAACATAGTACATGGCAATGTCATATTTCCACTTCTTGAAGCTGTATTGGTATGGCCATTGCTGGATTGTGCAAAGCACTATATCTACATATTTTCTATTGTCTCATCTGTTGTGCCAAATCAACAGGGTTGCATCACCATTTCAAGGAACATCTCCTTCTCATTTGTGCAGCTCTGCACAGATTGTAATGCAATGATCTTTCTGGTTTTAATTCATGAGCTGTTGCTCAAAATTCCAAGCAACACAATGCATTCCAAGATGCTTTATCATAATTTCATGAACATGATACAACTGAAATGTTACATTCTTCTGCAATCTCTCTGAGAGTCAGTCTTCGATTTCCTTGACGTTTGTGACATGAGCATCATCGGTAGATATTGAAGAGCATCCTGAACAAGGACTATCTTTAACATCTGTAACACTGAGTAAGGCTTAGGCACTAATCACCATAGGTTACCTGTATCATTCAGCATGTGTCTGAAAATTTGTTTGTGTTTCATCCAAAACTTAATGTAGATGCATTACTCCTCTGACTTTTCCACTGTGAAATTTGCAAACTGTGCATCACAAAATTCTACATAATAGAAAATTGAATAATAATTAACAGACATACAATAATGGAACTTCCAGCTACTACACATTCAAATGTATTTCACTCCAACACTCCACTGGCAAGAAATTAGAAATGATCTAGAATTTTTAGAAAAGATCTCTTATAACATATACGGTCTTATAGCAGTAACAAGAGACAACAGGTTAGATCTCGGATTATTGACTACTGGCCAGCAGACACATCAGGGTTCATGCATTGACCACCAGGAGTGTTGGAAACCATCTTCTTGTTGTAGTCTGGTGTTCCATAAGAATAATCTTTTAGCAATTGGTTTATTGTTTTCTTTTGTTTGCACATTTAGTTACTTGTACTGAATTTGTTTTTGTATTAAAGAGTTACATAAATTTTTCCTTGTTATCAGGTGTAATGTGAAAGTATGTCATTTATAGATATAAAGTGTTGGTACACATCAAGAATATTTTGTATCTAATTCTCGTTGTGATATACAAGCCTAGCATACTACAGTTTTTGACAATCTTCACTGTAACATCAGACATTTTGCAGATCATGTAGTCACCAGTACTGAAGTACTTTTGGAATCAGTTAATTCACAAAATACATTAAAATATCAATGTGTGATGATTCAATTGCCTTTTTCTGCTATGTTTGCTTGACTATCATGGTTGTTATTGTTGTGTTCTTCAGTCTGCAGAGTGATTTGATGCAGCTCTCTACACTACCCTGTCCTGTGCAAGCCTCTTCATCTGAGAATATGTACAACAACCTACATCCTTTTTAATCTGCTTACTGTATTCGTCCTTTGCTCTCCCTCTGTGATTTTTACCCCACCTTCTAATGCTAAGTTGACGATTCCTTGATGTCTCAAAATGTATACCACCAACCTATCATCTATTAGTCAGGATATGCCAGAAACTCCTTTTCTCCCAACACTGTCCACTCATTACTAAACACAAAAGTCTAAATCCAAAGAAACAGAAGGGTAATGCAACTAATTTGTATACACCTTACCTACATAATTTAAGAAAGCAATTAAAAATATACTATTATAAATCTTGCATTAATAATGAATATAAACCTTTACATGCTGAATTAAAAAAGACTTACAGAAAAGAAATAATTATTGCAAAAAAAGGGCCAATGATCACTTTATATCTCAATCAAGTAACTAATGCAAAGCAGCTTGGAAAGTTGTTAAAGCTGAAACTGGGTTTACTGCCAAGAGGTTGGCCATTCCTCTAAGTGTGGAGGAGCTAAATTACAATTTCATAAATTCAGGTAAGTTAGCAATATCAGATGATAGTAAACTGCAAGACAAATTGAATAGGCTCCCCAATTCTCAGGAAGTAGAGCAGAGGCTAAACTCGACAAAATTTGAATGGAGAACAGTCTATCCTAAGGATACATTGAACGTAGTGAAGTCACTGACCAACTTTAGAATCAAAGACATCCATAGTTTTTCTAATGTTATCATAAAACGAGTTATAGACACTATATGATACCATTAACTTACCTTGTAAATAACATTTTTATAGAAGGTACATTTCCAGACTGTCTCAAACTGACAATTGTTTTGCACATATATAAAAAGGAGACAGATATTCACCCCAAAACTACAGGCCTATTGCAATAGTAGCGGTAATATCAAAAATTATTGAATCTGTAATGAAAAACTAGTTAAATGAGTACTTTGAGTGTAACAACCTACTTAACAAATCCCAATATAGGTTCCGAAGTGGGCTATCAACCATCAAGGTGGTACAAGATGTGGTATCGACTTTACTAGATGGCTTTTAAAATAGACAAACCACTCATGCTACTCTTGTATATCTATCTAAGGCATTTGATACTGTCTCGCACAACATTTTAATTGAGAAACACAAAAGATATTGGGTAATTGAAACAGAACTAGCACTACTTAAATAGTACCTAATGAACAGAAAACAAATGGTTGCTGTTAACTCTAATAATAAATCTGACTTTCAGAAAGTAATATATGGAGTCCCACAAGGATCTGTGCAGGGACCTTTCTTATTTATTGTATATGTAAACGACTTACCCAACACATTACCTTATAAATCAGTTATGTATGCTGATTACACAACTTTCATCACATCACATAATAAGATGAATGTTGCCCATCAAATGAACAATTCCATGATGGAAAAAGCGGCTCAGTGGTTCCAGGAAAATAGACTAACACTAAACAATGGTAAAACAGAACACAGAATATTTTCCCCTGGTAACATTAGTCATGGACAGGATGAATTCACGCTCCCAGTCAAATTGCCGGGCATTTATCTAGACACTAAATTATCCTGGAATACCCACACAGAAAAGCTGTGCAGTAAGTTGGCAAGAGTGATGTATCTCCTAAGGAAATTAAAAAGCTGTGTGAGTAAGGAGATTATGCTTATGGCGTACTATGACATTAACCATATCCACTTACATTATGGAATACTTCTTTGGGGTAACTCTGCCAGACTAGAAGATGTCTTCCTCTGGCAGAAGAAAGCCATAAGATGTATTTTTGGGTTAAGCAACCAAACCTCCTGTAGACAGTACTTTACTAGGCATAAAATACTCACACTCCACAGTCTATATATCCTCAAAACATTCATGCATGCCAAAGAGAATGTCCATACGTATGAAATTACCGTATTTGTGCGGATATAGGCTGCGTGCGAATATAGGCCGCACCTAAACTTTTGACACGAGATTATAGAGAGGAAAAGAGCCTGTGTAGTTTCTGAAACCTACATGGATACATGAAGTTTATGGGAGGTATAGATAGGGAGAGTAAGAACTGTGCCTTCTTTGTGTGGTGTCGCATGTCTGAAATGTGCGCCATATACTTTCGCCATGCGCCGTCATATGAGCACGACATGGCGTACTTTAAACATCAGCCATGAGTGCCCTATGCTGCTCGCGGCCACCAGTGAACTGTATCGACCACTTGGCAATAGAACAGGTACCAGATAAGACTCTGATCAGCAGGCAGGCTTACACCTAGTGTTCAAGATGTTAGGAAAGCACATTCCACTTGTCTGCAGATACAGAAGTTAAGTATTGTACTATTTCTACAAAATATATATCTTGTACTAATCTAGCTTAGTGTTTCTAGTTTCTGCTGTCGCACTGGTTGGTCACCTCAGGCTCTATTCCCGCACACATGTGCATCCTACATCCACTCGGCCACCGACACCTAGGACAACTGATGGCGACGAGACACAAAACTTTGGTTTTACAAGGCAGTAATACAAGTGGTGGAAAATTTGTTCTTCTGGATGATTAAAGTTGCAGTTGTGAGCAGTTTTTCATTACTCCGTAGACAAAAACAAGTCTGGAAAAGAGCTGTAGACTCACCTTTCCTACAGCTTGCCGACCTCATAAGAAATACAAATTCAAAGAAAAGATGAAGACCATTGTTATCTGACTAAATGGAAAGATGCATTTCATAATGCAAACTGGAATAAAATCGATAAAGGATTGCTTGGTTTCCAGCAAATGCAAGGACAGAGAAGAAAATAATTTTCTGCTGCAAAACATGCAAAAGGAAGCATGAACTTCACGCAGGAGAATGCTTTACAAAGTATCATACAGAAAAAAAATTATAAACTAACACCAATGCCGTTTCAAAAAATCATCTAAATGAATATAATGATACTTAACACCCTTACCCATATAAAATAAATAGGAGTATTAATATGTCATGTATTTTATTAATTACTTTTTATTTTGCACAGAAAATTTTAAGTTATTCTTTAATTTAAAAATTCGGTAGAAGAATTTACCTGTTAAGAGAAGTTATGTCAGGAACTGGGTTGTCCCTGATGAATGTTATGCTCTCTTTTTTATTTGCAAAATCAACAACCATGCTCACTGACTTGGAACATGTGGCACCTAGAGAACTGCATGGCACATTCTGGAAAATGGGGGCAAAAGGGGGAAAATAAGATAATTAAATAATAGCAGTAATGCTTTTCTTAATCAAAACATTATTGGTTTTTTAACTAGTCAGTCCGTTGTGGCAAGGCTTATTTATTATTAAGTGAGATCTCATACAAACATCTGTATATTAAAAGTTATGGAGTGACTGAACATTTGGTTTCAGTTACAGACAGTTTCAGCCAAAATATTGGTTTTGGCCACAGTTTTGGTTTTGGGCAGAAATCAGCCGAATCTTCAGCTTGGCCGAAATTACCTTTCTTGAACTTACTAACACTTACAGGATGCCAACCATACACCATACAGGCGCGCTCGACCTGGCGTTGCCGACGGTGCCCGTATGGCGAACAAGCAAGATCATTCTTTCCATCTTAAGCATGTTAAGCACGTCTCCCAAGCAGTTTTTTCATGAAATGTGGAGGTAGTTAATTGTTCATTCACCTGATGGCAGTGCCTTTTGGCTATCTCAACCTTGAGGTGACTTACTGCTTGTTCACCAGATGGCAGACAGTGATACAGACAATCAGTCACAACCTGTGCTGTCTGGCAATTTGCAGGGAGCAGGACTGGTCAGAACTAGACAATCATCCACAGCTGCCTGTGTTCCAGGAGGTAGTTGGTGTTGCCTCACATTTTTCAGATGTCACTGAAGAGTCTGAATATTTTAGTTACTTCTTTGATGACAGCATAAATGGGCAAACCAAGAGTGAAACAAATCAGTATGCTGACAGTACTATAGCAGAATGAAACATAACGGTTGTCTAAACATAAGCTCTATGTGGCACAAACAATCTGTGGTAAAGTTACACGAAATATACTGATTTGGGCATTGCGTTCCTCAGTGCTTCCAGGATTACTGCACAAGAAATAATTACATTTGATCTCCAAAAACTTTTGTTGCATGTATTTGCTTTTAGACTTCCCTGTACAATTTTAATGACAGTAAATAAAGAAATAATTTTTCCACATAACAGACAGAGCTTCTAAACTTTTCTTTTTCACAACTTTCATATGTTTTCTTTACAAATTATAACACTTGTATATATTTACATTCTAAAATAAACTCATGATTTTCAAATGTACATGCTTTTTACCTTTTAAATGACACAAAATCCATATTCCTCTCACATTTCTGTACTTTGCAGTCTGTTTTATAAACATCCTAAAATATGCCAGTTCACAGCCAAGTGCCAGGTGTGAATATGACCGTGTTGAAAGTGCTAATGAAGTCCAGTCGCGTTCTGGATGTATTCAGTCAACAATAATGCTTTACTTCACTTTAACTGCTAGGAGTCTCTCCTCCCACATAAAAATTATGGGTATTTGGTTGTTAAGCACAATATAAAGTAATGGTATCTTATAGTGATACACAATGTTAGTAACAATTTAACTTAATCAGTACTGTACATAATGAAATGGATTAATATTGTTATGCTGTAATGTTTTATTAATGAGTTTCCTTGAAAGTGGGGAGTTTTAATTAATACTTAACTAATATGGATTTAGGTAACATTGATCATGTGGTACACACCTTTTCCTACTCAGTTTGTGTAAATTTACGCAAATTCATGCTGACAACAGTCATACTGTTGGTCGGAACTGTGACTTTACTTTTCAAAATACTTTCTGCAGCACTGACTGGAGCTTCTATGTATTCATGCGTTAAAGGAGATATGTAAAGTTGTTTGTCGATTGCAAAAAATTGAATTGAAGATGGCAATATAAAGCTAGTGCTCTCAAGAACAAAATCATAAAGGCTACTTACAGAAGCAAACAAATAATTACTTTCTGCATATTTTGTATTGTGGTAGTCATGTTAGGGCTCTGGCATTTTGTAGTATCTATCTGGCATGTTTGTTGTGTACCTAAAGACTATCTTCCAACAAGAAGGTATGCAGAACTGTGGAATTTGTAGTAGTTATACAGTAGTCTTGTTAATCTGAGGTGAATGGGACCAGGATCCCCTCAAACTATCAAAATTTACATATGAAAAAGAAGAAAATTGACATTAAAAAGAATACCTCTGAAAAGCCCCCAGTGGTTATTTGGTTTTATGACACTCGTATTTATGGGAAACTTGTAATTCCAAGACTACAAATATGGAGACTCCACTGTATTGACTTCAGTTTACTTATTGTCTAACTACCTTTATTTTTCTATTTTTAGGTAGAAAATGTCACAACGAGGAGAAAGGAATTCAATTTGGAAGTACTTTAATAAAAGTACCATCGATTTGTCTAAACCTGTTCGTCTCAGATGTCATCTTCTATGGACTCCTGGTTAGGCTTACACACACTCAGTAAGGCTTAGTATGGGGAGGGAATCTTGAAAAAAGTGCAAAAATTAGTGATTTGTGGAATGCAAAGCAAAGATGATGTTCTTTACAGGAAATGCTCAATATGTTCACCATAAACCATAAATTTGGTTTACAGAATGCAGGCACATATTTCCAGTTGGTGTTCCACCACATTATCGATATTGATGTTGCACCTTCAGGTAGACATGGTTCAAATACTAACTGTTTCTGTAGAACATACTAATGTACTTGTCCTGTGAGCATGAACTTCCTGTCTCTAGTCTTTCAAGGTGTTCTGATTTTGGTGATCATGAGTGTATATTAATAACTCAATTAGATAACAAATACATTTTGAATCACACAATGGAAGGTCCAAGTAGGAATATTAATAATATTGTGAAAAGTATAAGTTGTTACTTGCAATAAAGATAACATGCCAAGCAGCAGACACAATTTATAGAATATACACATTACTTTTGATCAAAGTTTCATCAGACATGGAAGGAAAACATTCTTACAATCATACACACAATTAATTCAGCCTTGACTGCTGTCACTAGTTGCTCTAGCCAGAGCCAGAGCAATTAAAGACAGGTGCCATTTGAGCATGAAATGTGTGTGTGTGTGTGTGTGTGTGTGTGTGTGTGTGTGTGTGTTTGTGTGTGGGTGGGTGGGTTTTCTTTCCAATTTTGATGAAGGTTTTGGCCAAAAGTTTATATGAACATTTTTAATTGTGTCTGTCTGCTACTAAGTGTGGTCTTCACAGTGACTAGCAATGTATTCATTTTGCAGTGAATACATATAGTACATAGCACTTACCTGTGTGGAGATTATGAAAGAATCATCATTAAGAGTCCCTTTGGCTAATACGTAATCACAGTTGCCTTGAAAGTCATACATACGGCCATCAAATGTCTTGTAATGGGAGTCGCCCCATGCTGTACACAGCCCATCACAAATGTGTTCCGTACAGTTCCACTTGCCAGACACACAGACACTGAAAATGAATGGAAGAGTAATAACCCAATTTACATATTTACATACAGGGAGAAAGAGAGAGAGAGTATTTTACATCTGGGCACATAAATATATAGTTTTGTATAATCTAATAATAGAAAGTCCAGGTTGGAATTAATAATATAATCATAAGGACAGTTTACAACTCACCACAAAGATGTGGTGACAAGCTGTGACAGGCACATACAAAAGACACACACATACAACACTTTCAGAAAATAGAACATTCACGCAATCACACAGCTGGAGGTGATGGTTGTATGACTGTGTTGTGTGCCTGTGTGATTGCATGAATGTTCTATTTTCTGAAAGTGTTGTATGTGTGTGTCTTTTGTATGTGCCTGTTGCAGTTCGTCACCACATCTTTGCAGTGAGTTGTAAACTGTCCTTATAACTATATTATTAAGTTTTGTATAATAGCTGAGACAAAGGAGATAATTTTCTTACTCATTTGTTAGTAATGTACACAATTCAATAAAACCTTTACTCAAACTCCTAAAATTTTTAGATTACTTTCTTGGATACGAAACAAAGTCTGTCTACCCAGAAATGAGACCTATTTCCAAAGCTCCTATCATTTCTTTTGTATTCCACTTTCTAGTTCCTAAACATCACTCACACAAATGGCATTGGCCTTGTTTCCTTCAAACATTCCAATCTAACTCTTCTTTCACTTTTATTTTTATTTTTCTAGTCTTACAGTTACTTGCTCCATTAGATTTCTTGCTCTTATCATCCATTGTTACTTGGCAAGCTGTATGTTGTAAAGTTCCTCAATTTCAAACTGACTTCATGAAACAAAGAGTAATGTAAATACTTCTTAACCCATTGGCAAAAACGTTTTTTATTAGCATTTACACACAACCATACTATTATTTCTAACAACTTTTGATGGTTGTTGTACCAACATACTAAACACTATTTTATAGTGATTATTTTATTGTATTACTACATTATACTATGAGATACAGTCGGACACAATTTAACTAAGTATGATAGTCGTTAAAACATTTGTCCACATGAAGACAAACTTTGCATTTGTCACACCGAAAGCACGATTCTCCGTGCTGTTCTCTGTCGTAACACACCTTGCATCTTGTGGTAGGGGCTGCTTTTTTGTCTGTTGGGGGGGGGGGGATTTTTGTAGGGAAATAGTCTCAAATACTTTCTTGTAGTGGGCTTCCTTATTGGCTTTGCTGTCCTTGGACCCTCTAGTCCGGAAGTCCAATATTGTAGAAAATGCCCACTCTCGAGAACCACTGGCCTGTTCGACACATACAGCTTCTGTCATCCATTAGCAATGCCTGCAAACTAAAATTGGAGCTACCTGTAAGGCAGAATTTTACTAAAGTGTGTTATTAGGAGTCGCCTAGATTGTGATGGAAATATCTGTTATTGTACGTTAATACGCATGGCACTGGGGAATTTTATTTTATAAATTGGGTAAAGGTTTGTTTTGAAGTAACTGCCCACCAATTGTAAAATTTTTAACAGTGTAGTAACACTGAAGAAGGTATTTCATGAAGTTATTCCATATTTCTGAAATAACAGGGAACTTGTCAGAAGGAATGTGATCAAAGGAGAGGAATCTCGTAACAGCACCAAATGTCTCATCTAGTTTTATTCCTGATAAAAATAAGCCCCCAAGGACTAGAGCGAAAGTCATCAAAAGAAACACTTTTAGCACAAAAAGCACATTTGATGTACACAGACATATATCATTGTCTCCAATTTCTACAGCAGTATTTCAAAATGCCAAAATGCCAAACCCCTTATAACATAAACCATTTGAATATCTTGGATCAATCTAGAAACCAGTAGTGTACAATGTTATACTACAAGGGATGATGGAATCTGATGGCAAAGAACTGAATGTGAGATGACTTACACTGTTTCACATCCAGTTTCATGCCATCATATTGCAACTACATCTACATACATACTCTCACACTCAGTTTCACCTTCAACATTTAATCCAATGTAGTATGTGGCATTCTTTTGTTGAAATTTTAATCCATCCTTAAATACTATTTTCAGTCTTGACTTAAACTTTGAACAATAGAGTTGTGTAACTTATACTTTCAAGAAACATATCTATTAATACAATTAAATGCCATAAAGTACAGTAGGTTTATTCTGAAGGATATAATAAAATATATTACCATTCATTGCAGTCATTCTGAATTGCGCTTCCATCAGGAAAGCTTCGACCTCCATGATGGCAAGCACACTGGGATGGAGGGATGCAATGTCCAGTCTCAGTATCACGAACCAGGCCCTTCTTGCATTTGCACCCAGCAACACATCTGCCTGCTTTACGAGCCTTTATTGGAATATGCATGTTCTGAAAAAATTTTACAATTTTAATTGATTCAAATTTAGGTTCTTCATACAACATTGTGTAACTAAACTAAATTCACAATATTTATTATTATACATGACCTAGGTTTTGGGTTGTAAGTTCATTTTCTAGTATATGACTCACTTCCATGATGAGACCCAAGTGTCTTATCCATGCGATCAGTCATGTACTAGAATGAATAAGAAAGAGAGGTAGCAGCCATCAGTCACAATTCAATTGATATTGTTATATTATTGAAGAATTGCAGAATTTGTGATGTGCTGCACTGTCAGCTACAACTACAGTAACTTCATCGACAACTGCCATTTGAATGCGACACCTCCCTCTTCTTGCTGCACCACCTAAGTCACTTGTTGCTTCAAATTTCTTGATCATATCCTTCAGCCCATTTATTGACATGGGCCCTCTTTGCAGCTGTCTCCATTGGTGATATTGACACAATGCAGTGCAGCTGTTGTTGCAGTTCAGATATAGTAACTTTACCAGATGTGCATGGTCTTTCTTCCCAATACCCATGGCAGTGCATAGGGAAAACTTCAACATTCTTAACCAATAGTCACTTAAAAAATGACATTAAAAAGCATCGCTGAATAACCAATAGAACACTGATGTCAAACCAGAAACATGTCACATTCTGACTGCTTACAGCACCATATTTTCAATTAAACTCTGTGGGCACACCAATTAATGAACATACCCAAGAAGTGTCAGTGTTCTGCTATGTAAACAGATCACACTGCAGCATTCAGAACACCACCAATTTAATCATAACTGTCCGGTATATGTATTCACTCATACATGAATGCTGTCTCCAATTGCTTTAGCCTGGATGTGACACAGTAGAGTGAATCAGAAGCATTAATCATATGTGCGGTAGGAAGAAGAAGTGATAACAAGATACAGCTTGAGATAGAAAAGTCAGTGATACCTTGCTGGACAAGTTAGCTATTAGCTGTGGTATTTGAGAGGCTGAAGAGGACAGGATAGAGGGAGGGGAAACACAGAGTGGAAAACAGGAGAAGAAGAGACAGGATAAGACTGGTGAGGGTGTTGGCACTAAACAGCACAACATGAGTGTGAGGGGACATGAAATGGCAGGAGCTGATAGGAGAGAGAGAACAGAATGATTGTAGCAGAGCTGGTATGAGCCATGGCTAATTTTACAAGTGATCCCTGTCTGTGGCACGAGGTTGTGATTGATAGTGGCATAGGGTGTTGTGGAAATGATATTGTGTAGGATGTCTCTCAATACAGGGCATAATTGTAGATAATGAATGCTCTGATGAAGGTTGTGTTTCACTTGCTCCAGTCCATGGTGGTATTGAGTGACAAGTGAGGCACTCTTTTGTGGGTGGTTATTGGAGTTAGAGGGAGGATTGTGGGTGTGTGGGGAATATGGTACAGGAAATCTGTTTGCACACTAGGTCTCAGGGGTAGGGCCTGTCTGTGAAAGCCTTTGTGAGCCTTCACCATATTGGGGAAGGAAGTTCTCATCACTGCAAATATGGTGTTCATGGTGGGCAAGCAGGGATTTATTGGTGTGGAAGTGATGTCAATTGTTGAATGCATGTACTGTTGGTGGTTGATGGATTTTATATGCAAAGAGGTGTGGATGGAGCCATCAGAGAGAAGGAGGTCAAGTAATCCAAAATACAACATCAACTAAAGCATTGCATATTACTGAAGCTACATCCATTTACAATAAACATATGTTTCAAAATAAGGCAGTGTAAGTTCTGCAGCTAAATATCATGTGAGAAAAAAGATACATACTTATAAATTTTGTAACTTATGAAGAATGAATGGCCATCACTCAACAAACATAAAATTTCACCAATGTTTCTTTTACTAATAATAAATTTATGGTTTATTACTATAATGAACAACACAGGTGTATCCTTAGACAACTCCTGAACCCAAGATTACTCTGACAACTTTAGTAAGATTTCCTAGCATGTTAACACATATCATAGGAAAAGCACAGAATCTGTTGCCAATGCCTTCTTACATTCACAGATGTGCCACAAATATTTCAATTACTTCATGAATTTAGTGGTTGGGTAGTTTTTTACAATTGCTTATGTCACTTAGCACCAATATCAATGTCTATCTACTTCTTCATTGACATATTCATTGTTGAATGCATAATTTTACAGAGGCTGCCTCATGTTTTATTTCTTCCTCCTTTTCCTTGTGCTACTCTATTTCATTTATTTATTTTTATTGTAACAGTTTCCTTGTTATTTCTTTTATCACTTGGTAAGAAAGAACAGTGAAACAAAACTGATACTCTACTTTAATGTTACTTTAGATCTTGCACAATATTAGCTAAAGACAAAAGGCAATCAATGTACTATATATCAAATGTCTAAGTACTGTCATAAATGTAGGCGAGAAAATAATATACCATCAATAACATAAAATTTACAATAACAAAAATAATAAAAATAAAGAAAATCTTGCTAGTGTGATCTCATGCAAAACCAAGTTGGTTATTTTTAATGATCCCTATAAAACCTGGATATATAACTCTGCTGTCTGAGCATAGAATTGTAGCACGCCTGCACATTCATATGTTTTGGACACAAATTTGCATTGTCTGCCATGTTGCAATTAATCAAATGAATTTTCATCAGTTATAATGTGACAAATAATTGCTAGATTACCTCTGGATTTTAAGTTTGTCAAGCCAGCTGAAGTTAGAACTGTCCGACGTTTCATTAGCGTGTTACTTTCAAGCCGCTAGAACACAGAATTACTCTCTGCAGAAACCATTTGGTAATAACAATTTATTTAGTAGACCTATGTCTGTAGATACAACACATTAAATACAAGTGAGAGACGTTTTACGTTAAAGTATAATTGTCTCATCAAAAGCAAAATGTCTTACACCAGAAGATTACAGCCGTAGCTATGTACTACATTTACAAGGAGTCTTGCCACCAATGGCAATGTCAAATGTCTGTTCACCTCATTGTAACATGTGATGTGAACCTGTGTATGCAGCTTGTAGAGCAGGTTTCACACCGTCTGTGCATAGAATCATGTGTGTACATTTGTCCAAGTCTTAATGAATGTAACAGTATGGTATGCCACGTCTAGAAGCTTGTTGTGAGAAAACATGCAATACGTTCACACAAGTGACATAGAAAATCAGGTTGGTCTTGCACAATGGACTGAATGGAATTGATGTCACCGAATTCATTTGGAAGATGGAACACTTCGCCGAAAACCAATTCTGCTGAGGAAGCGTCTATGTCAGGTTTGAAGGCATTTCGTAGACCCAGTAACACGATTGGTAGAGCAGTTGCCCAGGCTGTGTCATGGGACATTAGAGCAGATTTGAGCGATTGGTGCCATCGTTCAATTAAACCATTGCTTGCAGAATGTTAACTTGTGGTCTTGTGATGTACATACCCACAGAATTGTGCAAGCTTGGCGAATAAGTGTGACTCAAACTGCCTGCCTTGGTCTGTTGTTAAATGAAGTGGGCATCCAAATCTTGACAGCCATTTGGACACAAAGCCTGTGGCTAGTGTTTCTGCTGTAATTTTGTCCAGTGGTACTGCCTCTGGCCATCTAGAGAAAGTTCCATAATAGTAAGTAAGTAATGTTGCCCATTTGATGGACTTAACGGACCTACTACGTCAAGATGCACATATGCAAAATGTCGGGAAAATTGCCCACTGGAGCATATTCGTGATGAGACAATTTACTGCGTTGACATGGTATACATGTCCACTCATGGCAGATCTTCTCCATTCCTGGCCAGACAAAACGCTTTGATATGAGGCGGAACGTAGGGCAAACTCCGGGATGAGATAAACCATGGCAATTGTTGAAAAATTGGCGCTGGGTGTGTTGGTGCTATGGCAAAAACCAGTTATAGTTAGGCCAGTCACGTTGTGCACGAGCTGGGTATTCACTACTTCATGTATCAGTTGGTAATATTCCAAGAAATACGCACCAATGGTTGGCTCAGCGAGGTCTGTGATGGTGAAGTTCCAATTCAGTGTGTGATGTAGTCCTAAGTCCAGCTCAGTCTGTCAGTGGACGGCAGCAATATATTGCAGTTTGTGGTAATATACTCAAATCAGAACCTGTGTCTATCAGAAATTTCATTCCAGACTTCTTGTCGCTGATAAACAGGCGCTGTAATCCTGTTCGGCAGTCTGCTGCACCTAAGGTCGACCACCATTGGCCTTTGGGAACAAGCAAGGACTAGTACATTTATGTGCCTGTTCACCAAATTTCCGGTGGTACCAGCACGTCAAATGTTTTGCATCAGAAGAAGAACTGCCTTTCGAAGATTTACTTCTGGACCTGCGTCGATAACGGTTTCTGCCTTTGTTGGTGCTTTGTCGAGACATCAATTCACTGAGCTGGTTACAACGAATGACTGCCTTGCTGCTAATGAATCATAGTCACTACGCACAACTCCTGACATTGCTGCCGTATGTCTGCCGGCTTCTGACATGGCGCAGACACGCACTGGTGCGATTGCCTCTTGTGTATGATCTGCGAGTTCTGCTGCAGCATCAAGAGATATCTCTGTTTGGGACACTATAACTGCGTTAACTTGTGCCGGCAGGCGGTTGCTACAAATTGTGTGTAACAAGTTGTCAGGAACCATACTGACGTCTACCTTGCTTCACAAATGCCTTAGATACTGAGAAGGTTTGCGATCACCAACATCTTCTTGTGTGAGCACTTGCCATATGCGTTCCTCCTGTGAAGCGGCTACTCTTCGAATCAGCTCTGTTTCTAGCTTCTTGTATGCATCCTCTGTCAGTGGTGCAGTTATAATGTCTTGAATTTCCGTGGCATATTGTTGATCTAATTGGCTTACGACCAAAGAAAACATCGTCAAGTCGACGGTAATTCCTGCACAACCAAAACTTGCCTCTACTTAGGCGAACCCTAACATAGGATTATTTTGCCAGAACAGTGGCAGACGTACAGCTAATCTTGAAAATCTAGGTTCTTCCTCCGACATTTTGTCAGTATCTTCTCTCGTTTTCTGCAGGTTTGGATCACGTCAGTGTCACCAGTTGTCGAGGCAGTTGAAGTTAGAACTGTCCGACGTTTCGTTAGCATGTGTCTTTGAAGCCGCTAGAACATGAAATTATTCTCTGCAGAAACCATTTGGAAATAACAATTTATTTAGTAGACCTTTGACTGTAGATATAACACATTAAATATAAGTGAGAGACGTTTTACATTAAAGTATAATCGTCTCATCAATAGCAAAAGGTTTTACACCAGAAGATTCCAGTCATAACTATGCACTACATTTACAAGGAGTCTCGAAAAACAAAGAATCGACAGACTTGCTGCTGCAACATCTGTGGTGGTGCGCGAATCCACTAGATAAACATGATGACGACATACAGTAAACGGCGATTAGTCACCACAAGTTTATGTCAGTATGCAAAGTAATAGACAAATGTTAGTTTGAATGTAAACATATTTCCTTTTTTTGTTTTCTTGTAATACTTCATAGCAACCATGTTGTAAATAGTGAAGAAACAGAATATGAACATCTTTGGCTGGCAAGCTGAGAAGACTGTAGTTTGACATCCAGGTAATATAGAGATTACTTGTTATTTTATGTAGTATCTATGGAAAAATTCTACTATTTTTATTGATAAGTACAGTCAAAACTATTTATAGAGACTTTGTGTTTAACAATGTATTGCCTATTAAAAAAATCTAAAGGCTTTCAAAAATTAAAGGTCACAAAATCAATCAATTTGTACATCTCTTCACTTATGATATAAAAAGTTTTCATGTTTTCTTGGCATGTTATTCCTATGACTGCTGCAAAAAGTCACGTCCAAACCTGATAAGATCACTGCACAGAGTGACTATCGTGCAGTATTTTAAAAAATTGCTAATACAACATAGCTTATTATGTCTTATCATATAAAACAACATGTTTTATTACATTTTCGGAGCACGATATTGGCTAGAATGTCCAACTCTCATTTTTGTTATGAAACTGAGGATTACTAACAATAATGGGGTGCTTATTTTCAGATTTTTGATTTATGTACTTTGTTGTCTGCTTTGTAACTGAGCTGTGCTGTCACTATGATGCCATCTGTATCTTATTGTGCTATTTTCTTTGCTTTTTGCATTATTTAACATATCAATACAAATAGTAAAGTCATTCAGACAAGTCATTTAACTGACACTGACAAACACAGACTTGTTTTACCAGCACTGTGAACATACAGTACAATGAGGCGGATAATTTTCCACCACACTTCATCTTCTTTGCCAGCAGATATCATGTCAGTTCACAAATTGTGTGTGTGTTAAATGGTTAAAAAAAGTATTTAATACTGAAAAAATTCACACACAATATGTCGATTAAAAAGTGGGTAATCAAAACATTGGGAAGGAATTGGGTGTCTCAGACAGCATTTAAAATATTGAAGAACAGAGAGAAAATACAGTCTCTTTTACCAAAATTAATTTAAAATCATGCAGGCAAGATCATCTGAGCATATTGATTGTTTAAGCAGCAACAATCAAACAATGTGACAATCAATGGACCTAGTTCATATATGAAAACCAATCAATTTGTGCATCTCTTCACTTACGATATTAAAAGTTTTTATGTTTCATTGGCATGTTATTCCTGTGATTGCTGCATAAAGTCACATCCAAACCTTTTGGGATCACTGCATAGAGAGTCACGCAGTACGGACTGGAGCAAAGCAAAGTAGAGTCGCAGAGGGTGGAAGGTTGTGCTGCAATGCTTCAGTGAGCATGTGCACACATCCATAAAAATAATAGAAAACAGATAAACACTGTAGAAACAGAACTGTGCATGGATGAAGAACTTCATTTTTAGCCTTTGTAGTAGTGACAACTGACAATGCTCAGAACCTAATGGCTGTTGCACGAAGCAGAGCAGTTTGACATCCACAGCAGATGGGCAGCATCGCACCAAACCATTTCTGTTGGTTTTGAGCAATGCAGGGCAGTGCGGCACTTATGGCGTAGTCACAGCTTAAGGAAAAATTCCTCTTCACTCTTCCTTCACAAATAGCATAAATACTGTAGGTGCACAGTATTTCTCCTAATTTATGAAGTGTCAACCCTATGACGACCTAAAATTCACAAATTTTTATCAAATAACAAAGCAAAAACCTGCTTTGCGATACTATTGGCTATAATGACCATAAAGCATCAATTTCTTTGCTGTCTTTATAACCGGTTTGACTGTAATTCGAAACAGTGCATTGATGAACATCCATTCATCAGTGTTCACATGCGGTCTAGGGCGAACCATCAAAGGAAGTTCCCGTGCTCTCCGGTTCAGCTCTAGCTATGAAGACAAACTGAGTGCACTTTCTCTGCTGCAGAGTGATGTTTTTCACACACATGAATTATTTTTTGTTGTAATGTATTATTGTGCATTGAAAGTTATTATCATGGTAATGGAGTGGATGAAGGAGACTGGAGTTGACTGGAGAATACAGATCCCACATATGCTTATGGGGCCCTACAAATCCTTACCACAAAATAATAAGCAAAAAGAATGATCCTTCACAAGAAATTGCCACAGTCCTGAACTTGCCTACAGAGGAATTTAAGAAGAAGAACTCCCTACTTGCTTCTTTTAGCAGAGAAAGGACAAAAAGGGTACACCTTCTGAAATGGGTGCAGCAGAAAAGTACCATTCAAGATGATTTGCATTTAAACTGTATCATTCCTCCTTGACAATTATGATGTTACGAGAAGCAGATGTTCAGTCTAAAGTATTTATTTTAATCAGAGCTATTCAGAGTATTTACTCAGTTTAACAATATTCATCCTGCCATTAGATCCTCCCAATATTGGTTAGAAAATATTATGCAAATTAATTTCTTAGCAATGCATTTTTATTTAATTAATTATTTTATTTTATGATCCGTGTGACACAGATATCAGAGGTAAGAATGGTGTTATTTTGTGTTTTTGCTGCCATATGTCTAGAAGCAGACTTCCATTTTCAGTTTCTGCATCAATTGTCCCTGGAGGAGTGTAAATGTTTTTTGAGGTCTTACTTTTGTGCAAAAGATTGTGCAGATGCATACAAGCTTGAATGCCATTTGACTTTCATGGACAACAGTGTGCTTGGTATACAAAATAAACCAAGTTGTGTATTTCTATTATCCATCACACTGTACTGTGTACTGAGGTTAGTCAACTTTACCATGACAAAGTTTTAGCACCAAAACAAAAAACACTTACCATATGTTCTCTTCCATTCAATCCAGTGTAAATGCTTCATCCCAAGTGCAAGTCAATTCAAGGGCACATGGGAGAATTGCTGGTGAATGTGCATTTGTCTGCGTTCACTAGTGTTTGTTTCATTGTAAACAGGGTGTCACAGTACATTCTCCCAACCCAAAATTATCTAGGCTTCAACCTCAGATAACTTCTGTTTCTACACACCCAACAGTTCCTACCCTGTCTACCCTCACCTCTCCCATGTGTGTGTGTGTGTGTGTGTGTGTGTGTGTGTGTGTGTGTGTGTTTGACTGATTGATTTGGTTCCCTTCCCTCCCCCACCTCCCCACTCCATTCCTAGGCTGTATCTGTTTTCACCCATTAAATATTTGCATGCTCCATAAGTCCATCCAGCCCTGCCCACCCCCCACCTATCCCATCACCACAGAGTGAGATAATGGTTGTGTGTCTCTGAAGTGCACCTGTGTGATTCCTCTTTTTTCTGATGAAGGCTAATAGTCAATAGTTTAAGTGTTGTATGTATGAGTGTCTTTTTTATGTGCCTGTCACGACTTGTTGTACGTCTTAGCAGTGAATTGTAAACTATCATCATTATATGGTTGGACCTAATTATGTGTCATTTGTTAGTTGATTTCTTTAGCATTCATTTGAACAATATAGACATTTTTTAGAACCTGTGGAAACTTTAGAAGAAATAGGTAATAGCTCTGATGATTGCATGAATTGTGGGTCAGACGACAATAGTTGAGCCTGTAAGAGTTCAGAAGAAAAATACCTTCCTAACCCAAAGTAAACATATACCACAATTGTTTTCAGCAGTGAATTTTTTGTTAAATGCAAGAGAGAAAAAATGCTTTAAGTAAAGAAGTGTGTAAGACCAGTTTCATTTTATAAACTTTGAATGTGAACTGTTTCAATGGAAGAAATAATTATAAAAGTAAGAAATATGAGCCAATCTGAAACTTGAAAAGGTCTGGAAGATTTAAATCTGCTCGTGAGAAGCAATGCACAGTTTCTGATGGAGACAATGTCTTATTACGCCATCCAAGTTCTGTCTATTTAAACAAGTAGTGACTGTGAAGAAACAATACAATAATTTTTCCTTTCTGTGGTGTTACTGGTACAAAAAATGTTTGTTATACAACATTCACTTCAATAGACATCTACAGAGAATAAGCTAGGCACTGTTTCACTGGTGGTTAAATGTTCAAAATTCAAAAATATCATAATGAATTTAGTACAAGAATTGTTATAAAATGAACTATGTGCATGAGGGGTGTAGGAGGGGCGGGGGGGGGGGGGGGGTGTCTAAAACGTTTTTCATAAACAGGGAAATATGGATGGACACACACACACACACACACACACACACACACACACACACACACACACACATGGAGAGAGATAGAATGACAGAGAGAGCGAGAGGGCGGGAGGGAGAGGTAGAGAGAAAGAGAGAGAGAGAGAGAGGGGTAAGGAACGGATAACGAATAGGTGAGCTGAGGATGGAGGAAGGGGAGGGGTTAGCGTAGATTTAGGCCAGGGGGGTGGCGGGAGGAGAGGATATGTTGGAGGGCAAGTTCCCACCTCTGTAGCTCTGAGGGACTGGTGTTTGTTGGAACCATCCAAATGGCACGTGTAGTGTAACACGTGCCCAGGTCCCTGGAGTTATGCTGGAGGGCATGTTCTGCCACAGGATACTGGGTGTCCCCCAGGCGAACAGTCCGTCTATGCCCATTCATCCGCTCAGCCAATTTGTTGGTAGTCATACCAACATAAACATGACCTAGGTCGTGAACCACCTTTCCCTTCTGTTCCCATCCTTTATTCTTCCCTTCTCTCCCACCTGACGAAGGAACTCTGTTCCGAAAGCTTGTCCCTTTTTCCCCTTTTTTCTGTTTTTTCATTTTGTGTTACTATCGGCGGTACAGCACAATGGTACGTACTGGCCAGCCATTCTATCTCGTTTCAACTATATTTAAGATTTGCACTCAGGCGGTCGAACAATCCCATAAGGGATCTCCCGGCCAAGAAAGCCATATGCTCACTTCAATTCCCAATTACTTAAATGGAGAATGGTGACCTACAGTTTCACCCCAAATGAGTAAATTCCATTTTTAAGTACACTGGTCGCAGAGGAGTCAAGATTTTGTGTTCAGCTAGACAACAGTCATTCCCTCATCTGGAGAGAATGTGGAACTTGGAACAATCCTGCTTGTATGCAGGAAATATCACCAATTCCTGGTAGTGGATGAATGGTCTGGACAGGAGTCATAATTGGCTGACATACAGACCTCTATGTCGTTCAGAATGGCATATTAACTACTCAGAGGTATAGAGACGAGATCCTCCAATTTTTTGGTGTGCCCTGCACTGGTGCCAAAGGAGATGGGTTCCTTCTGGTAGATGATAATGCTCATTGCCACAGAACTGCACTGGTGGACAACATTCCTGAAGATGAGGGAATTGTATGAATGGAATGGCCAGCTTGTTCACTGGACTTAAAACATGATTGAGCCTGTCTGGGATACACTTGGCAAACACATTGCAGCCTGACCAGCATCTACCGCAAGGTTGCAGTGCTGGATATTGCACTCATGGAAGAATAGCCGAATAGCCCTCAAAAGCTGATTGATAACCTCATACTGTCCATGCCACACAGGTGTGCAACTGTACTGGCCATCTGAGGTGATCATACACCATATTAGAGGGCAATGAAAATGACTTTTTACTATTACAGCAGCTACATGGTGTCTCACTCTAATTAAAAGCCATCTAAACCTCAAGTAATCCATTGAGACAGCAAAATATCACACTTAAATTAGAATTGCAACCAAAAACTAAATAAAATTTTGTGTATGATGTCTCATCTGACTGCTAGTTGTTTTGAGCAGTGTACTTTCAGTACCTCTTAGCAGCTAAAATTTTGGAAATGCAAATTCTTTCAGTTTCTTCTTCCTGTATAAACAATTTTAGGATATATTTTGATATGTACGACTGGACCATTCCCTCATAAGGCAATTACTTTCAGCAATAGCGAACTATTGAGCTTTGATGCCACCGAAGTTGCAGAAGTCAACATTCTTTAGATGTAATCTACCCAGACTATCCCACTGTCGAAAGTGCCCTAGAAACTTCACCGTGTGTGAACAGATAACAATCAGTTTCCATTAGTGCACTAATTACATCTACAGTTTAATGTCATATTCAAACCACATGTTGTTTCTGAAGACTACTCACATCATAGAGAGATGAAAGCCAGGAAAAAAATAGAGGAAAGAAAGAAAGAAAATTGGTTTACATTTGCACAACCTAGAATCTATCTGGTACCAGGATGGGAGCTCACTGTCATACTGTGAGGCCATTACTGTTATATTGGTACTGTTGATCTGTTGTTAGAAGTTATTGTATCTGCCAAAATCAAAATCATCTCAACATTCAAAAATGGGACTGATATTTATGGATGTTAGATCTTTTTCTTGCATTAAAAAGGCATGAGGGAGTCCATAATGAGAAAATCAAAGAAAAACTTGGAATGAACACCATAGATGAAGCAGTTAGGGCGAACAGACTGAGATGGTGAGGTCATTTAACATGCATGGGAGAAGCAAGGCTACCTAAGAGACTCATGAGCTCAGCAGTGGATGGTAGGAGGAGTCGAGGTAGACCAAGAAGAAAGTACTTAGATTCGGTGCAGAATGATTTTGACGTAAAAGGCATAACATCAGACGAGGCATCAATGTTAGCATTGAATAGGGGATCATGGAGGAATTTTATTAGAGGTACTATGCTCCAGACTGAACACTGAAAGGCATAATCAGTCTCTAATGATGATGATGACAGGTTAAACACTAATCAAATAAAAAGTCTGAAGTTGCTGTGTGTTCTAGAAGTACCTGGCTTCTAGATTTATCCCCTGACAAACATATGGGGGGTCATAACTGCATGAATGGCTTCAAGAAAATAATGATACAGCTGTGCACTCAACTTGTTAGGGACACTGCCAAGCCCCCAGATGACAGCATTATTTTAAAATATTCATATTCTTTCAATACCTACCTTACAAGTACGGACTTCAGGAGGAGAACACATTGAAAATTCTTCACCAAGGTCGGATCGGCATCTCTTTAGGCTTGCAGTCAGATTACCATGTTGTTTCTTCTCTTCTGCTGTTGCAGGACGACATGACCATTTTGCAGCAGAACACACACTGTTGAAAAGATATTCATTAATAAGTTGCTGTAAGCACTGGAATAACAATTAGTATAAAACTAACCATCACTTGACATGTAATTGATATTACATCAGACAACATATACTATTATATGGGGACAGCTGAAGTTTAATATTTCACTTGGTTAATTAGACATCCCACCCCCATGAACCAAGGACATTGGCAAGGTCGGGTGGCTTGCATGCTTCAACGATACCAACATCCGTACCATAGGTGCAACCACAGCAGAGGGGTATCTGTGGAGAGGCCAGAAAAATGTGTGGTTCCTGTAAAGGGGCAGCAGACTTTTCAGTAGTTACAGGGGCAACAGTCTGGATGATTGACTGAGCTGGCCTTGTAATATCAGCTAGCATGGCTTTCCCATTCAGTTACTGCAAATGGCTGAAAGCAAAGGGAAACTACAGTCGTTACTTTTCCTGAGGACATGCATCTCTATGAATACATGGTGATGGCGTCTTCTTGGGTAAAATATTCCAGAGGTAAAATAGTGCGCCATTTGAATCTCCAGGCGGGGACTACTCAGAAGAATGTCGTCATCAAGAAAAACAAAACAGGCATTCTACGGTTCGCAGTGTGGAATGTTCTAACCCTTAATCATGTAGGTAAGTTAGAAAATTTGAAAACAGAAATGGATATGTTAAAGTTAGACATGGTAGGGGTTAATGAGGCTCAGTGACAGGATGAACAGGATTTCTGGTCAGGCAAGTACAAGGCTATAAATACAAAATCAGTTGGTGCTAACGCAGGAGTAGGTCTGATAATGAATAAGAAAATAGGAATGCAGGTAAGTTACTATAAAGAGCATAGTGAATGCATTATCATAGCAAAGATAGACACAAAACCAACACCGACCACAATAGTACAAGCTTATAAGCCAACTAGCTCTGCCAATGATGAGGATATCGAAGAAATGTATGAGGAGATAAAATAAATTATTCAGAAAAGTAATGGAGGTGAAAACTTGCTTATAATGGGGGACTGGAACTTGGTAGTAGGAAATGGAAGATAAGGAAATGTATGTAGTAGGTAAATATGGACTGGGGAAAAGGAATGAAAGAGGTGCTTGCTTGGTAGAATTCTGTGCAGAGCACAAATTAATGATCACCAACACTTGGTTTAATCATCATGAAAGGACGCTGTGTATGTGGAAGAGGCCAGGAGATAATGAAGGGTACCAGATTGACTTTATAATGGTTAGGAATAGATTTTGGAACCAGGTTTTAAACTGTAATACATATCCACGGGCAGATATAGACTCTGACCATAATTTATTTGTTATGAACTGCAGATTAAAATTTAAAACTCTACAGAAAGGTAGAAAAGTTAGGAGATGGAACCTGGACAGACTGAAGGAACCAGAGGTGGTTGTGAGTTTCAGAGGGAGCATCAGACAAGGATTAGCTGAAATGGGAGAAAGTAAAACAGTAGAAGAAGAATGGATAGCTCTGAGAATACAGTAATGGAAGCTGCAGAGGGTCATATAGGCAGAAGCACAAGGCCTAATAGAAATCACTGGGTCATGCAGTATATATTGAACTTAATTGATGAGAGGAGAAAATATAAAAATGCAGTAAGTGAAGCAGGCAAAAGGGAGTACAGGCGTCTGAAAAATGAGGTTGACAAGAAGTGCAGACTGGCTAAGCAGGAATGGCTAGCAGACAAATGCAGGATCGTAGAAGCATGTTTAACCAGATGAAAGATAGATACACCCTACAGGAAAATAAAATAGATATTTGGAGACAAGAAAAGCCATAATATGAATATCAAAGACAAAGGAGATAAAATTTAAGGTAGTATTCTAGAAATGGAAGATGAGATAGGAGATACGATACTGTGAGAAGAATTTGAGAGAGCACTGAAAGATTTGCGTCGAAACAAGGCCCCTGAAATAGATGATATTCCGTCTTAACTGCTGATATTGTTAGGAGAGCCAGTCATGAAGAAGTTGTTCCACCTGGTATGCAAGATGTATGAGAGAGGGAAAATACCCTCCGACTTCAAGAAGACTATAGTAATTCTAATTCCAAAGAAAACAAGTGTGGACAAGTGTGAAAATTACAGAACTATCAGTTTAATAAGTCATGGGTGCAAAATACTAACATGAATTATTTAGAGACGAATGGAAAAACTTGTGGTATCCGACCTCAGGGAAGATCAGTTTGGATTTAGGACAAACCTAGGAACATGAGGAGCAATACTCACATTACAACTTATCTTAGAAGATAGGCTAAGGAAAGACAAACCTAATTTTTTAGCTTTTGTAGATTAAGAGAAAGCTTTTGACAATGTGGACTGGAATACACTCTTTCAAATTCTGAAGGTATCAGGGGTAAAATATAGGATGCGAAGAGTTATATTCAACTTATGCAAAAGCCAGACAGCGGTTATTAGAGTTGAAGGGCATGGAAGGTTGGGAAGGAGTAAGACAGGATTGTAGCCTTTCCCCAATATTGTTCAATCTGTACATTGAGCAATCAATGAAGGAATGTAAGAAGAAATTTGGAGAGGGAAGTAAAGTTCAGGGAGAAGAAATAAAAAGTTTGCTGATGATGTAGTAATTCCGTCAAAGTCCGCAAAGGATCTGGAAGAGCAACTGAATGAAATGGACAGTGTCTTGAAAAGAGGGTACAAAATGAGCATCAACAAGAATAAAACAAGGATAATGGAATGTAGCATCAGAAAATCAGATGATGCTGGAGGAATTGGATTAGGTAGTGAGACAATAAAGGTAGTAGATGAGTTTTGTTATTTGGGTACCAAAATAACTTCTGATGGCTGAAGTAAACAAGATATAAAAGGCAGGATGGCTATGGGAAGAAAAGCATTTATGAAGAAGTGAAATTTGTTAACATCCAATATTAGTTTCCCCATCTGTAACAGTGATGTATTAACACTTTGAGACCCAAGTCCGAGCACAGTTCATTTGTCAGGCACGCTGTGAGTGTCACCAGTCCTGAGCTCTGCTAGTCTTTCTCTGTTCGCTTTCTACCTTAAAAAAAAAAAAAAAAAAAAAAAAAAAAAAACAAAAAAAAAAAAAAAAAAAAAAAAAAAACAAGGTAGCCACATCATTAAATGAGATTATAGGAATGAAATGGTAGTTAATCAAAGATACACCAATAATGCCAGGAATTATGTTGCACACATGCTGCACAGGGTTCAGGATTCAAAGTGTTAATGGGAAAAATGCTAACTTCCAGTGTGGCTTGTCCACGCATAACTGGATGGATAAATCACTTCAAGGGTTGCAGGAAGGCAAGAACTTACCCCATCAAATAGAATCACGCAAAGTAACACATTGCAGTGTTGAAACTAACCACCAGATTGAGGCCATCTTGTATTATAATTAGAATCATGATCATTGTTAAGAAGTCAAAGTTAATCTTAACACAATAGCGCACTTAGCATTGGCACTTACCAAAATTCATAGCCACCCTGATCACCGAGTCTGACTTCTGAACTTCCAGCAAGGACCTCAGTGGAGCCACTGAGGCATGGGCACTGTTCAATCGGAATGCAGGTTCCACCTGGTCCCAGAGCCTCTCCATCAGGACAGTTGCAGCCCTCAACACAGTCTCGTGGACCACAATCAGCATGGGGCTGTGCCAGGTCGAAGCAGGAACGAACACATGGGTTACCACAGAATTTATACTGCTGGCCAAGAGGACATCGTACACCTGCAGATAGAAGTATAAAACTGTGGTGATAGAAGGTTGGCACATTTAGTAATCTAAATGAGAAGAAGGGAACAAAAATTGTACAAAGATTCTTACACAAAACTCAAACAATGTAATAATATGCAATTTATGTGATGTAACTGTAGTTTCAGAGTTAATGTCAACAAAGATCATGACACTAATATCAATTGCAGTCACAGTCACAGCCACGAGAACACCGACAATTGGCAATAACAGTTTCCGGATTCCATCAGAGGATGCAAATTATGAACACGATGATGTGTGTCTTCGCTGGTTGGCTAAACTGTAGTTAAGTAGCCAGCACATAATATAACACCTGTAACACAGTGTTCATTGATTCAGGGCAGTGTACATTGATTCAGCAGAGTGCATTTCTTTGCCAAATAGAGAGCTCATCTTGCCACAGTAATACACATTGCCTTAAGACTTCTCACTACAGACTCAAGAGTTGATGTTGCTTGTTTAGGTATTGATATATATAAACATTGTCTATAGAACAGAACTTTGAAATATCATTCAGGGTCAGAGACTTTAACCTCATCATACTGTAATTACTGTACTTTCTATAATGCCCAAATATGAGAATATTTTTGAGAAGGATAGCTTGCTACTCACCACAACAACAATGTGACTTATGGTGGTAGTCAAACTGTATGGGCAAGCATCAGTATTGGCAGACATACGGACCTCTATGTCATTCAGAATGGGAATTTAACTTCTCAGAGATATAGAGACGAGATCCTTCGACCTTTTGTTGTGGTCTATGCTGGTGCAGTAGGAGGTGGGTTCCTTCTGGGGGATTATAACACTCACCCCCAGAGAGCTGCACTGGTGGACAAAATGCTTGAAGCTGAGAGAACTGAACAAATAGAGTGGCCATCTTGCTCCTGACTTAAACCCAATTGAGCATGTCTAGGATGCACATGGCAGATGCATTGAAGCCAGACCAGCATTTCCCACAATGTTTGCAGAGTTGCATATTACACTCATGGAAGAATGGCCAAATATCCATCAAGAGCTGATTGATAACCTCATACTGTCCATACCACGCAGGTGTCTGAGGTGATTGTACACTATATTAGAGGGCAATGAGAATAACTTTTTCAATATTATGGTAGCCACATGGTGCCTCACTCTAAGTAAACACCATGAAAACCTCAAGTAAAGAGTTGAGACGCTAAAGTATCAAACTGTCTCACACACAAATTACAATTGTAACCAATATCTGAAGAAAATACATTACCATATATTTATTGTGTATAGTATCTCACCTGCTCCCCTAATTGCTTTGAGCAGCGTTCATCAGTCATTGTGTCAGAACTTGTCGGGGAACAATGTGGAATGAGACAATTGTAGGGACTGGAGACTATAATTTACTACATAGAGCTTATTAATAACGAAAGTGACAGTAAAAACAATCACAATTAAAAAGAGGATGGCACAAGGAAATTAGTGAATGTTAGCTTACCACACTCTCTGACAGAACGCCTCCAGTCAATTGGTACATGGTTGTGGCTACATTCTTTGGCATATGCTGCAAGTATGGGGCACAGACACTGGTTCACATCAAGTTGACAGGAACAGACATCATAGAGACAATCTTCGTAGAATGCCTGGGGATCCACAGTATAATGGCAGTCTGAAAAGCAACAATTATCTTTATAAATGTAGTTAACATTGTGTAACATGAGAAAAAAATACTGAAAGAGGTTGTTTCAACCATAATTTTAAATACCAATATCATAAAATACAGTTACGTTACCAGCAAAAACTGTTCCATGCAATTTGCTACAAAGTCGAATTGCTGCTTCTTTGTTCTGAATATTAGTGTCACAGGGATGTGATGATGTTTTTTCAGGTTCATCTGCACATTCTCCTTGAGTCTTCCATTTATTGGCAAATGCTGCAACTGACTGTTCTGTGTCTCCTTCAGGTGTCAGGAAGTCATCTTTTTGGTTTGAGTTGAAGGTGCCACACAATCCCTATTGAAAATGATGAAAAATATCAGATGATCCTCAGTTTGAGAAAGAAAATTCTATTAAACCAAATTGCAGTCCACTATTGATAGTAAAGAACTTCAAGTTATCAGTATCAGGAGTCAGGACATAATAATGGGAAGTGTTTAGGGGGTAATGTGCTGTGTCTTACAAATTTACCGTGTCTTAGGTTTCAATCATATTCCAGACTGAATCATCAGATCAAACCTAATATTGTTGACAACAATAGAGTAGCTAATTTTACAGCTGTTGTGGATGCTGAGAGGGTCAAACAGTGAACTGTTAGTGAGGCTAGTGTCCAGCTCTTCTATGTGGATGTTACTGGTCTTCCTTAAAAACATAAGCACATGCTGTATCAACAAGTTTTGCATTATGTCCTATCGCACAAACATTCCTCATGAACCTGTACCAGATGATATCATTTCTCAGAATCATGATTATTTTATTGATTGTACTTATGTGAGTGCATGTCATATTGTGCAATAAACAATAAATAAATTTTTATTTAATATGAATATTATAGATGAAAAATTCCTAGCAGGAAAAATTATATATAAAAAGAGACAAAGATTACTCACCAGGCGAAGGAGCACAGGTGTGACAGCAGCACAAATAAATAGAACACACACACACACACACACTCACACACACAAACGCTATCTTTCGCAGCCCAGCTGCTTCGTCAAGCAGAAGTCCATATGGTAGAGCCCCAGACCATAAATTTGTGATGTAAAACAGAGGAGTTAAGTATGCTTTTACATAATGTATACTATACTAGTTATAGCCCCATCCACTGAAAATAAATTAGGAAAGTCACAATTGTTACTGCTGTCTAATAAAATTTTGTGTGTCGCGTGCCACATTTATTCCTTGTTATTGTATATCAGTTATTCTATGATTCCTTATGTTTTATGATCGCTGTTTTATAGATGTTTCTTTGCCTAGTTAACATGTCAACAAGTTTTAGTAACGATTGGCTTTCTGTTTCTGCTGCGTGTTTAGCGTTGTGTTGCTTGATAATGTCACCTAATCAGCAAAAATAAATTACTTATCATAACAAGAAGATTCGGGCATACGTTTCCTTGCAACTGCATGCTGTGTAGAATCTCAGGGCCTGAAAAATTACATCAGTAACCATGCAGTGTTTGCTGTCATCTTTTGAACTTGTGTGCATGTAGTGCTACATTTTTCACTGAGACGACATTTAATTGTGCCAAAGGAAACTGCAACTGTTGTGTGTAGCCCCGAAATATTTTAACCCTTTATGTGGTAATCATTTCACTGCAACTTTGGATATACTGCAAAATCATTGTTGACAAGCAACATTGTAAATCAAGCTGTGATGTAAATAATTAATTCTATTCCTGCTTTATGGCATTATGGGTCATCGTATGTACCCTTGTCCACTAAGTAAATTAATAAAGCTTTTAAAGCAAATATTTTTTTGAATACATTGACTACCGTGACGGCCACATCGCAGCAAACTTGTTAAAAAATTGTTTGTAAGTCTTTCCTCTACAATGAAAATTTCACTCCTCTCTCTCTCTCTCTCTCTCTCTCTCTCTCTCTCTCTCTCTCTCTTTTTTTTTTTTTTTTTTTTTTTTTTTTTGTATATATAAGACAACCTTGGATTTTGGGGCCTTTTTTTATCATTCAGCCATCATCTTATCCATGGAAATACATGGTAATTCAATCATGTGTTGTTCTAGACACTGTAGTCTAATGCACTCACAGTTACAATATGTGTTGAAAGTGGTTTCTGTTCCTAAATGCATGATTATTCATGCTGCCTTTGACAGATGAACACTAAAATCACAGTGGTGACATAGCTGTATGTCTACACTGTTGCAGTGTCTTCCCATCTGACATGGGTTCTGCATACATGTTAGTTTTGAGATGGCACCCCAACCAGAAATCCAGTGGTTGAGGTACAATGAATGAGTAGGCCATGCATTTGCACCTCCTCATCTGATCCATTGACCAAGGAAGACACGATTGACTATACTCAGATCTTAATGGCTGAGTGGGCTGCAGCACCATCATTTAGCAGTCACATAACACTTTGTATCATCAGTGACTGTAGCGGAACAGAATGTTTAAAGGGTCTGTTCCTGGGATCTTTCCGACTTTTCGCTTCAACTTATTACGAAATATTACAGAAGAAATAATTATTCTTTCGGTTTTCTTTATAATATGATTAATGAATGTGTATATGTCTATTTAATGTAGGTTACAGAAAATTATCTTGAATGGAGAAACAATGGAGATGAAAGAAAAGGCAATTGATTTTTCCGATTGAAGATCGAAACAAATATGAAGGAAAAAAGGTGTGAACGGAATCACAAATACAGATAATGCCGAAGAAATACTGATGGATCAGAGAGAACATTCTTTGTACGGTAGAAAGAAAATATCTCTTTTATTCCTTTGTTTGTTTGTTGTAGTTACCAGTCAGAGGAATGATCTGTCAAACTTGAATTACGAGATGTAATTTCTGTGTAACAAAAATCTGTCATAAATATTAAGAATGCACTAAAGAAAAGAATATTTGATTCGTAAGTATAGGATTACGAACTTCAGTTGATTTTGGTTCCACGGAACTGAGGTATGTGATGAAGAAATGTATGATGAAAATCTGCATAATAATACGGGCGATTAATTCTTACGAATAATTATCATGGTAATTTGCAATGAAAATTCAATACTGAGGGGATTTGAATGTGCATTGTGGGACAGAGCAGTCATTATTTTTGTTTAAAATTACGAGAATCCTGCTGGTAGTTCTCTAAATTAATCTGGTGGTGTGTTATTGGATGGTTTAGACTGGCTCTGGTCGAAAATATGCATGAATAAAAAATTTTTCTTACCACATATCAATGTAAGAATTACCCATTTTAATGATGCTTAATCAAGGATAATATGATGGATTTTTATTATGTAAGTATGTTCATTGAAATGTAGGATGATTTTTTAGTTTGACATAAACCAATAAGGGTATGTGGAGATATTTTAGAGTAAACCAATAAAAGAAAAAGTGAAGAGTGACTTAGGTTCTGGTGGGAAGTAATAAGTTTACCTGGGACAGACGTAGGTAAGACGTCCACACCTGAAGAGAACCTTTAATTTATTTCTATGTTATTACTTCATGGTTCATAAGTGGCAGAGGTGCTGTAGGGTTTATTTTTTCATTTATTTTTTATGTAACCAAAACGACTAGTAGATCAAGAAGTTGGTTATTGATAGGAGTCACTCTCTTACACTGTAATTGTATATAATTAAAAAAAGACATATATATCTATACGAGATCTAAAATAAATATTTGAAGAAGCCTACAGGCATAAAACATAAAATTCGTGTTTTGTGTTTTATTTATTAGTCATTTGATCTAAAAGAAAAATAATTGGTCCATAAATTTTACAAAATAATTAATGATCAGTGAAATTCATTTGATAACTATTATGCAAGTTATGTTTGTGATAGAGATGATTTGATAAATGGTGTTCAGCTAAATGTGAAATGTTCGGGGAAAAAAAAAATAATAATAGTCAGATCTATCTCTCTAATTGAAACAGCTGTTGATTTTTTTACAGAATAAATAAATATGTAATTGGTTTTGACAATAAGAAATAGACGTCAAGTTATTAATATATCTTGAAACATAAGTGTACTGTCGCGAGATATTAATAATTTTGACGTCAAAACAAATTGATAATTATTACCTGACATTATAATGAACTGACAACTTATTGCCAAACATAACAGGGCTAGTTGAACTTTAATAAGGATAGGCAACCCATAAAATAATAATAATTTTTTAATTAAAACCGTGACATGACCCTTCAAGTCATCAGTGGTATAGTATGATGAATATTACAACCCCCTAGGAGGAAACCATACATATGTAATTGTGGCTGTGTGTGATAGACCACAATATCTGAAAAAAAAAGTATGATGGTCTACATCATACAAACCATGCATTTCCTGATATAAGGTCATTAGACTTTTTGTCACGAATCCTTTCCTCGATCAATCCGTAGAGTTGGTACACAGTGAAAAAAAAGATCTCTCTGTATATGTTGTTAGTAAATTTCACACAAGAAACTTAAACAATGGAAAGTCAATGATCACATATTCCCAATGATCAGCTCCTTTACACTTCCCCAGGCCTCACGGAAAGTTATATTCCCACTCTTGCCCTGCATCCATCCCCCTCCCCTCTTTATTCACAGTTAAGATGTGAGAGGGCCATATCAGCCACAGATGGTTCTCATGTGTATATGAGTTGAACCTGAATGATTGAGTGAATGTAGTACGTTGTTTCTGATGTAGGCTGCAGCCAAAACCATAAGTAACTTGAATGTGACTGTCTTTTCTATATGCCTGTCTTTAGCTCAGCAATCATCTTTACTGTGAGTAGCTACCTATCCTTATATTATTAACAAACTAGAAACTTACATTAATAGAAAGAATTTTAGATAACACTTTCTAACAAACATTGTTTACCTTTGTTTTTCCACGAAGACTGGGAGGTGCGTCTATGTAGACCCGAGTAGCTCCATCCCACCAGATTTTCAATCCATTTGGAAGCTTAACTATGATATGAAGTATGTATTTATTATGCACTATTTAATTATACAACTAACAATGACTTACAAGAACAAAATAAAGAGGATTAAGTAGATAAATTTACAATCACAAATTCTGTACAATCCAGTGATTCCTGAACCCTCAAGACTAATACCATTATGATATTTTGTCTTTAAGTAGTCACAGTTAAAAAATAATTTACAATATGTTTGTAACATATTGTTTAATATTGCTGTTTTAAAGTATAATGTTTCTTACCCACAACAAACATTGATGAAGCTTCATGAATGTATACACCAGATACATTAAGAGGAAGCTCGTCTGGCACACGGCCATCTACCAGCACCTCTCGGTTTTGCAGCAGCCTCACCTCAATAAGGCCATCAATTCGAACTGTCACTGCTTTGTTACAAGATGGCATTTCCCCTGCTACAGATGCTGGGAAATTCATGGCCTGTGGAAAGAAAAAATCATGGCATTCAACAACTTCATTCACATGTAGTTATGTGGATAACAATCGCAAGAAAGAGTCTAACATTAAATCCTCAGAAATATTGTAGTGCAAATATGACACACAGAAAACTAAAAATATGCAATGAGTATAGTGCAATCTATTTTTCACAGCTAATCACCAGCACCCAGACAGTGCAGTTTCCTAGTTATCCTTCCTTCAGTTTTAATTTATAAGGGGAAAATATATAATTATGTAGTATTTATACATTGAAATTAAGATGTGGAATGCATACTGATACCAAGAAATAGCATCAGAAATGAATTTTCTAAAAAAGATAGTAAAATAATTCTGATCATGACTAAAATAGTCTCCAGTGACAAACTATTTCCAAATCTGGCAAACTCAAATAGGATACCATCTACCATACAAAATTCAGTAACAGACAACAACTTTATAGCTTTCAGCCTTTTAGGCCTTTGTTAGTTAGAACCACAAACACACACTCACACAGACAGGACCGCCGTCTGCGGCTGCTGTGGCTGATCTGCACTATCCAGCATGGCCTACACGAGAGAAACTACTGGTGGGGGTGAGAAGGTGGCAAGGAGAGGGAAGCAGGAGGGGAGGGGGGATGTGCGGCATGGGTGGAGGAATACGCCAGTGTTGTCTGACGGACAGTGCCGAAGGAAGGGAAGGGAATGAAATGTGTGGCAGGATGGGAGACGAATGTAAGGATAGAAAGTGGCAGGGAGAGGAAGGGAAGGGTGGTAGAGACAGGAATTAGCGCCACACCCACCGTCTGGCCACAAAGGAGCACCCCTCTTGTGACCCAGTATCACTCAGGACTGGAGCAGTTAAACCATGTTCTCCGACAGGGTTTCAACTACCTTTCATCCTGCCCTGAAATGAGAAATATCCTACCAACTATCCTCCGCACACCCCCTACAGTGGTATTCCACTGCCCACCACACCTTCATAATATCCTTGTCCATCACTACTCCAGGCCTGCTCCCAGTCCCTTACTCTATGGCTCATACCCCTGCAATAGACCAAGATGCAAAATCTGTCCTATCTACCATCCCACCAACACCTATTCCAGTCCTGTCACTGGAATTTCCTATCCCAAAGAAGGCAGGGCAACCTGTAAAAGCAGTAATGTTATCTACAAACTGAGCTGCAACCACTGTGCAGCTTTCTATGTGGGAGTGACTAGCACCCAGCTATCTATCTGAGTGAATGGCCATCGTCATACTGTGGTCAGGAGACAGCTAGACCATCCTGTTGTAGAGCATGCAGCACTGCATAGCATGACTCACTTCAATGACTGCTACACAGCCTGTGCCATGTGGATCCTCCCCACAAACACCAGCTTTTCTGAATTGCGCAGATGAGAACTCTCCCTACAATATATCCTATGCTCCTGAAATCCCCCAGGCCTAGACTTTCACTAATTCCTGCCTCTGCCACCCTACCCTTCCTATCTCTGCCTCTCTCTATCCTCACATTCATCTCCCATCCCACCACACATTTCATTCCATTCCCTTCCTTCTGCACAGTCTGTCAGACAGACTGACAAGGACGAAGGAAGATGAGTAGGCAAATACTGGAGCGTGGAAATGGTGAGTTGTTATCTATCCTCCCAGTGGTGTAACTACGGGGGGGGGGGGGGGGGGGGGGGATAGACCCCCCCCCCCCCGGCTGAACCCAAAAATCATATAACAGCAATCTGGTAAAGGTAAAGATTGAAAACTTGGGGTGTTTTACCATAAGCTTTCATTGGATGGGAGTGAATTAGTTTCTTCAACGGAAGTGGTAGGTGGTAGTCAGTCTAGAAACTGACTAAAATTTTGCTCGTCAAGCAGATCTATCTCCCCCTCCCCCCAAAGCCAAGTCCTAGTTACACCACTATATCCTCCATTGTTGACATTCCAATCAGATTTTCCATTGTTAAAATATCTTAGAGTCTATAGCATACCATTTGTTTTGTATACCTGTGGTTCTATCACATTATACAGTTTAGCACAATAGTCTCTGGACACTGGGCACTGATGTAAACAAAAGACTGAATTTATGTGTCATTACAAATGATGAAGCCAACTAATTTGATCATCACCTGTTGGGTCATAGTTAAACATACTCCCAGTTCATTTTTCTCTGCGAGACTGTCCTTTAGGGCCAAGATCCATGCTCTTCAAATCTATCTCGTTTGTTGTACACTTTGTCTTGACGATGTTTTCTATCTAAATTGTCATCCCCTTTCATTAACAACTTCAGTAGCACTACTTTTATAAAATGTTTCAAAAGTGTAAATTCTTTCTTCCTAGTTAACAATGTGACAACTCAGAACACACATCTTACAGATCACACTTTCAACAATTCACTAGTTTGACTATCATGATTCTTTTGATTGTCATTATATTGTATACCAACTAGACAAAGCATAATGATCTCCATTTTGTAATAACAACTTAATTGGTTGAAACTTCCTAGTGTATCTTGCTGTGCTGTTTCTTTTACCAACTATACCAGTACTTTTGCCCCCCTCCCCCCTTATTCTGATATATTGAACTATTTGCTATTTGTCTGATTCCAAACAGAATCTTTAGGATCACAATTTCAGTTTTTAAATTTACCATTTAATATATAGGTGTACATATTGTTCCTCTTTCAAGGAGGCCTTATGGAAGGATGAAATTTCTGTCAAAGCAGCACTGATTATGACCACCAAGCCACAGACATTAATTGATACGGGTTAGGACATGTTTCTACGTGCCTATACAGTACTAAATATAACTGTTGCTTACCTCAGAAATAGATCCTGCACATGCAACATTCTCTGTCTCAATACTGAAATCAGCTCCCTTCACAAGATGGTAAGAACATTTTCCCATAAAGTCATAACGACGACCATCAAATGTTACATAATGTGGGTCACCTACAGATGCACATCGTGCAGAGCAATGTGTCTGGGTGCAAACCCACTGACCAGCTACACAGGTGCTGAAATATTAATCACACAAATCAATTATTGAAAATATATTTCTATATAACTATTAAAATAAACAATAAACATCTAAAACACTCAAAGCTGGTGACAAAATAATTATAAATAATGCAAAAGTTTATATTCATTTTCAGCTCACAATTTAATTCATTTAAATTAAAACATGTATTCATATCCACAGAGACACTTAGGCTATTATGACTAAATATTTAAGACATGGCAAAACTAAAGCTGTAGGGAACTGGTAACTGAAAAATCTTAGGGGAAAAATTCTTCCACCCTAAATAGAGATGATTCCTTACCCACGTCAATTGACAGTTACCCCTGTGAAGAACAAATTCTGTGCCTTATGTGACACTATTTTATTTAAATGTGTGTGGTTTATGGTAGTGAGAGAAGTGAGGAAGCGAAATGCAGTGGCAGCAAATGTCCCACTGTTTTCTAACAGCACAAAAAAAGTTCCAGCTTACAATAAAATTGGAAAGTAATATAGTAAATAATATACCAGGGGAATATTTGATTAATGTGATGGAAATACTCCAATTATATGTGAATAAATATTCAAAAGTGGCTGACTAGGTTAGCAGCACCGAAAGTCACACAAAAAAGATGAAAATAATCATAAACCACAAGCTATTGAAAGTTAGTTCCTTCATCAAGTAGGAGTGAAGACAGAGAAGAAAGGGTAAAAAAAAACTTGGCTGTGAGATAATAATGGCATGAAGGTTGATAAGGTGGAAGTCAGGGATATTGCAAGGTAATACTGAGCCATGACCGTAACAAACCAAAGAAGGCAGATTAAGAAGTAAAGAAAAGTGAACCGAAGAATAATGAGTGTAAAGGGGAGGAGGGGAGTGTAAAAAATTAAGAAGAGAGATGTACTGTATATCAACACACACGCAAATATATAATGAGAGGAAGGAAGATGAGGGAATGATAAATTAATAATGAATAAGTGTGTTGAGGATAGCGAAGGAGGAGAGGCTAACTTAGGTTTTGGCCAAGAGAATGGTGAGATGAGATGATGAGTTGGAGTGTAAATTTCCATCTCTGTAGATCTGAGGGACTGGTGCTAGGTAGGAGTATCAAGATGGCATACCTGATGTAACATGTGTCAAGGTCCCTGGAGTCATGTTGGAGAGCAAGCTCTGCCATAGGATATTAATTGTCGCCCAGACAAAACAGTTCATCTGTGACCATTCATACATTCAGCCAATTTGTTGGTGGTCATACCAACATAAAAGGCTACACAATTAGCCCTTTAGTTGCTGCTGTCGAGCATCCGGTCTGTCAGATTGCGTGCGCCCTTGAAGCCACCTAATGCTGTTACCTGCGCTAATGGCTGTCACCATAGCCTGCTGCAGGCGGCTGAGACAGCTGATCGGCTGACCTTGTTCTGTGCTGAATATTCCTGCAGCCAAGAGCGGTTGCAGCTGTCTGGCCTTCTAAGTCAGATCCCAGACACACAATGTATCCGGACACTTTTTCTGTGGCTTTGAATCTGCAGATGTATTACTACACAGACATGATACACATTGAGACTGCTTATTGGTCATTCCACATCAAATGGCCTGATTTTAAAACACTTTGCCGCTCGATAAATAAGGATTTCGAAGAATTTTTTATATGAACTTTTACACATGTCATCTATGAGTATTAGTAAAGTTTGGCAATCGTTATTAATAATGGATCAGATATAGTCATTTAATTGATTTCATGTGCAAAGTTGCGCCGAGTGAGCATGAATTTCTGGGTACTTTGAGTTGTTCTATCTCAAGCAATATTTTGTTAAAATAAATGCAATTTGACCAGCATGTACAACTACAAGTGTTTTCTTAGAAATAATAAAGAAAATAATGTTGTGGCCATATTCAGCAATAAAATGTTAGGCAAAGTCACCAGAAAAAAATCGGTGCCCAACAAAATCTCTTAGGTTCGGCATCTTACATCTGACAGAATACAAGTACGACAAACATCTAGCTGACGTTTGTGTCCTGCACTCGAGTCATCAAAATCATGGTTTAATGGTTAGAAATTGTTTTCTTTCCAGTCAAATGTATCACTAAAGTGCTCTTTTCTGGACTATTTCACAGTCGCTATTTTCGGAACATTTTCCTGCTCAACCATCACGGATTTCAAAGAAATTATATATGAACATTCGCACATGTCCTCTATGAACATTGGTGAAGTTTGGCAATCGTCTAAGTAATACTTGATGAGATATAAGCACTGGTTTGACTTCATGCGAAAAGTTGAGCAGATTAAGCATGCATTTCTGCAACTTTGAGCTATTATATCTGGGGCAATATTTTGTTAAAATAAATGAAATTTGGCCATCTACTACAACTCCACACATTCTCTTAAGAATAACAAAGAAAATAATTTTGAGAACCACATTCAGCCAGAAAATGTTGGGTAAAGCCCAGAAAAAATCTCATAGAAGAATGTGAAACTAACACTCACAAAAAAACAAAATGCAAAATAGAAATGAACAACAAAGGACCACAGCAGTAAGTGAACATGCACTTTGGAACTATGGGACTGAAACTCTGAACAGATACTGAAACAGAGTGGAAACACAGCTCTGCATCTGGAGACGTGCATAACACACAGGAAGAGGGGGCTCGGCGTGTCTGAAAGCGTCAGCAGCACAGACGGGAAGTCCCAGACACGCGCCTGAGGACGTCCACAGCACTAGTGGAAGCATGCAGAGCTGCATCTATAGATGTCCACAGGACCAGGGAAAGGTGCAGAGCTGCGTCTATAGACATCCACAGCAGCTGCATTTATAGACGTCCATGGCAGTCAAAGGGTTAACACATTTCAGTTGGTACATGACAGGTGTTGTTTTCTACATGACCCTGCACTGAACAGTGTAGGTTTTTCATGTTGTGGGGTTGGAATAGGTGGTTGTGGGAGCATGCATGGGACAGGTTTTGCAGCGGGGTCAGTTACAGAGATGGGATCCAGTAGGGAGGAGGGTGGTTTTGGAATATTGGATGGTGAAAGGTTACTCAGGGTGTCACAGAGAGGATACTTGACTTGACTTGAGAAAGTCATGCCTTGACAAAGCAATTTGTTAAGGCATTGCACAGTGAGATGGTACTGGGTGACTAACATGTCACTTCTGGGTGGTTTGGGGTTAGGAACATTGTTAATGGAAGGGGATAATGGATTTTTTAGGTGATATGATTGTAGACAATGTCTGTAGGGTAGTTGGGGGAGAGGAAATTGTTGGACAGTTTATTGTTGTAAGTGGTGAGTAATTCATCATTGGAGTAGTTACCTTTGTCATGGGTGCCTAGGAAGTAGGAAATGGATCATTTGAAATGGAATAGATGGCAGCTATCAAAGTGGACATACTGTCATTTGTGTGTGGGTTTAATATGGACCAGAGTGTGGATCAGGATCTCAACAAGGTTGAGGTCAACATCTTAGAAGGTGGCTTGAGATTTCAAGAAAGATCAACTGAATTTCAGGTTAGTTTAGGAGTTGAGGTCTTGCACGAAGTTCAAAGAGTTTCTTCACAATGAGTCCAGAATACGAAGTTGTCATCTATGAATCTGTAGCAGGCCATGGAGTGCATTTAGTGTGTTTTAAGGAAATTTGGCCCACAAAAAGGATAGCATAGGATGGGACCACCCTGGTTCCCATACCTGTTCCCCTTATTTTCTGTAGGTCTGGTCCTCAAAGGTCAAGTAATTAAGGGTGACAATGAAATTGGTAAGTGTGACAAGGAATGAGGTTTTTGGGAGGCTTTCGCATGGGCATTTGGAACGCTAGTGTTCTAGGGTAAAAAGACCATGAGGATTGTCGGTGTATAGTGCTGTGGCATCTATGGTGACAAGGAAGTTTTCAGGTGGGAGGAGCATGGGGATGGATTTTAGGTGTTCAAGGTATATCAGCTTCGGAGCTAGTACTACTCACTGTATTTATATGTATGGCAGATCAAATATTTAAGACACACATGGGCAACTTTTGAGACCCATGGAGTAGATTTACATGCCAACATAAGCTCATGTGCCACCTCATTTTATAGAGTAGCACACCAATTTAAATTGCACCCTTTTCCTGACACTCCAAGCCTTCTAGTTACGCCTAAAAGCATACATTCTTGAGATAAAATATTTTATGTTCAACCCAATTAATTTGCTTTCATTTATTTACATGTCTTGAACATTATTTCTTTACTAACAATAACTTGTAGTCTCTCTGCTGAATGCCTTCAATGAGCTGGATTGAAACCAATTACAGGCTGGATCTGGTCTGCAGCCCACTGCTTGCTTATCCAGTATTCAAATTATGTGAATAATACCTAAGATTTTATTTCAAAAGGGAAAAATTTATGCATTGTAAAACTCTCTAGCCAGAACTTCTAACCCCCATACACATCTTCCTAATTAATGTATCTTACCCTCACAGATTGACACATTTTCCATTATCCGCAGCTCCCTCCCCGCCTCCCCCCTTTCCGCCATGTGCGTCAAATATTTATTTTGACCCCACATACTTTTGTCAAGCAGTGCTAATATCTCTACCCTCAACCTTTCTCTACATACTTTCCCTTGCCCTTTACACCCCACTTGGAACTGAACTAACAGTTGAGAGTGTGGTGTGTGTGTGTGGGGGGGGGGGGGGTGTATTTTAGTGAGATGTGCCTGATTGAGTGTCTGAATGTGTGTGAGTGGTCTTCTTCTGATGTGGCTGAAAACTTTCTTGGTGTCATTGTCTATGAGGATAGGTAGTAACTCACCATACAGACGATCGGTGAGCCACAGACAGGCATGTAGAAAAGACAATCACATTCACCTACTTAAATTTTCAGACAGAGCCTTCATCAGAAAGAGGACATTCTGTAATCACAAAATCATTCAGGCACAGTTCATGTGCAAATGACCACCACCTCTGGCTGTTACCAACTGGACTTTCCAAACTGAGTGTCACTTTCTTTTCTTTTTATAGCTGTCTATGGTGCAGAGATCATCTTGACAGTGAGTTGTAATCCATTCTCATAATATTGTCAAACAAGAGTGTAGCATATGTGTCAAATATTCCAGGTAGGAATTCAACAATAAAATGAGGATAGCTAGCAATTCATTGTAAAATATGATCATCTACAAGAAAACAGGTGCATAAAAATGGCAATCACACACACGCAAAACAGTCATCTCTGGCTTTTGCATTTTGAGCAGCAGCTGGAGATAATTGTTTTGTGTGTGTGTATGTATGTGTGTGTGTGTGTGTGTGTGTGTTTTAATAAGTTGTGCCTATATTTGTATGAATGAAAGTGAGTTCTATGTTGACAAAGGCTGTGGCCAAAAGCTGTACATTGTCTGTGTGTTATTATATACGTAAAAAATAGATGAAGTCCACTTACCAGGCGAAGGAGCACAGGCAGTGATAGCAACAAATAAACACACAGACACACACACACACACAAACGCACGCTTTCACAGCCTAGCTGCTTCGTCAGGCAGAAGGGAAGGAGAGGGAAAAGAAATGATGAGGGTTTTAAGGAAGGGGGTAAGGAGCCATTCCAATCCCGGGACAGGAAAGACTTACCTTGGGGGAAGAAAAGGAAGGTGAACAAATACACACACACACCCATACATTTACACAGACGCAAACACACCTAGGCAGACATACTATAGAAACCAAAGAAGTTAAATTCTCTGGTTCTTTGGTTTCTATAGTATGTCTGCCTAGGTGTGTTTGCATCTGTGTAAATGTATGGGTGTGTGTGTATTTGTTCACCTTCCTTTTCTTTCCCCAAGGTAAGTCTTTCCTCTCCCGGGATTGGAATGGCTCCTTACCCCCTTCCTTAAAACCCTCATCATTTCCTTTTCCCTCTCCTTCCCGTCTGTCTGAAGAAGCAACTGGGTTGTGAAAGCTTGCGTTTGTGTGTGTGTGTGTGTGTGTGTGTGTGTGTGTGTGTGTGTGTATTCATTTATTTATTTGTGATGCTGTAACACCGGTGCTCCTTCGCCTGGTGAGTAATCTTCATCTATTTTTATATATATAATTTTTCCTGCTAGGCATTTTTCGTATTAAGAATATTATAGAGGAAAAAATTCCTAAGAAAAATATATGTAAAAAAATATAGATGAAGTCTACTTACCAGGCAAAGGAGCACAGGCAGTGATAGTAACAAATAAACACACACAAATGCTAACTTTCGCAGCCTAGCTGCTTCGTCAGGGTAGACAAATACACACACACACCCACACATTTACACAGATGCAAGTACACCTAGGCAGACATACTGTAGAAAGCAAAGAAGTTAAGAAGTTCAACTTCTTAACTGCTTTCTACAGTATGTCTGCCTAGGTGTACTTGCGCCTGTGTAAATGTGTGGGTGTGTGTGTATTTGTTTACCCTCCTTTTTTTCTCCCAAGGTAAGTCTTTCCTGTCCCGGGATTGGAATGGCTCCTTACCCGATCCCTTAAAACCCTCATCATTTCCTTTTCCCTCTCCTTCCCTTCTGCCTGACGAAGCAGCTAGGCTGCGAAAGCTAGCGTTTGAGCGTGTGTGTCTGTGTGTTTATTTGTTACTATCACTGCCTGTGGTCCTTCGCCTGGTAAGTAGACGTCATCTTTGCAGTGAGTTGCAAGTTATCCTCTTTTTATTGAAAACTGTTAGTGTGTTTATTTATGGTCATTCTCCATTTACTATAACAATTAAGCTAACATTCAACCATAGTCCAAACTGAGAATGTACTTCATTTGGATGCAAAAAGGTTCTCTACCAACCAATCAAAGAGGTGTGGAGAGAACTTGCATGAAATGAAGTTGAACTTGGATCTTCCAAACTTGTAGTTCCTTCAACAGGTCAGTGAGTCTGATTGACAAAAGTAAGAGTTATATTGCCACAAGCTGTGATTAATGCAGTGTGGCGTAGTAGATATCCTAGCTGGCTGGTGTACTATGGGTCACCAACTTAAATCCAACCATCGGCAATTATTTTTATTTACTACTGATCATTTCTGAAAGGATTTTGAAATATATCTATAGCTTTTTTGTGTTTTGAAGTATTCAGTGTTTGTATAACTATTAGAATTCTGCAATATTCCATGTTGGTCTAAAAAGATGCACTCTCAATCCAGGAGGCAGTTTATAATCTGGCTGGAGGTTGGTGCCAGAAATAAATATGCTTTTGGTGCTGAGCACTGGTATGCCACTGATGACCATGCCTTAGGATTTTGCCTTTATGGTAGTACTGGCCTTAGGGTTTTGACTTGTTGGTAGTGCTTTTGTGAAACTGTTTATTAAAGCAGTGGCTCACAGATCACACATTTATTATTCTTTACTGAGAGACACAGTTTAATTTTTGACATCAGTGCTAATATTGACAAATAGTAATAGTTACATAAATGATTTGCAACTAGTGTAAGAAAAATGCTCTCTCTTCTAATTACTTCTCTTTCAGCACTAACAATAACAGTTATATGTTTCCAAAGAAGAATATCTCCTCCATGTATTCAGAAATGATAGAGTTGAAATGCCTTTCTGTCAGCTGTCTCCTCATAAGAACGGCAACCCACATCCACTTGAATCTGCTTACTATATGCGTCTCTTGGTCTCCCTCTGCGATTTTTACTCCACACACTCCCCTCCAATACTAAATTTACGATTCCTCGATGTCTAAGAATGTGTCCTAGCAAGCGATCCCTTCTTTTAGTCAGGATATGCAAAAAAAAAAAAAAAATTTCTCACCAATTCTGTTCAGTACCTCTTCATTAGTTATGCAATCTACCCACCTAATCTTCAGCATTCTTCTGTAACACCACATTTCAAAAGCCTCTATTCTCTTCCTGTCCACACTGCTTATCGTCCATGTTTCACTCCCGTACAAGGCAACACTCCACACAAATGCCTTCAGAAAGGACTTCCTTACACTTAAATTAATATTCAATCTTAGCAAATTTCTCTTTTTCAAAAATGCTTTTCTTTCCATTGCCATTCTGCATTTTATATCCTCTGTACTGCAACCATTGCATGTTATTTTACTACCCAAGTAAAAAAACTCACCTATTGCCTTCATTGTTTCGTTACCTAATCTAATTCCTTCAGCATTGCCTGATTTTCTAAGAGCGCATTCCAATTTTTTGTTTTGATCTTGTTAATGTTCATTTTATACGATCTCTTCAACACACTGTCCATTCCATTCAACTGCTCTTCCAGGTCCTTTGCTGTCTCTGACAGAATTACAATGTCATCAGCAAAATGCAATGTTTTTATTTCTTCTCCCTGAACTTTAATCCCTATTCCAAATTTTTCCTTGCTTTCCTTCACCACCTGCTCGATGTACAAACTGAATAACATCGGAGAAAGGCTACAACCCTGTCTTACTCCCTTCCCAACTGATGCTTCCCTTTCATGCCCTTCGAGTCTAATAACTGCAGTCTGGCTTTTGTCTAAGTTGTAAATAACTCTCCTTTCCCTGTATTTTACCCCTGCTGACTTCAGAATTTGAAAGAGTGTATTCCAGTCAACATTCTCAACCACTTTCTCCAAATCCTGGATAATTTTAGCACTTACAAAATCAATTAAAGCTGAAACCGCTACTGCAGACTTACCATGTGTTACAATCACGGGGCACTGTCTCTCCTGGGTTGTAAGAACGCCCCCTCAGCTGGCAGGGACACTGCTCAGGTGGAACACACATCCCTCGATGAATCAGTGTGCCTGCAGGGCAGTAGCAGCCTTCCTCACACACTTCCTGCGTTGTGAGTGACCTGTTAGCAGCCACTGACCCACATGTTGCCTGGTATGAGAAGCCACAAGGTAGGTACACCATGCCATTGCTGCATCTCATAGCTAAAAGAAAGGAAGGAAGATTATGGCGTAACATCTCATTGACATCATGATCATTAGAGACAAATAGCTGAAGGAGTAATTACAGAATGGCAGTTAAATTAGGCAGCAGGTTGTGGAAATAGCTTGCCTGTACTGAAGACCATCCTAACCAAAGTATCTACAAATAATTTCAAGTACTTCTTCATGTTGTATGGAGTGGAATAAAACGTACTGTGGTATAAGTCACTCACACTTAACATATGATTGGTACTGGTGAAAAATTAGGGCATGAGAGAGTTGCCTATATTGTACCACTGAATATAAATCACACTTCTTCAACTACCAACATTTAGTGATGACAGTGACAATTACTTGTGGCTTGGGGCCATAGTTTTTAGCTATGAATTATGAGAGTTGAAGAGCGCAATACCTGAAGACATTACCGATTTTGTTTTTATTTCAATGTAACTTTTTGTATGTGACAAACAGAATTACTGCTACACGGTCAGTACCTCATAATGTTTTGTATATAACTTGACTAAAAGAAAGGAACAAATTGAGAGAACCCATTCTGAAGCTGTAAGGTATCATCAGTTAAGAATGAAAAACAGTTTGTGTATGTGGGGCGGGGGGGGGGGGGGGGGGGGGCAGCAGAGGGATACCGAGCCATCAACACTGTAGTAGATTCAAATGGAAATACTTTGCAATAGTTACATGGAAATGAAAAGGCTTGCATGTATGGGATAAAGCAGCATAAAAATCTGCATTTGTCCAGTTGTTTTTTTTCCCTCTAAAGTCTACAGTAATAAGTGCAAACCTCATGCAAATATAATAATTTATAATGGGGTGAGCAGTGATAGGAATACTGTGTGTCTGGAAAAGAGCTCCCTAGTTTTAATGTGTCCTAGCATCTGTACAAAGTGACATACACTATTCTAGTTTGTGGTGTCTCTCCAAGTTTGGCTCCCCTGCAGTTGGCAACTGTTACATGAAATAAAACCTACTGATAAAATTGAAAGATTTGAATTTGTTGTTGGTTTTCTACACTTAATTGATGATGATGTCAATTTTTTTAAAGATTATTTTTTCTAATAAGGCTATATTTCATATCAGTGAACAGTTAATCATCATAACTGCAGAATTTTGGCAGCAGAGTATCCACATGAAGTTATTCAGCATCAAAGTGACTCTCCTAAAGTTAATGTATGGTGTGGATTGATGGAAGATCGTGTGATCAGTCCTTTCATTTTCGAGGAAAAAACAATAAACAGGGATGTTTACTGTGATGTGTTGACAGAGAACATCATTCTCCAAATGGATGATATTGAGGCAGAAAAGGGGCTTGCGTTTTTCCAACAAGATGGCACTCCACTTCAGTACAGTAATCATGTATGTGCGTCACTTTCCAGGAAGGTGGATAGGCAGGTCTGGCCCAATGCCTTGGCCACCACAAAGCCCAGACTTAACACCACTGGACTTTTTCTTTTGTGGCCAAATAAAAAATGATGTGTACAGTGAAAAGATCAGAGACATCAATCATTTATGGAAAAGACTTATCACAGCGTTTGGGACAGTTATCCCATGAAACATTGGTGAATATGTGGCAAGAAGTGGAATATCATCTAGACGCATGCAGGTCAACAGATGGATTCCATGTTGAAGTCTACTAACATTAAACAAAACTTCCATAAATTCTCTTTCATGGTATGTACTCATCGATGTAATTTTTCATTAATACCCCCATTAAATATATACTTAAAACTAGGGAGTTCTTTTTCAATCACACTGTTGTTAGGTATGGTTTTGGAATGCAGTGCAGGAGGTGTGTTGAGTGGGAGCAAGGGAAATGGGGGAGGGAGTGAAAGCAGGAGGATTGGAGAAGGGGAAAAAGTGCCAAAAATGAGGATGAGAGACATGAATTGGGAGAAGATGTAGGATAGAGGAGATGGAAACTGTTGAGTGCAGCATTTGGAGCATTATGTTACTGAAGGATGAGGCCAGGATAATTTAAGGAGCAGAGAATGTGCTGTAAAGAGACTCCCATCTATGCATTCATACAAGCTGGTAGTGGAGGAGTGAGTCCAGATGTTACATGTTGTGGCAGTCATTTAAATCAAGCACATTATGCTCAGCTGCATGCTGTGCTACAGGGTGGTCCACCTGCTACCGGCCATGACGTAAAGTGATCATTCATTCTGATGGACAGCTGGTGGACAGTCACTCCAATGATTGCAGCAGGGCTGCTAAATGACACAGCTGCTTTCACAAGTGGCCTTTGGATTGTGGCAGACAGAGATGGCAGTCAAGTTTGTGTGTGCTGTGCCTGTATGATTGTGTGAAATAGTTTTGTGTATGTGTCTGCCTTTTCTGTTTTCTTGTCCATGGCTCAGTGATCATCTTTATGGTGAGTTGCACTCTATCCTCATAATATTATTGATATTCCAACCTGGATTTTCCAGTGTTAAACTGATACTGTTATCAATTGATGAATCTAAATTACAATAATTACTGAAGTAATACAATAACCCTACATGTAACTGTAAAAATTACTCTATGGTAATAGATGGTGCACATAAACTACATTTATAGAACTTAGAATGTTTAGGTCAGCTTATATAAAACTATGATTTTATTTTTACAATAAACCAAATTTTTGTAAATGGTGCAGTATGAGTTCTTCGACAATTTCTAACAGATTACTTACGACACAGATCATAGTCCCTCCAGTTTTGTACAGAGTTGATGCCTTGGCGAATACACTCTTTTACATACATTGCCAGTGATTCACATGCACAGTCCTTTGGATCTTCAGATTTGCATGAGCAATAATCCCATCGGCATGCCTCATAATACTGTTGAGCATCCAAAACCTACACAAAAAGTTGAAAAACTATGAGTTTTCTGTTACAGCTAGCACAGTACAGAATATTATAAAATTTGATGACTGTAAGTTTCTATCACCATTCTCCATCTTTTAGGGTTGAAAATGTGTTAAGATCGGTCGACATTTCCAGATATCAAGTGCTTTTATATTGTTACTCCACTACACATAACAGTAGAAAAGTAAACTGTACTGGCTGCTAACAATTAACAGTGTGAGCAATTATAATAGTTTTTCGAATTTATGTTGTATACACAGATGTACTGATATCTGTGCTTAATACTTTGCAGTGAAGTGCATACCAAAGTGAAACTCTGTGACAGAATAAAGATCTGTACAATGTAGGGATTTTTGCTTTCTTGCCACTCTCATACAGATCAACATTAGGTGGCTCACAAACTGAACTGAAAATTGGACTTTTGGTCTTTTTTCTTAGTTTCAAAACTCCAAAGCAGCTCTCCTATATATCTTTATGGATTACTGCACCTGCAGAAAGGATATAATGAAAAGGTACAGCTGCAGTGACTAGGTTGTTTCTGGATCTAACTGTCTGAGGTTCTCGTTTACCTTAATTCTGCATTACATTCTCTCCCTTATGGGTAGTAAGTAGTCCTTAAGAAATGCAAGAGATCCTTGGTAGAGTGTGTACAATATGAAAAAGTACCCAAAGGAGAGGGAAAAGGAAATGATGAGGGTTTAAAGGAGTGGGTAAGGAGTCATTCCAATCCCAGAACAGGAAAGACTTACCTCGGAGGAAAAAAAGGAGGATAAACAAATACACACACACCCACACACATTTACACAGATGCAAGTACACCTAGGCAGACATACTGTAGATAGCAAAGAAGTTAGACAGAGATACCACTTGAGGCAGAGGCTCTGTCCTGAGAACTGAGGCGAAAATGTTAAGATGGTGGGTGGGAATTCGAATTTAGCAGAGGTTGACACCAGGTGGGCAACGGGAAGAGGCTAGTTCCCATCTCCGGAGTTCTGAAGGATTGTTGTCGGTGGGAAGTATCCATATAACCCAGACGGTGTAACAGTGTGCCAAGATGTGCTGCCATGCCCTAAGGCATGTTTAGCCACAGGGTGATCCTCATTACCAACAAACACTGTCTGCCAAGGACTATTCATGTGAATGTACATTTTGTTGCTGGTCATTCCCACATAGAACGCTTCACAGTGCAGGCATGTCAGTTGGTAAATCACGTGGGTGCTGTCGCAAGTGGCTCTGCCCTTGATTGTGTACACCCTCCGGGGTACGAGACTGGAATAAGTGGTGGTGGAAGGGTGCTTAGGGCAGGTTGTACAATGGGGCCGGTTACAAGGGTAGGAGCCAGAAGGTAGGGAAGGTGGTTTGGGGATTTCACAGGGATGGACTAGGAGGTTACGGAGGTTAGGTGGGCAGCGGAAAGACACTCTCGGTGGAACGGGGAGGATGTCATGAAGGATGGATCTCATTTCGGGGGAAGGATTTAAGGAAGTCATATCCTTGCTGGAGAGCCACATTCAGAGTCCGCTCCAGTCCCGGAAAGTATCTGGTGACAAGAGGGGCACTTCTTGGGTTCTGTTGAAGGTTGTTAATTTCGGGGGATGAGGAAGTGGCTCTGGCAATTTTCTTCTGTACCAGATCAGGAGGATAGCTGTCGGATGTGAAAGCTGTTATCAGGTTATTGGTGTATTGATTCAGAGATTCAGGACTGGAGCAGACTTGTTTGCCACGAAGACCTAAGCTGTAGGTAAGGGAATGTTTGATGTGGAATGGATGGCAGCTGTCATAATGCAGATACTGTTGTTTATTGGTAGGTTTCATGCGGACGGATGTGTGAAGTTGGCCGTTGGACAGATGGAGGTTGATATTGAGGAAAGTTGCATAGGATTTGGAATAGGACAAGGTGAATATGATGGGACTAAAGGAGTTGAGGTTGAGGAGGAAATTCTGAAGTTCTTCTTCACTGTGGGTGCAGATCATGAAGATGTCATCAATGAATCTGTACCAAACTTCAGGTTGACAGGCTTGGGTATCCAGGAAGGCTTCCTCTAAGTGATCCACGAATAAGTTTGCGTACGAGGGTGCCATCCTGGTGTTCCCTTTAGTTGTTGGTATGTCTGGCCCTCAAAAGTGAAGAAGTAGTTTGGTACAGATTCATTGATGATCTTCATGATCTGGACCCACAGTGAAGAAGAACTCCAGAATTCCCTCTTCAACCTCAACTCACTATTGCTTCAATTCCGGTTTTTTCACATTTCTGTTTGTGTTTAATACTTTTCCGATCATATTTCAGCAACATTCCATTGGTTTTGATTCCACTTTTCCTTCGTCAGACTATTTTCAGCCTCAAAATCGTAATCTGCTACCATATAACCAATCCTATTTAGACGTTTTCCTTGCATTCTCACGTGGTTTTCTCGTACTTTTTCCGATTTTCACTTTTCTTAAACCATTTTTGCACGCCATACCGCTACCTAACCCTTTGATACTACGTTGCTGACAACTAAAGGTGACCACAGTATCAACAACAAATTTTAAAAACTTTTTCTATTTCCTTTCTTTTCTCATACCTGAATTACTGTCCACATTCATCTCCCTCCCGATATGTAAATATTTTAATAATTTTTTATATATATTTTTATACACATTTTTCTCTTTTATTTGTTCTTTGCAGCCTGTTACATAGCCCATATTTCCCACTCCTCCTTCATCCATATATTATGCCTCCCTCACAACATCCCTACAACCACCCCATCCAGTTTTATGTACATTCCCTCCGTAAACATGCTTTCTCCCTTGCCAAATTACGCTCCCACATTCTTTTTATGCAGGCTTGTCTGACATTAGGAATCACTCCCAAGGGCCTCACACTAAAAGTTCCCATCTCTGGCTGTAACCCATCCTTTCATCCCGCCTTATACCAATTCCAAATTGAACAATCCATAGCCCTCACCCGCCTAATCCTTAACCTACACATCAACTCCGCCAATGAACACACCTGTCAGCTCCTATCTCCCACATCCACACCTGCTGTTCAGAACATCCTCCTTCAGGCCAACCACAAATTAGAACAAGATGCCACCCACCACCTCAAAAAACTATCCAATCTCCTGGTCACCTGCCTCCGGAAAGGCAATACTCTCTCCCTCAACAACCTCTCCAATAAACCTCAAACTCCTCTTATTGCACACAAACCCAGTCTCTCCCATCTTCTCAATCTCCCACTCCCAACTCCTCTCCCCCCTAAACCTCAAAACTCCAATCCACACAATCCGGAACCACAACATCCCAATTAAGTAGTCAACCTCTCCTCCAAACCTCTCTCCCAATCTGAAACCTCTGTCCTATCCAAAGGCCTCACCTTTAGTCCTACTCTCAAATTCAACCAAACAGCTCTTGTCAAAGATCTACTTTCCTATACTCGTACTCTTTGCTGGAGATACGACTTTGCCACAAAGAAAAATAATCCTACTCCTAATGATCCAGCTCCCCAAGACATCATTCAAATTGAACCCTGCCTAGAACAGTTCCGTCCTCCGTCACAGCGAGACCCACCTGCTCTTCCTCAAAATCACCCTCTTCAAACCTTCCAGGAATTCCTTACTTCCAACCTTGCCTCTCAGTCTTTCCTGAGAAACCTTAACCCTACTCCCAACATTACCGCAGCTGAATCCCGAGCTATCCGTGATCTGAAAGCTGACCATTCCATCGTCATTCTCCCAGCCGACAAGGGATCCACGTCCATGGTACTTGATTGGCGGGAGTATGTGGCTGAGGGACTGCGTCAGCTTTCAGATAGTACCACATATAAAGTCTTTCATGGCAATCCTATCCCTGATGTCCAGGCGGAGCTTCAAGGAATCCTCAAACCTTAGGCCACCTACAAAACCTTTCACCTAACTCCATTAACCTCATGACCCCACCGACACCCTGCACCCCCACCTTCTACCAACTTCCCAAGATTCACAAACCCAATCATCCCGGCCGCCCCATTGTGGCCGGTTACCAAGCCCCTACAGAACGAATCTCTGCCTACATTGACCAACACCTTCAACCCATCATGTGCAGTCTCCCATCCTTCATCAAAGACACCAACCACTTCCTCGATTGCCTGAAATCCTTACCCAGCCTGTTACCTCCTGAAACCATCCTTGTAACCATTGATGCCACTTCCTTATACACAAATATCCCACATGCCCAGGGCCTTGCTGCGATGGAGTATTTCCTTTCATGCCAACCACCCAATTCCCAACCTAAAACCTCTTTCCTTAATACCCTAGCCAGGTTCATCCTAACCCACAACTTCTTCACTTTTGAGGGCCAGACATACCAACAACTAAAGGGAACAGCCATGGGAACCAGGATGGCCCCCTTGTACGCAAACTTATTCATGGGACGCTTAGAGGAAGCCTTCCTGGACACCCAAGACTGTCAACCCAAAGTTTGGTACAGATTCATTGATGACATCTTCACAATCTGGACTCACAGTGGAGAAGAACTCCAGAATTTCCTCTTCAAGCTCAACTCCTTTGGTCCCATCAAATTCACCTGGTCCTATTCCAAATCCCATGCCACTTTCCTCGATGTCGACCTCCATCTGTCCAACGGCCAATTTCACACATCCGTCCACATCAAACCTACCAATAAACAACAGTACCTGCATTATGACAGCTGCCATCCATTCCACATCAAACATTCCCTTCCCTACAGCTTAGGTCTTCGTGGCAAACAAGTCTGCTCCAGTCCTGAATCCCTGAACCAATACACCAATAACCTGATAACAGCTTTCACATCCTGCAGCTATCCTCCTGATCTGGTTCAGAAGCAAATTGCCAGAGCCACTTCCTCATCCCCCCAAATTCACAACCTTCAACAGAACCCCAGAAGTGCCCCTCTCGTCACCGGATACTTTCCGGGACTGGAGCGGACTCTGAATGTGGCTCTCCACCAGGCATTTTCCAGTTAGCAAAATATACATAATTGTCCCTTAGTGTCCCATGTAATAATATAATTCTTTAAATGTTTTCTGGTATAAGTTGATCACAAACTGTTCCTCTTGTTTTGTTTTGCTGGTTTTCATATTACAACATCTTTTTAAGATACTTAACTACTCTATTTTATATCTGTTCCAAGTCACTTGTAGTCCCTGACATAATTGTAATTTCATTCACAAATCCCATCATTTTTTATTTATTTCTAGTGCACTTTAAACCTTTTTACAAAATCCTCCTTGGTTTCATTCACAGCTTGTTCAGTAAATATATTGATTAATACTGGTAATTGGTAAAACCCTATCTAATTCCCTTATCAACTACTCTCCTCTTTCTACAAATTTGTTTTCATTGGAGAGCCTTTATCCAAGTGTTGGAACTCAAACAGTGACAACTATTTATTTACAACTGATACAAAAGCATTACTTTTTGCACCAGTTACTGTCCATTAAAGTAGTTACAAGCATTGTGTAGATCCTGTTGCCAGCAATGGTAGGCATTCGAAGTGCGGCAGCTGGAGATGACAGTTTTGTGACTGTGTTGTGTGCCTGTGTGATTGCATGAATGTTCCTATTTCTGAAGAAGGCCATGGCCAATAGCTGAAAGTGTTGTATCTGTGTTCCTTTTTTGTGTACCTGTCACAACTTGTCATCACGGTTTTAATGAGTGTTGCCCACTTAAAACAAAACTAAAAAGATCACATACCAAGAAACAGAATAACAGTTCCAACAACTGGTATACACCATAACTCCATAAATTAAGGATCATACTAAGACTGTATTATGAAAAATTGTGCACAGATATACACTATAAACCTGCTTATGACAATCTAAAACATATATATAGAGAGGAAATAAATGTTGCTAAGAAAAAGGCTAAAGGAAATTACATTCTCGAGTCCAGCAACAAATGGAAGGCATCTTGGAATGTAATTAAATAAGAAATTGTTATTACAAATACAGAAAAAAATAAGACAAATTCCAAAAACAAAGCTCACAGGAAATATATATATATATATATATATATATATATATATATATATATATATAAATTATAGAGGGAAACTTTCCCCGTGGGATAAACAAAAATAAAAATATAGAAAACAGATGATTTACCAAAAGGACCGGCTCGTCGATAGAAACAAATAAATAACTAAAAACACACACAAACACACATACAAGCTTTCGCCACCACTGGCAGCTTCTTCAGGAAAAAGGGGAGGAAAAAGGGAAGGATATGGGTTTTTACAAATGTCTGTGTAGGTGTGTTTGCGTTTCGATATGTCTGAGTGTGTGTGTATTTTTTTACCTTCCTTTTTTTCCCCTAGGGTAAGTCCTTCCACTCCTGGGATTGGAATGACTCCTTTTCCACTTCCTAAAACCCATATCCTTCCCTTTTTCCTCCCCTTTTTTCCTCTTTTTCCTGAAGAAGCTGCAAGTGGTGGCGAAAGCTTGTATGTGTGTTTGTGTGTGATTTTAGTTATTTATTTGTTTCTATCGACGAGCCGGTCCTTTTGGTAAGTCATATATATATATATATATATATATATATATATATATATATATATATATATATATATATATGTCTGCCTAGGTGTACTTGTGTCTGTGTGAATGTGTGGGCATGTGTGCATTTGTTTACCCTCCATTTTTTCCCCCAAGGTAAGTCTTTCCTCTCCCGGGATTGGAATGGCTCCTTACCCCCTTCCTTAAAACCCTCATCATTTCCTTTTCCCTCTCCTTCCCTACTGCCTGAAGACGCAACTGGGTTGCGAAAGCTTGCGATTGTGTGTGTGTGTGTGTGTGTATTCATTTATTTATTTGTGATGCTGTCACACCTGTGCTCCTTCGCCTGGTGAGTAATCTTCGTCTAATATATATATATATATATATATATATATATATATAGAGAGAGAGAGAGAGAGAGAGAGAGAATATTATAGAGGAAAAATTCCTAACAGGAAAAATATACGTAAAAAATAGATGAATTACACTTACCAGGCGAAGGGGCACAGGCAGTAATAGCAACAAATAAAACACAGACACACACACACACAAAAATGCTAGCTTTCGCAGCCTAGCTGCTTCATCAGGCAGAAAGGAAGGAGAGGGAAAAGGAAATGATGAGGGTTTTAAGGAAGGGGGTAAGGAGCCATTCCAATCCCGGGACAGGAAAGACTTACCTTGGGGGAAAAAATGGAGGGTAAATAAATGCACACACACCCACACATTTACACAGACACAAGTACACTTAGGCAGACATACTGTAGAACTGTAGAAAGCAAAGAAGTTAGAAGTTAGACAGAGATGCCACTTGAGGCAGAGGCTCTGTCCAGAGAACCAAGGCAAAGATGTTAAGATGGTGGGTGGGAATTCGAAATTAGCGGAGGTTGAGACCAGGTGGGCAACGGGAAGAGAGAATATGCTGAAGGGCTAGTTCCCATCTCCGGACGATGTAACACTGTGCCAAGATGTGCTGGCCGTGCCCCAAGGCGTGTTTAACCACAGGGTGATCCTCATTACCATCAAACACTGTCTGCCTGTGACCATTCATGTGAATGGACAGTTTGTTGCTGGTTATTCCCACATAGAACACTTCACAGTGCAGGCATGTCAGTTGGTAAATCACGTGGGTGCTGTCGCAAGTGGCTCTGCCCTTGATCGTGTACACCCTCCGGAGTACGGGACTGGAGTAAGTGGTGGTGGAAGGGTGCATAGGGCAGGTTTTACAACGGGGGCGGTTACAAGGGTAGGAGCCAGAAGGTAGGGAAGGTGGTTTGGGGATTTCATAGGGATGGACTAGGAGGTTACGGCGGTTAGGTGGGCGGCGGAAAGACACTCTTGGAGGAGTGGGGAGGATGTCGTGAAGGATGGATCTCATTTCGGGGCAGGAATTTAGGAAGTCGTATCCTTGCTGGAGAGCCACTTTCAGAGTCCGCTCCAGTCCCGGAAAGTATCCGGTGACAAGAGGGGCACTTCTGGGGTTCCGTTGAAGGTTCTGAATTTGGGGGGATGAGGAAGTGGCTCTGGCAATTTGCTTCTGTACCAGATCAGGAGGATAGCTGCGGGATGTGAAGGCTGTTATCAGGTTATTGGTGTATTGGTTCAGGGATTCAGGACTGGAGCAGACTCGTTTGCCACGAAGACATAAGCTGTAGGGAAGGGAACGTTTGATGTGGAAAGGATGGCAGCTGTCATAATGCAGGTACTGTTGTTTATTGGTAGGTTTGATGTGGACGGATGTGTGTAGTTGGCCGTTGGATAGATGGAGGTTGACATCGAGGAAAGTGGCATGGGATTTGGAATAGGACCAGGTGAATTTGATGGGACCAAAGGAGTTGAGGTTGGAGAGGAAATTCTGGAGTTCTTCTTCCCTGTGAGTCCAGATCATGAAGATGTCGTCAATGAATCTATACCAAACTTTGGGTTGACAGGCTTGGGTGTCCAGGAAGGCTTCCTCTAAGCGTCCCATAAATAAGTTTGCGTACGAGGGGGCCATCCTGGTCCCCATGGTTGTTCCCTTTAGTTGTTGGTATGTCTGGCCCTCAAAAGTGAAGAAGTTGTGGGTTAGGATGAAGCTGGCTAGGGTATTAAGGAAAGAGGTTTTAGGTAAGGAAGTGGGTGGTCAGCGTGAAAGGAAATATTCCATCGCAGCGAGGCCCTGGGCATGTGGGATATTAGTGTATAAGGAAGTGGCATCAATGGTTACAAGGATGGTTTCAGGAGGTAACAGGCTGGGTAAGGATTTCAGGCGGTCGAGGAAGTGGTTGGTGTCTTTGATGAAGGATGGGAGACTGCACATGATAGGTTGAAGGTGTTGGTCTATGTAGGCAGAGATTCGTTCTGTTGGGGCTTGGTAACCGGCCACAATGGGGCGGCCGGGATGATTGGGTTTGTGAATCTTCGGAAGTAGGTAGAAGGTGGGGGTGCGGGGTGTTGGTGGAGTCATGAGGTTAATGGAGTCAGGTGAAAGGTTTTGTAGGGGGCCTAAGGTTTTAAGGATTCCTTGAAGCTCTGCCTGGACATCAGGAATGGGATTGCCTTGAAAAACTTTATATGTGGTATTATCTGAAAGCTGACGCACTCCCTCTGCCACATACTCCCGCCGATCAAGTACCACTGTCGTGGAGCCCTTGTCGGCAGGGAGAATATATATATAAAATAAAGATTTTTGACTTACCTAAAGTACAGGCTCGTCGATAGGAACACCAAACACACACAAAAACACACAACCATTCGAGCTTTCGCCACCAGTGGTGGCTTCTTCGGGAAAAAGAGGGAGGAAGGAGAGGAGAAAGGGAAGGATACGGGTTTTAAGGAAGTGGAAAAGGAGCCATTCCAATCCCAGGAGTGGAAGGACTTACCTTAGGGGACAAAAAGGAAGGTAAACAAATACACACACACTCACACATATCCACATCCAAACACACTTAGGCAGTCCTAGTTTCTTATTTAATTTCCTTCCAAGAAGCCTTCCATTTGTTGAGGAGATTACATTCTCAAGTCCAGCAACAAATGGAAGGCATCTTGGAAGGAAATTAAATAAGAAACTAGGACTGCTAAAGAATAAGAACCCATCCCCGTAAGTGCAGATGAAATTAATAATCACTTTATAAATGTTGGAAAATTTCCCAAAACAGAAGAAGATAAGGCAGGCAATAATCACAGAATTGCAGAAAAACAGGCTGTCTCATGGAAAGAGGGACATGATGAGTGGCTAGAAACTTTTCAGTGGAAAACTGTCTACCCAAAGGACATATTAAATGCTGTCTCCAGGCTGAATCATTCCCAAATAGAGGATATATATGGTCTGTCTAATTTTATCCTTATAAAAAATTGCAAATACAATCATTTATCCTGTTACCCTCTGAGTTTTCTTATAAATCGAATGTTCAAAGAAGGCATAGGGATGGAGTAGGATGTTGTGGAGGCAGTTTGGGCATCAGAACACCACGTTAGGAGGGGTCAAACGGATCTTGTGTAGGATGTGTCTTATTTCAGGTCATGATGACAGATAATCAAAGCCCTTACGAAGGATGTGAGTTAATTGCTCCAGTGCAGGGCCAGGACACCCTATCCTCATTCCAGGAGTTCCCTGAGTCCATAGCAGGAAAATATCATCAATGAACCTGCACCAGACCAGAGGTTTGATTTTTGGGAAGGTTTTCTCTAAACGGGTCATAAATAGGTTGGCATAGGAGGGTGCCATACGGCACCTCCTCAACTCCTTCTCCCCCGTCAGTTTCACTTTGTCCTTCTAAGCCCAGCAAGTTGTCTTCCTGGATGTTAACCTCTCCTCGCTGACACTTCTGTTCACACCTCTGTCCACATTAAACCTACTAATCACCAACAGTATGTGCACTTTGATAGGTGTCATCCATTCCACATCAAAAAATCCCTCACATACAGCCTTGCCACCCACAGACAGTGAATTTGCAGTGATGAGAAGCCCATTAACCAATATGCCAAAGCCCTCACAAAGCCCTTCACAGGCATATATTACCCTCCTGGCCTAATCACAAACAGATTTCCCATACCATATCCCCACACACCAGTAATCCTTCCTCCACCCTCAATAACCAGTCATAAAGGAGTGTCCTTCTTGTCACCCAGCACCACCTTGGACTGGAGCAACTAACTCACATCCTTTGTAAGGGCTTTGATTATCTGTCACCATGCCCTGAAATGAGAGACATCCTACCCAAGATCCATCTGACCCCTCCTAACGTGGTGTTCTGATGCCCACACAACCTCCATTTTTTTATAAGGATAAAATTAGACAGACCATATATATCCTCTATTTGGGAATGATTCAGCCTGGAGACAGCATTTAATATGTACTTTGGGTAGTCAGTTTTCCACTGAAAAGTTTCTAGACACTCATTATGTCCCTCTTTTCATGAGGCAGCCTGTTTTTTTTTAAATTCTGTGATTATTGCCTGCCTTATCTTCTTCTGTTGTGGGAACTGCTTTAACTGTAGATAGCCGATTTTGAAACCCATATTGGGCCTTGTTTAAGAGGTGATTACTTTCGAAGAAATCATTCAATTTTTTTTTATTTTTATTTTTTATATATATAATTGCTTCAATATTTTTTGATATTATAGGTACTATTGCAATAGGCATGTAGTTTCAGGTGAGATTGTGTCCCCCCCTTTTTTTATGTAAAGGCAAGATAATGGTTAACTTCACACTATGTGGAAATATGTCTTCTTTGAACATTATAAGAAAACTCAGAGGGTAAGAGGATAAATGATTGTACTTGCAACCTCCACGACATCCTAGTCCACCCCTATGCCACTCCAAAACCCAATCCCTTACCACAGGAATCATATCCCTGTGGAAGACCCTGATCCAAAACCTGCCTATCCACCCACCTAGCATTTCTTTCAGTCCTGTCACAGGCTTATCCACCTGTGAAAGGAAAATGTGATTTAGCAACTCTGCTGCAATCATTGCACAGCATTTTACATTGCTATGCCTACAAATCCCACCCAGTCCACCAGTTTGAATGGCCACTGTCAAATTGTGACACCAAGCCATCTGGAACCTCTCCTCCACCACTATCTCTTCTGAATTGTGCAGGTGGGAGTTGTCCCTTCAACACATTCTATAGTCTCACAACCACCCTGGCCTCAATTTAAGATAACCTACCATCCTTACGCCCAGTGCCCAAGCCCCCCTCCTCCCCCCCCCTCTTCCCCACTCATTATCCTGTAATCCTTGAATTCGCGTCTTCCTTCCAAATGTGTGTTACCCCTTACAATATGCCCTTCATTACTTTTTTTAAAATCCTTTTTATTTTGTTTCAAATGCCCCTTCCCTTCACTGCATTCGATGCTGCATCCCACATTCTTTCCTATCAAGAGCTTTTGCAATCCATCATGCAATGTAGAACTTTCCAGCCCCAACCTTACCTGACATCCTTCCTCCTCCACTCTGTTTCTCACTCACTGTCAAGATGCGTGAGTGCTAGAGAGGGCAGAGATGGTGGTCGTGTGTGTATAGTTGTCTGAGTGAGTGTGTGAAAGTTGTGATTTTTTTTCTCCTCATGAAGGCCCTGGCCAAAAATTTAAGTTGTGAATGTGATTGTCTGTTTTAATTGCCTGTCAGTTGCTCAGTGAATGTCTTTACAGTGAGTTGCTATCTACCTTCCATTACTGATATTTTATTTTCATATTATACTAAAATACCTTCCGAGTTCTGCTTTAAATGATTCATTTTCTTTCCATTATTACACATAAATGGTCTTTAAAACATTAGAACATTCACCAATACATATGTTTTGAGAAAGAACCATAAAAACCACATGTTTCAGCTTTAGGACTGAGCACATTTTTGCTCAGCAATACTTACTGTTCGACACGATTCGAAACGGACGTCTGTAAGCAGCCGGCTACAGAAGGAACTAGCTTCATCTATAACATTGTTTCTGTTCACTTCATAGTTTGTACAAGGATGTACTATAGATGGCTGCTGACTACAAATTCCTGATAACACAAAGTAAAACAATAAATTTAAAAGAAAATTCTTAAACACAGTAGAACAGAATAATGATTTGTTTCAACTTTATCAGGCCATAACTATGGCAGATGTGTAATATGTAAGCACTGTGGTAAAGGCTACTGGAACTCAAGACACATAATTTTCAACCATAATTAAATGTAGTTTCTAAATCTAATAACTGAGTATGAAAAAACACAATAAAGTAAATGAAACAGACAATGGTATAAAAAAAATACAGAGAACTGACTCACAATTCATTCTCCATAATTACCAATTAAGGGTGTTCCAAAAAGAATGACCAGATTTTAAAGCTGCATATTTTATTTATGGAATACATTACAAAATACAGAAACATAAAAAGTTTTAGCTATGCTATTACAATTGTTCTGTGTGTCCATTAATAGCAGCACAAACAGCATCTACACAATGATTACAACAGTCACAAACTTTACACAATGTATCTGTGCTCACAGAACTTATGGTAGCTATTAGTCTGTTTGTCAATTCTTCTAAGTTGCAAGCTAAATAAGAAATGAACACACTTTCCTTCAGACATTTGCAAAAGAGAATCACATGTGGTCATGTCTAGTAAGCTCAAAAGCCAAGAATGCAGGGAACACGTGTCCTAACCAATGTCAAGGTAGGCCATCATAGGAGACACTGAAGTTGTGAGTAAACCAAAGTCTGTAACATTTGAAGATATGTCTTTCCAGTTACTGTTTTTTGTTTTCCAAAAAATGTAGGCACCATATGCTTTTGTACGTAAGAGCAACAAAAAATGTTCACTGTACAGGTGCTCAGTAATGTAATGGTTGTTTTGCAATCCCCATCTCCCCTTGTTATGTTGGTTTACTTCAGTGTAAACATGAAATGTTGCTTCATCACTAAAGTTTAAAAATGTATCAACTCTTTTGTTTTATCATCAAACCAATCATTTGAGGTATTGCCAGTTCTCTGATTGCCTAGTGAGTAGACTTTTGTGGTCTCCACTTTATATTAAAACTTTAAAAAATATACTACTCAGAAAATTTATAAATTCAGAGAGTTAAGTTTTCTTTGTGAGCTCATAGAAGTGAAATTATTAGCCACATACCAAACCAAACATGAGAGTGTGTTCTTTTCCAACTAATAGGCTGCTTCTTCAAATGATTCCATATAAAAATTTTGTACATTTACACTGTGTGTCTTCCCACATATGTACACGATCAGTTTGGTCACAGAATTTTTGAAAGTAAGTTGATGAGAGATAATGTTTAAAGATTAACTTTCCCATCTTTAGATATGCGTTTCCATCTGAAAAGCACTTGCCATACAAAAAAACTATTCTGTTTCACCTTCTAGAACACCAACCAAAGTGATTTCTACTAATATAGAAGTTGTTTAGAGTCCAGATTTTTCCTTAAGTAATTGCAGAAGAAATACCCATAGACTTAGCCCATATATTCCCTAGGAGCAAACCACTAAGCAGTAATGAAACGAAAGCTGTGATAAAAACTCTCTGAGAATTAAATTCTGATAAATAATTACTAATTCTTCCAGCTGGCAAAGAAAATACTATCATGGCACAACTAATAAAGAAAGAAGGCTAGTTCAGTAAAATTAAGAATCAGAAAGATACAGAAAACTTAAGGAATATACAACTACTTCAGTTTTCAAGATAACAAATGATTAATAAATGTTGTTTCTAGGTTACACCCATTAACAAGAAGGGTCTCAGCAAATCATAAGATTGGTATTCAGGCAGTATGGTTTACAAACCATTCACAAATAGGGCATTCCACTAACACCATTTGTTAGTGCCATTCATTATCTGAACTATGGAATTAACTAACACTTAAATCACCTTCTACAACCATGTATAGGAAAAACTGACACTTACATAAAAGATTCTGACCATTCTATCAAAATATTAGAAAACAATCTAGAGTGCAATAGATTATTTATTTAGTCAACTAGTTTCGGTCCTTATTTTGGACCATTTTCAGGACTGTAGCTCCATTGATGTTGTGGAGCTACAGTTCCGAAGATGTTCCACAATAAGGACTGAAATTAGTTGACTAAATAAATAATCCATTGCACTCTAGAACTGTTTTTGTTATATACATAAATTTAAATAAGAGTGCTGTTTGATAATCCCACAAAGTGAAACAAAAATGTTTCCAAAAATTTGAAAGTGTAAATGATATTTCCCTCAATTTGGATGGTGGATCACTGTTTACTATCATTCCTCTATTTAAAGTGATTCAACAGTTGAATTTTTTTTCCCCCGCAAAGGATAGTTGATCTTTTTAAACATTGTCCCATATCGACTCACTTCCAGTTGAACTACAAATTATATGAACAAATTGATAGTATAATATGGGGAACCCACTACATGCAGGTGAAGCAATGCTACAAATGGCAAAGAGGAAAACATCGTGTAGTTTCTGGAATTTGTATGGTATATATGTTAACAGAGAAAGTAGTTAGCTACATGGGTATGCAACAACATGTCATAATTTCATAAATGTGTAATTTTGTAGATGTTAAGGATTGATGATTTTGTTCATGCCAACTCTTTCTACTGCAATAGTAAGGATCTTTATAGGGATTTGCAAAGCTAATATTTTTAGATATAATTCATATCAGTGCTTTAGTATCATTTTAAGAGCCTTCTAGTGTATATCATTGAAGTATATTATACACCTCAAAAAGACTTTTCTCCATTTGGAACATGTAATTGTTTTATAAGCTCAAAATTTATCATGAAGCTAACTATCAGACATTTTCTGGCTTTCCTGACATAGTACATTCTTTAATGGTTTATGGGAGGTACTAGGTACTCGCTTAATACTGTAAAATGCACACAATATTCATCAAGGCAGCTGCTCGCCATCTTCATGTGCTACTGCCACCGTTACTGTTCTGCTTGCCAATATATATACAGGCTTGTTACCACAGTGCCAGTCAGTGGTCTGCACTGGTGCGGCATGAGCAAGAGAAGCCTCTGGTGGCGGACTGTGTGTGCAAGCACTGGAGAAATGAGTGAGTGTTTTACACTTCTTGATTTGGGACACAGTATGAGATATGAAGAGACCAAGATCCTCTCTTCCACATCCACCTCCTGCAAGACTACTAAAGAGGCTGTCAAAATATGTATCACCAAAGATATAATCAACACAGACACATGGTTCCAACTTGGTAAAGCATCGGAATCGGCCTTGACAGTGCTCAGTCATCATCAGCTGTAGACAAATAATAGTCACAAACTGATGCAGGTGGGTAACTGAAGCCAAAATGCATAAAACATGCACTCATTTCCCCAGTGTGCGAAGTCCAGCGGCTGCTCTTGCCCCTGCCACACATGGGCAGACCACCAGTGGCCTGTTGAATGCTCCTCTAATAGGGCAGTAGGCTCTCAATGTTTACACCATCGCCATTTTGGTCTATGATAACATCACAGCAGTGCCAGCACCTGCACTGTGATAATAAAGCGGCGTATATATCGAGCAGCAGAGCAGCAGTAACACACGAAGACAGCAAGCAGCAGTCTTGCTGAAATATTGTGCAGTTATTACACTACGATCTGAAGTAATTCCTTTGACCCATTCAAGAATTTTCAGGACTGATATGAATTACTGTAAATCCAAGTTGTAATTATTTCATTACTCCCAGTTTGACAACTGGTAATGTAAATATTTCTAAATCTAGAACACATTATGAAGTATTTAAAACATAATCCTGAACTTTGCAATGGAACAATTACTTTCAAGAGAAAGTCAAAATAAAAATCGATAGAATGAAAGACTAGTGTTTAAGAAATTACTGTACCTTCTCCAATCGATTCACTTTGCCAACTACTAGCAAACGTCACAACATCTGTAGTGGAACTACCATCTTTCAGACTTAGATCATTTCCTACAAATCCATCCAAACGACCACATAGACCAGCTGTCTTGTTCCACATTGCCTCTGGCACATGTATTGCAATGAAATCCTAAATAGAAATAAACACATAATTATAAAATTTGGAATTTTATTGTGACCAGCACAGCAAATCAAATTCATTTAAGGTCTTACAATGATGCAGAGTCCCAAATTTATTAGTATATAAAGAAAAAGCAACTATTCAGCAACAGATGACTAATGTGTGGAGCATAGGCACAAAGAGGAGGGCGTTCATTGTTTTACAACACATTCCTTAAGTGCTATTCCAAAAAGTGGCTCTACTCTCTCCTAGCCAATCTAACAGAAATTATAATTACAGTAGAACCTCATTTGTATAATTTTCAAGGGATTAAAAAAAATGTGTAAAATGAGGCAAAATGTAAAATCCAAGAAATAATGTTTTACGTGGTAAAATTTCCTTTTGGTTTCCCCTTGAATTTTCATAGTTTATGTATATGCACATAATAAGCATCAAAATACTAGTCTCAGATTTTACTTATTATATAATACAGGTTATCTGAATTTTGTACTATTTTTTTTGTGGCAGGTGTACCTGCAACTGGTAACTTCATAGGAAATAGAAACTTTTGATTCAATTTCATTAATCACAATCAAAGTTTTAAGCAAGTTTTACGTGTCATTCATGATGTAAAAATGAAACATTGCACAAGTTGCGTATTCTTTGTATTTTTCCACATTTCGCCTGATAATATTTGACAATTTATTTGCATTCTCAAGTGCAAATATGTACATAACTATTTTTGTAATGTTTACATGGTGTCTGATTCTCACATTGTAGTCACCTTTTTGAGGTCATAACATACAGTGCCCATCCAGAGTGCAGAAAAAGACAACCACATGCAAATCATCATTCTCACTGTTCATAAAATGTCACAGAAATACTTACATAAATATCTGCACTTCACACTATGAAAAAATTCTCAAAATGCATCATTTTAAGCAAAAAGAAAAAACTGTTAGTTGTATAGTGGCTGATGAGAACAATTGTAAATGGAGAACCCTTTGCTTCCATCAGCCACTGTGCTATGTCAGCTCGTACTCTAAACAACAAAATATAAAATATGGTGTCCATAACACAGTGTGTCAAGAAACGTGACTACTCGATGGCGAAAGCCATGCCAGCATCAATTTATGTTAATTACGTCCATGCAGATAGTTTCATAAGGCGTAAATCGTCGGAAAAATATAAATATGTTAACACAAAAACTGGGGCAAATTAACACTATGAACTTAGGAAATTTGAAGGGACAAAAAAAAAAAAAAAAGAAGGAAAAGGGAAGAATGAAAAGAAAAAAGAAAAACACTTATATAGACAATCACATCATTCAAATACATTCTGCTGATGTTTCCTAGGCATCCAATAAACTTAATTAAAATCAAACTGTATCCTAATAAAATACAATGTTAGGATTTAGTATGGACTATAGGAGCTGAAACAACTGCAAACAACTGAATGCAATACATTACAGTCAAATAACAGAACTATACATGGAATGATGCATGAGTTGGGGTGGAAATCATTAAAAGAAAGGCATTATTTGTTGCAACAAGATCTATTTGCAAAATTTCTTTCACCAACTTTCTCTTCTGAACGGGAACATATCTTTTTAGCACCCACCTACATAGGAAGACATGATCATCAAAATAAAATAAGAGAAATCAGATCAAAAATGGAAAGAGTTATGTGTGTTTTTTTTCCCATGAGCTATTAAACAATGGATCTGTATAAAAAAAATAAATAAAAAAATAAAAAAAATAAAAATAAAAAAGTGGTTTGGTGAACCCTCTGCCATGCACTTCACTGTGACTTGCAGAGTGTATATGCTGATGATGGGCAATGATCCTTTCTTGTGTGCAAAGGCACTCCTAGGCCCTTACTCTTAAATGAGAATCAGTTTACACAACTACAAGTTTGAGTTCTAGTGGGCAGGGAAAAGTTGAGAATTTATATCTGATGGGAGACATACTTAGGTAATCCATTGCAGGTGTGGTGATCACTGTGTCCCCAATGGCTTAGTGGTCAACGCAAATGCCTAGAAACTGGGACACCCGTGCTGGAAACCCAGCTGAGTACACATTTTAATCTTTAACCATTTCGCAGTTAATATGTGTGGCTGTGTGAGTGTAATTGTTTACTTTCCTTTTTTTCCCCTAAGGAAAGTCCTTCCACTCTTGGGATTGGAATGACCCCTCATCCATTCCCTTAAAATCCACATCCTTCCCTTTTTCCCCTCCTTCCTTCCTCTTTTCCTGACAAAGCGGCCAACGGTTGCGAAAGCTTGATTGTTTGTGTGTGTGTGTGTGTGTGTGTGTGTGTGTGTTTTCTTTTACGTCTATCGGCGAGCCTGTGCTTTGGGTAAGTCAAACGTTCTTTATTTTTATAGATATTTTTCCAACCAGGAAAGTCTCCTCCTATAATATTCCATAAATATGAATAGATAATAACTGCAGGATCAAAACTGACATCTTTGGACATGTTCGAAAGAATAGACACTACATATATGTGACTGAAATAACGGAACTGCTATGCTGGATGAGAGACCATATCACATCATAGTGGGAAGTCTATAAATCTTAAACAGATAAATAAAGGATAATTAGAAATGCGAAAACAAAAAATAATGTGCAAGTATCAGTAAAACGCCAATGAAAAATTTATTAAGATAAAATACAAGAATGAAAACTGAAAACTAAGAAACAAGCTACCGGAGGAGAAGGAAAGAATCCACAGTACAGATTGAGGATGGTAGATAGAAAGCACAATAGATTTGCAGACAGCTAAACAAATAGAGAGGCACATACAAAAGACACACACATACAACACATTCTGCTTCCTGCCGCAGCTCGTCGACACGTCTTTGCGGTGAATTGTAAACTGTCCTCACTATATTATTAATTCCAAGCTGGACTTTCCATTATTATAGAAACAAATAGATGGATAGACAGAGCATGAAGACCAAGGAATTTTAAAGACACTGGGGAAGGGGTTTGGGAATCTCGTGTGACACAGAGAACTGGTTAATAGGCATCAGAACAGGTTATGGTAGAAACAGTTAACCACTTTTTTTAACTTATTTGATGGGACTTTAGATGCACTCTTTGTTATTTTAATAAATCAAAAGTGCAGGAGCTCAGAATATTACTGAAAGTTCAGATATTTAGAAATTTATACAGAATTAATCACATCACAGAAAACATGGAAGCATTTCTACTTTTCACAATATGAGAGGATGAGTCAATGATAATTTCAGAACAGCTTTGTAGCTATTTATTGACAATAAATTATTTCCATTTCTTTTGAAATCCAGAAGATCTACAAGGAAAATATCAACTTCCACTGAACATGCCAGGATGTAAATCCACAGTGTGGGCAAAAGAAAAAGCACACCAAATGTTTGCATACTTATATTCATAAAAAAGGGTGAGAACTGTCCACCCTCCCAGTATTAAGAAGACAGTATCAACTATAACAGACTAACTCGAAAATATGTAAACCCTGATATTACTAATGTGTCAGGAATATAGTATTAAGAACAGCTTTCCATTCTTATGAGTAAGAATCAAGAAATTATTTTGGTACTTTGGAAAATGTTACACATACAAAAAAGAATATAGAAATAACAGAACGTGAAACACACACACACAATTACACACACACACACACACACACACACACACACACACAATGAAATTTCAGGGTATAACTATAGAAGCACTGTAAAGTGGTAAAAAACTTTTAGAATAGTCCATATTAGTTTTACTTGCAAATGAATTTCTTACATGCAACTTACCTTTCCATCCCACTTGAGAGACACTCTGAGAGTTGTCAAAACCAATTCAAGATTGTACCCTAGGAGTTCTACAGAGATGCCTGGCAGCTGTCCAGGGACTACTACCTTGCGTTTACCACTCTCCAAAATAGGAATGCCCTCATCTGGAAAAATTGCAAATAAGATCAAAAAATGCATCTCGTTGCAGTTTACTTGCAAATTATTCAAAGTAAAAAAAGCTGTCTTTGCTACCAGCACCATAGTACATTTATATACATTTTGTTCTGCCTGTGTTCTGTTTTCAATGTTTCAACCACCAGTTCCTCACTTTTGGTTGCAACTGAACTGGACATCAGCACCAACTACCCAGATAAATGGCACAGTTGACAATTTTGCAAAAAAATCTATCAGGGCAATTCACAATGTGGGGAATTTTCTTATGTACCAGTAAACAGTACACTCTTTCAGCTATTTTTCAACATAATTCCTACATGCATTAAAACAACATATATCATACCATTTCACAAGTGCTGCATGCCTTCTATGTAATACTCTGCCACCTGTTAGTGTAGCGAGTCATTGACTCTCTCCTTGAACTCTTCATCCATTTGAAACTGCTGTGATACAAACCAATTCTTCACGTTGGTAAAAGATGGAGACAGCCATACTTCAATCCAGGACCATGCAGAAACACCCTCCCAGCATTGCCACGGCTAAAAACGATGCCAGAACTCAGCATACCAAATTGCTTGTTCTGAATGGCTGTGCACAGTTCGGTCCATGCACAATGAAATTGACCGACAAAACACCTTTCACCTCCCAAATACATTTCCCATGAATTTTGCTGTGAAAATGTCAAGACATATGTGTGGTTTTATACAGGAGTTGCTGTGACCCCTTGCCATTGGTTGTTTTGATTCAGAATTCACAATCCGAACCAATGTCTCATCCCCAGTGACAACCTAGTCAAGATTGTCTCGCCTTCACTTGGGTAGTGCTGAAGAAATGTCTATGATGTTCGCATCCTGGTATCCTTATGGGCTTCAGACAAACGTTTTAGCACCCAATAAGCTCTGAAAGTTCATAAATGGTGAAACAGCAATTCTGTCTGACTACTTTACCCAATTTCATAACAAGTACCTAAACCCTCAATTCATCATCATGGATATTAGTGCAGCCATCACAAAATGTATGACACCAATATTGAATAGGGTTCCTATCCATCCCAATTTTTCCGGGACAGTCCTGGATTTTAGTATAATGTCCCGGTGTCCCCAAGACTTCTTTGGGGACAGCTAAATGTCTCGTATTTTCATCATATATAGCATGGTCTTTTTTTTCCATACTAAAATAAAAGTGTGTCATAATACATCACTTTGTTAACCTTAAGTTTTGGTATGCCGGTACAATGTTATATTCACACGAAAAATCTTATCTTTATCGCTCTTCAAGTTCAATATATTGTACCATCATCAATTTTTTCCTGAGACTGTAAAAACAGTTTATGAGTCAATAGATGCAAGAAAAAATGTTCAGCTGAGTGAAGGCGAAGAACTTCAGCCAGAAAGAGTGTCACATACTTGACATTTAAGAAGTATGAGTTGTTCATCACATGATCTCAGTTTGGTATTTTGAGTGTTTGAAGCAGTGACAGTAGTTATTTATATTTTAGTTTTAATCGAATGTCAGTTATTTGGCTATTCACGTTCGGGGTGCGGAAATGTGGGTATTTACTAGTGTATAATAATGTACAAATATGTTTTCTTACTAGAAATCTACCGATAATAAAAACAGTTACCTCACTCATGAGATGTGTAAATAGGAATACTTACTAATGCATCAAAATCTACAAATACTTATGTATTACTAGAAATCTACCAATAACAAACACCCCACTTTTACATGGGCTCCAAAACCATATTTCGTAAACCGATTTCCCAACTCCGCTTTTCGGTGGACATTAAACACAACAAAATCGATTCAGGAAATCCACTTCCATAAAGCGGTTTTCCGATTCCATGATCAATTTTCATGCCCATGTAAACACAACCGTTTTTGAAGCGTTCTTGGCTCGTCAGAGTGTGTTTTCTTATTAAGAATTTTCGGCACATATGGACAGAGTGACATTTTCTGGCATGAAGTAAAAGTATAAATATTAGAGTGAGGATTAATCTGTGTATTTAAGTAAAGAAAAATAGCAAAGGTGCTGACTAAATCAGGAACTGAATCAGCTGTTTTTCAGCCGCCATTTTAAGTGGGCTTGGAAATCCAATTCAGGCTGTAACATGTAAACACGACAATGACAAACGGATTACGAAATTTGGTTTTCGTCTTCCTGAAGATGTGTTGGATGTACATGTAGTGTAAGTAGTTACTTCACTACTGAAATGAGTAAATACAGGTATTTACTAATGTATCACAACATCCAAATACGTTTTATGACTGGAAATCTACCGACAAAAAAAGAGTTACTTTATTAATGATCGAACTATTCCTCTTGAAGTACACTATCAGTCGCATAGGCACTTTCTTAATTAGAAGACACTAATGAAATACGTTCTCCAAACTTTATAAGTAGTTTCCCAATACTGACATAATCAACATTCGATATATATCGATTTTGGCTGCCTATGTTCGAGTTTAAGCTTTTTTGGAATTTACTGAGTGCTTTCACTAATAAATGCTATGTGGACAGATGAAAGAGATAGCTTTAAGTTAGAATCACTGAAAGCACTAACAATGATAAAAACAAATTTTGCTAACCTCTGTTGTATGGGTTTTTACAATTTGATACCTAAGGAGGATAAACTCCGAAAACAGTTGCACAGCACTAAAAAGTGCCACTGAAATACATTTGAGACTGTTCCGTCCACTTCAACAGAAAATGTGTAAAGTTTGTGTTTATATTTAATATGTAATTGCTATAATGCTTTTGACCTGCCATAAATAGTATGGTATATTATGTGAAACTATTCATTACTCTGCTTATGTGAATATTATATCCTTTTGTAATCTGGAACACTTAAAAAATTATACACTATGGTACTTAAAAGTACTACTCATTTACCTCTGAACCTCTATCATCAACTTTCAAGAAATGTGTGAAATTTGTGTTTATATTTGAATTTAAGTTCTGTATGATCTATTAATAACCTGCCATCAGTAGCACAGAACATTATGTGAAAATAGAAACTTTTTATTAGGTTCACTTTTATTGTATTCTACAATTTTCTAGACTGCTTATTGAAAAGTACTAAAGCAAACCAACTTCAACTAATGTCAAAAATATATGAAATTTATCTTAATATCTACATAAAATTGTGTACACTATACTACAACCTGCAACCAATAGTATGGTAGATGACACTGAAATATATAATTATTAAGTAAAAATTAATGAAAATTATATAGTGTCCTAAATTTTATTCATCTGTCCTGAATTTTTAGGGAATTATTTGAAAATGTTCTGAATTTTATTAAGAACAATACGGGGACCATAACATATAACCACTCAACAACACTGTCACTCACAACTCTTCAACATCTTCCAAAGTAATTTGTCACAGTTTACTGAAATAAGATGAGCAGTTTATTGCTTTTAATGAAAAACTATGGTGCACACACAGGATTAAAATCAGTTTTCTGAGACACATCCACAGAGCCTTCATAATGAAATTCTGGGCCATTTCCTATGTCTTAGTACTTGTTATTTTTCTAATTTTTTCTTCCTTGTTGCCCAACGGCTTCTAAACTTCCAAGTCACTGGAAAATCGCTAACTTTGGTAGTTAGTGGAATAGGTATGTGTGACAACATTATTTTTAACCCATAGCTGCTTTTTCAATGAGTAAATTACTGAAATATGATTTAAATCTGTGGACCCAATAGATTAAGTTATTTCAAAAAGTGATGCCAGTATTGAGGCTACTCACATGATTGTTTAAGGTATTAACACACTCACAGGTAGCATTTTAAAGTATAAAAGTACTCCTTTCAAACTTATACTGGGTGATCAAACATATACTGTTTGTAACTTCATGTCAGGATCCAACTGTAATGTTTCAATGGACATTAGATATTGGTTTAATTTCTAATTGCAAAACATACAGAGGCAAAAACCAAATTGTATTTATTATGGACAAATCGCCGAAAAGAAAAATTAATTGTTGCAATAAAAATTACAAATTAATTGTTGTTGTTCTCGGGTTTATAAAGGAGACTAAACTGCTGGGTTATAAGTGCCTACACATTAATCAACTAATAACTTGTATGAATAGACAAGGTCAGTCGCTAAAAACTTGACAAATTCAGACTTCAACAATGAGCAGAAAAAGCAATAGCTCCTCTACAAGATAGGACAGAACAGTGCAGGATGGTTGGAAGCAACCCACACAACAGGTGTTCCAGAAAATATTAGGCTATTTTTATAATTGTAACCATGAGTGTCATGAAGTAACCGTAACATGACTGAAAATAAAACAAAATGCATATAACCTACATTTATAATAGCTTATTCTATAGACTTATAAACTGCAATGTGTGTTAAAAAATTAACCCTTTGACTGCTGTTGAAGAGTTTACTCATCATGCTGCCTGCCACTCCCTGAGTGCTGGTGACGAGTTTAGTCATGGCTGCCGGCGTTCCTCTGAGCACTGTTGATAAATTAAGTCGCGCTGGTTTTCTGGCCCCTGAGTGCTGATGACAAGTATAGCCGCGCTGCTACCTGAGTGCTGTTGATAAGTTAAGTCGCTCTGTGGCTTTCCCACCCCATGTCCCAGTAGCTTTCGTAGCTGTGGGCACTAGCTTGCCGTCTGATTCTATGTCTGTTGTGGACCTAGGCTTTACACCACAGTACACAGTTCATCAAAATTTATACAAAGAAAATGGCAAGACGTCATGGGTGTACTGATGGAGAAATCATGGAGCTTCTTATGAAAAGTGACAATGAGGATGAACTATTTCATTTTGACTACAGTGATAGCTCAACCACAGAATCTGAAAACTGTAGTAATAAACTGGCCAAATCAGCAGAGGTGTCAATTCAGTCTCAGGTTTCAGCAACAGACATAAGTTGTTCTGAATCCGAAGAATCAGAAACTGATAGTGCAATGCCTACGAAGAAACATGACTCAGCGATAAATTTGGCTGGAAAGAAAATGATTTTTGGGCAAGCAAATCACGAATTTGATGATGTGTTATCAAGACATTTGTGTCAAATAGGGAATGGGCCAACTATTCTGTCAGTTTTCATGTTATTCTTTACAGAAGAACTGATGAAATAAATAGCTGACGTAACAAATTGGTTTTATTTACTTATCAAAGAGAATACTCCAAAATTAGTGCATTCTTGACTATCAAAGTGGAAAGATACTGGATATGAAGAAATGTTTTGTTTCACAGCTGTCTTTTGTTGCCGCATGTGAAAAAGCTGAAAATTAGTGAATACTAGACCAGAGATGTTCTTCTAAATACACCTATTTTTAGTTAACTCATGTCAAAGACTGCTTTTTGTTACTACTGATAATGTTACATTTCAGTGACAGCTCTGCCAGTACTGGAGGTGACAGATTGTTCAAAATTAGGAACATAGTCGATGAAGTGTGACAAGTTTTTTGTCATGCATTTAATCCACATCAAGAACTCTGCATTTATGAAAGTTTGTTATTATTCAAAGGATGCTTATCTTTCATACAATTCATTCTTTCCAAAAAGAAATAGAAATATATTTTGAACTTTGCAAGTGTCTTTCCAAAGCCCAGGTCAAAAAGAAGGATGGAAAATATATTCAGGTGTGAATATTAGTAATGTTTAAGGATTGTCAAAATAATAATGATGCTTGAATGGCTTGATGTGGAAATTTGAACTAAATTTATTTGGTATGGGAAAAATATACATAAATGAAACTTTATATTTGAGAACCTTGTGTTGCTAGGTTATTTCATACCAACTTTCACTTTCACAATACTTTCAGTGCCTGAGGTATAAGAAGCAGAACATAGAGATTTTTTCTGGCACTGATTGTTTATGGGGAATTTGCTCAATATTTTCGGCTGAATATGACTTGTAATATTCTTTTCTTTATTATTCTAAAGATAACAAATATACTTGTACAAGACAGACAATTTTAATATATTCTAACAAATTATTAACCAAGATATAACAGTTCATATTCCTCAGAAATTCACGTGCACTCTGTTCAGTGTCAATCAAGTGACTATATCACATCCAGTATAATATCGGTGATTGTTAAACTTCACCATTGTTCATAATGGATATATGAGAACATATAAAATTACTTCAAAATCATTTTAGTCAATTGTGAAAATGTTGCAAAACTTATTTATTTGACATGGAATGACCCATAAGCAGTTTAAATGCCGTAATTCATCTGCAGTCATTCTTCTGCCATGGAGAAAGTATGCAGATAGCGTACATTGTGTGTCGGCGATCACACTCGAAAGGCGACACAGCCGTGACCACCCTGGCTCCAGAACCATTAAGCACAGGGCGAGGTTGGCCGAGTGACGGGCTGAACGGCAGGCCGTCAGAAAGCACAAAAGCGCGGTATGGAGATTAGGCGACTTGAAAGGTGCGCACACACTGACCGACAGGATGCTCAGTGGCAGCAGCTAAAGGGTTAACGTTTGATCACAGAGAAAATTTCATTGTATAATTTACAATAGGGGAATAAACATTTGCACCTTATTATTATTATTATTATTATTATTTAATTTTCTGCCAAGTTTCAAAAGTGGCTTAAAGTTTTCAAATACTTGTGAACCACTCACCGTTTAAATACAGCACATACTCCTTCTCTTGTGCAAATATTCTGATACGGCGTCCATTTTGCCTGTCTAATAAGAAACTGAAAGTACCATCTACTTTATCTTGTGCCAATGTATACACACATTCTCCATAGAAGCTGTGGAATGGAAAATTGTAAAGTTTATTAAAAGTTAAGCACAGAAAATCTATATGACCTATTGAAAATTGAGAATACACACCAAAATAGGAAAAACACATAAGAGACAATTTCATTATTTCAGAACAACCAATAGCTTCTTTGTTTAAATGTTCTGATTGGTCTGCTTACATACATTTATCTATCTAAATTTGATACAGATGATATTTTAATTAAGTGCTGTTTTATTAGACTGGACAAAAAAAATAAGTGGTCAGAAGTTTTATTGTTCAAACAATGCAAAGTCCAGGAAAGATTATAACAATATTTTGAAAGGGATCAATTGCTACCCCACTATGCAGATATCATGATAGGTCACAGGAATCATACTTAAAACGCTCCTCATTTTCTTAGGTTTCAACCTTTACAGTCTTCATCAGAAGTGTTCTCTCACACACACAGACAGTGTTTGTCAGTAATGAGGATCACCCTGTGGCTAAACATGCCTTGGTGCATGGCTATCACATCTTGGCACAGTGTTACACCATCCGGGTTATCTGGATACTTCCCACCAAGACCAAACTTTCAGAATTCCAGAGATGGAAACTTGCCCTTCAGCATTTCTCTATTCCCATTGCCCACCTGGTCTCAACCTCTGCTAAATTCAAATTCCCGCCCACCATCTTTAATATCTTTGCCTCGGTTATTTGGACAGAGTCTCTGCCTCAAGTGGTATCTCTGCCCATCTTCTTTGCTTTCTACAAATGTCTACCTAGGTGTGTGCGTGTGTATATGTGTGGGTGGGTGTGTATTTGTTTACCTTCCTTTTTTTCTCCTACAGTAAGTCCTTCCGGTCCCGGGATTGGAATGACCTCTCATCCATTCCCTTAAAACCCACATACTTTCCTTTTTCCCCTCCTTCCTTCCTCTTTTCCTGATGAAGAAGCCAACGGTTGCGAAGGCTTGAATGTTCGTGTGTGTTTTTGTGTCTATCGGCAAGCCTGTGCTTTGGGTAAGTCAAACAATCTTTATTTTTATACATAATAATATAGTAATAAGGACAGTTTACAAATCACCACAAAGACGTGGCAACGAGCTGCAAGAGGCGCATACAAAAGACATACACATATGACACTTTCAGCTATCAGCCATGGGCTTCGTCAGAACATAGAAGATTCACACAATCACACAGGCTCACGACACAGTCGTACAACCATCACCTCCAGCTGCCGCTCTGCAAAGTGTAAATAGGGGAGGAGAGGGGAGGGGAGGGGGGTAGACAGATTGTGTCACAGTTGTGGGTATGGGTACAGAATGGCATAGATGGCAGTAACAAGATAGGGAGGTGGGCGAGGGAAGAAAAATAAAATAAAATAAGAAAATAAAATAATAATAAAGATGTAAACGTAAATATAAAAGTAAAACACGTGCACACTGCACACACACATGTACGGGCACATACACACATAGAACCCTCCTCCCCCCCTCCACACACACACCTGCACGCATGAATGCGCGCACACACACACACACACACACACACGTGCATGCGTGCTCACACACACACACACACACACACACACACACACACTAACACGCGCACGCATGCGTGCACTCATGCACCACTCAAAATATGAGAGGTTTAGGATAGACAGGAAGGAACTGTAAGGTGTGGAAAAAAGGGAAGTCATCATAGGTTGAAGCCTGGATGATTTCAAGATCAGAGAATGTACTATAGGGATAACTTCCATCTGTGCAGTTCAGAAGAGCTGGTGGTGGGTAGCCATCCACAAAAGAGTGCAGCACAGTTGGTAAATTACATGGTTGCTTTCACTGGTGGCTTGGCCTCTGAAAGGGTAGGATAAGCCTGTGACAGGATTGGAATAGGAAGTGCTGGGTGGGTGGATTGGACAGGTCTTGCAGTAGGGTCTTCCACAGAGATATGATCCCTGTGGCAGTGGGCTGGGTATCGGGTAGGCATAGTGATGGACTAGGATGTTACTAGACTGGACTCGAACAACTAAACTGCATCCTTTGCCAGGGTTTGATTTTCTGTCCTCGTGCCCAGAAATGAGAGGCATCCTGCCCCAGATCCTTCCCACCCCTCCTAAAGTGGTGTTCTGTTGTCCTCCCAAAATCCATAACATCCTAGTCCATCCCTATGCCTACCCGAAACCCAGGCCACTGCCACAGGGATCATACCTTGGTGGAAGACCCCACTACAAGACCTGTCCAAACCACCCACCCAGCACTTCCTATTCCTACCCTTTCAGAGGCCGGGCCACCTGTGAAAGCAACCATGTAATTTACCAACTGTGCTGCAATCACTGTACAGCTTTCTGTATTGGCATGACCTCTAACCAGTTGTCCATTAGGAGGAATGGCCAATGCCAAATGTGGCCAAAAACAAGGCGGACCCTGTGGCACAGCGTGCAACAGAGCACATGCTTCACAACCCAGGCCATCTGGATCCTTCCACCCACCACCAACTTTTCTGAACAGCACAGATGGAAGTTATCCCTACAGTACATTCTCCAATCATAAAATCGTCCACGCCACAACTACAATAACTTCCTTTTTTCCCCACACCTTACAGTTCCTACCTCTCTATCCTGAACTTCTCCTATTTCAAATGTATGTGTGTGCATGTGTGTACATACGCGCGTGCGTGCGGGTGTGAGTGTGTGTGTGTTTGGGAGAGGGGGGAGGGGGGCACTGCATATGTGCATGCAGTGTGCACACAATTTATTTTTATTTTTTATACCTTTTTTATTTTATTTTCTTTTTCTCCCCTCTCTCACCTCCTCACTCCATTCCTAAGCCGCATCTCATTACTGCCATCTAGGCTGTGTTGTACCCATCCCCACCACCGTGATGCAACCTTCCTATCCCACCTCTCCTCCCTTATTTAAACATAGCAGAGCGTGATTCGAAGTGCAGCAGCTGAAGGTGACGGTTGTATGATTGTATTGTGTGCCTCTGTGATTGCGTGAATGTTCTATTTTGTGAAGAAGGCCATGGCCGATATCTGAAAGTGTTGTATGTGTGTGTGTGTGTGTTTCACTTGTGCCTGTTGCAGCTTGTCGCCATGTCTCTGTGGTGAGTTGTAAATCTAAAAAAAAAAAAAAAAAAAAAAAAAAAAAAAAAAAAAAAAAAAAAAAAAAAAAAAAAAAAAACCACTACAAACAAAATAGACTAGACCTAGACTCTGCTCTGCATTAGGTGATGACATCTCCACCAAATATCTTGTAGCACATGAATTGGAAACATCTAATCCCATGCTCAGTATACCATCAACGAAAGAAAGACTATTTTTGAACAATTTCAGGAAGAAAATGTGTGACAATAATGTGATAGCTCCTAGGTCAGACAAAATAACAATATCATAACAAACCTTATGATTTTTCCATCAAATGTCTTAAAATGACTTCCTGACCATGTGAAGCAATCTCCTGGTAGTGGATTATTCAAAATTACGACTGGTGTCCTGCTGTTAAAATCAAGACCATTCCATTCATGTGGTATTGTGCCAAAAAAAGAGGTTTTGTTACTGTAATGATGGAAATGGGACTCCCTGAATTCAGTTGGAATCATTTCCACTAATGAATCTGCAAATTACATAAATTATTAAAATCAGTTAAAATGTACAACAGTGTACAAATGAATATAAGTTAAAAACAAGAAGGTCAAACACAAGTCCTAATGTAAACTATAGCACTCACCAAAAGAAACATAGTGTAACTTACAAAATGGGGCAGTTTGCTGCTTACTACATGCAGAAGGTATTGAATAGAAAGACTAACTCTTTGTCAGATATTGCTGGGATGCTAAAGGCCCTACACCAGAACACCAAAAATAAAACACGTGCATAGCTCATGAAATGATGAACTACTTTTATTTTTGGTGGTCTATTCCACTTTTGTATTTGATGTTCAGTGTTGGGCTCTAGCACCCAGAGAGGACAGTGGTCATATGTGTGTGAGTTGTAAATATGTGAATATATGAGTGTGTGTACCTTTTCTTATATCTGACAAAGCAATTAGTGTGGTAGCTGTTAATATCAAATAATCTCTTTTCAATGTACCTGTCAGCCACTCAATGCTCTTTATCCTACTCTGTATTGCTTTATTTGGTCTTAATTTTCATAGAAGTGTGCTAGAATTATTGCTTGAACAAAGCACTAAGATACTTACCATACTGGCACTGTGGTATATTGGGTGGACTAAAGGCTCCAGTAGCATAGTCACAGATATACTCTTCAGCAGGTGGTTCATTGAATCGTCCCCCTGGAGGACAGGATATAGAACATGCAAAACGGTTTCCAGACTGATGACAAGTGTACTGCCCATTGAATTTCAGATTTTGAGGTGTACAGGCATCTGCCGCTGAAAAACAAAAACAGAACAGTAAGTACACTATGTCTATTATTTGTTAAGATCCATAACCACTACAAACTAACAGTTCATTTCCTCTGCAAGGAGTTAAGAAATGTCTCCTTCATGTACCCAATAGGTACCTAAAATTTGTGGCCAAGGAGTTAACAAAACTGCCTCTAGATTGCCTAATCCTCAGTTTGATTCCTGGTCAGGTCAGAATTTTCTTTACTCAAGGACTGGTTGTTTATGTTGCCTTCATTATTTCATCTCAAATCATCAAAGTGCAAGTAACCATGCTGAAAGATTGTAGATGGAGGCTAAAGTCCCACATGGTTCTGCCAGCCAATAGTACCATACAGTGATTTTGTATCTCTTTTTTAGAAATTTGATTTATAGATGTTCCTTCTTTATATGGTGTACTTTATTTTCCAAGGAGCTAACTGCATTACCTCATGTTCTAGCTCATAATCTATATCTACATAAATACTTTGCAAGTCACATTGAAGTGCATGGCATAATAGAATCAGAATATATGCCACATGGTTTAACACAACCTAAAATTTAGTAGCAATGGAAATTCCAGATACGATTCATCAATATTTTTCAAAGGATAGGAGGCTACTAACCACAGAGATGTCTCAGTGATTTGCAGAAAGGCACACATTACAAGCATACTTATCTATTGGCCATTAGAGTCCTCTCTCTCTCTCTCTCTCTCTCTCTCTCTCTCTCTCTCTCTCTATCTATCTATCTATCTCACACACACGAACATGACTGCTGTCGTAGTAGCTCTGGCCAGACTGAGGGAATGCCTGATGCGAGAGCAGCAACAACTATTGGGGGTGAGGAGACACAGCATGCAGAGGTATGCAAGGTGGAGGTGGTTTAATGCACCAGTACTGTCTGATGGGCAGTGAGGAAGGGAAGTGGAGAGAGTCTAGTGCGTGGTAGAATAGAAGACATAGTGAGGATAGAGGGAAGGGTGTTAGGAGCAGAACTAGCAAACTTTTAGCCTGGGGACTTGTGTGACTTCCCTGCTCACACTCTAGCCTCATATGTATTCCATTCTGCCACTCTCCATAGTCCCTCCCCTTTCCTTCCTTCCTGTCTATCAGAAAGTGCTGGTGTATTCCCCTACCCTCCCCTCCATCTCCATGCAGCTAGCGATCAGTACGAGTAGCCTTCATGTAAGCTTTGTGACCCACCGCCCTGTCCAACCACTTGATTACAGACACATCGAGAAAATTCAGCTGCCAGTTACTGTGTCCATCATAAATTGGATTTTGGGGTTGATACTGTTAAAATGTATTAAAGAGTCATCTAATTTCTCTGCACCATGTGTCCAAACCATAAAATTGACTACGACATAGCGATACCACCTGGCTGGTTTTTAACTAGCAGTCTGCAATGCATGTTGTTCGAAAGACTGCATATAAAAATTGCCCACTGCTGGACTCAGTGGACTGCCCATAGACACTTCAGCAAACTGTTCATAGAATTAGTTATTGTCCTGAAAATAAGTGGTGAGGCAGTGTCTAAACAACAGCATTATATCAGGCGAAAAAATATCTGTTATGCATGAGATAGCTTTGTTTACTGGAATCTAAATAAATAAAGACACCATGTCAAAGCTAACAAGAATATCAGTAAGGCCAAGATTCATCTCTTTTAGTTTGTCAGTTTTTTAATTTTTTTATTATTTATCATATGGTTTTACAAGTATACAACAATATATACAATTATGTATAAAAAATAGAGATCGAGTAACTTACCCAAAGCACAGGCTCGCTGATAGACACAAAAACACACATAAACAAACAATCAAGCTTTCACAACCGTTGGCTGCTTCATCAGGAAAAGAGCAAGGAACGAGGGGATAAAGGGAAGGATGCGGATTTTAAGGGAGTGGATGAGGAGTCATTCCAATTCCGGGAGTGGAAGGACTTACCTTAGGGGAAAAAAGGAAAGCTAAACAAGCACACACACACACACACACACACACACACACACACACACAAGCAAACACACCAAGGCAGACATTTTTCTACAAATGTCTGCCTTGGTGTGTTTGTGTGTGTGTATAGTGTGGGTGTGGGTGTGCTAGTTTAACTTTCCTTTTTTCCCCTAATGTAAGTCCTTCCACTCCCGGGATTGGAATGACTCCGCATCCACCCCCTTAAAACCTGCATCCTTTCCTTTTTCCCCTCCTTCCTTCCTCTTTTCCTGATGGAGCAGCCAACAGTTGCAAAAGCTCAATTGTTTGTTTGTTTGTGTTTTTGTAGCTATCAACAAGCCTGTGCTTTGAGTAAGTTACTGGATCTCTATTTTTTATACATATTTATCCCACCAGGAAGGTTTGCTTCTATAACACTAACACATACAATTAAATGGAAAAGACCAGATTTGACAACCAGTAAAGAGCACTTGCAGTCACTTGATGCAAACTCTACATGTCACTGTTAAATGCTCGCACCAGGCACTATTTGATGATGTGTTCTTTAGTTTGCTCCTCTGCTTCGTAGTTACAGACAGAAGATGGACAGAAATCCCACTTCTTCATAGTATAAGCACACCTCCCTTGACACTCCTGATACAGTTCAGCCTCGACTAGGTTTGATGTGGGAGATGGAATCCCTCAACCTTCATTGATGGATCTTGCAGTAGGTGAGTGTTGTGCGGTGGATGTTCATTCCAGCACTCCTGCCACCTGGAGGCCACTTCAAAGCAACTAGTACTTTCTGAGTCACACCAGGGAGGTTTCCTTGATGTGAGGTGACATGCTGGGAACCCTTTGAGTATAAGACAAGGGAGAGTTCTTGTGAGTGTTGATGTTCTTGATCAATTTTACCTGCTTTCCTCCTTAGATCTCATGGAGCAATATTAGCCAGGACAGATAATCATTGAATGGGCACAGATCTGACAGTGCCAGTGATAATTCTCATGGTTTCATTAAGATGGATGTTGTGTGAGTACTGTTTTCCTACACAGGTGCACAGTATTTCCCAGCTAAATACACAAAGTTTAGTATACATCGGTCAAGTGTCAACACCCAGTTGTTTGAGCATAAGATGAATTGCCATATCATACATACAGAAAAATCAGCTAAACATGCTTACCAAGAGGGCAACCATTAAATTAAATTGAATGACACTAATCTCATCTCTAAAATGTCACACTTCTATGCATGCATGTATGTATAGAGAAGTAATTGAGATCTACAAAAACCATGTATCACCCCTTACAATATCCCCTTAATTGATTACATTTTTATTTATATTTTTTCTTATTATTTTTATTGTTCAGAAAAATATCCCTCCCCAAACAACTCTACATTTCCATTCTGTCATCTCCTGCCCCTTTCCTTCAATGCATTCAATGCTGCATCTCAGATTCCCACCTATCAATGTGGAACTTTCCATCCCCACCTGCCCTTACCTGGAATCCTTCCCCCTCCACTCCCCTCCTCACTCACAGTCAAGATGCTTGTAGTGCTGGAATTGTCAGAGATGGTGAGTGTGTGTATGGTTGTCTGAGTGATTGTGTGAATGTATGTGTTTCATTTTCTGATAAAGGCCATGGCCAAAAATTCAAGATATGTGAATGAGAATGTGACTGTCTATTTTTCCTGCCTGTCAGCAGCTCAGCAAACATCTTTATGATGAGTTGCTCATAAGCTCCCTCTGGTGCACTCACATTACAAATAGAAAAAATCCAGCACATACACCACTCGATATAACAAGCTCCTCCCTCTCAACAACTTCATCAAAATACTGAACTCCACTAAAGACAAATTACTTTTTTCATACATGTAACTTTGGTACTTAAAGCAATGAAACATTTTTTTTTAAAAATCCTTAATTTCTGAAACAAAAAGAAATTTTGTAGCACAGTATCAACCACTTAGCTGTGTTCTATCAAAAGAGGGATTAAGTAGGAAAAATGAGGCAGGAGATAAACTGTCTATAGCTTAATTTTCATAGCTGTGCTACATGAAGAAGCAGGCTACTTGCTGTGACCAATGAGATTCAGGGAAGATCAACATGTTGCTCCAACACCACACTAACCACCAATGCTTGCCCATAACATGAACCATTTCGTGTGGAGAGATAAAATGACTATTATCCCACTTGCCCCAAGTTGACCTCTCACCAAGTGCCCCATTTTTTATTTGTATTGATGATATGTGAAAGATTATAATAAAACTACATTTTCCAGATTATCATCAATTTTGCATTTTTATTACATTTTGGCACCCAACATAGGACCATTTACATTTCAGTTCCTCAGTTCATAATATTTTTGGTCCCATTATGGGGCATTATCAGTTTATTAATTTTGAATACATAACATATTGTAAAATGATTTCCAATCCATGGTGTAACAGCAATCAGTTAGAATAAATATTCTTTCAAACCGTCTTGATTGCAAACTTTTTTTTATTAGTCAATGACGCGTTTCGCCCTTTAGCAGGGCATCTTCAGATTATAATGCGCTCTCCGTGGTGTGACACCGTAAGTTGTTATTGCGGTGTTTCTATTTTCTTGGAATGTCTTTTGGTTTTCCTTGTGGCTCTTAATCGAAGCGGTGGTCTCTGATGACACAAGATAAGCCCATGCTTACAATTGCGCTCACAGGCGGTGGGCGGGCGTGGTGTGCTGCTCCGCCGACTTTGGTCTGTACAAGTCGGCGGAGCAGCACACCACGCCCGCCCACCGCCCGTGAGCGCAATTGTAAGCATGGGCTTATCTTGTGTCATCAGAGACCACCGCTTCGATTAAGGGCCACAAGGAAAACCAAAAGACATTCCAAGAAAATAGAAACACCGCAATAACAACTTACGGTGTCACACCACAGAGAGCGCATTATAATCTGAAGATGCCCTGCTAAAGGGCGAAACGCGTCATTGACTAATAAAAAAAAGTTTGCAATCAAGACGGTTTGAAAGAATAACATATTGTAGTCCGCAACTTAAGTCACCAAATTCAGAACATATAATAATGGAAAGTCCAGGTTGGAATTAATAATATAGTAAGGACAGTTTACAAATCACCGCAAAGACGTGGCGACAAGCTGCGGCAGGCACATACAAAAGACAAACACATACAACACTTTCAGCTATCGGCCATGGCCTTCTTCAGAAAATAGAGCACTCATGCAATCACACAGGCACACTTCGAAGTGTGGCGGCCGGAGGTGATGGTTGTATGACAGTGTTGTGTGCCTGTGTGATTGCGTGAGTGCTCTATTTTCCAAATTCACAACAGATATGTCATATCTCACACAATGCCTTGTGATAATCATTCCCTTGTTATTGTTGTGGTTTTCAGTCTGGAGACTGCTTTGATGCAGCTCTTCACCCTACTCTACCCTGAGCAAGCTTCTTCATCTCCTGATAAGAACAGCAACCCACATCCAACTGAATCTGCTTACTATATTCGTCTCTTAGTCTCCTCTGCATTTTTCCCACACACAACTCCAATGCTGAATTTATGATTCCTTGGTGTCTAAGAATGTGTCCTACCAATTGATTCTTCTGTTAGAGAAGGTATGCCAAAAATTCTTTTTCTCCCCAATTCTGTTTGGTACCTCTTCATTAGTTACAAGATCTAACCAATTCCCAATTAACAATATTTAGAGAAACATTACAATCTATTTCTCTTTGTGGTTACTTTCTGATCACTATCAAATGAATAAATGAAAATAGCATTCCATTAACAAGTACAAAACAGTTAACAACATATTAACTTACAGTATTGACACTGTGGTCCTCTGTAATCTTGGGGACAGAGACAGACGTTGAATGTGAGGCAGCTGCCACCGTTCTGACAGGGAGGATCGCAGATAGCTGCAGAGAAACAACATGTTTTATAGTAATAATTTCAAACACAAGAAGACTAGACAAACATATAAGTAAATATCAAAACATTCTGAGCACAGGTTTCAGGAATAACCACAAACTGTCAAAAACAGGAATCCAAGTAAAAAGCCACACAGAGAGAGCCATTTGTCTCTAAAAAGGAAACAATATTAGGGTTTAGTATACCAACAATCCCAACATCATTAGAGATGGATACAAGCTCAGGATGGTCTGTGCCCTTTGAAAAGAAGCTCATAGTATTCATCTTCAGCAATTTGGAGGATAACATACAGCCTACATTTTAATGTGCTTATGGAGATTTGAACAGTTGTCCTGTTTTTCCCCCCTTGCTAGACACTGGTAATTTCAAGAGAGAGCCATTTGTCTCTAAAAAGGAAACAATAATAGGGTTTAGTATACCAACAATCCCAACATCATTAGAGATGGATACAAGCTCAGGATGGTCTGTGCCCTTTGAAAAGAAACCTCATAGTATTCATCTTCAGCAGTTTGGAGGATAACATACAACCTACATTTGAATGTGCTTATGGAGATTTGAACAGTTGTCCTTTTTCCCCCCTTGCTAGACACCGCTAACTTCAATTTTATTTAATATGGCAAAAGAAAAAGTTAATACTGTATGTAACCAAGTTTACAGAAGCTTAAGAAAAAAAATGTAATAAACTTACGTTCACAGTCAGGCACTTGCACCCAATCTGGCTTTGCAGGCACCCACTCTCCTTCTTTGCAGACAAGGTTTGCCACTGATGAGCCATCAGGAAACTGATGATGATCCAGGCAGGTTATTGTGCAGGTTCTGATAAAAAAAATTGCAAACATCAGCACAGGATCTTACCAAAGTTTATCTTCAGAGAAGGACTCTCAAAATACTGTTTTCAGAAAACAACAATGAGTGATCAATTAGAATGGAAAACAGAATATTGATGCTGGAAAGACTGGGTGGCTTATGGTTAGTTCTGAGTTGATATTTTATATTTCTTGACATGTATGTAACATCTCTGTAACTTTATGCACTAGCAACTACTGTCGAGGACAGCAGTAATACACATGGCTCATAAACTGAGTGAAGAATTACCCCTCTAACTGACTTTTTATAACACAAATTAAATAGTTTTCCACTTTTTATATTGAAATCTTTCCAATTAAAGACTTGTGTCCTATAATTTACAAAAGTATATGCTTATTGTGCACAGGGCATATACATGACACAGCAATACCTTGAACAATAGTCCACTCTAGTAATACAAAGAATCAACAGAAAGACAGAAAAACTTTTATTATTGTCTTCTGTTTCACAGTATGTCAGAGTATACTATTATATGGTATACCATCACTGGCAGATTTTTGTATTACTGGTGTTAAAAACAATATTATCAAATAAAACAGCTAGTCAGTTTAATTCCAGGATTCCAATTCATCAAAGAAATATGATGAATTTGTTTTATTCAAATTCTTTTCTAGTTCCTACAGCTCCTATCCAACAACACCACCATCATTAGAGATAGATACAAGCTCAGGATGGGCTGTGCCCTTTGAAAAGAACCTCACAAGTATTCACCTTCAGCAATTTGGAGGATAACATACAACCTAAATTTGAATGTACTTATGGAGATTTGAACAGTTTTCCTTCAAAATATGAGTACATTTCAGTAATTCATCTTGTTTCATAATTTTTTTCCTTCCTAGACATTGGTAATTGCAATTTTATTTAAGATGACAAGAAAAGAAGTTAATACTGTATGTAACAAAGTTTACAGGCACTAAAGAAAAAAAATTGACAGTCTATATACAGACACCTAGATGTCTTTTGTATGTTAGGCCATCTAGACATAACAGTCATTTGAAAATGGCAATGTAAACCGAAACAGGACTGTCGTGTTCAAATAAATATTATTAAATAGCAGAATTTTGGTTAACTATTATTATTATTATTATTATTATTATTATTATTATGTCACTTGCTGACCTTTACCATGCAGCAGGCCCTATGGAATATAAAACTTGGTTTAGTCTTCATGAAAGAAGTTTGTATATGTGGAACCGACCAGGAGACAATGGACGGTACCAGATTGACTTTATAAAAGTAAGACATAGGTTTAAATGTCAGCGTGCGAACCACAATTTTATTGATATGGACTTTTGGAGCTTAAGGCCCAATCATGTATCCTTGCTGACTGTAACACAAAGTTTTACGCCTCGCCTGAACAAGTCAACACTGACATTGGACTGTAGATGACTGTAAACATGCTGCCTGGCCTGACAAGTCTCATTTCCAATTGTATCAAGCAGTTATGGAGACAACCTCATGAATCTATGGACCCTGCATGTCAGCAGTGGACTGTTCAATCTGGTGGAGGCTCTGTAATGATGTGAGGAGTGTGCAGTTGGAGTGATATGGGACCCCTTATATGTCCAGATACAATTGTGACAGGTGACACACACACACACACACACACACACACACACACACAGGTGCATCCTGGCTGACTGCCTGCATCCATTCATGTCCATTGTGCATTCCGTTGGACTTTTAGGCAATTTCAGTAGGACAATGCGAAACCTTACACCTCCAGAAATGCTATAGAATGTATCCGGGCACACTCTTCCGAGTTTAAACATCTCTACTGGCCACCAAACTGACCAAACATGCTACCTTGCAATATGCTGTTCTAAAGAAATCTGCACCCCATCATACTATTATGTATTTATGGATATCCTTGAGGGATGAATGGTGTCAGTTCCATCTAGCACTACTTCAGACATTAGTTGAGTTCATGCCACATTGTGTTGCAGCACTTCTGCATGCTTGTGGTGGTCCTACACTATATTAGGCAGGTATACCTGTTTCTCTGGATCCTCAGTGTATGTTAGTAAATACAAGCATATATGGTAAATGTTCAGTAGTTTTCATTCCCATGTATATGATAAGCTCTAGGTTAACTAAGACATCTGTTCAACACAACTGTAAGTTTATCGCTTACTGTGACAGCCACAGCTTCAGACAAATTATCTATGTGACTTATTTTTATTATTTAACTGTGTAATACAGCTCATAGCTGTCAGTCAGAACCAGGTACAAACTCTTCATAAGATAGAAATTTGTCAACATATGTTTTAATATGTTACTCCAAAGTTTTTTGGCCTGGTGTAGCAACAGCGAATCCATGTTTGCATTGAAAAGTAGTCTCTGTTGCAAATTATAATATTTATTTCTTTTTAAAGCATTTCGTGCTTTTGGCGCATCATCAGAACACTGTAAAAGGGAAAACATAAAAATGTCAGTTTAATGCCGTGGACCTATCCACTACAATATTAGGCAACAATGAATTGGGGGCGTGAACATACCTCAGAAACAACTGGATGGCATTAGTTGGTGTAAAAGCACACAATGCTCAGCATTTTGGACTGGATAAAATCTGAGCTGCGGGGCCCAGACTTCTGAAGAGACAATTAATTCCAGAAGATACCAGTGTAGAGTAACTGCTATACTGAATTTAAGTGGTGGTATGATCCAGCTGCACAGTTACACCATAACATAGGTTAATTTATGTGATATGCTGACAAAGAGGTAGCTGGATCTTACGGTACAAGTAATGATGAAAGCAATGTTAAGCAACAGTGGTAGGGTAATCATACTTCATGTTGGCTCTGTTTATGGATTCATTCTGTACTGTTTACTGCTGTTCTTTTACTGGAATCAAGGCAACTATCATGAAGAAATGAACACCAGAGTTTTCATGGACCAATTTACTAATCATCTGCTGCAAAAACATTTCTCAGAATACAACAACACTAATGAACCATGTGCCTCACTACCCTACGGATGGATAAAGCTCCTACAATGTGATGGAAAAAGACATATTATACTCTGAAAGAAAGGAAATTCTCAATCAGATAAATTTGAAACTGGCATGGATGAGATGGTGTTAATGGAAGTTGCAGCAATGTACGAGCCAAAAACACTGAATTGGCTAATGATAAAGGACACTGTATAATTCAGCTTCATCAATATCATGGTCATTTAAATCTGATTGAAAATATATGGGCCAAGGTGAAAGGTAATGTACCAAAGATCAACAAAATGTTTATGCTCAGTGAAGTTGAATTGCTGACAACAGAAGCTGCTTTAATGTTACTCTATGGGAATGGTATCAAGTTTTCAGTCATAGCAAAGAGGCAGTTGACAGATTTGTGAAGAACTGTTTGAAGAACAGATTGAAGAGATGGTCATTTCAGTGAGATCTGAGCCCGAGGGGAACTATGATGATTGTTCCCTTGGCATAATTACACTGTAACTGTGAATGTGTACAAAAAAATCCGTGATTTAGTCACTCTCTTCTCGTTCTTTTTTTATTGTCAAATAATGTTCTGTTCGGTATTGTCATGTCTCTACTGCCAAAGAATGTTCACCTGGCAGTCAGCTTACAACTGACCTGTTAATCATACTGTATTTAGGGAATGTAACGTCATAGCTGAAGTTTGTAAACGAATGTTACGTCAAGACTTTGCATATTGTAATGGTTGAATCAACATAACTTTATGTGAGCAGGAATGCTAAGAATTTATTATAAAGTTGAACATGCACACAGGTACTTTCAGATTTTCAGCAAAGACACAGTTGCACCACCAGAGAAGTAGTAATGCATCTGCAGTATTAAAAAGTTTGGCAGAATGGTAATTAAAGAGTTATAAGTTATGAATTTAAAAGCCTGAAAGTCACACATATTGCCACAAGAAATGAAACACTTCTCTGCATGTCTCGGTCTTGGTCTTTTCCTTGTTAGTTCAATACATTATTTATACAGTAATTCTTTTAGTATTTTATAATTCTTCTTTACTGGTAGAGGCATTTCCAGGAATGAAACATAACATTACATGTACTATTAATATTAATGACATATTATTATTCAAGCCCATAAATTTAACAATATAGAGATTAAGAATGCAAAACTTTAAGAACTAAACAAGGAAAGTTTTCAGATTATGTCAAAAATTGAACTAATTTGTTAAGCATGCTGAGAAAGTTCAAAAAGCAATTTTAGAGTAAGTAGATTTCTTTTGTAGAGAAAAATAAAAATATATTAGATTTCATTACGACAATCAACAAAATGGAAATAACAAGTTACTTTCTTTACAAAGAAACTAAAAATCACAATGAACAAAATAAAAAGAATCTGAGGAACAAGAGCTTCAGTAACAAAGTTAGAAATATAACAAACATACTGATATTAGAATGAAGTAAATAACACACACAGAGAATAAATGCAACGGCGATAACAGAGAAAATTCTACTGGCTGCCTGGCATTACATGCTCCCAATGAGAAACTGTTCCAAAGAACTATTAGTGGAAACTGATAATGCCATAAAATATAAACAGTGACACTCACTTTCCACCAATGCACACTCTTCGTGAATTGGCAGCTCTAGGTGGTTGGTTAAGGCAAGGTTTCTTCTCAAACTGACATCGTGGGCCTGTATATCCTTCAGGGCAGTTGCACTTTCCAGGTGATACACAAATGCCATTGTGTTGACAGGCAGGTAGGCAGATGGCTGTAAATACGGCACAATGGGATTATCAGTTACAAAACCTACACTAATGGGGATTTACATAGCCTAGATTACATTTCAAAAGAAACCATGTAGTGCATATGAAAATATTTGATTAATATTATAAACTTGTGTTAAAAATCCTAAATTCCATTAATTGGTAAAGCTTTAACATTATTATAAATTTGCTATACAGGGTGAGTCAAAAAGGATTTTATAATCTTAGAATGCTATATAAATTTATCAAGATAATGTACAGAATCAATATATTTGGCATTTTGTAGCAAATAACCTGAAGTTTCACATAAAAGTGTCAAGTGTCATATCGGTTTGATTTTACTACCATTTATGGTACAGCAAACATGCCACCAGCAATCAATTTCTTCCCATACATGTTGAAGCAAATCAAGCATAACTTTGCAATGGCAGTGTAGTTTCAATTTTTCAGATCAGCTAAATTGTTTGGTAGGGAAGATACATATGGACAGTCTGTAATGAAATCCCACAAAAAGAAATGTAATACTGTCAAGTCTGAGGAGGCAGGTGGTCATGGTGAATCCACTGACCACAGTAGCAATTATCAATGAAACCTCAAACTTCAATGAGGAAATGTAGAGGTGCACCTTCTGTGCGATTTCTGTGGTATCCATCGAAGAGTGAAATTAAAAATTTTCAAGTATATCCAAATACACAATACCATGATAGTTATCGGCATGAAGAAAAAAGGGCCATACCCTTTTGATTTGCTATGGGCACAAAACACAACAACTTTAGCGCTACCAGGAAGATGTTCCATGGTTGCATGAGGATTTTCCCTGTCCCATAGTCTGCAGTTGTGGTTGTTCACCATGCAGTTGATAAGGAAAGTTGACTCATCACTTAAGATTCTTGTGTTCAGGAATGTCTTGTTATCCTCTACCTCAGGGGCGAGCAAGCGTTGCACGCGGAATGTGTGCGCTTGGCGCCGCACGCAAGCAGTCGTGGTATGGGGCAGTGGCGGCAACTCACGGCGTGACAACAGGCATGGCTACAGACTGAAGTCTGAGAAGTGGGGACTTTGAGTCTTTTGAAAAGGAATGGGAGTATCAGCATTTCTTTGTGGAGAAAGGCGAAAACGCGGAATGTTTAATATGTGGCCATAGTCTCACTGATCGGCGAAAATTTACTACTGAATGCCATTACAAAATATTTCACAAGGACGAGTATAGCTTTATTTTTGGATTCTGAGTAGATGGGGAAATTGGCTAAACTGAAAAAGAGTTAACAGTCGACACAAGATGGATCCGACATCAGTTGCTTTTGTTATGAGAGGTCTACACCTTTATATTGTCATGTCTTCCAAGTAACCAATCTAGTTATGGAGCACTGTTTTATATTTTTCAGTACGAAAGCACTGATAGCCCAGTGGTACATGCAAGTTACAAATTTGTGCTTATTATTGCTAGAGCTGGGAAAAAGTTTTGCTGAAGGTGAGTTTATAAAGGAATGCACCTATGACATTGCTGATTTTCTGTGCTCACTGTATGCAAATCAGTTCCGAGCCATCTCAACGAACTGTAACTCGTTGCATAAGTGCCATTTCAGGTGATGTTTATTGGCAATTAATAAGTAAATTACAGGAGTTTATTGCATTTTCCATCACACTTGATGAGTCCACAGATATTTCTGACACCACGCAATTAGTGATTTATACCCATGGCTGCGCCGCAACCGAGCGCATTGAGGCGCTATGCTACGATGCGCGAGGCTATTCCCTGGTGGGGGTTCAAATCCCCTCCTCGGGCATGGATGTTTGTGCCATTTTTAATATAAGCTAGTTTATAAGTAGTTTGTAAGTTTAGGGACTGATGACCACATTGATAAACCGCATAAGCTTTACAAACATTAAAAAAAATCATTATGTCCGCAGCGTGGATGCTTCTCTGCACATAATAGGATTTCTTAGATAGGATACCTTTAAAAAGCACTAACACCGGTGCGCACATTCTAAAAGCCGTCAAAGAAGCCATTCATTCTGTTGGACTGAACTGGGATCGTTTGGTGACAGAGACGACAGACGGAGCACCTGCCATGAAAGGGGACCAAATTAGATTTGTTGGATTGCTCAGAAAAAAGTTACATTGCACAGAAGACTTATTGTAGAGCATTCATTGCATTTTGCACCAAGAAGTATTCTGTGCAAGAGTAGCAAAACTAGGGGAGATCATGAAAGATGTTATTGTACAATTAATTATTTGAGATCCTATGGCCTCACACATTGGCAGTTGCGACAATATTTAGCCGAAATTGGGGAAGAGTACGGTGACATACCTCACCACAGTGAAGTCCGCTGGCTTAGCCGAGGCAATGTAGTAAAAAGATTTTTTGAACTGAGGACACCAGTAAGTCAGTTTTTAAAGGACAAAGGAAGGCATGATCCCAAATTACAAAATACAGAGTGGGTTGCCAACCTTACGTTTTTAGTGGACATTACTTTACATATGAATAAACTGAACACAAGTTTGCAAGGCAATTTGGAAAATGAGCAAAAAAGTGGTAGCTTTAACCAGAAAACTTGCGCTGTGGGAGAGACAGCTCACATCAGAGATTGCGGTGCATTGTCCTACTCTATCCTAGAAAAGATCTACATTTAAAATTTTTCCGTAATTATTACCATAAAAGAGGAATTTCCCAAGCGATTTGAGGATTTATCACATGTATCCCAAGCTTTTGAATGGTTTTCGAGACCATTTGCTGTTTTTGTAGATGATATTCATCCTGATTAGCAAATGGAACTAACAGTACTACAGTGTAATTCTCGTCTGAAAGGCAAGTTCCTTTTGGCGGGACGTCCAATAGACTTTTATTAAGACTTACCGCAACAGAGGATTCACTGTCTCCATCGTGAAGCGGCGGAGATCATGTCAGTGTTTGGCTCGACATATGTATGTGAGCGAGTTTTTTCCGTAATGAAAATTAAGTCATGGTTACTAGCAAATATGAGTAATGAAAATTTGCTTAACTGTTTGCATTTGTCTGTATGTAGAAATTTTGTACAAGATATTAACTGTATTGTAAACACAACCAGTGATCATTAATTAAAATGAATCATAAGTAATAGGATTCAAACCACGATTTATTTTCATCTGCCCTATTAATCCCGTTCCTCTAATAAATGAAGCAAGGAGAAAAAACTCATTACAGAAAGATGTGGTGAGAGGACAAGAAAGGGTATGACAGGCAATATTTTCCAAACATTCTTTTGTGGAATGCCAGTCTCCCGAAGTGTACCTCACATTGATTTTCATTGACAGTGAGCAAAGCTTTCTCTAACCTGTCCAACATAATCATCAACAAGGTATCTTTGACTAGCTACTAACATAAACACGTGTGTCTGTCTGCTGTTGCAAAAGTGTTTCAAATAGTGGTTTAAAGTGACTGTTACATCTCTTGAACTCAATTGTGATATAGCCTGCTACATGAGTTTAACTGTGCAGTAATTCGTTTTACTGTCAGGCTGAGCACACCTGTATCACTGAGATAAATAGGAAAGCTCTGTCAGAATAGTGAGCTTCTCAAATGGATAAAGCATGGTGCTGCTGTTACAGCCATCTGTTAACACCGTTAAAGACAGCGTTAAAGACCCAAAGCCACTTTAATTATAGAAACAATAGAAAATTTGTATCCTGGTGGACGCCTGCAGTTACAGCAATGTGAAAGAGAACCAATGCATTAAGAGGACTATATCAAAAGACGAGAGGAAGTTAACAGCAGCAGAAACTACAATGGCAGCAGTACTGCAAAGAGAATAAAGAATACAGCACAGCTATTTAGAAAGCTAAAACACAGTCCTGGAAACAATATTGCAGCCTGACACCAACCAACAATTCTTGGAATGCAGTGTATAAAATTTCATCAGGGAAAATTTGAAATAATATTCCCCTGACAACCTTAAAGAAAAATACATGAATTAATGGAAACTGTCGCCTACATGCTCTAATACTTAATTCCTGAGGATGACCAGTCACAAGACACAGAATATCATAAGCTAAAATGATCTCTAAACATTGGAACCCAACAGAACGGTAGAAGATGTAGCAATTACAGAGGCAGAAACAGATAACATAATAAAGAACACGCCCAGAGACAAGACTTCTGGCGAAAATGTTGTTACTAGTAAGCTTCTTCACTGAGTCCATAGCATTGTTCCCAAATATCTCACCACTTTATATAATAGTTGCCTAAAGAAGCTTGTTTTCCAAGATTGTGGAAAAAAGCCATAATAGTACCCATTGTTAAACCTGGTAAGGAAAATTGTGTCCCATCAGCCTTCTGAATACAGAAGGAAAAGTACTGGAAAAGCTGTTAGTCAACAGAATTATGCATCATGTCTTCTCTAATAATCTTATAAGCAACAATTAGTATGGATTTCCCCCACAGAAAGGGACAGTTAATGCAATGTTGGCTGTTCAGAATTTCATAGAGGAAAGAATATCACAAAGACTGTATGTAGTAAGAGTCTCAACATCCAAGGAATTATTGATGGTCCAGCATCCTAAATATGTTAAAAGAATTTCATTGCCCTAGAAACTTATATAACTTAGCCAAAAATTATTTCAGTAATTGAATGGCATTATTGGCATTTAACAACATTGCACTAGAAAAGAAAGTGACAAAATGGTGCCCACAGGGGTTGTGCTGTGCACCAGGTTTTTGGAATATTCACTATAATTCTCTCTTGAATTTGAATAAAAATAAAAATAGGAAAGAGATGACTTACCAAAAGGACCGGATTGTCGATAGATATGAATAAAATCACACATAAACACACGTACAAGCTTTCGCCACCACTGGCAGCTTCTTCAGGAAAAAGAGGGAGAAAGGGAAGGATATGGGTTTTAAGGAAGTGGAAAAGGAGTCATTCCAATCCCAGGAGTGGAAGGACTTACCTTAGGGGACAAAAAGGAAGGTAAACAAATACACACACACTCACACATATCCAAACGCAAACACACCTAGACAGTGGTCTGTGGAATATGAACACAAGGAATATCCAAGAGAGGTTTATACTGATGGTAGTTATGTACGAAGAAAAGAATTGGTTCAGGAGTGGCAATAATTATTAACAGCACACCTGCTTATCAGTTAAAGTACACATCTTCAATCAAGCAGAACAATTAGCAATCTTGCAAGCCTTAGAGAAATTGGATAACTTATGAGAAACAAATGCTGAAATGGCAGCCATAATACTCACAGATAGTTGAACTACACTGGATTTGCTAAAAAAATTCTAGGTATCATTCATATTTAATAGAACAGATCAGAAATAAAATTAGAGACTTGAGACAGATGAAATGGTATATCAACTTCAAATGAACAAGAGCCCACATGGGAACTCCTGGAAACGAACTGGCAGACGAGCTAGTCAAAAAAGCAGCTTGAGAAGATGCAACAACAAGTTACATCAGAATTTCTCCAGCTGTGATTATAAGAAAATTAAGATGCTCACCTAAAAAAAGTGGGAAAGAGAATGGGCTGAAACTAGAAAGGGTTTAATCACAAAAGAATTTTTCTGACTGTACAGCATTATCTTTCCATAAAGTTACCACATTCATCTAATCTCACAACAATGTTAACTGTTCATGGAAAACTAATGTCCTACTACTATCAGACCAATTTAGTTCCAAGTGCAACTTGTACATGTGCATAGGGTAATCAAACAGTAGATCACTTTTTATGGGAATGCTGAGAACTCGATAATGAGAGAGAGATGCTGAAGAAGAGTATTACTGAAAAGTGAGGCAGCTGGCCTGTTTATAAACCAGTCTTAGTAAAGCAATACACTAACAACATTCACAAGTTTTATAATTCAATAATCTTTCACAGGCTATGGAAAATTACTTTACTGGAAATTAAAAAAAATATTATCTCTAAAAACATTTAAGGAAAATATGTATTGTATTTGTATTGTTAAGAAACATTTTCTAGTCGGTCCTTTACAGTAGTTAAAATTTTAACTGAACACTTTTCTCAACCTCATTGTACCCCATAGTTACAATTGTTCTTTATGTAACTAGTTAAAAAAACCTAAACATGTAGTATTACAAATGCTGTAATGGAGCATGTCATAACTCAATAAATAAATAATAAAAAATAATAATTATCAACAAGTGGTTGACTAAGTGATTTATCCCATCACACTTAACAACCTGTCTCAACATAGTTATGGTACAAAGAGCCAATTGTAGGCCTGCTTGTAGGTTCTTTAATATAATTTGTGTGAAATTTATGCCAGGCAGTTGTTGCAGAGTTAGTTTGATGAAACCACATTGAGCCCACTTTACACCTGTAAAAGTAATCATTTTAACTATGTACTATGTTGATGCTCCTGATGTAATAATGAAGTACTGATACACTACATGAATCAACGTTGTGGTTTTTGCTGCAAAATGTCAGATCTATCAATTCTATAATTTACCTCAATAAATTTCCGTATCATTCTAAATTTGTAAAGTCCTTTTTGACTCATCCTGTACTGCTTAACACATAAAAAAGTGAAGGACCCAGAAGAAATGTTCAAAGATAAGTACAAGTTTGTACATGTTCACCCCATCAGTGGGTATGCTATAATTAGAATTACAATTATCCGCAACAACAACATGGAAAGAACACATTGTTACTCACCACACAGAGGAGGTATAAACTCAGACAAGCACAATGAAAAAATAACTGCTAAAATATTAAGTTTTTGGATGTTTGCTGATATAAAAATCACAGACTGCCACATTCAGAAAAGAACAGCTCTCTCTCTCTCTCTCTCTCTCTCTCTCTCTCTCTCTCTCTCTCTCTCTCACACACACACACACACACACACACACACACACACACATGGTCACTGTATGTGGGTGCTAGAGCCTCTAGAGCCTGGAGACAGCAGCATGTGCATGTGAGTTGTGCTCGAATGCACTCTTCTAGAAATATCATTATTATTTTCAGAATAGGCTCTTTATAACAAACTCATGATTTATGTCGTGTCTTTACAAATTGTATTTTATAATCTGTAGTGTGTTTGTGGTGCATACTGTGTCTATTGATGTAATAATCATCAGTACTTCATATTTCTGTACAGGGGTTGGAAATTCTTACATTTATTAACTTTTGTGATCTAAAAACCCTAACTACATAAATTAACAATTAGGTCAAGAATACTATGTTTAGTTTGTGACCATCTTCTGCATCAGCCATTAAAATAATAATAATAAAAGATCAATAATATTCAAGAATATATAAAGAAAATGGAGTTTCCACAGTTCAAACCCACATAAACATGAGCTTTGATGCTCACACACAAAATGAATATAAGGCAACCACTCACCTATCATGGACTGATGTTTGGAAGATAAAAATAACCCATGATTAAAAAAGAAATGAAATGAAATAAAATAAAATAAAGTAAATTAAAAGAAAATAATAAAAAAGTCTTTGGAGCACTTGCCCTTTTTCTACTAAAAGTACACACAGGCAGCCACACAGACATTGAAACGTGCATGTAAGTTTGAGTGTGTCTTTGTGTGGATATGTGTCTACTTTTATTAGAAAATGAGCAACAGATTGTGTGAATATTGTTTTCTGTTACATCCTTCTATCCTTTAAACATCAGTTCATTCAAGGTGAGTAGTTGCCTGTCAATTATTTTATGTATTCTTCCATGCAAGAATTTCCACCGTTCTTTACACATTGCCATTACAGGTTTGATGTTAACATATTTTTCAGTAGAACTGTAATTTGATTGCATGGAATATCTAAAACATTAAAGTAAATAAAAATATCAAAACTTTATGCCAGTAAAAATATAATGTTAATATTATATGTTACTATATCATTGTGCCAGTAAATCATAAGTTGCTTTTGCTTATCATACTGTCATTTAGAGAAAGCATTTTAGCAGTTTATAGTACTCATATATAGAACACAATGCAATCTGTATTCAAATTATTGAGTTGACAAATACAGCAGCAGCATAGGCAATGAACAATGAAATGGAACAGTAACACAAATTCAAAAAGTAAGATAGGAATAGAAACACTGCCATGTGTACTTACGCTCACAGCTGGGCACAGTTTCCCATTCTGTATTCTCTACTTGCCACTGGCCATCCACACATGTAAGGAATAACTGTGTCTGACCACTGGGAAATTGGTATTCTCTGTAGCAATTTGCCCTGCATCCACTGTATAAAGAAATAAATTTTTGTCCATAATAAGTACATCACAACAGAATTATTAAACTACACATATAAAAGTTATAATGTAAAAAAACTAAATTGCAATGAATGTAACTTGAAATGAGAATGATTTACAAGAGGTGAAGAAAATCAGATAAGACAGAAAAATAACAATCTACTCTTTTCTTGGCAAACTTGAAAGACAACATGTGATTATTTATGTTTACATGCACACACAAACATATGTACATACATATATTCACACATATTAAGCTAATTTCCTTAAAGTGTGTTTAAAATTGTTGTTTTAAAATATCACTAATATAAGGAACAACCAGAAATTAAAGTTCCTATTTCTTAAAAACAAAGATAATATAGTTAAATCAAAAACTTTATTGGAAACAGGTACAGCACTGTTTGTGCAATTTTTCTACATAGTCACCAAAACAATTGAATCTCATATCATGCTATCAACTTTTATATTCGTGTGTCATAGAAGTGCCATCCGTGAATGGAACTAGTGCATCACAGTTGTCTTTGTTGTTATCAAAATGCTGACCAGAGGTACTGCCATTCAGAACAAGAGGTTTGTAATGCTTACTGCAAGTGTTGTGCTGCTCTATGACAATGCTTGTCCTCATCCAACTTGGGACACAGCTGAAATTCGGCTAGGAGCTGTTTGATTATCCTACATAAATTCATGATCTTGCTCCCAGCAATTTACATATTTTCTTGCACTCAAAAAATTTATGTCCTCTGTCCAGCGTTTTGACAATGACAAAGAGCTTAAAAATGACCCACATGCTGGTTCACCGGTAGCAGACTTCAACGACACAAGAAAATTTCATCCCACAATATGACAAGTGCCTCAGTTCTTTTGGTGATTAAAAATAGCTCAAATATTGCTGTACATCTTGCCAATAAAGTCATGTACTTATATTGCCTTTGTTTTTTTTAAATAAGGAAACTTACTTTCTGGATGTGCCTTGTATGATTTTATCACACTTCCAAGTGTAACAGTTTCTCAATTCTACATTGTACGAAATCAAAATATTTAAACATTTTGACTGTTTCAGGCCACTGAAATAAATTCAATAGAAAATTTAAAAAATTGTGCTGGACTGGGATATGAAGCCAGATTTCTTGCTTTGGGCCAGCATTCTTCTTACCAATTACGCTATCCAGGCATACTTCACTTCCAACCCAAATTCTCAAATTATAAATTATAAAAGACTGCAATGGTAGTGCCCCCTGCCAATTAAAATCCCAGTCCAGCATAAATTTTCAGCTTTTCCATCAAATTTATTTCAATGCTCTGAAAAGATCGAAATGGTTGAATATTTATAATTCATAAAATTATGTTCACTTCTGTCAACCATTGCAATCATCTTGAACCATGTTCTTAAAAGATACTGCTCTCCAGCCAGGAATGGCAAGGCAATGTGAAGCATTGTAAACAACAAAATAGTGAACATCACAGTAGCACCAAAATGTTGAATCATGTGTGTAAGCTCTTAGAAAATGTGGCTGCACAATCAAGGAGCAATGTGAGGAACAGATAGCAAGCTTTCCACTCTCATAAAATTATATTCCTCAATCCTTTAATTGCAGTATGTTGCAGAATTTTTTATGCCGGCAGTACCAAATATAAGTATTTGGATACCTTCAGTGTCACTGTTTAGATAAACATACCACGGGTACACTGAATGAGACCAGCACAAAGCAGTGTCATGTGTTTGCAAAGGACACACAATAATTCTGATATTTTGTCCTCCAATGTCATGTTATATTTTATTTAATAAGCTTTATTATCTAATTGTTATTAGAAACAATGAACGCTTCAGTTTAAGTATGAGTCTCTGTCTTATAGGTGGCTTGTCTTGAGAGATATATGCCAAATTTTTTAATAGTATATCATCTCTATATAAATAACCTTTGTTTTAATTTTCTTTTATTTCTCAAATAGAGATTTTTTTCATCTAAAATTCCAATACAACATCATTCCCTGCTTTCCGATTCCAATTTATTCGACCTGGTTAGCCTCTACTTTCATAGTGTATAATACTTTTAGAAACATGATTAGGCATTTTTTTCTTTTAATCCAATAAACATAGATGCAAGCCATGTATTTATTATTGCATATAAACTACCTGCAACACAACTATTACCATAACGACCATGCATCAACTCATTTGTTTTATTTACTTCTACATTTTCAGCTTTTGCATAAAGCATTAAGATGAAAGGTCAGAGTAAATATGTAATTTCTCATTTACCTGCCAATTCTGCAGCTTAGCCGAGCATTGCTGATTTTTGGTGCTCCTACACAGTCTGAAAAAAAAATTGATAAGTTAAAAATGAACATAAATATAGCACTTAACAGAATATTTTGAATGTGAGCAAAGAAAACTAAACTGTCATTTGGTAATAAGTGTTACCATTTTTGTGAGAAAGACTTAGAGGCGAGTGGTAAGGAAAGAAGCATGTACCAAATGAAAGGTAAAGAACAAAAAAAGTACAGGATAAAGCTCAAATTTGTAGTACAAGAGTAATTCATTATGTAATATAACAGCTTGATACTACAAGTAGTTAACCACGGTTAGGTAGTTTAGCCATTGCAGGAATGCAACAGTACTGTCATTGTGTGTCCAGGTTGGTTATGCTGCACTGCGCTCAACCCCTCATTTCTAATAGCTTGTGATTGCAGTGCAGTTTAATAATTGTTTTGTCAATTAACAATTGACATCACAGCCAGCAGCACGGCTTTTAACAGCAAGATAATGATGAAGCAGCAGTCATTTACCACTTGACAGTGGCCAAGGAAAGCTTGGCTAAAAGCTCATGGGTTCCTAACCACTTGATGTGGCTGGAGACCCAACAATATTTTATTGAAAACAAGTTTTGAAAATGACAATAGTTGCATCAGTGACTTTGCACTTGAGAAGCAGTGGCAATAGATTCATTTCTTAAACTTTTCAAAAATTTAGTTCAACAAAGTATAAATATGGAATAGTGATGTCTGCATTGACAGCCATTTCTAACAGCAACTCACATACATCTGAAGCTGCTTATTGTACTCATCTCTTGGTCTCCCTCTGCAACTTTTATCTCAGCCACTTCCCTCTACATATTCCTTCCACCCTTCAGATTTATCTTCTTTGTTTGGTACTGGTTATGCATTTGATCTCTTGGTATTCATACAGCTGTTTTTAATGACTCATTTTTCTCTTTTATTTTCATCTACATTAATAAAAATAAATTGTAGCAGACTTGTAAGGGCATCACTCGAGAATGGCTTGACGAATTTGGTTGATGGCCTTTTTTATGTTGTCTTCATAAGTCTGAGGACAACATTTGTATGAAAGAAACTTTATGGAAAATCTACCAGAAAAATGATAAAATCTGAAAGCCTGTATTTTAGTGTTTTTAAATGATTTCAACACCACAACTCACAATTCGGTCATTGGGGAATATTTAGAGTACGGCAGCCAGAGATGACAGTTGTGTGACTGTGAAGTGTGCCTATGTGATTGTGTAAACGCTCCCTTTTCTGAATAAGACTAATGGCAATAGCTTAAGTGTTGTATGTGTGCCTTTTTATGTGTGTGTTGCAGCTCACTGTATGTCTTTGAAGTGAGTTGTAAACTATCCTTATTATATTGTTGCATTTCAACCTAGACTTTCCATTATTAGAAAACTAGCTGAAAACCCGGCGTTGCCGGGGTATTTATTTTTTTCTCCATGCCATTTTTCAGGTATATATTCGTTTGTATAAGGGCTGTATGTCTGTAAAATGTCTTGGGAATACAATTAGTAGTAATAGATTAAAACTTGGTGAGTGATGAGGCGGTTTTCCATGAACGTTATTGTTTATGTGCTCATATCCCGTGAACTACATCTCGTACTGTCATACAATTTGGAAGGTACACTCAAGTATATGCGTGTATACTGTCTCTAAATTTTCCTGTGGCTACAGTTTGTAGTGTATGAATTATAAATAGTAACGTCATCCGAATGCCGTAGTTTTAGTCCATGAACAGCGGAACGTTACTATTTATGTGCTCATATCTCATGAATTATGTGTCTTACTGTGATGCAATTTAGATGGTACATTCAACTGTATGTGTGTATACTGTCTGTAAAATTTCCTGCGTAGTGTACAAATTACAAATTGTAACATCATACCGAATGCCGTAGTTTACTCCATAAACAGCGGAAAAGTAGTAAGCGAGAAACTTTTTTCCTTTCATCATTTTGCTATGGGTGTCAGCGTGAAAAAGTTTAATAAAGGTTTGAAATTATGTTTCAAGTTTGTTGCAAGTTGTTAAATACTCTTATTCTCATATAGCACATTTATAAAGTCTCGCCGCATTATGTGGCAGTTTTCTGTGATTCCTATTGTTTACGTTATATCTCCTGATCCATGTGTTGTATGTGGTTCGTACTCATACAGCAATTGAATCTCACGTAAGGAATATGTTACCAAATTTGCTTGAAATCGGTCCAGTGGTTTAGGAGAAATTGAACAGCATTGTCACTAAATGCAGCAGTTTTAGACACATTTCATTGTTTATAACGTTATATCCCGTGAACTACATATTGTGTGTGATTCTTACACTTACGGCGACCGTCTTCATGGATTGAAGCTTATGTGTACAAAATTTCATAAAGATTGGAACAAAACTGTAGATTTGTATGCAACACGTACAAATATACGGGCACTCTGCTTTATATATTAGATCACATACCCTTTGCCATGCATCATACAGTGGCTTGCAGGTTATAAAAAACTTTCCCATGAAATCAAAGAGACAGCAGGAAACTTTCATGGTAATCAGTAAAAATGGAGTCAAAGTCTGTTGTGTCACCCTTTGTATACCACCAAATAAAACATTATGTAGAAAGTAATTTTCTTCTTGTTTCGCTGATCAAGTGTGAAAATTTTTTTCAAGATCAAAATGAAACTATAGATTTTGTTGAATTCCGTAACTGACATACCTTCCACCAACACCAATTGAAATTTTATGTGCACCAAAGCCTTCCTGATCTTCTTAAGGTCAAGTGAGCTTCCTCTTGTTTTGAAGTTCTAGGATGGGAAATTTCATCAAGACCGGAATAAAAATGTAGATCTGTATGATTTGCAATCTAACAAACAAACTCACAAAGGAGAAGTTAACATGCCTCTCATTTTTTTATGACACCATATCCCCTGAAGTATGTGTTTAGGTGGTTCTTACCCCAACAGAAATTGTTACCTCATAGTATGGAATATGAGCACCAAATCTGGTTGAAACTGGTCCGTTGGTTTAGGAGGAGATGTGCAACACTGTAGTGTGATGCAGCAGTATCTCGTTCATTTCATTGTTTATGACATCATATTTATTCAACTGTGTTGTACATGATCCTTACACCCACAGTGCCCTTCATCTTGGTTTGAACATCAAGTATATATAGTTTAATCAAGATTGGAACTAAACTCCAGATTTTATGTACTACAAAGACACAAACCCACAGACACACTACATTATATATAAAGACCCTCTATTCTTCTTTTCGCTTGGAATGCCATATGTTTCCATAAAGTCCTGTGATACTGTATTAGATTTATTGTACAGAAGTTAATACCATTACCAAATATTGATTACTTTTGCTTCACCAGAAACTTACTTACATTAAACATCACATCTTACCACACCTAGAGCAGTTTAGCTGACAACAACAAATTCACATGGCCAGAGAATAATCACAGTAAATACTTACATCATAATCTTTTGTCAGATGCTTTCAACATGGTCTCAAGTAGTTGTTGTTGTGGTCTTCAGTCCGGAGACTGGTTTGATGCAGCTCTCCACAATACCCTATCCTGAGCAAGCCTCTTCATCTCCACATAAGAACGGCAACCTACATCTGTCTGAATCTGCTTACTGTATCCATCTCTTGGTCTTCCTCTGCGATTTTTACCCCACACACTTCCCTCTAATGCTAAATTCACAATTCCTTGATGTCTAAGAATATGTCTACCAATCTATCCCTTCTTTTAGTCAAGGTATGCCAGAAATTTCTTTTCTCCCCAATTCTGTTCAGTACCTCCTCATTAGTTATGCGATCCACCCACCTAATCTTCAGCATTCATCTGTAGCACCACATTTCAAAAGCCTCAATCATCTTCCTGTCTGCACTGTTTATCGTCCATGTCTCACTCCCATACAAGGCAACACTCCAAACAAATACCCTCAGAAAGGACTTCCTTAGGCTTAAATCAATATTTGATGTTAACAAATTTCTCTTTTTCAAAAACGCTTTTCTACCCATTGCCATTCTGCATTTTATATCCTCTGTACTGCGACCATCATTTGTTATTTTACTGCCCAAGTAACAAAACTCATCTACCTCCTTTATTGCTTTGTTTCCTAATCTAATTCCTTCAGCATCACCTGATTTTCTTACACTGCACTCCATTACCCTAGTTTTGCTCTTGTTAATGTTCATCTTATATGCACCTTTCAGCACACTGTCCATTCCGTTCAGTTGCTCTTCCAGGTCCTTTGCTGTATCTGACAGAATTACTATGTCATCGGCAAAACGCAATGTTTTTAATTCTTCCCCCTGAACTTTAATTCCTTCACCAAATTTCTCCTTGCTTTCCTTTATAGCTTGTTCAATGTACAAATTGAATAACATTGGAGAAAGGCTACAACCCTGTCTCACTCCCTTTCCAATCACTGCATCCCTTTCATGCCCTTCAACTCTGACAACCGCTGTCTGGTTTTTGTACAAGTTGTAAATAACCTTACGCTCCCTATATTTTACTCCTGCTTGCTTCAGAACTTGAAAGAGTTTATTCCAATCAAAATTGTCAAAAGCCTTCTCCAAATCTACAAAAGCTAGAAATGTAGGTTTGCCTTTTCTTAATCTATCTTCTAGGATAAGCCGTAAAGTGAGTATTGCCTCCTGAGTTCCTACATTTCTCCTGAACCCAAACTGATCTTCCCCGAGGTTGGCTTCTACCAGTTTTTCCATCCTTCTGTATATAATTCATGTTAATATTTTGCAACCATGACTTATTAAACTGATGGTTCTGTAGTTTTCACACCTGTCTGCACCTGCTTTCTTTGGAATGGGGATTATAACATTTTTCTTAAAGTCTGAGGGTACTTCGCCTGTATCATACATCTTACACACCAGGTGAAACAATTTTGTCATGGCTGGTTCTCCCAGAGACTTCAGTAGCTCTGAGGGAATATCATCTACTCCAGGGGCCTTGTTTTGACTTAGGTCTTTCAGGGCTCTGTCAAATTCTTCTCTCAGTACAGTATCTCCTATTTCATCTTCATCTACGTCCTCTTCCCTTCCTACAATATTGTCTCTAAGTTCATTTACTTTGTAGAGCCCCTCTATATACTCTTTCCACCTTTCAGCTTTCCCTTCTTTGCTGAGAACTGGTTTTCCATCCGTGTCCTTGATATTCATAGAGCTGTTTTTCTTATCTCCAAATGTTTCTTTTATTTTCCTGTAGACTGTATCTATTTTCCCCCTATTTATACATTTTTCTACATCCTTGCATTTGCCTTCTAGCCACTCCTGCTTAGCCATTTTGCACTTCCTGTCAATCTCATTTCTTAGTCGTCTGTACTCCATTTTGCCTGTTTCATTTCTGCATTTTTATATTTTCTCCTTTCATCGATTAAATTTAGTATCTCCTGTGATATCCAAGGATTTTTTGTAGGTCTTGCCTTCCTACCTATTTTGTCCTCTGCTACTTTCACTAGTTCATCTCTCAATTTTATCCATTCCTACTCTACTGTTTTATTTTCCCTTGTTTCTGTCAATTGTTGCCTAAAGCTCCCTCTGAGATTCTTAAGAACCTCAGATTCCTTCAATTTATCCAGGTCCCATCTCCTTATTTTCCTACCTTTTTGTAGTTTCTTCAGTTTCAGCCTACAGTTCATTACCAACAAGTTATGGTCAGAGTCTATATCTGCCCCGGGGTATGTCTTACACTGTAAAACCTGGTTCCGAAATCTATGTCTTACCATTATAAAATCTATCTGGTATCTCCCAGTGTCTCCTGGTCTCTTCCACGTATATAACCTTCTTTTGTGATTCTTGAACCAGGTGTTTGTTATAACTAAATTATGTTCCATGCAAAATTCTACCAGGCGACTTCCTCTTTCATTCCTTTTGCCCAGACCATATTCACCTACTATCTTTCCTTCCCTTCCTTGTCCTACTACCGAATTCCAGTCTCCCATAAAAATTAAGCTTTCCTCTCCCTTAATTGTCTGAATAATTTCCTTTAGCTCCTCATATATTTCTTCGATTTCCTCATCATCGGCAGAGCTAGTTGGCATATAAACCTGTACTACTGTTGTCGGTGTTGGCTTCGTATCTATCTTGACAATGATGATTCGATCACTGTGCTGGTCATAGTAGTTTACCCGCATTCCTATTTTCTTATTCATTATCAATCCTACTCCTGTTATACCCCCAATTGATTTTGTATTTATAATCCTGTACTCACCTGACCAGAAATCCTGTTCATTCTGCCACCGAACTTCACTAATCCCCACTATATCTAACTTCAACCTATCCATTTCCCTTTTTAAATTTTCTAATTTTCCTACTCGATTAAGGGATCTAACATTCCATGCTCCAACCCGTAGAATGCCAGTATTGTCTTTCCTGATGATCACATCCTACTGAGTAGTCCCCGCCTGGAGATCCGAATGGGGGACTATTTTACCTCCGGAATATTTTACCCGAGAGGATGCCATCATCATATGTTCATACAGTAGAGCTGCATGTCCTCGGGAAAATTAACGGCTGTAGTTTCCCCTTGCTTTCAGCCGTTCGCAGTAGCTGTGTGGCAAAGCCACATTAGCTGATGTTACAAGGCCAGCTCAGTCAATCATCCAGACTGTTGCCCCTGTAACTACTGAAAAGGCTGCTGCCCCTCTTCAGGAACCACATGTTTGTCTGGCCTCTCCACAGATACCCCTCCGCTGTGGTTGCACCTACGGTACGGCTATCTGTATCGTTGAGGCACGCAAGCCACCCCACCTCGGCAATGTCTGTGGTTCACGGGAGTGGCTCAAGTAGTTATTGCCTATAATACAGGATATTCAGCCTTCAAAGCAGGTGTCCCACTTATTCATATCCTAGCTATCAATAACTTTATTACTGTGATACTGGACAGATAGTAGCATGTTAAAGATAATTAGCACCTATTTCCAACCCCACAATGTGCAGTGTGTATAACTGCAAAGAACTTTACCACAGTTTTCAAAGACTTGACTCAGAAAGCTTGATGTCTCCTTCACATATTGCAGCAAAATAATTTCTTACACCATTTGAACAATATTTTCCCCCACAGACCAACTGAAAATCTACAATGAAATCTGATGATTTTGACCCTATGCATGCTGTTTTCAATGCATATCCCTGAAGGTTCTCAATGGGTGTGTTTAAAGAGTCTGTGATAAATGACTGGGTGAGACATTACACTTAATGCACTTAAGGCAGAGATTCAGTTTCTCAGTCAGAGCAGAATATTAGACTGCGAGAATAACTAATACAGGCAAGCACAATTATTATTATCATCATTAACTGCAGATAAAACTAGTTCATTCAGAAGAGTAATAAGACAACACGAAACAGGTTTGAAAACAGAGGGGTAAGCAGGAACATGACTGTCTTCAATAATGCAGTATTTCTGATTGTAAGGCACCAAAGGAACAATAAGAATGACAGGAAAAAACTGTCTCAAAATATAGTTGTGACATTAATACATAAATTATGTCTTTTGAATATACTTAGCTCTACAACAGAAATATTCTGTGCTGTGAGGAGCAATATGGATTGATTTTAGCAATGTAGCTTACCTCCACTAACAAATTTTCCACCTGTTTTAACTGCAGTTTCAACAGGCACATCACCACGAGAAGCAGTTTTTGTTCCTCCACCAAAAGAGAAAGAACTTCCTCCATCTGAACGGAAGGAACTATAGTGACGGAATGAGGCATCTGTCCCACGATTGAACTGCCGTTTTTGTATTGTATGTGGTTTCACAGCCGCAGGCCTAAAAGAAAACAAAATAAACACATTACAGAGTAACTTCATTTGCACTTATACATGGTAAACTAATACACAGGGACTAGCATTAAGGAGTGATTTTCCACCAGCAAAATCAGTAAGAGCATAAAGTTATGTGTGCCATTTATTTGTGAATCACATAAAATGTATGCTTTGTGAGGCTGTACTTCAAGCTTAATGTTTCATCACTGGAATTTTAGAGATGAGTTCAAAATACTATAAAAAGTCTATGACCAACTGAGCAGGATCATTAATTGATCGACTAGTGTCATGAATGATAATCCACCAAAGTATAGGCTATGATTAACAGGAAATTGCTGTTTCTGGTTCAGCCTGAGGCCTGTACCACTGAAAGTACAAATTATACAGTTCATGAATGAAACTCCTTCAGTGCACTGCCATAAGTCCACTTTCAACAATATCCCTCTTGTATCTTTTCAATCGTAGCCAGACTGCTGTGATACTGAATATTTTTATTGCACATTTTAGGGGCACATAAAATGTATCACTATAATGATGAGCCGTTTCACAATATACAAATATATAAACAATGTGTAAATGAAGTCTGTGATATGGATTAGTATACCCTCATACAGTCTTATTTATCAATACAAATTGATATTAATTTACTGTTTCCTCTTTTCTAGAATATTATCCCCTTCAGTTCAGATTTATTTTATAGTTAAGATTAATGTCTCAGGATCACTTGCAGCCTATAATAACTGAGCTGTTTATGGTTAAATGTAATGACAAAAGGTTTGCTGGTGACAACTCCATTATTTTCACTGGCATATGTTTCTGCTCCTGACAGCAGTTGTTTCACCAATGCCATAGGCATTTTGCATATGTCTGCCTTGTTGTTTGTGTGCATGTATATGTGTTGGGAGCATGATGTTCACTATTCGAGGTTTCTTTACGTTTTATAAAATGCCACATTTCCATATATATCATATAATGAACACAGTTTACAACTCACCGCAAAGACATGGCGACGAGCTGCGGCAGGCACATACAAAAGACACACACATACAACACATTCAGCTATCGGCCATGGCCTTCTTCAGAAAATATAACACTCACGCAATCACACATGCACACAACACAGTCATGCAACCATCACCTCCGACTGCCGCACTTCAAATCGATTCGAAGTGCAGCAGTCAGAGGTAATGGTTGTAATGACAGTGTTGTGTGCCTGTGTGTTTGCGTGAGTGTTCTATTTTCTGAAGAAGGCCATGGCCGATAGCTGAATGTGTTGTATGTGTGTGTCTTTTGTATGTGCCTGTCGCAGCTCATCACCACGTCTTTGTGGTGAGTTGTAAACTGTCCTCACTATATTATTAATTCCAACCTGGACTCTCCATTAGATTACTTACCAGACGAAGGAGCACCGGTAGTGATAGTAACACAGATAAGTAAAAAACACACACACACACACACACACACACACACACACACACACACACACACACACAAACGCTAGCTTTCGCAGCCTAGCTGCTTCCTCAGGCAGAAGGGAAGGAGAGAGAAAAGGAAATGTTGAGGGTTTTAAGAGAGTGGGTAAGGAGCCACTCCAATCCCAGGAGAGGAAAGACTTACCTTGGGGGGAAAAAAAGGAAGGTAAACAAATACACCCACACCCACACATATACACAAACGCAAACACACCTAGGCAGACATGGTAAGTCTTTCCTCTCCCGGGAATGGAATGGCTCCTTAACCACTCCCTTAAAACCCTCATAATTTCCTTTTCCCTCTCTTTCCCTTCTGCCTGAGGAACCAGCTAGGCTGCAAAAGCTAGCGTTTTGTGTGTGTGTGTGTGTGTGTGTGTGTGTGTGTGTGTGTGTGTGTGTGTGTGTGTTTTACTTATTTGTGTTACTATCACTACCGGTGCTCCTTCGCCTGGTAAGTAATCTTCATCTGTTAATAAAATCTTCTCAGGTTACAAGCCGCGTCATGTGCTTTACTGCCCACGAGCTTTCGACAGAGAGCTCCGCTGCCATGCTTATATAGCCACGCTGCTGCCAGTGACGTCACTGGTGCTCAGTTCCGTGACCATATAAGACAATGTTTTGGTCGCGCGTATGCCGCGCCCGCTTCAACTCCGCAATTACGGGATCCCAAGCTGTACTGAGCTGCAAACCACCGTCTTTATTGAGGGTGTTTTCTGAAAGTTTTATCTCTACTGCCTCGTTTATTACACTGTCCCAGAAGGTGTTGGTCCGTTTAATAATAGATGTCTCGTTGAATGCAATTCGGTGTCCGTTTTCTAAACATGTTCCACCACAGCTGATTTTTCGGGATAGCGTAATCGAAAGTACCGCTCGTGTTCTATGCGTCGCTGTTCAATAGTGCGAACAGTCTGGCTGACATAAAACTGCCCACACTCACACGAAATTTTATAAATGCCTGGTGCTCTGAGACCTACATCATCTTTCACAGGCTTCATTAGTTGTTGGATCTTTTCTGGAGGCCTGAAGATTGTGTCAATTTTATGTCTCTTCAGGAGCCGGCTGATTTTCCCTGTTGTGGAGCCACAAAACAGCAGAAATGCGGTCTTCTTGACTTCTTCTTCAGATGTCTTCTGATTTTGTGCTTTAAGTGACACTGCCTGAGATATTTGTTTCTTGCTGTAGCCATTATCTTTGAAAACTTTGCGTAAGTGGCTAAACTCCTTTGACAGGTTATCAGCATCTGATACAGTTACGGCTCTGTGTACTAAGGTCTTCAGAACAGATTGTTTCTGTGCTGGGTGATGGTAGCTAGTGGCATGCAAATACCGGTCCATGTGAGTGGATATATATTTTTCCTGCTAGGAATTTTTCCTCTGTAATATATGAAGGAGACTTTCCTGGTGGGAAAAATATGTATAAAAATAAAGATTGTTTGACTTACCCAAAGCACAGGCTTGCCAATAGAAACAAAAACTACAAATAAAAGCACACAAACATTCAAGCTTTCGCCACCGCTGGCAGCTTCTTTACGAAAAAGAGGAAGGAAGGAGAGGAGAAAGGGAAGGATACGGGTTTTAAGGAAGTGGAAAAGGATGCATTCCAATCCCAGGAGTGGAAGGACTTACCTTAGGGGAAAAAAGGAAGGTAAACAAATACACACGCACTCACACATATCCACACGCAAACACACCTAGGCAGACATTTGTAGAAAGCCTAGAAATGTCTGTCTAGGTGTGTGTATTTGTTTACCTTCCTTTTTTCCACTAAGGTAAGTCCTTCTAATCCTGGGATCAGCAAATGAACAGACAGATACATACACACACACACTTTCATACAAGTCATGACTTTCCATGTTCGGTAAATGCAAACTTGTACATGATTACTAGAGTGAAAGCCTTAATCAATTTTCTTCTGAGCAGTAGGCCTATGCAAAAAGAAGGCAATAAAAAAGACGTCAATGGCATAGGATGACTTTGTAGTGGGGGCCTAGTGCAGAAATTACTGTTGTATTTTTTACACAAAGCCTGAGGCAAATTTACACAGACAATCTACAAGTATTGTGTACACTAAAATCTTCTTCAGACAAACTACAATAAGGATATTGTAGAATTCTCATTCTGCTGTCCTGGTTGAAGATTCCATCTGTGGAGACCTTTGGAAATTGATGAGTTGACACTGATGCAAAGAATAATGTGTAGGGACTTTTTATACTATCACCATTCCTCCCCTTTCAATTATACATTCACAATGAAAGCCTTATCCACTATAAAGATACAAGGTAGACTGTATCTCTTGTGGATCCAGCATTTTGGTTTGGTACAGCTTGTCCCAGTTGAAAATGGTCTTTAACAAGGTAAACACTGAAAACCAGGTGGGTGGGGGCAGATTGACCCAGTTGAGGATGGGTATTATCAAGGAAGATGATTAGAGTAGATTAATACTTGTTCCATAGATCATATATATATGACATTTCATAGTGATGTGGAACGTGTCAGTTTAGTAATGTTGTCTATACATGACAATCAAAATTTTAAAGATTTTTTTATTTACTTTTTTATTGTTTTTTTTTTATTTTATATGTATATTTTTTAAAGTTTTATCTAAAAATTCATTACATTGTAGAAGGAGTTGCCATTCAGAAATTCCTTTAATTTATTTTTAAATACTAGTTGGCTATCTGTCAGACTTTTGATGCTACTTGGTAAGTGACTGAAGACTTTTGTGGCAGCATAATTCACTCCTTTCTGTGCCTGACCTCGAATAGTGAATATCACCCTTTCTCCTAGTGTTGTAGATATGCCCACTGCTATAACTTTTGAATTGAGTCGGATTGTTAATAACAAATTTCATGAGTGAATATATATATTGTGAAGCAACAGTGAAGATCACTAGATCCCTAAATAAATGTCTGCAGGATGCTCTTGGGTGGGCTCCAGCATTTATTTCGATTACACGCTTTTGTGAAATGAATACTTTTTTACTCAATGTTGAATTGCCCCAGAATATGATCCCATATGAAAGCAGTGAATGAAAATAGGCATAATAAGCAAATTTACTGAGCTGTATATCACCAAATTTTGCAACGACCCTGATAGGATAAGTAGCTGAACTCAAATGTTTCAGGAGATCTTCAATATGTTTCTTCCAATTCAATTTGTTATCAATGCAAACACCTAAAAATTTTGAATATTCTACCTTAGCTACACATTTATGTTCAAGTCTAAACTTATTAATGGTGTCATGGCATTTATTGTATGAAACTGTATATACAGGGATTTATCAAAGTTTAATGAGAGTCCATTTGTAGAGAACCATTTAATAAATTTCTGAAAGATATCATTTACAATTTCATCAGTTAATTCCTGTTTGTCGGGTTTGATAGCTATACTTGTATCAACAGCAAAAAGAACTAGCTTAGCATTTTTCGTGAATGTAGAATGGCAAGACATTAATATACCGGGTGATCAAAAAGTCAATATAAATTTGAAAACTTAATAAATCATGAAATAATGTAGATAGAGAGGTAAAAATTGACACACATGCTTGGAATGACATGGGGTTTTAATAGAACCAAAAAGTTAAAAAAATGTCCGACAGATGGTGCTGGACAGGAAAACATCAGTGACTGCCCATGAAAATCGTGTATAAAAGGAGCAGTAATGAGAGAGAGAATCAGATGCACCAGCAGTCGCAGCATGTTGACGTTACCTGAAAAGGCGCTTTTAGTGCAGCTGTATTATCAGAATAGGAACTGTGCTAGTTCAGCGTTACAATCTTATTGCCATAGGAAAGGATTTCGAACGGGTAAAGGTCCGTTGACAAATGCAGCTGTGGTGAGAATGACTTCTAAGTTCAAAGCCACGGGTTGTTTAGATGATAGACCCCATAGTGGCTGACCAAGTGCAAGGTGTAAACCTTCTGAGACAGTTCAGGAAGAAATGGAGACTGTAGCGGGTTCGTCTATGCATGGCGAAGCACCGCAGTGCACATTGCACCGGCATACCATTCACTGCTGTTTGGTTGGCAGTTAGGCATACCCTCTGATGGTATCCTTACAAAATCCATCGGCATCATGAACTGTTACCTGGCGATTTAGTGAAGTGGAGGGCATTTGCAGTGTCAGAGTTTCAAAAGATGGCAGAAGATGACAATTGGTTGAGTAACGTGTTGTGGCCCAACAAAGCTTATTTCACACTCCGAAGGTCTGTCAACGTCCATAATTGCAGAATTTGGGCTACCGAAAGTCCTAGAACTGTCATGGAAACTCCATTGCACGACAAGAAAGTCACAGTATGGGTTGAATTTACCACATCTACCGTTATCAGGCCTTTTTTCTTTGAGGAACTGCCTGATTCTGGTTTTGTAACTGCTACCGTGATGGGTGAGAGGTACACCGATACGTTACAGAATCGCATCATCCCCAGCCTGGTTGATAAATACCTGCTAGAACTTACAATCTATTTGTAGGATGGCACTCCACCCCATATTGCTAGACGTGTGACAGAATTCTTGCACGTGTCATTTGGTGATGATTGTGTGCTCAGCCGCCATTTTCGTCGTACCTCCCAGGTCCCCAGACCTCAGTCCGTGCGATTATTGGCTTTGGGGTTACCTGAAGTCACAAGTGTATCATGATTGACCGACATTTCTGGGGATGCTGAAAGACAACATCCGATGCCTATGCCTCACCATAACTCCGGGCACGCTTTACAGTGCTGTTCACAACATTATTCCTCGACTACAGCTATTGTTGAGGAATGATTGTGAACATATTGAGCATTTCCTCTAAAGAACATCATCTTTGCTTTGTCTTAATTTGTTATGCTAATTATTGCTTTTCTGATCAGATGAAGTGACATCTGTCGATCATTTTTCCGCCGGCCGCGGTGGCCGAGGTGACTGAGGCGCTTCAGTCACGGTCAGCACGGCCACTACGGTCGGGGGTTCGAATCCCCCCTCAGGCATGCATATTTGTGCCATCCTAGTTCGTAAGTAGTTCATAAGTAGTTTGTAAGTTTAGGGACTGATGACCCCGTAGTTAAGTCCCATAAGCTTAACAAACATTTGAACATTTGATCATTTTTCCCCTAATAAAACCCCATGTCATTCCAAGCATGTGTGTCAATTTTTACCTCTCTATCAACATTATTCTGTGATTTATTAAGTTTTCAAATTTATACTGACTTTTTGATCACTCCGTGATGTGAACTGCTTATTTCAACTTTCTGCACTCTTCCAGTTAAGTATAATTTATATCATTTGTGCACTGTCCCACTCATACCACAATACTTATACTTATCTATAAGAATCCCATGATTTACACAAACAAAAGGCTTTGAGAGATCACAAAAAATCCCAACTGGCGATGTCCGGTTATTCAAAGCATTTAATATTTCATCAATGAAAAGGAGGGGGAGGGGAGGACGAGGAAGTGGCTTAAGCCCCTTAGGCCCCCCTCCCCGGGTGCTTTCTTGTGTGATTTACAATAATGTAACGTGTTAGTGACCTTACCTACTAGGTCTATTCACCAACTCCACAGATTCTCATATTTCACTTAGTTACGTGTTTCTCCAGTTAGATGTTAGTCAGCCCTTTCTGAAAGTATTTGCTAACATGGCATTATTGGGAAACTGAAATACTGTATAGGCAAGACGAAAACTAAACCATCTGAAATATAGTGTTTGCTGTATGCTGAAATTAGAGGGGTAGATTTGGTAACTAACAATTAGGGCCCACTCATGTAGGTCTATAGAACTGTGAAAAAAATACATAATAAACGAATTCAAATAAGGACAAGTTGGCACAACTCTTTCTTAGACATTAATTTGGAAACGGGGGAATGGAGAAAGATAGAGAGATTGGGGAAGGGGGCACATGTTTTGATGTCAAAATTATAGTGTGATATTAAGACTTAAATAAAAGAAATAGGTTGAAATAGATGTAGGTGATAGTAATTTTACAGAGATTAAGAGAATTCTCCAGTTTAGTTTGTGTGGATAGCTGCATCTAACCAGATCTTGGATTTTACGACTACAATTGCAACACATTTGTATATTTGTATATTTATTGGTCCTGTAAAATCATACATTGTACAGCAGTACATAATGATATAGGACAAGTCATAGAATGTATATAGTATATTTTTACTTCTGATTTCATGGAGTACTGTACTGTAGGTCCTACTTGATTCACTACCCCTGTGTAATAGCAGTTATACTACTTTATCAGGTGAATGAAAGAAAAAGATTTACATGTCTTCTCTTATGTTTAGAAAACCTAAACCAGACAATAAAACTGGAAATTAGTAGGATCCTTGTATTTTTTGCTACAAGATATGAGCGTGATTAAAAGGATGAGCAATGTCAAATAAATAAAAAGGTAGGGACTCACCATAAGTAATTTAGCCTATGAGTAAATAACGAACTTCGACAATATTTCATTAACGTACTGTGTCCATGGTACCAGTACTGTACCGTACGAACGCGTTTTTAATGTGTACATATTATCAATTTTTTTGGATTGTTACTTAAAAATAATTTTCATCAGTAATATTAGTATTTTTGTAGTATGTTGCTATTAAGTCTACGGATTTGATCGGTAGTACTGGTACTGTACTATAATAGAAATTGCCAATATTTTCGTTTTCGTCAAAATATTATGTTACAGTAACCTATATTTAATATTCAGAGAGACTCTGTGAAAATAACCAGTCCTGTGATACCGGTACTTGACAGTTTTACTCCTCATGGGGCGGAAGACCTAGTATAGGCATTTGGATAATGTAATGAGTTGTATTGCTAAATCTGTATAAATAACGTACCATTAATAGCACACGCAGCACAGCATCAGTGTTGCTTTGTGAAATTGCAAGTGTCATCTACAGCATGAGGAATTCTAGTGAATAGCAGCCTACTCCCAGCATTATATTACTTTAACAATAATTACAGGAGCATTTATAAATACTCCTATAGTTACCAAATCTACTCATGGAAAATACGGCACATCATAGCACAGTCTAGGGGTCCGGAGAGTTTCTCCTCTGCCGATTTATCATTTTCAGCATAAGTCTTAAGAGAAAAGAAATTTTTCAAAGAGCTAGACGCAATAGTACTTCATTATTATTATTTATACCATTTTCATTATTGAGTAACATCACTTTTTCCCCTTGGGCGAGCAGATCAAAATTTTACGAGAGGGCTTTATGAACATTGTTGACACTTCAAACTAGGCCTCAACAACTCTTCCTGTCGACCATTCATATCGGAACACACAATCTCTTTTTCGGCGTTTAATTATAAGATTTGGTCATTTTTCTAGGTTCATTTAGAAAAACACGCGACTATACCAATATACTATTGTCACTAAGAATACATAGTTGTTCATTAGGTGCACTGAATTACCATCTGAATCTGTGCACACGCAAAGTAGAGGTGATCGATATTAGAAAGCATCGATGTTGACGATGATTTTAGAAATAAATATCGTAATTAGAACATCGACGTACGAAAACATCGACGTTTTAGTTGCAAAAGTAAATAATACTACGCAAGGTAAAAGTTTGGATCACCGGTATCGACGTTCTGTATTGACTGTACTTATGTGACTTGTCGCAGAATTGTTGAAAGAGACCGCTGTGCAGCATTCTGAGACGAAGTTGCGCAAGAATCAGAATTTCATTGTCTCATAACATACAAGTCAAATCATTGATTTAGTGTAGTGGGTTTTTTTTTTTTTTTTTAATAAAAATAAAATAAAATATGGAGCTCGATAGATGGATTGGTGATCGTGAGTCAGGTTGTATTGTGAATAGTAACGTAACAAAAATTGATTATGCACTGTAGTTAAATTCATCTATTTAATCGACTAGCCTGCCATGACGTCGCGAAATTATAACAGACAACGAACCAGATAGTCGTTTAAGCTGGTGCTATAAACTCATTCAGTGTTTTCCCCCCTGTCACTGCTCACATCAAAGTGGCGCGCCATTGGTAACGCGAAATGTGGTTTGTTGCCAACCTTTTGTACGCTACGCAAGTGCCACCATCGCTCCCCTGCCAAGTGATCTCAACTTCAGCTCCTTAGCAGATCAACTGACTTACTGGTCTGACAAACAGCATACAGTATCAATAGTGTCACTGTCACTTTTTAAAGGACGTGTAAACAACTATTTGTGTCCGGATAAAACAGCCATAATAAATTAAGATAAACTGATGTGTCTTCGACTGTTAAATTTTACTTACGATGTAGTCATAGTGTGCTTATGTCGGTCATAAAATGTACCAACATTTTTATTAGATCATCCATTTGAATCTTCAACATGGAAGTATCAATGGCCCGATGTTCCTTTCATACTATCGATGTTTTCCACAGTAACACGATCATTGTTGTGCCTTGCCGACAACGTTATACGAAAACCCCTATGATTTATCATATACGTTTTGCCAACTGAACTATTCAAACAAACCATAATAAGATAATTTTCATACTTTATATAAATTTTTCCGGTATATCGGGAAAATACGAGACAAATGGCTTCAAATGTTCAAATGTTTGTTAAGCTTAAGGGACTTAACTTCGTGGTCATCAGTCCCTAAACTTACATACTACTTATGAACTACCTGCAACTAAGGACGGCACAAATATCCATGCCCGAGGGGGGATTCGAACCCCCGACCGTAGTGGCCGTGCAGACCGTGACTGAAGCAGACAAATGGCTTCTCGGAATCCCTATTGAAGGGACGCCGTACAAATATCTTCAAGATACCGGTGCTTTGCTAGAAATTCAGGACGCCTCGTTACCTCGAATACTGCACAGAGAGCGATGAATTACAAGAAAGTTACATTTAGGTGGTACAGTATTAATATAATTATTGAATATCAGAAAAAAGAGAAACGCACGTGTGAAAACTGGAACGAGAAATATTTAGCAAGCTTCGAATTAAAAAGTACAATGTTGATTACATATCTATGACGTATGAAAAATTACTTATATTTTTGGACGATTGTTACCGATAGCGAAGCACAATGGCATTGAGACGATTGTTTCAACAACGACGCTTATTTGTACCGTATATAAGGCGACGGTAACTTAACCGATGCTGAGCGTTTAATCGCTGTTGTTAAAAAGTTGCAATTTAAGTTCAGATGCACGTTTAATAAGCCCATACTCAGTATTTTCATGTCCTTTAGCTTAGGTACTTATTTTCAAAGACGTCTGTGTGAGAGAAGCCTATGTTAAGAAAACTACTCAAATAAGAAATTACCGTAACGTATAATAGTGTTATGGCATTAAGAAAGGATAAATCAAACCATGTATATGGCCCAAAGAAATAATTCAGGTTTAAAGTAGTCGCAGGGTGCTTAATCCCAATACGTTTCCTCCGTCCACTGTTGTGCATGCAACTATGTTTGCGCAGTGCGCACAAGTGCACGGCTGCTTGCGTAATTTCCTGTAAATGAAGGCCGCGCAAAGCGCATCGCTTCCCGGGTTCAGTGGGAATCTCGTGCGTTATCTAGTAGGCGACATGCAGCTGGGGCTATAAAGTGATTAGTACGTGGAAGCAAGGCCACATAGTCCATAGGTCGTCTTGGTTAGTACAGGGAGTTCCAATATTGTTTTATTATGTTCAGATGTTTATATAGTTTATGGGACTTAACTACGGGGTCATCAGTCCCTAAACTTACAAATTACTTATGAACTACTTACGAACTAGGACGGCACAAATATCCATGCCCGAGGGAGGATTCGAACCCCCGACCGTAGTGGCCGTGCAGGCCGTGACTGGAGCGCCACAGTCCCCTCGGCCACCGCGGCCGGCGTTTTATTATGCTTTGAGCAATTAGTGTCTAGTAGATTAATAATCAGCCAACCAGTAGCAATTGGTTGGTTGATTATTAATTTGCTGGCCAGAAACCTTTGCTGATGTGCATTCACGTTTAAAATATTGAAAGCACTGTATGTTATTTTTGTCCCTTGAGTAAACAGTATAAAGAGAGTTTTTAAAAAAGAAAGAGAAAAAAATTTATTTTGCTAGAAAATACGGAAATTTTGTGGACGCATTTTTTTATATACGGTATAAGAAAGAGAATAGAGCCGTGGCAGGCTAGGGTGGGGGGAGTAAGAAATGTGTCATCATGACCTGAAATGAGATACATTGTACCCAAAATCCTTCCATCTCCTTGTAAACTGGTGTTCCATTACCCACCCATCCTCCACTATATCCTAGTCCATCCCTACAATAATCCTAATCCCAACCCTTTATTACAGGTGGTCTTGTTTCTACATATTAATTACTCCACAGTTCCAGCTGCATGTAGTCTGCTAGATAATGCAAAAGATTCTCACCGAACCTGGCAAGTGTTGCTCTTTGTCTTAATTTCCAGAAAATTACACATGCAGCTATGAACTAGTGCACAATCATGGGTTCATTTTTCTGTGGAAGACCCCGATGCAAGACTTGTCCAATGCAACTACCCATCACTTCCTATCTCAAACTTATACTATCCTATCTGAGGCTGGGCTACTTGTGAAAGCAACCACATGATTTACCAACACTGGTGCAATAATTGGTATGACTACTAACCATCTGTCCATAAGAATGATTGTTCACTGTCAAACTGTGACCAAAAGCAAGAAGGGCCACTCTGTGGCGCTGGATGCAACTGAAAACAACACACTGATTTCAATGGCTGAACATGAGCCATCTGGATTCTCCCCTCTACCACCAGCTCTCCTGAACTGTGTAGATGGGAGCTGTACCTACAACAAATTCTATGGTCTTACAACCATGCACTCCTCAACCTAAAATAACTTACCATCTCCACGCCTCATGCCAAATAGTACCCCCCCCCCCTCACCATCCCATTTCTGTATCTCCTTCCAAACCAACATATTTTTGTATCATTATTTCAATTTTTTTTTTTTTTAATTTTTTTTTCTTTCTGTCTTTTCAGACACACATACCTGTATACATCCTTTTCACTCCCCCACCCCATCCCTTTACTGCATTCCAAGCTGCATCTCATATTCCTACCTACCAGAGCCTTTATTTTCTGCCATGCAAAGTGTAATTTTCTATTCTCACCTTAGCCCGGCATCCTTACCCTTCAACTCCACTCCTCAAAATCTGGTAAGATGCAGTTGTGTCGGTGTGGCCAGAGATGTTGGTCATGTGTGCATTATTTATGTCTGAGTGATTGTGTGAACATATGTGTATCTTTTGCTGATGAAGACTGTGGTAAAATATTTCAGTTGTGTAAATGTGATTGTCTAATCTACTGTATGTGCCTGATTGTTGCTCAGGAATTGTCTCTATGTTGAGTTCCTATCTATCCTCAATTATTGACAATATCTAACAATTACATTGACAAACACACATTTGTTACATTACCTGGCCTAAGATGAGGATGATGTAATGCATTCTCAAAATGGCAACTAATTACTAAAATTAATCAACAACAGTCTCTAAAAAGGCTACAGAAAAAAATGACAAGTTACACAACTCATGGTTAGGCCATGAATGCAAGTTGGTATGATGGAAAATTACAGAAATAGTGTGTTTTGTGTTTGGAGAGGTATAATAGTTTTCATTTGATACAGTATTTATGGGGACATGCTCAAATGTAATGCCTCCAAATTTTTAAAAATCTGTTTTCATTATTGATTGAGGTATTACATGTAATTCAAATTACTTAATCTCTTTTCAAACTTTGCTGAAGAAAGTTATAACCTGTTTCTAGTATGCAAACATTTTTGCAAATGTAATTAGTTTTGACTGTTGAGACAGGAGTGAAGAAGGGCTCACACACCTCTGGATCAAGTGTTTACTTGTTGCAGTTCCTTTTGAAATCCAGAAATTCTAGTCTTGTGCAAAGTGTTTTTTTAACAAAAATCTGTTGTAATTGCTTGTATTGCCACTCATGATAGGCATAATTTAATTGATTTTGTACACTAATTTCTTTAACACTGCACTGTCGGTAAGTGAAAACTTGTAACATAGGATGCAGTAATACAGCAAATCATTTGGAGCATTCAATGCCTATAGCCTATATGTTTAAAAAAAAACACATTCAAGCTTTCGGCACCGCTGGCAGCTTCTTCAGGAAAAAGAGGAAGAAGGAGAGGAGAAAGGAAAGGATATGGATTTTAAGGAAGTGGAAAAGGAGTCATTCCAATCCCAGGAGTGGGAGGACTTACCTTAGGGAAAAAAAAAGAAGGTAAACAAATACACACACACTCACACACCTAGGTGTGTTTGCGTGTGGATAACTCAGGATAACTCAGTGGTGGATAGGGCAGAAGAGTGAATCAAACAAATTTAGAAGAAACTACCCCAAGAAATTAACTGAAATGTGAACCTATTATTGCACCAAGCACAGTGGTTGTTACATTGGATTCTGGAGAGTGCAAACTGACATGTGTGGATAGAAAAGGCTAGGACCTTACTGAAATGAGAATTGTGAAATGCAATAAAAACAAACATATCTTTGGAACAGTAAACATCAACACCCTTTCTTACAGATAGCAAAATTGAGACAACTCAACAAAATCATTGAACAGATAAATATCGAAAGATAAATATGTAATGTACTTTGAGAAATATGGGATTTATAAAGGTAAATACAAAAATGCATAACACTTGGTGAAAGCTTTTGTTGTGAAAAAGAGAATCATTGACCCTGTGAAGGAATTTACATCTCTGCTAACCATAAGAGGTGCAAATAAAACATATGCCTTAAGAAAGAAAGTAAATTATTTCTGGGAACTCATAGTACTGAAAAATCAGAAAATTTCTGATAACACCTTTCTATTGTGGTGGAAACCTTAATGGGCTTAATTGGTAAAGAGAAATGATTTCATAAAATTGTTGGTGACTTTCCAACACAAAAGTAAACAAATACAGATGGCAAAAGACTTATTCAATTGTGCCAATTGTCACAAGTGAAACTGATACTTTGAAGAGAATTCCAGATAGGTCATAAATGTGAAGGTTAAGAAAGAGATAAATATTGAAAGGAACTACTATCTAAAATTTATTAATAGAGATTTAAATGCTCAAACTTGGTTAAACACTGAAATGTAATAGTTAGTTTTGTAACATCAACTAAGGTGGCTTTGCCATATAGTTACTGTGAATGGCTGAAAGCAAGAGGAAACTACAGCCGTTACTTTTCCCAAGAACATGCAGCTCTACTCTATGAATGTATGATGATGGCATCCTGTTGGTTAAAATATTCTGAAGCTAAAATAGTTGGATCTCCAGCCGGAAACTTTTCAGAAGGATGTCATCATCAGAAAAGACAACACTAGCATTCTACAGATTGGAGCATGGAATGTTAAATCCTTTAATTGGGTAGGGAGGTTAGAAAATTTTAAAAAAAGAGAAATGTATAGTTTGACATTAGATATGGTGGGTATTAGTGAAGTTCAGTAGAAAGAGGAACAGGATTTATATCTAGGTGAGTACAGGATTATAAATACAAAATCCAGTTAGGTGTATTACAGGAGTAGGTATAATGATGAATAATAAAATTGGAATGCAGGTAAATTATTATGAGCAGTGCACTGATCTCATTATCATAGTCAAGACAGATATAAAGCCAAAACCAACCACAGTAGTACAAGATGAGATCTAAGAAATGTATGAGGAGATGATAGAAATTATATTCAAACAGTTAATGGAGAACTTAATTGTGATGGGGGACTGGAACTTGGTAGTAAGAAAAGGAAAGGAAGGAAAAATAGTAGGTGGATATGGACTAGGGAAAAGGAATAAAAGAAAAAGCCACCTGGTAGAATTTTTCATGGAATATAATTTAATCATAACAAACACTTGGTTTAAGAATCATGAAAGAAGGTTGTATACTTGAAAGAGACCAGGAGATACCGGAAGGCACCAGATAGATTTTATAATGATAAGACAAAGATTTCGGAATTAGGTTTTAAACTGTAAGACATATCCAGGGGCAGATACAGGACTCTGACCATATCTTATTGGTCGTGAACTGTAGATCAAAACTGAAGGGGAAAAAAAAGCTACAGGAAAGTAGGAAGTTAAGGAGATGGGGCCTGGATAAAGTGAACAAACCTGAAGTTCTTGAGAAATCCAGAGGGAGTTTTAGGTAGAAATAAAACAATGGAGTTAGCTTTGTGAGATGAATAGTGAAGATGGCAGAGGACCAAATAGGTAGAAAGGCAAGACCTACAAAATATTGTAAGATATCACAGGAAATACTAAATTTAATGATGAGAGGAAAAGATATAAAAATGCAGTAAATGAAACAGGCAAAACTGAGTACAAACAACTATGAAATGAGATTGACAGGAAGTGCAAAATAGTAAAGCAGGAGTGGCTAGAAGGCAAATGCAACCCTGTAGAAGAATATATAAATAGATGAAAAATAGATACCACTTATGTTAAAATGAGACATTTGGAGACAAGAAAAGCAGCTGTATGAATACCAAGAACTCAGATGGAAAAACACTTTCAGCAGAGAAGAGAAAGCTGAAAGTTGGAAAGAGTCTATAAAGGGACTCTACAAAGGAAATTAACTTAGAGACAATATTGTAGGAATGGAAGAGGAAGTAAATAAAGATTAAATAGGAGAGACTATACTGAGACATGAATTTGTCAGAGTACTGAAAGACCTAACTCGGAGGCCTCTAGAGTAGATGACATTCTCTCAGAGCAACTGAAGTCACTGGGAGAGCCAGCCATGACAAAACTATTTCACCTAGTGTGTAAGATATATGCTACAAGTGAAATACCCTCATACTTTAAGAAAAATGTAATAATCCCCATTCCAAAGGAAGTAGACACAGACAGGTATGAAAGTTACAGAACCATCAGTTTGATAGGGCGTGGTTACAACATTCTAAGAAGAATTATTTACTGAAGGATGGAAAAACTGGTAGAAACCAACCTTGGGGAAGATCAGTTTGGATCCAGGTGAAATTTAAGAACACGGGAGGCAATTCTCACTTTATGACTTATACGATAGGCTAAAGAAAGTCAAACCTACATTTGTAGATTTGGAGAAAGCTTTTGATAATTTTGATGGGAATACACTCTTTTGAATTCTGAAGTCAGTAAGGGTAAAATATCAGGAAATTAAAGGTTATTTACAACATGTACACAAACCAAACAGCAGTTATTAGAGTTGAAGGGGTTTGGGAAGAAGGTAAGACAGGGTTGTATTCTTTCTCCAATGTTATTCAATTTCTATATTGAGCAAGCTGTGAAGGAACACAAGGAGAAATTTGGAGAAGGAATTAAAGTTAAGGATGAAGAAATAAAAAATAAAAACATTGTGTTTTGCCGATGCCCTTGTAATTCTGTCAGAGACAGCAAAGGACCTGGGAGAGCAGTTAAATGGATTGGACAGTATGTTGAAAGGTGCATACAAGATGAACATTAACAAGAGCAAAACAAGGGTAATGGAGTGCAGTCTAAGAAAATCAAGTGATGCTGAAGGAATTAGATTAGGTAACAAAACAATGAAGGTGATAGATGAGCTTTGTTACTTGAGCAGTAAAATAACATACAATGGTCGCAATACAGAGGTTATAAAATACAGAATGGAAATTGAAAGAAAAGTGTTTTTGAAACAGAAAATTTTGTTAACACTGAATATTAATGTAAGCTTAATGAAGTTAGGAATTTGTATGGAGTGTAGCCTTGTATGGTAGTGAAACATGGATGATAAACAAAGTGGACAGAAAGAGGATAGAGGCTTTTGAAATGTGGTGCCAGAGATGAAAACTGAAGATTAGGTGAGCGGATTGCATAACTAATGAAGTGGTACTGATCAGAACTGGGGAGAAAAGGAATTTCTGGCATACCTTGACTAAGAAAAGGCATCAATTGGTAGGACACATTCTTAGACATCAAGGAACCATGGAGGGAAGTGTGTAGGTTAAAAATTACAGAGGGAGACCAAGAGATGAATACAGTTATTGGATTCAAATAGATGTGGTTTGCTGCTCTTATGAGGAAATGAAGAGGCTTGCTCAGGATAGAGATGGGTGTAGAGCGGCAACAAATCAGTCTCTGGATTGTTGACCAGAACAACAAAAGTTAGTTTTGATTTAGAAGCCATAGTATTAAGTAACAGCTTCAATAAGAAACGCTAAATAATTAGATGGTGGAACCAGGAGTATGACAAAGCCCTGATAAAATAATAATAATAAAACATTGCTCCCTTTCTTTGTGAATACAAGAAATTGTGGAGTGGAGTCGAGTATAATACATCTGTATATAGTATTATGTTTCTTGTTGTACGATGATTATCCTTGCAGAAGTGCTACAAAAAGGTCAGAGAATCAAGTAGACAACCGTATCAAAAAGTGTCAAGGTGGATTTGGGAAGATAAGAACTTGGAACAGATCTGAGTCTTAAGTTTATAATCAAGAAAGGATAGCAAGATGCAAACTCAATATGAGTGCATTTGTAGATCTGAAAAAGATGTGAGAGACTGATGACAGTACATCTCTGTTTCAAATGCTGGAACAGTTTGGTGTGGATGATAAAAAAAGGGCATATTTCAGTAAACTACTGTAAGGACAAAATCCAAAGTTAAAATTTTAAGAGAGGTTTCTGAAGCTTTTGATGAGTGAAGAGTTGCTGAACAAGGTGATAGTCTGGTCTCAATTTTTTTAGTTGTGATATTGAAAAGACAATTCAGGGATAGTAAAAAGAATTCTGAAAGAAGGAACCTAATGCACAAATATGATTGGGCTATAAATATGAGACTCTCAGAACACTAGAAGAAAGAAAATATTCTAGAAACAGGCCTTCAAATATATAAGATGCCCCAAATTTCATTATCACAAATTAGAGAAAAATTAAAAGACTCATAAATTAAATTGGGCAACTAATAAATTCTGAATAGGGATGATAAAATGGACTAATTAAAGGTTTATAAAACAAGAGATCTAGTTCCTCTCAAGTAAAGTTATAGCACTATGTTACAGTAATAAAATGTTGGCTGAGGCAGAAGAAATGTAAAATATGGAAGAAAAGAAGAAACTCTTACAAAAAATACTGGCTTAATAAAATACAGCAGTGAAGATCTGTACAAGAAAACTGAATAATGAAATGTAATTATGATAAAATGTAGAATTAATTTTCATGGTCATCTGGTTCAAATGAATAAAAATGGAATAGCCAGAGAATTTGTGAACATGTCACCCACAACAGCGTCCCTTGTGCAAGTAGCATCAAGGAAGCAGAAGCCACCTGAAAGATTAAAATATTGAAAGACATGGAATTCTGAACTGAGATTTATTTCAAAAGAATGTTTTCAATTTCCATTCACAGATAAATCCGAAAAAGAAAACTGCAGGAAAGTAGCCAGAAGGTTGAAAACAAAAAACTCTGATTAAATGAAAAATTACTGGTAAAAACTGGAGCTCCAATCTGAAGTAGTTATTTATGTGTTACATAGGGGGGTCAAATCAATAATAAGAAGAAAGTTTTCTTAACTTACAGTCTCTTTATTTTAAAATAAATAATGTTTAATACTCTTTTCACAGAAAGTGATAAGTGAATGAATTAATGAGAAATGGTGAAAAATAGTGTGTAACAATAAACTCTATCTAGCACTGCCTTTCAAAAATAAAAGGACCTCAACCACTGTAAAAGAATTTGTTGTCAAACACCTATTTCACAAATATTTTCACACATGTATGGATATGAATGTGTGTGAATCAAGTTGATGGTATAAGGGAAGAGAGTGGGGCATAAGAGATGTGTTCTCACTAAGATAGCAAAAAATTAAACTAAGAAAGTTGGAAAAATCCATAACACAAAAGAAATTGTGCTTAAAGGTCAACATTTGTAGCATGGTACAATAAAAATGTAAATAATCTGAAGAAAAAAAAAAACGAGTCTAAGGCAAAATAACAGATTTCAATAGGAGAAAGTCTGTAAGAAAGCATGTGATATGTCTGCATATCTGTTTCATTCTCTGGACAGCTATCCATAATGCATGTATTCTTCAAATGGACAAAATAAAACTGAACAGTGTCAGGTGGCAAAGTGAATTAAAAGTTATTTTTCGTTTCAACATTCACCCGATAGTCAACATCTAACATTAAAATAGCAAAAAGTACTCACGCATGTGTACAGTGGACAGCATGTGCCAGAAACAACAGCAAACACAACTCGTGCGCAAGCACTGCCGGTCGACAGCGCCCTGCCATTGCACACGACACACTGCTCTGAGAGCCGCCGTGATGCAGAATGCTGGGCCTGGAGACACGCTTGTTGCCTGTGGCAGTCTGGCTCACAGGAAGGTGTTATCACTCGGCTTATCAGCACCAAGTGGTCTACCGCCACACCACCTGGGGTTCCGGATGTGGTGAGATGTTGCGCCCAAATCTGCACTCGCATATCTCATTCCATTGCCTGCTGGATATTTCTGGGTGACTCTTAAATGACTCACATCAAAATGATACATACCTGAATTTTTTTTTATCAAAATGTTTTGAAAATAATATAACATACTGCACTAAATTGGTAAATTCTATTACAGTGATGAGGAAAACACTACTGGACTTTATATTGAAATCAGCTATATCATATAATTTCTTATCTGATTACATTGCCATAAAGAATTATTTTATTCCCAGTTATCGGTTTCATAATATAGTTTTTCTGAAATAGTAGTGCTTTACATGCTGGAACATTATTGATTGGCACGACTGTATTTTGATTATGGAGCAAAATTCGCTGATATTAATAGAAAGCTATTTTCATAACTCCATGAAAGCACATTGTGATATGCTGAAAATGCTGTAACTGTGTTATCGACATCAAACTTATGCTCTGTCTCCAGCTAAAAGTTTTGATCATGCAGGTTGGGGGACCACTGAAGATTATTCCCTTTTCATGGTCAATATATAGACATAAAGAGTTCAGATAGGTAATGGAAAACATATTTACAATGGGTATCACCCAAATATTATGTCAGCATGATCCCACTACTTGAACCTCTTGAATGATAATTCAAAATAAATAAACAGAAAATTTAAGAGAGATAGAATGGTTGGGCAGTATTTACCTCAGCTCAGTACCACCAATACTGATCAGTGACTGTACCTCTATTGAATATTTTGTTCACATATCTGTGGAGTATTTCTGTCAGATTAATTAACTAAATTAATAAAATAAAAGATAAGGTAGCATCTTTGGAATCCACTTCAAGTGTGTCAGTTGTCTTGCTGTAATTAGTTCGGTACTAAAGATTATTATGCTTTACAAGAGATATTTTTTAAGAGACTTACCTATGAGTTTCCTAGAAACATGCAATGCAAGTCTTGAGCATTATAAGTTGTTAATAGTGGCCTCACACAAATAACTTAAGACACAACAATTATTGTTATTTTGTCTATTGTTGAACTATTCTAATGTTGGGAAAACTCCCCATGAATCATATAGAAAAGAAATACTTAATGCATTTAGAAGTATCCTGTGTAGGATTTGAGAATGTATTTTAAGCCTCTATAAAAATATGTTTCTTAACCTTATAATTTTAAAGATGGTATTAATCCTGTGCAAGAAATAGTGGTCGATAAGGGTCATTTTAATGTATAATCTGTGGCATTCAAACTTAGGCCTACCACTAGAAAGGCATCTCATCACGTTTACATTGGTCTTATGTTTGTCAGAAACCAGATAAACTGTAAGAAATACACATCCCACAATCTCTCTTGTAGCACATAGTGTCAAATTGTGTAGTTCCATTTTTCTGAGTTTTGGTGTATGAAGAAGTATGAGGCAGGCAAACTATACTCAGTAAATAAATCAGCTATATTGAAGCAATCTAAATTGTTCACAAGAATTTCATAGTCGCTCACATTCTTGTCCATAACTTCAGATCTATTATTGCTAGTACTTTAATAGCATTTAGCAGAGGTGTAATTTTATGAACAAGGAAAGCACCAATGTTTATATCATATCGCCATTGTTGTTTGATCACCATTTTGTCAGGTATCAGAATATATCCTTCACCTCTCAAAGATGCGAGGAGTTGCTAGAAACGACACGTGGTTCGGATTCCATGTTAATCTGCAAGTCCCCTTTCCTTGGTTGGGTAGGCTAGGGACACGCAAGTCACCGAGTGGCGTCCAAGTGCAAGACTTGCACCAGGCCAATGACCCACATGAAATTATTATTATTATTATTATTAGATGTTTGCTTCTATACTTAATCTTGCATTCATGGTGTTTGCAACATTCGTTTGCACAATGTCTCCTACATAATGAGACAGTGTGCTATCAGAAGATAAATTACATCATATTTTTCTACCATACCTGTGTGCTTTGGGGGATATATATGCTAGTATGCTATGTTTTACAACATCATTTGTCCATCTGGCAGAGGATTTTTTGGAGTATTCTAGTGGAATAAAAATGGAAACTTAAGCATTTGATAAATCTTACTCATCAATTATGTGTGAAAAAAAGTGTTTTTTCATTTGTGTTTGAAGACTGTATTGTCTCATCATCATATGTATGGTCAGGGACATTTCCAAGTTTTGTAAATAAATAGTCACATTAACAGAACTGATGATATTTTCAGCAACTTCTTGACCAGCTCTGGACCGTACATCTTTAGAACTAGACACACAAAATCTTGAAACTGATGTGAATGTTATTTGTTTCCTGTGTGTCCATGGTTAATTTAAATAATGAATATTGCCCAATTGTAAATGCACTTGAGAGTTTTATTTGCCTTTTGAACTAGAATTTGTGGTGTTTTATCAAGGAATATAAGGTCACTATATCTACAAAGAAAAATTTCTATCTGTGTTTAACATTATGTGGTAAAAATCATATAAAAAACAGGACTGGCACTAATATATTTTCCTGATAAACGTAGGCAATAAGTAAGTTTAGTGTCTGATCGTAGTTTCATAAGAATTTCAGGGTCATCAAAAATGTGAAATCCTCAAAATGTTGTCTTGAAGTTTATAATTCTCTTGGATCAGTTTTCAAGTTATTCCTCTTATGAACATGTGCTCAACTTTACAATTGAAGACCTCAGGAGAAAATAATGATAACTCTCATTTATAAAGTTCTGAGTTATGAAGAACTGTATGTTTGAAAAATATTTTCTATTACATGTTTTAATATTTGTTTTTATATTTATAGGTATTTGCCATCTCTCTGCAGATTCATGTACTACTTGAAGAAAATGAAACATTCTGTCAGATATGATTGTTTGCACTAAATACATTAAAAATACAAAAGTTGAGGGTTATCTTTATTTGACCCCTAAGGTCTTCAGTTAATCTACAATTTCATTTTTATATCTCAAGGAATGATCTACAACATTATTTGATATGTCACAGTGAACTGAACGTTTATTATATATATCACATTAATTTTGTGTGATATAAATGAATAAAGCAATATTAAACACCATTTCAATTTTATTTTATTTTTCAAGAAACTTGTGTGTTCAAGAGCACCTTGTTATAATATAATTGGTGGATGGAATTGTTTAAGAGTACATAAACCTTTAAAAATAAGTACAGATAAAGGCCCAAAAACAATGAAATACAATAGGTACTCTAAATGGCTTAAATTAAGATGAAACTTTGTTGCTTTTGAAATGCAGATTTTTCGTTTTAACTAAAAAGTCCCACTTCCAACTAACTGACAATTATTTGTTTAATAGATTTATCAAAACTGTGAAATACCAAAATAAACAAAAATCTTTAAATTTATAAGAAGTGTTTTATCATTGACAGGTGAACACTCAAAAAGAAAGCAAATCTGTTCTTGCTGGATGCACAACACAATCAAGTAGTGTGTCTAGTCATCACAATATATAGATATGGAGCTAGGAAATTTTCTTTCCCTCTTTGTATATGCCTGCCAAGAACTTTGCACTTCTGCTATTCGTTGAATGGTCTCCTTTACTACTGAATTATTTACATTCCACCATAACTTCTGCAAAAAAAAAAAAACACCAACAGGGCACCTGAAAGCTCACAATTATTCAGTAATGCTGAGAAAATCTAAGGGATCACTTAATTTATGTAGTTTCATATATCCGAGGAGTACATGTAAACCTTGCCAGTACCACATACAGCAGAACCCCATTTTTACATTTTTCAAGGGGCTTGAGGAAATGCGGGAAAACGTAAAATGTGTGAAATAATGTTTTAAATGGTAAAATATGCTTGCTCGATCAGCCTTGCATTTTTGTAGTTTATTTGTCATATATGTACGTAATAGGCATCAAAATACTCACGAGGAAGTTTGTTTATTATGTAATAAAGTTTAGTCAAATGTTGTACTTCTTTAAGTGCCAACTGGAAATGGTAACTTTATAGGAAATAGATTTTTTTTTACATAATTTCATTCATCATAATTGATTTGTCAGCAGGCCTTTAACTGACCTTCATTATTTACGCAGTGAAACTGCACAAGTTACATACTTTTTGTATTTTTAGATGTTTTGCATGACAATGTTCAAAATTTTATTCGCGTTCTCGAGTGCAAATATATGCACAAGTATTTTTGAGACATTTGCACAGGGTCAGCATCTATCACTATTATAGCATTTTTGAAGTTATAAATACTACGCCTCCTTTAATGTGTAGAACACACACACACACAAACCATCAGTCTCACCATTTATAAAATGTCACAAAAATGCTTAGATAAATATTTTCATTTCACAATAAGAATTAATTCTCAAAACACTTCATGCAAAGCATGAAAAACTGGCAGTTGTGAAAACAAGGCTAAGCTGACAATCGGCGCAGTGGCTGATGGGGAAAGAATACTCCCATAAGACACCACAATGTAATCAATTAGGCATGTATTGCTAACAACGAAATGCCAAATATACATTTGAATAAACGCAAAGTGTCAAGAAACTTAACTGCGTAACATTTATACACATTAAATTTTAAGGTTAAAGCCACACCAGCGTACCTTTATGTCAATTATGTCATTTTTTTCTTCACAAACATGGTTTCAACAACCGTAAAATACGGGAAAAGTGTAAATATGTTAACAAAGAAACAGGGGCAAATTAACATTGTGAACATTGGAAATTTGATGGGACCATCAAAAATAGGGAGTAAATGGCTGGAAAATATAAAATCCGGGAACGTAAAAATGGGTGGGTTTTTACTGTATTATGAAACCTAACTATTTGGAAATACAAAATGAATGTTTAACACATTTTTGATAAAGTTATGTTAAAATCATTTGCTGTGCACATAAAATGCACAATTTATAATTTGAAAGAAATGGAAGATATTTGAACAGGAAATGAAAACAGAACCTGCAACATTTTTTAAAAAGACTGAACTTTGGAACAGTATCTGTGATGTAAAAGGTTTGGGGGGAAAAATGAAATAGATGTTCTCATTACGGGAAATATTCCAAAAGAAAAAAAAATCATTTTGTTATTGTCAGACTATTAAAACAGAAGTTATTTCTCAAACCACAAAAGAAGGTTAGGGATATGAAAGAAATAATCTCTCTTATATCTGCAATGCTTAAATGTTTGATCAATATCTGAAGTCAATTTAGTTATTTATACTGCAGTGTATTGTATTACAGTATACATGAAAATTAAATCAACTAATGTTATTTCATTATGTAGTCAGGGATTTGGACAATAAGAGGCAGCTTAAAAATGAACTAACTGTTCAATAATTGCACAGTTTACATCTCAATAAGTATGTATTATGATTCATATTTTAATAATGAGAAAATTTCTTTCCAGTGTCAGTCTGGTATTCCTAGTAATATATAAATGTGGTGCTTTTTCTTTACTTTAGTGGACACACTGCATTAGTGTATCTTTTTATGAAAATTCTCTTTAAAACATTCTTACATTACAAAACACCATGACAATTACAATATATCAAAGAGAGCTGTTATTTCAAAAAATAAATATTTTTACATCAATTTTACATTTTGCTTTCAGCATTGTATAAAAATGGAAGCTCTGAAAAATAAACATTTATTTTAAAAAGTGTGCTTGAATACATACACAGTTTTGTATCTAATACTGATTAGAGAGAGTTGTTTCAATTTAAAAACAACTGAAAATGTTTCAAAAGACATAACAGTAATACCTGAAAACTTTACATAAGACTAATTCAAACTGGATAGACTACTGCTAACATGCTAACGTCTGTAAGTTATTCATAATACTGAGCACTCCAACAGTGGACGGATGTGGGATTCATAACCATAACAATAAAACCATGTAAATTTGTAAGCAAAGCCAAATAATAATCACTTCCCACCCCCTCTTCCCTCTCCATATACAAACACTAGAATATTAAAATGGATGTAATAATCACAAAACAGTTATTTCCCAATATGATCTTACAGTGCCTGTATACACTTGTCTATAACTCATTTTTTTAAAAGCACACAGTTTCTGAACAAATTAGAACAACTTCTCATTCTTGCTGCCCTGTCCAGATTATTATTATTCTTTCTAAGACATTCAAAACCATGATAATATTTTTCAGAATTGTATTTATACTATGTGCCAAAAGCTTTGTATTCAACATTTGAAAACACTTAGTAGAAAAGATCAGAAACTTCTGATTCATCAGATTATTGTACTGAATCTCAAGAGAGACGATTTTTGTACTACTTTAATATTTGTTACTTCTGAACTTGCATAACTTAAATCAGTGTTCAAGTTTATGAAAACTGAAAAACACAATGTATTAAAGTTTCCAACAGTATTTCTAGTTTAAACATGGAAAGCAAGGAATGAAATATAAACATTACTTTTGACAATTAAACAATACAACAATTGCCAAAGAATTGACACAGTCAATAAAATAACAACAGTTAATAAAATAACAACAAAACAAAATTCTGGCATGTCACACATGAATAGTCTATCATTGTGTCTCTCACAAAGATGTGATCAGAAGATAACAATTGTGCTCCCACACCTGAGATAGAAGAGAGGGGTCAACTAGTATCTAAATATGTATACAGGGTGTCCAATTTCCCAGAAGACACTGACACATTTAAAAACTTAGATTGGATTTAAAAAAAAAAAAAAAAAAAAAAAAAATTAAATGTGCTCTCATCTCAGATGGGGACAGCCAATGATACTGAATGCCACCCCATATTCCTACTTCCCAGAGGATGGTGGTTGGGATATGACAAATTTAAATAGGATTTTTATAGTATAGATTTGTATTCACCAGGGAAAAAAATTATAAACACTTTACCTTTTTTGCTGTGCCATAGATGATGCTATAAGCAATAAAATGGGCAAAACATTGTAAATTGTGGATATCTTGGGAAATACAAATCAGAAAAGTAAAGGTGTATATATGATATTGTGAAATAGCCCCAGGTGCAAGGGAAAGGGGGGGGGGGAGATCAACAGATCAATAATTCCGTAACTTTTAATGGGAAACCTCTTACCAACATTATATTTCTCCTTCAACAAGACTGGAAGGGAACTGCTTGACATGCTACTGTCGCTGTCTAGCAGACTATGACTGCTTTTTAAAATGACGTGCAGTGGGATCAAAGTTCATTTCTCTTTCAGCCTTAGAAGTGAAAGCTTATCATTTCATTTTATTTGAATGATTTTTAACAAGTTTGGTGTGGGGGTGGGGGACACAAAACACTTATATTTCTCTGAATGTATGTGTATTTCTTGGGCGGTCCCCACTTTACAATGATTAGTTGTCAATTTTTATTTTTGTTGATTACAGCACCACATGTCAAAAAAGGCTGAGACAAGACTAAATTCTTTTTCCTGGAAACTCCAAATCTGTACTAAAATTGGGAGTTTCTATTTACATTTTTCATGTCACTACTGTCCCTTTTTCCATTCAAGAAGGGAGATGGGCAGTCAAGTTCCACAGCATTAAATATCGCACTATGACATAAGCAAATTACAATTTTTATTTACCTTTTTTTATTTATTTATTTATTTTTTTTTTTTTATTTTATTCAATGTATAGTTTCTAGATATGTCAGTGTCTTCACATAAATTGAAAACTGAACACCATAAACTATATATGAAAAACAGATGTGAATTTAATATCTTCAAAATAGGTAACATTTTGTTTTCTCACAACAATCTATTAAAAGTTATTCATGCCCATCAGTGTCATTCCAGTGACGTGTACTCCATTTTTGTAACAAACAAACTAATGAAACTAAAGCTGAACCTTAACATGACAGCTTTTGTCTTAATCACACAAAGGCTGAAATTAATTGATGGTGCATCAGCCCATCCTTCTTTTCTGCTGCTAAGTAAACACACAAAAGTAAGAAGAAAAATATTATGCCACCTCAAAAGAGGAGTCATTATCTTACAAATTTTCATAACTGATCACTAATTGTTTATCACAGATATGTTTCATCGTGATGTGTTGGACAACAATATTACAATCGAAAATTATTCATTAACAGAATCATTTCCTTGAGCAGCACTTAGCAGCCCTTCAAAAAAATGTGACATCTGTTCACTACGGATGCGCTTGTTGAAGTCATCTGGTGCAGATACTTTATCTTGCCACAGTCTGAAGTATTCTTCTGCAGAAACATTTTCAACAGGATGACCTTCATTCCGGAGAAAGGATTTCCAAACCTGTTCAAATACAAGTTTATTAAAGGTTTTTACAACTAGGCAAACCAAAATTAGATATGCCTCATGATAAAGCTAACAAATATATTAAGTAAATACTAACAGAGAATATATTGAGGGCCCTACATATTTGCTTCGTGATTACTTTAGAAACAAACCACTACAGTCCAACAACATTTTCTGTAAACATGATGAAGCTAAGAGAATGTGATCTACAGTACAGAACTCTGAGGGATGTAGGCATGTGAAATGTGAAAGAAAGGCAAGAGAAAGATAAAAGCCCACTTCTAGCATTTCAACTGCACATGAGTGAGATCTTGAATCAGATCAATTCACTTAGAAAATCTAATACTTTATTTAAATTTTCAACTGACTGTGTCATTTCTTGCTTACTGACTGAATAAAACCTCACGCTTGTGATGATATATATTTTATGTATTTTTATATAATAATGGAAAGTCCAGGTTGGAATAAATAATATAGTGAGGACAGTTTACAACTCACCGCAAAGACGTGGCGACGAGCTGCAACAGGCACATACAAAAGTGTGTGTGTGTCTTTTGTACGTGCCTGTCGCAGCTCGTCGCCACGTCTTTTATGTATTTTTCAAACACTAAGCACCACAAACAGTAATTTGTACCATACTATCAATAGTAATCAACATAAGGGCTTTATACAATTTTTTGTAGTAGTATCAGTGTTCAGGCAAATGTTTATCTTAATTTCAGTGCATGTCTCCAGGAGTAAAGGTATATGTTTTGAGAATTTTGGAAGATTATAATATTCTCCATGAAGCTCCATAAAAATCTATGGCTGTGAATTACAACTATGCATTCCAAAAGTTACATCAACAATATCTTCTGTGGAAAATAGTTTCCCTTTACTCTAAGGACACATATTGACATAATCAGTGCAATATTTCCACCTTTTTCCCCAAGTATTAACCCATTTGTTACACGGCAATGTTTGAAAGTGTATGATCAATCTGGCAAAAATTCTCCACTGAGATGTGAAATATTATGATACAGAGAGAGAGAGAGAGAGAGAGAGAGAGAGAGAGAGAGAGAGAGAGAGAGAGACCAATAGTCACACACAAAAAAAGATTCAAATTGAGAGGAAAATAAATGTGGACACTAGTTTTCATAAATTTTAGGGGCATGTTGCTCACAACCTAGGCCGTGAGGTTTTGTCCCCTTTCTCTTCCCTCCTCTCTTACCTGATGAAGGAAAATATTTGTGAAAACTAGTGTCCACTCTTATTTTCATCTCACTTCACATATTTTTTGTGTGTGACTATTGGCAGTACCAAGCTTAGGTACTCTCTTTTGAATAATAAAGTGTATGATAATAATGACAACATAGCTCTCACAAGGTTGGCTAATGAGTCATAATTGTATGTTCTGCACAAATCACAACTGATGTAGTGGGTATATTATGTAACATTTAGTTTTCCTTATCACAGAAGTGTATATTGTCTTCAGTTTTGACTTTGTTTACGAGTATAACCCAGGCCATTCAAACTCGAGCACTCGGTGCTTGTGTGTCCCGGTGCTGCACCGTGCCCACCACTCTTCCCTCACTGTGGAGCAGCACGTGTAACAGACAGTGCTCTCTCTCTCATCTTCTTGGATGCGCTGAATATCTATTCTGAATCTTATAAAATAAGACACTGTTGATTTATTTTGCAAACTTTTATCATGAGCACAAGCACAAAAGGTTTGGATTTGTGTGTGCCATTTTTATTGCTCAGTGGGAGGATTCTTGAAGCCTGATAGGGAAGCAAAATGCTTAATATGCCACTCTACCATAAAATCAAAGAGCTGTCACTACAAAAATAAATATTCCGTAACACACAAGGGGACTGTCGGACCAGACTGAAGGGAACCGATTACGCCACACCAAAAGCACAATTGCCACAATATGAAGAGGTAAGTCTTGTTTATCCTAAAAGAAAATAAAAAATATACTGAAAAAAATTTGTACTTATTATGGATCATGCGGATCTTTGCATCAAAGGTTCGAGTCCTCCATCGGGCATGTGCTGTCCTTAGTCTAAGTTAGCCTATGTTATTTTGTAAGTCTACAGACCGATGATTACAGAAGTTTTGTCCCATAGGATTCCAAACATTTCAACATTTGGATAGCTGATCTTCTTTCACGAAAGACATCACAGGTTATTCACATGACTTAAATAAGTCATTGCAGGGTAAAAATAAATTAATCGGAACTATGTGTGACCGTACTGGAAGTTAAAAATGGTAGGTTTTGCCTTCTAAAAGTCAGCTTCAAGACGGAAATCTGGAAACTTTTCCCTCTCAAAATCCTTCAAGTATTTATGTCCACATCAGGGAGTACATGAAACAGTTACATTCATTGCATAGGTTTGAAGAAATAAAATAACTAAAGCTGCACTAAAAAGTTTTTATGTTGCCTCTTTTGGTGCACCCAGAGGATGCCCCAACATGTCTCAATATTAAACTGATAAAACTACAGTACGATTCACTTTTGACAGATCGCTACTACCATTACAATAGTGATTTCAATTCTTTTTACAAAGAAGTTGATCAACAAGAATTCACGCCCTTGTCCTAAAATGCATTGCAGTGTTCTGAACAACATTATTTGTGAAAAAATGTTTTCAGTTATGAATATTAACAAAACAAAAACAATCTCAAGTTTAATGTATTCTTGCAAGCTGTATTTCAAATTGCAATTGCTAAAACGATTGTGCCTAATATGAGAAAATTAGTGGCTTCAAAATAAGGAGCACAATATAACTATTATTTCTGTCTCTACACAAAAATTGGCATCATAAACATTATTATTATTGTTATTATTATTACTATTATTATTAGTTTTAATAGTTCACAAAGAACATGACTCTGGCCATGCTAAGCTCTTAGACAACCATTCCTCTCCTAACAGTGTTATGACAGTGCTGTGTCTGCCTCACTCACACCATGTACCCATACCACTGGCGCTGCAGCAGAGCACCGGTGCTCGCGAAGCACCCGAGTTGGTGAGGCCTGGTATAACCCCTATGAAACTTAAGTTCAAAGTTCTTGACACAAATTTCCAAATAGCTTAAAAAAGTCGTCACTATAGACATCAATGTAGCCCAAAGGTGAATGTTATTCTCAAGTACTTGTGGGCTGTTTTTAAGCAAGAAGAAATCACTAAGTTTGTCAAGTGACTGCAGACTTCTGTAATAGTATGTGTCAAGATGGATTCTGAGACGGACTGACCATAGGTAGCATAAGTAATATTTTCTCCTGTGGATACTGTCTTCCTCTCTTGGAAGAACAGTAGCCTAACATCACTCAACAAGTTGACTGTTAGGAGTTTTTGAGTAGCAGTCTAGGGGAGGGCCTGAGGAGGGGACAGGGACGACACAGAAGGCAATGAGTAAATAGGGTACAACCAACTACAGGCTGTGGCACACTTTGGAATAAACCACGCAGTCCTCTAGGCTCTGAGGTCAAACTAGAAGATGGCAGACATTCATTGAACTTTGGAAAAGTTCACAATCTGCAGCATTGTTTTCAGCTTCAAAGTGAAGTAAAAGGCTCAAAACCAAAGACTGCAGGTTTTGTAACAAAGCTATGCTGTGACTAACAAGTGTTGAACTAATAGGTTTCACCTACAAACGCTAGGGATGCACTACGCTAGTTGTATTTTAGGTCAATTCTTTACCGACATAATAATCTGAGGGACAGTCTCATTGTCGAGAGTTCAAGTTGTATTATGGAGCCACATCTTTCTATTGCTGTGACCAGCAGAAAAGTATTATAATGTGCAGTTGCCAATGAGATCAGTAGGCTCCAGCACTGTGGAAAGTTCTACACAGTTTGTTGAGAGTTTTGTCTGAAGTTACAAAATAACAGAAATTGTTGAACACACCAGATGTAATGAGCAGCAGTGGCCGTTAATGTTTTGAAATAAAACAACAAATCAATTTCAATCACATAGGACCATCTTCAGTAATTGTTGGTTACTGTGTGGTGTGATTTTGGACAATGCCAAGTGGAACCTTTAAACAAAGCAGTTCATGACATTCAGTGTCACTAATTAACATACAGAAAAACGAGTTATTTGTATGGTGTACTGAGGTAGACCTTACAAAATAAAGTGCAATTTAATAAAGAAATAAAAAATACATAAAAGTTGGGAGGACAAGTAGTGCTAAATGAGCAACAGGAAGAAGAAATATCGAAGAAAGATATCTTGAGAGCTGTACTTTGATGATTTACTTTCAATAAATTGGACATTAGATATTTAGTGAAAGGCTACCTTGACATCTCTGGCTGAAAATGAGAGGATATTTCCTAATAATCTACCAGGTGAAGAATGAGTGCATTCATTCTTCAAGTAGCAAACAGAAGATTTCTCTGTTTGTATAAGTGAAAATATTAAAAGAGCATGCATGGAAATGAACAAAGAGACAGTTAAAATGTATTTTTCCAACATAAAGGCAATCTTGAAAATCTCCTGCATCGCAACGTAATTAACTGTGTTGAAAGTCACTAAAATCAAATGGAACAAAAGTATAATAAAAAAAGTCAATTTATGTTGTAAATCATCACAGGAGCTTTCAATCTCTGGACAGGTATTTAAAATACACATATTTCTGAAGTTTAGTAGCAAAACGACAGTCTGGTGAGAAAACACACATTTACCAGAGGCATCCTTGGCAACTTCATCTGCATCTTAATTTCCCCAAATCTAGAACAGATATTAGTTTCCCTATTGGAGAAAGAAGTACAATTGGCCATGTTAAGTAAAAGCGCTGTAATGATTACAACCCATTAACAGCACCAAAGCTTGTGAGAAACAATTTATCCTGAAAATGGCTCAACGTCTTGCATGCCTTCAGGATCATAAGGAGTTCTGCAATAAACTACTCAACAGCCAAAAACCCACTCACTTGAAACCATCAGCGTAAACAACTTGAAAACAGTGTGTCTGTCTAAAATCATATAAAAATGCAAACATGAAAACTTAAGTACCAATTTTTGATATTACAGGTTAGATAACAACTCACCATAAAGAGGCTCAGTCAGCTGCTGACAGGGACGAAAATCACATTCACATAACTTAAATTATCGACCATGGCCTTCGTCAGAAAGAGAAACACACAAATTCACACAATCACTCAGATAACTATACACACACAGCCACAATCTTCAGCTACTCCAGCACCCACAAGCATCTTGACAGCAAGTGAGGAGGAGGAAAGGATGCCAGGTAAAGGTGGCGATGGAAAGTTCTACATTGCATGATGGATTGTAAAGGCTACGATAGGCAGGAATTATAAATGCAACATTGGATACAGTGGAGAGAAGGGGTAGGAGAAGATAAAAGTGAGATAAAGACGAGTGTGGGTGGGGAGTAGGGGATTTGAAACAATAAAAATAATAAGCAAAGAATAAAAATTATTTATGGGATATTGCAAGGAAGATATAAATTGGAGGGATACAGGATAACGAGTGGGGAAAGGGAAGAATGTTAGGTATATTTTGTAGGGATGGCAAGTTATCTTAGGTCAAAGGCAGGATGGATCCAGGACCATAGAATTTGTGAAGGGACAACTCCCATCTGTACATTTCAGAAGAGCTGGTGGGGAGGATTCAGATGGGTCTATCCCAATGAACAATTCACCCAACCAGCACTTCCTATTCTAGTCCTGTCACAGGCTTATCCTATCCCATCAGAGGTCGGGCCACCTATGAAAGAAGCCATGTGGTTTACCAACTTTCCTGCAATCACTGCATTGTTATGGCAATGAACCAGCAGTCCATTAGGATGAATGGCCACCTTCAAACTGTGGCAAAAAGCAAGATGGAGCACCCAGAAACACAGCATGCAGCTGAACACAACACTCTTGATTTCAAAAGCTGCTTTACTACCAGAGCCAAATGGCTCCTCCCCTTCACCACCAGCTCTTCTGAACTGTGGAAATGGGAGTTGTGTCTCCACACATTCTACAATCCCACAACCATCCTGGTCTCAATCTAAGATAATTTGCCATCCGTACACCCTATGGCTATGCCCACCACCCTTCACCCACTCATTATCCTATATCCCTCCAATTCATGTCTTCTTCGCAACACTGTGCCACTGCTTACAATATCCCATAATTAATTACTTTTTTCTTTTTCTTGTTTCAAATCCCCCCACTCCTCTATACCTCACTTTTATCCTCTGCTGACCCTTCCCTTCACTGTATTCAATGCTGCATCTCTCATACCCACCTATCAGAGCCTTTACAATCCATCATGCAACGTAGAACTTTCCGCTCCCACCCTTACCTGGTATCCTTTCCCCTCCATTCCCCTGCTCACTCTCGGTCAAGATGCTTGTGGCGCTGGAGTGGTCGGAGATGGTGGTTGTGTGTGTATAGTTGCCCGAGTGATTGTGTGAATCTGTGTGTTTCTTTTTCTGATGAGGGCCATGGCAGAAAATTTAAGTTGTGTGAATGTGATTGTCTATTTTTTTGTGCCTGTCAGCAGCTCAACGAGACTTTTTACAGTGAGTTGTTGTTATCTATTATTGACATTCCAATTGGATTTTCCATCGTTTAGATTTTTAATATTAATTATACAAGGAGGGCAATAAAACATATATAATTAGAAAGGGATTTGCTGTAGATGTGCTCAAAAGAAAAATCGTATTTACACAGCCACTGAGAGTAGTTAAAGGAAGTAGAAGTTTTCAAATGTAAAGGGGGGTACTAGGCTACAATCTATCATGGTAGTTACAGGTATAGCGTGAGAGCCATCTATCAGTAGAACTAAGAGGCTGACCATACAGGCAGCAGTGGAAATCAATATTTTGCGGTAACAGAATAATGTTATTTCTTGGTGTCACTGTTCTGTGTATTATCCTTAAAGAATAACATTTTGGTCATCTGGTCCTGATGCTAGAGAATTAAAGGAAGTAACAAATTTTTAATTACTTCATTATGAATAACTATGACTTCCTACTACACTTATATGGAAATATGCATACCAATAAATTCCGATTACATTAGAAAAATTTTGAGTTCTGTTACTTTGTAAATACAATTAGCTGAATTTCAACCAGAGGCAAAACTACTGACACATAACAGTGTTAAATGTAAAATCTGGAGAGCAGTCATAATTAAGAGGCTTGTGCAGACCCTTATATTGTGCATCCATTATGAAGTGAAGATCATATGAAGACTATGTGAAACTGGTCTGCTCCCAACGAATTATGGATACAACATTTTACATCAGTGAGTAGTTTTAGGAACATCTTTTCAGGTCCCTAAGATGTAGCAACCATATAATTTTAGAGTAAAATATGAGGCCCAGAAACCACATCATGTCTTTAAAACCAGTGTTCCCCTTCCTAAATCCTGGTAAGTTTAAAACAAGACGTGAAGGGATAAAAAGAATGCACAAAAACTTCTCAATGGACCTCTATTCTCTGGACATTACTCCAGCCATTGAGTAGCCACTTGTAGCCGATGTATTGTTGCAAGGCCTCAAGCTGGAGCAAAGACAGAGAGGATGTTAACAAACACCACTAGACAAAATTTTTACAACCAGTATGTTACTATAATTAGGGATTGCAAAGACAGCCACACTTACAACAGAATCAGTGAGGACACTAGTAAGTCAATATCTGAAATAGTGTGTTGAGAGGAAAGACTATACAAAGATGGGAAGACATCCACAGAAACACCATTATTACAGCTGCTCGAGGATAAGTAATATCACAAGTCTTCTTGACATCAACAAATAAATCCTAGTCGATGATTCAGAGTAGGTTCTCAAAGACAGAGCAAAATCTCATGAACCCAAGGAGGAGCCCAGAGTTTATATCCAGAAGAAGACAGAGTCTGGCCATCCACATGGCTCACGATGAAAACACTATCGCACAGCTATCATTTGTTCAGTCAAGTTTTAAAAGTGGAATTAAATTTGCCTCTCGCCATGAGCTACGAAAGTGTTTTGGAGGCTAAATAAGGTTGGAAAGGGCAAGGAGGATTTCCTTGCTATGCTTTATGAGGTGCAATAACATACTATGCAGAGTTGCCTACCTTGTCCTAAATGAAAAATGGCATTTGTTGCACCACTATGTGACAGGCTGCCTTTTGAATTGGTCTGACAACTGCAGAATGGATGCTTCAATGGCATGGTGAATCATTGGGGTAATTGATCATTATATTGCAGGATGCTTTCACGGTGTTCAAACACTTGAGCACTTTCCATTGAGCAATGTGTGAGAAGACTGAAGAGCATACTAAGAGAATGATAGTCATAAAAGACCCCCAATGCAGTTTTGAAGTGTGTTACCTGATCCACATTTGGCAAACAAACAGTTGAGGACAGCAGAAGAGTGAAATTTCTTAGTTTTCTGAGACTGTGTTGCAAAGCCCTAAAGCAGAGCCCCAAAGTACACTGAAAGCACCACAGAGGTAGAAGAGGTTGGGAAATTGAGTAAGGAAATCTCATAAGTACACTAGAGTTTCACTTGTTAGGGTGAGGCTTATACAACTGGGAGGCAGCAGTATTCCCAGAGGTTGTGCACTTATGACAGTTCTACTTCTCATCACTCATCAACTTTGGGGTTGAAATTTGTTTTATAGATGTTTGTACCATATTTGTGTACTGAACAGCTCTCTGTCCCTATATACTTAACATTGCGCTGCCTTGAAACACAAATGTTGCTGAAACAAGCCCACAGCTTACAGTTCCAGTTATCACGAGTTACCAGCTCAGGAAACCCAACTTCCATAGACCTGTATCAAATAACCCCACTCCCCCCACAAGCACACATCCAATAGAGGTGGAGGTCATGGTGTTCCCACAGACTGGCAGGCCACATTGTTTCTGGAACAATTTGTTGTGCGGAAGTGACCTGGAAAGTGACATCTACAGATAAAACTGTTACCTCAATTTAAGTTAAAATGATATGTAGATGGAATCATTGTCAAGGTAAAGAAATTCTTGATGATGAAACTACTTAGCAAAATTCTGAAAAACCAAGACAAAACTTCAAATTGAGTAGCACTTCCAAACTTTGTTACTAACGATTATTGCCATAGATCCAAGCAAGTTTGTGTTCCTCACAGCCATAGGCTTCTCTTCCAACCCCAGGATGATAAATTAATATAATATTTGTTAATGATGATACAACAAATACCCAGGGGGGAAAAACTTCTATATCATAAAATAGTGCCCATAATTTTGTGAATTTACACTTTTACAACTAATAGTAAATCAATATAATTCACAACCTAAACTATTTTTGTATATTTTACTTTTTTGATAACATCTAAAATGTGGTAGACTAATATTTTACTATTATAATAGTATGTTCATGTTTATACAGGTGTTACACACAAAGCCACAGTCAGTAGCATTCCATTATTCATAATGCGAATAGCTACATTAATGAGTTCCTCTATACTATTTGTGAATTTTGTCCAATCAGTCATAGTGCGTGTATATTGATAAGCTGTGTGCTTGTCATATAAAGGGTATAGTGGTTGTTTTCCATCATTATTAGCTATCTGAATTTCCTAGTAACCAGTAGAAAAGGATTGGTTACTGTTTGAATTATAGATTAGTTTTGAGTTCTGCAATTAGTCACAAAATTTTGTATTGCAACAGAGTGATTTGAGCTGATTATACATTTATCTAATAAAAAATTTGAAGAGGGCCTTTCAAGTGACACTGGAAAAAATTTGAAATATTCTAATAAACAAATTTTAAAACACCAGAGATACGGAATCTGCTGACATGAGCACATACAAACATGTATCTGATTAAAAATTGCATACGTGTTCCAGCAACGATATAGGGGAAGCAATGAAAGACTGTGGTTAGATTGTTAAAACCATAACAATGTGTTTACAGGCTACAGTAGTTTATTTAATGTAATGATGTAAATATATGGAGAAGTTTGGGATGAATTTAGTTCATGAGAGGAAGATTAGAATTTAATGAATTGCAATATGAGATAAAGTTACAGGTAGCTATGACAGATGCAGAGTCAAATTGCTTAAATCAAGTTAACAAAAGAAAGGACACAGTAAAATATGCAAAGTACACAGCAGATAAGCCTAAAACAATGAGCTGACAGAGCAATGTTTTTAAGAGATATATTGACTTACTTCTTCTTCTGGTTTGATAAGTACAGGTGGCATATTTCCAAGATGGCCCCCATGCTTGAAGACCCTCAGGTGGTTGAGCAGGTAATCATAAAGGTATATTTTATCTGCTTCAATTCCATGAAAAGTTATAGACAAGTCACTGCAGCACTCACGGCCCTGAGAATAAACAGAATGAAAACAACTCACTGAATACGAATTTTGTATGTCATAAGAGTGTGTAGAAAGCTTGTTACTCTCTGCTTTTTATGTTTGATAATGAGGCAGTATGAAACAAGTAACAAATATAAATAAACAACAATAGTATGGTAAGGGTATTGTAACTCACTGTGAAAACAATATACGGAGATGCAAATAAAGGCACGATGGTTGCGTAAGCCTGTAAGATACATCTTTGGCAGGCTTTACATAACAAGTTTGTTTTCAATGACTGCTTCACAAACTCAGCATGTGGATCCTCTCCTCCACAGCCAGATATTCTGAACTGTGGAGATGGGAGTTATCCTTACAGCACATATTCTGGTCTGAGATTATCCTAGCCCTAATGTAATATACTATTTCCATCCATACCCCCACCCAACAGTGTGTGTCCATTCCCTGTGTCAAGCCTTTTCTCGACTCTTTTGCACTTCTCCCCTGTATCACACCCTGCCCCTCTCCCCTCACTGCCCCCCAGCCTTCCATGACTATGTTACATGCTTATCCAGCCATACAGTCCCTGCATTCTCTGCCAGACAGAGCTGATGTCTCTATCCCCACCCATGATCTTGTAGTGTTACAAAATAAACTATGTTTTCCTTCTGGATCATCCCACAATTTATCTTTCTGTAACCCCAAAGTATACAGGCTTCAGCTGTAGCTTTGAGGGAGTCCAGCAAATATGTTGTAATTATTATCCATTGTAGGAGTGATAAATCTAATGTTGTCCTCCAATTTGGAAGCAATGTTTCCCTGTCTGCTTGACTGAAATTCCATCTGGGCCTTGGAAAGGCTCTTATTAGGGGAATCTGAATTCCAACTGATATCAGCATTGGCCTATGTTGTGACCATAGAAATGTGGCAAGTACCTTCCTGTTCACTCATAAATATCTTAATGTCTGATCACAGGAACAAAAGCAAAGATCAGATGAATATCCATGCTGCCAAGAAGCTTAAAAACTGTGCTAGAGTCTCTTGCATCAAAAACCAAGGAAAGGTAATTATTTTTGGCCCATTCTACTGAGGATATACAATTTTCATTGTTGGACAAGTAACTCCACTGGCAACTGTGGACGTCGAAATCGCCAATATGTAGGTAGGATGTTCAAAAAGTGGAAGAACTGTACCTTGCCATTGGATGTTAGGAGACTTGTAAACATTAACAATGGTAGGTAGTTACAGACACCTTCACAGCTTTCACAGATTATAGATACATCATCCTGTCTAGAATAAGTAGTCATGCTGTAGACTATGGCCTTTTTCTTCCAAAACTCTGTAGCCATGAATATTGCCTATTACGATTTATAAGGTCTTCTGCATGGATTTCTTGTGTAGCAAGAACATAAATATTATTACTCAAGAGCATTTTTAGTGAGAAAGTCATGTTTTGACCTACTTATCCCATCAACATTCAAATGGCTATTATTAAGGACTGGATTTTCTCTCTGTTCAGATTGTTTTGACGATTTTGTTGGCCATGACAAGAGCAATTTGGTGGTGGTGTGGTAGCTGACATAGCTGGAAGATTATCAAGATGATAGGATCATCTACCAGGGATTGTTGTCCATTTAGAACCACCCAGAAGGCACATGGAGGTTTAACCCTTTCGGACCCTTGGTTACAAATGTGAACGTAACTTCTATGGAGCCTAAGATGGTTCAGAAAGATTTTTTCGCAATGGAAAGAACATGTATATGACACCTGAGTGTTCAATCATTTCATCATGCACAATTATTGCCAACTGCGGAAGATCACTATAAAAATATTAAGAAGCGAGTGTTGCACTACGCAATAGTTTGTGAACTTCAAAGAACATGGAAATTGTGGGTTACTTGTATTCCACTGTATAATTGAAAGTAAGTTGTTATTTTTCAGTGTAGTTATTCAACGATCAGTTCATTTAGTACAACAGTTGGCACTACAAAATTAATTAATTGTGTTCAAAAAAGCCTCATTTCTCAGTATACACAGTGTTGTAGTATGAAAATGAGTGCATATAATTGCATAAATCTTGCTTGTAAAATCATCGAAAATTTAACTCAAGAGTATTAGAGCATTAAAAATAATTTCCTTGATAGAGAAAAAATCTGAGAGGGTTAAGGATTGCTTCTGGACATCAAAAGTTTCGCCTCCCCCTGGTATTTTGGTGATTATTATCTATCCTCTATTATTGACATACCAATTTTAAATTTCCATTGTTACATTAAATAAATAAGTTAGCTTCACAATAAGATCAAAGATAGAGAAGGTAGTTAGTGTGAGTTACGGGGACAAATAAAGAGAAATATATGAAGGGACAATTGCTCAAGTAACACACAAAATATCTTTGGATTTTTGTTATTTTTGTTGTTGTTGTTGTTGTTGTTGTTGTGATGATGGTGGTAATGGGCAGTCTTCTTCCAACAATATTAGAATAAATAAAAGAAATAACCTGAAGAACATAAAGGGATTATGTTTTGGGCAAAAGTATGTTGGGGAGGGGGGGAGCAATGAAAACACAGAAAGTGCTACAAAGTGGTTATAATTAAGTTGAATCATACCTCATGAACTGGAAAGACACTCCTTTTCCAATAACTGCCAAGTGTTGAGATCTTCCCTCGAAACAACAATTGGTTGAAACTGTAACCATGGAATCTTCCTCTCCCCAGGCTATCTCTTGTGTCCTCAGGTGTTATTCCGAGTTCTCCCAGATGCTTCCCTAAATTTTGAAACAAAGAAAAAGTGTTAACATTTATATACACTAATGAACAGAAAAACAATAAATAGGGGACAAATTCAATAACTGGACTCTGGCTGGTTCACATTGCAATAAAATAGCTACATTATGAAGATTAGTTTGGTACAAGCAAATAAAATTTGAAGAATAGCATGTGGCACACAATTTTAATATGCCATATTGTTTGAAAAGAGATTAAACTTTGAGTGTAAGCTCTTTTTACCTTGTTTGACAGATCATTTATTGTTGTTGTTGTTGTTGTTGTTGTGGTCTTCAGTCCGCAGACTGGTTTGATACAGTTCTCCACACTACCTGTCCTGTGCAAAGGAAATTCCTCCAAAGTTTGAGAACAATTACAAGAAGGGTGTCCATCTTTCTTAACAGATGGGAAATGCCTAACAGAATTCAAATGAGCCATAGCACCCTTATAAAATGAACTAAATCTGTAGTCACAGATGAGAACACTGTGAAAGTGCATGATACAATAGTGGATGGTGAGTATTAAATGTATAACAAAAACAGACACCACAGGCACAATAAAAGAAATAGTATTGACTTTTTTGTTGCATATAGTCTAAACTATGAACAAAATTTGTGCAAAACAAATGTGAAATTTGTTGAATGGTGATGAAACACATATATTAAATATTTGGACCATTTTAAGAAGTATTCCACTTATTTCATGCATCAATTCATAACAATGGATGAAAAAGTGTCATAAATTACATATAGGAAAAAAAAAAAAACCTATCAAGTTATGTGTAAAGCTACTGCCCCTGCACCACAAAGCTGAAAGCTGGTGGTGACCTGACACAGAAAGTGGTGCAGCCAATTTCATTTGCTGGAGAGTGTATTTGTTTACTGGGATACAAAAGGATAACTCTTTCTTATTGTTTGTGTTTGAAAGAAATAATGTGCAACTTTCCAGGACCAACAGGTTAAAACATATTGAATATTCTTGAACAGCAAAAAATGTGTGTGTGTAGGGGGGAAGAACCTCTGGGAAAAGGAACCTACTCATCAAGATGCTTTGGCAATGCAAATTTTAAGCCTCAACAGGTGAACATTTTATTACTTTCCTCGATTGAAACATTTTAAAACATTTGTACTTTTCAATATTTTGACAGTCATGGAAAGATTATTGTATCCATAGATAGGTATTTACAAGAACTTTCTGAATTGCATTCCAGCCATGGAATTTACAGACGGGTAATATAACTGACCATGTACATTCATCTGAAAGGAGACTCTATGCATTCACAACCCAGTGAGAAATTTAAATCTTGCCCTTGTCAATAGACATAAAAATTTGTTACAGTAAAACTGGTGCCAAATGACACACAATGGCAAATTTAAACTGTATATTGAACTATCCCCAATGTACACCTTTAACTTTTTTGGGAAATGATGTGCTCAGATGGAACAAATATACAATGACATATTTACTTCTCTGCATGATCACTCTACAGTTTATACTGCATCTTGAGAGTACGACATGATTAAATAGTATTCTATAATGTTAGTTGATACTTATGTAATACATCCCTCTCCCTCCTTCTGTGCACATTATATGATATGCCCCAAATATTCTCTCAGAAAAGTACACACATGAAAAACTTTTGCATTATCTGAGTATACCATAACCATATTCCTTCTGGACCTACACTGACATGATTAAAAAACCTTGATCCTTCGTAATGCCATAACATGTAAACAAACTCTCCTAAAAGCCTCACCTTTCAAAAATATACTCGTCTAGTTGAATGGAGGAGAGGCAGTAACATTTTTACCTACATTCAATACACAATGTAGAAACAGTGCAGGGTATTTGTAGACACTGTATGGACACACAGTGATTGGGCAAACAACAACAAAAGACTAACGGAAAGGTGTTGTATAATGACAAAGTGAAACTACAACATAGCTATGCAATGATGAGAAGATGGAAAACTTATTATTAAGTTAAGATTTGTCTATTGGTCAGGTCACAAATTAAATAAACATTAAGTAATCATATGATTTGCTAAAAGCTCCGTCATGCACATAAATTTCGAAGGTCAGATGTTCAGAATTTCATGAACACCAGAATAAAATCATAGATTGGTATTGAAAATTGTTGTAAAGTACTGTCCTTCATGTAACATACAAAATTTTACTTTAACAGTGCCCTTCCTTTTCTTTTGAATGACAAGTGTGCGAAATTTCAGGAGTATCACACTAAAACTGCATATTTGTAAACATTACAGACACTCTTTATATAAAGAAGAAGAAGATATGAATAAATCCTTTAATGTTCTACATACATTCACACACTTGTACATCTTCAATGTGCCGGCTGAACACACAAATGTGATACACTAGTGGTAAGAGAAGGGGAGGGTATATAAACACCAAACACACGCAAAAACACACAACCATTCGAGCATTCGCCACCAGTGGTGGCTTCTTCGGGAAAAAGAGGGAGGAAGGAGAGGAGAAAGGGAAGGATACGGGTTTTAAGGAAGTGGAAAAGGAGCCATTCCAATCCCAGGAGTGGAAGGACTTACCTTAGGGGACTAAAAGGAAGGTAAACAAATACATACACATCCGTTTGGATGTGGATATGTGTGAGTGTGTGTGTATTTGTTTACCTTCCTAAACGGATGTGGATATGTGTGAGTGTGTGTGTATTTGTTTACCTTCCTTTGTGTCCCCTAAGGTAAGTCCTTCCACTCCTGGGATTGGAATGGCTCCTTTTCCACTTCCTTAAAACCCGTATCCTTCCCTTTCTCCTCTCCTTCCTCCCTCTTTTTCCCGAAGAAGCCACCACTAGTGGCGAAAGCTCGAATGGTTGTGTGTTTTTGTGTGTGTTTCGTGTTTCTATCGACGAGCCTGTACTCTAGGTAAGTCAAAAATCTTTATTTTATACCATTATATATATATAATATATATATTATAGAAGGAGACCTTCCAGGTGGGAAAATGGTATAAAATAAAGATTTTTGACTTACCTAAAGTACAGGCTCGTCGATAGAAACACCAAACACACACAAAAACACACAACCATTCGAGCTTTCGCCACCAGTGGTGGCTTCTTCGGGAAAAAGAGGGAGGAAGGAGAGGAGAAAGGGAAGGATACGGGTATTAAGGAAGTGGAAAAGGAGCCATTTCAATCCCAGGAGTGGAAGGACTTACCTTAGGGGAAAAAAAGGAAGGTAAACAAATACACACACACTCACACATATCCACATCCAAACACACCTAGGCAGACATTTGTAGAAACCAAAGAACTTCTTTGGTTTCTACAAATGTCTGCCTAGGTGTGTTTGGATGTGGATATGTGTGAGTGTGTGTGTATTTGTTTACCTTCCTTTTTGTCCCCTAAGGTAAGTCCTTCCACTCCTGGGATTGGAATGGCTCCTTTTCCACTTCCTTAAAACCCATATCCTTCCCTTTTTCCTCCTTTTCTCCCTGAAGAAGCTGCCAGTGGTGGCGAAAGCTTGTATGTGTGTGATTTTATTTGTTTCTATCGACGAGCCGGTCCTTTTGGTAAGTCATCTCTTTTCTATTTTTTATTTTTGTGTATATAGAGGAAAAATTCCTAACAGGAAAAATATACGTAAAAAATAGATGAAGTACACTTACCAGGCGAAGGGGCACAGGCAGTGATACAACAAATAAACACACAGACACACACACACACAAACGCAAGCTTTCGCAGCCTAGCTGCTTCGTCAGGCAGAAGGGAAGGAGAGGGAAAAGGAAATGATGAGGGTTTTAAGGGAGTGGGTAAGGAGTCATTCCAATCCCGGGACGGGAAAGACTTACCTTGGGGGGAAAAAAGGAGGGTAAACAAATACATACACACCCACACATTTACACAGACGCAAGTACACTTAGGCAGACATACTGTAGAACTGTAGAAAGCAAAGAAGTTAGACAGAGATGCCACTTGAGACAGAGGCTCCGTCCAGAGAACCGATGCAAAGATGTTAAGATGGTGGGTGGGAATTCGAATTTAGCGGAGGTTGACACCAGGTGGGCAACGGGAAGAGAGAATATGCTGAAGGGCTAGTTCCCATCTCCGGAGTTCTGGATTGGTGTCGGTGGGAAGTATCCAGATAACCCGGACAGTGTAACACTGTGCCAAGATGTGCTGGTCATGCCCCAAGGCGTGTTTAGCCACAGGGTGATCCTCATTACCAACAAACACTGTCTGCCTGTGACCATTTATGCGAATGGACAGTTTGTTGCTGGTCATTCCCACATAGAACGCTTCACAGTGCAGGCATGTCAGTTGGTAAATCACGTGGGTGCTGTCGCAAGTGGCTCTGCCCTTGATTGTGTACACCCTCCGGGTTACGGGACTGGAGTAAGTGGTGGTGGAAGGGTGCATCGGACAGGTTTTACAACGGGGCCAGTTACAAGGGTAGGAGCCAGAAGGTAGGGTAGGTGGTTTGGGGATTTCATAGGGATGAACTAGGAGGTTATGGAGGTTAGGTGGGTGGCGGAAAGACACTATCGGTGGAGTGGGGAGGATGTCATGAAGGATGGATCTCATTTCGGGGCAGGATTTAAAGAAGTCGTATCCTTGCTGGAGAGGCACATTCAGAGTCCGCTCCAGCCGCGGAAAGTATCCAGTGACAAGAGGGGCACTTCTGGGGTTCTGTTGAAGGTTCTGAATTTGTGGGGATGAGGAAGTGGCTCTGGCAATGTGCTTCTGTACCAGATCAGGAAGATAGCTGCGGGATATGAAGGCTGCTATCAGGTTATTGGTGTATTGGTTCAGGGATTCAGGACTGGAGCAGACTCGTTTGCCACGAAGTGTGTGTGTGTGTGTGTGTGTGTGTGTGTGTGTGTGTGTGTGTCTATATATATATATATATATATATATATATATATATATAAAATAACTTTTTTGACTTACCTAAAGTACAGGCTCGTCGACAGAAACATAAAACACACACAAAAACACACAAACATTCGAGCTTTTGCCACCACTGGTGGCTTCTTCGGGAAAAAGAGGAAGGAAGGAGAGGAGAAAGGGAAGGATACGGGTTTTAAGGAATACAAATACACACACACTCACACATATCCACATCCAAACACACCTAGGCAGGAGAAATGTCTGCCTAGGTGTGTTTGGATGTGGATATGTGTGAGTGTGTGTGTATTTGTTTACCTTCCTTTTTGTCCCTTAAGGTAAGTCCTTCCACTCCTGGGATTGGAATGGCTCCTTTTCCACTTCCTTAAAACCCGTATCCTTCCCTTTCTCCTCTCCTTCCTTCCTCTTTTTTCCCGAAGAAGCCACCACTGGTGGCGAAAGCTCGAATGTTTGTGTGTTTTTGTGTGTGTTTGGTGTTTCTGTCGACGAACCTGTACTATAGGTAAGTCAAAAATCTTTACTTTATATATGGAAATATTCCTGGTAGGAAAAATTTATATATAAAATAGATATAGTTTACTTACCAGGAGAAAACGCACACATATATAGACAGACATACAAATAAAAACACATACAAACACACAAATGCTGAGCTTTTGCAACCCTAGGTTGAGAGGAAGGAGTACCTTGGGGGAAAAAGGACTCTCCCAAAATTGGAATAACTCTTCATCCACTTCCTTAAAATCCTTTCCTTTTCCCTGTCCTTCCTTGCTCTTTTTCTGAAGAAGCAACCTAGGGTTGCGAAAGCTCTGTATTTTTGCGTGTATTTTCAACAGGTATTTATATATGTGTGTGATGTGTGTGGAGAGAGAGAGAGAGAGAGAGAGAGAGAGAGAGAGAGAGAGAGAGAGAGAGAGAGAGAGAGAGAGAGAGATTCTTGCACATTACAGGATTTGTATGAAACCATATTAAAGTTACACTTGTTTGTTGCAATTTTTATATATTCTTCTTGTAAGCAAAGTATTATGCTATTTAAACTGATAATAGCCAAGTTACATATCTACAACTATACATTTGGTAAAATGTAAATTAAGAAATTCAAATTCCTACTGACATGAAGCCAACTACTAAAATTACAATAATTTTACCTTCAATTACATAACACCTTTAAAAGTAATGATTAAGAAAATAAAAAATACTTTCCAAAGACAACAAGATGGAGAAAGTTGTTAATACATTAGGAAACACTGGATCACACCAATTCTATTTTATTCTAATAACTCATATTTATAAATACATAACATGAAATCCAATTCAGAATAAATCTTGTGCGTTGTTCTGGGATATTTACTGAGTATTTTGGTACGAGACCTATCTTCTCTCGTATCTCATTACAAAGTGATTATACACATGTGAAAAAGTGCCACATCACCTGGGTTCCAAGGCCTCCTGAACACTGACACTGGAATGCATATTGCACCAAGAACACAGTTCCTTTAGCCGTACAGAGCTGGTATCTGAACATGTGTGGCCAACGTGCTCAGTTTCTGATGTCACAATGTCCGAGCCATGTAGGACAAAATCAAGCTTGTCATAAATACTCAATGTGCGTCTGAATATTCACCACCGAGATGGGAGAAAGCCACCTATGTCACACCAGGCTATCTGGTGGAGGAAGGGCAGCTCTTTTCGGTAGAGAGATGAAGACGCCGTATTAGCCATTAGGAGAAGCTTTATATGGTGAGTTCTGTATATATAATTTAAATTTTGGTCTTACAAATATATGTCATTTCAAAGCAAGTCAAAGTTACTGAGTAAACAGTGGATTTGGAAATATATGCAATTAAAGAATTTTTGTATTATGAAAATTTGCCATTTCAAGGTAACGGCCCACTAAAGAACTGTGAAAACACATTGTATTTTATATGATTTGTTGTAATTCCATGTTGGTAAAAAAATATATATAAAAAACATGATTACCAGTAATATATTCAACAGCTAGTAAGATATAGCATGCAACCATACATCCTGACTGACTGGCGTAGCGCAGGTGGTAAGTTGTGAACTAGGAAATTAATGTATGCTGTGTTGTGCTGGTTCGGGGCTAGATGTATGCAAATATTTTTTACATATTTCTTCCTCATATTTTCATTTTCTGACAGGTTTAAAGACTTTCATATTACTTTGATAGATGTATAATATTTGATGCTATATAAATATTAGTGAACATCCTCTAGGGAGTGAGTTTATTTGGTTTCCACCTCACTTGGAGTGAAATATGCACTTTGCTGTTTGAAATCTTGTATTTTACACATTTTAAAGACTCTACTACTGGACAGTAACATTGTTTGAGGACGAATGACCTTTGAGTTTTACTAAAAAGTGAGACTGATGGAATAATGTTTGCCTTATATGAAGGCATATTTAATTACATATCACACTCTAACAGTTGCTGTGCTTATCGACTGAACATGCAACTTTCCTAAAAGCCTTTTTTAATAGATATTGAAGTTCTTTCTTTACTTATGTAGACACTATACCACAGACAGCATATAAACAACAGAAATGTACGAATTTCACCTTGACCATTGTAATTCCAGAACCTGATGCTGCCCACATCTGTCATTTGAGCACACTGTGACCACACACAGCATGTTGAGGCACATTTCTCATATGCACAAGCTGCACCGTTTGTGAGCATTCAGCCTCACGGTGGATTCAAAATGTTGATCATACACATTCACCATGTGCCACCAGCCTTGGATAGTCCAGAGATGTCACTCAAACTACACAAAGATGTAGACACCCATGCATGAGCAGTGCCAATGTAACAGAGGGTGTAGGATGGCCAATCAGTTCCAGTAGAATCACAAGGAAGGAAACACACTACTTGTGTTGACTGTAATTCTGCCATGCCTAAAAGGTCAATTCAGAAGTCTGATTGTAACTGCAGTGTTACTTTGTAACAGGAGGTACTCTCATGACAAGAAGATTTCACATGTCTTGGAGCGAAAAAAAGAGATGATGTTCGGATGAGGTACTGTTGATGACTGGCCTCGCTCTGGCACCCAAAGGCTAACACAGCAGCTGAAGACTACTATGTACGGATTTAAGCTTGGAGAAACCCTGAGACAAACACCATGAAGAATAATGATTTTTGTGCAGCCACAGGACATTATGTTTTCACTCAAACTGTATGTAATAAGCTGCATGACAATGTCCAAGGTGAGGTTTAGCTTTGACACCTAGACATCATGCAGCATGGTACAGGTGGCCCCAGCAGCACGCTGAATGGACTTGTCAGAATTGGCATAAAGTGCTATACACAGATGAGACTGATATCTGCCTTCCACCAGTCAATTGCCAGAGACTTTTTGGAGGCATCCTGTACAGCATGAAAATATTCCACATACCACCCAGTGAGTGCAGCAAGGTGCAGGCTCCCTGATGTTTTCAGGTGACATTGTGTGGGTCCACTGTATACTACTCGTGGTTGTAGAAGGCAATCAAATGGCTATACAGTAAGGGGAACTGTCCTCCAATGTATAGTGCAACCATATTAGCAAGGGAATCGTCTTAATGGACCATAATTCTCATGCACATCTTGTGAATGCATTCCTTCATGATAACATCGCAAGAATAGAATGGCTACTTATTCTCCAGACATAAACACTATCAAACATGCCTGGGATAGAATGAAACTTTCACTCTGCAGCGGAGTGTGCACCGATATGAAACTTCCTGGAAGATTAAAATTGTGTGACCTTTTCCTTTTGCGGGCAAGCGCTCTACCGACTGAGCTATCCCGACACGACTCACTATGCCGCCTCACAACTTTACTTCTGCCAGTACCTCACCTCCTACTTTCCAAACTTCACAGAAGCTGTCCTGCGAATCTTGCAACACTAGCACTCCTGGAAGAAAGGATATGGTGGAGACATGGCTTAGCCACAGCCCAAGGGATGTGTCCAGAATGAAACTTTCACTATGCAGTGGAGTGTGTGCTGATATACGCAAGGTTTGCAGGAGAGCTTCTGTAGTTTGGAAAGTATGAGGCGAGGTACTGGTGGAAGTAAAGTTGTGAGGCGGCATCGTGAGTCGTGTCGGGATAGCTCAGTCGGAAGAGCGCTTGCCCGCAAAAGGAAAAGGTCCTAGGTTCAAGTCCCAGTTCCAGCACACAATTTTAATCTGCCAGCAAGTTTCATATCAGTGCACACTTTGCTGCAGAGTGAATGTTTCATTCTGGAAACATTCCTTAGGCTGTGGCTAAGCCATGTCTCCACCATATCCTTTCTTCCAGGAGTGCTAGTCTTGCAATTTTTCTCAGGAGAGCTTCTGTGAAGTTTGAAAAGTAGGAAACTTGGTACTGGTGGAAGTAAAGTTGTGAGGCGGCATTGTGAGTCATGTCAGGATAGCTCAGTCGGTAGAGCGCTTGCCCGGGAAAGGCAAAGGTCCCACGTTCAAGTCCCTGTTCTGGCACACAATTTTAATCTGCCAGGAAGTTTCATGGCTGGGATAAATTGAAAAGAGCTGTTTTTGGACAAGACGACCCACCAAACAAGCTGCGGGATCACCCTGAATTGCCATTAGGGAGTGTGACAATTTGGACAAACAGTATCTTCATGTCTAGTGGACAGTATGCCATGATGAATACAGGCAAACATCAGTGCAAGATGACGTGTTACTGAGTATTGGGGTACTCATGTATGCTGCAATCTGGAACACAAAGTCAGGTTGTCTAGGTTATTGTTGTACAACCTGTCAATTTCTATTTTCATGTGCATAAAGAGAAGTGTAAATCCTACAGTATGAAATCTTTCTTTCTGATGCAAGACAATCCAGTTTGTTATGTACAGGGGCAAAATTAATGTGATGTGGCTGTTGTTACAGGAAAAGCTTAGGAATAAAATCCCTGTGCTGTTCTTACTTTATATTTAGTGCTTCAATATAGATAGTGCATATCGGCCAACTCTTCATTTTAATAAATTTATTCACATTGATGTGTGTCACGGTTAATGTACAACTTACACTGACAGAAAAACAAACCTGAGACAGAACCAAGCAGTGCTGAATGAAAACTTGAGTATGAAGAAACATTAGTGATTAACTTCATAAAACTGGGGTTTACAGTCATATAGACTCTGTAATAGGACACCATATTTGCCAATGAAGAACAAACAAAATATGACTTTGGAAAGTATTTTTGTGCCAACTGACTCCATGCACATGTGAACTGCATGCAAGAACATTCGTGTGGCATTATATCTTAAAGATACAGAATAATATTTTCACTCTGCAGCAGAGTGTGTGTGCTGATATGAAACTTTCCTGGTGGATTAGAGCTGTGTGCTGGAACTGGGATTTGAAAAGGGGACTTTTGCCTTTTGCGGGCAAGGGCTCTACTGACTGAGCTTTACTGGCTTGCTTCATGGTCCATCCTCACAGCTTTACCTGGAAAGTAGCAGAAGTAAAGCTGTGTGGACCGTGATGCATGCCAGAATAGCTCAGTCAGTAGGGCCCTTGCCCATGAAAGGCAAAGGTCCCAGATTCGAATCGTGGTTCGGGCATACACTTTTAATCTGACCAGAAAGTTTTACCTTGAGGATTTGACAATGATTTTGTTTAATTAAATTTATACAATTTCACAATGTATGGACCTTTGTGTTCATTTAATGTTGCTATGTTCTTGCTGTAAAAAGGTGAAATTGTAATGATGACATATACAAATGTTAGATAATTTTAAAAGTATGATATATCCCAATGTAAAATTTTTTGAGGACCATTTAATATGGCCATTAGGTCAGAACAGGAACTGTGAATTAAATTATGTCTACAGTTAATGGTGTATATTATGTAATTAGAAATGTGCATTACTGTTGTCAATAGCTACAAATGCAAGTGAACAGAGCTAATATGTTTCCAAACATGACAAACAGTATTTACTGCTTGCATTTGTACAGTTTTAAAGATATTTTTACAGCAATACAGACAGAAAGGTGGGGTAGGAAATCAAATGAAATATAATCCATTTGTCATGAGTCAACAGAGATCAAAGGTGTCTCATACCAAAATTCAGAGCAAATGTCTGAACAATTTCCAAAAGTTTGACGATTTTGTTTGGGTTCATTGTGTACATAACAGTAGTTAAAGCCAGCAATCAACAGTATTGACTGCTGTTCTAGAAATTTTGAATTGTGATTAAGAATATCTGTGCTGTTTCAGTTAGCTGATAGAGATGCATCTGTTTTGCGACTGAAGCAAGCTCTGTATTTCTCTGTTCAGTGTATTCTTTTGGTTGAGAAAACCTTTTCTATGCAGCTTTAGCTTCTTTTCTCTCTTCTTCAGTGCTGTATTTTTTAGGAGGCATGTTTAAAAGAAATTATGTGAAGACATAATTATTATTTAAAACAGATTATTGTCAATGTAAACAAATGTTCATCTTCTCCCCTGACATGCTTAATTTGAGTTCAGTCTTAAATCGTTTCAATCTTATGTATGTCAGTTGGTCGCCGATAGCTATTATAAACACTTTTGCAGGTAGAAATAGCAAGAAAGTAATGTTTTGTGCTAGAGTTGATCAATATTCATCACAGTTAGACAGACATTGGTGTTTAGTGGGAGACATCGATGTTCTTACATCAGTGTTAAGTTCTTTAAAACATCAACACATCGGTGGTATGAATACAATATAGGACCATCAGCATCTCCATCCTGAAGATTCAACTGGATTCTCTAACAAAGCCATGAACAAAATAGGTATATATAAATCTGTATTCGGTATTTTACTCGATATCTTTGTCCAGTTGAAACATATTTCTGCCACTCACAGTAATAGCATCAGTCTAAAAATAATTTTCAAAATTCATTCTAGCACCAATGTCTATCTAACAGCAACGAATATCAATCAACTCCAACACACAGCATTACTCTCTTGCTGTTACTTCATGGAAAAACATTTATAATAGCTATCAGCGATGAACTGACATACGTAAGCTGTAAAACTGCTTACAGAACTAGACAACAGCTCTGCGCATGCGCAGTTCTATTGGCGACAAACTGACACACACTCAAGTCGCTAATTCATAAGATGAGTAAGAGTAATCACAACGTAAACCAATGCAAACTTATGTGCTGTATGGAAACAAATTTTATTTGCAGGCAGCTATCACATTATTTCCTTCTATTTCTCTAGGTAAATAAATGGCACAATAATGACATCTAAATAGAGTAAATAATATTTACATTCATGATATAAACCATGTTAGCAATTATTATAAACACTGTTAGTACAATAGTAAAAGATTAAATGAGTGACAGTGCATGCATAAGTGAATGTAAAAGAAAACAAAGCTCATGCAAGTAAAATGTAAAATTTTACACCAGTGCTGCCACCACAGTGTAAAAGTTTCCCCCTCACCAAAAGCACAAAGGTATGCAGCTATCTGAACTTCATCCAGGCAGCCAACATGCTGCAACTCCTCTCCACTTCAAGGATGTTATTACCAGTTAATATGCTGTAATGGACACGCAAATTATGTAAATAACAAATCTGTCAGAGAATACAGTAACTGACTATTAACTAAATGGAAATGAAAATGTTCAGAACGTGCCCATCTTCAAATCGTAAAATGTACATGCACTTTAAAAGGTGTGATGGGGTTTAGAATAAGTTCAAAAGCTAGGAAGGAAGAATGGCAAGAGGAACGAAAAGAGAGAAGTGGGGAAGGGCGGGAGGGGATGACATATTGATAATAGATATACCTTCAACCAATGTAAATAAATAATTTACTTTAAATCAAATCAACTGTGATTATCACATCTTAAGAGTGCCAGTCCTATAGATAAATTTTGCTTACAGAATGTAGTAGTTACTGTATTGAAGATCCCTCTATCAACAAGGTGGAAATTTTTGGGTGCTGCCATATGGAAAATAGGAGTAGCAGATCTTTGCACCGCTAGGTGGCGAGAGCTGCATAACTGATGAGTCAATGTGCAGATAGGAATTCAGATGGGAGGACGTGTTGTGTGTCCACAGTGATTTATGTAATACTCTGTGTTTGCTGTGTGGCGATTTTGCGATGGATCTGTGAACAGAACAGAGTATGTGTATCAAATTTTGTGTGAATCTCAGGAAACATGTTACGGGGACCCATGCAATGATTCAACAAGTGTTTGGGGCACAGAGCATGAGCCATAAGCATGTGTTTGAGTGGCATCCTCGGTTCTCAGCCGGCTGTACAGACGCTGAAGATGCTCACACTGGAAGGCCCGTTAGCTACACAATGCCAGACATTGTTGCCAAACTTAAAAAAATTGCTTCTTGCAGATCAACATCGAACCATTCAAGACCTTGCAGATGAAGTGGTTATTGGTTATGGGACATGTCAACAAATGTTGAGTCACCACAAAATTTGTGCTAAGGATCTTGACTGCTGATCAGAAGGTGCAGCATGTTAAAGTGAGTAGGGACCTTTGTCAGACCATATCTGATGAGCCAATCTTCTTGTCACGAGATATCATCAGTGGGAAGAACTGAATTTACAGTTATTACCCAGAGAAAAAGCAACAATCGTCCCAACGGAAGAGCCTGGGCACTGCAAGACCCAGAAACGAAAGACAAATGAAGAGTATACCAAAGGAATTGAGCAAAAAGAATTTGTCCCACCCAACCAAGCAGTGAATTCCACATACGACCCCATGACTTTTGTGACAGCTCCTCAAAAACATGTGGTAGCAACAGCACAAACTTTGGTGTCAAGGGAACTGGCTGCTGCATCATGACAACATGCCCTGTCACATGTTCTTGCTCATCAGGACCTTTTTGGCAGAAAACATGGTGGTTGTAACACACCCACCATACTCATCAGATTTGGCATCTTGTGACTTCGCGCTACTCCCAAAACTGAAATTCACGTTGAAAGACCGTAGGTTCGACACTTGGAGAGGATTCAGAAAGCATTGCTGGCAGTGCTAAAATCCCTCAAAGAACAGAACTTTCATAAAACGTTTTACCAGTGGCTGATGTGCTGGGACCGGTGTGTATGTGTGGGTGGGAACTACTTTAAGTGTGATGGTGACCCATTAATCCGAAGGCAAGGTTTTCAACAAATGGCAGCACCAGCCCCGAAAAATTTGGATAGCACCTCATAAAATAAAAATATTTAAAAAAATGTTGATATATCAGCACAGAACAAACTCAGCAAAGTAGACAGTCTGTATCTTTTGTAAAATTATATATATATATATATATATATATATAAAAAAATAAAAAAGAGATGACTTACCAAAAGGACCGGCTCGTCGAGAGAAACAAATAAAATCAAATAAAATAAAATAATAAAATAACTGTGATTTTATTTGTTTCTCTCGACGAGCCGGTCCTTTTGGTAAGTCATCTCTTTTCTATTTTTATTTTTATTTATCCCACCGGGAAAGTTTCCCTCTATAATTTATATATATATATATATATATATATATATATATATATATATATATATATATATATATATATATATATTTTTTTTTTTTTTTTTTTTTTTTTTTTTTTCTCCATACCTTACAGTTCCTACCTCTGTATCCCAAACCTCGCCTGATTTGAGTGGTGTGTGAATGTGTGATCGTGTGTGTGTATATGTGTGTGTGTGTGTGTGTGTGTGTGTGTGTGTGTGTGTGTGTGTGTGGTCTTGTGCACTTGCAGTGTACATAAATTATTTTACTTTATTTTATTTTATTTTCTCCCCTCACCCGCCTCCCCACTCCATTCCTAAGCTGCATCTCGTTATTCCCATCTAACCCATCCCCACCACCGTGACGTAACCTTTCTATCCCCTCCCCCTCCTCTCCCCTCCCGTCCCCGATTCGCTGCAGAGCGTGATTCGAAGTGTGGCAGTCGGAGGTGATGGTTGTATGACTGTGTTGTGTGCCTGTGTGATTGCGTGAGTGCTCTATTTCTGAAGAAGGCCATGGCCGATAGCTGAATGTGTTGTATGTGTGTGTCTTTTGTATGTGCCTGTCGCAGCTCGTCGCCACGTCTTTGCGGTGAGTAGTAAACTGTCCTCACTATATTATTTATTCCAACCTGGACTTTCCATTATTATATTTTGTAAAATTATATAGACACATTTCCTATGCCTATGTTTATAATAGTCTGTATCAGATTTCTAGAAAAAGAATAACTGAAAAAATTGGGAAACATATGAAAGTACTTTTTACTATCCAAAAGCGTCAATTGAAGTCCACGATAAGACCTGCTGGCTTTGACCAATGACGTCATATCCGAGTTAAAGACAATAGTTTGCTTACAAGCAGAACATAGATTATAGATTACGATTTTGTCTTTAAAAAGTGGTCTGTAGCTTCTATCTGATGGTTGAGTGTAGGTTAACGGAGAGGTTTTTTCTTTTTTAATTTGGCAAGTGATCGTCTTAGGCATGAATTTTTGGGCTGAGACCTGTGATCGATGGTATATTCTACTGAGGTAATTTGTAATTTATGATAATCACAGATTATTTATTATCTATGACACATAAGTATTACAATATTATCCTGTATGTTTATAAATATAATAATAATATGGTTTTCTGTTCCGCAGGACCCACTTGAGGAGTAAGACCCCAAATGGCCATGGAACAAGTCAATACAGGAAGTTTACCACAAGAATGGTAACAAAAAAATTTTAAGTAGTTCCATGCACACGACAATCTTAAAACTAAGTGTGTGTGTGTGGGGGGGGGGGGGGGGAGCTTAATTGTTTAATTTTTCTAGTTTTCTGTTGTTAGTGTTTGTTATGCTAGTTGGTGTATCTACATAGTGTATCTTGAGAGACTCGAATATGACGTCACTGGTCAAAGGTGATGGCTTATATCGTGGTCTTCAATTATGCCATCCAATTTTGCATGAACTCAAAATCAAACTTGCAATTCAAACAAGGGATATGCATACAGTAATTCTTTTTTGTTTTGTTTATTATGGACCTGGAAAACTCTGCAAGGAAAAAATCAGGACAACTACAAAGGAAAGTCAGAAAATTCGAACAAAGAGCAAAAAATCATAATTTTTGTAGGAACTCACAATAATAACTGACAATAGGAATGACATATATATTTTGTTTGAGTGGTGAAAGTTTAGTTTTTTATACACTACAAGCTAGTATATGGTGGATGGCGTTACAACAAAATTTGACAGCTAACTATGACTGTTGGTAAGCATAGCAGGGAGAAGGTAAAAAGTCTCAATCAGCGGCTTGGCCTAATGTATTTATGTGATGTGAAGCAGCAGTGTTGGCAACAGTCACCATGGATGCTGGGATGAATGGCGGCACATAATGTTTACAAGATGTGAAAATGAATGTGTTAACATCACGTTTGATTGATTTTATTTTTGAAATGAATTACACCGTTCGAATGTAGAGGATTGCACACTACAAAACTACGTTTCTCCACATGCACTGTCTTTCTGTTCAGATGTAACACTTTGTTTTGTGTAAATTGAAATACGTGTGTGTTTCTCAAATGATACGAATTACAATATTTCTCCAATGTTCATAATTTGGTAAAACACTTGCAACAATTTAATCTGTACTCTTCGGTTCCTGCCAAACCACATCCTTTAATATCATGACATATTTGTAAAAATAATATTCGTTGATGTACCCTTGTACAGTCAGTAATTGAATTACTGTATACACTATAGGCTACTCGAAATGTACTATGTTGCCAACCTAACACTGCTACGGACACACCGCGATGCTACCCATGCCGCTGATCGAGACTTTAGCCCAGGGAGAATGAGATGTAATGAGAAATGGGGGTGGAAGAGACGGACAGAGGGAAGAGGAGATATATCGAGAAGGGTGAGGGGATTGGTTGAGGAATGGAGGAATGGGGAGGAGGTGATGGCAGAGGGGAGAGAAAGAGAATGATAGAAGGGGAATAGGTGATGAACGAGTGAGAGGAAATAGACAAAGACAGGGGCAGGAGAAAAGGGTGATGGGGTAGGAGCAGGTAAACAAACATAGGGAAAAGGAGTAGATGGACTAATGGGAGACCAAAATAAATACTTATAGTAGAAGGAGATGGACAGAGACAGAGAGGATGGATAGAGGGGAGGGATAGAGGGGAGGGGAGTGGGGAGGAAGTAGAGGTAGATATGAGGGGAGTGGGAGATGAACAGAGAGAGAGGAGGAGATAAAGAGAAGAAAGAAGATGGACAGGGAGAAGGGACGAAGAGATGGGAAGACAGAGAATGGAAGAGGAAATTGACTAAAAGGAAACTGAAATAAAGAATAGATATTCCTGCTGTATTAAAGCAATTTAAATCACTTAAAAGTAAGTCTTCTAATCCAGATTGTATACCAATTGGGTTCCTTTCAAAATATGATGATGCAACAGCTCAATACATAGCTATCATATACAACCACTCGCTCAGCCAAAGATCCATACCCTAAGACTAGAAAGTTGCACAGGTTACTCTAATATTTAAGAAAGGCAATAGGAGTGATCTGCAAAATTACAAGCCTAGATATTATTGATGCCAGTTTGCAGCAGGATTATATAACAGACACTTTCCTCAAACTTTATGAAATACCCTCGAAGAGAATGATCTATTGACCCATAGTCAACACAGATTCAGAAAGTATCGGTTATTGTGAAACACAGCTAGCTCTTTACTCATATCAAGTGATTATTTCTATCGACAAGGGATCTCAAATCGATTCTATATTTCTAGAAGACCTTTGACACGATACCTCACAAGCGTCTTATTATAAAATTGCATGTTTATGGAATGTCACCACAGTGCGCGATTGGATTCGTGATTTTCTGTGAAAGGACACAGTCCGTTGTAATTGACGAAAAATCATATCTGGCAGTCCCCAGGAAAGTGTTATAGGATTCCTACTGTTCTGTAACTTTATAAACAATTGAGTAGACAATGTAAGCAGCTCTCTTAGATTGTTCATGGATGATGCTGGTGGTTAATTAAGTCACCAAAAGATCAAAAGCAATTCAAAATGATTTAGATAAGATATCTGCATGGTGAAAAAACTGACAATTCACCCTGAACACGCTAATGAAAAATGTGAAGTCATCCATATCTGCTAAACCTGAAAAGAAATCCACTAAACTTCATTTTCAAATCTACAGGTCATAAATTCAAATAAATACTTAGAAAAAACGATTATGAATTACTTAAATTGAAAAGAACACACAGAAAATATTGTAGGGAAGACGAACCAAAGGCTACATTTCACTGGCAGTACACTTAGAAGATGCATCAGTTCTACTAAAGAAAAAAATCTACACAACACTTGTGCATTGAAATTTGGAGTATTGCTGTCCATTATGGGATCTAAATCAAGTGGGACGATTTAGAGAAAGTTCAGAGAAGGCGAGCTCATTTTGTATTATCATGATATACTGGTAGGGGGCGAGTGCCATGGAAATGATGCACGAGATGGGGTGGAAATCATTGAAAGAAAGCTGTGATTTGTTGCAGTGGGATTTATTTGAGAAATTTCTTTCACCAACTTTCTCTTCCAAATGCACACATATATTGTTAGCACTCACAGGAAGACATGATCATCACAATAAAGTAAGATAAATCAGATCGAAAACTGAAAGATTTAGGTGTTCCTTTCCTCCCCACAGTCTTAGAGAATGGAAGTGTAGAGAAATATCATAAAAAGGGCTTGATGAATCCTCTGCCATACACTGCAATGTGAGTTACAGAGTGTACTGCCAGGCCTTTAGTTAGTAAATATATAAAACAGATACAAAGTAGGTTGCTATTAGACAGAAAGTTGGCTATGACACAGTCAAAAGGTACAATCCCGTTTGGCCTAGAATCTTGGGAAAAGCATTGAAAACCTGTCAGAATGGCTGGACAGAGATTAAATGCCATTCCTGCAGACTGAGTCCTCTGCTTTAAGAACTACATAACTACCTTTCGAACAGACCAGTTGAACATGATATTTCTCAAAGATACCACCCCAGCATCTACAGACTGATGATTAATCACAAAAAGTGAATCGCACGGATCAATATTGATCCTGTGTTTGTTGTATATAAACTATATTCCATCATACATTCTAGAAGCAGAAATGGTTCTGCAAGTATTTCAAACAAGCTAAATAAATTAACTTCAATACTTCAAAATGTAAATAACATTTTCTTGAATACTCACATTTGGTTATCTACAAATGCCATGTCAATGAACTTAGATAGAACAGAATTCAGGCAGGTCATACCAACCACACAATTAGAAATCAAGAATATAAAAATATGACAGTTTGCAACTCACTGCAAAGACGTGGCAACATGCTGCAATAGGCACATAAAAAAGACACATACATACAACACTTACAGAAAGCCTACTTTAGAAATAGGAACATTGATACAATCTCCGGCTGCCACAGATGAAGAAGGCCATGGGCAATAGCCGAAAGTGTTGTATGTCGTGTCCTTTTATTTTCCTGTCATGGCTCATCATCACTTATTTTTCGATGAGTTGTAAATTGTCCTATTACTATACTGTTAATTCCAAATTGAACTTTCCATTATTAGATTTTACACAATTAGAAATAGGCTACTTCATGAAGATAAATCAATAAAACACTATGAAAAATAATGGCTTTCAGTATGTTGTTATGATGCCGGTAATGTGAAGGAAAACCGCCAGCTGGGGATCTTACTTACAGGACACCCTGTTGAGTTCCTTGATCCATCATTTCCTTGGTGCCTCACTTGCTTTATAGTATGAATGTGATAACAAAGAAAGACTTAAAAACTAAGGAAAATCGGAACATTGTAACAACAGATTAGAAGCTTTTGATATGTAGGCCTATTTTGCAAGTCAAAATTTCATACAATTATTTCAAAATGTGTGAAAAATTACCATGAAGCTATATGAAGTGTAATGTTTATATTTCATTAAGCAGCAGATGAATGATCTCTTATTGGTCAGTAAATGTATCCATCAATTTGTTTTGAGAACACTGAAATATCAACCACAAAGTAATCTTAAACAGAATAGGCCTATTACGCTCATATTATCTTGTTTAAATGACGGCAGAGAATTTTATATATGTTAATAATATCCTCAAATACTTACCCAAATAAAAATCTTCATTTTTCCAGTATTTACCACCCATGGCACATTTTTCTGTTGTATTGAATCTTGATTCCAGAGCACCCAAAGCCCCTTTACTAACAACATAGCCTGCTTGGCCAATATTATACAACTGACCCCAGAACGTCAATGCATGGCCCAAATAATGAGGGTTTCTATAGTCGAGTGGAGCTACATAGTATCTCAAGTTTTCTGGTATGACAAACATGTCATCAGGAACAAAGAGAACCCACTGCATTTGATCTCTGTACTTCTTCCATATGTGCCGAATACAATCACACAAAAAATGCCACGAATTTTTAGGTTTAAACTGTACAACTGGAAAATCGTCAAACTCACGAGTACTGAAAAATATTAAGTGGTTACATTTTTTACCCCAAGTGTCCTGCAAAGCATTCGCATTTTGCACTTTTTTCATAAATACCGCACATATAATGGACACATGCTTATTTAGATAGTCAGCTTCTGAAAGTTTTGTATCGTTTCCGTAACTAACTTCATCATAATCCAATGAAAAACGAGATAAAAGTTTCTTTGTCAACCAGTTCTTGTACGGGTGTATGACAGTTAGGCTAAGTGAAAAACGGTTTATGGTATAATCCTCTTCCACTTTCATTAATGAAAACGCTATATTCATACCAATTAGAAAACCAATCAGGAACACTATATTTTTGTAGCTGCAGACACTGGACATAATGACAGTTTCTGATTATCATTCGCCCAAAAATATATAAAAATACTTTAATATCTTACATGTATGCCTCGTAACACATTACTTATCTACACCAGTTCGTAAACACACGAACTGACACGACACCTAAACGGTTTCGTCATAATTCCCAACATATTAACATAACAACTATTCTTTCAAATTCAAATGCTACAAAGTTTACAAACACGTTTGACACTACATGTCAAAATTATTACACACGAAAGATATAACCATAGGGTAGATATATTGATGTCTCTACTTTTGTATTAAGATCATTGGATATCACCAAAGATCTTATAAAAATAACAACACTCCCTATCGCTCCTTATAGCGCTGCTGTTGCAGGCATAATATGAATCTTCGGCCAGCCGCCATGATAAGTGGCGAGTATCAGAGAGGTACTAGAGTTATTAGGAGATAAATCGTGTATTATATACAAGGAAGTTGATTATATAGCTACTGTGATATACAGTTGTTAGTCACATCTGTACTGTTTGACTTTAGCAGTCAGTGATCTCTATACTGACTGCATACATGAAGAACGATGGTGATGTTTTAAGGGAACCACACCATGGTTCAGGTCATGGAGGCTCCTTTTACCTCCATGGTTCAGCTCGAAAAAATCTATTTTCGGTTTTCAAAGTATTTTGATAGATTAAGGTTTTATTTTGCTGGATTTTTTCAGAGCATTTAATGAGCATTTTCCTACCATGTGTGTGGTATATCAAATATTTGGGAGATGGTGACAGTAAGGTATACAACAATGTGGTGAACGTTTGGGAACAAGGCCAAGAAAACTAACTGTTGATATGAGAGGAAAAAATATAAGAAGATGGAAAATTGTTGACCAGACAGGGTCGGTTAACTGCAACGAAACAAAAAACTTGCAAGATACTATGGGCAGACAATTAGGAGAAATAAAGAAAATCTGGAGGCAATGAAGACAGATGTTTGCAAGTCATGAATTGTGTCCATCAGGAGAAAATTCGTAGTGCAAATACAAAAGGGCTCAGGCAACTCAATTCTCTTAGTCTCACCAGCATTCTCTACCTGCTGATGTTATTACAGCAATGAAACCTATTTTCAGAGACTTTGCTCATTCTGACCTTCTAAGGAAATGTCTGCATGGGCAGACACAGAACCCAAATGAATGTTTCAACAGCATAATTTGGAAACGCCTTCCTGAAACTGTATTTGTAGGCATGCATACAATGAAACTAGGAGTTCGTGATGCTGTTATGGCATTCAGTTGTGGTAATGTTGGAAAGTGTTGGGTACTGAAAAATCTGGGAATTAATCCTGGTGCAAATATGATCACTGGGCTGCAACATTACGATAAAATGAGGATAGCCAATTCCGACTGGTCTTCATCTCATATGGCCAAGAAAGCAAGACAAACATCCGAAGGTGAAAAAGAAGCTGGGAGACTTGCTAGAGACCAAAGAAGGGCCATCATATGCAGCAAGACAGTTTTATATTAACTGTAAGTAACAAATTTCAAAAGTTTTTTTCTTTAATGTCAATTTCCTGCAAACTAAAATTTTCAGCACATGTTCCCCATTATATCAGAAACTATCACAGTTAAATGAATGAAATTTTCAGAGACTCTGCATAACATAAAATATTACCTCTGGTACTACATTCATTTGTATTCTCCCATCAGGATGTTGACAAAAATATTTTCTGCAGATAAAACTTAATATTTTCTGTTAATAAATTAAAAAAAGGGTACAGTAGATTTTAGTACAGTTGACTTAATTAGCATCATGTTTTTTTCAGAAATGGGTCAAATACTTGCCTAAATTAACGTGGGTTAGATAGGGAGTGTGTGGCCCCCTTAAGGGTTAGATCGAAACCAATGAAGTGAGTGTTTGTAATTCGCAACAAGCTGAACAGGGAAAGTTAAGCACCAGGTGTCAGTCGCCTTCGCTCAATTCTAGGCGAAATGACACATCTTGTGAATCAATGAAACAGGTTCAAGAGTGAACACTAAAAGTTCTGGATGTCGTTGTAGTGGTTGATATGTGCAAAACATTGGTGTGGTTCGTGATAGAGAGGCAGTCCAATGAAATAGGTTCTTCGCCCTTCCCATGAATTGGGCATAGGATGTCCTTCAGTACTGAGAATTCTCCAGTATACATTACCACCATTTGGAATACAGCTAATACAGTAGCTGAATAGGACCGTTCACACGAAGAGGGGACTTTTCTTAATTTTTTTTTCTGAGAAGACGACAGGAGGACGATGTCTTTGGGAGAAAAAGTGATCTTCAATTACAACGAGCATTTTCACTTGAATTGTGAATAAGCAGAAGAGTCGTATCTGGGTGTCACAAAATACTTGCATAATACAAGGAAAGGAACTACAATTAAATAATAAGATGTCATTGCACTTTTTGTGTGGGTAATTATCAGCCATCATCATCATCATTATTATTATTATTTATACATTTCGTCTTCTAAGGAGCACGTGAAACCATTAGTTAGCACTAGTTTTCTTGACTTTCCTATTCTTAGTTGCAGATTCCTTTCTGTCGGGGTTTTGGTTGGAACTTATGAGAGTTGATTTTCTGTCTGTATGCAATCTGTGCTGTTTGTAGTGTGACAATACTGAGTTGCAAGAGGTCATTTTAGATTTCTGTTAGCCAAAGTGTCCTGGTTAGGCGAGTTCCTTTGATGATAAGGAAGATTTTCTTGGTCATTCTAGAGGCTTCCATTCTAGCTAAATGCCCATGGAATTTCTATCGTCTTTTTTGTGCAACTGATGTGAAACGATCAGTCCTTGAGTACAGCTCCTTGGAGCTTTTATGTATCCAGATACCATCTTGAATATTGGGTACAAATATTTTCCTGAATATCTGCCTTTCCATTTTCTCAATGTCATTGATGTTGATGGTTAACGATGATGTTTCAGTTACGTAGAGTGCTTCTGAAAAAAATGACTGTGATCATGGTGAAGATTGGCTTGAGTGGATCACGATTTCTTATTGTATGTCTTGTGCTGTTACCAGGAATGGAGTGTTGGGGTATCAGAACAGTAAGAAGCGAATTTCTATTTTAATTTCATTTAATTTAATTTTCTATTATTATTAAAAAAAGGAGAGAGAAAAATATTACTAATAATAATAATAATTGACAATTATTAATTAATGTTGTGAAAAACAAATCATCTGTGGAACTAAAAGAAAAAAAGTGGAAGAGCAGTATCTTTGCTTTTTAATTAGCAGTGTCTTGTCTTGATTTCTCGAGCAGTTAGTAGTGATGAGCTGTCTCATTTTTTTCTTCTATGTAAAATTTTCAGTTGACATGTAAATGTTTTTACAAAAATACAAATCCTTTTCAAGAGTGAAAAGTTTCGTCTTAGTTCATTACTTCGGCCTTAAAGTGAACCACTTAATGACCCTGAGATGTGACGAAGCAATCAACAATAAGAAGACATTCTGAAAACTGTCGGTATTTTTTTTATATGAGTTTATTCTACGGTTTCTCTGAAGTTTATTAATATTGACTGCAGTTCTTCTTTGCTAAGTTTCATTAACAACAATTTAAAATATATATATAAAATGATATATTTCACAATAGAAAGATGTTCCACAATGGCGCCCAACGGGGTGGCCAAGTATGGTATTAATTACTAATCGATGTAAATTTTTTTTTACTTTTCCATGTATCGTACTTTATGGAGCCAGAAATAAAAGGATATAAGGATGAGATCGACTCAGGTAACGGGAAAGGAATGCACAAATAACAACGAAAAGCGGTATTAAGAAGACAACAAAAGGTAGGAGAAGATAATCTATTATATATATACTGGTGCTTCCATGGTGGAAGAGGTGTCCTATCTATACTCCAACTCGAAAGAAATTTTCATTAACAATCTTTCTGGTAGTAAAAAAAAACTAACAATTTTTTGAAATTTCTCTTTCCACCTAGCTTCAATAGTTACTCAGAATTAACGTAGTTTGATGGTGTAACATCACGTAGTTGCTGATGTAGCTTGAGTGTTAATCTAAATTTATCCTAAAATTAACTTCTTGTGGGATATAAGGCATGAAATTGGTTTTAAGTGTTCAATTGTGATCGTTGAAGCGTTTTTTTTATATAGTGGTTTGAGGAAGGGAATGGTCATTGTTGCCGAGGCCTTAAGTGAAAGTTTGCCAAAATGTCCGATAAACGTGAACAGTGTGAACTATCAGGAAAATCTTCTAGCAGTGATGGCGAAGTTAGTTTTGATAATCAGTTAGTCCAAAATCCCGAATTACAGATCCCAGCCTTAAATTATGAATCCAATGGTGATAACAATACCCCTTTCATATCAAACAATGACCCAATGATGAATCCTCTGTTAGATTCAAATATATCGATAAGTATAGAATCTTCTGGAGTATCAGAGCAATTGTGTGGGGCTGATGATGAAGCTTCACAAAACGCCCACACAATTGAATTTAATAACTGGCAGACCCCCACTTCTTCAAAGGCACAAACCGTGCACCCGGCAGAGATAAAAATTTCAGATAACAGCCGAGTAGAGACGGAAAATAAATCTTCGTCAGAAATGTACACTCTTTTTAACCGAATAATGGAACTAATAGACAAACAGTCACAAAGTTTGCAAATGAAAATGGACAAACAATCGGAGCAAATAAACAAACAATCGGAACAAATAAACAAACAAACAGACAAACAATTAGAACAAATGCAACATTTACGAACTGAAGTACAGGCTACCAAGGAGTCTGTTAAAAATTTACAAACACATGTCACGCAAATGCGAGCTGACATACAACAGGAAGTAAATGAAATCAATGTTAAATTTGAGGCTTTAAATGTTAGGCAAAACCGTTTGAGCACTCAAGTAGATCACATTCCCAAGGATTGTGAAAGTTTAAAAGCAGCAAAACAAATGGTCGAAGGATCCATAAGCTCGATTGAGCAAAGAGTAGACGAGCTGAGCGAGGGGTACAAACCGTTAGCCGATAAAATGGAACAGCTAACACGTGAAGTAGGATCTTTAAAGGTAGAACAAAAGAATTCCAACATAGAATTACAAGAGATAAAAAAGCAAATGCAAGGCGATGAATGCGACAGTAGCACTTCAGGGCATCGGAATTGTAGAGAGGAAGTGGAAAAATGGGTAAGTGAAAAAGGGGAACAAATACTGCGGGAAATAAAAAGGGAAGTTGGCAGTATGACCCGTCAGATTTACGGAGAAAACACACCGGCTCAATCATCCACATTAGCAAGTAATACCGTGCCACCGGACATAATTTAGTAAACGAGCATAGGGAGTCAGTATCGTTTACAAGGTCGCAAACGACGCCGCCAATTTTCCAACACATTAATATGCAGCAAAGTCATGGATCACTTCTGGAACATTTAACTATGCCAACACAATCAAATGGGCCGCGTACAAATACGGTACCCGATTTGTCCACAGTTGTAACCCACACCCAATCAGCAAAAAACGGGGACCAGGTTATCAATATTGTTATTGAAGACGGTTTAGGTGGATCGAGAAAATTTCCCACATTTTCGGAAGAAAACAAAAAGAGTCATTCAATCATATTTTTGCAAACATTTCGGAATGTATTGCCACATACTTGGTCGGATGCTCGGAAAATTCAAGAAATAGTTAGTCACATCGAAGGCAATGCTTCTGCTTGGGCTGCAAGCGCCATAAATAGGTGCCAAACCTATGCTCAATTTGAGCAGGAGTTCATTGCAAGATTTTGGTCACAGTCTGTACAAGAACGTCTACGACGGCAAGTTTTTAGTCCAGAGCCGTATAACAGACGCTCGGGCAGCCTACGTAAATATTTCGAAAAATATCTGAATGAAACCTTGTACTGGACGACACCAATGTCACACGTGGATGTAATTAGGATACTCAAATCAAAATTACCCGCTGATATTGCTGAAAAAATTATGTGGGTGCCTGAGTATAATTTGCCAAATTTTTTGGATGCTTTAGACGATTACGACCTGATCCATGAAGGGGAGAGAAGTTTTGTTCGCAATTCTAACAGGGATAATTATGGTGACAATGTGAACCATGGGAATTCTGATCGGAACTCACCGCCTAGGCAAAATGGAACGAGTTGTAGCCGAAACGGTAATTACAACAGAGGTAGTAACAATAATAATAACAGTCACCGAATGCGAAACGACAATAGGAGGAGGAATGATAATAGGTGTAACCCGGTCTACCAGAATGTGCAACAGCGTAATAATTTTCGGAATGGACAAAACCAGAATGTATTGAATGAGGAGTCACAGAGAAGAAAGCGTACGTATGGCAACAAGCTAGGTCGTATTCACAAATTTAAAAAGGGAAATCTGGTAGCTATTGGCATATCCCGGATCGGGAAAAATAAAAGGACTGCATCCGCATAAGGATCTAAAACCATATATCCAATAACACTCAGACAAGATACATTCACCTAATTTGATAAAGATGTTTATATGACGGTGTTAAGTATGCGTACGCCCACCGCTATGCACGCGAAAAATTCGTGCCACTAAATGGAATTCTACTTTACGTGGCTATCATAAACACTGGCGGATAGCGCTGAGACAGCTGATGATCAACGCCCGCCAGCTGTCAAAGTTGATTTATACGGGGGAGTGTCAAACAGATGTAGGGGCGTGCTCATTTGAACCGATTCATATAAACAGGATAAACGCCGAGATAGATATAAAGATATATATACACGGAAATAAAATATGCTATGTTCACGAGAGAAAACGAACTATGCACACGCGAAATTAAATACAAAAATTATATATATATATATACAAACGAAATTTAAAACTGTTTAAAAACAACGGTACCTTACAGCTAGCCGGATATACACAAATCTAAACTACACTACTAACTACTGTTTACATACTCCAACTACACTCACGACAGCCTAATTCCTCTAACTAAAATTTAACTAAATCAAATAAAAAAAAGAATCGACTATACTGCTTACTAACAATTAAAACCTCTGCGGAAATTTTCTAAAGATAAGGAAAGCTGTGATAAGTATTAAAGTATATGTAAATGAGAAATTCAATAGGCATAGGTTACATTTTACGCGCTTCATGTCTGTAATAATAATAATGAGAATGTATTTGTGGAAGGCGTATTTCCTGACAAAAAAAATTGTGGATACATTGTACTTTGAGATAGGGATTATTGAATTGTTTTGTGCCAAGGCACGTGGCGCTTATTTGCGCTTTCGGTCGGATATTTGCGCGATGGTATCTAAAATGAATAATTGAGGCCTCCGCAACTCCGACTTATCTTTTCTCTTAACCCTATGCTACGAAGACGAATGTGGAAGAATGAATGTCATGATGAATGAATGCGAAGTGTCTTAAAACGAACTTCATGCCTATTAATTTACATTATGCTGAATTATGAAATATTGATTGAGAAAAACAAGAAATAACTGAGTAACATATTGAAGCAGGGGTTACAATGATACAGATGGCAGGGAACACACTGGCAATTCTGATTCAAACTTAATGGTTAACAGGTCAAACCATCCATATATAAATCAGTAGGTAAATGAATTTTGGGTTCCGTTTATACAAGAAAGTGGAGATTAATATTGCTATAAAGTTCTTCCGAACACGGACTTAGCCTCACATGGTTAGTGTTAATGAACAGGATGAATATTTTATGGCAGTTCAGTCAATTGAAGTCTAGAAAGTCTATATACTATATAAACAGAGAATTCTTTCCCAATTATGATCTATGCATATAGTAATTGCTTATCCATTGAAACACGAGTAGACAAAGTTCTCACAGCTATTCTCTACTACACAACTAACCACATTACACACGATAAATGATGTAGGGTTCTTTCCTTCTATCGTGGTTGGAGGATAGTGTGGGCCAATTTCTTGTTTCCTTGGAGGATGTGTATATATATATGTCTTTATACCTTCATGAGACGTTTACGAGTCTGAAAAAAAAGGAAAAAAAATTTCAATAAAAGCGAGACCAGAAACCTGGCCTGATCTCATATTTATATCCGAATAAATAGGTCTGAACATAAATAGATTAAGTAAATCCATGGATGGCGTATAAGGAAAGATTTTTTACGAGAGGTATTAAAAAAAATGTTAGAATACTATAGGTAGTAAAAGAGTGGAATGTATGTTTTCTTCTGGTTATGTATAATTTCTAACGAAAAAAAAGGAGTAATATTATAGTTGTTTTAAGGATGAAATATATGTAAAATTCATAATTTAAGAATTGTGAACAAAAAAAAAAAACATGAAGACTATTAAATGTAGGAAGTATAAACCAAGGTCGACAGGACGATATGTACTGTTGAACAAATGTCTTGGTAAAATATTAATTATAACGAAAACTATAGTGCCAAGATGACAAAACGAGCAGACGAGGATTTAAATTCATTAGTGAAAAATGGGCGATTCGTGTGACTGTGAGGGGATAGCAGATCGATGTTGTGCCGCGTGTGCAGTCGTAAGAGGTGAAGTGATTCAATATAAAGTACTTACCGCAAATCAGCAGCACGGCGTACACGGGCGGTGGTCGTGATGATATCCCAATAGACGCTTTAGCATAAACGGCGAGAGCGGGATGTAACAACGACGCCAGCAGCATCTGGATCCTCCCTCACACAAGAGCACGAACTGCAATATGCTCTCAACAGTGCAAGCTACTGAACTGAGCGCCAAGCTATCGAGCAAGATAACAAAGACTAAGGTACAGGTATTGTTAACTGCCGAGCAGAGAAATAACTGATCGCATTCTCTTTGCATGACAATGCAATATCGCTGGACACTTGTTGTGCGTAGCGGGACATTTGAGTGAAAAAAATGGACGGTCACAAGTGACGATAAATAATTTAAACATACAATGGACCTGAAAAGGAAAAGAAAGAGACTAAAAGGTTACAACGCCCTGTGGCGTGGAAAATTTGTAATTTTTTTGCTTGTAAACAATTCTTTGCATAGGTATTGATCTATGTAATTTATGTGTAGAAGTATATTTCTGTTTAAATTTCTTATATGTGTGCTTTGATGATTTTTTTCTTACCAGATTCTAAAATATGTCAATGAAAAGGTAGATAAACGGCCTCTCAATTAGATTAGCAGCTGGTGAGCCAATCCATGGACAAATATTTCTTATTCAAGGTTAATCTTTTGCCAACAAGGAAAGCTATCTTACTGTTCTGATATATAACATACTTCTGCCTCATGTAACGGAGTACATTTGCCAAAAGTATGGGGGCGGATGTGCTGTTACCAGGAATGGAGTGTTGGGGTATCAGAACAGTAAGAAGCGAATTTCTATTTTAATTTCATTTAATTTAATTTTCTATTATTATTAAAAAAAGGAGAGAGAAAAATATTACTAATAATAATAATAATTGACAATTATTAATTAATGTTGTGAAAAACAAATCATCTGTGGAACTAAAAGAAAAAAGTGGAAGAGCAGTATCTTTGCTTTTTAATTAGCAGTGTCTTGTCTTGATTTCTCGAGCAGTTAGTAGTGATGAGCTGTCTCATTTTTTTCTTCTATGTAAAATTTTCAGTTGACATGTAAATGTTTTTACAAAAATACAAATCCTTTTCAAGAGTGAAAAGTTTCGTCTTAGTTCATTACTTCGGCCTTAAAGTGAACCACTTAATGACCCTGAGATGTGATGAAGCAATCAACAATAAGAAGACATTCTGAAAACTGTCGGTATTTTTTTTACATGAGTTTATTCTACGGTTTCTCTGAAGTTTATTAATATTGACTGCAGTTCTTCTTTGCTAAGTTTCATTAACAACAATTTAAAATATATATATATAAAATGATATATTTCACAATAGAAAGATGTTCCACAGTCTTCCAGGTAATTGCATAAGCTTTACATAATTTTTCTGTGTCTTCATTGCCAGTGTTTTTTATCATTTCACCCAAGTATACTTGAAGTACTTAACTTGTTTGATGTCACCATATTTTGTTGAAAGTGGTTATTATTATTATTAGCGAATGTCCCCATGGAAGAACGATAAGCAGGTGATTTATCAATATTTCTTAAGGTTCTTCTTATTTTCCCAATATTTCTTCATTTTCTCCACAAAGGCCTTCTTTCTTTCTTCGGTCCACTTTGGTCAGTAAGGTTTTGGTGCCGTCTCTGAAGTAAACTTCCACTTGTCAACTTTTCTTCTGAATGTATACCTGTCTGGTGTGTTTGTTACATCAATTTTTGCTTTTGGTAAATCCTTCTTAACTTCAGTTACCCAGGGTATTGTTGCTTTAAGTGATGTCACATTGTCCAGTAGACGTTTAGTTAACTGTTTCCAGGTAATCTGTGTAGTTGACCCTAAAATTTCATCCGTCTCTTTCGATGTCAGTTTCGATATTTGATAGTTTTTCGGTTGTCTCGATGGTCTGCAGTCTGTATCCATCTTGTGTGTATCGTGGTCCCAGAAGTTTCCTAATAATTTTTCTCTCTACTTTCTTAATTTCTTGTAAATCTAGTTTTCTATTCAGTGAGAGCGTTTCACTTGCATATGTGACTGTAGATTTCATAACTGTGTTGTAGTGTCTGATTTTAGTTCCTTTTGACAGGCATTTTTTGTTATATCTGTTTTGAACAAGTCTGAATGCTTTCTGGATTTTCTGTAATCGGTTGTTTTGTGCTATTTTATCGAGTCCTGTTGGTTCAATAACTTCGGCGAGATACATAAAGTGTTTGACTCTGTTTATTTCACCGTAATTTGTTTTGAGTTTCGGAATATCTAATTTGGAGCAAATAAATTCAGTCTTCTCAAAGGAGATTTGCAGGCCAACCTTTACACATTTTTTGAGGATCTGAATTTGTTTTATTGCGGTTTCTTCAGTGTCAGTTATAACTGCTAGGTCATCAGCAAACAGTAAATAAGGGCTGTTCAATTTTCCTTTACCTCTTCCTAGTTCAATTGGCTTCCAGAAGCTTTGTTTCCTTAGTTCGATTTCCCATTCTTTCATTACTTTGTCTAAAACTATGTTGAATAATAATGGCAAGATCCCATCACCTTGTCTTACTCCTGTTATAATTAAGAATGGTTCCAAAATTCATCTACGTATTTAGTTTTTGATTTGGTTTCTGTCAGTGTTTGTTCAATTAGTTTTCGGGTTTTGGTTTCTAGTCCATGTTGTTTGAGAATGTCAAATAGAAACTGTCTGTCTATAGAGTCATATGCTTCCTTAAAATCAACGAATGTCCACACAATTAGTTTAGACCGGATTGCTTTAATTTTTAAAATAGCTTTAAGGTTAAAGATCTGTTCAGGGCATGATCTATTAGGTCGAAAGCCTGCTTGGTAGTCTCAAATTTAATGTTCTAGTTTTTCTTGTGCCCTCTTTAGCAGACAAGTGGATAAAATTTTATAGGTCACAGGTAAAACTGAAATGCCTCTGTAGTTGTTTACGTCTGCTCTCTCCCCCTTTTTGTGCAATGGATAAATTAGTCCACACTTACAATCCTCTGGAATATTTTCTGTCTTTCAAATTTCTTTGATGATTTGGGTGATCTCTTTTAGGGAGTTTGCGCCAAGGTTCTTCAGTAGTTCAGCTACAATTCCATCCTATACCTATGACTTATTATTTTTGAGCTTCTTGATGTGGCTATATATTTCTTCCTGAGTTGGGCGCTTTGAAGTTTCATTTGTGTATCCTGGTCGTAATCTGGGAAATCTTGTATTCGGTTGTGGGCAATTTAGAAGTTGTGAGAAATATGTAGATAGTTCTTGGTAATTTTCTTTGTTAGTTAGTGCCACTTTTCCATTCTCTTTCCTGAAACAGAGGTTTCGTGGAGTGTATCTTTTGATTTGATTTGTGGATATTTTGCAAAAATCTTGTGTGCTGTGGTTCCTGAAGTCTTATTCAATTGAGATTAGCTGTTAATTAAGATATTTTCTTTCAGTTTGTCTAACTATTTTAGCTGTTTGTTTTCTCTCTTCGAAAAATGTTTGTTGTGTGGTTTCTGATTTGTCACAATTGTAGTTTAGGAAGGCACATTGTCTCTCTTCTATTGCATTATCAAAATTTGAATTCGACCATGGGTGTTTGGATTTTTTTCTTTAATGGGATCAGTTCTCTTGCTTTCTGTACAATTTTTGTTTGGAAATCTCTCCAGTTGTTTGTAGATTGCTTTTCCCATACTTCTGTATTTTTTATTTTTTTTTTCAAATCAAATTTGGGAATTAGTGAGGTTTTCTTTCTGCCTTTCCTTTTTGGAATGAATTTAATTTTCACTCTGGTAAGACAGTGGTTAGAATCTATATTTGCCCCTCTGCAGACTTGAACGTTGTGTATTTCTTTTTGGAAATCATAGGAAATCACAACATGGTCTATTTGAAATTTCCCTAGTTGAAGGATAGGGGATCGCCACATTCTTTGTTTCTTAGGGTCTTTTCGAAATGATGTTGACATGATTTTTAGGTTGTTTTGCTGGGACAGGAATTTGTGTGCAGGGTAGTTGCCAACTGTTTATATATATATATATATATATATATATATATATATATATATATATATATATATCCTCTCTTTGCTAATTTATGCGTTAAAATCACCGAGAAGAATTTTTATGTCCTCCTTTGGAATTCTGGATATTTCATTTCTAAGGTTTTCCCAACATCTTTCTGTCTTCTCAGGTTCTTTTTTGTTATCATTGTTGGTAGGTGCGTGAACATTAATAAATGTATGTTTTGTTGGTATGCTTGATTTGCATTGTCATTAGTCTGTTATTGATTTGATTCACATCTATAACAGACTGAAGAATGTCCTTATTCACAATAAAGACCACGCCAAATAATGCAGCTCCTTTGCATATTTTCTTTTCTGTTTTACTTTTAAAGATATGGTAGTCGTTGTAGTCTATTGTTCCCGAATCAATGAATCTAGTCTCTTGGAGAGCAAGGATTTGAATTTTCTGTTTGTTGAGTTCTGTCATAAGATTATGTAACTTGCCAGTTTGTATTAGTGTTTGGATGTTGAAAGTGCCAATAAATGTATGAGACTTTCGTGGAAGTTTACTAGAGAACTCCGACTTTCTCTGTCGTATGAGCCGAAGCTCCCCAGAATTCTATAACTTGGTTGTCGCCACAGGGCGTGTGGATTGACCACCTGGGGTAATATTAATTTTACTTGTAGCATACGAATCATGCTATGCTGGGTGGTTAGAACCAGGGATTGTGACTTCCTGGAGCTTGGTGATAAGCCACACCTCACATGGTGAACAGACGCTGGCCATAGTACCGGTGGTTGCCACATAGACGTGTCTGGACTTTTTAATATGCTTTATCTTCTCTGTAAAGCTTGCCTCTTCTGCCAGTTCCGCCATACCGATGATCTTCATCTCCCTCTTCACTGCCGTTGAGGTCTTCATCGTACCCTGACAAGGTATCCTTACCAGGTACTATCACCCGGGCCAGGTGAACCAAGGATTTTTAACGAGGTGTTACTCCTCCCCCTCTTCCTTTCGCAACTGGGCTTGGGAAAGGCTTAGGCGTACTTTGAAAGTGGTTATTGTTATTATTATTATTATTATTACGATGAGGCAGGACAAGCTATGACTTTACTGGAAACTGGTACCGAGCTATGGAAGAGATTTTGTGACCTCATTTCAAAGGAATGATATTCAGGAGTTGTGATTTCAGCAGGATGGTACAAAGGATGTGCCACCTGCCATTTTACATGCGAAACTATCCAATTTTTACAACAGCGGTTCCTGAATTACCTTTTTTGGGTAATGTTGTCGAGTAAGGGACCCCAAGTTCATGCATCTTAAGACTTAAAACCTTGTGACTTTTTTTGTGTATTCTTAAATCAGAGGTGTATCTAAATAAACCTATTCCACCCATGACTTAAATGAGGAAATTCGCCGAGTTGTCAGAGAAAGCCAAGTGGAAACTTGCCAGGCATTCCTAGCGAATTTCACGGACACAATTCTTGCACGCCAACACAGTCAAAAGGGTAATGTTCCAGATGCAATCCAGGATACGTAAAATATGAAGGGTTATTGCACATGTTTATGAGTTTTATTAGTGTGAAAAAAAAGTTAATAAATTGAGACAACAAAAGCGGCGGGATTTTTAAATACCTTATAGTAAGAGTTGATGTTAGGGTTCAAATGTGGCGCAGACCCAAAAAGATATGATCCCTAGTTGTCGAGAAGGCATTGTGCAAGCTGATGGTGACTGCATAATGTTTGGTCCTTTGGCACAGCTAAGCCGATCACTTACTGCAAATCATTATTTTCGCCTTGTTGAAAACAATTTGCAGCCATTCATGGTCTTCATGTTCCATAACAACAATGGGTTTTTTATGTATGAGAATTAGCCATATCACTGGACCAAAATTGCCTGTGGTTGATTCGAAGAACAACCTTGGCAGTTCCATCGAATGAACTGGAAACTCAGTTCGACCAACATGAATCTAATAGAAGACTGTCGCAACATGAACGAGAGGTCAGTTCGTGTACAAAATCCTGTACCTACTGGCACAACTTTTGCTATTATGGATGGCTGTAGAGACTCAAAACAACTTCATGAGACATTATACGATTTTTGAGTCCATCTCACAACAAATTGCTGCAATACATCTGGCAACAGGAGGTCCTACACGATAATCAGAGATATCCAATGTCTTTTGCACGACAATATAAATGAAAGCACCACCATATATGATATTGGTGGATGATATTTTGAAAGGGGCACAATATTGTACCAGTAGTTTTAAATGTAAAATGTCTATCTAAAAGTTCCAAGATTGATATTGTTTTTAATATGAATACAGTAACCTCTGTGACAGCTTGGACCAGTAACTGTAAACAACAAATGGACGTTCAACCAGTTATTGGTGAGGAGATAATATTAAGTAGAGGATAAGTGAGCATAGTGTTGCAACATCGTTGTGTTACAAATCACAATGAAGTAATATCTCTTAATAAAGTGTTCAAGACATTCTCTTTAATGTTTTGAGGAATAGAAAAGTATATTGTCCCAGATAGCTAGACACTGGCACAATATCAACTACACTTGCATATTTACAAAGACATCATTGTAGTGCAAAAGGTAGATACTGCTTTGTGGAGGAAATCGATATAGAAAACGAAATTGGCGCTTTTATGTACCTATTACAAAAGCACAAACTGCAGAAATTGAAACAAAGAGTCAGTGCTTTGATGATATAATGGATATTTTATCAATATAACACACATGTTGAAAAATGTTCCAATGAAGGAATTTTGTGACAGTTTTACATGGTTGTATGAACGTTCCGTACATTTAATCAAGTCAGAGGATGTTAAATAGAACACAAAACTAATTAAAATTTCCATCTTAACATTTGTCTCATTTCATAAATTCAGTATCAACTAGTTTTCAGAGCTATGAGGTAGGTTATAAGATGTACTGTGTTTTCGATAATTTCTCTTTAGTTGGGCAGTATTGGATATGGAGGCAGAGTGAGAATGTGGGTATAAAGGGACTGGGCGTGCAGAGTAAGGAGTAGTGTATGAAAAAAGGATTTATAAGTTGTATTTGCTTGTTAATTTAGTTGTGAAGTTTTGAGGAATTTATGGAGATACTCGGTGGAAGCTAGATTGTGTCAACACTGAACTCCATACAATTCCATTTAGAAACACAAGTTTCAGAGTTAGTAATTATGGCAACATGCAGGGCCATGGAACTCTGAATTATTTGAATGTAATATTGTGATGGATTTAACATCAGTTATTAGATACTGGATATAAAATTAATGACAAAAAGCATCAAAATAAGTATTAAGGTAGGGAGAATGATATTTCTGAATGGTAAATGAGTTAAGAAAATATTTCAGATTATCCAAGCAGTCAGCATCCCACCACCCAAAGTGCGAATTCCTTGAAGCCTTGTGATGCACCATATGAACTGATCTCTTCTTTTGGTCAAGGTGTGCCATAAAATTCTTTTCACCATAATTAGATTCAGTACCTCTTCGCTAATCAACAACCTTAGATAGAGGTCTGTGTGGATGTGTATATCTGCGGATATCCACAGTATTTCTTTGTTTGCAGATAAATTGTGAGCAATGTGGATATCAGCATGTTATATGCGGGTAAAGAGCAAGGTATCTGCCCACCACGTCTCTCGAAATGTTAGCTGAAAACTTCAAGCTTGTGGACATTCTTGGAATCCTTGCAGGGTCCAGGTAGAGCAGAAGTCTGTCCTCATCCCCTGGCCAAAGCTGTACCGGAGGGACTTGCATCTAATCTGTGCCTTATGTGTGGTCTGCCAAGTGCTTTCTAGGTGGCAAACCGTACCCACTGTCCACCAGAGGTGCCATGCCAAATTTCGGCTGCCTTCAGTTAGCGCTTTGTGATGACTGATTGACAACATATATTGTAGTGAATATGGTGACAGTTCTTTCTTAAAATGAACACTACATCTATGGATACTATATCATGTAAAGTGAGGAGGTGATTTGACATTATATGTGGCATCATATAAGAAGGCGCTTCCGCGCCTAGAGGTGTAGCGATATGGGAAGCGTGGAGGAGAGGAGCTACAGCCAAACGCCAGAAGTTGCGCCTGCAAGAGAAACATTGTGTAACTCATGGCCAACCACGAGCCTACAGAAGGAACATTATTGGCCGTCATTGCAGTAATGGAGGGGTAAGCGCAGAACGGCTAAAAACTGGACTGCCTTCATAGCTGAAGCAGAGTATAGTGAATGAAAACAAATTGAAATCGTCAATTTGGAAAAAAATGGATATGTATTTAATGGCAAGAAAAAGAGCAAGGATACAGTGACCTGTTTTGCGTGTAAAAAAGTATATTCTGACACTTGACACAACAGTGGAACTTTAAACTTGGCGAAACATTCGTGTGAGACAGGACAAAGTAGCATAATTACTTATTTGTTGCCACTACATCGACTGTTACCTCAAGGAAGGAATATGTGTGATTTGTAGTTTCAATTTACTGGTAATATATAATCTGAATTTATGTTAGTATCATTAGGCAATGAGGAGATAAAAGAAATCATTTAGAAAGTTAAGGGAGATGAAAATTTAATTGTGACGGGGGACTGGAACTCGGTAGTAGGAAAGGGAAGAGAAGGAGATGTACTAGGTGAATATGGACTGCGAAAAAGGAATGAAAGAGGAGATCGCTTGGTAGAATTTTGCACAGAGCACAATTTAATGATCACCAACACTTGGTTTAAACATCATGAAAGAAGGCTGTATATGTGGAAGAGACCAGGAGACACTGGAAGGTACCAGATTGACTTTATAATGGTAAGGAATAGATTTATAAACCATGTTCTAAACAGTAAGACATATCCAGGGGCAAATATAGACTCTGACCATAACTTATTGGTTACGAATTGTAGATTAAAACTTAAGAGACTGCAAAAAGGTAGAAAGGTTAGGAGATGGAACCTGGACAAATTGAAGGAACCAGAGGTGGTTGAGAGTTTCAGAGGGAGCATTCGGCAAGGATTGCCTGAAACTGGGGAAAGTAATACAGTAGAAGAAGAATGGGTAGCTCTGAGAGATGGGGTAGTAAAGGACGCAGAGGATCATATAGACAGAAGGACAAGGCCTAATAGAAATCCCTGGATAACACAGGATATACTAAACTTACTTGATGAGAGAAGAAAATACAAAAAATTCAGCAAGTGAAGCAGGGAAATGGGAGTACAGACGTCTGAAAAATGAGATTGACAGGAAGTGCAGACTGGCTAAGCAGGAGCGGCTAGAGGACAAATGCAGAACCGTAGAAGAATGAATAACTAGTGGAAAGATAGATACCGCCTACAGGAAAATAAAAGAGATATTTGGAGACAAGAAAAGCAGCAGTATGAATATCAAGAACCCAGACGGAAAACCAGTAGAGGGGAAAGCTGCACTGTGGAAAGAATATATAGAGGGCCTATACAAAGGAAATAGACTTGAAGGCAATATTCTAGAAAGGGAAGATGAAGTGTAGGAAGATGAGATAAGAGGTATGATACTGCGAGAAGAATTTGACAGTGCACTGAAGGACTTGAGTCGAAACAAGGCCCCTGGAGTAGATGATATTCCGTCTGAACTGCTGATGTCGTTAGGAGATCCAGTCGTGAAAAAATTGTATCACCTGGTATGCAAGATATATGAGACAGGGGAAATACCCTCCAACTTCAAGAAGAATATCCTAATTCCAATTCCAAAGAAAGCAAGTGCAGACAAGTGTGAAAATTACAGAACTATCAGTTTAATAAGTCATGGGTGCAAAATACTAACACGAATTATTTACAGACGAATGGAAAAACTTGTGGAATACGACCTCGGGGAAGATCAGAAGAGAAATGTTGGAACACGGGAGGCAATACTCACATTACAATTTATCTTAGAAGATAGGCTAAGGAATGGCAAACCTACGTTTTTAGTGTTTGTCGATTTGGAGAAAGCTTTGGACCATGTCGACTAGAATACACTCTTCCAAATTCTGAAGGTATCAGGGGTAAAATATAGGGAGCGAAGAGTTATATTCAACCTATACAAAAACCAGACAGCAGTTTTTAGAGTTGAAGGGCAAGAAAGGGCCGCAGAGGTTGGGAATGGAGTAAGATAGGGTTGTAGTCTTTCCCCAATATTGTCCAATCTGTACATTGAGCAGGAAGTGAAGGAATGGAAGGAGAAATTTGGAGAGGGCAGGGAGAAGAAATAAAAAGTTTGTGGTTTGCCAATGACATAGTAATTTTATCAGAGACCGCAAAAGATCTGGAAGAGCAATTGAATGGGATGGACAGTGTCTTGAATGGAAGATATAAGATGAACATTAACAAGAGTAAAACGAAGGTAATGGAATGCAATGTCAGAAAATCAGGCGATGCTAAAGGAATTAGATTAGGTAATGAGACAAGTAGTAGATGTATTTTGTTATTTAGGGAGCAAGATAACTTCTGATGGCGGAAGTAAAGAAGATATAAAATGCCGAATGGCTATGGGGAGAAAAGCGTTTCTTAAGAAGCGAAACTTGTTAACATCCAATATTAATTTAAATGTTAGGAAGTCCTTTCTGAAAGCATTTGTCTGGAGTGTAGCATTGTATGGGAGTGAAACGTGGACGATAAGTAGTTCAGATAAAAAGATGATAGAAGCTTTTGAAATGTGGTGCTACAGACGAATGATGAAAGTTAGATGGGTACATCACGTAACTAATGAGGAGATGATTAACCGAATCGGAGAGAAAAGTAGTTTCTGGCGTATCCTGACTAAGAGAAGGGATAGATTAGTTGGACACATTCTGAGACATCGAGAAATTGTCAACTTAGCATTAGAAGAAAGCGTGTGGGGTAAAAATCGTAGAGGGAGACCGAGGGACGAATATAGTAAGCAGATTCAAAAGGATGTAGGTTGCCGAACGTATTCTCAGATGAAGAGACTTGCACAGGACAGGTTAGCATGGAGAGCTGCATCAAACCAGTGTGCGGACTGAAGACCACAACAACAACAACAACAAATACAACAACAGGCAATTTAATTAACACCAAAAATGAAAACATTCTTTTAATACATGTTTAAGGCTATTTTGTTGTAAAAAAGTTAGTTGTTTTGTTAAGATTCGTTATTGTATTATACCTATCGAAATGTCATAAAACACAGAGTATTACTTTATAACTTGAAATGTTGAAATTAATATGCTGTCATTGTAATTCTATTAAGATTACTTTTACCAATGAGTTAGTCGAACTTGTGATAGTTGAAATATGTATAAGCAAATTCAGGAGAAGGATTGGCAGGCAGTTTTTTTCATGTTTTCTCGGAGGTAGATGCTGTAACATTTTGTGCAATAAACCTGATTATGACGAAAATGTTGTTTGTCGAGTATAATTATAAGCGAGTTGAACCCTTTTGCACACTAATTTTACCACAGCAGTTATAGTTTGGATCCAGAATGACTGAAATGGACCACGACAGCAGCGAGCAGAACCAGCAAGATTTAAGTTATCTGGGCCTACTGAGTCAAACTCGAGGAGCTGGGATTAGTTGAAATTTATCGGAAACAGTTGTGGTAAATAGTGCTTTTGAGTTTCAGGCTTATTGCTAAAAATTGTGCTGTATTACAATATGATGGGTACAAGATGTCAATAATAGATTATAGGCATGGCCGAAGTTGTATGCAATGGAAATAATGAACGGACATGGAAAGTAATAAAGGACAAGGACCAATTTTACATATGGAAACAAAAGATAAGTACTGTAGGCTATTTAAACATACACATTCATTACTGGTGAACTACTTTTGTATATGAAGTTATATTTGTTTTGATTGTTGTGATGACAGTACTTAACAGAATTTAAAATGGAAAACTTAAATAACAGTGTAGATCCGGGACATATAGAAAATGTAATTGATGACAATGGCAGTGTTGAATTTAGAGAGGAGGGAATTCGTGTCAACAACCATGAATATAATGTAGTGGGCAGTGTTACAAATTCCAAAAGTGGTGATAATCTCATGTGCAGTCCGTTTCATGGATTTGGTAATTTCCTATATAGTAGGAAACAATGTGAAAGTCTTTACTTACAGCTTTATTAAATAAACAAGCAGAAATTTTGGTTAAAATTGATCAATCAAAGAATGAACTGTAAACCGAGCTTAGGGAGGAAATAAAGAATATCAGAGCGGAAATTTCGAGAGCAAACATAGCAAATGAGGAAGTGAGACAGGATCTAAATTCATTCAAAGATCACGTAAAAAAAGAGAACACAAAATTATTGAGGATGTTAGTGGTGTAAAATTAGAATTAATAGAAGTTATAACTTTATTCACTGACAAAGTAAAGAAAAAAATGAAAATTTTAAGGAAGTAGAAGATGTAATAAAACAGGAAAGCAAAACCCTTAGGGCAGATGTAATCGATCTTGAAAAGAAAATTAACGATGTCATAAATAGTGTTAAGGATAAAATCATGTCTGTAGAGAATATTGTAACCAGTAATGCAAATTCATGGCAAAGCACTGCAGAAAAAATTAACAGAAAGGTAGCTGAACGTGAAGACAATCTTGTCAATAAAAGGTTCAGTAGTTGCAGTAATGGGTTGTGGAGTAATGTGTCAGAAAAGCACTTTTCAGCAGATGGTAAATTACATCCTTTTGATTTTATAAAATACTGTAATGAAAATTTTGTTAGTGGCATCAGTAATACACTTAAAATAAAATTGGTAAAAAGGCTTTTGGATGGGAAAGCACTCTCATGGGCTAACCAACATATTAGTTTGGAGAAGAAGTATTCAGATTTTGAGAAAAGTTTCTTGAATTAGTTTAGGTTGGGAGTAGAACAAGCTAAAATAAAGAATTTTTTTTTCTTTAAATGGACCACGTTACAAGTCAGGGGATGTAAGCATGAGAGAATTTTGCAAGGCTCAGTAAAAAAAGCCAATACACTTAGACGGTCCTTTTGATGAAATAATACTAATTGATACATTGACAAGAAGGTGGCCAGGGAGAATACAGAGGGAATTATCTTTTAGACTTGATGACTTAGTAGAAAATTTTTTGAGATTCGTTAGTAAACTAGACAGGCTATATGAAAGAGATGACAGAGGAAATCGTGATAGATACAGATCTAATGATCATCAGAGGGGGGAGTGGAACCATATTCAAGATCAAGGAAGTAATAATAGGCAAAGAGACAGAAATATGAGGAAGCACGGGGAGATGATAGGAGAGTTACTTCACAAAATTACAGGAACTGAAACGATGGAAACAGGACTAGGCAGTGGAATGGAAATAACAGTCATATATATATATATATATGAATTACTGTTCTTTAGTCTCGCTAAAACTCGAGAACAGCAGAACCGATTTGGCTAATTTTAGTCTTGAAATATTCGTGTCAGTCCAGCGAAGGCTTAAACGGTGATAAAATATGGAAAAATTGTCCGGAAAAGAGGAAAATCGGGAAAAACTGAAACAGCTTTTTGCAGTGAGCTATCAATACCGTTCGTCCAATTGTTATAAAATTTTATACATTTAATGTAGAAACCAAGAGGAAGGTTCGCATCAAATAAAAATTTGCAAAGGTGCCCGGAAAGTAGGAAAAGTTAGGAAAAACCGAAAGCATTTTTTTTCTTTGTATAAAATTCAATTGCCACATTATTGTAAGAGAATCACTTGAGTACGGCTTGAGAGGACAAGGTTTGTATGAAATAATTTTTTGGAAAATCTACCAGGAAATTGGAAAAATTTGAGAAAAACTGAAGGTACGTTTTTAAATTTTTTTCCAGCACTATAACTAACTATACGCACAATGGAGAGGGGTAATTTTTTTATTGTTCATTATGGTATTGGAAAAGTTTCAAGTAAAAATAAAATAGGGACAGTTAAAAAGTCACATAATCCAAAGCAAGTTCATTTTTCAATGTTTTTCTAAATGTACTCAAAACTATAAGTTGAGAACCGTTCATCCGATTGTGATAAAATTTTGATCATTTGATGTTCAACGAAAGATGACTGTTCTTATGAACTAAAAATTTGGAAAACTTACCCAGAAAATTTGAAAATTCGCAAGAAACTTAAAGAGCTTTTCTCAATGGGATATCAATATCATTCATCTGATTGCGATATAATTTTGCATATTTGACGTTCTAAGTAAGAGTAACGTTCTTATGAAATAAAAATTTGGAAAAGTTTCCTGGAGAATTGGAAAATTGAGAAAAAATAGAAAGAGATTTCTCTATGAAATATCGATACCATTCATTTGAGTGCAATAAAATGTTGCATGTTCAAAGCAAGAGGAAGGTTTGAGTGAAGTAAAAGTTTGGAATAGTTTGCCAGAAAATAGGAAAATTTGTGGGAAACCAAGAGCTCTTTTCTTTGGGATATCAATATCATTCGTATGATTGTGATAAAATTTTGCAAATTTGACGTTCAAAGCAAGAGTAGGTCTACATAGACATTAGCAATTGCGAAGCATTGCCAGGTTGACTAGATGACTAGATGACCCGGTGAACTTCGTATAAAAATAATCTTATGGGACTTAACTGTGGGGTCATCAGTCCCTAGACTTACAAACTGCTTATGAGACAACACAAATATCCATGTCCTAGGGAGGATTCGATCCTCTGACGTGGGAGGCCTCACAAAACTTCGTATCACTTACCTCTTAATGTAAACCATATTCGTTTAAATCATTTATGTTTTAGACCCAGTAGTTTTATAAAGGCTTCATCAGATAGTTTAAGTATCGGCTCGATAGTGGGCGGAATGAGTGGGCAAATCAAGCACACATGTCCAGGATAATGTTCATGTCGCATACCTGGAAGTTCAGGAAAGGTTTAAACGGTGATAAAGTATGTACAAATTGCGAGGAAAATTTAGATTTAAACATGTAAAATAATGACCTGGTTGTTGTGTTGGGGGTGTTCAGAAATATACTTTGAAAGAGTAAAGTTCGCTTTACACATTCTGCACCCGTATATGAACTGTCAAAATCACTGTCAAAGGTTACACATACACTAAATATATGCAAAGTGCACACTGAATATAGTGCCACTGCAAATTGCCTTGAAACTAATGCCAAAAACAAAAAAATTAAACTTCATTTGTTATTATGTCACCATTATAGTTACCATTATTAGTGCACGAAAAAATTATTATCTGATACTGTTTACAATGCCGAGGATAAAAAGACCTAACATAGGTCCTCGAAGTCAATCAAATGTGCGACGAGCTACCTCAAGCGCTAACTGCACTGATGACCAGCGAGAGACATAATGTTAACAGTTGTATTGGTGTGGCAGATTTGCGTTCTAGAGTGAATTACAGTGAAGTAGATAGGTATAGAATGGAACGAGTTCGGGCACATCGATCACAACAGCAGCGAGCACAGGAAAATGAAATTGATCGATTCCGCAGGCGCAATGCTCCAGTGAACCTGGAATGAGGAACATTCTCTTATGATCAGGAAATAGATTATAGTGCCGAGAAATCTGTAACAGTTGGGTAAATGTCAATTGTTTGTCAACATTGTAAAGCTTTAAAATACAGTGGAGAATCTGCAGGATTGTGTTGTGCTGGTGGAAAATTAAAATTGCAACAATTGGACCCATCACCTGATTCATTACACTCATTAGTTTCTGGGATGGAATATGACTCTAAACACTTCTTGGTCAACATCCAAAAATATAACAACTACTTCCAAATGACATTGTTTGGTGCAACGCGTATTGTACAGAACAGTTTCATGCCCACTTTCAAGGTAATATACCATAATTGGTTTTAACAAAATTATAATTTGTATCACAAATAATTTAACAAGATCATAAACAAATCCAGATAGAAGCATAAATTCATCACCTATTGAGGGAACTGCTGCCTATACCAGATGCGGATCATCAATTCTTGCAAATTTATTTTATGGGCAGTCAAGATGCAGAAGTTGCTCGGCGTTGTGCTCATAATCCAACAGTGAAGCGATCCATTGTCCAACAACTACAAACATTTCTTCATCACAACAATGATTTAGTGAAAGTATTCAAAGTAGTTCATATACGGGTTCAGATCGTGTAAAACAAACTTTACTTAAAGCAAACTTTAAATATATTTCTGAACGCACCTAACACAACGACCAAGTCATTATTTTACATGTTAAAATCTAAATTTTCCTCGTGATTTTTCCATATTTTATCACCGTTTAAACCTTCCCTGAACTTCCACGAATGTGACATGAACTTTATCCTGGACATGTGTGCGTGATTTGCCCACTCTTTCGGCCTGCTATCGAGCGGATATTTAGACTATCTGATAATGCCTTTATAAAGCTACTGGGTCTAAAATACATATGATTTAAATTAATATGGTTTATATAAAGAGGTAAGTGATACGAAGTTCACTGGGTCATCTAGTAATGATATAAGATTGGAAAACAGGGGAAAAAGTCATGATAACAGAGGGAACAATCAGGTAAACTAGACAGCGTTCCACTGGGAGCCTGTACAGTTTGGAGCGAAAAAAAAAAGGTTTAGAAATCAGACTAACACTTTTAAAAGCAATGGTCGGTGTGAGTATAATTCTAAATCTATGATTGAGTCAATTTACAGAGACAGAATATATGAACAGGTAGAATTTTGAAAGAAAATTCTGCAGAGCTTTGAATATGGATCTGTGTGGGTCAAATCAAGAAAATTTAAGTCAAGAACAAATATTAGAGCCTGATGAGGTAGCCTTGAATCAATTGTTTAGCCATACAAACAAAGAGACTAAGAGAAGTAATGTATGTGCAGATAAAGATTTTGATAAGTTTGGGTTGCATAGATTGATGATTGATAGCAGCAACCAAGTAGAATGTTAAAAACTGAAATACGTAGTATTTTTGTTCCACAGTATTATTTATTACTTAGGCCATCATCAGATAATCTGACGATGGCCTAAGAACCCGAAAGCTGTTAATAACAAGTAAATAAATAATATTGTGGAAGAAAAATACTACGTATTTAAGTTTTTAATATGTCTTTGTTCCTCCAAGCACTGACGGCATATTCCATAAAAAAGTAGAATGTGCTGACAGTGAAATGGATGATGTTACTAGAAGGACAAGCCATCATATACTAAAAGGGGAAACTATTGCAGATAATAGTGAAGTTGTGTGCATTAAGACCAAGGATGGAGGAGATTGTAGTAATAATGTTGAAGTTAGTACTGATGTAGATGAAGTTATAAGTGATAAGACAGAATTATTTAAGGAGTTGAATGATATCATTTATTTTGAAGTAAGGTCAGATGAACCTGTAGAAAAAGGTGAGTTAAGGCAAGGGAATATTAGGAAGGTAAATGAGAGTAAAATCTTACCAATCAGCATCACTAGTACAGTTGAAAGCAGTAAAAATGAATGTGGGAAAAAGATATGTAATGAACTATTAAAAACAGCTTGGAAATATTATAGCGAAAAAGATAATGCAGGTAATGTAAAAGAAATGTTAGAAAAGATCTGTGTTGACTTACAGCCAGACTGGTGGAAAGACGAATTTAGTTTTAATAAGGGAAAATTTGGAATAGGGTTTAAAGTTCAGGGGGAAGAAATAAAAACATTGCGTTTTGCTGATGGCATTGTAATTCTGTCAGAGACAGCAAATGACCTGGAAGAGCAGTTGAATGGTATGGACAGTGTGTTGAAGAGAGCGTTTAAACTGAACATTAACAAGAGCAAAACAAAAATAATGGAATGCGGTCTTAGAAAATCAGGCGATGCTGAAGGAATTAGATTAGGTAACGAAACGATGAAGGTGGTAGATGAGTTTTGTTACTTGGGTAGTAAAATAACATACGATGGTCGCAGTACAGAGGATATAAAATGCAGAATGGCAATGGGAAGAAAAGCATTTTTGAAAGAGAGAAATTTGCTAACATCGAATATTAATTTAAGTGTAAGGAAGTCTTTTCTGAAGGCAGTTGTGTGGATGTTGCCTTGTATGGGAGTGAAACATGGACGATAAGCAGTGCGGACAGGAAGAGAATAGAGGCTTTTGAAATGTGGTGCTACAGAAGAATGCTGAAGATTAGGTGGGTAGATCGCATAACTAATGAAGAGGTACTGAACAGAATTGGTGAGAAAAGGAATTTTTGGCATACCCTGACTAAAAGAAGGGATCGCTTAGTAGGACACATTCTTAGACATCGGGGAATCGTAAATTTACCATTGGAGGGAAGTGTGTGGGGTAAATCGCAGAGGGAGACCAAGAGGCGCGTATAGTAAGCAGATTCAAATGGATGTGGGTTGCTGTTCTTATGAGGAGATGAAAAGGCTTGCTCAGGACAGAGTAGGGTGGAGAGCTGCATCAAACCAGTCTCCGGACTGAAGACCATAACAACAACAAGGGACTTGAAGAAGCCAGGCGCGGTGGCCGAGGGGACTGAGGCGCTCCAGTCACGGTCTGCGCGGCCACTATGGCCGGGGGTTCGAATCCCCCCTCGGGCATGGACATTTGTGCCGTCCTTAGTGTTAGTTGAATTCTGTGACACCATACACTATTACTAAAGCTTCCTTCTCAATCTGAGAATAAAGGCACTGTGTGTCTGTCAAAAGTTTGGATGCAGAGGCCATCGGACGATCCGTATCCCCATGTCTATGTGACGGTACTGCTCCTAGACCAAACAATGACGCGTCCACTTGCAAAAGAACTGGTTTTTCTGGATCGAAGTGCACCAAACATCAATCACTGGGCAAAGCATCTTTTAACTGCTGAAATGTGCGTTGGCATTCGTCTGTCCAAACAAAACGAACATTTTTACGGCGTAGCCGATGCAAAGGGGCTGCAATTTGTGCTGCGTTTGCAATAAACCGAATATAGTACGTTAACTTTCCTAAGATTGACTGTAATTCTTTCAAATCTTTTGGTGCGAGCAGGTCGTGAATGGCAAGCAAATGTGATTGCGTTGGGTGCACACCTTGACTGTTTATCATGTGTCCTAGATACTGCAGTTCTGGTTTGAAAAAGTCACACTTATCTACTATTTGGCCACGATAACTTGACGATTTTGCTCGTGCTGCCACAAGCAGCGAATATCGGCACTAGTTGAAAGTTATTCTTTTATTTACAAGTGCTGCCAACGTTACAATGGTCCTTGACGCGGAAGATTACTGTACACATTGTTAGAGTAACGGTTCCAGCACTGCAGCAAGCTGCTTTCGCCTCTCCCTTCACTCCCCGCAGCAGCCGTAATGGAGCTCCCAGCAGCCACCGCGCAAATCGTCAAGTTATCGTGGCCAAACAGTAAGCGACACTTAAGACCTGCGTCTGACAAAACTTGAAACAATTTCCTCAAATTTGCAATGTGTTCTTCTGGGGTACGGCCTGACACAACTATGTCGTCCAAGTACTTTGAACAAGAAGGCACCCGAGCTGTAAGCTGTTCCAAACATCTCTGAAAATTTGCGGGCGGGTATGCACTGCCAAACGGTAGACGCAAATATTTAAACAACCCCAGATGAGTATAGACAACACAAATTTTCTGTGATTCTTCGTCAAGTGGCTGCTGAAGGTAGGCATTGCTCATTTTGAGAAATATTTTCCTGCACCTAATCTGTCCATTAAAGCTTGTGGTCTCGGCAAAGGATAACTGTCCACAACTGTTTGTGGATTCACTGTAGCCTTGAAATCAACATAAATGCGAATGCTACGTGACGACTTCGGCAAAATAAGAAGCAGACTCGCCCACTGGCTAGCTTGTACTGGTTCAATTGCACCATTTTCTTGCAATGTGCGTAATTCCTGTGGTACTTTGTTGCGTAAAGCGAGCGGTACATCACGAGCTATGCAAAATTTTGGTTTGGCATTTTCCTTGAGAGTAATGTGTGCAGCGAAATCTTTAGCTTTTCCTAGTCCCGCAGAAAATAAATCTGGAAAGTCTTGCAACAACTTGTCTACACTGTCTTTAGCATCAACATTGTTCACAACTAAAACATTGTCTTGCACAGTAAAACCAAAAAGATCAAAAGAATGTAAACCAAAAATCTACATCTGCATCAACATGCGATACTCTGGAAATGACATTTAAGTGCCTGGCAGAGGGTTCATCGAAACACCGTTATACTATTTATCTTCCATTCCATTCTCGAATAGGAAGGAAGAAAGAACACCTAAATCTCTCCGTTCGAGCTCTGATTTCTCGTATTTTAATCTGATGATCATTTCTACCTATGTAAGTGGGAACCAACAATATATTTTCACATTCGGAGGAGAACGCCGCAGCGATAAGCGCCGTTGTTGTAATGATTCCCATCCCAGGTCCTGTATCATTTCTGTGGCGCTGTCTCCCCTGTGTCGTGACAATACGAAACAAGCTGCTCTTCTTTGGACTCTTTCGATGTCCTCCGTCAAACCCACCTGATACGCATCCCACATTGGGCAACAAAAAAGGACGGACAATAGTAGTTCTGTTGCATCTTCTAAGGGTTCTGCCAATAAAACGCAATCTTTGGTTCGCATTTCCCACGACATTATCTACGTGTTCTTTCCAGTTTAAATCTGAAGTAATAGTAATTCCTAGGTATTTTATGGAGTTTACGGCCTTCACTTTTGATTGATTTATCTTGTAAAAAAGTTTAAAGGATTTCTTTTCGTACTCTTGTGGATGACTTCACACTTCTCATTATTTAGAGTTAATTGCTGATTTTTACACCATAGTGATATCTTATTCAGATCGTTCTGTAGTTGGTTTTGATCTTCAGATGATTTTCTAGACGGTAAATGACGGCGTCATCTGTAAACAACCTAAGAGAGCTACTTAGATTTTCCCCTAAATCGTTTATATAAATAAGGAACAGCAGAGGACCAATAACACTACCCTGTCGAACGCCAGATATCACCTCTGTTTTAGTCGATGCCTTACCATCGATTACTACAAACTGTGTCCCCTATCCAATCGCAAATTTGGGGCGATATACCATAAACACGCAATTTGATTAAAAGCCGTTTGTGAGGTACGGTGTCAAAAGCCTTCTTGAAATCAAGGAATACGGAATCGATTTGCGAACCTTGTCGATAGCATCCATCACTTCGTGTGAGTAAAGAGCTAGTTGAGTTTCGCATGGACGATATTTTCTAAATGCGTGTTGACCTCGGGTCGAGATAATTAATAATATTTGAATACAGGATATGTTCGAAAACCCTGCTGCAAATTGACATCAATGAAATAGGCCTGTAGTTTAGTGGGTTACTCATACAGCCTTTCTTGAATATAGGTGTGAACTGTCCAACTTTCCAATCTTTTGGTACAGATCCTTCTTTGAGAGAGCGGTTGTATATGACTGTTAAGTAAGGAGCTATCGCTTCAGCATAATCAGGTAGAAATCTAATGGGTATACAGTCCGGACCAGAAAACTTGTTCTTTTTAAGTGATTTTAGTTGGTTCACTACTCTGATGATATCTACTTCTGCGTTACTAATTTCGGCCTCTGTTCGTAATTAGAAATCTGGAATATTGGTTTCGTCTTCTTTGGTGAATGAGTTTCTAAAAGCTATGTTTAGTAACTCTGCTTTAGTAGCGCTGTCATCGGCAGGATCGCCATTACTATCATGTAGTGAGGGTATTGTTTGTGTTTTATATTTTACATATGACCAAAATCTCCTTGGGTTTTCTGTCACATTTCGAGAAAGAGTTTCGTTGTGAAAAATGTTGTAGGCATCTCGCATTGAAGTCCTCGCTAGGTTTCGAACTTCTGTGTAGGATCGCCAATCCTGAGGATTTTTTGTTCGTTTAAATTTAGCATGCCTTTTCCGTTGCTTTTGTATCAGTGTCCTGACCTGTTTTGTGTACCAAGGGGGATCACCAACTTCTTTTATTAATTTATTTGGTATAAAACTGTCAATTGCTGTCGATACCACTTCTTTGAATTTGAGCCACATCTGGTCTACACCTATGTTTAGTGTTAGAAACGAGTGGTATCTGTCTTTCAAGAAGCAAAGTATTTTATTTCTATTTGCTTTCCTGAACAAATATACTTTTCTTTCATTTTTGGTAACTTTGGGACTTTCGATATTCAATCTCACTACGACAGCTCTGTGTTAACTAATACATGTGTCCGTGTTGATGCTCGTTATGAGCTCTGGATTATTTGTTGCTAAGAGATCAAGTGTGTTTTGACATCGATTTACAATTCTAGTTGGCTCATGAGCTAGTTGTTCGAAGTAATTCACAGAGTATGCGTTGAGTACAATTTCACACGATGTTTTATGGGTACCTCCTGATTTGAGAATATAATTTCGCCAACAGATTGAGGGTAAATTAAAATCACCACCTACTATTATCGTGTGAGTTGGGAATGTTTTTGTAATTAGACTTAGATTTTCTTTGAACCTTTCTGCTAGTGTATCGTCAAAGTCAGGAGGCCGATAAAAGGAACTAATTATTAATTTCTTACGATTTTCAGGTACAACCTCTACCCATAATAGCTCACAGGAACTATCAACTTCATCTTTGCTACACGAAAGACTACTTTTAACGGCGACAAACATGCCTCCATCTATTTTCCTTAATCTATCCTTTCTGAACACAGTTAGATCTTTTGCAAATTCGTCTTCTGAAATTATTTCTGGCTTGACCCAACTTTCACTGCCTACAATGATGTGTGTTTGGGTGCTTTCGATTAACGATTGGAGTTCTGTACTTTCCCGACACAGCTACGACAATTTACAACTGTTATACCGATAGTTCCTAGATCTACATTTCTCCTGTGATCCACCTGCTCCCTTTGAGATTACCCATTTTGTAATTTCTCGAAGCCCAAAATGGGCCTTCGTAAGACTAAAGCACTTGAAATGTCACTGTGCGCATTTGTGAGCGGTATACTACAGGTAGCGAACACTGTCCTAGTATAGGAGTTTCATTGCCATTGTATGCTGTCAACTTTGTTTTAGTGCGAGAAAGGCGCGGCAATCCTAACTGTTTATAAGTTTTGCGATTAAGCAATGTAACTGATTCACTTGTGTCCAGTTGAAACTTTATAGACATGTCATTCACACGCAAATTGACATACATTTTTCTGGCCTGACGTTCAACTTGTGCTACTTGTGTGTCCTTGATGTTAAGAGGGACAGCCACTGGTTTGGAAAATACTGCTTTCATTGAATAACTATTGTCTTGTCGCTGTTTGGGCCGGGAGGGCAAATTGCTTTTCTTTTGCTGTAACCAAACTGTTGGTATATGACCTTTCTTGCCGCATGCATAGCATTTTGCTGACCGGGACGGACAGTTCTGCCTCTTGTGCTGGGAGAAACATTGCGGGCAAGACTTCACTCCCTTATTTGGCAAGGCTCTGTATCTACCAACTTGTTTACACTTAGAGCGGGCAGGCGTAAGTACACGGCATTTGTCCCGGCGCTCGCCGGCGTGTGACGTGACTATACTACACAGTGAAATTGAAACAAAGTTTTCCACTGCTGTGGCACCCGTATCGTACTGTTCCAAAATCTGTTCTACTTGATGGAAAGACGGATCTGACATTTTCAGAATCTGTTCACTATACCCGGGCCGCTGAAACTTTGCACTTGACGTTTACAAATAACAAGTGAAGAGTAAGAAGCGAGAGGCGCTAGTCGCTAGGAACGATCCAATCACAGCGCGATAAACACTTCCAGTGATCACGTGCCGTGACGTCAACGTCCCCGCGTTGCCGGCTTTATTCAGTTCTACCACAGTCTAACATATACAGTCACGACACTCCCACAGATTTTTGTTATACGCTGCGATAGCAGCGCTCCAAGCGGCCGGCAAGCTACGTTTCTGAATACGTTAGTTGATGAGTGCGAATAGTATCGTTTAGATTGACTTCAGCATACTTTTTACATTAGGGAACGTATGTAGTGCCTTATAAATAGGTAATAATTTTAAAATAGCTCCCCATTTGTCTTTCTTAGGGGTCATAAGATCCCTGATAAGGTAAAAAACGGTATATTACAGGACAGTTAATTTACAATCATCCTGCAACATACAGGTAATTTCATTTTCTATTAAAAATAAAAATGCCTCAGAAACACCAGGAGACATACCCTTTAGCAGAGAGACGTTAATTTATACGCAGGAACGTTAAGTATTCTTCATTACAATTCCAGTAAAATCGGTGAGGTTGGAACATAGGAAAAGTATATATAATGCAATAGATACGGTATTTAACATACCAAACCAACCTTCACAGCTGTAGCTGAAGGAAAAACGTCACAGACATGGCAATATAACGATAAAAGCAACCAAACTGTTTTCCAACAAAGAAGAACCCAATTCCACAATTGTTGCTATATCTGAACCACAAACGGCAAGAATCATCAAAACATTGTTTTTTTTTTAAATTAAGGTAAATACACTTAAAAGAATATACACGTATAAGAAAGACGAGTGACGTATAAAAATATGAGAATCATTAGACTCCGTACCGAATTGATACACGTCAAAAACAGGCTGTCATAGTAAGAACAGACCATAATAGAAATTTATTATACCATTATGTTTATATGCAACTTACTTTCAGCGGAATAAGCTGCAAAAATACACATATTCGTAAGTATTTGTTCATGACAGAGTTGTTCTTTATTCCATTGAATCATTTAAATGAGACTGTTTTTATATTAATTTCCGTATTATGTTTCTCTCGATATTTTAATAATGCTTGTAACGCAAAAATTATAGGAAGGATTTCGTTAATTACGTACAAAAGCGATTATAAACAAACATCACTACTTCGGCAGCTTACCCACCGTTAGGAGCGCTAGTGTCGCAGCAATTGTCAGTTGGTAACAACTTTTACAGCAGTGAGTGTCGTGACTGTATATGTTAGACTGTGGTTCTACTGTAAAGAAAGTTGTATATCGTGTTTATCGCGTGTTTATGTTGTGTAGGCTTTTTCCTCTGAGATTTGTTTTACTGTGAGTGGTTTAACTTGACTTTCCGAGTTCAAGTAATTGGATAATGTCATAAAAAAGACGTTTGTCTAGTGACGTTTTCTAAGTTCTCAATTTCGTATCAATAAACGAAGCATATACTCTGAGCAGGAAGTTCATTCTCGCTTCAAACGATCGGAAAGAAGTTATGTACAGTGGTTGTAAGAAAGAAATAATGCTGCAGATACGTCAATGTCGAAACATCTTTTATATTAGCTCGTGAAACAAAATAAGCCTATTACACCCACATATGCAGTAGACGAAATCGCAAAGGAGCAGCGTCACAATGAAATAAATCTGCCCCCTTTTCTCCGCCGTTTTAACTCTATAACATTGGTATGGTGTGACGTGAAGAATTACTTAAGGAACAATAAGTCTTTCACAATAACAGAGGTGGAAAAGCTGTTGCATGAAGCTGTTGCCAATGTGGATGCTGCATCTTGGGAGAAAAAAAGGGGGTCGAGCTCGTTGAAAAACTAATTCGGGCAGCGCAAACAATGGAAGGGTCCATGAACAGTATGTTAATGATTTGTCTCGGTGATGACGACGATTTTGGCAGTGACAACAACAGTGAAAATGGGGAGCTGGTTGTAATTGTACCATTGTCGCCGTAAATTGGTGAGCGAAAAGCATTCTGATTATAAAACGTAGGGAGAGAAGTTACTAACTATATTACTGTTTATTTCGTATCCATGGTGATCTAATGCTTTTGTCCTATATTGCTTTGCTCCTTTATTGAAAGCGTATGCATTGTTGTGGTCTGGTCTTCATTAATATGCCGTTAATTGCTGTTCAAGAACGAATTATTATATGTACTTTGATTGCTCAAGAGCTTACATTTACGAGATGCAACTAAAAACCGTTTCGTCTGCTGTGTGTATAGAGGCTAGTGTTGCAACGTCGCTAAAGGAGTGTAGCCAACTTAATTCGTCGTTACGCGAAACGTCAAGTGCAATGTTTCAGCGGCCCGGGTATAAGTCTACCATCAGGAATATTATAGACAAGAGCATCAAGTAACATGCCGTCTGAATACAAAGCTCCTCACGAACATTTAAATTTACAGTTCCTAGTGAGACCTTGAAGATCTGTTATCCACTGCCTGTATGTTTGGTTCGGATTTTTCCTGTATCTGAAGAACTGATATCTTGCAGCTACTACATTGATTTCCCAGTACAATGATAATATGCCGTGAGGGCTCCTATCACTGGATCTTAAGAAAGTTCAGAAGGCTCCATGGTGGGAAACAGTCTTTTCACAAGACGGAATGTTGGGGGGCCTACACACGATAACAGAAAATGAAGTTTGAGAGTACCTTGTATCCTGTGCACTGTCAAACTGTTGTTGAAAGTCCGACCAGTACTCTTCTTTTTCGTCGAAATTACTGGAGGTGGTGGCTGCTGCAGTGGAACTTGCGTGTTTTGAGACACAGGTGCGGCCAGAAGTTGTTGCACGGATTGCAGTAGAGATGCAACCTGTTGGCTCTGAAACTGAAACATTTGCATTAGCTGCTGTGCATCGAGCGTAGGAAGCTGTGGCGCAGTGGAAGCGACACCTGTGTTGGTAGAAACTGACATTGTGCAATAACAATCAAGGCAAAAATATAGAAATTTACGCTAATCCCTGCAATAGAATCAAAAGATTATTAACTGGATTCGCCGAGACCTGTAAGAAAGCAAATTAAGAGTGCAGCGGTCAGAAATTTAACAACACGTCGCAATGTGGGTGGTTGTAGTTTTCCTCGTCTCCGTTTGTTGTGACCTCATCGCCTTTTGTTGTTTCATTCTTTCTACCATTAGTTGAGTACTCATCCCGGTCTAGTTGCCAGGGAAGGTACTGGTGCAAAAATCGATTATCAGCTAAAACATTTCTGTGGAGATTAGTATTACAAGTTTTATTGACTGAAGATACAATGATACTCAAATTTAGAACATATGTCTGTTTCTTCTTTCTTCTTGCAGTGTCTTCTGTATGATGCTAGCTGCGCTGAGACCTAGTGACTGCTTGGTTCGTAGCTAGGGTTACCAGACGTCCTCTTTTACCCGGACATGTCCTCTTCTTTGGACCCTGAAATGGTTTTTAACAAAAGGGGAAATGTCCTCTTTTTTGCATTCTGAAATTGCTTCAACTTGAAAGCGCGTAAATATAACTCTCTGAAGTATCACAATCACTAGCTCTAGATAAATTAACCTTTCTTGAAACAATGTCATTTTTTGAATTTTCTCGTTTCTGTGCCGCCGCTGCTCTGAGGTCAAGCTACTTCGGAACAATTGAAATAATTGGCGTGGCAATTATCGCGGAATATGAGCTTCGAGGAGGCCAATTAAAATCATACGTCCGCAACAATGCAAGAAAGTGCAATTCATACACAGAAGCTAGTACAATGTTCGTTATACATAAGTTAAAACCTTGTTCAAAACGTCATACAAATAAGGTCAGATGCCACAGTCACCTTTGCCGTTTCACCATTTACCTGTTTAGGACCAAAGAGACGTAACTACATAAACAGTGTTTTAAAAACATCGATTTAAAGCTTTTGTGCTAAAAACGAATAGTTTTTAATAATTAATTGCGAGCCTTTGTACGGCAAATTAAAAGTTTATTTTATTCATAGCTTTTTCACCTAGACCTTGCATATTCCATTCACTCACTAGAATCTCGATGCTAATTATGTATATAGTCACGTCGGTCTGATCCGAAATGGGAGCGTAGCTATATCAAGGAACGCTTAGATAATTTATACAGTTACTTTATTCGTGACAATTTTAAGGCAACAGTACTACGGTTTCCGTAAATTATGCATCGTAAAAAATTTCAGCTGAAAACAGGGGTGATCGGCAAGTTATCTTATAAGTATGGAAAAAAATGTTCAGCACTTAAAGACAATGATTACACGTGGTGAAATGATGAAATATTAGGGCTTCACTGCTATGTAGTCATGTATTTCGTTCTACGGGTCTGAACATTTCAGGCTTCTTAATTTGTAAGAAGATGAACAAATTTCGTAAGATGTATTACAAACAAGACTGATAATACAGTAGAGTCACCACTAGTACTTGAGTTGTCAATACGAGAGAGAGAGAGAGCGAAAGAAGATTTTTTTTTTTTCTTATTTATTTTTTTTTTTTCCTTGTGAATCTAGAAGTGTCCTCTTTTCTGAAGACGGACATCTGGTAACCCTATTCGTAGCTGAGTTTTGACCTAGCAGCTGCCTGAGTTCTGAATAGTTGCTGACGGGCGTCCAGACGTATGTGGGCCTAGATACAGCCGCTTGTAGAGGGCGCGCATCTTCGGTTACTCCCTCCAGTTGTGCGGCGCCTGCTTGCGATTGGCTTTCGGTCTATCGCTGCCTTCTACACGATCGTTCTCTTATGTCTGGCGTGTGGCGCTGACTTTACGCCACAACAAGTTCTAGCTCTGAGAACACATAGATTTGTGTCATTTACTAAGCAAGTTATACAGGAATCTAAGGCATTGGAAATGGACTTGTTTCAGAATTGAACCTGACAGAGAACTTCAGAAATTGACTGGACAATTTGTGATGTGAATAGCAGAGACATTCAAGACTGCTGTGAAGCCATAATTGTAGGATGAGAATAATAATAAAAAAAAAAAAACAGAAAAAGATAAAAAAAGAGAAGATAAAAAAAAACAAGAGATGAAAAAATGTAAATTAGAATTTTTAATTATCTTATGTAACATACCCAGCTCATGAATTTTGCTGGTGTGAATGTACTTGTTAGTTTAATGTAATTTGGGGATTGTACAAATTTGCCTATTTCCTGCAGCTCACACTGTCAAGACTGATCTTGTTACTTTATACTGGGACACTGCCAAGCCCATAGTGCCTATGAGCAATCCACTGGGGTGTGTGTAAAGTAATAAAACCAGCTCCTTTCTTTAGACAAACCCGATACTAAAATAAAATGAAATATTCGATTCCAAATCCAGTTGATAAAGAAATTAAATTAGTTTATTTTCGAATGTTGTTAATTTTGGCAATAGCTGGTTCGTATTAAACTCACTAACAAAAAATATTTCGATCTAGTGTGACATGTATTTTCAATTTACTGGTAGTATATAATCTGAATTCACGTTATCATCAAGAACTTCAGTCATTAGGCAATGTAATTAACAACGAAAATGAAAACATTGTTTTAAAACATGTTTAAGGCTATTTTGTTATAAAAAGTTAGTTGTTTTGTTAAGATTCATTATTGTAACGAAATGTCATAAAACACAGAATCTACTTTATAACTTGAAATGTTGTAAATTAAAATTTTGTCATTGTAATTATATTAATATTACTTTTAACAATGAATTAGTCGAACTTCTGATTGTTAAAATGTATATGACCAAGTTGGGGAGAAGGATTGGCGTTGGCAGGCAGTTTTTTGTCATGAGTTTTCGGAGGTAGATGCTGTAACATTTTGTGCAATAAACCTGATTGTGACGAAAAAGCTGATTGCGGATTATAATTATGAGCGAGTTGAACCCTTTTCCACACTAATTTTACCACAGGAGTTATAGTTTGGATCCGACATGACAGAAATGGACCATGGCAGCAGCGAGCAGAACCAGCAAGATTTAAGTTAAGTACTGAGTCAAACCCCAACCTTTTCAAGCACTCAGTGTGTATGTCTGACTAGCAGTCATTCCTCATCAGGTGATACTGATATCACCTGGACAGGTTTATATGCATAACAGGTAGGTGGTGAAAATGTTCTGTTTAGCACGTACCACAACACCTTGGTACAATAACAAAAGTCATGCAGTACCTCCTAATATTGTGTTGAACGTCCTTATATCCTGTATAGTGTAGCAGGTTGACCTGGTATGAACTCAAAGATTCGTTGGAGGTCCTCTAATTGGGTACTGAGCAATTATGTCTGTATAGCTATCAATAACGGTAAAAATGATGCAGGTGCAGGAGTATCTCTCGATTATGTCCCATAAACGTTAAAAAGGGTTTGTTGTAATTCCTTAACCATTGTGCATAATGCTTGCTCACACTGTAACATCTAGGCCGACTGTTGACTTCTTCTTTCCTCCCTCTCTCATACATGTCAGACACTAACTGGTTAAGAGAATCACTTATGACAGTGAAGTGGAAGCCATTGGAGAACATCACTGTGGACTGTTGCTCACCCCAACCAACATCATCCCAACATCAATGATGTTTTCTCGACAGCAGCGTTGTTGAAGTGGGATGTATTTAACAGGTTTGTGAGTATTCAGCAGAACCTGATTTAATGACTGTAAAATGGTTCTGGCAGAGATACGTGTAGCAGTTACAATTAGAAGATCTCCAGCGATCCCCCCCGGGGGGCTCACAGTTATTTTATGAGTTCGTGCGCAGGAAGCACAGGGCCCGAGTTATGCAGTCTCTCTTCCTTCTTTCCTTCCTGGACTGCATCTCCTTTTCCTTCCTCTCCTTTCCTATCCTCACTCTATCCCCTCTCCACCGGGGGACTGATGTCCTATGCAGTTTAGTCCCTCTGTCCAAAACCACCAACCACCCAACAAATATCCAGCAGTCTGCCTAGCAGTGAGATGTGTGTCCCTTTTCGCCACTACAAGTGTGTATCATTTTCTTGCAGTGACGTGATCCGTCAATGACCTTCGCATAGCATTTCCACCTTCAGTGGCTGTTTTTAATTATGAGATTACACTTTTGAAAATGCCCATTACTGGTACCACAGTTTACACACTTCGAGCAGTCCATTTACTCGTCCGTGATTATAAGGATGTCTTGAAGCATGTTGCCACACCACACGGAATGTCGCACCAAACAGATCCACAACAATCTTCATCAAACACCAAACTGCATTAACTATCGAATGCATAAAAACATTTATGCACAGGTTTCGCATTTAAAACTTCCGTGCCCTCTGCATTCCATTTTACTATCACTGGTCGGGCTTTCCATTAGTCGTTCTGCACAAAATGTCAAGCAGTGAACGTTAAGTGATCATGGATCCAGAATTCATTAAAAGCAACAGCTGGATTTTCAGAAGTAACAACAACCCTTAACAAAAACAACAATGAAAGCAATAGTTGCGACTTACATTGTAAATACTGGAACGAAAAGAGCAGTAATAGCATATACTGCAGAAATAAATTAAGCTAGAACAACTTGTATTTCTTTCATTCACATCTTTTCATGTATGTGACGAACACAAGAAATACTACTATAGACGCTTATAACTTAGTTTCCAGAGAAGTACCATAACCAACGTTGCCAAACAGAGCGCTACTGTACTCTTATATTTAGTAATTCTCAAATACTGTCTTTTACAAAAATTATGTCCTGTCGTCATATCAAGTGCTTGAATATCGTCCTTCCTCAAAGCATGTCCTAAATACTTAAAATGGGTGCAAAAATATACATTTCTCTATCTTAGAGTGTAATCCACTGTTCTCCATTACCTAAAAAATTTGCAAATTTTCCTTCCTGGCAGCACCTGCAACAATTACGTCATCCAGGTGCGCAGTACATTTCGAAAATATGTCAAACTATCTGCTCCAAATAACGCCGAAAAAATTTGTTGCTGACAAAATACCAAAATGCAATCTGTGAACTTACAGAGATCGAAATATGTTAATGATAAGCAACTGCTGTGACTTATCACATAGGCTAGGGGCACAGGAGACAGGCGCTTTTCAAATCGATCTTCATAAAGTGCTACTCATAAGCCAATCACACTAATAACTTCTCTTGGTGGGGAGTAAGAGTCGTTCATAAATCTCCAATTTAAAAAGTCGACCTGGCTCCAACTCCGCAATATGTCACTCAAATACCACTCATATATGCTTATATTTAACACGGTCGTCTTAGGATTCTTGATTGGATGGTTTGAGGAACCCGCTAGTCGGTTTCCTCGATCCACTCAAGTGCATAGGACCTCATATTTCTTGCAGGGACGATATAACCTCGAAAAAACACTACGTACTGAGACTACTATTGATTCAACACTTTTTTTCCGTTTTAAGACATATATTAAAACTTTAGATCATCCTAAATTAGATACCGTCCAACTTCCACGATATCTCACTTGTTGTTGTTGTTATGGTCTTCAGTCCGGAGACTGGTTTGATGCACCTCTCCACCCTACTCTATCCTGAGCAAGCCTTTTCATCTCCTCATAAGAACGGCAACCCACATCCACTTGAATCTGCTTACTATACGCGTCTCTTGGTCTCCCTCTGCGATTTTTCACCCACACACTTCCCTCCAATGCTAAATTTACGATTTCCCGATGTCTAAGAATGTGTCCTACCAAGCGATCCCTTCTTTTAGCCAGGGTATGCCAAAAATTCCTTTTCTCGCCAATTCTGTTCAGTACTTCTTCATTGGTTATGCGATCTACCCACCTAATCTTCAGCATTCTTCTGTAACACCACATTTCAAAAGCCGCTATTCTCTTCCTGTCTGCACAGCTTATCGTCCATGTTTCACTCCCGTACAAGGCAACACTCCACACAAATGCCTTCAGAAAAGACTTCCTTACACTAAAATTAATATTCGATGTTAGCAAATTTCTCTTTTTCAAAAATGCTTTTCTTCCCATTGCCATTCTGCATTTTATATCCTCTGTACTGCGACCATCGCATGTTATTTTACTACCCAAGTAACAAAACTCATCTACCACCTTCATTGTTTCGTTACCTAATCTAATTCCTTCAGCATCGCCCGATTTTCTAAGACCACATTCCATTATTTTTGTTTTGCTCTTATTAATGTTCATTTTATATGCTCTCTTCAACACACTGTCCATTCCATTCAACTGCTCTTCCAGGTCCTTTGCTGTCTCTGACAGAATTACAATGTCATCAGCAAAACGCAAAGTTTTTATTTCTTCTCCCTGTACTTTAATCCCTATTCCAAATTTTTCCTTGCTTTCCTTCACCGCCTGCTCGATGTACACATTGAATAACATTGGAGAAAGACTACAACCCTGTCTTACTCCCTTCCCAACTGATGCTTCCCTTTCATGCCCTTCGAGTCTAATAACTGCGGTCTGGCTTTTGTACAAGTTATAAATAACTCTCCTTTCCCTATATTTTACCCCTGCTGACATCAGAATTTGAAAAAGTGTATTCCAGTCAACATTGTCAAATGCTTTCTCCAAATCTACAAAAGCTAAAAATGTAGGTTTGCCTTTCCTTAATCTATCTTCTAAGATAAGACGTAAAGTGAGTATTGCCTGCCGGGTTCCTATGTTCCTCCTGAATCCAAACTGATCTTCCCCAAGGTCAGCTTCTACCAGTTTTTCCATTCTCCTGTTTATAATTCGTGTTAAAATTTTGCAGCCATGACTTATCAAACTGATGGTTCTGTAATTTTCACACCTGTCTGCGCCTGATTTCTTTGGAATGGGGATTATTACATTTTTCTTAAAATCTGAGGGTATTTCGCCTGTCTCATATATCCTACACACCAGTTCAAATAGTCTTGTCATGGCTGGCTCTCCCAGAGACTTTAGTAGCTCTGAGGGTATGTCATCTACTCCTGGGGCCTTGTTCCGACCTTAACAATAATATAGGCCCTATTTTCAACATATTGATTTTACGAACTTTTAGACCAATTCTTTCACATATTTTTACGGAAGGATTTTACCAACTTTTAGGACAACACATTCCATACTACCGAGGGGTTAAACTATTTGATAGCTTTTATAAATTTGACGACGATTTTATTTCGCTCCAATTATAACATTTATTCATCACTTAATAGTTTGAATACCTTTCATAAATAATTGTATAGCTCCCTTATATTTCTGGGTACTCATTTCTTAGCATAACCTTATCGAGACTTCGAAGACTCAGTACTAAAATTCTGTTTCAATGTGAAACATAAAAAAGAAAGATGAGGTAATCTTATTACACCACCATTTGGAACTATTCTACAGGAACTGATCTGAAGAAACCAGTTTACCCATTACCGGTAAAGGTAAGTGTGGGCCATCTCATTATTGTACCACGGTGCAACAGACCGATATTCTTTTTCACAATATTTTTGGTGTATTATTTTTTGAAATATAAACGGTTTTCAGAAATTTACACTATAAATTTGGAGGACTCTTCAGGATTGTATGTATTTTGATAAGGACCTCACGTCGGGATATGTCATTCAGTGACACTATGAACTTTATCTTAGTCACTGTGAAACAAATCTCTCCTGCTGTAAGCTTTTGGAATTCCATATTTTAGGAGTAAGTAACATGGACCAAAACAATGTAAAAAATCTACTGAACGTGGTTCTACAAAGTATACCTTAAGAACTATGAGCACTTGACCAAAAGAAGAAACATACAAAGAGCAGACAACTGATGAAGAAGACATGTTCAAAGCTCTAGGATTTCATTTTAGTGCCCATATGTACTACACAATTTGTTCCTGTTTTGGTCCATATTACATGTTCATAAAATATGGAAAGCAAAGAGTTTGCAGTAGCATAGTTTTGTTTCGCTGTTTCAAAAAGAAATGCTCATATTCATACCACCAATGGATGACATAACCAGCCATGGGTTCCTTATCAAATTATTAAGGATTTATTACCCTGTACGAGTGTTCAAAGTTTGTAACGTGAATTTCCCATCCTGTATATAAGGGAAGAGTAATTATCACGAATTTGGAAAAGTTCTTGATCGATTCAGTTCCAATTTATATGTGATTCTCTGCTGAACATTCAGTCGAAATAGACACAGAAAGGAGAAAGACGGTTATGCACAGCGAGGACAAAAATGGAAATGAGCGTATGGCTTTCTTGGCCGGGAGATCCCTTGCGGGATTGTTCGGCCGCCTTAGTGTAAATCTTTTCAGTTGACGCCGCGTGGGCGACTTACATGCCAATGATGATGAGATGATCAGTGAGGACAGATGAACGGAGAGGGGGAGGGAGGGGGAGGGGACTGAGAAAATGACTGCAACGTTGGTGTCACTTGAGCTTGTTACTTCAACAAGCTGTATTCTGGATTTGATGTGGATGAAATAAAATTTCTGTGATCCAAAATATCTAATATAGTTGTGTTAAAATCAGCTTAAATCCATCTTTTCGGTTGAACTTTTTTGCACCTGACGAATTCAATGATTTTTCTTCAATATTCCCCTTCAACGACGAAGAAAGGTTTACAGAAACGTGCCCCCCGGCGAGAAGGTCTTGCTTCATGTGTCAATGAGGCTCAACTCCGTAAATTTTTCATCACTTTCTTTTGTACTTGCTGTTCCAGATGTAGTGTGTGACAGCAACAATGCAGTTCGTAGAGACAACTACAGATATCAGGAGAGCATTTCTCGTGTTTACAAACAAATGGGATGACATTCTTTTCAATGTTCATAACTGTTTGCTTTGTTGTTGTTGTGGTCTTCAGTCTGCAGACTGGTTTGATGCAGCTTTCCAAGCTATCCTGTCCTGTGGAAGCCTCTTCATCGGAGAATAAGAATGGCAATGTACGTCCTTTTCAACTTGCTTACTGTATTCGTCCCTCGGTCTCCCTCTCTGATTTTTACCCAACATGCTTCCTTCTTATGCTAATTTGACGATTGCCTGATGTCTGTAGTGGGACGCTTATTGAGCCTGTAGCCTTCTATTTTGACTACACAAATCAGTAATCATTTGCAAATTTAAACTGATAAACTTTTATTTTATCACTGCTCAGAACAATCAGAAAATATCTCGTTAACAAGGGATCTGAATCACTAACTTGATCAATAAAACAACTTACGTAAAAGGCAAAAGATAATAATATATATAAAAATTTGTCGCACTCGCAGATATAACTTTTCTGACACATGTCAACACAACTCTCACTGCCACACAGTCCCCCACTTAAATCGCGGAGCACCTGGTTTGTCTTGATACTTGGATTTTTACGGCGTCCAGCTCTAGAATGTGTTGGGAGTTGTTGTCATGGTGACGCTGGCAGATGTGGCTCCAGTACATCAAGCTACAACGGCGAGAGTGTAGTCGATTTGTTGTTCTTCACGGGTTTGCGGCCGGATTATGTCGATCTTCTGATACGATATTTCGGCGGTCCACCTGGCCGCCATCTTCAGGTATGACTGGTGCACAATCACGCCGGAACTGTGAACATATCAGTTACGGCGGCTCCTTTATACCGCTATCTCCACGCTACTAGCTGACATCCACCCCATTAACGGTTGGGTGTTCTACGTACACTCGTCAAAAGAGCTTATGCCATTTCTAATTCTGAATATTTGACGCAAGAATTGGATCATCTTAAGGCTGTTTTTAGGCAGAATGGCTATACCAATCATCAAATCAGTCGAGCTTTCCAATTTGGACCACCACGTGAACCACCCACGGACACTTCAAAATCAGTTGCGTTTTTACCTTATGCGGGAAGTATTTCATCAAAGATATCAAGGATCCTTCAAAAATACGACATCAAAAGCATATTATTGCCTTTGTCTAAAACCAGAGCTCTTCTAGGTTCGGTAAAAGATGATTTGGGTTTAAGAAAGCCTGGAGTATATAAAATCCCCTGCCACTGTGGAAAGGTATATATTGGGCAGATTATTCGTACAATTCACGACCGTTGTGTGGAACATCAAAGGCACACACGTCTGTTCCAACCTGAAAAGTCTGCAGTAGCTGAACATTGTGTTAATGAAGGGCATAACATGTCATTTAAAGACACGCAAATTATTGCTCCAGCCTCACGTTATTGGGATTGTGTCCTTAAGGAAGCGATCGAAATAAGATTATCAGATAATCTTATTAATAGGGAAAAAGGTTTTCCATTGAGTAAAACGTGGAATCCCATTTTATCTGATATTAAAAAACAACGGTCTAGTTTTCGACCAGCTTCTTCTTAATTTTCGATTACTCGCTTTGGCTGACTTCTACCGCTGGTGGCGCTGCTATACTCTTCACGTCCCAGAAGGCGTTCTTCCACTTCTTGCACATGCGCATTGGCCTGTTCCCGTGGTATAAAGGAGCCGCCGTAACTGATGGGTCCTCAGTTCCGGCGTGATTGTGCACCAGTCATACCTGAAGATGGCGGCCAGGTGGACCGCCGAAATATCGTATCAGAAGATCGACATAATCCGGCCGCAAACCCGTGAAGAACAACAAATATTATTACGCTGGGAAAATTACACAGTGTAGTCGATGTTTGCGACCCATCTTTTGTCTGCTGTGTAGACGCTGTGTCTTGCTGTATCGAGGAATCTCCCAAGGTCAACGTAGGTAAAATCCATGCTGGTTTGACTCTTTCAATCGATACCTTAGTAGGTATGCCCTTGTACAATATATCCATAGTATTTTCTCCCCTCTGAAGAACTGGAAATGGACCTGTGTACGGTGGTTGTAGATGTGACTTGAGCGCATCTGTACGCGACATTATATGTGAGCAGTTTGCCAAATCTTTATGCACAAACACTTGGTGATCACCATGTCTTGAAGGTGGAGGACAGCGTATATTAGCACAGCGGTTCTTCAACTGATTTATTAACTGTGGTAATTCCTCTGAACTTGGAAGTGCAACTGGCATTAAAGAAATGTAATAGAAAGATCTTTAAAAATGATTAGTCTGTTTTGGTAAGGAGTATTGACAGGATGTCAGATTGCAATTGTAACTAGTAATATTGCGTTTTGTGACTGTAATTACGTAACATTTATGTGAATAAAAAGTTTATAAATGACGTTACTGGTGTGTATACAAGATTACTAAATATCTAATCAAGATCTGCAAACGATTTTTCTATAGTCATGAATTATTTTGAAGTGAATTTTGAGTGTGATCAGCACGACTCATGATGAATGTGTGTCACTAAAGTTGCACGAAAGTTGACACTGTTATACTGATTGAATATATACGAATGCTGTGAAACAAAAAAACTCTCGTAGAGCTCTCAACTAAAATTTTACTCATGGTTTGCGAACTTATAAAATCTGACTGAAGAAAGCAATGCCGAATTTTTTTATATATTCAAGTCAAGAAATTTAATACGAATAATTTGGAAGCTAATATTATCGTCAATGATAATTATTGTGAGTTGGTGCTAGTTAACTTCGGGTTCGAAATCACAGTAATTTAAAGAGTTGTCTGTTAATGAAACCAGAGTTCATTAAAACTACTACCACTACATGTCTCAGAATGTGTCCCACCAACCTATCACTTCTCTTGTCAGGACATGTAAGAAACTTTTTTTCTCTCCAATTCTGTTAAGCACCTCCTCATTAGTTACGTGATCTATCCATCTAACCTTCGTCTGTAGCACCATATTTCGAAAGCTTCTATCATTTGTTTGTTTGAACTACTTATTGTCCACGTTTCGCTCCCATACAATGTAACACTCCAGACAAAAGCTTTCAGAAAGGACTTCCCAACATTTAAATTAACGTTAAATGACATAAAAGTTTTCTGGGTGTTGTACCGCGTCATGATGTAAGGCTATTACTAAACAACCGACGTTTCGGCCAACGTTACAGTGGCCTTCATCTGGGTATACTGATGTGAGCTGGTTGTTACTACACTTTATAGATTACTTTCATTTAGACATTACCGATGTTATTGGTGAATTTTTGGCGGAAGAATGGAACTTTATTTTGATAGGATGCTGAGGTGGAGAGAGTGGGGGTAGCCGTTGCTTCTTGCATAGCGAGACATGATTGGTGTTCTTCGGCGAATGGGGTGAGGGCTTCCGTTTCTCTCCTGCTGGCCGTGGGCCGCGCGGCGGCAGTTGCTTACTAGTGACGCTCGCGTGTTGTGTTGTCAGTGCGGCCTATTTCGCTGTGATGGCTGCTAGCCAAGAGGGGGCAAGCCTGAGTCCATCTTCTCTATTCATGTTATTAGGGTGTTATACAATTTCGATGGCTTCCCTTATCTTGCGTTTAACCATTCCTGGTTGCTTGGCGAGTATTCTGGCATCGTTAAATTTTATCTTTTTGCTGCAGTCTTGCTGGTGTTCGGCTACTGCAGATTTATTGTGTTGGCCTAATCGAATGTAGCGTTCGTGTTCGCGTATGCGTGTTGCCACTGCCCTCCCTGTCTCACCTATGTATACTTCCCCACACTCGCATTCTACCTTGTATACTCCTGATGCATGTAGTGCCTCTATGTTGTCCTTTGTGGAACCAAGTATATCCTTGATCTTGTGACTACTATAGAAGAAAGGCTGGACACCAACCCGGCGAAGATGTTTAGCAATCCGATCTGTGACGTCTTTTACATACGGTAAGCGTGCTGCTGGCTGCTTTTTATTGACTTCCTGCCTACTGCTGTGTCTTTTATTTGTGTTCATGGCGGTGTGAATCACTCTATGGTTGTAGCCATTTGGCAGAAATGTTGTTTCTAGTTTGTTGAGCTCAGCTGTTTTGTTGTCTTCATCACTTAGTCGCTGCGCGCGAATCGTCAGTGAGCAGATAACAGAGTTCTTCTGTGCTGGGTGGTGGTGTGATTGGGCGTGCAAATACCTGTCGGTATGTGTAGGCTTCCGACATACCCTGTGCCCAAGTGTGCCTTGCCTAGTACAACACCCAGAAAACTTTTATGCCATCTGACTCTGGCCGCGGAAGTCTACGTAATTATAAATGTTCAAATGTTTGTACAGCTTATGGGACTTAACTACGGAGTCATCAGTCCCTAAACTTACAAACTACTTATGAACTAGCTAACACTAAGGACGGCACAAATATCCATGCCCGAGGGGGGATTCGAACCCCCGACCGTAGTGGTCGTGCAGACCGTGACTGGCGCGCCGCAGTCCCTTCGGCCACTGCGGCCGGCATAGCAAAACAAGACACTATTCCAAGACGATCGCCTTTTGTGGGGGGAGGGAGGGGGGAAATACAGTGCTAACATATGATATTACAACAGTTGACAAATGGTCGACTTCCCTTTACTGGGAGAATTTTGGGAAGGTGTGATTATCCATAAAGGAGACTGCGTGTAAAACGCTTGTACGACCCCGCCTTGAATGTTCCTAGTGTTTGGGATCTCCACTAGAGAGGTTTAAAGGAGGACATAGAGGCAGTTTAGAGGTGGGCGGTGAGATTTGTAATTGGTAGATTCGATCAATGTGCAAGTGTTAGCGAAAAGCTTTGGGAACTCAACTGGGAGTCGCTGGAGGGGAGACGACGTTCTTTTCGAGAAACACTGTTGAAGAAATTTAGAGGGCCGGAATTTGAGGCGAACTGCAGATTGATTCTACTGCCTCCTACCTACATTTCGCGTAAAGACCACAAGGATAAGGTTAGAGAGATTAGGGCTCGTGCGGATGCATACAAGTATTCGGTTTTTCCTCGTTCCATATGGGAATGGAACAGGAAAGTAACTAGTAGTGGTACTGAGTACCCTCCGCCACGCGCCTTTGTTTGGATTGCGGAGTAAATATGTAGATGTAGAACATGATCGAGACAGAGTATCGACGCATTCGCTACACTTCCATTGTGTCCCTTGCTACTAATTTTTAGTGGGCCTAAAGTTAACTACGTGTATTATTTTGTAGCTCATAAAAGCGAATTCAATTTATATTTGTGCCAAATCCAAGCTGTTATTTCCTGTGAACAGCTCGGACAGTTTCCGCCACGCTGGGCTTTGGAAGGAGGAAACACGCATCTGCAAAGCGAGCTGCACTGGAAGTGCAGAAAGCCGTCACTGTTTCTAAGCCGCTTGGCGGTTGTTATTTATGTAAAAAAATTATTGTGAGTTCATTTACTAAATTTTCTTTGAAAGAGAGAAAGGGAACTATGTTGTAGCTAGGAGAATTAAATTCTGTTTTGGTTGCTTCTGTAAAATACGTTTTGCAAGTGGCCCTTTGGTATTACAGGAGGCTTTCACTAGCTAATGAGCTCTGTTTCATTTAAATGTTCATTTATGCTGATTTTTTTTTTATTTTGATAGGATGCTGAGGTGGAGGGAGTGGGGGTTAGCCGTTGCTTCTTGCATAGCGAGACATGATTGGTGTTCTTCGGCGAATGGGGTGAGGGCTTCCGTTTCTCTCCTGCTGACCGTGGGCCGCGCGGCGGCAGTTGCTTACTAGTGACGCTCGCGTGTTGTGTTGTCAGTGCGGCCTATTTCGCTGTGATGGCTGCTAGCCAAGAGGGGGCAAGCCTGAGTCCATCTTCTCTATTCGTGTTATTAGGGTGTTTTACAATTTCGATGGCTTCCCTTATCTTGCGTTTAACCATCCCTGGTTGCTTGGCGAGTATTCTGCCATCGTTAAATTTTATCTTTTTGCTGCAATCTTGCTGGTGTTCGGCTACTGCAGATTTATTGTGTTGGCCTAATCGAATGTAGCGTTCATGTTCGCGTATGTCATCTGACTCTGGCCGCGGAAGCCTACGTAACTATAACGTTAGATGTTTGCTTTGTAATGTTGACATTAAGAAGATCATGAAAGGCAACCAGAAAAGTATTAATGCACTGCACCGTTCTCGCTCATTAGGAAGGAAAGACACTTGACCAGGTGCGGCTCGTTCTAAAGGGCCTCAGAGGCCCGGCCCCACCAGGACATTTGTGGTGTACTGTTGCAGTATTATGTCAAACAGTTGGAGTGTGACGTGATCCCCTCGACATCTAACCCAATTTACAATGACGAGTTCAAATGGTTTAGCTTGCCCTTCACTACAGCATACCTGAGGTCTCGCTAGCAAGTGCCTGGTGGACGGAGACCCCCTCTATTTGTTACGCAGCCATGCCTATAGCCGAGGGCCACCGGCAGCTGGCCTGTACTCCCCTTGCACTCTTTAATGTTTACATGATTGTTAAGTAATTACATTCTACCACTTTCAAACAAGATACTTAGCTTTTCAACATTACGATGTATGGGGGTTCTGCTCGCTGCGACATTATTCTCCTGGGGCGTCGTGGTAGAAATAAATACTTGTATGTACAATTTTTCACTTCTTCTTTTATTTGCAATCAAACTGCTTCTCCACCAAAACGTTACAACTTCATTTCATAAACAATGCAACAGAACTTAGTTGATAGTACTTCCATTTTAAAACGCAGATTGACATAGCTTCCAGAGTACTTTGCAAATGCCGAAACTCGAATTCTTCCACGCAAGGTGGTAAGGCAAATATATAACATCGACAATAATGGCGTTACATTACGCATTGTTCATAACAATTGAATATACTAATTTACAATTAAGGAACACACAAGTAAAACATTTCATGTACACAAAATAATCACAATATAAAATGAAAACTATACATACAATAATTTTATATGGCGCATATCTTTTTAAGACAAAATCTCGGTTCTTTCTGTTTCACAACAAACAGCAATGTTAAATGTCAATTAATTAGTTAATGAGTACATCATACATGTACCTAACATATATTGAACTATCAAACATCTTGACCATTCACAAAATAAGCTCCAAATCTTACGTCAGTCAATATATACAAAGAATAATAATATTCAAAGCTCGACTATTACATTAATTAACTCAATTAGCTGATCAACCCCTCGGTTGCACAGTAGTAGAGTGAGAGACTACAAATCCAAAGGTCGCGGATTCGATCCCCGGCAGGTCCTAGGATTTTTATGTGTCACTTTCCACTTCTTTCACCTCTGGCAGTATTGCTCATGTGAAAAATACCGAGTAGCACCGTGGTTCGGAACCCACGTTAAATTGTAGGTCCCCCTATAACTGGCTCGGTAAGTCAGTTCGAAGGTCGGAGGAAGGCAACGGCATACCACCTCCAAACAGGACCATGCCTAGTAAAGCACTGTGGTGTTCAAACCAATCTTCGGATTGTTGACTGCTTTACCTTAGCTGATCAACACAACTTGCTTATGAGCCTAACATATATACAACGCTATTTATTTTCATGACTTTATGTTTTACAAAAGTTTTTACAATTCGTCTGTTTAGTTAATGAAATAATGTACAATGACGAAACTTTATAGAACTGTCTGGAAAGCATGTAAACGAATCTCTTAATTAAAGAAATCTATCACTTGTTAACTAATCACAGTATCACCGAGACACTGTCCTACACGGATTCCTAGGCTGGCTATTTCGTTTTTAACTACCTTCACACGCAACATGTATCACTATTGAAACACACGATTCCAGGTCCGACACAGACGGTATCATACGATAACATTGAAATGAGAGGACCAGGCAGACGGTATCATACGATAACATTGAGATGAGAGGGCCAGCAGTATCATCAAAACCCCGAGCTCCTAATGCCTAGTTTACACGACGATCGAAAGTCACGAGAAAGATAACTGTCTGCTGCAGCGCTCCAACCGTACGGTACTAATGACGTGCGATCATACAGGCTTGGTAGCGTTAATACCACAGTGTTCTGTCAACACGTCTGATCACCACTAACAGCAGCGCCTAAGCGAAAGTACGGGCTTATTACTGTTTGTATACGTGGACTGTCCACGTTTGGGTGTATGTCATAGCTGATAATATTCAACTTAAGAAGCTTACACTGTCGGCGGTTGCAGGAGGTGTGGCAATGTTTGTTAGAACACTCCACGTGAAAAAGAAATAGAAGTTTGACGTGTCCTTGGTTGAGAGAAATAGACGGAGAATGAGATGTGTACTGCATCCAGATAATGAAGTAACTCATACCAAAGGACCTCAATGAATTCAGACCTTCTTTAATTTTATTTTATTTTTAAATTTTATTTTATTTTATTTATTTATTTATTTTTTTTTTTTTTTTTTTTTTTGTTTCGTATACCTAGTGCTGAAGCTAAAGGTACGAAATACTTTTTACACTTGAATTACATTTTCAGCTTTGTTAAAGCTATGCTTGAGTAACTTCCTGTAATTGTTATTTTTTGCAGATCCGCTATAACATTGCGGTTTATGGCGACAGGAGAATCTTTCGAAAGCCTAGCCTTTGCACAAAGAATTTCTGTACCGACTCTTACAAAAATCGCTGTTGAAGTTTTCACAGTAATTTCAATTTCCGATCCATAATGGGATCTCAGTTAACAGAATTTTGCTTTGCTTTTAGCATCACATTTTCGAGCTTATATGCAACTGTCTTTCTGACATGCTGATCTGACATGCTAAAAATTATAGCATATTTAATATCTTTCTAATGTGTTTAAATGAAGTTATATAAATGGAGGTTTTATAATGAATACTTCAGACTGATTCCACTGTACTGGATACTAACTTTTTGTCTGGCCCCACCAAGAAACTGAACACGATCCGCCACTGCACTTAACGAATCTTATCGTTATCGTGAGTTACCTCTTCCGTGTCTGATTATTCAGATAGTGCTAACAGACTAGGCTCCATCGCCTTATCACTACACTTTTCTTCCCTTTGTTGTCCTTTCTAGTTACTGGGAAGATACTTGCTTATTTGCCACCTTGTCAGATTTCAAATAATAGAAGAAAAAGTTTCCTCTCTTCAGCCTTAAAGAAAAAAGTGTCTAACTCGAGCAACTTAAATGAACAATAGTTATAGTACTTAGGATTGCAATATGGTTGGAATTCGCCTGGATTCTCCCAACATTTCATATAATGTCCAGACTCAAGGCAAAATACAGAATCTAGTGACAGAATGCTTCTTGTAAAGTTCTGTATAGCATAATACTTTCAATTTTTCACACACTTTCATGTACTTAGAATAGTCTGTTCTTTCTGACATGTTAGAAAGAACAGACTCTATGTATATAACGTAGTATTCTGCCTAGTGGCAGGTAATGTCTGCGTACAGAGAATTTATAGGGCAATGTTTCTAGTCGGCTGTCTTCATATTTTTCCTTTAGTCTGCTGCATCTCCTTCCATCTTCCAGGTCATCCAGACGTTGAATTCTTAAGCTTCCTCGTCCTGCAATTCCTGTCATCTTCCCTTCGATGACATAGTGTATGAGGTCCTCGTGTCTAAGTTTGTGTCCGATCTGGTTGGCCTTTTTTCTGAATAATTGCCCTTTCTTCTCTCCTACTCTTCTCAGTACAACGTCATTTATCACCCGATCTGTCCACTTAATCTCCTCTATTCTTCTCCAGCAGCACGTCACTTCAAAATATTCCAAGTATTGGAATATAGAGTCCAACTATGCCAGTAATTCTTTTTTCAGTGTTACTGCACACTAGGCTCGAACTCTTACGGAAATTCGTGAAATTCGGTAAGTACTGACAAGGAAAGTACATGGGCTCGAACAAACATATCTGTATGAACGTTTGGTTACAGGATCTCTACGTACACCTCAATGTGCTGGTGGGTGTCGTTTTTCTGCAAAGCTCTGCAACCATGCTCTAGATAGCAGTGTAGATGTAATTGTGGACGCCATACGTAATGCAGATATCTTAACTATAACTTATGTAACAATCATCGTACATGTTCTCTAGCGAATTGTCATCAAAAGCCGTGATGAAAGTTGCAACTTTAACCTTCTTCCCGAAAGACTGTTGGTATTCACTGCCACTGCTTCCGTCGCCTCTTTCCGCACTTACCGTAGCACTACCGCTTGTAATGAGTTGTTCGTCATTATCATCCCTATTATAATTATTATGTGTTTGTAACAAAAGGTATCTAACTTATGCTCATATTTCTGTACCATAACAGATACGATAAAGCATGCAAATGATTCACCTTCTACACTAATACCATATTCACGAAGAAGGGTTCTTCGTAACTTCATCTCAACTAATCGCAATACATTAGCAGGAATGATTAGCAATCGCCGCCCCATCTGACGCTTCACCACACAAATAACATCACAAAACGCAACTTCGGAGGCACACTGCACCGCCCCTACTGGCGAACCGGCAGGTCAAAGTGCAATGCGGCATGGCACACGCAGAGGCCTCTAACGGACGACTGCAGAGTTTTGCAGATGTGGGAGTATCACTAGTGCAATAACGGATCTTTACATTATCTCTCATACGATTTTGGTGTATATGTGTTTGTTCGAGCTCAAGTACTTTCCTTGTGAGTGATAACGGACTGGGGCACTGCGTCAATAGTTTGTGAATAAGTTGGAAATTTGTGTCTCGCTGGATATGTGCTAGGGTCGTGAGTACAGATGTGACCACTGTGTGAAGATGGTGTAGTGGTCACCGCGTCTGCCTAGCAAGCAGGAAATTTGGATTCGAAACGCGGCCTATCTCGAATTTTCGTGTTTCCCCTCCTCTTTAATTCATAACCCAATGGCAGATTAAGTAGAAATTTACTTTGCGGTTTGCTTTAATAAATTATGAGTGCATAATTTGGTCGAAAATTGATGCAAATTACGAATTTTAAAAAGTTTACTGAGTAGTATTATAGGATACATATTGGATCTCTCTGAAAACATCGAATACCAAGTACAAGTGGGAACGTAGAAATGAAATGCAATTTAATTATCTTACAGCAGTGTTGAAGTTTTCTATAGGAAGTTGGTTTGAAAAGTAAAAATTAACACTTTTATTTATAAAATTAATTTCTCCCAATAATAGTTTCAAAATCCTGACATTCTGATATTTTACTAATTGTACAGGACATGAAAAACAGTTTACCACATAAGGCGGCCAACTATTTCGAAACTAAATGTGGGACATTTCGAGGATGTGAAGGAGAACTATGATCACGAGACTGATTGTGCCAGTTATTCTGAAACTAGCAAAGAAATTTAGGCGAACAGAGTAGACCTACTCATTTATTTGTAAAGTAACATATCTAAAATGAGTGACATTTTATTCTTAATATTCAATATCTATTTACAGTTCATAAATATTTTCTCACGCTCCAATTTTGACTTTTAGAATCTGACGAAAGGAGAAGACATAAAAACGCTGTTAATGAAGCAGGTAAAATGAAGTACAGACGACTAAGAAATGAGATTGACAGGAAGTGCAAAATGGCTAAGCAGGAGAGGCTAGAAGGCAAATGCAAGGATGTAGAAGAATGTATAAATAGGGGAAAAATAGATACAGCCTACAGGAAAATAAAAGAGATATTTGGAGGTAAGAAACACAGCTCTATGAATATCAAGAACACAGATGGAAAACCAGTTCTCAGCAAAGAAGGGAAGACTGAAAGATGGAAACAGAATACAGAGAGGCTCTACGAAGGAAATGAACTTAGAGGCAATATTGTAGGAAGGGGAGAAGATATAGATGAGGATGAAATCGGAGATGCAATGCTGCGAGATGAATTTGACAGAGCACTGAAAGACCTAAGTCGAAACAAGGCCCCTGGAGTAGATGACGTTCCCTCAGAACTACTGAAGTCTCTGGGAGAACCAGAAATGTCAAAAGTGTTTCACCTGGTGTGTAAGATGTACAAGACAGACGAAGTACACTCAGACTTTAAGGAAAATGTAATAATCCCCATTCCAAAGAAAGCAGGCGCAGACAGGTGTGAAAAACTACAGAACCATCAGTTTAATAAGTCCTGGTTGCAAAATATTAACACGAATTATTTACAGAAGGATGGAAATGCTGGTAGAAGCCGACCTCGGGGAAGATCAGTTCGGGTTCAGGAGAAATGTAGGAACACAGGAGGCAATACTCACTTTACGGCTTATCCTAGAAGATAGATTAAGAAAAGACAAACCTACATATCTAGCTTTTGTAGATTTGGAGAAGGCTTTTGACAATGTTGATTGGAATAAACTCTTTCAAGTACTGAAGCAAGCAGGAGTAAAATATAGGGAGTGTAAGGTTATTTAAAACTTGTACAAAAACCAGACAGCGGTTGTCAGAGTTGAAGGGCATGAAAGGGATGCAGTGGTTGGGAAGGGAGTAAGTCAGGGTTGTAGTCTTTCTCCAATGTTATTTAATTTGTACATTGAGCAAGCTATAAAGGAAAGCAAGGAGAAATTTGGAGAAGGAATTAAAGTTCAGGGTGAAGAATTAAAAACATTACGTTTTGCCGACGACATAGTAATTCTGTCAGAGACAGCAAAGGATCTGGAAGAGCAGTTGAACGAAATGGACAGTGTACTGAAAGGTGTGTATAAGATTAACATTAACAAGAGTAAAACTAGAGTAATGGAGTGCAGTCTAAGAAAATCAGGCGACGCTGATGGAATTACATTAGGTAACGAAACAATAAAGGTGGTAGATGAGTTTTATTACTTGGGAAGTAAAATAACAAATGATGCTCGCAGTTCAGAGGATATAAAATGCAGAATAGCAATGGGTAGAAAAGCGTTCTTGAAAAAGATAAATTTGTTAACATCGAATATTGATTTAAGCCCAACGAAGTGCTTTCTGAAGGCATTTGTGTGGAGTGTTGCCTGGTATGGGAGTGAAACATGGAGGACACGAAGAGAATAGAGGCTTTTGAAATGTGGTGCTACAGAAGAATGCTGAAGATTAGGTGGGTGGATCGCGTAACTAATGAGGAGGTACTGAACAGAATTGGGGAGAAAAGGAATTTCTGACATACCTTAACTAAAAGAAGGGATCGATTGATAGGAGACTTTCTTAGACATCAAGGAATTGTGAATTTAACGCTGGAGGGTGTGAGATTACCGCCCAATAGAAATACTGGTAATTAATAGCATTTGATAATTAAACAGTATGAAGTTCACTGCAAACATTGACCATGCCAATGCACTAAATGTTACACAATTTTAATCTTATTAATTATGGTAACAATGTATGCACGCAGTTGGGTGACAACATTTATAGTTAGGCCATAGGTAGAAATTCTCCACGTTGAGATTTGCTGTGTGCTTGTAGCTGACGGGAGGCCAGCGAGCAGGCCGATGTTGGTGGCTTGTTCCAGCTTAGGATTTTCCAGGTTCGTTTCCGGTGAGGGGAGAGAGGGACAATGGCGAGTGCCAGGCACAGTGCAGTGCACAGCGCGAAATAAAATATTCTAATACTACTGGCATTTGAAGTAATAGAATGCAGTCAGGAACCTTTAAGGCCATCATTACAAAATAGCCTGTTGACAAATAAACAATACATTATCAGGCTTGATTCCATATTGGAATGGGTGCTCCACGACTGTATTTGATTTGTGGTAATTTATTCAGCAATCAGTCGTCATAAATATAAATTCTTTATTTGTTGGCAAATCCGGATTTCGACCACTGTGTGGTCATTATCAATGCTTAAAATAAATTAAAATACTTAAAATATCTCGACCTCCATGTAGGAGGTTGCGTTTTTACTCAACCTCCTACATAGAGGTCGAGATATTTTAAGTATTTTAATTTATTTTAAGCATTGATAATGACCACACAGTGGTCGAAATCCGGATTTGCCAACAAATAAAGAATTTATATTTATGACAACTGATTGCTGAATAAATTACCACAAAACAATACATTAGCCGATATAGTCACATCTGGCGTAATATGTTTAATTGACAATGAAAAGTAATAAATTACCAATGAATACAAGACACGAATAGCATGGCAATGTTTGTTTATAAAAGTAATATATTAACTATTTCTCATTTTATTTTCAATTAATCTTGTGTATTTTATCTTGAAATATTCAGTTAAATCACTTATCTGTGATATAAGAAATTGCACGATTGTAATAAATAGTGCAAAGGATGTTTATACCAATATAAAAACATAATAAGAAATTTGTTTAATGTGTAGTGTAATTATTTTGATTTTAAGTAAAGTTTTAGAAATGTATTGGCTGAGCGCTGTACGTTGGAAGTCGGTTAGAACAGCTCACATGGGGAAGTTGATGACGTAGGGAAAAAACCCGGCAGTTGGGCTTATGGCACACGCGCGGGAGGGCAGGAAGTGACGAGTCGGGAGCAGGTGGGGTAGCTGGCCGGGCGGCGCCGCTCTAGGCAGTCGGCATGTGAATCTCCAGGTGGAGACTTTAGATTTTTGTGTGGCAATTGCCAAGTGTGGTTGCTCGTCGTAGACTGCACCAAGTTGTATCGAGTACTACTGTGTGTTGTGAATATTTAGCAGGTGGAACAAGGTGTGCATCACACTGAATTAAAGTGACTGTGTTTTGTTAGTGTAACACGTTTCGTCGCATAGGCATGAACATAAACGGTGTTTGAGACAGGCACATGGTGTGAAAACAATTTGCGACAAATATTCATTTTGTCTGGGGGCTCATGAGCTATAACTTTATTTGATAAATGTGTTGACGTACAGACGTATCAGCCACAGGGTTCTAATATTGTCTAATAAACAACATAAAGTGAACTTTCACGTGTTTTCAAAAATAGTAATTAGTGCACCCTTTTCTCTCATGAACTTGACTTTATTATGAATTTTTTTGTTAATCATATGCAGGGAAGGAAAGCTGCGAACGTGTGATATCATCCCCTAGAAAACGAGTCAAACAGTGGCAATCACAGTTACAGTGTTTTTGCATGTTTAGGAATTTGGTTCGCAGTTGGTGGTTGTGAGTTTTAAAAAGTAATCTTTCCATATTTAAACTCTCACCCCGACCTTCACTCTCGCAAGGGAAGTGTGTGGGGTAAAAACCGCAGAGGAAGACCAAGAGATGGATGCAGTAAGCAGATTCAGACAGATGTAGGTTGCCGTTCTTATATGGAGTTGAAGAGGCTTGCTCAGGACAGGATATTGTGGAGAGCTGCATCAAACCAGTCTCCGGACTGAAGACCACAACAACAACAATGAAGATGTGCTGTGGCCTTTTCATACAGAATTTTCTTGCTTTTTATTTTGTACTGTTTATATTGTTCCAATCCAGTTTTAAAGCCAAATATTTTCTCTGCTTTCCTAATAGGTTGAAACGGTGTTCCATATGTCTGATGCTCGAATACACGGCGCACTAGATGCCGGCGGGCGAGCTCTCCGTTGCTCGGCGAATCAGGTGCCGCGTCGCTAGTCTTCTGCCGCAGTACTGAATTTAAAATACGTCCAAATAAAGTTTGTACGCAGCCATGTTACGCAAGGAGATTCTGGAACTGCCTGCCATTGTTTTCCACGCATTTCTGGCACATACTCAAGAAATTGTCTGTTACACGATGTAATTCTCTTTGAGAAATGAATTAACTGACTCGCGGATGTTATCCTGGACTTCTTGTAGCGTATGCGGATTTGTTGTGTACACTTTATCCTTTAATGCTCCCCAGAAATAAAACTCACACGTTGTTACATAGGAATTTCGTACAGGCCAGATACTGTTGCTAATGAGGCTGTCATGGAATACTTCGCGAATTGCGTGGCCGTATGAGCCGTAGCCGAATGGTATTGAAAAAATCGCAGTGACGTGTTTTACGGCCCACTTTAGATTTGTAGTTTTATAAGTTTCTGCAAACATTTTGAACAAAAATAATAATGTAAACAATACAAAATTAATTAATAAGAGTCTCTGAAACCCTCTTAGGGGAAAAAATTTAGGTACTGGCGGGTTCCGAATCACTGACCTACAGTGTCACTGTTCAACGCATTGCCCACTACGCTACAGCCAAGTCTTAGAAGTTACGTTCTTAAATTTCATACTATTCATGGCCGTTGTTAACTGATGCTAATATGGCATTTGTAGACACTAGATTATCATGTATCGTACGAAAAACGACGTGTTTTTATTAATTCTTCAGTGTGCCATTGCTATGAAATGAAAACGTGTAATTAAAATAAGAAAATCTTCAAATACGCAACGCAGGATAGCTTATGCCAGAGAAAGGTCTGGGCGATAAATGTCACGTGACATCTGCGAACGGCTGGTTTTCGTTAATTCAGTGGAGGGTGTCAAGACTCCATTATTTATGCAAATATCTCTCAAACGATACGAGATATGAAAAAAAAAATCACAAGGGAACAAAGCTGTAGAGAATCTTCTCTTCTATAAATTCGGTTATTCAATTTTCGCGTCAGATGAACGGTTTATAAGCAAATAAAATTACATTACAATCGGCCTTTTTTGGTATTACTAACGTATTTCTTGTCTGAAATATTTGAAGAAGCGTGGTTCTGGTCTCTGGTAGTCACAAATTATGTCTGTAAAATTTGGTGCCGCTCGGTTGCACGGTTCGACCTAAAAAGTGGGAACACGTTACAGCCAGAGAGACATCGTCAAATCGTCGTTACTTTTGCATATATCTCTGGAAAGATGCAAGATATGAAAAAAAACCGTAATAGAGCGAAGTTGTAGAGAATTTTTCCCTCTACTAACTAGCTTATTCAATTTTCGTGTCATATGAACGGTTCGTTTGCAATTACAATTATATTACAAACGGCTTTTTTTGGCGTTACTACCGTATTTTTTGTCCGAAAAATTTGAAAATTGGAGGTTCTGGTCTCTGTCGGCCTACAATTATGTCTGTACAATTTGGTGTTGATCGGTTGAACGGTTCGTCTTAAAAACGGGGAACACGTTACGGACAGACAGACAGACATACATCCCAAAATCGCCGTTATTTTTGCAAGTATCTCTGAAACGATATGAGAAATGAAGAAAAAAAAAAAAAAAAAAAAAAAAAAAAGAGAGAGAGAGAGAGAGAGAGAGAGAGAGAGAGAGAGAGAGAGAGAGAGAGTAAAGTTGTAGAGAATTTTCTCCTCTACAAATGCGGTTATTCAATTTTCGTGTCAGGTGAATGGTTAAACCGTTATTTTTATTTAAATTTCGAGCTGTCAAAAAACGATCACAAAGGCCCACTTTTAGTGTTACTACCTTAACCTAAAGTGGGCCAAAAACGAAAACCTGAGGTCTCTTTCACTAACTTGATTCAAAACGTTTGCAAATGTTATGCACATAACTTTCACTGTTCACTATGTTATTAAAAAGCGAGCCTATTATTGTATCACCACTACTGCCACACTGGCCTTTCAAGGCGCGCAGGGTGGCATTACAAAGTAGGGAGACTCGTGACCCATTGGGACGGTCTGCGCAACACCACCTAGAAGACAAGGCCTTACAACAGGCCGTGCCTACGTCACACTTAGAGGCCCCGGCCGCCACCTCACCGCCGCGCAGCGGCCGGCCAGTCAGATGGCGGCCGGGGCCTCTAAGTAAGGCCTGTTGTAAGGCCTTGTCTTCTAGGTGGTGTTGGTCTGCGCGGCTCCGATAGCCAGCAGACATTGAAACACGTCCACTGAATGTGCGGTCGTGTTCCATTTTGATTTATTCATTAACCTAAAGTGTTTCTGCCCCATTAATGTTATCCATCTGTGTGTTAATTATTTTATTCTTTTTACTAGCTGTAAACTCGGCGTTGCCCGGGTGTTTATTTATCCTACACTCTCGTAGTCCACCTCCCCTTCCCCCTCACCCTGCATATACCTCTTTCTCTCTCATATATATCTGTTTGTTTCCAACTTTCCCTCTCTCGGCAACGTTTTCTGCAAGGTACATACAAACATTTATGTACCAAGTGATCTTCCTCTTGGTATAAAGATCATGTGTGTAAAAATTCATAAAGATTTGAGCAAAACTATGCATTTTGTAAAATTTGTAAGAATGCAGAAGTCTATGCACTTACCGTTTATCAGGAAAATAAGTAGTGTAGATCAAATCACACGTAAAAAAAAGCAATCGATTGGAAGAATCCAATCACGAAATTCAACAATAATTATTGTAATAATATCACAGATCTATCACTTGATGTAATGCGCGAAACGTCAAATCGAATTTTTAGAGTTGTGTTAAAAGAAATTTCTTTTTACTGCTTTATTTATTTATTCTTATATTTCCTTATTCGTATGCTTATCCGTACAGAGAAAGAGCTGAAGACATTGTAGCAGGCATAGAACAAAGATGTGGTCTGTGCCATAACGTTTCGCTTTATGTAACCTCCTTGCTATAGAGTCGCAGACGTCATCGCTGGCCTTCAGTCGGATTTTTTTTTTTTAATTTGACGACTTTCAACCACCATTTCTTCTACTCCTTTATAGCTATTGGTATGGAACTGCTATGGTGTACAACAGGAGACTTCGGACAACAATTACACACAGACCATTCGTTTGCGTTCTGTAGCTTTCGCTACAGAGCAAAATATTAACACGCACACACGTAGAATTTTATATACACCGATAACTTTCCATCGCAATATACTCTACCCTATCATTATCAACCCTCCAGCAACAATACAACCAAGAAAACCATTTTCAAAGAGTAAATATAATTTTCAAAGAGTAATTATAGTTCCGCATTTCGCTTTATATTCTTCAAATTACTAAATATCTATCAGATCGCTATAAAACCGTGACTAAAACCTTCCTCAGGTATAAATTAGTAACTTACAAGTATTTCAGTCTTTACGTCTTGTCGTTCGGACGTGATAAGCATACACCGAACAGACATTCACATTAAAATGTTTGTAAAGTCTATGGGACTTAACTACGGACCGAGCGAGGTGGCGCAGTGGTAACGCACTGGACTCACATACGGGAGGATGGTGGTTCAAATCCACCTCCGGCCATCCAGATTTAGGTTTTCCGTGATTTTCCTAAATCACTCCAGGCATATGCCGGGATGGTTCCTTTCAAAGGGCACGGCCGATTTCCTTCCTCATCCTAACCCAAAAACTCCGAGCGTTAGCTCCGTCTCTAATGGCCAAGCTGTCGACGGGACGTTAAACCCTAAGCATCCATCCATCCACTTAACTACGGGGTCATCAGTCCCTAAACTTACAAACTACTTATGAACTAGCTAATCCTAAGGACGGCACAAATATCCATGCCCGAGGGGGGTTTCGAACCACCGACCGTAGTGGCCGTGCAGACCGTGACTGGAGCGCCTCAGTCCCCTCGGCCACCGCGGCCGGCCATTCAAATTAATATATATAGATAAATAGCTATCCGATCGCCATAAAACCGTGCCTAAAGCCTTTCCCGGGTAGACATTAGTATCTGTATAACGTTTTAGCTCTTTATGTCTTGTGGTTCAGACGTGATAAACGTACACCGAACAGACATTCACATTTATAGATATAGATTAATGATCAATGCCCCATGTTGATGTATGTCTGCCCCATATTTGTATATGTTTCCACCCGTGTGATTGAACTTGTGTGTTTATGTGAATGTGAATATGTGCTCTTAATATTGACTGACTTCCGCGCAATGGCTTACAGTCGCCGCCTACCGCTTTTAGGCCTCGTTTTGCTGTAGTTAAGAACGCATGGCTTCGTTTGTCTTCTGCGCTGGCGTCTGCTGGATGGCCAGAGACAAGCTTACTTGCGAGATGGCCGTGTTCTTAGTGTCGTACCAACCTGATCTTGGACGAAAGAGGTGACAGGAGACCTCTCTGGGAGCGGTTGAAGAGGGAATTGTCTTGGCCAGATAACAAGGGTTGGTAAACACTAGTCTCTGAACGCACTCTGCGTCGCTTTTAGCGCGCTCTACATCCGGTGTACGGCGGGGAGAGGTTTTTCAGTGGCCTAAGAATGGTCTTCACTCTTCGTTCTGGCTCTGACGACTGTGGAAGTAACTACTCCGCCGAATCAAGCTGAGGGGAGGGTATGCTGTTAGGACTTTGATATATTTATGAACAGGCAGTCTTGGTTCTTCAGTGATAGTTCTCTTGAGTAATTCTTTCGCTATGAGCGGCGAAGCGTTTCTTAATTTACAGAACTCTTGTAAATTCAGTGTAAATTTATTATTTGCATTTTCATTCCAGTGATAATTGTGCGTCCGGTATTGCTCAAATTAGAATACACGTGTGTGGCCTTCAGCCTTTATGTAAACTTAGTGTGTTTGAATATCCTTCGTGTCTTTAACTGACTTTTCGCGTCGTTACTGTATCCACGAGTATGCTAAATATTTCTCACATTTTCTTGTTTGATTCCGTCTTTCCTGTCTTGTATGACCAATTGCACCACATGTTTTCGCAACGGTCGTTACTTCGGCCTTCAGCCATGCTTTTGTTAATACTAGCTTTCTTCTATACGAATTCTCGCGTGTGTTTTACTCGCTTATTCTAAATTAATTTCTGTTTGTAAATGTTATGAAATTCTGCTTGGTCGCACACCACATGGTACTTAAGAAGAGCGAGCCGCAGCCTCCCCAAACATGAGTTTGATTAGTGCACAGTTTAATTAGAATTGTGATCAAGACACCCGCCATCTCGTCAAGATGCCGCCGACGCTTTGTTTCGCCGCTGCTTTCAAGTGTTCCAGTTTTCTAATGTACCACCTAGCTTTATGCATGTGTCTGTGAATGAATGAATGTGCTTTCAGTTACCCATTGTGTGTTTGCAAATTTCCTCCCACACTACCTCCTTATTCATAAAGGGCAGAAACAATTTTAATACGGGCAGTAATTATTATTTAATTCACTTTTGTACCAGGTATGTGCTTAATTTGGTCTCCCCACATTTATTTGCTTGTTATTTTACCAGGGGCGGCTCCTGAATAGGTTAGCAGGTTTGCGTTATTTCCAGGAATAATAATATTGTTAAACTGCGTTTGCTGATTAGAAATTCTATGCAGGGGGAGAAGTGGCGGTCCATCTATCTCTTTTGAAACGCCCGGGCTGTTACGCACCGACCGCTCCCGAGTGGACCGAACTTCGCCGACGGCGGCTGGGTTTGCAGCCGGCCTGCAAACGCCGACTGTGGTGTCTCAGGGGGTGTGCGGGGTGCGGGGGCAACGCTTCGCAACAGTGTTCCCCTATAGGCCCTTGAGTGTATACACATCGCGGCCGAGCCACCCTGTCAGCCGCAGAAACAGAGTCCCAACTCTCCCGAAGGCAACCGGAGTCGTCCGCCTTTCGAACGAAGCGGGATTTTCGCGCCTTCCTAATCAGTTCACGTGTAGCTGCAAGCGAAGTAACTGTGCACTGTGTCCGTTGTTTAGCGTGTTTTATAGTAAGTCTTGAGGCTCATGAGTAATTCGTCACGTGAAGTGCAGGCTCTTGTGAAGCAAACGTTTTCCAATCCTTCATACATTCATTGCTATGTCCACCAATTAAATCTCATAACTTCTATTAATAAAGGGATGCGATTATTTTTCTCCAAAATTTAGAGGTTTTGCAGTTTTTTATTCATCTACATCTATTATATCTTGGCTCAACAGCATTTTTTTCGGAATGCGTTGAGCTGCCATACTGGAGAGGTGGCAGCTGGTAAAAAAAGTGCACTACCATCTTTTCTGGTCACCATCCGCCACTGTATTTTACCGAATAGATTATGATTTTAAAGAATCAAACCTCTGCTTTATGATTTCATGCTCCCCATCCAATGTTAAATTATGTATTCATTTATTTCTGAACGTTGATTTTGTGTTTGTTAAAACGTAGGCTGCTCCCTTAAGGAGTGATCAGTTAGATAAATTTCCATTGCGCATGTACTGTGGCCACTCGTGAAGTAATTTAGAGCAGCAGTGAGCGTTCTAACTTTTATTTGCGGATCTCAACTGCCCGAGATCTTGCTTATTTTAATAGCAGGCTACTTTCACTTGGCTTACCACTGCCAGGATTCGTCCTTCTGGTGTCTCCTGATTTAATTTTTAATTTTGCTTACCTCTTTAGATGCCCTCCCGTCCTTTGAATGTGTGTGTGTGCGTATGAAAGAGTAGAAATCGCATGCGCTACTGTACTTCCATTGTTTTTTCAGCGCGCATTGTCAGTGCAGTTGTTTTCTCGTTCAGGAGTGATCAATTCCTATGTGCATTTTTGGGGGAAATAATAATCGAGTTTACGCAGTGTGAAACACGGATGCAATTACGACTGCGTTGTGTGCGAAAACAAATTTTGCATGTGAAACTCTTATAGAGGCACCACATGTTCTGACTACAAGGGTGACTAGGAACTTGTGCTTTTGTATTTCATTGTCAATATTGTAACGTGCGTGTGAATATTTCGCTCAAGTAAAGAATACGATACAGATATCTCTTGAAATATCGTCATTTAGTATCATTTAAAAATTGTATTGTACATTAGACTTGTCCCATCCCCCGCTCAAGTAAAGAATACGATACAGATATCTCATGAAATATCATGGTATCATTTAAAAATTGTATCGTACAGTAGACTAGACCCCACCCGCTCAAGTAAAGAATACGATACAGATATCTTATGAAATATCGACATTTAGTCACAAATGAAAAATGTATTTCCTGCCTTTTTCTAATAAATAGAATTATATTATTATGCTACACTTTTGCGCGAGCATTATCGTACATGTATCTTTTAACGAAATCTTACGGATTCGTGCTAGAATGCGTTAATATAACAATAAACAGAAAAGTATATATTCACTTTCAAGAATAACATCATTAAAATGTATAGTGTACATTCGTTATAATATGTAAATCATTTAAACATAGTTTATTGTTTCCTTTAATAATTTAAAAATAATAAAACTGTAATGGATAGCGTGTGTTTCATTGGTCATACATATTTGTTAAACTAGCTAATAATTATATTTCTGTAAACTCGTTCATCGTATTGTCTTTGATCTATTAATAATCGATATATTTCTTGATAGACGTCACATGTTCAGATGTAATTACTTCCATATCTTTGCTTCGTATATGACGTCACAGGTCAAAGCCGACGTGGTGTATCGTACTCTTGACGAATCCCAAGACTTTACTATCGAGAAACCCTAACATGACATGACGTGACGTGATGCTTAGTGCGAATTAACGGACAGCGTCGTCCCTCGATCACGTCACAATTCCAGCGTAATGTTGAGAACATGTGCGCAGAATGCTATTACACTGTGATGCTATGCTCACTCCACAGATTCTATGGGTAGTATACAGATCACGACCAATACATATCGCTTTATCTCTGAGTGAAGAAGGCAGTCTGTTATTTATACACACAGAAGTCGCGCCGCGAGAACTGAGGCTAAGTTAAGGTCAATTGACCTCTCAATATTAATGGTTTTCTTATTACGATATCTGTCGTTCGAAATAATGTGACTGTTTGCTGCTGACTGAAGTGTGTAGTGAACATATGCTATGTTACCCTCTGGCGTGTCCAGCGTCGACAGTACATGACATTTCATACTGCATAGAAAGTGAGTATGTAGCAACCATTAAAATAACTAAACAAAGCAGGCAATAGTAGGATTGAGTAAGAAATCTAACTGCGGCTTCTGTACTATTTTTTGCACAGTTCTGCGACCTATGAGGCAAGTTTACATTATACTACTATCATTCGAAATTTTGTTCTTTGAAAAGAGCTTGTGCACAGAAGACGTAGAGGAGAAAGAGCTGTGTAATTATGATTTTTCTACTATGCATAAGGAATATCACGACGCCAGTAACCACGAAAAAGGATGTGATAAACGAGTTCTTATCAAGTGGTTGAGTCATATGGGTGTCGCAAACCCGGAAGACGTAGGCCTATTACCTAGCTCTACTAGAAATCTCGATGTTCTTTGCAGCAGAATTGACGAAGCTCTTCAGACAATGGTTCCCGTGGCAATCAGCTGTGAAATGGACGAAGAACTGATCTATTTCAGGACGTTGTTGGTCGGTATTGATGCTCTCAATTCGATACTGTGTAACGACACCAATTTCAGGGACGACTACCTAAAGAATTCAGAGTGTCTGAACAGACTGTATTGGGATTTGGAAGATTGCGAGGCCTCGCCTCAGTGGATTTGTGGTACAAATAAAACGGTCGTCTGCGAAATTTATAGGCAGCTGCAAACATGCATCTTCCTGAAGTCAGGCGTGCTCTGTGGATATACGGGAGCTACGATCATGAATGTTGCACTGAGGGAAGCCACAGATAATATGCTTCTCGACAAGTGCACAAATGTTCAGTGCGACCCAGTCATACCGAAAGATATCATCTTCGCGAAATTTGGAGCATCTCCTCCGTGTTTGGAAGTATACCAATTCACACTCTTTGGAGTTTTAGTTTCTTTATTGTTCTACTTAATCAACCGTGTATAAAATACGTGTGTTAATATTAAGCTCCAGCAATAATGATTGCATGTGGGCCTTCGTGTAATTGGGGAAAAATGGTTACAATAAATCTTCAGGAGAAATTAACTACCTTTACTGTGACGTCGAAATTGCACCCAAAGTAGTTCTGATCGCCATCCACGTTTTACTAGCCACTGTGTTCTTCTACACTATGGCAGAAACTTACCAAAGTTTGACCTGTAACCAATATTCCATCGTAGAAATAGTCTTACGTTGTATTTTGGGTTTACTACGATAAAATGTTATTTACCCTCCCGGCGGCCTCGTACGATTATGTTGGCAGCATCAGGAACACGGTAGAAAATGTTAGGGAAGATGTTAATTTTAGAAATCCGAACCACATAGAGTAACTTGATTAGTGATTAGACATGCCATGAAGTAAGCAAATCATGTTCCTCCTGCTTTATAGTGGACAGTTTCTTGTATGTACCCTTGTCCGCTCATTGCAGGTAATTGCTCTTGTAAAACGAAGATTTCATGCCGAATGATTTCCGGCATTTGGCATCCGTTGCCAACATTATCACGCGACGTCGCCGGGATGGAAATAAAATTTGACCTTTAGTGCTTATAGTAAATTATTGGGAGATGTTTCTTAATTGAAATGTTGGTAATGTTTTAAGTTTCAGTTTTCATTATTGTCCTACTACGACAAATTGCTAGTCAACAGTTCTTTAGAGCCGCACTTGTATCGTCGTAAATGAGGAAACAAATCCTGGAACGTCGGCCGTCAGTGGTCCAGGAAACAACCCCAAAAAGGTTGTTCATTGTAAATGCATGTAATTTAATAAAAATAAACTTCATTCTTTGAAAGGACGGAATATTAGTGTTCAACACCCCGTCAACAGCGTGGTCATTAGAGGCGGAACTTACGCTCGGGTTGTGTGGTTAAGGATGGGGAAGGAATTCGACCGTAAACTTTGAAAGGAACCATTCCGGAATTTGCCTTGGGTGATTTAGGGAAATGACGGAAAACCTAAATCTGGATGGCCGGATGTGGATTCATTTCTTTGTGGGAAAAAAAAATTCTTTTACGGCAGCGGAGGCGTACTGTGCTGAAGTTGGCAACGACCGTTGAATGCTCCTTGAAAAGCCAATCTCAATGAATAACGAGAATAATGCTTTATTGTTGAACCTGAAATAAGTAATTAATGCTGTTCCTGCTTCGTGGTTGACAGGTTCTTGTGTACAGACTATCCTTGTATGGTCAGTAAATATCATTGTAAAGCTAACATTTCATTGCCAACACGAGCACATTACGCCGCCGCTGCCGTAAGTAAAATATTACTTTCTCGTATTGTAATTTTAAGTAAAATTTTGGGACGCTTCTCGCCGGACTCCAGTGCTTATGCTGGTAACAGATGAATAATGAAGTGTACAACTGTGTTAACATTATTATTATTTTTTTTTCACGAGCTACAGAGTGAATGTTATTGCTGCTCGTTTCACTCGCAGAAAAACTAATACTGTACCTGCTCTATGATTGACAGGTTCTTTTATGTATCCTTGTCCGTTCAGAAAAAAAATCGTTTTAATTTATATTGGTCATCTGAGTTGCCGTCATTACCATTGGTGCCAACATAACCGCTGCAGCCCGGCGAGAAGCGTCGTACAATTTAACCGTAATTTTATGTGCATTTTCAAAGTATTTTTATCTTATTAAGAAGTTTTATGTGATTCAAATAGCACGCATACCGCCCAAGCGTGTTTCAAACGCTGCGAAGCTTCAGTTTCTCTTCTGTGAGAGAGTGTGTTGTTACTTGCGATAGGGAGGGGCAAGGGGAAGCATTGACGAGGTTACAGTGACGCTGACTCGACGTAAACGCACTAATTGATCAAAAGTGAAATGTGCAACGTACAAAAAAAGTTATATGAAGTGTATTTTGTTGTAGTAACGTGTGGAGTGCTACAAAAATCAAAACTAAAAATGACACCACGTTTGTCCTTCTTCAGTTTCCTATGCACCCTAAAAGGTGTGAAATGGAGTTTTATTTACTATTCTTATGTAACGTACAGATATTATCGAAGAAAAAAATCTCTTTTACTAACAAAGATTCGTAGTAAACACCAGAAGAACTGACATTTTTGCAGAAGACAGTTTATTGCTAACCAACAATGCGAAGTAATCTTTGCTACACCTAATGTCAAATTGGTGAATTTGAAACATAGGCAACTTGTATAAAAGAGAACACATACATGATTTAACGTGACAAATAACTCACAACATCATGTAGTTAAACGTAAAAAACATATAGACCGGATAAGTTCATAAAATGTCAAAAGCAATGAAACTAATTCTCAATAGAGAATGAAATTTTTGCTATATCAGACCTACAAACGGTAAGGATCAGAGTTGGAAAGATACTTTCTTAAAGTAACTAAGTTATAATTAAAGTTACTTCCCAAGAAGGTAATTTAGTTACAGTTGTAGTTACTATACATTGAAAGTAACTGTAACAGTTACAAGAATCTTTACAGTTACTTCACACTTACGTTTAAAAATTGCAATTGTAACATCATTTGTAAATCTGTAATGAACCTTACACATGTAGAAAGGAAACAAGCTTTAATGTTACTCAGTACTTACATACGTTAATGCATACATAATTAATAATAATACATAATTATTGCATTCCCCATAATTACTAACATGTCAAATCCACATTAACAAGCCGACCCTGCAATATGTGGGAAAAACGGCTAAAGAGAAAGAGAAGAAGACCTAATTATTTCATTATTAAATACATTGTCCACAGCATCTTCTATCTAAATTGCACTGTTCATTCATTGTCAACAAAAGTTTTTCAAACGTTCCGTCTCGTGAAATCTTCGTTTCATGTTGTTCGTGTGTCCGTGAAAACTGCCGACTTTGTTGGCTACTAAACATTCGCATCGTCTGTTACGCTGTAATGGCAGCAATAACAATCATTTCAAACTATATATGAGGCGCGTCCGTTTGGTTGTATAAAACTAACGGGTACAGATACAGAAAAAATATTGATTGTACAAAAGTCTACAACTGTTAAACTACTTTTCTGCATAGCTTCAGAAATTTTGTAGGCAATTGTCATAGCATGGCACAAGGTTTTGTGTGCCTTTTTCATAGAATGTTGGAAACATGTAATCTCAGCTCGTCATCATCGTGGAAGTGTTGTCCCCCAAGGACAGATTTTAGGTGTAAGAAGAGGATTACTGTAAAAAGATTTTTTTTTCACGATAATGCCTAACCTCACACACCGAATGTGACAAACAATTCTTACGGAAATTTCAATAGGACCTGTTTGATCATCCTCCATACTGCTCGGACCTCTCTCCTGGCGACGTTCGTCTCTTCTTACACCTAAAATCTGTTCTTGGTGGTCAACACTTCAACGATGATAAAGAGCTGTTACCACATGGCTGAATACACAGGCGGCAATCTTCTGTGAAGGATGCATGCAAAAACTTGTGTGGCCGGCCGCGGTGGCCGAGGGGACTGAGGCGCTCCAGTCACGGTCTGCACGGCCACTACGGTCGGGGGTCCGAATCCCACCTCGGGCATGGATATTTGTGCCGTCCTTAGGATTAGCTAGTTCGTAAGTAGTTTGTAAGCTTAGGGACTGATGACCCCGTAGTTAAGTCCCATAAGTTCTACAAACATTTGAACATTTTGAACAAAAACTTGTGACACGCTATGACAAGTGCCTACAAAATTTCGGCAGTTATGTGGAAAAGTAGTTTAAGAGTTTTAGAATTTTGTGCAATAAAAATTTCTTCTGTATTTGTGTACAATTTCTTTTTATTACCAAACGGAACTTACTTTCTGGACGCGCCTCGTATTCGCGTCGAGAGCTACACTATGACAGGGGAAGAGGAAGAATTAGTGATATGAGGCGCTGCATTAATAGTAGGCTACTAGACGAAATAAGCAGACGAAGAAGTCGTAGTTGTCGGAGGAGGACAAAATACTGCGGGCCGCGGTGGCCGAGGAGACTGAGGCGCTTCAGTCACGGTCTGCACGGCCACTACGGTCGGGGGTTCGAATCCCCCCTAGGGCATGGATATTTGTGCCGTCCGTAGTTGTAGCTAGTTCATAAGTAGTTTGTAAGTTTAGGGACTGATGACCCCGTAGTTAAGTCCCATAAGCTTAACAAACATTTGAATTTTGACAAAATACTTACGGTACTGTAGATGTGACGGGAATGACACGTTGCGTCGTCTAAGCATCATGCTATGGACTGGGCGGTCGCTCCGGCCGGAGGTTAGTGTCCTCCCTCGGCATGAGTGTGTCTGGTGTCCTTAGTGTAAGTTAGTTAATTCACTTTGTAATTCTAGGGACTGATGACCATAACAGTTTGGTTCAACAGTTGAAACTTTGAATTTGAATGACACGCTGTTCGGGCTGAATTTGGAAGACGTTTTTGGTTTTCGTAACTTCACCAAGATGTCGCCGTCGGATTTTGAAATTATAATGAATATTAGAGGGCAATTTGATTCAAAGAAGGCACAAATTTCAGAAAAACAACTGCTGTGAACAGAATACTTGCTTTTACGCTTAGTTTCTTGGCAATAGGAAGTGTCTATGAAACCCTTGCATATTTATTCCATATTTCAAAGCCAGCCATGGGCCTATATCATTACTGTTCCCGCAGATTGTGAAGCTTTGGATAAAGGCTTATGTAAAAGTAGTTCAAATATATTAATAGCACTGAAACATATATTTCATTGCTAGTATATTGATTCATGTTTTCACATTAATGAAAATCGTCATTTTCAATAAACTTCTTTAGCCTCAAAGTCACTCACACTACAAATGAATGTGACTAGGAATCTACTGCTGACGATCCGCTGCTGCCTCCTACATAATTCATTTCTGCTTCATAATGTTCAAATGTTCGTAAATCTATGAGACCAAACTGCGTAGTCATCAGTAGCTTACAAACTACTTAAACTAAGGTAAACTAAGCTAAGGACAACACACACACCCATGCCCCAGGGAGGACTCGAACCTCCGACGACAAGCAACCGCGCGCTCCGTAGCGGGGCGCCTTAGACCGCTCGGCTACTCCACCGCAGCCCTGCTTCATAAAAAGCGTTGTGCAAAGTCATAGCTCTTTCATTTTCCGCTAACTAGCGAAACTTGATGACGACGCATTTTGCAAAATAAGATAACGTATTCTGTTGATATCGCTGCGGTTTTGAGACATGAGAGACTTAAATGTTTTATCCATTTAACATTAGCAGCGAACAACGTTGCAGAACATAAACGTGCCTTAACGCCAAGAGCAAGCAAGACACTAAGCTGTACATGACGTCTTAAGTTCGCTGTGGAGTTTCTACTGCTTTGAATTCTTATCCGAAACGCAATTTGAAGGGTAGGGTATCTTTTTTCCATCCGACGTAAAAAAATTCGAACACTTCAGCATAAGCTGGCCACGGCATGCGTGTATCTCCTGCCTTCTCCATGTCGAAAGGTCAGGAAAATAATCAGAGACTACACGATGTTTACGTGTGATGCGTTACGTCATTGTTATATACTCATTGTTGCGGCATAATAATAAAATAAAGATTTTTTGCACGAATGAGCACTATTAAAATTTATAAAGATACTAAAATGTATGATTCATAAATTTGCATATACATTGTTGAAAATATTTAATTTAGAAACGAATATTGTTTCTTTTTATCTCTTCACTAAAATCCTGGTATCTGCAGTTTGAGGTTCGTAAAATTATGTTGCACTACTTGCAACATAAAAGTAACGACACTTCTGTTGAAGCTTTAACCAATAAAAGTTACTTAGTTACAGTTTAAGTTACTCTGTGCAAATAATAAAGCCGTTACTGTTTGTTACCTGCGAAACGTTACTTACTAGTAACGGCGTTAGAAGTAATGTTACTCCCCAACCCTGGAAAGGATTTTCAGCATCTCGCTTCCGAAGTAAAACAAATAATATTTACATAATTATTCGTGTATTACAAAGTCCAGTGTAGAACAGCAAACCATTAGACTCCATAAAAAACATTACATATAAAGAAAATGCCTGACATAAGAACAGACAACAAAAGAAATGTATGCGTCTCATTGATGAAATAAGTGTTTATATTCTATTCCTTCCAGCAGAAAAAGCTGCAACTATACACAAGAACAATAATATTTTGTAATGAATAAGCTGCTTCTTACATCATTGAGTCAATGAGATTTGGCTGTTTTCACGATATTTCATGTCTCCTGTTACTTTGGAAACCATGGAACGCCAAATTATATAAACTATTTCGTTAATGAAGCCGAAAAATAAATAAAACCACACAATTTCCTTATGTCACTTGTGTATGTCTGCTTTCTCACTACTTGGAGCACTAGTGTCGCTCCTGGTAACAGTTTTCACAGCATTGTGTGTTCAAACTGTATGTATTAGACTGTGGTGAAAATCATACAGGGATATCCTGTAAGACCACCTCTTTCTCAAAAGATACATGCATCCAGTAAATGCAGTAATGTTTACATTAGTTGGCACTTATATTTACATTTCCATCAAAACAAAGAAAATTCACAGTTATTAATGCAAGAGGAAATATATAAATTTGAATATTTGCATTATAAATCAGTATGTGGACTAAATTGTTTGTTGTATACGTTATAGGCAAATTCAGAGAAGTCAAATATCATGCTCTTACATGATGTCCAAATTCTGAACCTATCAAATTTTATTTAGAGCCTCTAGCACTAAGTACGGAAGTACTTTCCAAACCAACATATGACTACCATTAAGATTCGACCCAGTATTTATGTTGCAATCTTCATATAGTACTCCAGTATAGAGAATTGCAATGACCTTGAAATAGTTTCTATTACTATTAACATTAAAAAAAGTTTGTAAAGGTTATGGGACTTAACTGCGGGGTCATCAGACACTAAACTTACAAACTACTTATAGACTACCTTATACTAAAGACGGCACAAACATCCATGCCCGACGGGGGATTCGAACCCCCCGACGCGGGTGCCTCGCGATCCGCAACGTGGCGCTCCAGACCGCTCGGCTACCCCCGCGCGGCACTATTAACATTGCCTGCCAGATAAAAGACAGAAAAATGAGTATGCTTGCAGTTAGTTCTGTTCCAATAATCTGAGATAACCTCTTAACTATTAAGAAATTCTCAAACCAGTCAATATTTTGTTTACTACTCCATATGATCATGCTTTCATTAATACATGGTGATATGATGATGAACTGGTTTCTTTCAACTCAAGAAATACTGCAGCTACTGTATCTAAATCTCTTGACTATGTCTACTCAAATGTGAGAGAGCTGTGAGTTAATTTTCCTTTACTGTAGTTCTTGGTTTGCAATCTGGGAGGGATGAAGGAGATGATTCTGTTCATAATATATGATAATTTGAACTCACAATATTTTCTAAGATTCTAAAATATATGGATAACACGTAGTTTTGTTGACCACTTGTACTACCCTGCTAGTAGACGAGTATGACCTTTGTTTTCTTCCAGCCAGGAAAAAGTTTCTTTTAACTTACTATACTTTATATTTTCAAGGCTTTTATATATAAACAGGGTACAGCTTTCTACACACAAATTTATAATTATTGATATGTTGTATGTTCTTTTGCACATTAACAGCCGTAATTTTACGAATTCGAATATTGAAATATTTAGACCAATCCAGGGAAGTAAAAATAAATTCAATGGCAAAGTTGAAAATTTATGCTGAACTGGGATTCGAACCCGGATTTCCACACCTTTAGCCAGCGGTCGCCTTAAACAATTTTTTTTTTCAGATGGATCGTTTATTCATGTTCGTTGACTATTTGGCTCAGCTTTTTTTTTTATTACAGAGGGCGCTGAGCCACGGCGCCCAGCATAGGCTATCTAGACAAGTTTTCCTTCCTGCCCAAATTCTCAACCTATCACACATTATGATGGTCGTGCCCCCTACCCATTATTTCCAATTGCTCGCAGCCTACAGTGGATTCTCACAAGGGATCAAAGCATATTAATGTGCCCGCACTGAAATTATCAATTGCTTGTCAGGGGCATGTATACAGTTATGTCCTTTATTTCAAAGTCCTGAAATGATTGAAATGTTTCAATATTTCAAATACACATTTATGTTGTTCCCGATCATTAGTTTCTGCAGTTTGTTTTGTGTAATATGTAGACTGTTTTTACTAAGGCATTATGTTATTAGTGTTTTATATTTGATGAATGTGGATCTAATTTAATAGCTGCATTTATTGACAGAATGGGTACAAGAAAACGCTACTGGAAAAAGTCATTAAATGTGAAATGTAGCATATTACAAAGGTCAGCTGAACTGAGACAGTTGGTAACTCTGATAACTATTTTGAGGGTATGGGATCTAGTCAAATTTCAAATTATCTGTTTTACTAATGCTATCCATTAAGAAACTGACAGTGATAGAAAAAGTAATAAGAACCGTTTGCAATTTCAGGACAATTTTTATGAATGCAATATGTACAAGCAGTGAAATTTATTCATAGTTATGATTCGTTACTTGTGTCTCATTTTTACTTTGTTTCAATTGTTGTTGTTTGAAGATATTTTTGACGAAAGTACTGGTCTTTTCATGATCTGGTGTCTTTTATTATAATTTAAGAAGTTGTAATTTGATTTAACCCTTCATCTGTGTATCTCTCTCTCTTTCTCTCTCTCTCTCTCTCTCTCTTTTTGAGACATTTGGTATATTCTGAGGCTTTTGTAACTCAAAGTATTGGGGCTATAAATTTGTTTTCACATGTTAACAATAATCCCGAAGTTAATCCTGATTGTGTTGCAGTATAGATTAAGTATAATAGAAAATGTTTTATTGACATTTTTTCTAAGTATTTCAAAAAGACGTCTAAAGTATACATTTTAAATTTATTATCCCTCTATTGCACTTTTTGTCATGTCTGATAATATTATATGTCAGTTAGTGATCATCATGGCCTGAAAGAACGTGTGACTATGCTTATGCTGTTTCAGATGTCTTTTACAAATATTACCAAGAGCAGCTGCAACTGTTTCACATGATTCCCATTGCACACTGTGTTGTGGAATTAGTTTATATGAACTATTAAGGAACCTAAACGTGATCTAGAATAGGCATTCACTACAAATGAATTAACATTTTTGCTTGATATCTGTTGCTTCAATGCAGAGATTGCAAAATTTAATAACACATCAAGTTGTTTCATGAATAACTTTGCCAAACCTGATGCTGTTGTATTCTGGCTATCAATGTTAACTTTCCGTAAATTTTTGTTTCTGTAGCACAAGCTTGAAAATGCTAATCATTACATATGTTAACAATGCTGATATTTGTATTGCATTATTTCTTAGTATAAGAGGCATATCCTCTTTTCTTCATATTTGATCAACAGTATGTGGATGATACATTTACACTCATTCAGCATTTGAATTTCAGTATTAAAAATATACTCATTAATAGATGCTACGAGTGTTTTATACTGCATCTTTAAAAAATCATTAATATTATTTTTAACTTTTTAATGTGTTGTTACATTGATTTTTCTGTATCCTCCTATCTTCAGATTTCTCAGGCTTAAAATTTTCAATTTCATTTAGTGTGATCTCTTGAGCTGGTCCTAAAGAAGATATTGTCCTGAAACCAGCGGTACTACTTGGAAACGACCACCCCTCTTCTCTTAAATATTCTGCAATCATTGTAGACAATTTCCTTTTCCTGTCAGTAGCTTCAACTAATGTGAATCAGTTGCTAAATGTTTGTTAGAAAGAGTAACAACACATATTGTAAGACCTACGATGAAATCTGCAGTCAGGTTCCTAATACACTACAATTTGTAGTGTTCAAATTATAAATTGTAACGTCATACCGAGAGCCGTAGTTTTACTCCATAAACAGCAGAAAAGTAGTTAAGCGAGAAACTTTTTTCCTTTCATCATTTTACTATGGTTGCCAGCGAGCAATATTTTAATAAAGGTTTGAAATTATGTTTAAAGTTTGTTGCGAGTCACAAAGTACTGTCATTCTCATACAGTGCAATTCGAAAGTCTCGCCGTATTATATGGCATTTTTTACGATTTCTATTGGTTATGACGTAATATCTTTTGAACCATGTGCCGCATGTGATTCTTAACCATGAAGCAATTGTTACCTCACGATAAGGAATGTGTGTTACAAATTTGGTTGAAATCGGTCCAATGGTTTAGGAGAAAATGAGCAGCATTGTCGCAAAATGCAGCAGTTTTTCGCACATCTCATTGTTTATGACGTCATGTCTCGTGAACTAAATATCGTATGTGATTCTTACACTTACGGCGACCGTCCTCATGGATTGAAACTTACGTGTACAAAATTTCATAAAGATTGGAACAAAACTGTAGATTTGTTTGCAACACGTACAAACATACGGACACTCTGCTTTATATATTAGATAATTCCATTTTCTTTTAATATTGTAACCGCCACCACTCATGCCTTTCTCTTTCCCACTCATGTCTTTCCCTTTAATGCTCTTTTCTTCCTCTGTATAAAACGTTTCTAGTGTATGAAGGGTGCTTGTTAGTTTTTTTTTTTTTTTTTTTTTTTTTTTTTTTTTTTTTTTTTTTTTTTTGTATACCCTCAGCCGCTCGTTCAGGACTTGTGTAACAGCTTTGAGGGGTGCAGGTGATCAGAATGAACACATGTTTTCCATTCTGCTCCTGTCATTTCGATGACAAAGGGAACTACTGCTCAAAAATTCTCTCGCTAGTGTATGGCCCAGTAGCACAGTGGCAGAGTGCCGGACTATGAATGTGGAAGCCACTTGTTCGATCCCCGCCAGAGCCTAGGAATTTTATCTCCAACTTTACATTTCTTTTACTTCTGGCAATGTTGCTGATGTGAAAAATATCGAGTAGCACCGTGGTTTGGAACCCACGTTAAACTGTTGGTTCCCCTATAACTGGCTGGGTAAGTCAGTTCGAAGGTCGGAGGAAGGCAACGGCATACCACCTCCAAACAGGACCATGCCTAGTAAAGCACTGTGGTGTTCAAATAATATGAGTATTGTTGACTGCTTTACCTTTATTGAAGCAGCACTGGGGGTGCAGAGACTAGAGACACTAGACATGTCTGAATGACTAAATGTGTGTGTCCTCTTTCTCTGACGAAGGAAAAGATCTAAAGGTACGTTGTGTGTGTGTGTGTGTGTGTGTGTGTGTGTGTGTGTGTGTGCGGTTGTCTTGTAATCTGTGGCTCAGCGATCGTTTTTGTGGTGAGTTACAGTCTATCCAGCTGGACCCAGGAAGTATGTGGCTTCTCCTCCTTCCTCCCTTTGTGCATCTCCTCCTTCCCTCTTCTTGCCCATCTCTTCTTCTTCCTCTTGTTTTTCATCTACTCCCCTTTCTCCATCTCTGACCCCCATCTCCTGTCCATCTCCTCTTCCTTCCTGTATATGATTTACCCCCTCCTCCTCTATCTCCTTGTACACCGCTGTCTGATATGGAGCTTTGTTTAGTGATAGGTTCAATCTCTTATGTCCCTCAAAGTTCTCGACGGCATGCTTTACAATTTGGACACAATGTTGCAATTGAATACAAATGTGTCTTTATGTTCCTAATTATGTAATGCATATTGCTCAAAACAATTAAGGGATCAGGTGATATCTTCTTCTTCTTCTTCTTTATCGTAGCCTTGTTCCACGTCAAGTAGGGTCGGCGTTTTCTCTTCTGGATCCTTCTCCTCCATAATACTGTATTCAACGCTTCTTCCTTCTTCCAGCCTTTCTCCCTTAGGTCCCCCGCTATCTTATCCTTTCACCTCATCTTTGGTCTTCCTCTCCTTCTCACTACTTCAGTCTTTATATCTTTGTTTCCGATATATTCTTTCCCTTTTCTCTGCAAGTGTCCATACCACCTTAGTCTACTCTCTTGTATTTTTTCCACCTGGGTCCCACTTTCAAAACTCCTCTAACAAATTCATTTCTAATTCTGTCCTTTCTTGTTACTCCACACATCCACCTCAGCAACCTCATTTCTGGTACTTCCATCTTCCTTTCATGGGCTACTGTGATTGGCCGAGCCTCTGCCCCGTATATCATAGCAGGCCTTACCATCGATTTGTAAACTTTCCATTTAAACCCATTGCTCACCTTCTTGTCACACAAAACTCCGCTCATTTTCCTCCAGGTAATCCAACCACAGTTTATTCGGTGCTGTACCTCGCTTTCCAGTCCTACGTCCCTCTGTATGTACGATCTCAGGTATTTAAATTTACAGACCGATTTCAGTTCCTCCTCCTGGATCTTGCAAGACATTATATGCCCATCCTTCACTGCTAAATATTCTAATTTCGTCCTGCTAATTTTCATCCCTCTTTTTCTAGTGCCTTCCTCCAATCCTCCAGCTTTTCTTCAAGTCTATCGATGCTCTTCTCACAAAGAACCACATCATCCGCAAACATCATATTCCATGGCGCTTCCTTTTTCACATCTTTCACCAGCCCATCCATAATCAGGACAAAGAGTGAGGGCTAAGCGCAGACCATTACTGTAACCCCACTTTTACTGGGAACTCCTTTGTCACACCCACACTACTTCTCACCTGTGTCATTTCTCCTCTGTGCATTTCCTTCACTAACCTCACATACTTATCTGGCACGCACTGCTCTCTCATGCTTTTCCATATTTCGTCCCTTGGGACTCTGTCATAAGCTTTCTCCAGCTATATGTAAATTGGCTTGCCTCTTTCTGTGCCTGTCCACTATTTGACTTCAAGCATGTATTGCATCAGTCGTTTCTCTCCCAGTCATGAACCCAAACTGTTCTTCACACACCACAGTCTCCTTGCGTACTCTTGCCTCTATAACTCTTTCCCAAATTTTCATTGTGTGAGCCATCAGGTGAGATATTATACACAATATACATATGGGAAAGTATTTTATATAGATATTGATTACAGTTGCAAATTATGTCTGATACAGTACGATATTTTGCTGCCACAACTCTTTACTTGAGATTTACATGGCGTTTACTCAGAGGGAGGCACCATGGGGCTACCATAATAGGGAGAAAGTCATTCTGGTTGCCCTCTAATATGGTGTACGATCACCTCGGACGGCCAGTACAGTTAGACAACTACGTGGCATAGATAGTTATGAGAGGAACTGGTCTGGCTGCAGTGAGTGTACCAGGTGCATCCCTGGTTTAGGTCCAGTGAACAAGCTGCCACCTCCATTTGCTCAATTCCCTCAGCTTCAAGCACGTTGTCCACCAGTGCAGCTCTGTGGTGACGAGCGTTATCGTCCACCACAAGGAACCCATCTCCCATGACACCAGAGTGGGACACAACAAAAGTTAGAAAGATCTCGTCTGCATAGATCTGAGCAGTTAAAGAGGCATTCTGAACGACATAGAGGTCCATACGTCCACCAAGACTGACTCACGCCTGCACCATTCATCCATCAGCATGATATGGTGATGTTTCCTACACATAAGCAGGATTGTTCCAAGTTCCACGGTTTTGCAGATCAGGAAACGACGATTGTCCGGCTGAACATACAATCTGGACTCATCTGTGAACAGAACCCGACGCCAAACCTAATGTTCCTCCGCCTACTTTTCGAGGACTAACGCTGTCGTAGTTTCAGTCTGAAACAAACCATAGGCCTGTGTACGTAGAGGCCACATTCCCAAGACAATTTCGAACTGTTTGTGTTGATATTGTGCGTCCCGTTCCTGCCTGGAGGGTGCGTTGCAGCTGTCTCTACGGTCTGTTAACGGAAGATAATGGTCATCTCTTGCTGTTGTGACTCGTGGATGACTTTGGCTTTGCCTTCTTTTAACGGTTCGTCTTGTCTGAAATCGTATCCAAATCCTTGAGGTTACACTTTTGGACACTCCAATAGTTGCAGCCACCTCCCTCTCTGTCTGTCCTGCTTCCATTCTTCCTGTGGCTCTCCATGCCATAGCTTAGGGCAAATCAAGTTCTTGTAGCATTGCACTACCTGCTCACTACACTATCTGAACCCAACTGCTTGTGTAAGTGGTTTGGTAGACTGTACACAAGTTAACTTCAATTCCCTCTGCAGCAACTTTCTGTTTTTACCACTATCTCGGTTTCTGTAATGTTGTTGTCTCCACTCCGTAGAAAAATGTTCAAATGTTTGTAAAACTATTGCACCAAACTGCAATGGTCATCAGTACCTAGATTTACAAACTAATTAAACTAACTAATGCCAAGACAACTCAGACACTCATGTCTGAAGGAGGACTCGAATATCCGAAGGGAGCAACCGTGCGCTTCGCAGAAAGGCGCCTTAGAGCACTTGCCCACTCCACCGCGGCCACTCCGTAAAACCGATAGAAAGACGTCGAACCATTTTAGTTCATTATTTCGGTGACAATACTTCAGAACCCAGATATTTCAACTAATCCCCTTATTGTTTTGACAAGTGTATGTGTGTTGTGAAGTACCCTCAGACTTTAAGAAAAATGTTATAATCCCCATTCCAAAGAAAGCAGGTGCAGACATGTGTGAAAACTACAGAACCATCAGTTTAATAAGTCATGCTTGCAAAATATTAAAACGAATTATATACAGAAGGATGGAAAAGCTGGTAGAAGCCGACCTTGGGGAAGATCAGTTTGGGTTCAGGAGAAATGTAGGAACACGGGAGGCAATACTCACTTTACGGCTTATCCTAGAAGATAAATTAAGAAAAGGCAAACCTACATTTCTAGCTTTTGTAGATTTGGAGAAGGCTTTTGACAATGTTGATTGGAATAAACTCTTTCAAGTTCTGAAGCAAGCAGGAGTAAAATATAGGAAGCGTAAGGTTATTTACAACTTGTACAAAAACCAGACAGCGGTTGTCAGAGTTGAAGGGCATGAAAGGGATGCAGTGGTTGGAAAGGGAGTAAGACAGGGTTGTAGTCTTTCTCCACTGTTATTCAATTTGTACATTGAGCAAGCTATAAAGGAAAGCAAGGAGAAATTTGGAGAAGGAATTAAAGTTCAGGGTGAAGAATTAAAAACATTGCGTTTTGCTGACGACATAGTAATTCTGTCAGATACAGCAAAGGACCTGGAAGAGCAATTGAACGGAATGGACAGTGTGCTGAAAGTTGCATATAAGATGAGCATTAACAAGAGCAAACTAGGGTAATGGAGTGCAGTCTAAGAAAATCAGGCGATGCTGAAGGAATTAGATTGGGTAACGAAGCAATAAAGGAGGTAGATGAGTTTTGTTATTTGGGCAGTAAAATAACAAATGATGGTCGCAGTACAGAGGATATAAAATGCAGAATGGCAATGCGTAGAAAAGCGTTCTTGAAAAAGAGAAATTTGTTAACATCGAATATTGATTTAAGCCTAAGGAAGTCCTTTCTGAAGGCATTTGTATGGAGTGTTGCCTTGTATTATGGGAGTGAGGCATGGACGATAAACAGTGCGGACAGGAAGAGGATTGAGGCTTTTGAAATATGATGCTACAGAAGAATGCTGAAGATTAGGTGGGCGGATCGCGTAACTAATGACGTGGTACTGAACAGAATTGGGGAGAAAAGAAATTTCTGGCATACCTTGACTAAAAGAAGGGATCGATTGGTAGGACATATTCTTAGACATAAAGGAATTGTGAATTTAGCGTTGGAGGGAAGTGTGTGGGGTAAAAACCGCAGAGGAAGACCAAGAGATGGATACAGTAAGCAGATTCAGACAGATGTAGGTTGCCGTTCTTATGTGGAGATGAAGAGGCTTGCTCAGGATAGGGTATTGTGGAGAGCTGCATCAAACCAGTCTCCGGACTGAAGACTACAACAACAACACATGTGTGCTGGTCTTAGGATAAGTTAGTTTAAGTAGTTTGTAAGTTTAGGGACCACTGCTGTTGGGTCCCATGATTTACAAACATTTGAACCAGTGTATGTTACACGTGAATTTAATCGGAAAAACGTTGTTACAAAAAATCGCAATAGTAATATATGTATAGATTATGTGTCATATGTTAAAGAATTAGGTTCATAAAAACCTTCCTCTATTAGGATGCAACGTTGTGTACGAATTCTAAAACAATAGATCAGGACGTTTCGGAGATAAAGTTTTTGACATACCAACATTTACATTTTGATAACATTCCCATTTATTACGTACATATTACACATATGCCAGATGGCGTCCTATTGGGTTCTAGAAGAAATATGTTAAATCGACTGCAACATCGTGTCAAAATTTCAACTTAATCTTTGGAGAGAAGTTTCGGAGATTTGAGATTTTCAACAATCGAATTTCTACAATTGTAGAAAATGTAGACGTTCCTAACCGCAAATCTTTAAAAGGTGTTGACCGAACGCTTTGACACGAAGTTGCACTGAAATGTTTTTACTTACCTACTTACGTAAATAAAAACATCTTGTTGTTTGCAGATGACAAGCTGTGAAAACTTGTCATTCTTCAATTAAAAGAGATGAAAATCCTACAAATGACATAATGTAAGTATCGTAAATAAATTAGGCCTAATATATCGAACAAAGTTGTCAAATCAAACAACTCGTACAAATCCCATTTTATTGTAGAAAATAAAAGCCAAAAATCCCACGGACGTTGGCAGAATAAGTGCCGAAACATGTTTGGGTATTAAAACAAAACAATGCGTCTTGCGTAAGGTGGATTTAACCACAAATCTAATATAGCAAGCACGGATGATACAAGAACTGCACCACAAGATTATAATTTACTTACTTAATTTCTTAAAATATGTCAGGTATGAATTTATTTCTTTCAACCGGGACTTTCTCTGGTAGGCAGCCACGTGTCATCGTCCAAATGGCGCAAACAAATTCTTGCATTCTGCATGTGTTCTTACAGGAATACCTGGTGACGGTTACAAGCCGGCTTGACGGAATATCATGTCTTCTTGACGACGCCACCCGCTTCAACACCCGAGAAATATCACAGATTTCCTGACTCTGGGAAAACCTAAAATCACTAGGTTTTTACTGAATGACTAACTGAAAACCCGGCGTTGCGTGGATATATATTCATTCCACTCGTTTGTTATTTCATTTCCTTCCAGCCCTCTGCCATTTCTCCTGTGTCTGCAGTCAATTTCGCTCTGTAGTTTCGTTTTCACGTAGCTCTATTCTCATGACGTCATTTCACTTGAACAATGATACAACAGTTACGTAATTTTGCGCGGGAGTATAGTGGAATATTAGGAAAATGAAAGTGATTTTTTGTAAAAATAGTAGTGAAGCCGTTGAAAATTAAAACCTTTTGCGTGAGTGGGTATTTATAATGCCTCTCATTGTTTATGCATGATATCCCCTGAACAATGTGTTGTAGATAGTTCTTCCCCGTACTGCAATTATTACCTCACGGTAAGGAATTTGTGCAAAAATATGTTTGAAACCGTTCCGGTGCTTTAGGAGGAGATGTTATACACTGTAGCGTGATGAAGCAGTTTTTCCGCGTACTTAATTGTTTGTGGTGTCATATCTCTCGAACTATGCGTTGTACATGAGCTTTTTCAGTCGTGCGATCTTCCTATTTGTTTCACGATCATGTGTGCATAATTTCATCAAGCTTGGAATAAAACTGCAGACTTGTATGCAATACAAACACACGAACACTCTACTTAATATACTTATATCTAGCTGTAAATCCGGTGTTCTCCTCTCCTTTCTCCTTGTCCATGTCTTCCCCTCCTCTCGCTATGTTCACCCCATCCTATGTGCATCTCCTCGTCCTCTGCCATGCCAGATCATCTCCTTCTCCCCTCTGCTTTTGTTTTCTTTCTTGTGCTTTTCCCCGCTTGATCAGGACCGGCGTGCAACACTGGAATATGAAAGGTCAGTGGGTGACCGGATGCACTTCCTGCGTCATATTTTCCACCGCTTCTCTAAGAAATATCACATGTTTCAAATGTTCAAATGTTTGTCAAGGTTATGGGACTTAACTACGGGGTTATCAGTCCCTAAACTTACAAACTACTTAACAACTAGCTTATCCTAAGGACGGCACAAATATCCATGCCCGAGGGGGGATTCGAACCCCTGACCGTAGTGGCCGTGCAGACCGTGACTGAGGCGCCTCAGTCCCCTCGGCCACCGCGACCGGCATCACATGTTTCTGTCAAATTTCGTGGTAATCAGTAAACAAGCATAAAATGTATTGCAATGTACCCGCTGCCGCGCACCACACAATAGCTTGCTAAAAGTCAAGTGTGCAAAATTTCCATTAAGATGAGAATAAAACTGTAGGTTTTAGCGAAGTTCGTTAGTTTATATAGGTAGTTATCTTCCTCTTCTTTTGAAGGTCAAGTATGCGAAATCCCATCAAGATAGGAACAAAGCTATAGATTTTATATAAGTCCGTAAGTAAAGTACCCTCCTCCATACCCCACAAGAAATTTTGTATAAACGGAGAACTTTCTCGTGTCAAATGTGCCAAATTTCCTGAAGATTGGACCAAAACTGTTGATTTGTGTACTATACAAACACACACACACAAACACAAAATGTTCAAATGTTTGTTAAGCTTATGGGACTTAACTACGGGGTCATCAGTCCCTAAACTTACAAACTACTTATGAACTACTTACGGACTAGGACGGCACAAATATCCATGCCCGAGGGGGGATTCGAACCCCCGACCGTAGTGGCCGTGCTGACCGTGACTGGAGTGCCTCAGTCACCTCGGCCACCGCGGCCGGCACACAAACACATGGACACTCTATATATAAAGTAGACGTCATTAGATTAGGATTTACCTGTGGGATCTAAAATTTTATTGCTGTTTTAAAAGGATAGAACGATATTACTTTGTGTATTATTCATGCCATTTTAACTGTAGTTATATCAAAGCTCTCCAGAGCGTTATTAATCCACTAATTAAACAACCACTTACTCTGTACTTGCCACTCACTTTCATACAGAAATGTTAGGGCAGAATATACCTTATGATATCCTGTTTTTCCCTTTACTTGAACTTTTTTTTTTCCTCTTCCCTTTCTTCTTTTTTTTTTTTTTCCTGGATGTATCCCGCGCCTTTACTGTGTAATGTTCAAATGTTTGTCAAGTTTAAGGGACTTAACTGCGGTGTCATCAGTCCCTACACTTACAAACTACTTATAAACTACTTTACACTAAAGACTGCAAAAAACTAAAAAACTAAGCCAGAGGGGGGGGGGGGGGGGGGAATTCGAACGCCCGACGGGGAACGGTGTCGCGCATCGGAGCATAGCGCCTCAATGCACTCGGCCGCTCCGCCGCGGCTTACTATGTAGGCCTTGTACTGATACATACGAAATATCCACTTATGAAAATATTTTCGTCCGTTTTTCTTACAATTTTAAATTCTGTTTATGGTTATTTGTTTTTTGCAGTAATATTTACGATATAGATTGCAAAGACACGAGAAGAAATGTAAATATCTTTGTATGTGCATTCTTTGGAAGGTAATTAAGAGCATCTCTGACTGTTAATTAGAAGTCAGTTGTTGATTATCGTTGACCATGGATGAAACATGTCTGTACAGTCCAATAGTAATAAATGAATGTTTTCAAGTGTAAGCCTAAATGCTCGCGTGTTCAGTTTATGCAGTGAAGTAATTACGTAATTAATGATTTTTTCCACTGAAATAATTACAAAGGTGAGACTAATGAAAGAAGTTACAGTGAAGCCTGATGTTCTGGAACTAGAAATGTTGGTGGTTGAGGGTGACCTCTCCTGCCGCCACCCCTTACCACTAGTAATGATTTTGTGTACCCAAGTTGTGTTATTCAATGTGGAAGAATGAAAACGTGTCCGAAATGTTTACGAATCGTGCATCTCAGGCGGAAAGTGGCGGTCAGCCAGATGTTCACTTAGTCAATTGTCAAGAAACGCCCAAAAGTCATATCCAGGCTTGCTAATGCACCGACACTCAACGTGGCCCACCAAATGGCTTCGATACTGGCCTGTACCACCTACCAAAATCCCCGAGGTGCTGAACTAAGGCACATGGCTATCGAGAGTTTTATTTCCTGACAGGAGTTACACACACAAACAGATAACGGATTCGAAATATTGAAACACGTTGACCGTTCAGAGCACTGAAATTAATTCAGCGGCGAAGTTGAAAATATGTGCTGGAGCGGGATTCGAACCTGGTTTTCCCGCTTCGGGCTAACGTTCGCCTCAAACAGTTTTTTTTTTGTTCATCTGGTAGATATTTGGTTCGCGGTCGTTCGTTTAGCTTGTTCGTGGTTGTTCGATGAGTGGTTGGCTCAGTTTTCTTTTTTATTACAGAGGGCGTTTAGCCCCCTGAACGGGCGCGCTGAGCCACGGCGCCCGGCGACCAGTTAGGCTATCCAGGCAGCTTCCCTTCCAACCCAAATTCTCAATTTTTAGCGCTCTATGATGGTAGTGCCCCCTGCCGATTACCTCTTGCTCGCAGCTTATACTGGGTTCCTACAAGGGATTGAGCGGTCTAAAGAGTCTCACTGCGGAGCGCGTTGCTCGCCGTGGAGGTTCGAGTCCTCCCTGGGGTATGGATGTGTGTGTGTTGTCCTTAGGTTAGTTTACCTAGGTTTAACTAGTTTGTAAGGTACGGACTGAGCGTATTAACGCGTCAGCATTGAAACTGTCGATTGCCTGTTTACAATTTACATGTCCGAAAGAACAGACGCCATATCAATAATTACAAATAGCTAGGCCCCGGTATCACAGAATCAAATTTACTGAACAAAGCTGTTTATCTAGGATATTGGACATAGCATAATAACGCACTTTTGTCAAATGTCACCTTTCGACCAATTTCTTTCACCTTGGATTCAGTGAGGTCGGTACTAAACTGGAGTGACTAGCTGTACTCATAGGCATCTTTGGGTAGAAATTCTTGATGTTGTTTGGCGAGTCTGCCAATATTGGAGACCTATATTTGGAATTGTTTATACTGATAGTGTTTGCAAATTAGAGCAGTTCTTTCATTGCACTTCAAACTAAATCCAGACAGCATCGTGTAGTACAAGTAAACAGTTATAGTGTATCCTTTTATCTGTTTAATAGAATGATTTGACACCTTGAACCCTATTGAGCCAACACCATCTATATAGGAGATCACGTACTATTTCATGGCCCCTCTGTGATTGGCGAGAGTCGTCTGATTTCGTGTGTCTACGGAATGTTTATGCTCTCTACCAACCAACAGTTCCGTTAACAAGCAACAGAATGACGTAACCTCAATGTTTGATCTGCACTTTGAATTTTTTACTCTTTTCGCAACTGATCATTGTGATGTTTGATGGGAAGATTATTTCAGCGTGTCTTGACTGAGTATATATGTCAGCAAGTAAGTAATTTCTGGTGCCGATCTGCCATTAATAGCGTTACACAATGCTGAAGCTGAATACGAACCTTTCATTATCTCTATAAATCCAGTTCTTGTCACGTACATCAATGATTTTTTTGATCACATTATTATATAACATAAATAGCTAATATTTTCTTGTTTTACGTTTTGGCTTCACTGTATTCGGCAAGAGTCATAAAATATAAACGCTTGTATTATATTAAAATCGGACATTATGGATGCAAACTGATTTCAGGTATATATAAAAGCATGACAAACATTTGACATGTATTGTTGAGGAATCGTATGAAAACTGATGCTGCTTATCAAACTGGTATTTCGTCTCCTGTGTAAGCTACAAACTAAAAGACTCACAGTACAACAAAAACAGTCATTCGCTCAAGAACTGCAACTCTGTTTCTTATAAAAAGAACTATGAATACAATTCACCTAGTCACAGGTAAAAAGTGTAAGCGTTGCATTGATACTGCGAACTGCGGAGATGTGACACATATTGTACTACTGAATGTGTAATAAGAATACGATAAGACGTTTTATTGTCGAAATCTACGCTTAATTTCTAATAGAAAGAAGAAGAACTGCGATTCCTGGCTGCACTTCACATTGCTTGTAATGATGAACAGGGTTTCCTGCCCCGAGTCACATGATTTAAGACTAGTCTACACGACAACACCAGGTTGCGCACTCGTTACGTGGTTTCACTGGTTTCGTGCATCTCTGTAGACACGGCGCCAGTACTATACACCACAGTTTCGTAGTTTTGTGAGTGCCATAGAATGAAAGTTTTGGTAACTGTACAGTAAGAGTTGTGGCGGAGCTATTGCTTCTCTGTGTGAAGTCGCTGCATAAGACTGAACATAAAAAGAATAAGAAACTTGCTTGGAGTCGTGACTATTTAAAAAAAGTCTGCTCGTTTCCTTAGCGACCCTGCTTGAAGAAACTGTGGCTGAAGACGCTGTAAGTTAATCAACTTAGAATGTCACCAGAGCAATTCACGTTCCTTTTAAACGGAGTTAGTAATGCAATAAAAAAACAAGATACTGTTATGCGCTAAGCATTTTTGCCGGAACTTAAATAACAAATTACGTTTCTCGTCATTCGTCTCTACAGTACCTATATCGTGTTCTGAAATCCACAATTGCATAGTTCGTTTGTATAGGTATTTCGAATTGAATGCAATTCACTAATCGTTAACCCATCAATATTTAATTCACGGATAACTGCTTTAAGATCACCAACACGCCGCTGCTTATACCTAAAATTTTCATCGTTAAAATCCCACAAACACCTATGCATCGGATATATGTCTAAAAACCCAACTATTTCTTCCGTTACCCCCTTTATGTTGTACTTTGTTCTCTTTTGTTTATAACCTAACCTAAAATCACGCGCAATCAGTTTCGACGAAGTTGGAAGGTGGCAAAATATTTAGTTTCGCTAACGAGTTGCGCAAACGTCTGCGCATTGACCAGTAGCGCAGTTTCTTAATTTTTTTGTTTGTAAAGCTTATGGGACTTAACTACGGGGTCATCAGTCCCTAAACTTACAAATTACTTATGAACTACTTACGAACTAGGACGTCACAAATATCAAAGCCCGATGGGGGATTCGAACCCCCGACCGTAGTGGCCATGTAGACCGTGACTGAAGCGAGTCAGCCCCCTCGGCCAACGCGGCCGTAGCGGTTTCATGAAGCGTAGTGTCGTCATGTAAACTAGCATTTAGAGGTTGGTTTCAGTATAAAGACGTCACGAACAGTTTATGGATCAAAGAAAGCGTTAGTCTTCTGTTCATGCAATGACAAAAGTCGCCGCTTGGAGCGCTAGCACAATTACAGTTGTTTAGGTGCTAAATTTTATTGGGCTATTATCCAGATTGGTGGAATGTACGAAGCAGATGAGCCGCCCTAAGATTTCCGACATCCAAAATACGATGCCATAAATACAGGGGGCGGAAGAAATGATATGAACACCTAAAATAGGCAAAATATTTACGTAATAGTAAGGAGTTGACCTACCATTAACGTTGAGAACAGCTGCACCTCTTAGAGGAACAGATTCAAAAAATGAGTCTTCATAGTTTTCAACACTCTTCTACCAAAACATTCGCCAATTAGTTGCACTACGTCGGAGTTATAAATTTGGCCATCTGTCTCTGCTCTAAAATGTACCACAACGGCTCACTTATGTTAAGACGTAAGCATTTTGCTTTCAAGGTGAGATGTTTGATAATTTTCTAATGGTGTACCAAACTTGCCTGAACCTTTCGGCTGTGTGTGCGTGTGTACATTATTATTTTGGAATATGGCAATGTTTATTACAAAATAAGTTAGACAGTAAGCACTTTGTTGTCACTCACAATTAACCGACCAGTTTGCCTCCAGCCATCCTCATACAGATTTCCTGGGATTTCCCTAAAATACTGCAGGCAGCAAGGATGATAGCCTTCAAACGGCACGGCGCATTTCCTTCCCCATCCTTGATGTAACTATCCGAGCCTGAGCTCCGTCGCTGACTACGATTTTGACGGCACGGTAAAACCTAATCTTCCTTCCGACCTTCACAAATTTCAGGTTTTACTTTCGTCGACGTGCACAGTAGTATTCTAGTACCATTCTGTAAACTAGATTAGTTTACCCCTGTTGCAAGAAATCGTAGCGTTACGGTAGGCGTAGCGAGCACAGAATAACAGATATAGCACTTCTGAGGTGAGTTTTTCTGCACTGTAATATGAGGAATCACTTTTTTGAGCACATAATCAATTCTACTCTAGTGCTATTGCAAGTACGTTTCATACGACTTTACGTCCTGGACTTGCAGCTCCAGTAACGAATTTTATTACATGCTTTTATTATTATTATTATTATTCCTCTTCCAATTGCCAACACAGCACAGTTCAAAAATGTTCAAATGTTTGTAAATTTATGGAACCTAACTACAGTGGTCATCCGTCCCTAAACTTACAAACTACTTAAACTAACTTATCCTAAGAACGACATACACTCATGCCCGAAGGAGGACTCGATCCTCCGACGTGAAACGGCCGCGCACACCGTATCAGGGCACCTCAGCTCCGCTGCGACCACAGCACAGTAACAAGCTGTCGTTCGCCATTCTGAGACAACTTAGATAAAATTTTGCATGACAGTGTAATAGCCTTTTTCAACATCACGTCAAATATTTTTATACAATAAAAAATGTCATCAAATTTATTGGTCCAATCAATTTGTTAGTGTAATACTGACCTAATGGACTCTTACATGATGCAGAACACGGTATATGAAGGTCTGCAGTTAAAATATCGACTGACGACCGAAAGAGTGGACAGTACAGGATGAACAGAAAATGCAGGAGAGAACGAATACTTTATTTCTCGCTTCATAGGAAAGCAACCAGCAGCAACTATTTGTACCGTTTAGCATAGTAACTTCGCAAGGCCTTCAAATTAAGTACCGAATATAAACCACAGGAAATAACATTACAGAATATAGATGAAATGCAGAAGATTAATATATCGGTTCGTGTAAATGCCACAAGCACTTGTAACAACAGTTTCTATCGAAGTTTATCTGGCGGTTCAGGAAAAGTGGACTGCTTGTGATTGTTATGTTCGAAGTTCTTCAGTGTGTCAGCTGTGGATGGGCATCAGGCCGCCTTTATCAGGACCGACACACGATTGTGAGCTGTGTTTTTGGCATCACCGGATCAGCACACAAATGAAGACACTCATCTTCTTCATGAACCACTGTCGTCTCCGGATACTAGCCCACAAAAGTTTTGGGTTGTGCGTAGTTTGGAGAAGGAGTTGAACTCAATATGATTAGGAAACTTTTTTTCTGCTATGTGAGTGGTGGGAAGATGCGGTGGGAAGCAGCAGGAGTGGAGGTCTGGGCGGCGACGGCGCGGATGGGGCGGGCTGGCGGTCACTTCTTGTCGACGCTCATGGCGACCTGGCTGATCTCCCCGGCGTTGACCATCCACAGGGAGCCCGACTCACCCTCCCGGATGGCGCGCATCAGGCCCTCCGCGATGAACTCCGGCCTGTGGGTAACACACAACGCCAAAAAGATCAGCTAACAACTGAGACGTCTCTTCATTCCGACACGTTTTTGTGTCTCAACTGTTATGAGGCGTTGTAGACATACAACATAGACATATAAATATACTTAATATTCACAGAATATATGACATCAACTGCGATTGGGCAAAGCTGAAAATGTGTACGCAGCCGGGACTCGAACCCGGGTCTCCTGCTTTCTAGGCAGTTGCGCTGACCCCTACACCACTGGGGACACAATGATCACCGCACCTGCAAGGACTATCTAAGCACTCCTCCCGTCAGATACTAGAGTTTGAGTACTGTGGGCAGGGCGAAGCTGGGAATTTGTATATGACGGGAGGCGTGCTTAGGTAGTCCTTGCAGGTGCGGTGATCACTGTGTCCCCAGTGGTGTAGGGGTCAGCGCAACTGCCTAGAAAGCAGGAGACCCGGGTTCGACTCCCGGCTGGGTACACATTTTCAGCTTTGCCCAATAGCAGTTGATGTCATATATTCTGTGAATATTAAATAATAATAACAACTGCAGGATCAGAAGTGACGTCTGTTCTTTCGGAACAGACGCCACATATATATATATATACTACTGGCCATTAAAATTGCTATATCAAGCAGAAATGCAGAAGATAAACGGGTATTCCTTGGACAAATATATTATACTAGCATAAACTCGCGGCTCCGCTCGCGTGATGGTTGATTATGATATATAAGCTATCTTTCAGTTGTGTGCTATGAGACTGGTTTTGAAGGATGAAATGAAATACAATACCTTCTTTAGAAACAAACATTTTTAATTAACATTATCAGGAAAGTAAGTAGTGTAGATCAAATCAACGTAAAAATGCACCCCTTTGGAAGAATCCAATCACGAAATTCAACAATAATGATTGTAATAATATCGCAGATCGATCACTTGATGTAATGCACGAAACGTCAAATCGATTTTTTAAAGACATGTATTAAAAGAAATCTCTTTTTTACTACTTTATTTATTTATTCTTATATGTCCTCATTCGTATGCTTATCCTTACAGAGAAATCGCTCACACATAGACCAAAGATATAGTCTGTGGCATCACGTTTCGCTCTATGTAACCTCCTTGCTACAGAGTCGCAAACGAAATTTTTTATAATTTGACGACTTTCAACCACCATATCTTTCACCCCCTCATATCTATCGGCATGGAACTGCTTTGGTCTACGACGGGAGACTTCGTACAACAATTTCACACAGACCATTCGTTAGCGTTCTGTTGTTTTCGCTGCAGAGCGAAATATTAACCCACACGCACGTAGAATTTTATACACACCGATAACTTTCCATCCCAATATACTCCACCCTTTTATCATTATCAACCCTCAAGGAACAATGAAAACAACAAAACCATTTTCAAAGAGTAAATATAATTTTCAAAGAGTAATTGTTGTTCCGCATTTCGCGTTATATTCTTCAAATTACTAAATATCTATCAGATCGCTATAAAACCGTGCCTAAAACCTTCCTCACGTATAAATTAGTAACTGTACAAATATTTAAGTCTCTGCGTCTTGTCGTTCTGACGTGATAAGTGTACACCAAACAAATATTCACATTAATATATACAGATAAATAGCTATCCGATCGCCATAAAACCGTGCCTAAAGCCTTCCCCGAGTAGACATTAGTAACTGTACAAATTTTTAGCTCTTTACGTCATGTGGTTCAGACGTGATAAACGTACACCGAACAGACATTCATATTTATAGATATAGACTAGAACTGACATGTGATTACATTTTCACGCAGTTTGGCTACATATATCCTGAGAAATCAGTACCCAGAACAACCACCTCTGGCCGTAATAACGGCGTTGATACGCCTGGGCATTGAGTCAAATGGAGCTGGGATATCGTGTACAGGTGCAGATGCCCATGCAGCTTCAACACATACCATAGTTCATCAAGAGTAGTGACTGCCGTATTGTGACGAGCCAGTTGCTCGGCCACCATTGACCAGACGTTTTCAGTTGGTGAGATATCTGGAGAATGTGCTGGCCAGGGCAGCAGTCGAACATTTTCCGTATCCAGAAAGGCCCGTACAGGATCTGCAATATGCGGTCATGCATTATCCTGTTGAAATGTAGGGTCAGAAACGACCACAATTGGAGCATTGGGCATCACAGAGACAGAGAATATAGAACGTAAAACTCTCAGGAAAATATTTGGAGCAATACACAGAGATGGCATATGGATGAAAAGACCTACCAAAGAACTGTACCAGTACACTGACAGACTCACAGACATGATCAGAAAATGCAGATTAACTTTCTATGGGCACATACAGAGAATGGGCAAGACCAGACTTACAAAGAGAATCTTTGATGTAGTAAGCAGTTCAAACCAGAAAAGAAATTGGTATCATAAAAAAGAGGAAGACTTAAGGCAGTTGGAAATCAACAGGCAAATGATAGGAGACAGAAAAGAATTCAGAAACAAAATTAAGAACGCAAAAGTTATGGTACGAGAGAAGAAGACAGAAACATTGTGGACAGAAGAAAGGAAACATGAGCACAGCCAAAGGGTGGAGAGATTTTGGGAATAGAATAGGAAGAAGGGAAAGAAGTGAAAATTGTGTCATCATGAGATATTCGAATTCAAACACTGTCCATAAGGGCCAAAATGATATGACTGAATGAATGAATATATACACTTCTGGCCATTAAAATTGCTACACCAAGAAGAAATGCAGATGATAACGTGTATTCATTGGACAAATATATTGTACTAGATTGAACATCTGATTACATTTTCACGCAATTTGGGTGCATCCAGAACAACCATCTCTGGCCGTAATAACGGCCTTGATACGTCTGGGCATTGAGTCAAAGAGACCTTGTATGGCGTGTACAGGTACAGATGCCCATGCAGCTTCAACACGATACCACAGTTCATCTAGAGTATTGTGACGCTCCAGTTGCTCGGCCACCATTAACCAGATGTTTTCATTTGGTGAGAGATCTGGAGAATGAGCTGGCCAGGGCAGCAGTCGAACATTTTCCGTATCCAGAAAGGCCCGTACAGGACGTGCAACACGCAGTTGCGCATTGTCCTGCTGAAATGTAGGGTTTCGCAGGTATCGAATGAGGGGTAAAGCCACGGGTCGTAACACATCTGGAATGTAACGGCCACTGTTCAAAGTGTCGATACGAACAAGAGGTGACCGAGACGTGTAATCAATGGCACCCCATACCATCACGCCAGTAAGGCGATGATGATTACACACTTCCAATGTGCGTTCACCGCGATGTCGCCAAACACGGATACGAACCATCATGATGCTGTAAACAGAACCTGGATTCACCCGAAAAAATGACGTTTTGCCATTTGTGCACCGAGGTTCGTCATTGCGTACACCATCGCAGGCGCTCCTGTCTGTGATGCAGCATCAAGGGTAACCACAACCATGGTCTCCGAGCTGATAGTCCATGCTGGTGCAAACGTCGTCGAACTGTTCGTGCAGATGGTTGTTGTCTTGCAAACCTCCCCATCTGTTGACTCAGGGATCGAGACGTGGCTGCACGATCCGTTACTGCCATGCGGATAAGCTGCCTGTCATATCGACTGCTAGTGATACGAGGCTGAATCCACCGATTCCATATTCTGCTAACAGTCATTGGATCGCTACCAACGCGAGCAGCAATGTCGCGATACGATAAAACGCTATCGCGATAGGCTACAATGCGACGTTCATCAAAGTCGGAAACGTGATGGTACGAAATTCTCCTCCTTATACGAGGCATCACAACAACGTTTCACCAGGCAACGCCGGTCAACTGCTGTTTGTGTATAAGAAATCGGTTGAAAACTTTCCTCACATCAGCACGTTGTAGGTATCGCCACCGGCGCCATCCTAATGTGAATACACTGAAAAGCTAATCATTTGCATATCACAGCATGTTCTTCCTGTGGGTGAAATTTCGCGTCTGTAGCACGTCATCTCTGTGGTGTAGCTATTTTAATGGCCAGGAGTGTATGTCCCAGGGCCCGGATTCGCATCCAGGCCACCTGATAACTACAAAGTTACGCCAAGTCTCTACCTCCCCCAAGCACATGGGTTTAGCACACCTGCAGAAACTACCCAGGCACGTAACACGCCGCTCCAAACTTCTGTATGTCGTCCTCCTTCGACGATTGTGCTCCATGGCTCACGCCTGGCTCTGTATTGGCGTCAGCAGTCCGGTTATCGTCTGCAACCGCCCAGCATCGCATAGTAACGTCTATTATTTCGGACATGTCCGAAAGAACAGATACCGCAATTGTTAATTGTAATCGCCCTACTCACAGTTTTGATTTCTGTTTCATGGCGGATGCCACGGAGTTCAAGTCATGGAGTACAATGGTTGTTGTATGAGGACACATGAGAGTTTTGTTGCTCGGGGTACGCGCGGTGGTAGTCCTTGAAGGTATATTAAGTCCGTGTGCCTGCGGAGGCGTAGAGGCTCTGCGTAACTAAGTAATTAGCAGGGGGGCTGGGATCCACAGCCTCCCAATTCTCGCTGGAAAAAGTAAAACAGTGCAGTGAGCTGCAAGTAAAAGAAAAAAATCTGGAAAAAAGAAGTGTTCCCTTTGTCTCACCCCTCATTCTATAGTTCATTGACCGACAATATGCTCCGCACTTCTTGTTTAAATTGCCATTTTTAAATTCCTTCCGGATTTCTTTTCTTCCTTGTGACAGATTTATTGTATTTTAGATTTAGATTGCGCTGTGCCTCAAATTTCTAATCAATTGGTGAAAAATGTCAAATGTTTGTAGAACTTATGGGACTTAACTACGGGGTCATCAGTCCCTAAGCTTACAAACTATTTATGAACTAGCTAAGACTAAGGACAGCACAAATATCCATGCCCGAGGGGGGATTCGAACCCCTGACTGTAGTGGCCGTGCAGACCGTGCCTGGAGCGCCTCAGTCCCCTCGGCCACCGCGGCCGGCTAATCAATTGGTCCCCCATTTAGAGAGCTAATATCAACTTCCCATTTCTTGAATGAAACTTTCACTCTGTAGCGGAGTGTGCGCTGATATGAAACTTCCTGGCAGATTAAAATTGTGTGCCGGAACCGGGACTCGAACCTAGGACCTTTGCTTTTCGCTGACAAGCGCTCTACCGTCTGAGCTATCCGGACACGACTCGCGATGCCGCCTCACAACTCTAATTCTGCCAGTACTTCGCCTCCTACTTTCCAAATTTCACAGAAGTAGGCGAGGTACTGTCAGTAGTAGAGTTGTGAGGACGGGCCGTGTAGCGTGCCGGGATAGCTCAGTCAATAGAGCGCTTTCCTGCGAAAGGCAAAGGTCTCAGGTTGCACCAGCAACGTTCACGCATGGCTCAAGATTCCAGCAGGGTCCTTTCAGCGTTTTGTTGAGCCAATGCCACATCGAGCTGCTTCACTTGGCTGGGCACGAGGAGGTCTGGCAAGATATTACACAGTATTCCGTGAGTTTCGTCACCTCAGTGTGTAACATAGAAGAGTGCGCTGGCTTGATTGATTGATTTTCTCAGGGAAGCCAAAACAGTCTTGGTCCAACTCGCCACTGCCTGCACCTAAACTAAGTTTATTGTGTGGTATCGCTCCCTGTATATCTAGTAAAGCCAACCAATACCCTTGAACAGTGCAAGGAGTCCCTTTACCAGTTCTTTATTAGACACAATGTCTTCGAGTCTGGTTGTCTCAAATGTTCTGTGCCTTTTACTCTTCAATGCAATGCATTCGAAGATTAGATGTGATGCAGTTTCATCACTGTCATCACAGATCCTACATTTATGGTCCTCTTTTGTTATTCCCATTGTATGTAGGTGTTTTATGAAATTCCCATGGCCTGTCAGCAATCGAGCCATGAGTCTAATCTCTCTCCTGTTCAGGCCCAGGATTGCACAGCTTCTTTTAAAACATGGCTTTGGCATCATTACCTTCCCATGTTCTTGTTGATAGACTTTGGTCCAATATTCTACATGCTGTCTTCTGAGCCAGTTACATAGCCCCAATTTGATCATTGCCTTGGTGATTGTCAGGACAGGTTCTGGTCCAATAAATGGAGTCTCTGCCCCCATCCTGGGTAATCTGTCGGCATGTTCGTTGACACTGATCGTCGAGTGGCCAGGGACCCACAATAGGTTTATCCTCTATTGCTTTCCCCTAGCTCCACCAGAACCCTGTGACATTCTGCAACAATTTTAGACCTTGTTGCAAGAGCTGCCAGTGATCTCATGGCTGCCTGGCTGTCTGAATAGATATAGGTGCTACGGTCTTTGTAGCACCTACGCAAATGCTCCTCCACACACGCCCTGATGGCAGTGATTTCGGCCTGGAATACTGAGGCTACTTTCCCTAGAGAGATGATGCCCTCCAGTCTTGGCTGCACCACAGAGTAACATATACAGAGGAGCAGCCCCCTCTAAACCACTGTCCTACGCTCCCCTCATAGTTCTGTAAGATGTTAGCAGGTGTCAGGCGGATCGCTGGCTTAGGGTGCCTCTCGCACGTCAGAAGGTAGCGTGGAGGGGAGGCTGAGGGGAGAGCTCGTGCCGCCTGCCACGAGGCCACCGCTGTGTCAGGCTTGCTGGCGATTGAGGGGAGGTGGTGGTGGGGAGAGCTGCTACCTGCCACCTGCTCTGGCCAGTTTAAAGAGATGCTTCCGACCGCAGCGCCATCATGGGACATCTTACGGAACTGCTGGAAACCCTCCCTCCCCGCACCCCTGAGCGTAGGACCGGGCCCTTACGGAGGTTTCCCGTCTGTATATATTTGTCTGTGGCTGCACCCCATATACCCCGGCGTGTGCTGGCTTACTTGTTGTATGGGCCGACGGCCTGGCAGGCGGCTTCTAGCAGCGGCTTGAGGTAGTCGTGCAGCAGGTAGTGGTGCGCGTCGTTCATGAGCGGCGTGTCCGAGGGCCCCGGGCACACCGCCACCAGCGACACCCCGGTCACCGCGGTGTGCGCCTCGTCCTGCCGACACAGACAACACCGATACTCACACCTGCACGGGATATCCGAACGAGTCATCTGCAAGTCATCGTACACTGCTCAAAACAATTAGGCCATCAGGTGACATATCATACACAGTATACAGGCCTATCTCATTGACGTCGATATGCAGTAGGATTTTGGAACGTATACCTTGTTCGAATATTGTGAACTACCTCGACGAGAACGACCTATTAACCAGTAGTCAACACGGATTCAGAAAGTATCACTCTTTCGAAGCACAGCTTGCCCTTTATTCACATGAAGTGTTAAGTGCCATCGACAAGGGATCTCAAATAGATTCCATATTTCTGGATTTCAGGAAGGGTTTTGACACTGTACCCCACAAGCGGCTTCTTATGAAATTCCGTGCTTATGGAATATCTCCGCAATTGTGTCTCGTTGTCGCCGGTTGTCCTAGGTGTCGGTGGCTGAGTGGCAGAGTAGAGAGACCGACACAGGGAAATAGGATGCACGTGTGTGCGGGAACAGAGTCTGAGGTGACCAGCCAGTGGGACAGCAGAAACTAGAAACACTAAGCTAGATTAGAACAAGAAGATAGAAACTTGAAATTTGTGGATGGTGTTGATCTTACTTTGTAGGCGTCATTTAAGAAGGGATATTCCGTCCGTAAGGGGGTGAAATAGGGGATGAAACGTTTTTTGAAAATACGTAGCTATTTAGGCAATTTTGAAGCTAGAACTACAAAATTTCGGATTTTAATTCAGGTTTCGAAATTAAAAGACACGTGTTTCGGCATTTTTTGAAATTCGACAAATAAGGGGGTAAAATAGGTGACACAAAAAATTGATTTCCAAAAATATGTTGCTGTTAACTCAACTTTCAAGCTATAACTACGAAACTTAGGACATGGGCTCTTGATCATCGTTAAAAAAGACACGAGTTTCGGTATTTTTGGAAATTCAAAAACTAAGGAGGTAAAAGTCGGGATCAAAAATTCTTTTCGAAAACACTTTGTTGTCAAGACAATTTTGAAGCTATAGCTGCAAAAATTGGTATTTGTATTGTTCGTTATAATTAAAAAAAAAAAAAAAAACGTGTTTCGGAATTTTTGGAAATTCAACCATCAAGGGGGTTAAATTGGAGGGGGGTGTTTCTCCGAAATATGTTGCTATTTAGGCAATTTTAAAGTTAGAACTACAAATTTTCGGATTTGGATTCGGGGTTCAAATTTAAAACACACGTGTTTCAGTATTTTGGGAAAGTCGACCAATAAGGGGGTGAAATACGGGATGCAAAAATTGATTTTCAAAAATATGGTGCTGTTAACTCAAATTTCAAGCTATAACTACGAAACTTAAGATATGGATTCATCATCAGGATTAAAAAGAAACAGCCGGCCGCGGTGGCCGAGCTGCCTGCGGCGCGCCAGACACGGTCTGCACGGCCACTACGGTCGAGGGTTCGAATCCCCCTCGGGCATGGATATTTGTGCCGTCCTTAGTATTAACTAGTTCATAAGTAGTTTGTAAGTTTAGGGACTGATGACCCCGTTGTTAAGTCCCATAAGCTGTACAAACATTTGAACTTTTTTTTTTTTTTTTTTTTTTTTTTTTTTTTTTTTTTTGAAAAAGAAACAACTGGTGCAGACCAACCAGCCTACGCATGCGAAGCAGCGGGGGTTCAGCTAGTATGGAATAATTTTGTTGTGCATCATAATTTTAAATGTCTATTCTGTGAGGCCACATATATGATGGCGAATGCTTTGATATGTTCCCACTGACCCCGCTTGCGCAGAATGAATGGGACTTGTGTACAAAACAGTTTAAGCAAGCGTTAGCCGCGCCTCGTTGCTCTCGTCGTCTGTTGGTTCAGACAGCACGGCTGCTGTTGCCTCTTGTTCTCTGGTCAAGTCTGTCAACTCCCGGTCAGAGGCCAATTTTTAGCGAAGGTTCCCTTTCACTCCCCTTGTCCAGTATGCGTGTTAAGTTTGCCTACTCTTTGGAGAGATTCCCCCTCCACTTTAGGTGGCTGGAGAGTAGCCACCATGAGGGCGGCCAGGAGTCGCTAGCTGGCCTGTGGCGCCGTAAGTTTGCTTTTGGTGTTGACTCTGTTCTGAGCACGTGGCTAAACTTTGTTCGGATTCGATAGTATGTTGAAAATACTCATTCGCGTCTCTAGTTCTCGCTATAACATCACCGCAATGCGTATTGGTGAGATTTTATTTAATTTTGTTCTGAATACCTAATTTCCTGATGGTTTTTGCCGAAGTTTGATTTCGCGGCCTTACTGGTGTTCCTAAACAGAATCCTTGCATTCCCTGACTGTAGAGTCCATTTATTCTACGTTTAAACATGTTTAAATGCTTCCCATTTTCATTTGGCCAGTAAATTTGATGTTTTACGGGAATTTTCGATACTTCCGGTGTCTGCCTTTTGTCCATAGAACACATGGACGGTGTGAGATTAAGCTCTCTGCTTACTCCATCACCCTATGAGCACGAGTTGTTAACTATAACCTTGTTTAGATGTTGTGTTCAAAAAATGTTCAAATGCTTGTATAGTCTATGGGACTTAACTACGGGGTCATCAGTCCCTAAACTTACAAACTACTTATGAATTACTTACGAACTAGGACGGCACAAATATCCATGCCCGAAGGGGGATTCGAGCCCCCGACCGTAGTGGCCGTGCAGACTGTGACTGGAGCGCCTTAGTCCCCTTGGCCACCGCGGCCGGCTAGATGTTGTGATTCCGGTACGTGTAACGTGGTAATTTTCCTCGAATTTTTGGTGCTTCTAAACTTGTAACTGCCGTACTCGCTGCCCCACGTGTATGGAAAATAGCATGTTCTATACCGAAGTTATTCCTATTAGATAGCTCTTCTCCTCTTGAGTAGAATGAATCGTTACACGACATATCTCGCGTTTTAATTTTCTTCGAAATTGTAATTTTTCCCTTTTCCAACTTTTTGTGATTCAATCCCGCGAAGTACTGTAGGATTCTGTAACCTTGCTTATTAGCTAGATATCATCCCCCTGAGTAGATCGAATGGTTACATGACCTATCTTGCGTTTTTATTTTTCCCGAAATAGTATTTATAATATAACTTCCTTGAAGCTGAGGAATTGAACAAATGGATCGGGCAGCTTCTTCAGAAGACTTAAATACGATTGAGCATATTTGGGATGCACTTGACATACGAATTCAAGACAGACCACATACCTCACACAACGGTTGCAGACCTGGATATTGCACTCATGGAAGAATGGCCAAATATGCCTCAAGAGCCGATTGGTAACCTCAAACTGTCCAAATGTGAAGCTGTACAAGCAGTTGGAGAGGATCAAACACCATATTAGAGGGCAACGAGAATAACGTTTTCACTGTTATGGTAGCCTCATGGTTCCTCGCTCTAAGTAAAAACCATGTAAACCTCAAGTAAAGAGTTGAGACAGCAAAATATCGTACTTTCTCACATACAGATTACAATTGTAACCAATATCTGAAGAAAATAAGTTATCATATGTTGGCTCACTTTAGGTTACGGTAGTAACACTAAAAGTGGGCCTTTGCGATCGTCTTTTGACAGCTCGAAATTTAAATGGAAATAACGGCTTAATTATTCATCTGACACGAAAATTGAATAACCTAATTTGTAGAGGAGAAAATTCTCTACAACTTAGCTCCCTTATTTTTTTCATATCTCGTAGTGTTTTAAATATATTTGCAAAAATAACGGCGATTTTGGGATGTCTGTCTGTCTGTCTGTCTGTAACGTGCTCCTTGTTTTTAAGACGAACCGTTCAACCGATCAGCACAAATTTTACAGACATGATTGTAGGTCGCCAGAGACCAGAACTTCCCTTTTTCAAATTTTTCGGACAAAAAATACGGCAGTAATACCTAAAAAATCCGTTTGCAATATAATTGTAATTGCAAACGAACCGTTCATCTGATACGAAAATTGAATAACCTAATTGGTAGAGGAGAAAATTCCCTACAACTTAGCTCCCTTATTTTTTTCATATCTCGTATCGTTTGAGACACATTTGCAAAGATAACGGAGATTTGACGTTCTCCGTTGAATTAACGAAAACGAGCCGTTAGGAAATGTCACGTGACATTCCTCGCGCAGAACTCTCTGTGGCATACGCCATCTTGCGCGTATTTGATGATTTTCTTATTGTAACTTACACGTTGTCGTTTCAAAGCAATGACGCATTAAAGAATTAACAAAAGCACATCGTTCTTCGTACGATAAATGATAATCTAGTGTTTACAAATGCCATATTAGCATCAGTTAATAACTGCCATCAATAGTATGCAATTAAAGGACTTCTCTATTGATTGGTAGCCATAGCGTAGTAAGCAAGGTCGGTGGTTCGGAACCTGTCACAACCTAATTTTTTTCCTGAAAGGGTTTCAGACACTCTTATTAATTAATTTTTTATTATTTAGTTATTATTTTGGTCCAAAATGTTTGAAAAAACTTATAAAACTGAATATCTAAAGTGGGCCGTAAAACACGTCAGTGCGATTTTTGTTTTGCTAAGTTAAATCCTTTAGCTTTCTTTACGTATGAGTAAAACATACACAATACCTCATTTATCTCGCAAGCAATGACGAAACGATAGACAATTTGTATGTATGTTTATCGTAAATTACTGACAAAAAAGAGCAAGAAACAATTCGTTATGTTAATTCCAGGGATTTTGCATTTTTAAACTCACTATTACATGCTGCCCGTAAGTAAAAGTTAATTATTCTAATGCTAAGACTCTTTCCCTCCCTTCCTTCCTCACCATCTCTCTCTCTCTCTCTCTCTCACTCTCACTCTCTGTCTGTCTCTCCCTCTCTCTCATTTTTCGCCGGACCATCTGGGGGGGGGGCACGTGCCCTGTGCCCCCCCCCCTCTGAATATCCCATTGGACACTACAGCATCTAGCCGCGGTGGAGTAGCCGAGCGGTCTAATGCGCCTCGCTGCGTAGCGCGCGGTTACTCGCCGTGGAGGTTCGAGTCCTCCCTGGGGCATGGGTGTGTGTGTTTGTCCTTAGGTTAGTTTACCTAGGTTTAAGTAGTTTGTAAGCTACGGACTGATGACCACGCAGTTTGGTCCGATAGATTTACAAACATTTGAACTACAACGTCTAGCTCAGGCATGGCCAAACACCGCCCCTCGTCGCGCCCGCTTCCCCGCCTGCGGGCACTGTGCACAGCAGCGTGTGGCGCATAGTGTCGAGCAGGTAGAGGAAGAACGCAGCTCCAGTCAGCCAGGCTAAAACACTGAATTTTATGTGTCAGCGGGTAGCGCTTGCGCTCGCTAGGTTAGGAACTGAAGAGCAGCCAATCAGGAGTCGAGGAACTGGCGGAAAATGGACCTAAAACCAATTTTTTTGTTAGTTTTTTAATTCTTTAACAAAAAAAAAAAAAAAAAATAATAATAATAATAATAATAATAATAATAATAATAATAATATTTACTTGTAAGAATGAGACTCCATAGAACTTACATAAAATTATTTTTAAAATACCACATTTATGATACTAGTTCATTTCAGAAACATACATCTTTCAGAAGAAGCCTACTATATACAGGGTGAATCACCTAACACTTGTACCGCAAATATTGCGGAAACGGAAAGTGCGATTGATGTGCGATTTTCACAGAATGGATTGGTAGTCAGGGGCTCGTATTTTTAGCCAACAAACAAATTGTAATCTTATTTACGAATTCCAGATAGACCAACACCTCGCACAACGGTTGCAGAGCTGGATATTGCACTCATGGAAGAATGGCCAAATATCCTTCAAATGGAAGAATGGCCAAATATCCTAAGTCGAAACAAGGCCCCTGGAGTAGATGATATTCCCTCAGAGCTACTGAAGTCTCTGGGAGAACCAGCCATGACAAAATTGTTTCACCTGGTGTGTAAGATGTATGAGACAGGTTAAGTACCCTCAGACTTTAAGAAAAATGTTATAATCCCCATTCCAAAGAAATCAGGTGCAGACAGGTGTGAAAACTACAAACCATCAGTTTAATAAGTCATGGTTGCAAAATATTAGCACGAATTATTTACAAAGGATGGAAAAGCTGGTAGAAGCAGACCTCGGGGAAGATCAGTTTAGATTCAGAAGAAATGTAGGAACACGGGAGGCAATACTCACTTTGCGACTTATCATAGAAGATAGATTAAGAAAAGGCAAATCTACTTATCTAGCTTTCGTAGATTTGGAGAAGGCTTTTGACAATGTTGATTGGAATAAACTCTTTTAAGTTCTTAAGCAAGCAGGAGTAAAATATAGGGAGCGTAAGGTTATTTACAGCTTGTACAAAAACCAGACAGCGGTTGTCAGATTTGAAGGGCATGAAAGGGATGCAGTGGTTGGGAAGAGACTAAGACAGGGTTGCAGCCTTTCTCCAATGTTATTCAATTTGTACATTGAGCAAGCTATAAAGGAAAGCAAGGAGAAATTTGGAGAAGGAATTAAAGTTCAGGGTGAAGAATTAAAAACATTGCGTTCTGCCGACGACATAGTAATCCTGTGAGATACAGCAAAGGACCTGGAAGAGCAATTGAACGGAATGGACAGTGTGCTGAAAGTTGCATATAAGATGAGCATTAACAAGAGCAAACTAGGGTAATGGAGTGCAGTCTAAGAAAATCAGGCGATGCTGAAGGAATTCGATTGGGAAACGAAGCAATAAAGGAGGTAGACGAGTTTTGTTATTTGGGCAGTAAAATAACAAATGATGGTCGCAGTACAGAGGATATAAAATGCAGAATGGTAATGGGTAGAAAAGCGTTCTTGAAAAAGAGAAATTTGTTAACATCGAATATTGATTTAACCCTAAGGAAGTCCTTTCTGTAGGCATTTGTATGGAGTGTTGCCTTGTATGGGACTGAAACATGGACGATAAACAGTGCGGACAGGAAAAGGATTGAGGTTTTTGAAATATGGTGCTACAGAAGAATGCTGAAGATTAGGTGGGTGGATCGCGTAACTAATGAGGAGGTACTGAATAGAATAGGGGAGAAAAGAAATTTCTGGCATACCTTGACTAAAAGAAGGGATAGATTGGTAGGGCACATTCTTAGACATCAAGGAATTGTGAATTTAGCCTTGGAGGGAAGTGTGTGGGGTGAAAACCACAGAAGAAGACCAAGAGATGGATACAGTAAGCAGATTCATACAGATGTAGGTTACAGTTCTCCGGACTGAAGACCACAACAACATCCTTCAAGAGCTGATTGATAACCTCAAATTGTCCAGGTGTGAAGCTGTACATGCCGTTGGAGATGATCACACACCATATTAGAGGGCAACGAGAATAACGTTTTCACTGTTATGGTATCCTCATGGTGCCTCGATCTAAGTAAACGCCATGTAAACCTCAAGTAAAGATTTGAGACAGCAAAATATCGTACTGTATCAAACAAAAATTACAATTGTAAGCAATATCTGAATAAAATAAGTTACCATATGGATTTTGTCTATGATGTCTGATCTAATTTTTTGAGTAGTGTAATAAACAAATAGCAAGAATGTCCAGATGCGTTTGCTTTGGATGGTCAGAGCGTCAGAGAAGTATGGTACTCACCCCGTAGGCGCGGGTGAGCGCGGTGACGGCGTGCTTGGTGGCGCAGTAGATGGGCAGCACGGGGATCACCTCGAGGCCCGCCATGGACGACAGGTTGACCACCACGCCGCCCGCGCCGCCGTTCTGCTTGCCCATGTACTTGAACGACAGCAGCAGCCCGTGCACCACGCCCTTCTGCAACCGCAAAACAATGCCGGGGCATCCATACATGCGCCGCTTCATTCAGGTTGACCCTGTAAAAACTGTACTGTACTTTTAACGAGAGATAATTTGTAATTCTTATCACAATTAATGACAATTAATATGTAGGGAGAGGCACTGAATTAAAATTTATGCTGTGGCTGGGAGTCGAACCCCAGACTTCCCGCTTTCCAGGCAGGCAGGTACTTTAGACCACTCAGCTACATCTACATCTACATCCATACTCCGCAATTCACCGTAAGGTGCGTGGCGGAGGGTACACTGTACCACTACTAGGCATTTTCTTTCCTATTCCACTCCCAAATTGAACGAGGAAAAATAGAATGCCTATATGCCTCCGTACGAGCCCTAATTTCTCTTATCTTGTCTTTGTGATCACTACGCGAAATGTAAGTAGGCGGCAGCAAGATCGTACTACACTCATCTTGAAATTCCGGCCCTCTAAATTCACTCAACAGAAATTCACGAAAAGAACGTCGTCTTTCTTCCAGCGATCCCCAATTGAGTTGCCGGAGCATTTGCGTGACACTCGCGCATTGGTCGAACCTACCGGTAACAAATCTAGCTGCTCATCTCTGAACCGCCTCTATGTCTTCCTTTTAACTGATCTGCTGCGGGTCCCAAACACTTGAGCAATACTCAAGACGTGGTCGTACAAGCGTTTTATACGCGGTCTCCTTTACAGGTGAAGTACATCTTCCCAAAATTTTCCCAATAAACCGAAGTCGGCTGTCCGCTTTACTCACAACTGTCCTTACATGCTCGTTCCATTTCATATCGCTCTGCAATGTTACGCCTAGATATTTGAACGACGCGACAGCATCAAGAAGCTCACTACTAATGCTGTATTCGAACATTATGGGGTTGGAGTGTTTTATCCATTTCAGTAACTCTTCAGATTATAAATTAATGAAATGCAGCGACCAGTTGCTTGTCGTTATTTATTTTGAACTTTAACGACCGGCGCTTGAGTGCCCTTCTTTATTAAGCAACAGTACAAAAATAGACCAGAAGAAGGGCACTCAAGCGCCCGAAACCGGTCGTTAAAGTTCAAAATAAATAACGACAAGCAACTGGTTGCTGCATTTCATTAATTTATATTATGGGGTTTGTTTTTTCTACTCATGCGCATCACGTTACATTTTTCTACATTGAGAGCTAGCTGCCAATCTTCGCACCAACTAGAAATTTTGTCTAAGTCATCCTGTATGCTATTACAGTCAGTTACAGACGACACCCTCCCATACACCACAGCATCATCAGCAAACAGCCGCAAATTACAACTTACTCTGTCCATCAGATCATTTATGTAGATAGAAAATAATAGCGGTCCTATCACACTCCCCTGGGGCACGCCTGACGATACACTCGTCTCTGATGAACACTCGCCGTCGAGAACAACGTACTGCGTTCTATTACTTAGGAAGTCTTCCAGCCAGTCAAAAATCTGTGAACCTATTCCATAAGCTCGTATCTTCGTTAGAAGAACACTGCTAACATAGCGTTACGAACAATGCCACTACGGTGACTATTTCGAAGGACAGTAAGGTAAGTGTAGTTCATAGTTCATCTACGTTAATGTTACAAGACTATTCACCATACTTTATTGTAAGACGTTCATAAGTTGCCTAAATGTACTTTTGTATGAGAAACAAGAGGTACTTTAACTCGAAAAACGTTGAATTACTTAGAAGCAGAGTGCTAACAGTATTTTTTGCACCGTTGCTAAGAAGTAGAAATAGTGCACGATATCTGCAATGACCTGAATTTATTCTTCTCATTTTTTCCCGATCCATGGACAGTTTTTAGAATAAAATATGGCTAGTACCCAACTTCACCTGATATCGTCTCCTCTACGACACGTGATGCAACTGTGTGGCAGTGGAAGTTTGCTGAAAACTGAAATAAACTAGAGTCTAGGAGGAACCGAGCTTTCTTCACCACTGCTTATTCCAGACGTCTCTCTTAAACATTTACTCTTTACCATCACTTTATCTTGTGCTGGATAATCCGTACATTCCAGTATTATTTTGGGATCCTGTATGATTATGGAAATAACGTAACTCCTTTACTCGTGATTCTTGAACAAAGTATTCACTATCTGAAATTTATTGCAGAACTCAATGAGTCTTTCCCTTTCAGTACTTCTATAAATTCGATATTCTCTCGAAACTCTATCTTGTTCTCCTTCGTTCACGACGACATTCCAATCCCCAATGGCTATCATATTATCATCTTCCTTTTCATACTGAATTTGCTCTATCAGTACCATCACATACTTTACCTTTCTCTACCTCTTGTTAGCTGTAAATATGCTGTTTTTAGCAGAAGTTTGCTGTCGAATATGGCGAGAACAACACTATCATTGGACTGTTTACAGTAACTCACCATCTGTCAACCTTCTGTTTCGTAATGAATCCTATTCCCATTATACTATTTTCTACTGCTGTTGATACCACTCTGTATTCATCTGACGAGAAAAGCTCACTTCCTTTTCAGTTCTTTACACTGACCCCCAGTATATCAACACTAAGACCATTTCGTATTCTTTAGATTCTCTACAACGTCCAAACTGGTGACATTCCACCATCAGACTCGTAGAATATTACCATTTTGCTGACTGTACCATATTTCATCATGGCCTACTCGCCGTTAGCAGGCTCTTCCTGGAGATATGAATGAACTAATCTAGAATTTTTTTGCGGACGGAGAGATTATCATTGTCCTTATTCAGTTAAAGACCACATGTCCTGTAGCACTACAAGATTCATGATGCAAATTACGGGAAAAATGTAGCACAGGTTAAGAGTTCTTTTGACGTAAGGAACGCGAGAAAAGATGACTGGAATGATATTATGAACTGAGGACGGATTTGCTTACGGAAGGATGCCAATGAAAGAGAATGCGACTAAATGTTCAAATGTTTGTATAGCTTATGGAACTTAACTACGGGGTTATCAGTCTCTAAACTTAAAAACTACTTATGAACTTACTAAGACTAAGAACGGCACAAATATCCATGCCCGAGGGGGGATTCGAACCCCGGACCGCAGTGGCCGTGCAGACCGTGACTGAAGCGCCTCAGTTCCCTCGGCCACCGCGGCCGGCGAATGCGACTAATGCGAAGCAGAAGAATACCGAGTAGTGGATGTACGCTGGTGTAGCTACTTACCACGTTAATGTCCACCTGCTTCTCCCAAACAGCGTCTCGCATGATGCCAGCGTTGTTGATGACGATGTCCAGACCTTTGAATGTCGATTTAGCTGCTTTGAAAACCTCTGAAACAAGGCAATCATAGTGTATCAATTTTCCTGTAGACATAGCAAGAAGTGCAGAGTATTAAAATTGATGCATCATAAGAGACAGCAAATAACGAAATTTCATTTGTGCATATACAGTGCACTAGACTGAACATATACTTAAATCTTTGCTTTATATACGTAAAACACAATGTATGTATATATATTCGTATGTTTAGAAGCTCCTCCTTAACCCCCAGATCAATTTCAACCGAATTTGGTGCGCATACTGCTTGCCCCAGGACAATTATCACTGAAGGGATTATTTCTTTCTAGCTCCAATACATCTGCCTTATTTTATTTTTCAACTCCTGCCGTGTAGGCTGCCCTTGTGGACCTACTTTGGAGAGAAGCCTATGAGTTAGGGGTAATAAATGGTTTTCATTAGTAGTGTTTTTCTTAAATTTCGTTAGTGCCTCTGTTTTTGAGAGCTTCATCCTCGCGTATTAGGTATAGAGTTCTCGTCTGTGGTTTGGGTTGCTTAACCGATTAGACCGTTCTTCAGCAAGTTAGTAGCCAGTCTTAAATTTCGGTTGTGTTTTCTTGACTGTTGAATACGGATGTGGATCAAGTTCCGCCAGACTTTTTCTAAGCTGCGAATTGACGAGTCTGTTAGTACATTTCCTAAAAATAAGGTAACGAAATATCACGAACCTGCCACTATTACGGTTTCAGTTCGAAGAATAACAGTTTGATGCGGTTTGCAATAACAATGAAAGTTCCGCTGTGAAAATATTTGTGTAGATTTTAATGCAAGTACATCGTCTAAACGAATGCGAAACATACAGTGAGTACTTGTTATGACGACCAATCACTTTAAAATGTTTAAATGTTTGAATAGCTTATGAGACTTAACTACGGGGTCATCTGTCCCTAAACTTACAAACTAGTTATGAACTAACTAAGACTAAGGACGGCACAAATATCCATGCCCGAGGGGGGATTCGAACGCCCGACCGTAGTGGCCGTGTAGACCGTGACTGGAGCGCCTCAGTCCCCTCGGCCACCATGGCCGGCGATCAATCACGACTATGGATTTGCATCTGTTGTTAATGTGTTGTAACAACTGCTTTCATGTAGTGTAGTAATCATTTATCTTGTTCTTACTAAACGTATTAGATCTACAGACTTGTAAAATTGCTGTTAAAGAGTTTAATTGCGAACTTTGGTGGACGAAATTTGCGTACAAAGACGAAAGTGGCAACAAAATACTTCAGTTAAAAAATGCACATAGGTCATCTGCCACAAAAGCATTCCACTTCGAAATAAGAAGTCGTTAATAAGTTTCCTTGTTGCCATGCTGAAACAAGTAACGTTTGGTAAGTGAAATTTGAGTACAAAGACGAAGTTGACCATCAGAATATTGCACTAAACAGCGCCTGGGTCAGCTGCTACAAAAGCATTCCACACCGAAAAAATGTATCATTATTAACTTTCGTTGTTACCAAACTGAAATAAGTACATATTTGTTGCAAAGAACACAGGCATATACAAGTGAAAATTTTCTGGCTGTCACTGCTGCTTACACACCTTCACACCTTGCACTGGTTGCATGTCAACCATGCTCGATCGAGTATTGTCAACAACAAATGAAAATACTTTAAAGAAGGTGTCGACACTCAAAAGTGTGGTTTCGTTAACCACAGGAGCGACAGAAGAAGAAATATCTCAAACCACACTAGGTAGGAAACTGAGCATTTTTTATGGCATGTACTTAATGGGAATTGCAGTACAGGTCATCTGAAGCTTCACTCGTGCGGCAGCTAAGTGACATTAGTCACGAATTTTGTCTGAGTGTAGAGAGTGAGCTGAAACAAGGCAAAACATTTGATGCTCCTGCACAAAGTACTTGTCGTTTTATCACTTAGATTTGTGCTTTTAAAGGCTGAACACACTTTAGGCATATTTCAGCAGCAAAAATTCTACAGGCAATACACACTAAATACAACACTTCAAGCTCAACAACAACATACGATAGACTACTGTCACGTCTACTGATCACCAAAACTATGGCGGCTGAGTTTACACAGGTTGCCACAAAGAGCGCTGTAGCTCATGTGTTAAGCCCGTTTTAAACGATCAACGAATTTGTAATAGATTGATAACAAATCGCGTTAATGGCGGCCGTCAGTCGTTTGAACAGCTGCACTAGTATGCTCGCGCTAGTATCGCAGCGCGATAATTACAGCGATAAAGAAATAGGGCCAGTTCTAAATTCTGTACTAGCGAGCTAGTAGCTGACTGCTGCAGTCACCGCTCCAGTTAGTCCGCCATTTTCCTTCGTATATTTTGTGTTATGACGAAGTTTATGGTATTACAAAATGTGGTGTCGCACAAGTACAAAGTGCGCGCCACTTACTTTCGCCGCGCGCCGCCATGCATGCACGGCGCGGCGTTCTTCCGACGACAGCCACGAGCGCCCTCTGCTGGAACCCCGCTCGTGGCCACCACGGAAAGACATAGCACTTCGGACGGAGATAGCAACCAGTTAGGACCTTCGTAATCAGATAGGCACCAGTGAAGACTTTGCTATTGTACAGGCACTAGGCAGGCCTCTAACAACTATGTATCAACATTCTGCAGTACTATGTAAAAGTTAAGTATTGTTACATTCTGTGCAATATATATCTCTTTCTAATTTACTCGAGTGTTTATAGTTTCTGGCTGCTCCCCTCCGTAACTGCACCAGCGTGTCGGTCTCATTCCACTCGGCCACCGACACCTACGACGAGGCTGGGACACAAAAGCGGCGACGAAGTTGGGACACAAAAGTGGCGACGAGGAGTGATAGAACCTTGGACCAGCCCGCTTGCAGCAGCCAGACAGCAGCAGTCGGAGCACGCAAAAATTGCTCCCGCCCACCCACCCTTATTATAAGATTTTTGGGGGAACATATTCTGTTACGTGTTTTGTGGACTTTTTTTGTTGCAGAGCGTCCTCTTTCATATTGCATTTGTGTTTTGTTATAATTTACTTGTATGCGCGGCGCCTAATCGGTCAGCATGGCCACTACCCCGAACCCAAACTTAATGGAAATTATTCAGTTACAGACGGCGCAAATAACGCAACTCCTCCAAGCGGTGTCCCAGCTCACAGCGCAGGCAGCTAACCAACAACAACAGCCGCCGCTTCAGCAGCCCACACCTGCCGCTGCAGCTCTTCCTACGTTTCGCCAGTACAACGAACGTGAGGAAGAATGGAGTGACTACTTCGCACAGTTTCAAGAACTCGTCGCGGCTCATCAAATTACAGGTCAGAAAGTGAAGCATCTGTTATTATCTGTAGTGGGCCCCCAGACCTTCGTATTATTGCAAAAACTATTCCCTCACGCATCTCCTCGTGATGTAGACTTTGAACAAATAGTAGAGGCACTAAATGCTCATTATGAGAGAAAAGTTCTTGTAGCCGCTGCACGATACCGATTTTTCAGACTTAAAAAATTACCGCAGCAGTCACACCAAGAGTGGATTACGGAATTGAAGGGCTTAACCCGCCAATGTAAATTTACTTGCTCTTGTGGACTTTCGTATAGTGACGTGATGTTGAGGGATGCGATTACGCAGAATATTCAGGACCCCAGAATTAGAGCAGCAATTCTGAAACAGTCTGACCCCTCCTTAGACAGTGTACTGCAGCTTATAGAAGCGCATGATACTTTTGACTTAGCTGATGTAGAAATGCAAAGCCATAGTGTAAATTCAGTGCGCCGCAACGGACGCTTTCCTAGCCGTAGTTCTCAGTATAGCACTAGTGATTCTTATTTTTCTACCGGCCGTGCTGAACAGACAGTGAACAGTAGCCAGTGTAAAAGTGCGACGCAAAGGTCGCCCCGTCGTGTTAGAAACAGTAATTTGAATAACGGGCGCCAACGCTCATTTCAGAAAAATGTACGTAAATCTTGCCCCCAGTGTGTGTCTCGCCACAAGCGTGCTCATTGCCCTAGTCGCAACGCAACCTGTTATCAATGTGGCAAATCAGGACATGTACAGTCTGTGTGTATGCAAATTAAAAACTCAAAGAACAGTAACGTTAGAAACAGTGCTTCGCAAAGTGCGAGAACAGTTCATTCTGTAAATGTTATACGGGCTGTGGAATTGAACAGTGCTTTCCTTGGATCTCAATTGCAAGAAAGTAGTTCTGCGCCTATGGCAAAACTATATAGTGCACCACGTAGCAAGCGCCGACGAGCGCGTAAAACAGTGCAACGGAAAAGGGTTCGGGACAAGCAAAATGACTATGAACAGTGCATTCCTGTAGTGAAAATAGTGCCTTCTGCAACTGCTCCTTGTAATAGTGCCCAGTACTGTGTAGCTAGTGACAGTAGACGGCAAGTAGCTACTCAAAAGTGTAGTGCAGTAGTTAGTAAATCTGGAGTAGCTTCGCATGCTTGCGCGGACGCCGATCCGGCGGTAGTGCCCTCTAGTGACAGTGTTGTTAATCCGCTGCGTGCCGAGTCTGCGCCGCTTACTTCACTACGCGGCCCGCGCAAGCGCAGTAAACAAACCGTAGCAGACGTTGCCCACATTCGCGCACCTGTCGAGCGCCGCAAGCAAAAACTGTTTGTGACTCTCTTCATAGAAAATAAGACGGTGCAATTTCAGCTTGATACTGGTTCCGCTGTCACATTAATAAATAAAGATACTTATGAACTTCTGGGTTCGCCAAAATTGTTGCCGTCACAGCAAGTGTTAACAGCTTATACAGGTCAAAATATTCCCGTGCTAGGAACGTGTAGCCTGCCCGCCTCTTTTCAAGGTGTAACAAAAACAGTTGCTTTTGTAGTTCTTCAGGCCAAATCGACACAGAACATTTTTGGACTAGATGCTTTTGACTTGTTTGGTTTATCAATTCAAAGAGATGTGCTTCAAATTTCGTCAATAGTGCCTCAGGATAAAATCAATGCATTGTGTGACAAATATAGTGACCTGTTTTCGCCGGAACTAGGTTGTGCAAAAGACTTCGTGGCACATGTAACTTTAAAAGAATCTGCAGTTCCAAAATTTCGTAAAGCTAGACCAGTGCCTATCGCCTTGCGTGATACAGTTGCCGAAGAACTTAAACGTTGGCAAGATATTGGGGTGATTTCTCCTGTTTCTGCGAGTCAGTGGGCCTCGCCTATAGTAATTATACCCAAGCCGTCAGGAAAACTTCGTCTCTGTGCGGACTTCAAATCAACAGTGAACAGTCAAACAATTGTAGACACTTACCCTCTGCCCAGACCTGAGGAACTGATGGACAAATTAGGACAGTCTCGCTTCTTTTCCAAGATTGATTTAGCAGAGGCATACTTACAGATTCCACTTGATGACGAGTCAAAAAAGTTTTTCGTCATTAATACTCACATGGGCCTTTTTCAATTTCAACGCCTACCCTTTGGCAGTTCTTCCGCTCCCGCTATTTTTCAGCGTTTTTTGGAACAGCTGACAGTTTCTGTACCGTGTTGTTCGAACTATTTAGATGACATTGTGGTGTCCGGACGTACAGTTGAAGAACATTTAGCAAACCTGGAGTGCCTTTTCAAAGTGTTGACTGCAGCAGGTCTACGTTGTAATAAAGCAAAGTGTTCGTTTTTTCAAACTGAAATAGAGTACCTAGGCCATGTGATTAATGTCCAAGGAATTCATCCCTTACAGTCACATCTTAGAGTAATCAAAGACTTGCCTCCTCCTAAGAATGTGCAGGAATTGCAAGCAGTGATGGGAAAGCTTAACTATTATTTCAGATTTATTCCCAATGCGTCTCAGATTGCAGCTCCACTGCATCGCTTACGTAGGAAAAATGTTCCTTTTGTGTGGTCCAAAGATTGCCAGGTTGCCTTTGACAAATTAAAGTCTGCACTACTCAGTGATGCATGTTTGATTCCCTTTGACCCACAGAAGCCTGTAGTGTTAGCAGTTGACGCCTCGTCGTACGGTCTGGGCGCAGTAATCTCACATCGTATTGGATGTCACGATCGTCCTATTGCCTTTGCATCCAAGCTACTGACGCCGACGCAACAGAATTACAGTCAGATAGAAAAGGAGGCCTTAGCAATCATTTACGGCGTTACAAAGTTTCATCATTATCTCTATGGCAGAAAATTCTATTTGTTGACAGACCACAAGCCTCTCACGTCGTTGTTCTCACCCACAAAGCCGATTCCGCCACGTACGGCACAAAAGCTTCAGAGATGGTCCTTGATATTGTCTAATTATCAGTATGAGATTTTGTACCGACCTACCACTAAACATGCTAATGCGGACACACTTTCCCGACTTCCGGTTGGCCAGGATGTATCATTTGATTCTTCAGAAATGGCATGTTGTCAGATAGACTCCAGAGATGCTTCCGCTGTCGCAGACTTTCCTTTGAACTCTCGTCGGGTTGCACAGGAAACAGCTGCGGATGCAGACCTAAGTGTGGTAGCACGTTTTGTTCGCTCAGGGTGGCCTGCCAGAGCCAAGGACATTGATCGGCCTCTGGTTCGACGTTATTTTGCACAACGTCATGCATTATCTTTAAGTCAGGGTGTACTGTTGTTGCATACCGACAACGACCAAGCAAGAGTGATTGTTCCTCGTTCCCAGCAACGAGAAGTGTTACGCCTCCTGCATCAAGGACATTGGGGTATTGTTAGGACAAAGCAATTGGCCAGACGTCATTGTACCTGGGTTGGTATGGACGCTCGGATAGAGCACATGACGTCACAGAGTACTGTTTGTGCGGAGCATCAGGCGGCTCCTCCGCAACGTTTTTCAGACTGGCCACGCCCCAAGGGACCATGGCAACGTTTACACATTGACTTTGCCGGACCTTTCTGGAATACGCGCTGGTTAATTGTTGTAGACGCTTTCAGCAAGTTTCCTTTTGTGATTGCCATGAACTCAACGACGGCTTCTAGTACAATCAGTGCCTTAACATCAGTGTTTTGCATCGAAGGCTTGCCTGAAACTATCGTCAGTGACAATGGACCTCAGTTTGTTAGTGCGGAATTTCAACAGTTTTGTCGTGTGAATGGCATTCAGCATATCACCACCGCACCTTTTCACCCTCAGTCCAATGGTGAAGCAGAACGTTTCGTTCGAACATTCAAGTCTCACATGGAGAAGATGAAAGGTCAGCACTCCAGGCAGCAAGCTCTTCAAATTTTCCTGTCTACGTATCGGTGCATGCCACGTGACGGCCCGTCTCCTGCCGAGCTGCTACACGGCCGCCGTCACCGCACTCTCCTTCACCTGCTGCAGCCTCCCACGCACCGAGTCGGTTCGTATGGCGCTACGCGTTTTCAGGTTTCCACGCCGGTGCTGTACAGGGTGTTTGCTGGAAACAAGAAGAAACTATGGATGCCGGGCATCATTCAGCGCGTGCTCGGGCGCAATATGTATGTTGTACGTTCTTCCACAGGGTCGGAGCTGCGGCGCCACGCAAACCAATTGCGCTTGCACAGGCCGCGCGATCCTGCCTCCGGTTTCTTGATTCCAGACCCAGTTCACCGCCAGGGAGCACAACCACATCGTTCGTCCCCGGACTACGAGATCGTCCCGATGGAGATCGACACGACGCCGCCGCTGTCGCCGCCGCAGATGACAGCGTCACCGAGAGGGACTCCGGGACCGTGCGTGCCGCCGCCGCCTGGGCCACGCACCTCAGAAGAAGATGACCTGCTCCCTCTGGGCGGGGGCGGGCGCCCTTCCCCAGGTTTCGGCGGGTTCCCTGGAGGATCGCAAGGCGGATGCCGGGGCGCGGACGGCGTCTCGATCCCGGCCTCAGCTACGACGCCCGTCCCACCAGTAACGCCCCCGCCCAGGCCCTCCTCCCAGTGCCGTCGCCGTGGCCCTCAGCCCTACGCCACGACGGCGCGGCGGTTTGGGGGGGAGGGGTGTGGTGTCGCACAAGTACAAAGTGCGCGCCACTTACTTTCGCCGCGCGCCGCCATGCATGCACGGCGCGGCGTTCTTCCGACGACAGCCACGAGCGCCCTCTGCTGGAACCCCGCTCGTGGCCACCACGGAAAGACATAGCACTTCGGACGGAGATAGCAACCAGTTAGGACCTTCGTAATCAGATAGGCACCAGTGAAGACTTTGCTATTGTACAGGCACTAGGCAGGCCTCTAACAACTATGTATCAACACTCTGCAGTACTATGTAAATGTTAAGTATTGTTACATTCTGTGCAATATATATCTCTTTCTAATTTACTCGAGTGTTTATAGTTTCTGGCTGCTCCCCTCCGTACCTGCATCAGCGTATCGGTCTCATTCCACTCGGCCACCGACACCTACGACGAGGCTGGGACACAAAAGCGGCGACGAAGTTGGGACACAAAACAAAATGTATTGCTAATGAAGGCATTTACACTGTCCGTTACCAGACCGTCACCTAATGTCAACGTCACATTAAGGTTTCTCAAGAAGATTGTTTTGATTGAACGGTCGTCTGTTGACATCGGAAGTTAACCTATTTTCGTCACGCGATTTTCATATTGTAGTCGACAATTACACGGTTTGCACGCAAATTTGTTTTATTAATCTTTAGTTAATTATTATAGTTTGGTTTAGCGGTAAATTGCAAATGTTTCACGACGACTCAAAAATTTATCTCAATTATTGTCCACCGAAAAGGGAGGTCGTACATCTGAAACCGAAAAATGGTTTATGTTTTGCAATATCGTAACAGAAAAGACTGAAGCCAATTGTTGATTTGAATAAGATAGTAATTTGATGATGCAATTTTCATTAAATAGCATTTTAAATGAAAAATTCAGTCCAAAAGACAAAAATTCAGTTGTGCATGACGTTATTAACAATGTCAGTGGGCAAATCGTAGTAGATAAAGTAAAGAAGGTCTTTTTATGCTCTTATAAATATGCTTGATGTGTTCATAAGTTTATTTTTTTTTTCGCTCGAAAATTGGTGTGAATGTTTTGAAATGTTTCACTTCCCAGAACTTTATCACACTAAGTTGACCAAAAACATAGATTGCACGGTTTTCTTTGGCCGTGAATAACATTTAGCGTTGTTTCCTCAATTCGAGTATTAAACTATGACTTCCTACGTAACAAATCGCCTGTTATAGCCTCACTTTCAACATCGGGTAGTACTGTTCGATTACGTTTATAGTCTAAACACGCTGCCGCAAGATCTTGCACGAGTTTGTAGTTCAGGGCTAGTGCGCTAGGAGCGCTTCAGTAGACTGTTATCTATCTTGTTCACCTTCGTTCATCGTTTAAAAAGGGCTTTAGCCACTCTATGAAATTTAAGTTCGTCGATCCGCCCTCGCCGCAGGGTGAGTGGCGGGTAGCGCGTTCGCGTCGCTCGAGGCGGAGGGCCAATGTGGAGGCTGGCCGTGTTTGCATCGCGCGCTCAACCTGCGATTGATGAGGTGGCCGATCATTCAGCAGGGTCCGAACAGGCACTAAGGGGGCGGGGGTGGCCTGTCAGTGATAGGGAGCTGCAGTGTTGGGCTCGTTACGGAACCCCCCCCCCCCTTAGGCAGATAGTGTTCAGGGCCGGGAAGAATTCCGACGTGCACTCGGTATGTCTGGCGGGGGGCCTCATCCGAGAAGTGGAGGCGGTCCTACCGGCGGCTGTTGAGCGTACGGCAGGGCTGGGCAAATGCCCCCACTCCGCCAGCCAGCAGTGCCCCCCACTCATACTCGACTAGCCGCGTACCTCACTACACCACGCGGAATCACTCGTTCTGTTTACTTGTGGAAATCGCGTCCGCCGGCCGCGGTGGCCGAGGGGACTGAGGCGCTTCAGTCACGGTCTTCACGGCCACTACGGTCTGGGGTTCGAATCCCCCCTCGGGCATGGATATTTGTGCCGTCCTAGTTCGTAAGTAGTTCATAAGTAGTTTGTAAGTTTAGGGACTGATGACCACGTAGTTAAGTCCCATAAGCTTAAAAAAATCGCGACCTGTGTTCGTGATAAAGCAGAACTAGTGTCTGCAAAATGGCTGAGGAGGACGTAAAATCTTTCAAAAGAAAGTCTTCTGAACACCCTCAGTGGGAAGAAGAGTACTTTTTTGTTGGAACGCAAAGCGGACCTCAGTGTTTGTTTTTCAATTCAACATTGTCTTCATGGAAGAAGTACAATATGAAGCGTCATTTTCAACTGCTTCACGAAAAAGATGTAGTTACGGTAAAGAAGAACGAAAAGTGAAACTTATAGAAATGAAGCTGAAAAAGGAGAAGAACATAAGTATACTTGTAGATAATTATGTTATTAATTCAATTTACTGCTGTTATTAATATGTTGTGTGTATTTTCCGTCAATTTTACCTTCTCCTGTACGTATTTACAGGCAGAAAGCCTTCTAATCCATAACGCTCAGCGATAAGAGTAAGCTATCATGTAGCTCTTAAAATAGCTAAAACTGCGAGGCCCTTCAGCGATGCAAAATTTGTGAAAGAATGTTTTGTTGCTGCCGCAACATTTTTGTGCCCAGCAAATCTTCCTCTTTTTGAAACCCTTCCTCTTTCACGGAGAAAGGTTAGCAGGCGCATTGAAGAAATGGCAAACGACGTAGAAGCTCAGTTGAGAGACAGGATCAAAGATTTAGTTTTCTTTTCTTTAGCATTGGATGAAAGCACTGATGTATGTGCACTGTGCATCAGCAAGCGGCCAGCCACCCCGCACAGCTCTCAAGGCCGCTCAGCGCTGCCCTCGCGGCTCTCGCTGCTCGCAGAGGTTCTCCTCAGACTGTACGGCCGGCTGACGGAATTGGTGAAGACGGCTGGCCTCACGCGCGGGCGGCAAGCAGAACTTTCAACTGGCAGCATTTTTCCCAGAGTGGATCGGGGTCCTCTTGTTTGGATCCGAGTGGAGGGTCTCAACCAAAGTCTTCGTCCACTCTGTGACGGCCGTGACTGCAGATTTCATGACCTGCGTTATCGGTTGGGGAATTGTCGGGATCCCTTTGACAGATCAGGGGTGCACTACACAAATGAAGCAGCTACTTGGATACCAGAGTATTCATGGAGTGCTTCTTTAGGCTAGGCGATAGTTCTGATGAACACTCGTCAGTCGATATGCACACAGTGTTAAATCAGGCCGCATTCAGAAGGACTGTTCTAATGGCCGCGGCGGAGTGGCCGAGCGCATTGAGGCGCTGTGCTACGATGAGAGAGGCCGCTCCCCGTCGAGGGTTCGAATTCCCCCTCGGGCATAGATATTTGTCCCGTCCTTAGTCTTAGCTAGTTCATAAGTAGTTTATAAGTTTAGGGACTGATGACCTCGCAATTAAGTTCCATAAGCTTTACAAACATTTGAACTGTTCGAGTGTTAAGATATCAGCGATAAATTTTCAGACTATCAGAAACAAAGTTCCCGAATATACTGCATTGCAGGAAATTTGTTGCTCTCAAATAATCCTCGGGACTAAGAGATGGCTGGGTCCCACAAAAGCCTGCAGGGTTGCCATACCAGGCAAAGAAAATCAGTATCTTTAGTTTATTGTAACACCTCATATATACATCGTTCTCTTCGTAGTAATTGACGACGTTTTAGGAAATTCTATGTTCTAAAATCTTGTTGCAAAGCGATATCACTGATATAGGCCTGTAATTTTGCAAATTACTCCTATTGTCTTTCTAGAATACTGGACTGATCTGTGCAACTCTCTAGTCTCTGGATGCAGATCTTTTACTAAGCGAGTGGTTGTATATGATTGGTAGGTACGGGGCTATTGCATCTGCATACTCTGAAAGGAAACTAATGGGTATACAATCGGGACCAAGAAAATTAGCTTTGTTAAGTGATTTAACTTCCTTTGCTACTTCAAAGGCATATCTACCTATAAATTATATATGCTGGCAGCTGTTCTTCGAACCAGTATTTGCTTCAACTTCTTTGATGAAGGACGTTTGGGAAGCTATGTTTAGCAATTCTGCTTCAGCATAGGTGTCATCCATAGCATTACCATTGCTATCGCTTGGTGAAGGTTTAGATTGTGTTTTGTCGCCAGTATACTTATTTTTTAGGATTTTCTACCAAGTTATGTGACAGGGTTTCGTTGTGGAAATTGTTATAAGCTTCTCGCACTGAAGTTGGAGCTAAGTTCGAGTTTCAGTAAAAGATTGCCAGTCTTGGAGACTATGTGTGTGTTTAAATTTGGCATGTTTTTTTCTTTGATTTTGCAAGAGTGATGTAACCTGTTTTGTTTTTCACGGTGCATCACACCCCTTTTTGTTAATTTGTTTGGTATAAATCTGTTAATCGCTATCGATATTATTTATTTGAATGTAAGCCACTTCTGATATACATCCACATTGTCAGATTCCAAAGACTGGTGATTCACATTCAGAAAAACACTAATCGAATTTTTATCTCCTTCTTCAATAAATATTTTTTTTTTTTTTAAATTTTGTTGGATTTGGGAAATTCGATATTAACTCTCGCTAAGATAACTCTTTGTTCTCTAATCCCTTTGTCTGTTCTGATGTTCTTTATTAGGTCCGGATTATTTGTTGCTAGGTAAAGTATGTTTTCATGACATTTACTATTCTAGTGGGTTCATGAAGTAATTGCTCGAGAATGCGTTCAACACAACTTCGGGAGATGTTTTATGCCTGCCTCCGGTTTTGAACTTGCCAACATATCGAGGGTAAGCTAAAGTCGTCATGAATTAAATGGTATGCTTTGGGTACGATTTTGCAATTTCATCCAAGCTTTATTTGAACTTATCTGCAATCGAATTGTCTGAGGCAGGGGGTCGGTAAAAAGAACCGATTATCCGACTTTCAGGTGCGACCTCTACCCATGCCAACTCACAGAAAATCTCTATTTCAATTACGATACAGGATAAACAGCTTGTGACAGTGATAAATACACTAGCACCTGTTTTATTAAACCTATCCTTCCTTAACTCCATTTGTCTCTTTTCTTAAAATTTCTGCTGAAATTATCTCTGGCCTTAGCCAGTTTTCGGTCCCTATAACACAAATACGCATGTCGAGCACAAATAACTACGTAAGTGACTGTGCGTCATTTTATGTCATTACGTTTTTATGTGCCGTATGTATTTATTTAGAATTATTTAGCCACTAATTTAAGATATTTTGTAGTTTTACATGGAATGAAACTGGACTTGTAAGCCGAGCTGGAAGACAGGAGAATGGATTGTCACCTGTCAAATTCAGTAGCTGTCCAGCAGATCAAGAGTTCGACCACAGGCACAAGTCAAGGATCTCGCTGTTGTGGACCTAGTGTATCAGTATCAGTTATGGCATAATCAAGATAAAAACTCCAATAAAAATATGTTTTAAAGCACAGCTAAATGTTATATAAATTCAGGGTCGGTACCGTGCCGATGATTTTATTGTTTATAAATAATAATAATAATAATAATAATGTTTTTAAATAATTTTGGTTCCATAATAACAGTGGGCAACCACTTATGACAATTTTTTGCGCATATAAATAATTTTTTGATTTAGATTAAAAGGACGACATATAGTTATTATTATTTTTGTGTGATGGTTATTCATGTTACAAAATTCATAGAAAGATACAGCATAGTTTTGCTAAAAGTAGTATAATCAAATGGCCAAATAATTACTGGCAGGTTTAAGAGCAAGGTTGTATTGTGATATGCTGCTTCATATTCAAAGACTAATGAGAAATTTTTGATTAATAAATTTTTCTAATTATGAAATAATTTGAGATAGAAATGGCGACGGGAATTATTACGTTTTGTTCAAGAAACATACATAAAATTAATTTAGATTTATTGAGACTTTGGTTCAGTACATCAAACAGTAGTTGTATAGCAAAGACATTGAGAGGTGGTGAGCATAAACTGTTGAAAAATTGGGGCAAAATTTCTTATTTGTAAAACTGGATGTTGGCTTTGAGAACATTCGCTTTGGAAATCTCAGAAGGAAGGGGATGTGTGATATTTCTGGCTTCCAGCCATCATGTTCACTTTCGTTAGAGTGAGGGCAGAGCTGAATGCAACTGATGCAAGGTGCTCTGAGGTACAGATAACAGGTCGTTCAGTAGGTGCTGTTAGTACTCTGCTGAGATTGGATGGTGCTTATGGAGGCCAGGTGACAAAACTGTCATCTTCGCTCAAAATCTGAGTCGACAATGTTAATTAGATACGATGTAAATTAAAACACAGTTTGTTAATTGTACAGTTTCTTTGTTTCGGCAAAAATAAACAAAGTTGCATACTTTTACATAATTTGTTTTACAAGGCTAGTTCCTTATTAATCAAACAGCCTTAACATCAAGAACCAACGACCTACGTGCCGTCTTCTCCGCTGGGATACAACTTGTGAAGGGAGCAGGTCGGTGAACATTCTATTTAGAGACTGCTCATTTTACCTAGAGCGGCAGTGACACCTCGCAAAAACTAGACTTCTGTTATGACCGAATTCAGTGACTATAAATCCATGGCAGTACGTAGGAGGTAGCGGAAATCAGATAAAATATGGGAGAGACTTTTCAAACTACTCACTCTACTTAATAACATCTAATTTTTTTGCTTCCCCTACCGTAAGATGGCTTTCCAAAGGAAAGATATTGCCACTAGTTCTAGAATAATAATCTGAATTTTCAATATTCTAACAAGACTCTTTTGGCTATTAAAATTAGCATTTCTCGCTGATCTTTTTAACCATCTACATATTGCAAACAGGAACGCCCAACGGAGAAAAGGAAACAACATAGCCTGTCAAGAATAAAATCAAGGGACTCCTCGCACACCTTAGTTTTTGGTCAACATTTTTAAGAAGATAATGTTTGAGTTCAGAAGATGTTCGAAGAAATTGCAATGGATCAAATGGTCGTAGGAAGCTCTCATATTGAAAATGTTCACGGGTGTGCAGCCGGATCTCTGTGTTAAATTGGCACAATATTTCGGCAACCGAACCTGTTGCCATCATCAGGTGGGCTGGTCATAATCATCAGCGCATCTGATGACGACAACAGATCGATTGCCGAAATATTGTGCCAGTTTGACACAGGGATCTGGCCGCACACCCGTGGACGTTTTCGTCTAGAATTACGCCGAAAGAAGCTAAATAATCACAAGTTACATTGCTTGCATGATACAGAGATTACATAATTCTGAAGAGAAGCTCTTAATTTAGTTTCCAGAACCGCATACGGAAACTGACAACGGGCACAAATGAATACTAAACCCTTTGTTGGATACGTCAGTGTAACAGTCTGATCTGAACATGAGATAAACACTAATAGATCTGGCCGGTGAAGGCATGCTTAACGTGAGAATTCAATTCGCAGCAGATTGACGTCACCTGGATGAAGAGAAAAGAAGAACACCCAGAGATGACAAAGGACGTTTTTAAATTATTAGAGCCATTCGCCACTTCCTCTGTATGTTATTTAGCGTTTTCCTCAATGATTAACATAAAAACGAAGGACACAGACTTCAATTACAAAATGATTTGATTTTTTTTTGTATCTCAAAAATGGAACCTCGATTTGACAATGTTGAATTAAACGGCACAGCCTTGTCATTAATGTTGTTTTTGTATTTTTATTTTAATGCAGGACCTCTAACCTGCTCGAGATTCGAGAAGGGCAGTGAGGATGTCATACCTTCCAGTTCTGACGACTTCGTCACGTCCGCTTTCACGAAAATAACCTTGTTCTTTCCAAATTCACTCTCGAATTCGTCGACCACTTTCTGGCCGGCCGCTGGGTCCATATCTGATATCACCACCTGGAACGCAATAGGAAACAACTCGTCATTCTTCCACTATTTATGCATCAGCGGCGAAAGTTCAGGCACACATTATAAGCTACACGTTAACATTCTAATAAATGCTATATAAATAAAATGAATGCAATAATGCTTAAATATTTATTTGATTATCTACAGAATTTTCAGTTTTTGCTGAGCAGCTCTGTTATCAGCAGTTTAGCATTATTCATTTACAACCTCTGACTTTTCCCTCCCTCGACTCAAACTCGCTTTGAAAGGAAAGAGGTTTGGCGATAATCCCAACATCCAACGAAACCTGATGTGGCTTTCGAACACCGTCGAAAAGGAAGATTTCGTGCAAAATTTCCAGGACATGTAAGGCAAAGTTCAGCGGCGTATAGTCATGGGAGGTGACCACTTCCAAGGGCAGCAATGTAATAGTAGTTCATAATTCATCTACGTTAATGTTACAGGAATATTCACCGAACTTTATTGTCAAAGGTTGTACTTTTTTCTTTACTGCTACCTCTTCAGGAAGTGTAAATTGGTTCTTAATGTTGGGCTCCTGCAGTAACTTAGGGGGAAAAAAAAAGAAAAAAAGAAAACGAGAACCCAAGGAATATGCGTTATGTATTGCATATAATAATTGTAAAATATTGCCTATGCTTGGTTCTAGACTACATATGTGAACATTGCTTTCATAGAAAGTTATTGTAAATAGCTCATTTTCAGAAAAAGAAAAGCACGTTTAAGACTAGAGATTGAAGTTCATACACACAGAACATATTCATGACTATGTTCTGACGAAATGATTAGTATTTCAGTAACTTCGGTTTAGCATGTGTCCTGTTGCCTGGTAGGCACAGGGCCCGCTATTTGTTTTGATAACTTGTTCTATGCGTGACGTCATGAAAGAGTATAAGGCCTGAACGACGTCTTGTGATAGAGCTCGTGCAAGAAGTCGTGGTCTCTGCTTCCAACAAGTCCGTGTCACGTCACGCCGATAGGCCGCGTGGCCTACGAGAAAGACAGGCCCCGGCGCAGTCGTCATGCCACGTAAGCAAGGTAGTTCGGAGCCGCAGCGATCGCTAGCTCAGTGGCTGCCCGCTATGACGCAGTGGGCAGTGCCCCAGCGGCCGGCCAATCGGCTAGCGATAGCGCCGGCTCGGAACTACCTTGCTTACGTCGCATGACGACTGCGCTGGGGCCTGTCTTTCTCGTAGGCCTCGGAGATAGACCGCCATCGTCGGCTGAGTGGCTGGCAGCTGGGGCATGGTCACAGACATACATTACTAGACTGGCAAACTTGCCTCTGTGACTGAAGCCTGACGCCGCCGTCTTTCTTCACCTCACGTCGAAGTTTCTACTGACAAGGGGAACACCAAGTATGATACCAACGGATTTTGATGGGTCGCAGGTACCTATGTTGTGAAGGAATTTCTCCAGACCATCAACCTAAAAGGATTTATTTCAATGGGCCTTTATTTCTAAGATAATCAAGATCAAATTCGCAGCAAATTACCATGCGTAACGTGCCTACTTATACATGGCGGTTACCGCTCAGCGAGACAGCGTGGTGTAATCTGCAAGGTGCTAGGTTCCCATGCAGGAGACCCGGGTTCGACAGCTAGTGGCAGAACATTTTTTAAAGATTGTAATTGCTACTTTTTATATTAAAAAATAATGAAGCAAAGAAAAAGATTTGTGTCTGTGAGCAGGTTCCAATTGCGAAGCAAACATTCGGCGTATTTTAAGGCGTTAGTGAGTTCACCTTTTCACTGCTCATCACACACATCCATTTCCGAAGAGGTTTCGCGTGATGGGCCTCCTTCTATCATAGCGCATTTGTTCTCCACGTTGCACTACTTGCCGCACGCATGAACGACACGCTACGAATGACTAACCGACTGGCCGTAGCATAATAGTCCACTGGAACGCGTCACGTGGGTACACACGTCATAGGAGGAGATAAAAGCAGCACAGTCAGGAACTGTAAACGTAGGTATTAAATGTTGCCCAAATATTATAGGTATTAACAAAAGACTGTTTACTGATTTCGAAATATGCCTCGATCGCCTTAAAAGTGTGATTTGAAAAAACAAAATGAATAAAATAATCGTCGCGAAACATCAATCAAGGTACACTCTGTGGATTTCGTTTTTTTTATGTTGCCAACATAATCATGCCAGGCCGCCGGGATGGTAAGTAAAATTTTACCGTTATGTACAGTTAAAGCAGACTATAGTTATCTGAAAAACCCTCAGACGTTCTTTAGAAACGCTTTTCTTCCAATAGCCATTTTGCATTTTATATCTTCTTTACTTCGGCCATCAGAAATTATTTTGCTACCCAAATAACAAAATTCATCTACTACTTTTATTGCCTCATTACCTAATCTAATTCCTTCAGCATCGCCTGATTTTCGGACATTGCATTCCATTACCTTCGTTTTACTCTTGTTAATGTTCAGATTTTTTTGTTAAGACATTGCATATCTTTCAATTTAACACCCCTCGTATGTAGCAAATCTCTTCTCCTGCCAGCTCTTTGCATTCCATATTTTGGGTGGAAGTAATATGGTATAAAACAAAATAACTTAGCAAGTAAACATGGACTATAAATCGTATAACTTAAGAGCTATGAGCACTTGTACAAAAAGAAGACATGGTTTCAGAATAGCGAAGGTGAAGAAATGCTTTAAGTTTCTGCGATATGTATTGAGTCCTTATCTACTAGGCAATTTTGGTTCGAGTAATGATTTTCTCATATTCCGGAATACTGACCATGATTTCTGGGACATCCTACATGTTGCTCTGTCTCTGTGCTTTCACACCCATAATGAAAACAGTTCCTGGAGCTCCTACAGTGATAAAAGATTGCTTGGTCAAGACTTGTAATAACGTGTAAAGTAAACACTCTTCATTTCTTTCTGTAACTGGTGAAGTTTTTCTGAAGAAGTTGATGCAAGAAGTGTTGCTGCCTGTCGCCTTTCCTCCCAGACAGGAAGTTGCACTCACCTGCTGATCTGCTGTCCTTCGACCGTAAAGGCGTCGGACTTCTTCTCTTGGTAGGTGTTTCGTCGTCTTATTGAAGATTCATTAATTGAAAAAAAGAGGATGGTAGGAAAGTTACAGAACAAAAAGGCAGAATTGTGGTGAAATCTGTATTCATAAAGATATGACGAATTTGAGGTAGCCCTGTTGCGTGTTTAATATTATTTCACAAATAAGACTATTTTGCCACGAAACCACCTTGCTGTAGGTCAAGGAATTACTAACAATAGTCAAGAAATAAGCATATTTTCAGTCCCTAGAGAGAGCGAAGAGTGGTTGAATCAGGGAGAATGTTGCTAGCCATGAACTCATAATACTAAAGTCAGAGCAGGGGCCAAACGGCCAAGCTTACCTCACTATAAACTGAATGGTAAGTGTACCGGATGCTTCCACTCTCCCATCATTGTAACAGACGCGGACGGGGTCCTCAAAGTCACACTTTCCTAATACGGCGGTAACTTCCGCCCTAGACTGTCCGCGAGGTGGATACTTCGAAGCTCTGCAACCGAATGGCGGTGGCTGTTCGCCGGGCACGGCACCGCAGTGTGCTTCCGCTGTTCAAAAGTAGTCCCTGTAGCCAACCTTACATGTAAGGGAGAGAAACCGTTGGGGCAGCTTAGCCCTTGAGGGCGGCACTGTGTCTCGGACACTCAGGTTGGGACACCTGTTTGGAGCGCGGGACAAAGCTGGTATGCCTCCACCAACGGCGTCGTTTCCGGTTGCTATTAAATTTAACGGTTACAGGAAATTCTCCATTTTGAGCAATTTCTCGATTAACCAAACGGGTAACGTAGAAATTACTCTGCCCCTTCCATTCGATTGTCCTCTAAGTAAGCAATCATTCTGTGATGCTCCTTGGTTGGTGAAAATTAATAAACCGTCCTAAATTAATTGATTTCATTTTGCTACTTTTTAAGTAAGGTCCTGTCCGGTCTGTTATTGGTATCGGGGAGTTTGTAATTTTACTGGCAACTCGAATCCGTGGTCGGAATAACATATTTAATTTTATTTTGCTCTGATTTCTTTCTTATGATACAGCCGTTGCGGCCGTGCATTGTGTGCCCTCAAAAAGTCTGTGGGTTACATTTCTTTTTAATTATGTTATTTTATTCGTTTGTTTGAACGCATTATTTTACAAGTTCAAATTTATCGAATTTTAATGCACGTAGCATCATTCTAAAGAATACAACGGAAAATATTTAGAATGTCGTATTCTAGGAAGAAGTTGCCGAGACAAATATCAACACATAAACTAATGGAAAAAGACATAGTAAATATTGAATTATTTCTATGTTTTTGTGGACTGAGCTATGTCGCTTTGAACTGAATAGCAGGTGAACAGGAAATCAGTGATTACTGTTGAGTGAATAAATAAAATACAAGAGCTGCATAGCAAGTAATGAGAACTATTACTTTTATATAAAATGACATTATAGACACAGGTACAGGTATTTATAGGTACAAACCTTCAATATAATCGCCCCTTTTGGCACATGTCTAGAGGGTGTCGTATACAATTACTCGTCTGTTTCTTTTGCTGTTCCATATTGATCGCCCAATGGCGTGGATGTCATCTCTGGCATTGCACCAGACCCTTTAAAGTGTTTCCTTCACTTTGGAAAAGAGTCGCTGTGATTATGATGTGACAAAGTAAAGTAAGTACTGGTAGGGATCAGGTGAAAGAGGTTAGAATAAAGGGAGATGGCATTATCTATGCCGAGCACATACGTCAGTCGAAGCCTGTCCTCCATCTTGGTCAGTTTTGGTCAGTTTTGGTATCCTATTTCTTCTTTAAAACTATGCGTATAGTCGACTCCCTTACTGTTAAAGCATTGAACTGACAGTCACTGCAAAGTATGTAATTTCAAATAATATACTTTGTTGTATAAATAGTAGTAAATACTCATCATAATACATTCGAAGACGTAATTTTTAACGGCCAATTTGCACAATTTTAACAAGTTGAACATCACGACAAAACCGTCAGACGTTTTATTCCTGTTTTAAGTGACATAAAACATTACCTCTACAATACGAACACTTCTCCAAAACTTACCAATATGGCGAAGGCAGGCTTCACTTTTTCAGCGTAAGGGCGTCTCCCTGTTTTCTAACCTCCTTGGATCAGGTATAGTGCCAGAGATAACATTGTCCATTACTGTTAGTCGTTAGTTTCTTTACTGGTTAATCTACTCAGAGTCATGTGATTTTTGTTATATGAGCTATTATGTTATTTTCGTCACAAACGGCATTTTCGAGATTTTGTGTTTCATTTATTATCCACTGTAAGCATGATACTTAACACAATACACTACATGTGCATTTTCAGCTTTTCACGGAGTAATGTATAGTCCATTAGATTTCGGGAATGCAGGCGCGCAAAATCCATTTCTTCCGCTGATATTTCGACCGCGTAAGATGGCCGGACGGTACGCGGCCGAAATATCAGCGGAAGAAGTGGATTTTGCGCGCCTGCATTCCCGAAATCTAATGGACTACAATACACTACAGTTTGAGTAACGTAATGTGGCACTGCTTCTGTGATTTGTACTCCAAATACGAAAAACAAATAATTGAGGAGCAACTTTACAAAACGCATCTTGTCCACTGGTGGAGAAAATGAGTTTGATATGAAATCCGGTATTTTATTACCCGCTCTAAACACTCCTGTAATCAGAATGTGTCAAAACGCATTTTAACACCTTCAAAAAGAGCTCTGAAAAGTAGCCGATGCATCAAAAAGCATTTTATCCTCTAGTGTGACTGAATCAAACTGCATAAGTCCAACAGTTGCCTTTATTTTGTTTCATTAAGCTATGTTGGCTGCAATGTAAGACTCATGGAATAAATCGAAAACATTTAACCGACCAACAACGAATAATTAATATTCGTTTTCAGTATTAGGGCATTGTTGTGTATAAACGTTTATCATTCTGTCTGTTAGCCTTACAGAAGCCAGACGTAAAGACGTTGTTTTCCTAAGATGGAGAGTATTATATCGAGTGAATTTGTGACTGTTGGAGAGGAAATTAATCGTGGAAAGAGAAAGCGAATGAAGACAAAATCAAAAAGGGGATTAGAGTATGAAAACAGGTAAGAGTAAAGAGGAATAAAATTAGTGTTATTGCAGAGCTATACAAATTAACCTATTTGTAATTACCTGTATAATTATTTCTCTTGTAAATTTTAATTGTGAGATATCGGGAAAGACTGGGAAATATTTTATTGCAAGGAACTCATTACAATTTTGAGGCCTGTAGATGGGATCAGTGATCTGAAAAGGATCGATTTTAAAAATATATGTTAGGTGACAGGGTACCTGATGTGAAAATCAAAACGCACATCACCTACTATTCTGATGATCCGTCAAAGCCCTTTTTGCCATTAGCTAGATGTGAATACATCTTTAACAAAGTATCAGATATCTCCAAAGTTTCATCACTGCTGAAGTTGTGACCAGAAAAGAAAGACGATATGAGAAAACTAAGTCTCAGATTTGCAAACAACTGGAGGGAAAATGAAATACTTCAATTTTTCACTATCAGCTTTCCATATAACGAACTTAATGCCCATGTTACTGTCTGTGATTGTTTAGAAGAGGAACCTGGTATTGGAAAAATATTTTGAACTTTTTTTACCGTAAATGAAGCACATTTTTGTTTTTGTTCCTACATTTGGTGTTAAAATGTTTCACTGAATGCTAAAAATTGTATTTTCAAACAATAAAATGTATTTTAACCAGTTCTATATCATTGAAGACTAATCAAAACGCATTATGTCCAAAATAGCATACATCAAAAGGCAGATTGTCGAATAGAACCCAACAAAACGCATTTTGTCCATGACTAAAGTGCTCATAGCTTGAAAGTATAAAAAGCAATTTCCTTGTATTAAACACATTTTGACGAGTAGTCCTACCCGAGTATGTGGTGTAAAATTCGGAATAATTAAGCAAATATTTATTGTCGTATAAGCTTTTCACTTCTCTTGAAAAACTTACTTTTTGGGACACAGTGTGTTTTGAAAAGTAGCACCTCAATTGTATTTTGTTATGACTGTTGTGATGTTTCCATATACATGCAAAACGAAGAGAAATACAATAAATACCTTCAAACTACCAGTAAACGCAGAAGAGATACCTGCTTTTCGCCTTATTACTGTGCCTGATGTTGCGATATTGACTACAACTAGCCCTGTGTCACACACAGGGATTCGTCATCGCTGAGTAGTGGAGCAACGCCGGTTCTGGCCGCCTGCCACTGACCTTGGCTCCTGCAGCGAGCAGCGCCCTGGTGAAGGCGCGTCCCAGGCCGCCAGCTCCCCCAGTGATGAGCGCCACCTTGCCAGCCGGGTCCATCTGCAGCACACGGCACAGCAGCACGTCACACACAACTCTCTACACTCTATCAGCTTCAAAATGAAATAGGAACTGTTTACGGATGGTACATCTTCATTACCTAGTTCAAAATATCATGTTTTACATATGTATTACTCACGGGCAGTCCTTGATGGTACCCAAGTATGTTGTTTTATGGTCTTCAGTCCGGAGACTGGTTTGATGCAACTTTCCACCCTACTCTATCCTGACCAAGCCTTTTCATAAATTTTCTAATTTTCCTACCAGATTAAGGGATCTAACATTCCATGCTCTGATCCGTAGAATGCCAGTATTGTCTTTCCTGATGACAACATACCCCTGAGTAGTCCCCGCCTGGAGATCCGAATGGGGGACTATTTTACCTCTGGAATATTTTACCTGAGAGGATGCCATCATCATATTTCCATACAGTAGAGCTGCATGTCCTCGGGAAAAGTAACGGCTGTAGTTTCCCCTTGCTTTTAGCCATTCGCATTAGCTGTGTGGCAAAGCCACATTAGCTGATGTTACAAGGCCAGCTCAGTCAATCATCCAGACTGTTGCCCCTGTAACTACTGGAAAGGCTGCTGCCCCTCTTCAGGAACCACACGTTTGTCTGGACTCTCCACAGATATCCCTCCACTGTGGTTGCACCTATGGTACAGCTATCTGCATCGTTAAGGCACGCAAGCCACCCCACTTCGGCAATGAAGTATAACAGTCAGTAATCCTTGTAATCACTCCTGCTTCTGTTGCCCTGTTTTGTCTTAGCTCAGGAGTTTGGGGTGAGCACTGGTTTAGCCAACAACAATTGAGTAAGTGCAGACAGCATGGCTTGCATGTCAAAATGTATCAAATGTTTGTATAGTCTATGAGACTTAACTATGGGGTCATCAGTCCCTAAACTTACAAACTACTTATGAACTAGGACGGCACAAATATCCATGCCTGAGGGGGGATTCGAACACCCGACCATAGTGGCCGTGCAGACCGTGACTGAAGCGCCTCAGTCCCTGCAGCCGACGGCTTGCATGTTTCAGGCTTCTTCTTTCTGTTATGTGCTGCTCTAAACATTATGACACAATGCTAGACGGACAATGGGAGAAGCAAAATATGTGACTCGCAATGCTACAGCCACCTACAGTGCTACCGTGCAATGCTACAGCCACCATTACTGGATCCCAAATCAAAACCACTATTCGTGGATGTATTTCAAAGGTTAAAAGAGTACCACTCCTTCATTTAACGGATGTGATTGCTATCCTGTTCTTAGCAAGAGTACAAACATGTCAGACATGTCTTAGACATGTGAAGGTCACCCCAGGAACGGTTCCCAGCTTTACAGAACTTTTTCTTACTGACACATCCCATGAAATGATGAAACGAAACAAGTGTATTGGCTACTATAATTTCGCCGTTCATGTTGTCAGACTTCAATAGACCAGCAAAGTGTATTATCTAACGACTTGCAGAGTGAAGGCAAATAATTTGTATAATTATTGGCTGATTTTAAAATTTAAGTATTCTTTCTTAATCTACTAATGCAGGTGCATAATTTATGATGAGTTTCACATAGCCAACTATTACAATTGTCTTGAAACTGGTGCTGCACAAATATGCTAACTTTGGCCATGCATTACTTGAAAGTGATAACACTTAACTACTTTCAACAAACTTCACATACAATACAAATAAAAAGTAGTACAGACTCTTAGTTTTCCAATTCAGTCAAGATGTGTGACTGAAACACTGAATATGTAGTACATGAAGTGATTAAATTTACTGATTAATAGCTAAAGCAGTTTGGAGGAATCAGATGTTGATCTACATCTACATCCATGATGAAACACCCATATTAGCATGTTGAGTACTCTTCATGGTTGGAAATGCAGGCGCTGTTTCTGACATCCATTCGATCAATCAAATGGTGAACACTCTCTTGCGATACATTACTTCATGCCTGCTTTACCTGATCACATAGTTGTGGGTTGATGAGTCACACAAGTCAGTCATTGTACCATCATATTCCACAGATGCTCAGCTGGAGACAAATCTGGATATTGTGCTCAGCAGACAAGTTGTGACACATCTTGCAGAAAATGTTGAGTTTGACGTGCTGTGTTTGGGCAGGCATTATTCTGTTGGAACAACATAACTCTTTCTGTTGCAAGAATGGCAAAAGAACGACTCCTACTACATTATGTTTGCACCAAGCACTTGCCAGCATCCCTCCACAAACACCAAAGGTGAATGAGAGTTGTAGCTTATCGCATCCTAGGCCATAAGGCATCGTCTGGGGCTATTGTGTCTTGGACAAATGCACTCTGCCAGACAGTGCTCGCCAGGTGTACATCGTAAGTGAAAAACGATCAGTACTTGCGTGCAGGCACCATCTGCTTTCATCGCTGAAGACGACGGCCCACCATTGCACCTACCGTGTCCTCATTTGCCATGTTACATAGTGACAGCACCAGTCGAGTCATGCATGTCGTTTCAAAGACGTGAGTGTAAGATGGGCATGCAGGTGTATGTGCCCAAAGACCCACTGCCAGTAACTGGTTGGCAAAAGTTGATACTTAACAGCTCACAAGCCCTCATAATAGTGGTATGATAGCTGTAGGATCTGCCAGTGCTGCCCATACAACTGACACAACAAGTCCAATGTGATTGGTAGTTCTACGAAAGGACCATCCCACCACTCCAAAGGCCACAATGTGACCCCTTCCAAACATTCATTTGACTGTAGGATGCACAGATGCGACTCTCTGATATGTCGCCTGTTTGATTGATTGGATAAGTTGAAAATTTGGGTCTGACTGGAGGTGTGCTGGGGCAGTGTGTGAACTCATGGTGATTACTGTGCTCAGATGGCATAGTGTTCAATACTACTGCCTAGTAAGCAGGAGACTCAGGTTCAAATTCCAAACTGTTATACATTTTAATAATACTGCAATGATTTAATTCATGCACACTGGTAGCTGATGTTGACTACTTTTCTAATTTGTAATTACGAGAGTTGTAACTGAAATAGTAGCAACTATTTATTCACAACCGATAGAAAAACATTCTTCAAAGTAGTCACCAGCGTTGTGTGGAACTGTTGCCAGTCATGTGGAGGGTGTAGTATACCGTTAGCAGACTCTGTTATGTTGATGCTGTGAATGAAGCGGTCTACTGCCTGTCTCATCTCTGGAACAGTTCTGAAGCACTGGCCATAGTGTCCGAGCGGTTTGCGGCGTGCCAGTCACGGTCTGCACGGCCGCTGCGGTCGAGGATTCGAATCCCCCCTCAGGCTTGGATATTTGTGCCGTCTTTAGTATAAGCTCGTTTATAAGTAGTTTGTAAGTTTAGTGACTGATAACCTGTTGTTAAGTCCCATAAACTATACAAACATTTGAACTTTAGTTCTGAACTGAATGCAACGAACTGGTTTGTTCATATTCAGAATCAAGTAAGCACTTCTTCTCAGAGGCACTGGGACGACCTGCTCGATGCATGTCTGCCACAATTTGCCGATCTTCTTTGAAGACTTTTACCCATTACGCCACTGTTCTGTACAGCAATGCCGCTTGAAGACCTTGATGACACTGTCGTGCTGTACATTCAATTTTGATCCAACTCCGTTGTTCCTGTTTCGAAAACATAAAGACACCTTACCATAGAGCGCTCGCTCAGAAGTGACTTTCCCTCGACTGTGCACACGCCGGTAACATGGGATGGACTAGTCCATTTGCTCGAAAGTAAAGTGGGTATGTCAACATGTACTATCAGCGACAATAGTAGATTCCATGTGAAAGTTAGAGTGGATTGTGGCAGATGGCTGGTTGACTTCACTTTATGAAGCTTAATAATTGGGATGTGTTCAGCTGTAATTGGTCATTTAGAACGAGAATGGGATTGTTTGCTAACAACTGGTTTAGTTTGCAACCTTTGTTGGTAATATGTATATTTGTGAAATAGTCTATTACTCGCGCACTGTAACTTGGCACATGGAATCTCTGGGTTCCTGATCGGTAGCACTCAGCAGTAGTCGGCAGATTTCGTGTCATAGCGACTTCCAGCCGTTACCAACTGTGGTATGAGTTTGCTGGCTTTGATTGTTCTCTGCATTGTCGTTTGTTTTGTCGCTTAACCAGATATCCCATTACAGTGTGCGAGTAAATATTGAAATTATCAAGTTCTTGTGCAGCTGACACCATAAAAACCAACTATTACCAATTTGATCGAGCGCCTCAGTGAGTACTTTCTAGCTGAACGTTTATCTCTTGACAGTACAGTGTTGCTAGTAGATTGACGGCTGTCGTTCGATTAAAGTCGAACGCAGAAAGCCGCGCGGGAATGGCCGAGCGCTCTAAGGCGTCTTGATACGGAGTGCGCGGCTGCTCCCCGTCGGAGGGTCGAGTCCTCACTCAGGCACTGGTGTGTGTGCTGTCCTCAGCGTACGTTCCTTGAAGTAATCAAAATATCCATGGGTGTACTGCCGGTCTATAGTGTCCAATGGGCACAATATTTCGGCGATCATACATGTCGCCATCATCAGGTGAACTGACGGACTGAGCTCCTGGAAACGCGCCGGCACGGAGATCCGCACGCTACGGCTGCTCGAAGGGAACTGGGTTCTAGCCCGGTAGCGGGCGATTTAAATACCCTCTGCCCATGGAGCGACCCCTCCGTGGTCCGCGCCCCGCGCCGCAGCCGCGCAGTGGAACCGATTGCGACGACGTCTGATATGACGTCGATGTCAGGGCTCTGTCCGCCATGGTCGTCACTTCGTTACGTTTGCTAGATTTCCTCTTAATTAACCCAATCGCTGGTTCCCAAGCTTTGCTAAGAATATAGCCACAGTCACGGTTTATGAGGTCTTCACTTGTGCGAATTTCAATGGCCTCTCTAACGACGCAGTCCCAGTATCTCGACGTCTGTACCAGAATCCTAGTGCGTTCATTCTCCATCGCATGATTCTCCGGCAAACAATGTTCAGCGAGCGCCGACTTGCTCGGATACATCAATCGTGTGTGCCTCTGGTGTTCAACGCATCGACCCTCGACGGTACGCATCGTTTGTCCAATATATGACTTGCCACACTGACACGGAATCTGATACACGCCGGCCTTCCTCAAACCGAGATCATCTTTGGCGCTCCCCACCAGTGCGCGAATTTTATTCGGCGGACAAAAGACAGTTCCAACCTGGTGTTTTTTCAAAATGCGGGCGACCTTCCCCGAGAGTGCGCCTGTACATGGAATGAACGTAGTGCCTACATCCTCCCTCGTGTTTTCATCTGTTTCCACAGGTTGTGCTGTAGTGCCCGTTGGACACTATAGACCGGCAGTCCACCCGTGGATATTTTGATTATCAAATACGCCGGGAGAAACTCAAGAATCACTTCCTTGAAGTAGTTTGTAAGTGTAGGAACCGATGACCACTGCAGTTTGATCCCACAGTTATTTATGTTTTTAAAGATGAAAAACTACAAAAATACGGCAGGTCACTTCACAAATGCATGACTTGGAACAGTGTTGGAAGCAACTGCTGCCAGTTATGTTCGGAATAGGGCAGCTGACTGTAAATGACCAGTTATTTAACTGCGGTAGAGGACGCGTTCTGCAGTCCTAAATTTAAGCTCACCTCCTAAACTAACCACAACTCTGCGATGAGCATTGTATCTGAGAATACGGCTATCAGCAGTATGCGAGAGAACTAACAATAAGAGCACGATCGCTTTGTTCACAGTGATTAAAGCTAGCCTGTACGAATACACTCCAAATATGACGCATCCAGTTCAGCGCTAAGAGCAAACAGTAATTACTCGTTATCACTGTCTACCAGAAGATGTCCTCACACTGGCTAGTGACTACAAGAACTGCTGAGTCACGCAATGATGACCATTACTGCTTGGAACCCTGTTACAGGCTGATTCAACAGGATCAAAGACTGATAGGATGAAAGCAGATATTAAAGTCAGTACAATTATGTTACTGATGCGGCGAAGCATTAAATATAAAATAATAGAATAAAACTGATTAACTGAGTAAAAATGAAAGTCATTTTGATTACATTTAAAACTAATAGATTATTGGCCTTGGGAAACTCGGAAACACGATACAGCTTATTACGTTTGGAAGCATGATAGTAAGCATGGTAGCAACGTACTTGTAACGATGAATTGTAACTTTCAAAAAGCTTCACGGTAGGCATACGAAGCACATGTAATATCAACCGATCTCAGAGATTATAATAACTGTATATGTGACCCAAAGCGCCAGAAGCAACAGTGTTTGATTAGTGATGTGTATGAAACGCATGTATTTCAAATGTTCAAATGTTACTTAAGCTTATGGGACTTAACTGCGGGGTCGTCAATCTCTAAACTCTAAAACGACTTATGAACTACCCATACTAAAGACAGCACAAACATGCATACCCGAGGGGGGGGGGGGGTGGTGATTCCAACCTACGACGGAAAACGGCCTCGCGCATCATAGCATAGCGCCTCAATGCGCTCGGCCGATCCGCTGCAGCGTGTGTATTTCGTCAGCATTGTGATGCGATTATTGTTTTTGATGTGATTGCCATGTGTTATGAAATGCAAAATAAAAGACTATGAATCGGTATCAAAACACTTCTAAGAAAAACTGCCACGCCCGTATGCGAAGTGGACTGGCCAAATGTGGCTGTTTGGCAACGGCAAACGGTTGGGACACGACGTTGAGCCCTGTGATTGGAGGAAAGCCATTAATTTTAATCGGACTTTAGTTTATCGGGTCCCTGTAGAATAGAAAACACTAATAAGCACGACTGCATATCAGTTCCGTCAAGTGATGTTGCGTCAGCACCACAACTTCGTGTGGCACTTGATACCGTTCAATTACCCGCCGTTAATTTCCTTAATACGGTAATAGCAGGTTTGCCTCTTTTCTTGAGAAAGAGTACGGTAAAGGATGGAAAATTCTTTTGTATGTCTTTCCTTTTTTTCTAGTGTCTTAGTTCTGAATTATTGTGATCGACCTCATATATCGTCTTAGTTACAAAATTGTTGAAGAACTGAAAATCAGGACATCGGGCTTTTCAGAATTTGAAACCACTGCGCGGAGTTATATAAACGAAAGATAAGAGTCTACAATTTACCGTAGATCGCTGTGATGCTGTAACGGTGTTCCACAGATGTCAACTGAAAAAGGTGTCAGTTGACTACCTGCTAAAATATGTCCCCACCCCCTCCTATTCCTTCCCCTCCAATTAAACACAAAGGTAGGTCAGTGATGAAAACAAGCTGCGTGTAATCTAATCGGCTAATGAACCAGTCCTCCAGCTTTTTGACTGCGTCGCGGCTATAGAGATAATGCCGGGCTGGGTGCGTGTGTCGCCTTATCACGCGATTAATACGCCCGTCGCTTTCTCAAAGTACTGCAAGAAAGATCACCAGGGAAGCATGGATTTATGTATACCTATAGTGCCTCTCATAAGTTTTGGGACAGACATTTGTGCACAGAAAGTCTGGGTATGAATGAATTTAACATGGTTAATGCGAATATAAAGAACTACGTCCACAAGTTGTACATGTAATTATGAGCGATGAAACTAGCAGTCACGTATGTTTGCTTCTTTACAACAGAAAAATACCCATTTCTTACTACAAGATATGCAAATTTGCACTTCAAAAGTTTTGTGACAAACGTTGGCAACAGTGTCAGTGTGCGCCACATCTCTGTTATTTGTTACTTCTCGTAATGCCAGTCATTACTTGTCGAAAGCTTACAGGAAACAAGTGTCTTTGTTTACAATGGTACGTAGGGATAAGAACAGCACTTTTGAACAGAGGCAGTTAGTAATATTCCACCAAGAAAAGGGAAGAACATGCCGAGAAATAGCAGAGTTAATGAATATAAAGAAAAGTACTGTAGGAAACATCGTCCGTCGATACATATATGAAGACAGGATAGAAAATCTGCCACATACAGGCCGTCCAAGGATATTTGAGAGGAAAGAAGAAAGGGCCATAGTAGAAAAGGTCAAGAAAGATCCGCGAATCACGGCTACACGAATTGCCGTTGAGGCTGAGGAAGAGTTTTGGAAGGAGGACAGACAGACGATTACTGTACAGAGAAAATTACCATGGGCGAACTGCAACAATGAAGCGAAAGCATTTATTCTTTCAGCTCTACTCCTTCAACATCGTCCAGTCGCCAGCGAGATCTAGCGTCAACAGATCACGTCGAGTCAAGGTTATTGGTAAAGTGATGCTCGCTATTTGCTAGGGTTTTTATATATAGTTGCAGTAATCACCCATCAGTGTGTGCATGTGATCGATGTTTAACTTCTCTCTCCTATAACTAATTTCTTAGAGCCTACGTCCACGTCTCTAGTTTTTCAAAAATGTTCAAATGTTTGTACAGTCTATGGGACTTAACTATGGGGTCATCAGTCCCTAAACTTACAAACTACTTATGAACTACTTACGAACTAGGACGGCACAAATATCCATGCCCGAGGGGGATTCGAACCCCCGACCGTAGTGGCCGTGCAGACCGTGACTGGAGCGTCTCAGTCCCCTCGGCCACCGCGGCCGGCTCTAGTTTTTCCCGATAGCACAACGCCACATGTATAGCCAATTATTTCACTGTATTTGGCGGTGTTCAACTGTTCAACTGTTTGTTAAGCTTATGGGACTTAACTACGGGGTCATCAGTCCCTAAACTTACAAACTACTTATCAACTACCTTATACTAAGGACGGCACAAATATCCATGCCCGAGGGGGGATTCGAACCCCCGACCGTAGTGACCGTGCAGACCCCGTGACTGGAGCGCCTCAGTCCCCTCGGCCACCGCGGCCGGCTTGGCGGTGTTAACAGATATTACTGCATTTGATGTCCTTTTTATAAATATTACTGTTCATTTGTAACCTGTTGCTTAACTACACTATCAACTGTGATTTCATACACAAAATCTTTTATAATTGTTAACTATCCCCGTCATTTCTGTGTCGTTTAATTAATAAATTTATTTGTTTAATCATAAATTTACTTTCCTTTACTAATTCCTTACTCACTATTTTGGAGGGGTAATTTGATACATAGGTAGAGGACTGTGTTTATTATTTGGTGCACTCTTATCAATCATCTCGCCATCGTGATTGTAGATTGAGGGTGTTGGAGCTTTTTCCAAGTTTTTAATAATAAATATGGTGGCGACCCTTGATATTAACACTAATGAGGATTGTATTTAAAATTAAATTGCATATCTTTGATTTTGCACATTTGCATACTAGTGGACCGCCTCTGTCTAGTAAAAATACATCCCGTCAGTGTTGTTATCATCCGTCCTTTTTGACGCGTCGTCATACAGTGTGTGGAGCGATAGATTTTAAAAGTGATGACCTGAGGCAATTTATTTTAAATCATCACACAACTAGTTCATATGACGTAGATCTTGTAAGTGATGAGCGAATGCAGATTTTTGTAAATCATGAAACGTGTCCATAAAAAATTTGTAAGAAAATATCTAATATTGTGTTGCTGTTTTGTGTCGAGTAACTTTCTTGCAAGAAAATGTATAATATTGCTTCTACTGTGTGTATCGATATGTGTACTCAACTCTGTGAAGTTTCATCTTTGGCAAAGATCATGTATCACATAGCATTGTATTACTAAGTCTCTAAGAAATATATATCTCGTTCTAAAAAACTCTAGTGTTTCTAGTTTCTGCTGTCACACTGGCTGGTCACCTCCTACCTGCACAAGCGTGCATCCTTTATTCCTGTGTCGGTCTTTCTACTCGGCCACCGACACCTACGACGGAAACGAGACACAAAAGCGGCGACGAGGCTGGGACACAAAAGGTAATGTAATGGTGATTATTAATAATAAGTAACAAAGTTGACCTTCCTTTCCTGTTTCATTTACGAAGTTAGAAGATTAACCTACTTCCTTTATTTGATAATTAGTTATTTGTGGATTTAAAGTACAGTATTGATTTTGGTAATCTTGTTGAATAGATTTTGTTATTTGTGCCACAGTAAATGATTGTTATGCAACACTGCAGTTAATTGATTATAATACTGAATTTTTATAATCAGGTACTGATCTGCATAAAATTCTCGCAGTCAAACATTAAGAAAGTGGTTTGTGTTTTTCATATCTTTCTCGCAGGCAAATTTTTTGAGTATAGTCTGTGTGTGTTTCATGCAGGTTATTTGTCACAGTTGTTTTGTTAAAAGATCCGTTGCGCACATAATCAGTTTAATACACTGTTTCTTATTTAACAGTATATACATCAATATCAGGGCCATAATTAAACCAAATTACTGTGTTAATGTACAATTTGTTGTCTGATTTAACGATAGGTACAACATCATACAACGAGTACACAGCTTTTAATCAAGACATAACATGAAACTTCCTGGCAGATTAAAATTGTGTGCCGGAAACTGGACTCGAACCTGGGACCTTTGCCTTTCGCGGGCAAGAGCACTACCGACTGTGCTATCCCGACACGACTCACGATGCCTCCTCACAACTTTACTTCCGCCAGTATCTCGCCTCCTACTTTCCAAACTTCACAGAAGCTGTCCTGCGAACCATGCAAGGCTAGCACTCCTGGAAGAAAGGATATGGTGGAGACATGGCTTAGCCACAGCCTAGGGGATGTTTCCAGAATGAAACTTTCACTCTGCAGCGGAGTGTGCGCTGATATGAAACGTCTTGGCAGAAATTGTGTGCCGGAACCGGGACTCGAACCTGGGACCTTTGCCTTTTGCGGGCAAGCGCTTTGAACACCCACTCTCCCCCCTTCTTGGCTGATAATTGTTTAGTAACGTATATGAACCTCCCTACCAACGTCTGCACTTCAGTTCAAAATGTTCAAATGTTTGTTAAGCTTAAGGGCTTAACTACGGGGTCATCAGTCCCTAAACTTACAAGCGCAGTGTATGCAGTTTTTTTAGTAGTTCTGTTGCATCTTTTAAGGATTCTGCCAATAAAACGCAGTCTCTGGTTCGCCTTTCCCACGATATTATCTACGTGTTCTTTCCAGTTTAAGTCTGAAGTAATAGTGATTCATAGGTATTTTGTGGAGTTTACGGCCTTCACATTTGATTGATTTATGTTGTAAACAAAGTTTAACGGATTTCTTTTCGTACTCATGTGGACGACTTCACACTTCTCATTATTTAGAGTCAATTGCCAATTTTTACACCATACTGATATCTTATTCAGATCGTTCTGCAGTTGGTTTTGATCTTCAAATGATTTTACTAGACGGTAAATGACGGCGTCATCTGCAAACAACCTAAGAGAGCTACTTAGATTTTCCCCTAAATCGTTTATGTAAATAAGGAATAGCAGAGGACCAATAACACTACCCTGTGGAACGCCCGATATCACCTCTGTTTTAGTCGATGCCTTACCATCGATTACTACGAACTGTGTCCTCTCTGACAAGAAATCCCCTATCCAATTGCAAATTTGGGGCGATATACCACGCAATTTGATTAAAAGCCGTTTGTGAGGTACGGTGTCAAAAGCTCTCTGGAAATCAAGAAATACGGAATCGATTTGCGAACCTTTGTCGATAGCACCCATCACTTCGTGTGAATATAGAGCTAGTTGTGTTACGCATGAACGATATTTTCTAAATCCGTGTTGACCTTGGGTCAATAGATCGTTCTGTTCGAGATAATTCATAATATTTGAATACAGGATATGTTCCAAAACCCTGCTGCAAATTGACGTCAATGAAATAGGCCTGTAGTTTAGTGGGTTACTCCTACTGCCTTTCTTGAATATAGGTGTGACCTGTGCAACTTTCCAATCTTTTGGTACAGATCCTTCTATGAGAGAGCGGTTGTATATGACTGTTAAGTAAGGAGCTATCGCTTCAGCATAATCAGATAGAAATCTAATGGGTATACAATCCGGACCAGAAGACTTGTTCTTATTAAGTGATTTTAGTTGCTGCACTACTCCGATGATATCTACTTCTATGTTACTCATTACGGCATCTGTTCGTAATTCGAAATCTGGAATATTGGTTTCGTCTTCTTTGGTGAATGAGTTTCTAAAAGCTAAGTTTAGTAACTCTGCTTTAGTAGCGCTGTCATCGGCAGGATCGCCATTACTATCACGTAGTGAAGGTATTGTTTGTGACTTTCCCCGAGTATATTTAACATATGACCAAAATCTCTTTGGGTTTTCAGTCAAATTACGAGAAAGAGTTTCGTTGTGATAAATTTGTAGGCATCTCGCATTGAAATCCTCGCTAAATTTCGAGCTTCTGAGTACAATCGCAAATCCTGGGGATTTCGTGTTCGTTTAAATTTAGTATGCCTTTTCCTTTGCTTTTGCAACAGTGTACTAACCTGTTTTGTGTACCAAGGGGGATCGCCTCCTTCTTTTATTAATTTATTTGGTATAAAACTTTCAATTGCTGTCGATACCACTTCTTTGAATTTGAGCCACATCTGGTCTACACCTACGTTTAGTGTTAGAAACGAGTGGAAGCTGTCTTTCAAGAAGCAATGTATTTTGTTTCTATCTGCTTTCCTGAACAAATATACTTTGCGTTTATTTTTGGTAACTTTGGGGCTTTCGATATTCAATTTCGCTACTACAGTCTGTGTTCACTAATACCTGCATCCGTTTTGATGCTCGTTATGAGCTCAGGATTATTTGTTGCTAAGAGATCAAGTGTGTTTTCACATCCATTTACAATTCTAGTTGGCTCATGAACTAATTGTTCGAAGTAATTCTCAGAGAATGCGTTGAGTACAATTTCGGACGATGTTTTATGCCTACCTGCTGATTTGAAAATATAATTTCGCCAACAGATTGAGGGTAAATTAAAATCACCACCTACTATTATCGTGTGAGTCGGGTACGTTTTTGTAATTAGACTCAGGTTTTCTTTGAACCTTTCTGCTATTGTATCGTCAGAGTCGTGAGGCCGGTAAAAGGAACCGATTATTAACTTCTTACGATTTTCGGGTACAACATCTACCCATAATAGCTCGCACGAACTATCAACTTCAACTTCGCTACATGAAATACTACTTTTGACAGCGACAAACACGCCCCCACCTATTTTGTTTAATCTATCCTTTCTGAACACCGATAAATCTTTTGAAAATACTTCTTCTGAACTTATTTCCGGCTTGAGTCAACTTTCGCTGCCTATAATGATGTGTGTTTCGGTGCATTCTATTAACGCTTGCAGTTCTGGATCTTTCCCGACACAGCTACGACAATTTACAACTGTTATACCGATAGTTTCCGGATCTACATTTCTCCTGTGATCCACCTGAACCCTTTGAGATTGCCCATTTTCTATTTCCCCGAAGCTCTTTATCCTAAAAAACCGCCCAGTCCACGCCACACAGCCCCCGCTACCCGTGTAGCCGCTTCCTGCGTATAGTGGACTCCTGACCTATTCAGCGGAACCCGGAAACCCACCACCCGATGGCGCAAGTCAAGGAATCTGCAGCCTACACGGTCGCAGAACCGTCTGAGCCTCTGATTCAGACCCTCCACTCGGCTCTGTACCAGAGGTCCACAGTCGGTCCTGTCAACTATGCTGCAGATGGTGAGCTCTGCTTTCATCTTGCAAGCAAGACTGACAGTCTTTACCACTTCAGTTAGCCGCTCGAAACCTGAGAGGATCTCTTCAGATCCGAAACGACACACATCATTGGTACCGACGTGAGCCACCACCTGCAGTTGGCTGCACCCCGTACCCTTCATGGCATCCGGGAGGATCCGTTCCACATCTGGAATGACTCCACGCGGTATGCACACGGAGTGCACGTTGGCCTTCTTCCCCTCCTTGGCAGCCATATCTCTAAGGGGCTCCATCACCCGCCTAACGTTGGAGCTCCCAACTACAAGTAAACCCACCCTCTGTGAAAGCCCGGATCTTGCAGGCTGGGTGGTGACAGGGTGAGAGACACCATCCGACTCAGGAACGTCGTCCTGAGCAGACAGCGCCTCAAACCTGTTCGCAAGACGAACCAGGGAGGCCTCACGATCGGTCCCCCGGAATGTCTTGCGCCTCCTGCCACGCACTGGAGCAACCTCCCACGCAACCACGGGTGGGATGTCTGCCTCCCTGCTAGCAGTTTCAGGGCATGTCGCTGCCGCAGGCCGATCGGTGGAGACGACGGGAGTCCGTTCGGTCCCCACCGCCGGCCAACAACAACGACGCCCATCGATCGCAGCTTCCAACTGTGCAACCGAGGTTAACACAGCTTGAAGCTGGGAGCGAAGTGTCACCAGCTCAGACTGCATCCGCACACAGCAGTCACAGTCCCTATTCATGATTACAGTGCCAACAAAAACAAAAATTACAGTCGCGATGCGTTCAAAGGAAAACGAAACTGTTCGTTAGAACGCGGATGTGAATCCAATACGCACGACAGCTCAGTATAACTTTACAAATTGAGACGAGAAAGTGTAGACGAAAATCAAAATACTATATGTCGCTTCTAATCAGAAAATAAAGACAGACGACTGTCGCGACGCGGTTCACACGGCGGAATAATACACTAACCAGATATTTAACGTGAATATGAATCAAATAAAAAGCGAGCACACAATAAATTTAATGCACTCAAGGAAAAACGCACTGTTATTTGTGCGACGATTACTGAGGAGTCAGTTTGCGCCCTAATTGATTCAGGTAGTGCCGTGTCCCTCATTGATAGATCTTCGTATCTAGAATTTCGTAGTGTTTTTAAATTTTCTGAACTCAAATTACCCACACAGAGATGTCGAAAGGCAGGTGGCCAGGAGTTGGCTCTGGTAGGGAGTGTAGGGTGAGTTCAGGAATATGTGGTTTCACTTGGCCAATTACCTTATTGGTTGCTAGATCTTCGACGGTACCAGTTATTTTAGGGTTGATTTCCTGCAGCGCACTGCCTTTGTGATGGACTTTGGGCAGAACTCATTTCATTTGAAGTTTGCCCCACAGGAAAAGATCGCATTTTGCTCTTGCCAGTTCACGACCCGAGTTAATTAAAAAAAAAAGTTCAAATGTTTGTACAGCTTATGGGACTTAACTACGGGGTCATCAGTCCCTAAACTTACAAACTACTTATGAGCTACTTACGAACTAGGACGGCACAAATATCCATGCCCGAGGGGGGATTCGAACCCCCGACCGTAGTGGCTGTGCAGACCGTGACTGGAGCGCCTCAGTCTCCTCGCCCACCGCCGCCGGCCCGAGTTAATTCAGATTCGTTAGAAACACAAGGTTATCAGCTAAGTCATCATAGTTCTGTAGAGCCATCATAGCTCCTTAATCTTTTAAGCCAGTTTCAGGACGTTTTGACTGATAAGCTGGGCGTCGCCAGTCTTATAGATTACAAGATACAATTGGTGGATGATGTTCCGCTGAGGCAAAGGCCTTATCGTTTGTCCGCACCTAAAATGGCGTTTTTATGCAAGAAAATTGGGCAAATGTTACGTGATAAGGTGTCAGGCCGTCCACCTCGCCCTATGCCTCACCGATATTTCTTGTGCCCAAACCTGAAAAGAGAGATTATAGACCCGTTGCTGATTTCAGAGTTTTAAATAAGAAAATCTTGGAGTCAGTCCTTCTACCTCACCTTCATAGCGCCTTTACTTGATTTTTTGGAGCGCAGTATTTTTCGAATTTGGATCTGAATCAGGCATATCATCAGATCTCTCTTACTGAAGATTCTAAGCAGGTCACGGCCTTTTGTACCGATTGGAACGTATACGAATTTAATCGTGTTCCCTTCAGGTTATCTATTGGCACGACTGTTTTATCCCGCCTTCTGGATAAAGTCCTAGGAGATCTTAAGTTTAATTGTGTTTACAAGTACCTAAAAGATGTTGTGATTTGCAGTCATTCTTTTGCGGAACATCTGCAACACCTTAACCAAGTTTTGTGAGGAAGGTGGGTTTGACGGTCAAGCCATCTAAAGTCACGTTGGCGCATTTGGTCTCAACTGAAGGAGTTCGTGTCGATCCTGAACATACTGTAATCTTCTGAGATTTCCTATTCCAGTTAATACTAAGGTTGTGGCTAAATTCATAGGAATGGATAATTATTTTCGTAGGTATGTGCCGAATTTTCCTCAATTCTCAGCTCCGTTAAATGAATTAACGAAGAAGGAGAGCAAATTTGTGTGGGGTAAGAGGCAACAGGCAGCTTTCGATGGATGAAGCAACGTTTATTACTGCGTCGGTTCTAGCAGTTCCCGATTTCACCAAGAGATTCATCGTCCAAACTGACGCTTCAAACGCTGGAATTGCTGCTGTTTTGTTGCCAGAAGATGATCAGGAAAGGCGTCCTTTTGAGTACATTTCTCGCAAACTAGCAGTTCCAGAGCGAAATTACTCAATCCACGAGTGAAAGGCCTTAGCTGTTCTGTTCACTCTAGAAAGATTTCGAGACTGACAACCGGGTGTTAAGCTGGGTGCTTGCGCGTCCTCGGATACTGGGCATATAGTCAGATGGGGAGTGAGAATTTGGGCATTTAGTTTCAAGGCTAAGCATATCCAAAGTTCTGATAATGGAATAGCCGACGCTCTTAGTCGCATGTTCCAGGAGAAGGAAGGTCCTGTTCTCTATGACGTTGAAAGCCCCAGCTTAGTAGCCAGTATTTTGGCTGAGGTTCCCCTGTTATTCTGCGACTTGAGGGACAAACAAGTACACGATCCTCAGCTGGGTTCCCTTTGTAACAGTCTCCTGAGGGGAGAGAAAATCAAGAGTTATGCGCTATATAAACGTTATAAACAGCTGCGGATTTGTCTTCCCCTTGAGCTAGTTTCGCCTGTTTTCTACTATTTTCATAATTCGTTGGCGGACGGTCATTTAGGTGTTCATAAAATTATCAGCAGAATAAAGGACCACCTGACTTGGCCAAATCTCATTGAAGATTGGTGGTGGGTGTCGTTTGTGCAGTCTAGCGAAACCGCAGACTGGGGCCAAAACGGGTTTATTGTGTTCTGAACTTGAAGAGGCTCCTATGGAAAAGCTTTTTATTGATCATGTGGGTCCGTTACCCGCATTAAGGCTGGTAACCGGTACCTTTTAGTTATAATGGATTTACTTGGCTGATTCGCACCTGTGCCACCACTGGCCCAAACACTATTGGTCATTAATCCACAAAATGCAGCAATAAATTATTAAAAGTAACTGGTTGATGTATTTTGTGGAGTAATAACTTGAATAGTTGCTGCAATGGATAAAATACTTCAACTATTGGTCATCTTGCGCGGATCTTTTCTTTGTTTGGTCTGCCCAGGTCTGTGGACATTGATAATGCTGCTGAATTCCTCTCTAAGAATTTTAAAGGATTTTGCTTCAGTAATGGTATTAAGCATATCAAGACATCTCCCTATTATCCTAAACCTTCTTTTGCGGAGAGAGTGAATAGGAACCTGAAATCAGCACTTATCATATATCACTCAAATTCAAGGACCAAGTGGGATGTTTCCATTCCTTGGTTGAACCTAGCTTTGAATTCTGCGCAGCATAAGGCTCTGAAGGCTACTTCAGCTAGCCTTATGCCAGTTTATCCTATGCACTCGCTCCTTTCTTATCTGCGGGATATTAGAGATTTGCTCCCGGAGCAGGTGGATCCACAGGTTATTAAGGAAAACTGGGCCATAACAGGCTGCAGATTCGTTATAACCGGGGGAGAAAACTTTTTGTGGACAAGGTAGGGGACTATGTTTACGTTCGGAAATTTGATGCGAAACATGATTCCCTAGGACAGGGTGCGGGCAAGTTTGTGCACAGTTTTGTCGGTCCCTATGTGATCAGTAAGATTCTCGAGCCTGTTAATCTTCTTCAGGATCTCCAATGTAGGAAGATCATGCGTGTTCACGTTTCCCAAGTGAAGGTGGTGCCTAAACCCAGTGGTGATAGTTCTAACAGTAAGAAGTTAGAAAAGGCGGGTGCTTTTCTTTGGTGGGGGAGGTTGAGCCGTGTCATGGCTCGGTGGCGTTTCGATTCCCCTGCATGGCTCCGTCATTTGTCTTAGTGTTAAAGGGCGTTCTTGGCCCGTCTAACGCGAGAGGGTGCGCGTCGCCGTTAAGCGGGTCGGTGAGCAGTACTGTGGAGAGTTAGGTTTTAGCATCAAAGGAGAAAAGAGTGTGGCAGCAGTGGTGGCACCTCCTGCTGGTTTAAAACTAGTGCACGCACACGCTCGACACTGAGATGTAACGGTGAGACTGATCGGAATCTGCTCGGGCCTTTGGTTTCTGGCAGAATTTGCGGGTTTCGCTCGGCACACAATAAAGTATGTTAAACCTTGAATTAATAAAAGAAGCCGTCTTGCGTGTGTCTCCGGAGCCAGCTTCGACAGCCTATATACATTTTATTTGTATGTCGTTTAAAAGTTTTATCACATTGTTCTTGCTTGTCATGGATATATTTTAATGTTAATGACTGTTAGCCAGGTTGCTGATAAATCAAAAGTTGACTTATTCAGTATAACGTGTAAACCGCCTGGGCCTGGGATTTAAGTCGCCTTGTGCAGTTTGTAATGTATTTAGCCAGGGAGGGTCCCGTTTATTTGTAATATTGAAGTATTCGATACCATAATTGGTCGCAGTATTGTAACCTAATATTCCATGTTTACATTACATAAGCATTTTATACCGCTACTGTCAAGTCACTTTGATCATCTGCATTACTAGGGTCTTCTAACAAACTTAATTAAATTATTGAAGCATAACGTCGAATAATAATGTAAACATATATTAACACTGCGCTAATTGTTGTTTACTTACGATCGTTTGTATTGATTAATTTTGATATGAGAAAGTTATTATTACATCTGTCATAATTTTGCGTATCTTTACATAAAGCAGGATTCATTAATATTTAATGAGCAAATTATTAAATATTTAAATGTTGTACTTCCGTGTTCTAGAAGGTTCTAGAAATACTATTATGTATTAATACGCGCGAATTGGCGCGAACTAGGGGAGTCTTAAGGCAGTCTTAGAGGAGTAACATCTTAGTTAGTATGGAAGTGTCTTGTGAACCAGTCTTACTTTTGCATTACTTTCCTGTTTCATTAAGAATGGATAAATAAATATACGTTATAAATGAAAGTGTCACAAATGTAGTTTCCTGAAAACCCAAGAACCCGACGTCATAATTTTGTGATGTGTTAATGGCAGGCGAGCTACAAGATCTTAGAGACCACTGAACGTCTAGAACAGGTGATGTATAGAAAAATGTGGCTTTAATGTATGTCAAGTAAAAAAAAAGCAGCACAAGTTGTACCTAAACTGCTGTGATTGGTATGCAGTGCACTTCTTCAAAACCACCTGACTGTTTACAGGTATATATCTCAGGTGTTTTATTAAGGTGTTTGAATTCTTGGTTATCTATTCATCATGGGTTTTATTTGTGTATCATTATTGTAACAAGTTTTTTCCCACTGTTTCCGACTTAATTTGATCTGCAACAAGCCTTAAGATTTGCCATTATTCACCATTTATATATGATAGTAGGCACTGGTCTGTGTTTCTGTCAATACATCAACATATTTGCATGCCTATTACTATTATCTGTTTGTTCTTGTATATTCTTGGTGTGCCATTGAAGCATCAATAGTGTAACTTGGTTTACGTGTCTGCATTGACTGGCGAGACTGGCTGTGTTTACGGCTATTACCGCATATGCGCATTGGGCCGTGTACACCACCTTGACCATAAATGACGTTAGGTTTTTTCTCTTTTTTTTTTGTTTTAGGGCGCACAATTTCTCAGGTCATTAGCGCCCAGATCGAACAGAGATTCGCTATCTCGAAAAAATTGATAACTAAGAGAGTACCAAGAGAAAGCTAAAAACGAAAGATAAAAAAACAATTAGAAGGGTTAAATATCCTTTGATAAATTGGCCATGTTGATAAAACGCAAAACTCGAGCAGCTGCTCGTGTGTCATCAGCTAAAAGTTCCTCCAGAGTAGACGGAAAGTGAAGGGCTACTCGGAGATGATTAACATTAACACAAGACAGTAAAACATGTCGCACCGTCAGCAATTTACCGCAGGAGCACAGCGGTGCGGGATCGGCGGTTAGTAAATGACGGTGGCTGAAACGGCAGTGATCGATCCACCAGGATGACCTCCTCTCGCCGAGAGGGGCGTGAGGAGGTCCCCCAAGCGGTCGGGATCGGTTTTACAGTTCTCAATTTATTGTCATGGTGTTAGAACCACGCACTGTGCCAGGACGACACAATACTCCGGCGAAGAGCCCGTTGAACATCGTCTGATGGGACGCAAAAAGTAGCCATGCGAGGCAAAAGAGCTGCTGCCTTGCTGCTATGACGGTGGTCTCATTCCTGGGCACACCCATGTGGCCAGGGACCCACAGAAAAGAAACGTGACAGCTGTTATCTGCTACCAACTGGAGGGACCGTTGAATTCGATACACGAGAGCATAGGTCGAGAAAGGGTCCTTAAGACTCGGCAGGGCACTAAGGGAGTCCGAACAGATGGCATAAAAAGGATGGCGGCGGTGGCGGCAGGTGTACGAAACGGCCTGGTGGTGGGCAAAAAGCTCAGCTGTGAAGTTCGAGCACCGGTCAGGGAGCTTGTATTGGAACAGATTGAGTGACGTTTGTAGTTGAAATATCAAGTAGTTATGGCTTAAGAACGTGGTTGGTGTTCATAAGTTGTTTGGTCTCTTAATTCAAATGTTAGTGTAAAAGCAATCGTGACATTTTGCAAATAAGTATTGGACTGTGATCGTTAAGCTTTTTTTTTTTTTTTTTCTGTTGCCGTGTTTTGATGTTACTCAGTGAAATTTACACAGGCCATTAATGAAATTTTCCATATCAATCTATTAATGAAAATTTCTTCTTAACGTGACATAAGTGAAGCTTGTAGGTGACATTTGGCTGTTATTCATTGCCGTAACTTCTCAAATTATGTTTATTTTGTGTTCGTGTCTTCCTCTGACAGTGTTGTTTTTCTGACACTAGGTTTGTATTTCGTCAGTTATCCCCTTTTGTTTCTTGAAAAGAATATTTGCTGCTGAGTTTAAAGTTAAATGTTCTGCTAAATTGTAATTTGTTACCTGTAGTAATTTGATTCCGCTGATAAAATTCAGAGCTCTAGGCAAGGCATTTTCATGGCTTGTGTGTTAAATGGAAGCTGTTATTTAATGTAAAATTCTGTTCTCTTAATTGTTAGTATTAAGATATTGCTTTTGCGATTCTATTGTTGGTCAACGGTTGTGCCTTTAAATTTTTTAAATATCGTATTTAAAACTGAGTAAAATTAATTTCCAAAGTTTTAAAAAAGAATGTTTTTGTTATATGCTAAAAAAATAAAGGAGTTTTAACAAGGTTTGACCTAATAAAAAAATGTGCACACATGCTCCCATCCGAATCCCGCCAAGTTACCAATGGCTGCTATTCAAGGACTAGCTCCTGGTGTTAGGAGGGGCATGCATGAACATACCAAAAATTCTGACTAATGGGGCATCAGTGTGTGTGTGTGTGTGTGTGTGTGTGTATTGCAGTGTGGGAGCTTTTGCACAACGCAAAAAATAGACACCGTTAGAGAAATCATTACATTCATCATTCAATAATAGCATGTAATTCCGCCCCTGGATTTAAACCTGCTTGAATTCTCTAGATGTGTCCAGAAGGTTGCGTAGGTATGAGGCATACAGGTCTGGCCAGTGATCGAGGACCTGACAGCGCAATTACACCAAGTCGTCTGGATGCTGATGTCGGCGTTTTTCCACCTGTTGCAAGTACCACAGATCTTCAGATGTTTGTAAAGCTAAAGCCCTTTCTACACGGGACGTGAGAGCTTACGAGATTACCAATGATACACCGATCACGTCGTCCGCGTACAGTGTGGACGCGTCCACTTGCACAAGATGCACGCATACGACCGCTAGAAGACGGGATAGGGCGTATGGAAGAGCTTCGCGCATGCGCAGACGACCGAATGGGGAACCCAGCTGACAAACGAATCCAAGTCGGGAATTTGTTTGTATTGGATTTAAACCAAAAAAATGAGATTGTAAATAGTGATATGGTTTTGTCTTCTTTTACTACTTTATTTGTGAATGAAGCTGGGTTTTATTACACACATCTTATCAGGTCCAATGTAGTAACACACACGAATTTAACATGGCGCCTTTTCTGTTACATGCATCATGCACACGACAAAAACAACTACTGAAACCAAAGAGCCTATAAAGGCACAAAGACATTACAAGTGTCGTGATCAAAATAAAATGAACGGCAAAGATAAACACTAACATGTTCATAGGAAACAAACATGAATTACAAAAAGGTTATGTTCTGATTTATAGTTTTACACAATGTTTCTGTAAACATGACATAAAATAAATTATTTTAACAGTTTGAGAATGTGTACTTGTCTCGTGCTCAGAGGAAAGTAGTTTTTCGACTCAGTCGTAAGTATTTTAGGAGATGATACTATAGAGGAATTGCATTAGAAATTTAATATAACCTGTGTACAATTTTTATTGAATACAGAGATGTAGCTGTTAATATAAATCCAAACAAATATAGAGCAAATGTAAAGCAAGAAATTATTACTGATTTATCCGTCGGTTCTTGGTACTACATCATCACACTTAAAAGTATAATTTTGTGTATGGTCTACGCGTTAATTTCCACGTAGTTACCAGGTTTTCTGCTTAGTAGGACATATTCAGACTTTAAACTACGTCGAAAACCGATTATTTAAATAAAAGTAAAAAAAATGTTCAAATGTTTGTAGAGCTTATGGGACTTGACTACGGGGTCATCAGTCCCTAAACTTAAAAACTACTTATGAACTAGCTACTACTAAGGACGGCACAAATATCCATGCCCAAGGGGGGAATGGAACCCCCGACCGTAGTGGCCGCGCAGACCGTGACTGGAGCGCCGCAGTCCCCTCGGCCACCGCGGCCGGCCATAAAAGTCAATATGGTGATCTACCAAGAACCGACGAAAGAATCAGTCAAAATATCCAAATCAGTTTGTACTTACCAAGAGCTGTATCTCTGTACCCAATAAAAATTGGACACACGTTATATGAAATTTTAACTGCAAATCGTCTTCAATTCCATCTTCTAAAATATTTGCTACTTTCCCTGAAATATGCTGTAGTTAACAGATGAAATATTTGTTTTTGGTGAGCATTATTTGAAGCTTATTCAAAGTGAAAGGTATATGTATAGACACATGCGCTTGTTCATCATATACATAGGTGCCTCAAACCGCAGGGGCTGGAAGTGTGTAGTCGCATTTTATATTGAGAACGTTAGCACAAGTGAGCGACGTAGCTATGCATGAACTGCACGGAAACACAGTTTCACAGTGGCAGTCTAAAACACAAATAAATGTTTTAATCATCACAATATATCAAACAGTTTCGAAAAGTGGGAACGCGGCGATTCATTTGCTGTAAGTTGACAACATACGAAGCAGACGTGTGAAGCAGACGACTCAACAAATGCGTACCGTTTGAACGCTTCTTTGTAGTTCGGCGGTCTATCGCAAGGGACGCTGCAGCTGACAACGACTTCCTTGTACGTGTTGCACGTCTCTTATAGAAAAGGGCCCCTAAGCCTACTTATGATGCTTAGCGCAACACACACACACACACACACACAAGGCCAAGAACTGATGGAGAGCGGCGGCGCAGTCTGCAGCAATACTCCTTTTAGACCTCACGGACGAACCTGCGCAGTCACGGATCTTCTATCCGTTGACTTGGCAGGCAGGTCGAGATGCTCAAAATGTTCAGTTGTTTGTAAATCTATCGGACTGAACTGGTGGGTTATTACTCCTTAGCTTACAAACTACTTAAACTAAAAGTTCGAAAATGTTCAAATGTTTGTATGGCTTATGGGACTTAACTACGGGGTCATCAGTCCCTAAACTTACAAACTACTTACGAACTAGCTAATCCTAAGGACGGCACAAATATCAATGCCCGAGGGGGATTCGAACCCCCGACCGTAGTGGCCGTGCAGACCGTGACTGGAGCGCCTGCCGGCCGCGGTGGCCGAGGGGACTGAGGCGCTCCAGTCACGGTCTACACGGCCACTACGGTCGGGGGTTCGAATCCCCCCTCGGGCATGGATATTTGTGCCGTCCTTAGTTGTAGCTAGTTCATAAGTAGTTTGTAAGTTTAGGGACTGATGACCCCTTAGTTAAAGAGCCATAAAAAAAAAAAAAAAAAAAAAAAAACGGAGCCCCTCAGTCCCGTCGGCCACCGTGGCCGGATAAACTAAGTACAACATACCTGGTGGAAATTTATTTTAAACGACTCTTATCAGGAGGAAAGTAGTCACTGTCACAGAGCAAGTCTTCATATACGATGTTATCACTGTCAAGTTGGAAAGTTCCTAACAGACTCTCAGCACAATCTTTCACCCTCTTATAAATTTCCCGAGCCTTACCCTCACTCCTATTACTAGGGATCTATTCACTCATTGTCCTATTTGCACTAGGTAATGCATATTTCACGAGGGGCCGGAGATTTCACCAATTCTTCAGACTGGTGAAACAAAGTTATTTTGAAACTTCCTGGCAGATTAAAATTGTGTGCCGGAACCGGGACTCGAACATGGGACCTTTTCCTTTCGCGGGCAAGCGCTCTAACGACTGAGCTATCCCGACACGACTCACAATGCCGCCTCACAACTTTACTTCCGCCAGCACCTCGCCTCCAACTTTCCAAAGGAGAGCTTCTGTGAAGTTTAGAAAGTAAGAGGCGAGGTACTGGCGGAAGTAAAGTTGTGGGGCGGCATCGTGAGTCGTGTCGGGATAGCTCAGTCGGTAGAGCGCTTGCCCACGAAAGGCAAAGGTCCCAGGTTCGAGTCCCGGTTCCGGCACACAATTTTAATCTGTCAGGAAGTTTCATATCAGCGCACACTCCGCTGCAGAGTGAAAAATTTCATTCAAAGTTCTTTTGTTTGTTACTGACCTTAGATCCCGAAGTAGATAATGCCCCACCCAGTTTCAGCACACAGGTCGCAGACTCTTGATGTCCGAAGCTGAAATGCCGTGAAAATGATTTAAGGGTTCTAACTACGATTTTCTTCATAAAACAAGAGATGCCAGTGGATTTTAAATGTATTCTTCCAACGTTTACACACGCTCAGCGAAATCCACAAATCTAAGCGGTACATTGAACGATAGTCACTTTACAATAAATACTAGTGCCATGATGATAAATGAACAAGTTTTATAATGCTTCGTAATGAGGCAAGGTGCTACATGGTAACAGTTCGAAGGTTGGCACTGGACTGTGCTCGGCCAGGCGTGGCTGCTAGTCACTGACTGTCTTTTTGGCGCCAAACGAGCCTTCTAGATTCATCGGTAGTATTTTGTTTATATAAAATACAATGAATAAAGTACAAAGTGTGTTCAAACAGAAGATTATTAACAGAAAAGTGTTAATATCAAAAAGGAACAAATTCCTGATGTTCTGCAAAACGTATTTATTGGTCACAAACCGGCTTTCGGCGTCGTAGGCCATCATCAGGTGACAACTGACTGTAGTACACATGTTTTCAAAGATGTTAAGATTTACAAAGATGATCTGTGCCACCTTTCATGCTTTTCCCACCTCTTCCATTGATTATATCAAGTTACTTTGCCTACTGCCAGCCAGCTACTTGACTTGTATAGAATTTGCAAGTCCAAACTATGATACGGAAACTCTGAATGCTGTTATTAAACAAACAGATATAAAATCACTTGTCACATAAGGCAGACTAACCTAAGGACAACACAAACACCCATGCCCGAGGGGGGACTCGAATCCCCGACGGCGAACGGCCGCGCGCACCGTAGCACGGCGCCCAATGCGCACGGCTAATCCGCCGCGGCCAGTCGAGATGTATTAGGGTGGAGGGGTGTCAGACAACCGTATTATCCCAACCCGATGCAATCTCATGTTGTCGTCTGATCGCCAGCCGCGGTGGCCGAGGGGACTGAGGCGCTTCAGTCACGGTCTGCACGGCCACTACGGTCGGGGGTTCGAATCCCCCCCCTCGGGCATGAATATTTGTGCCGTCCTTTGTATTAGCTAGTTCATAAGTAGTTTGTAAGCTTAGGGACTGATGACCCCGTAGTTAAGTCCCGTAAGTGCTACAAACATTTGAACATTTTTTGTCGTCTGATTCATGTAGATTCTGGCAGTGACCGTCGCTACATCCTCTCACTATCAAATTGGTGGGGACCATTTACTGCCTGCAGCAATTCCTGACGGGAAGCTGGTCCCCAGTCCGTGTCCATCAAGATGCTTTTTCGACTACAATTCTGACGGTGTGTTCCATGGCAACAAGTGTTGCATCACTTCTTGTAGACACCTTGAATAGTCCGCCGCAAACCAAAAGAAATGCATCATATGCCTTACAGCCATGGGCACGGCTAATCACTATTGTCTCTTGTTGGTATCCTAGTCGTGTCATGGCATTTAACCATGTTAATGAGCAATTTATACTTGAAACTAAGTGCCTCACTGATCTCTAACGCCTTATACTCACACAAGGGCGGTGCGCACGCATTTGAGCGATTTGATAAAAAAAAAAGTTCAAATGTTTGTAAAGCTTATAGTAATTAACTGCGGGGTCATCAGTCCCTAAACTTACAAAGTACTTATAAACTATCTTATACTAAAGACAACACAAACATCCATACCGGAGGGAGGATTCGAACCCTCGATGCTGAACGGCCTCGCGCATCGGCGACTTGATCCTCGCGCCACACTATGGGGTGTCTAATTTGCTGTCCAAGAATTTACTTATTCGCAATTGCTGACATGAGTCGGCATCAGCTGTGTAATTTATTGGGAACACTAGCTGAAAACCCGGCATCGCACGGGTACTTAGACATTCCAGTCTCAAGTTTGTCAATCTCTCCTTCCCTTTTCTCCCTTTGTCCACATTCTCTCTCTCTCTCTCTCTCTCTCTCCCTCTCTCTCTCTCTCTCTCTCTGTGTGTGTGTGTGTGTGTGTGTGTGTGTGTGTGTGTGTGTGTCCTCCTCTCCCCCCTCTCTCTCTGTCCGTCTCCTCCTCCCTCTACTCCTCTCCCTCTCCTATATATGAACTTTCATGGTGACTGGTCAAACGATCTGGAAGTCGCAAGGTACCCTCCGCCATGCTAAATTCACTGGCTTTCACATTACAAAAATCTCCTTCATGAAAACATACATTTATGTGCTAACTATTATGGTGACCAGTCAAAAAATTTGGATGCTTGTTGTAATGTACCCTCAACCACGCGCCTCCGAAGGCGTACAAAAGGTAGCTCAGGTATTAATTCGGGGTATAAGCTATCTGCATTCCAAATTTCTTTCAAATTTTTCTTCCTGTTTCTGTATGAAGAGCGAGAAACGTGTTAAGCTATTGTAAGGTACCCTCCGCCACGCACCGTATGGTGGCTTACGAGAGGTAGCCCAGGTATTAATCAGGGTATAAACTATCTCTGTTCCAAATGTCATTCATATCCTTCCAGCCATTTCAGCGTGAAGGCGTAAGAAACGAATTAACTAACTGTAAAGCACCCTCCGCCATGTACCATACGAAGTTAATGTTAGTATGCCTATAACCTTTGCGCGACAGCAAGCAATGAGTTAACAATGTTTTATCGCAATCGGATGTACGGCGTGGCCGTGCAAAAAAATACGAACAATAAGACAAACAAACATTAATTTTTATATATTAGATTTATTTTGAAATTCGCATTAAAACCACACGTTGGTAACAACAAATTCCTTCTGCTGGTGGTTTTCACCCCGGTGATTCGGTGCTCTTGGTGTTAATCAAAACTGGCTGCCAAAAAACCGTCATTTAATGATGTATGCTTTCTACTGAAGCATTGTCATACATTGATTTTACTGTTGGAATTGTTGAGAGGCTGTGTGAGCCACAGAGACGCACTCCAGGCTGAGAAATAGAGACTATTGCAGATAACAGGCTAAAACAGACACGCATATCTTACGGGATGTAGGCTCTAAAGAAATCTCCTAGCGAACTGCTGACGCCCTCAGCCACCGTCCCAGGGTGGAGGTTACCTTTCGGAGAAGATGGGCGTAACTTCATATAGCGTCTAGACGCTGTTGTAAGACGTTACATTAGTACTTGGTGGCCAACAGGTACGTTTTAATGTACGTAGCAAAGTTGATACGTCACCTGGGAACAGCAATGTCAGTGGTTTCATTAGGCTAGAGTGAGAGGGTAAAGAAGAAAAACTGCAAGTTAGCAGCTCCCCTGAGGCGTGGCCTAAAGCGTAGCCTAAGGCGTGGCCAACTGACGTAAAACATTGTTGTTGTTGCCCATATTGTTACTTTCAGCTGAACAATGTTGCTACCAAGTATAGATTTTGTTAGTGCACAAACAAGCCACCTCCCCACCCGGGGAATGGCAGAAGGGACAGGGCTGAAACGTGGTTCGCTAGAGGACTCAGAGAGAGGGCAAGCCACAATTTAGATTGGTTGAACCAAGTAGCGGCCAATAGGAAATCGTTAACTGTCGGAAAGTGGGGAAAAGAGGTGCGCCCACAACGGCCGTTAAAACCACCGGTTTTTGAATCAAGAAGGGGAGTTCTCAGTCAGACGAGTCGGGCGCCAGCCCGTGACTATCGCCGTCGACCTTGGGGTGCTCCACGACAGTCTGTTTCTCGCGGGGAGTGCGTCTGTCTAGGGGATGCTACTAGGGAACGTAATTACTGGCTTCTGTTGTGGCAAACGATTTATACATCTTGTTTTTTTTAAATAACTAACCCCAGTGCAGTAGACTTAGTATGGGATGCAATAAATTCAATGCAAGGTACCTAGGAGTTCCATAAATTTTCCTAAAAATTATCCTCTCGAGTCCCGAAATCAGCACCTCTAATAGATGCCTGTACTGTCTCTCTGCAATCACTCCTTTCCGCTCGGGATATTCAGACTGACCTTGCTACCTCTTCCCTCTTTCCTATGTAGGTCACGACAGCATATTAAAAAAAATTCTCAAAATTCACATGGTGTGAACAATATTTATGTTTTAAATATTTATATATATGCATGTGGCGTCTATTCCGAAAGAACAGACGTCATTTCTGATCCTGCAGTTGTTATTCTTTCATATTCACAGAGTATATATCAACTGCGAATGGGCAAAACTTTCTAGGCAGTTGCGCTGACCACTATGTGGTGTCGCACAAGTACAAAGTGCGCGCCACCTACTTTCACCGCGCGCCGCCATGCACGCACGGCGCGGCGTTCTTACGACGACAGCCACGAGCGCCCTCTGCTGCAACTGCGCTCGTGGCCACCACTGAACGACATCGTGCACTTGGGACTGAGATAGCAACCAGTTAGGACCTTCGTAATCAGATAGGCACCAGTGAAGACTTGGTTATAGTACAGGCACTAGGCAGACCTCTAACAACTATGTATCAGCATTCTGCGGTACTGATCTCTGTAAAAGTTAAGTATTGTATAAATTCTGTTCAATATATATCTCGTTCTAATTTACTCTAGTGTTTCTAGTTTCTGGCTGCTCCCCTCCATACCTGCACCAGCGTGCTATCTTTATTCCTGTGTCGGTCTCATTCCACACGGCCACCGACACCTACGACGGAAACGAGACACAAAAGCGGCGACGAGGCTGGGACACAAAACACTACACAACTTTTTACAACTTTTTTTAAATTTTTTTTAGCACTTCTGGACAGGAGGGGACTGGTCAGGCAGGCCGGCCAGCACCACCCACAGCCCATAGTTACTAAATACACTAAGGAACTACTTCTTCCTTCTTTTTTTAAATAAAATTATGACAATTTCTTTTAAAGAAACCAGGAATCAAAAAAAAAAAAAAAAAAAAAAAAAAAAAAAAAAAAAAAAAAAAAACATTAAAAACCAGCAAAACCAAACATTCTTTGCTTGAAATGAAAGTAACGCAATTTTATTCTTTTAATTGCTTGTACCATCATTTGATCAACGTACTGATTCCGAAATGGGGGACATAGCAATAGGTATTTCCGGTGTAGAGAAACAGCTGAGAGAGCTAAATATGAAAAAGTATGCTGGTCAGGATGGAATACCAGTTCGGTTTTACAAAGACTATTCTGTGGCATTGGCCCCCCACTTAACTTGCATTTATCGCGAATCTTTAATTCAGCGCAAAGTTCCTAGTGACTGGAAAAAAGCGCAGGTTACTCCCGTTTATAAGAAAGGAAAGAGAACTGACCCACATAATTACAGGCCAATATCGTTGACATCAGTTTCATGTAGAATTTTAGAGCATATTCTCAGTTCGAATATAGTAAATTTCCTTGAAACGGAAAAGCTTCTTTCTATGAATTAGCACGGGTTTAGGAAACATCGTTCATGTGAAACTCAGCTTGTCCTTTTTCCCACATGATATCTTGCGAGCCACGGATGAAGGGCAACAGGCGGATTGTGTTTTACTCGACTTCAAAAAGGCGTTCGACAAGGCGCCACACGGCAAACTGCTAACAAAGATATGAGCTTATGGAATAGGATCGCAGATTTGCGACTGGCTGGAAGACTTACTAAGTAATAGAACGCATTACGTTGTTCACGACGGCGAGTATTCATCAGAGACGAGTGTATCGTCAGGCGTGCCCCAGGGGAGTGTGATAGGACCGCTATTATTTTCTATCTATATAAATGATCTGATGGACAGAATAAGTTGTAATTTGCGGCTGTTTGCTGATGAAGCTGTGGTGTATGGGAGGGTGTCGTCTGTAAGTGACTGTAATAGCATACAGGATGACTTAGATAAAATTTCTAGTTGGTGCGAAGAATGGCAGCTGGCTCTCAATGTAGAAAAATGTAAGGTGATGCGTATGAGTAGAAAAAAAAAAAAAAAAAAAAAAAAAAAAAAAAAAAAAAAAAAAAAAAAAAAAAAAAAACAATCCCATAATGTTCGGATACATTATTAGTAGTGAGCTTCTTGATGCTGTCGCGTCGTTCAAATATCTAGGCGTAACATTGCTGAGCGATATGAAATGGAACGAGCATGTAAGGACAGTTGTGAGTAAGGCGGACCGCCGACTTTGGTTTATTGGGAGAATTTTGGGAAGATATACTTCACCTGTAAAGGAGACCGCGTATAAAACGCTTGTACGACCACGTCTTGAGTATTGCTCAAGTCTTTGGGACCCGCAGCAGATCAGTTTAAAGGAAGACAGATGCGATTCAGAGGCGAGCAGCTAGATTTGTTACCGGTAGGTTCGACCAATGCGCGAGTGTCACGGAAATGCTCCGGCAACTCAATTGGGGATCGCTGGAATAAAGACGTGATTTCCGTGTATTTCTGTTATGTAAATTTAGAGGGAAGGAATTTGAAGCTGAGTGTAGTACGATCTTGCTGCCGCCTACTTACATTTCACGTAAAGATCACAAAGACAAGATAAGAGACATTAGGGCTCGTACGGAGACGTATAGGCATTCTTTTTTTCCTCGTTCAATTTGGGAGTGGAATAGGAAAGGAAATGCCTAGTAGTGGTACTGTGTACCTTCCGCCACGCACCTTACGGTGAATTGCGGAGTATGTATGTAGATGTTTCAAAATGTCTGCCTGAGAAAGTTTCTTTGCATGAAGATCTCAAATCATTGGCGGCTTGCGAGTTCGTCTTCTCGATGATTGTCTGCTTTCGCATGGTTTTCAGGTTCTACTAGTTATTTCATTTTGTTTTAAAATTATTTTGTCATCTTCTTACTCGTGAACCACCACTCGATGATGTCTTCATACTGCCACCTGTCTTTTGGCAGTTGTCATTTAAGTGGTATTATTATTTTTTTTTAAAATTTATACCTAAAGAAAGAATTCTATATAATATGTCTCTCCGCAGAGGTATACAAAATTAAGTACAATTTTGAATGTTGCTGATCTTAATATAGAAGTGTAACTTAATATATTTCTTCATTAGAGTAAATTATGGCCGAAACAGGTGAAACACTTTTCCCCGTGAAAATAAAGTAATTTCGTGTTCTGGTCCTAATTGATTATCCTATTACTGTTTTTTCAACGTCTATGTCTAACATGTTTCGAAATAGTTTTTTTGCTGTTGGTGACCTTTGAATACTCCAGTATGCTATGTGCATGTAGCACATAAAGCTGCAGAAGTCATCTTTTCCTCAGATGTGAACCACATAGTTAACATAGTGACCTAACAGCCACATAATGGTTTTTTGTTTTTTTGTTTGTTAGGGTAGAACTTGGTGTCTGGCCGCAGTAGGATGTCTGGGTAGAAGTTTTCTTCAGTGGTCCTTGCCAACAGTGCTTGTCGGTTCCTGACCCACCGCTAGTTCTGTTCGTGACCACATGCAATTTTGAGATCACATTTTATTCGGTTAATATTGATGCTGATTAACTTGTACGCTTGTAGAATTTAGATGGTTATTTCAGACTCATCGGCTCGTCCCCATCCTCGTACCAATCAATAACCGAAGCAGCTCTAGAGGAGTCTACTTCACTACTGATTTTGTCGCCGCGGTGGAGTATCCGAGTGGTCTAAAGCGTCTGATAGATTTACAGACATTTGAATTTTTTTTTTTTTTGAACTGATTTTGTCCGTTCGTTCTTTACTTTGTAACTTGCTCCGAGCTACATTTCGATTTGGCTGGATTCGGGTCTTTCTGCTGCCACCTCTACTTCCTCTTTCTGTAGGCTGCCCTGGCGGGTTTCCTACATTGGTCACTTTTTTTGAAGTACCGGCAGTGGATTTCTTCACTCGCGCCTCTTCGGAAATTACATCCTCCGAAGCGCTGTTTTCGTGTTGCCTTGCTTTGTCGGGGTTCTGGTAAACACTGACGCATTCGTCTTGCTTATCGACACTGGCCTGCTCGTGTTGTGTGTGTGTATCGCCGGTAACTTCTTGGTTGCGTGGTGACGAGCTGTTGTCAAGCCGGTGGCTCGCTCACATCACTGTGTGCATCCTGTTCCGATTTCGTGGCAAGTTGTAATATTTCGCTACGTGAAGCGGCAGGCAATGTAATCTCAACTTGCGCCTGCGCGCCACTGTTTTCTGCTGGCGAAGAAAGTTCTTTCACCATTGATTCCTGAGTTTGATTACTGATGGATTCATTAATTGTTACCGATTGCGGGACATCGTCCATAACAACATTCTCTGAAACAGATGCACTTTCGTCAGAGCTACTGTAAGAGTACACCTGTCGCTGTAGCTTACAGTTTGATTTAACGTAATGTATATATCGTCTTAAATTTGTTTATTTCATGTATTTTTCATTTCTTGTATGCTAGATATATTCGTATGTAACGTCATTTTCTATATTGAATCATTTAGTCTAAACATGCACTATATGTGTAAACCCGCATGAATGCACGGACATTCTTATGCTGTAAGTTAGCAATGCGCCAGAGAAAATGTTGAAACTGTTGTAAAGACGGTCTTTGGTACAGAAGTAGTATCTGTGAGTGTCGCGCTGCTGAAGCAGTCGCGGAGCGGACTCGCTATAGTAAACACATAAATGTTTTGTTGATGGTTCAGAGGTACGGTAGGCGCAGTGTGGCGCGAATTTAATGCAATTACAATAAGCTTGAGAGGCGTACTGTTTAATGTATTGAAGAAAGTGTGAAATAAGTTTATTTATACTCGAAAGTGATCAGAGTAATGTTTTTTCATGTGTGCAAGAAAAGTAATTGTTTGGTATCAAGTCTATTGTCACCGAGTGTGATCGTTGTTGTAGTAAGAGTACCTATTGTAATCATATCTGTCTTGTATGGACTTCACGACGAAGACGACGAAAGCAGATGAGTACTTTTGTAACATTTCATTTTGTATGCATGGTAGTGTCAACCCAATCAGAACTTTGGTTCAATTATACATGACTTATTTTGAAACCAGTCTTAATTTTGTAAGTAGTTGTAGTCACCCCATTATCACCATTATTAGATTATGTTGATTATGCAAGCCTGTACATTGACTAACAAGTTCAATCATTTTCAAAGTAATTACGATCAGTTTTAAAGAAATTGCTAGACGAGTTAAAGAATTGCTGAACGTGTTACAACCACAGAGACTAGTAATTAAAGTGCAAGAGAGTTTGCAAGTAAAGTAAAGTTGGTTTCATTTATGTAGAAAGTAACCAGGCTAACAGTAGTCGAAGTATTATAGTTGATTAACCAGACTTGACGGAAGTAAATTTTCTATGAAATACGTAAAATGCCAGACTCTGCTTAGCCAGTTACAGGCGTACGCTACCCAGGCCCTGGAACCAATTAATCAAAAATAGTTCACGTAAATTTTTATAAGGAAGTTGACTGCTTTAAAGAATATTATCAAAATTATTGAGTACTTTGACTGTAGTATTTGTGAAGCTCATTGCACCACGGAGTTTCACAGTACTGAGCTATTATCATTGCAATCAGTCTATCAGCTATTAAGATTTTGATTACAACACGAACACGCCATCACCACTACATGAATTCTGACACATTTATTAGTGAAGTTGTGCTGTTCGTGAAACGTAAGAGGTGCTAGTTGGAGGCTGCAGTCAATGCTAAGTCAGATAGGGCCAAGCTTAATTAATTACCACAGTGACTGTTTCAAGTTAATTAATATCACTTCCTTTTTATTCAAAATTTTAACTTTCACTGCGAAAGTGTTGTTGCGACCCATTAGTTGTGATTTGCTGCAACATTCAATAACGAAATTATTATTACTAGAGTATATTATCACGCATTCTAAATTTTGAGATTATTTGACGACTTCCAACAGGCAATTTTCTTACACTACCGTCATCTGTCCGGCGTCGCTTATAGGACAGTTCAGGGTTGTTACGGCTGAGCGGATTCTGTTCCTGGTCCTTGACGCGAGGAAATGGTGGGAATTCCTCATCGAAAGGTTTACTTGTGCTACTCATAGTGTCACTAGTTCCGGGTTTTACACTTTCAGCTAATGGGGTTCCTGTCACTAAGTCTGCTAAAGTGAGTCTAAGGCGTTTCTGTAACGTGGGTTTGAGTACCGTCACTCGATTGGGGCAGTTTTGTCGTACATGGCCACTTTGGTTACATATGAAACACGTGGACTCTTGATCGGCATATCGAACCTGTGTTTTGTAACCACACACTGTGATATGTGACGGAATGTTATTCTTTATGTGCATCTCGACTGATCTTATACCACTATAAACCTGCAACCGATGTTGTTTTGACCACATTTCGTTCCTAATGCTCTTTACGTCACCATATTAAGACAGCACTTCACGCAAGAAACAGTTTTCCACTTAGAGTGGGAGATTGAAAATTCGAACATTTTTGTACTCTACATCAGCTTTATAGATTTTAACAGTACTTACAGAGCCGTCGCGGTGTTGCAACGGCACGCCGGCGCTGTGTTGTTGCAGAATCTTCCCCAGTAGTACAGGATTCAACAGTTTCACAAAGAAGCAGTATAATTCCAGATCGTAATACGCCGTGTCTACTTGATCAGTGGTGAAGCCGACAGTATCCACAATCCAGTCTTGTATTTCCAGGGAGCTTGGGTGAACTGAGCGAGTTTCCTTGTTAAACTCGAATTGCAGCGTGTTTTTCCTTGGAACCATGCGGGCCATTGTGCAACTTAACCCACCTGGGCTAACTGCATGTACACCGCGGAAAACTAGTTACACGAATACGAAGTACCGCCACACAGATAGACAAAAACACAATGTAAACAACAGCCCTTGACTCTGAGCGCGCAGCACGTGTTCACTCTCCGGAGTCTCAAGCGCAACTCACCACTGGGGACACAGTGATTCCCGCACCTGCAAGGACTACCTAAGCACGCCTCTCGTCAGACACAAATTTCCAGCCTTAGCCTGCTCTCAGTACTCAAATTCGTAGTCACTATGTACTAATTCCCGTAAGAGTACCATTCGCAGTTGTCATATATTCTGTGAATATAAAAGAACAACAACTGCAGGATCGGAAGTGACGTCTGTGCTTTCGGAATAGATGCCACATGTATATATATAATATGCCAATGACGGGAAATGATCCTTTCGTTAGTGGGGAGGGGTGGGCAAGTGTGGAGCCCTTACTCTTATGGGAATTATTACACAATGACTACGAGTTTGAGTACTGTCGGCTGGGTAAAGCTGGAAATTTGTGTCTTATGGGAGACGTGCTTAGGTAGTCCTTGCAGGTGCGGTGATCACTGTGTCCCCAGAAGTGTAGTGGTCAGCGCAACTGCCTACAAAGCGGGAGACCCGGGTGCGAATCCTGGTTGGATAGACATTTTCAGCTTTGCCCATTCTCAGTTGTCAAATATTCTGCGAATTTTAAATATTTCTTTGATGATTATCACCCTGAAAAATGTAACGTAATTTCCAGAGAGAGCTGCTAGAATTTTCAGAAATTTTATTTCATTCGAAACTTCGCCGAAATCTGAAAATTAACTGTTTAGTCACGTTAATTAATTGAATTGATTGTAGGTAATCTGAATATATTAATACTGCACTGATAAAAAAGAATTGTTCAATCATATTTAAAAATTTCAGCAGGATCGGAATACAACTGTAGGATCTGACGAAGTCCAAATGTAAACTATGTCGAGTGTCCAAGATGTCATGAAGATTTTAGGATGAATAAAGTGTCCTTGTTCACATGCCGCATGATGCCACAGCTTTTCAACCATAAAATTATTTATGACGTCATATCTCCTGAACTATATGTACTAAGCAGTTACCCCTACAATGTTACCTCATGGAAGGAATATATGTACCAAATTTGGTTGAAATCGGTACAGTGGTTTAGAAGCAGACGTCGCATGATGCATCACTTTTCCACGCATTTCATTGTTTATTACGTCATATCTCTTGAACTGTTTGTCGTACAGTCATTTAATGCTGCCTATGACCATCGCCAAAGTGCAACCAATAAATTGAAAAAGTTTCATCACAATCGGTTCAACTGTATGGCCACAAATAAAATACGAACACACATTCATTTTTATATATTAGATATGAAAACCTATGCCGGTTTCGAATCCCAGTCTTTCCAACTCTCATATTCTCTTTCTCTTTAGCCATGTTCCCGCACATGCAGTGTCGGCCTTGTTAAAATCGTTTTTGGCGTGTGTAAATATTTATGGGGTGGCCGGATGCCCTTCCTGCCGCCACTCCATGTCCCTTGGGAGGAAATGTGTACCCCAAATGTCTGCGTATAGTGTTATAAGTGTAAAAAGTGTAAATTGTTACGAGATGTTTGCAAATCGTGTAACTGAGGCGGAACTTGGGCACCAGCCTGGTATTCACCTAGGGGGGTGGGATGTGGAAAACTGCCTAAAAACCACATCCAGGCTGGCCTGCACCACAGAGTAAGATATACAGAGGAGAAGCCCCCCCCCCCCCCTAAACCACTGTCCTACGTTCCCCTCGTAGTTCCGTAAGATGCTAGCAGGTGTCAGGCGGTTCGCTGGCTTAGGGTGCCTCTCGCACGTCAGAGGGTTGCATGGAGGGGAGACTGAGGGGAGAGCTCGCGCCGCCTGCCACGAGGCCACGGCTGTGTCCAGCTTGCTGGCGTTTGAGGGGAGGTGGTGGTGGGGACAGCCGCTACCTGCTGCCTGCTCTGGCCAGTTTAAAGGGCTGCTTCTGACCGCAGCGCCATCATGGGACATCTTACGGAACTGCTGGAAAACCTCCCTCCCCACATCCCTGAGCGTAGGACCGGGCCCTTAGGGAGGTTTCCCGTCTGTATATATTTGTCTGTGCCTGCACTCCGACCCCCCTTCGTTAATCCGCCGGGGGGATTCAAAACAGGGCCGGTACGCCTCCTCGTCTCGGAAAGCGGTGCGTTACACCACACGGCTAACCGAGAGGTCTCTTTCAAACTTTCACATGTCACCAATAAATTATACATCTGACGCAGATTCATACTCGCAATTGCGAATACACCAATTTTCCATTCTTGACAGCTGTAGTGTTCGTTGCTTCACACATTTATGTATGTTTAAAAAAGGAAGGAAGAAACATATAATGTCCTGTGATCAGTGTGGCCAACAGAGGCTCAACACAACCGCGGGTTTTGTTAAGGATGGGGAAGTCGGCCGTGCCCTTTCAAAGGAACCGTCCCGACATTTACTGGGAGCCATTTAGGGAACAAATCGAAAACCTGAATCTGTTGGGCCTTGGCAGGTTAGATTTCACCGTCCTCCTTGTAAGGCGTCGAGTAATATCTATCTCCTTACATCCTATTTCTGAGTATTCCATCGTAATGTACGAAATTTTCCGATTCAATTTTTTTTACTTATTTTCTTTCATTTTTTTTTAAATTTAAACTATCGGACCAAACTGCGTGGTCATCAGTCCGTAGCATACAAAATACTTAAACTGAGGTAAACTAACCTAAGGACAACACACATACTCATGCCCAAGGGAGGACTCGAACCTCCGAAGGCGAGCAACCGAGCGTTCCGCAGCGAGGCGCCTTAGACCGCTCGGCTACTCCACCGCGGTCCGATTCAATTGCACAATCCCTGCAGTTGCAGTTATTACTATAGTTAATTACCGTCTCAAATATTACATGTGGGGTGTTTCATACGCAACGTGCACTAGAGGCTGATGCAAGACGTACCACATTTAATGCTGCTTATGACATTCTGGAATTATCGCGTCACCTCGAAGCACATGTGAAAAGACAGTGGAAAAACCCGCCCAGGTGGAAGGGGACCCTTTCAGGCCATGTTTGACGTGATGGGCCACGAGAATAGAGGCCTGTTTACGACCTTTTACGACTCTCACCTACGTTCTTCAAATGTGCATATGGGACCTATTGTTGCATCAGTTTTAATTCTACCTTATGCACTGCGTTTTGCTGATGACATTGTAATTCTGTCAGAGACAGTAAAGGACCTGGAAGAGCAGTTGAGTGGAATGGACAGTGTGTTGAAGAGAACGTATAAAATGAACGTTAACAAGAGCAAAACAAAAATAATGGAATGCGGTCTTAGAAAATCAGGTGATGCTGAAGGAATTAGATTAGGTAACGAAACAGTGAAGGTGGTAGATGAATTTTGTTACTTGGGTAGTAAAATAACATGCGATGGTCGCAGTACAGAGGATATAAAATGCAGAATGGCAATGGGAAGAAAAGCATTTTTGAAAAAGAGAAATTTGCTAACATCGAATTTTAAAGTGTAAGGAAGTCTTTTCTGAAGGCATTTGTGTGGAGTGTTGCCTTGTACGGAAGTGAAACATGGACGATAAACACTGCGGACAGGAAGAGGATAGTCTTTTGAAATGTGGTGCTACAGAAGAATGCTGAAGATTAGGTGGGTAGATCACATAACTAATGAAGAGATACTGAATAGACTTGGTGAGAAAAGGAATTTTTGGCATACCCTGACTAAAAGAAGGGATCGCTTGGTAGGACACATTCTTAGACATCGAGGAATCGTAAATTTAGCATTGGAGGGAAGTGTATAGAGTAAAAATCGCAGAGGGAGACCAAGAGGAGACACGTATAGTAAGCAGATTCAAGTGGATGTGGGTTGTCGTTCTTATGAGGAGATGAAGAGGCTTGCTCAGGATAGAGTAGGGTGGAGAGTTGCATCAAACCAGTCTCCGGACTGAAGACCATAACAACAAACAGTATTTATGAGACAAAATTCTTCATTGGTCGCGAGTTGTGATACAAGATCCAGCTACAAATTCGTACAGTGCTTCTCATTTGTTGATGGAGCAGGGTGTGCAGTTAACTGCGGCTCTGGAGAGGGGAACGAAAGATATATGCAAGTGAACAAGCGTTATTACACACTCTCTGTTCTCGTGGTCAGTTGCGACCGGTGATGAAGCGCTCTTGTCTGGAATTCGTTACTTCGTGACAAAGGCAAAGGTGTACGGTGCCTAGTGTTTGAGCTACACTCGTCCTGTGGAACAATGGTATTCAAGGAGTGAATGAGAGGACATTGCTGATAATCCATAACATTTTATTCATCATTTTCTTGATTTGCAACTCTTTTTCTTGCTGTGTTTGCTGTAAAAATTTCTGGGTATGAGGTCCGCCTGATATACAAAACACTTTTATTATGCACCCAAACTAGTTTCAGCACCTCTGTCATCATCAGTGGGCTTTCAATTTCTTTAATGCCGTGAAAACAAATTACATTTGTTTTACTACTGTATTATTTGTCCGTATTATTTTGGTTTTTACCTTATTTTTCATTCTGTGACCATGTGGGACACTTTTTACATACTTATGTAGTGGTAGCGTTGTCATCTGCAACCAAAATTATCTCTTTCAAAACTTGTGAGGTTTCTAAAACGCTACTTATGGTGTAAGAACGTAATTTTGGTTTGTGAGAATATTTCTATCGTCTGCTTACTATCAGTGTGCTTTGCCAATTAGAATATAACTAGGGAAGGATAGCGAGTCTAAAATTCATCAAGACATGCAGGAAAATACTGACTGTTAAATCTCACCATATTAGCTCTTTTCGAGTTTGCTTTGCATCGTCGGTAGCACAACAGTACATTATTTCTTTTATTAATGTGACAGGCTCTGTCTAGTTTCAATCGTAAAATCGTGTCAGCGCGGAATATAGTTTCATAATATTTTTGTGGCACATTGTTTCTGATTTCTTAACTTGGTATTGTTCTTTTAACTGATTGGGTTTTGCACCGTCAAAGTAACACTGTAGACGATCCTCGCCTTGTCATTAAATATTTTTCAACATACGTTTTAGTGAGTTCTGTTTTCATATTATACATTTATAACTCGCCTTTTTAATTTTTCAGTGATAATACAGAAAATAATTATTCAGTAAATGTTTCTTTTACTAAATACTGCAACATACCCCACTCGTGAATCTGGTGACGTTCCTTAGTAGGTTAATTGCCTTTTATTATTTCAGGGGCTGTGGCTCTGTTCATTTTCAATGGCAGCTAATAAATTCTTACTGTCTTGAACTGAAATGTATTCTTCCTTCTGATATCTAACATTACGTGTCATGGTAGATACTCTCACCTTGCAGAGCCAACCATTTGTGGAACAGTTTAATACAGATCAGACCTTGCGTATTATGAAGGTGAGAGAAATCGCCTGTTCAAATAGGAAAACATATCAGTAGCACTCAAACGAGAAAAGCGCTAGATTCCGAATGCGAGTCCAGTATGCTAATGATTACGCCACCTGTCTCGGTACCTTTATCTGAAGCACATTTGTATCGATTGCAGCGTAAGACACGGACACTGCACATCGTGCTTAAAGCCACAGCAAGGCATGCGACACTTTAAATGATCGTCTCCCCCTCTGCGGCAGTTACATAGTGGAACATACGAGCACTCGTAGTCAGTTGGCAGTGCATGGTGTATGGAAGTCTGGCTCTGTCCGGGAGGTGTGCACAGATACTGTAATGGTTAACACGACTGCTCACGAAATACGAAAACCCAGGTTCGAATCCCGGTCCGGCAGAAATCTTCATTTCACTGTAATGTTTTTAAAGGAAACGCCTTTTGCTACTGCGAATGGTTTTATTCTTATAAATCACCCATACGCGTTTCGCCTTTGTGTCAAAGCATGAGTGGGTGTCCTGAAATATTTACATGTTTCTGTTTACACATAAAGGTTAGGTTTGTTACATATGTACAAAACATTTCGTTTATGATTTAAAACAGTTCCTTGATTGCTATAAAATGGTGTACTTACAGAACTTGCTACTCCGTCAGTTTCTTTGTGACAACCGGGTCGAAATGTTAAAGTGTTTTCATCATTCGCTAAATGTCCTTGATCTCTATGTTCACAAATACAAAATTTCAAACCATCAAAAGATTGAACTCTTCTTGCTGCAACATATCACTGGCCATGTGTTAAAACTGGTTTTCTTAATAGACTTATCAATAGTAATTGCAAATGCAGGAATATTTGTGAATTGTGTTTTTTTGGAACTGGAAAGGTAAAATAGTGCCCAATTAAGTCATAAGTCAAAATTCGCTTATTTTCTGTGATTACAATTATACTTGGCAATCAATAGAATTATTATATAATCATTTGATACGCATTCTGGTTCCATTAACTAATCCTTCCTTTGTATTCAACTTTCTCATAAGAAGAACAATACAATTCGCCTATGGTCTATGGGGTATTCAATACCCCAGCAGGCCTGCTCGAGGGTTAAGTCTTCATCTAAATTTGTACTTGCGATGTTTCCAACATTCACTTCACTATTAGAAAATCCTTGTTAGGAAAATCAACGAAGACATTTGAAATGTATTATTGAAAACAATTGATCTTTAAATATATTAATTGAAATTATTGTAATGAATCTGAATATATTAATACTGCGTTCATAAACTATATTTTGAAGTTAAGAATTGAACATTACGAAGAATTTAAAAAAAATGGCAGTAGTAGGAATCGAACCCAGGACCTTAAAATTGGAACGCCAAGACTAACTGACGGAGCTCATTTTACCTCTAACAATGTGCCACTTACAACGCGTTATAATATAGTAGCAAAACGTATGGAGAACTTTGAGTATCATCCTAAAATTTATTTTCCCTTTTACCACTCTTAACGGCTACGTGCACACATCATTTTTGTATTTGGACGTTTCATTGGTCTTCTTGTATGATTAATATTAAATCCTGTACTCTCAGTCTCGTGTTAGTGTATTTATATAATAATGATAGGTGGCCCTCTTCGAGATTAACAACTACTTTATAACTTTTAATACGATGTGTATTTTTCCAAATATTCCGAAAAAACAGTTTTATGTGCCTCATCCTATATATACAACTTCCGACAAAAGCTAGGTGCATAGTGCTGTAACTATGATCTGCAGTTACCTTACTGTCCTTCGAAATTGTCACTTTCCATAACTGTGTATCGCTGAGTTCTGCGATACATGTCCTGAAAACTTTGCATGAAGTCCTCTTTTGGGATGGTGTTCAAAAGGCTCGTCACGTTTCGTTGAATGTGAGGAATATCGTCAAATCTCTTTCCTTTCAAAGCGAGTGTGATGCGAGAGAATACGAAGAAGTCTGGAGAATTGAGATCCGGCGTATATGGTGGATTGTCAAGTTTCACGACCCCCTTTTTTCCAGTAACTGATTGAGGATATTGGCTGTGTGTGGGCGACCTTTGTCTTGCAGTAGTGTAACTGCAGTTCATAGTTCATCTACATTAATGTTACAGAACTATTCACCGAACTTTATTGTCGAAGGCTGTATATAGAATGTATTCCACATAATAAATAAACGTTTTACTACATGAACCTAGAATTCCTGTATTTCCACTGCAATTCTCCGTGCCGTAAGTTGTATTCTTATGGTATATCGTAACCAGTTTTCTCGCTGTTTAAACAAACAAGAGCCGCAACAGACGAGGAAAAGGTTACGTTAACTGTTTTCCGGAAGACCGGCATTTCTAGTCCTGTATTTGCTATCTATGTTTTTTGGAGTTACCGGTATTTACAAGCAGACGATACGTTATCTGCTGCATTATATCATTTTACTAAGACCACAAGAGACTTGTTTACGTTTTATCTAACTGCTGTCTCACTCCGAGCGTTACGTAAACCGACTTTGCACCCCACGACGAGATACCTGTAGAAATGAACACTGCTTGCCTACCTGACGAAACAGTTGTCGGAAAGACATTTTTATATTGCACCAAAGCTGTTATTTTAAATGCTGACTAGTTTCGAGCTTTACCCATTGTCTTACTGTAGAGGACAAAGATTGTTTTAAAGGAAGAGACATGAATATGGAAATGTTACATTGTATGTACAAGTCGTAATTACTTACATTCATAAATATATTTTATTTGGATACTGCGTTGGTCGCACTGTTTTTATTACTTTGGTGTAATTTACTAAGCTTTTGATCCAAAGATGTTTTTGTTAAGTTTTAAATATTCTTTGCTTTATTTCGTTTGTGGCAATATCGTTGGTTATATGCAGCGTGACATAAATAGTTCCATTACAAATATTCGTACAATAAATTTTTAGTTTTCATTACGAACTATTTTAAGTGTTATAAATTGCTTGTGTGAATAATATTGTAATATAAGGACAATATTGTTGTCCTCCTATAATTTATCTTGTCTTGTTTCAAGTTTTTTAGTTTACACAATCGAATGCAGTAAATGTGATAAGGCCTACATTGGACAGACAGGCACACCTTTCAAAATTAGATTTAGAGAACACATAATTACGAACGAAAATAATGTCTCAGCATTCGGCACACACCTCAGAGAAAGGACACATTCGATTGGAAGTATAGAAGAAAATCTCAAAATGTTAGACTACATATCGAGTGCAAAGGAGAACTAATGGACGTGTTAGAAGAATTACAAATCTATACTCACATGACTAAATACCCAGAACAAATGTTAAATGAACAAACGGAAATGCGCAATAAAAAATTCATCGAAAATTTCCATAACACCTTGAAAGTAGCGTGTTATTAAAATAAGCCAGATCTCGGGCAGATGAGATCTGCAAATGTAAGTAAAATCGCTCACTGCTGCTCTAAATTATTTTATGAGTGGCCACAGTACATGCGCAAAGGAAATTTATCTAACTGCTCACTCCTTAAGGGAGCAGCCAACGTTTTAAAACAACACAAAATCAACGGTAAAAAATAAATGAATAGATAATTAAACAAGGGACAGGGAGCATGAAATCATAAAGCAGAGTACGTTGCTTACAGTGGCCATTTTGAGCAGCAGCTGAATTGTATTTCATTGTAATGTTTTTAAAGGAAACGCCTTTTGCTACTGCGAATGGTTTTATTTTTATAAGTCACCCATACGCGTTTCGCCTTTGTGTCAAGGCATCTTCAGTGGGTGTCAGCACTTGCTACTCTTTCTGGCAACCAGGTCGAAAGGTTACACTGTTTTCTGAAACACATTGCAGTTTTCTGGTTCCACTGCCACCTGCTGCCATACTGTGTCAACTGTTGTTTTGTAGTGTTGCCAACCTTAGCTTATTTGAAATTCAACTTTTTCATTGAAAGTGTGTTGAAGGTATCTTTGCGTGTGTGTGTGTGTGTGTGTGTGTGTGTGTGTGTTTGTGTGTGGTGGGGGAGGGTTGTTGTGATTGTGTTGGGATTTATAAGATTTATGAGAATAAAACCATTCGCAGTAGCAAAAGGCGTTTCCTTTACAAACATTACAGTGAAATACAATTCAGCTGCTGCTCAAAATGGCCACTGCAAGCAACGTATTAAATCTTCATTTGTCTGCAATAAATTGTACAACTGATGCTGATACATGTTGGCAACTCCGAATACATTAATTTTTGTATTTTTGGCAGCTGTTGTCATAGCAGTGTCGGTTCCTTCAGACATGCCTGCATCAAATGTTCAAATGTTTGTTAAGCTTATGGGACTTAACTACGGGGTCATCAGTCCCTGAACTTACAAACTACTTATGAACTACCTTATACTAAAGACAGCACAAATATCCATGCCCGAGGGGGGATGCGAACCCCCGACCGTAGTGGCCGTGCAGACCGTGACTGAAGTGCCTCAGTCTCCTCGGCCACCGCGGCCGGCATGCCTGCATCTGTGATGGATATTTGCACTGGTTACATCGTGAAACAACGACAATGTATATATAAACTTTTGCCCGGCGTGCTCCGTTTGCACGGAGAATGCGGGCAATGCGTATGCGCCGTAGCTTGGGCGGTTTTTCTAAGCCAGTTTGTGTCAGATGCCTAACTTGATAGATCACAAGCGTTCCATATCTAATTCATCGACTCGACTTCCTCTACATCAATGTGGTACGTTGTAAACAGTTACCAAAAAATGTTCAAATGTTTGTAAATCTATCGGACCAAACTGCGTGGTCATCAGTCCGTAGCTTACAAACTACTTAAACTAAGGTAAACTAACCTAAGGACAAACACACACACACACACACACACACACACACACACACACACACACACACACACACACAATGCCCCAGGGAGGACTCGAACTTCCGACGGCGAGCAACCGCTCCGCAGCGAGGCGTCTTAGACGCTCGGCTACTCCACCGTGTCAAACAGTTACCAGTTACAACCTGTATATAGAGATCTTTGTGTTGAAAAGGACACTAACAGTTTACCATAAAAACTCAAACTGCACATAATGAGGTGGGTGTTTCTTTTTTATGACGCGATAGTCGCACGGAATGGCAGCGTGGTCTAAGGCGTCATGATGCGGATGGGTGGCCATTCACGCCGGAGGTTCGTGTCCTCCCTCGGGAATGGGTACGCGTGTTATACTTAGTGTAAGTTAGTTTTAGTAGTTTCTAAGTCTAGGACTCACGACCATACCAGTTTGGTCCAATAAGTTTGCAAACATTTGTAGGCCTACATTTCTAATGGAATAATACTCTAAATTTGATGAAAACAAATATTACGGTCATTTACTGATGCTTAAATAACGAAAAATTCAAACGCCGTGTCGGTAGTATATATGTGGACCAATATCTACAAAATGCGACGGATTGGCCGAGCGCATTGAGGCGCTATGCTCCGATGCGCGAGGCCGTTCCCCGTCGAGGTTTTTGAATCCCCCCTCGGGCATGGATGTTTGCGCTGCCTTTAGTATAAGTTAGTTTATATGTAGTTTGTAAGTTTAGGGGCTAACGATCCCGCAGTTAAGTCTCATAGGCTTAACAAACATTTGAAAATACTTTGCATACAATAAAGGCGAAACGCATATAGCAATCAAAAATACTGGCTTATTTCAGTTGCAATAGACATACAGAAGCAATAATTACCAACATAATATTACGCAATTGAAGGGAAAAGGACAAAATAATTAAGTATGTCTAAACTTGATCGTTCACGGCCTTTCGGCGAATTGTTCTTTACGTTTACATTCCGCAAATAATTCGGAACACTAAAACCGAATTCATCAAACGTTTTTCGCTATCGTGTTCACATGTTAGGGTCTGGAACGGATCTGCTATTCCATTGAAGTATGGCGTCCGAAAAATATGTTTCATGTCCTGATTTAGTCAGCACAATCTCAGTTGCACAATAGAAAGATTCATGCACAGTCTAGTATTATTCTTCTCCTCTACGGCAGAAAGTCACTCTCTTTACATTCTTAACGAGACGCAGGCTAACAACCGAAGCAGGTTTCAAAAATAGTTGAGTTTGTATGTGCATGAAAATCGCGTTTTCTGAATCGATTTCGGACCAACGAACCAATAGCGGAATTGGAAATCCGGTTTGCGAAATCAGGTTTTGGGAGTTCAATGTAAATGGGTTTACTGGCGAAGGACTGATAAATGAAGTAAAAGGTAAAGTAGTCAACAATTCGAAGACTGGTTTTAACATCACAGTGCTTTATTAGGCATGTTCCTGTTTGGAGGTGGTATGCCATTGTCTTCTTTCTTACCCAGTCATTTATATTGGGATTTACAGGTTAACGTAGATTCTGAACCTACATCTCTACATCTACATGGGATACTCTGCAAATCACGTTTAAGTGCCTGGCCATTATACTATTTATCTTCCATTCCATTCTCGAATAGCGCGTGGGAAGAAAGAACACCTGAATCTCTCCGTTCGAGCTCTGATTTCTCGTATTTTATTCAGACATTTTTCACATAAGCAAAATTGCCAGAGGTCAAGGAAGTGAAAAGTAACAGCTAAAAATCCTAGGACTTAACGGGGATAAATGAGGGACATTACAATTATACACGGCTCAAAACAAATACGGTATCAGGTAAAATATTATACATAATACACACATGGTAATGTATTTTATTCAGATATTTGTTACAGTTGAAATTTTTTGGTGGTACAGAATAATATTTTGCTGTATAAGGTCTTTACTTGAGGCTTATGTGGCGTTTACTTGGAGCGAAGCACCATGGGGCAACCATACCAGTGAAAAACTCATTCTCGTTTCCCTGTAATATGGTTTGTGATCACGTCGGACGGCCAGTACAGTTGCACACCTGCGTGGCATGAACAGTATGAGGATTTCAAACAGCTCTTGAAGGATATTTGGCCTTTATTCCAAGAGTACAATATCCAGCTCTGTAGCCGTTGTGGGAGGTGCCGGTCTGGCTGCAATGCGTCTGCCAAGTGCATCCCAGACATGCTCAATCGGGTTTACATCCGGCGAAGAAGTTAGCCACTCTGCTCGTTCAATTCCATCAGCTGCAATCATCTTCTCCCAGTGCAACTCTGTGGGGACAAGAGTTATCGTCCACCAGAACGAACCCATCTCCTATGGCACCTGTCGTAGGGCACAACAAAAAGTCAAAGCGCCATTCTAAATGACATAGAGGACCGTACGGCGCCAATACTGACTCCTGCCCACACCATTCGTCCACTGCACATACGCAGCACTGTTCCTAGTACTCTCCAGATTAGGGAACGACGATTGTCCGGCTGAGCAAAATCTTGACTCATCTGTGAACAGACCTCGACTCCATTCGTTACGACTCTGATCTTGATATTCCTCCGGTCAGTTGATGCGGGCTAAACGGTGTTGTGGCTTTAATGGGACACACACACCATAGGTCTCGGTGCGTAAAGGCCACATTCCTGAAGGCGATTTCGGACCGTTTGTGTTGATACTGCGCGTCCTGTTGCTGCCTGGAGGGTGCGTTGCAGCTGAGTTACATTCAGCTTCTTGTGTCGACGGTCCGGTAACCGGAGAAATTATCATCTCTTGCTCATGTTACCCGTGGACGACATTGGCCATTCCTTCTTTTAACGGTTCCTGTTGTCTGAAATTGCGTCCACGTCTTGGAAATTTCATTTTGGGACACTCCAATAGCTGCAGTCACCTCTATGTTCAAATGTTTGTAAATCTATCGGACCAAACTGCGTGTCATCAGTCCGTAGCTTACAAACTACTTAAACCTAGCCGGCCGCGGTGGCCGAGGGGATCTAAGGCGCTCCAGTCACGGTCTGCACGGCCACTACGGTCAGGGGTCTGAATCCCCCCTCGGGCATGGATATTTGTGCCGTCCTAGTTCGTAAGTAGTTCATAAGTAGTTTGTAAGTTTAGGGACTGATGACTCCGTAGTTAAGTCCCATAGACTATACAAACATTTGAACATTTGAACTTAAACCTAGGTAAACTAACCTACACACACACACACACACACACACACACATGCCCCAGGGAGGACTCGAACCTCCACGGCGAGCAACCGCGGGCTCCGCAGCGAGACGCTTTAGACCGCTCGGCTACTTTACCGCGGTACCTCTGTCTGTGTCTGTCCCGTTTCCAAACTTCCTATGGCTCTCCATGCCATAGCTTCGGATAAGTCACATTGTTATTGTATTGCAATATGAGCTAAATACACAATCTGAACCCAATTCATTGTGTATGTCGTATGGTAAACACAAGTCAATACCTCCCCCCCCCCCCTGCAGCAACTTTCAGTTATTACCACTGTCTCGGTTGCCGTAATGTTGTTGTCACCACTCCTAAGAACTGACAAAAAACGTCGAGTTCATTCTATTGACAATACTTCAGAACCTAGGTATCTCAAAGGATACTCTAATTTTAATACTAAGAATTATATAATTTCAACACTGTATATTCTTAATTCGTATTAGTTACACTATAAGCTTATTTAGAATTAAAAGTCATCTTCAGGTGTTTCGCCTGCAATACATAAGTTTTCATAACATTTAGTAATATATAAATCACGTCACAATAATATCGAAAAGTACAGCATAACAGAATGTGGTATCATTTCTTTTACCTCTGTATAAAACAAGTAGGCAGCATAGTACTAAATGTTATGAAAACTTATGTATTGCAGGCGTAACACCTGAAGATGACTTTTAAGTCGAAATAAGCTTATAGTGTAACTAATACAAATTATGAATATACAGTGTTGAAATTATGTAATTCTTATTATTAAAATGTCGACGCACGACGTCACTAACACTGTGGGCCCTGCAGATAACAAGATACTCTAATTGTTTTGACCACTGTATAGGCCTTTCTTACTTGTGAAAGAAAATTCTACACACATGATTTTCTTGTAATAAAACGTTTCTTTTGTCTGTAAAGACTACTTTTTCTCTCAGATTAGAAATTTTTAGATGTATTACATTTGCTGTGCGTAATTTATCTAGTACTTCGATAGTTTGCAAGTGACGTAGTGATGATGCAAGGACGTAGTGACGGTGGAAGTTTTTTGGAATTGTTACCTTGGACGGCGTCATGAGTGGCGTATTGCTTTCTTGGCCGGGAGAACCCTTGCGGGTTTGTTCGACCGCCTTAGTGTAAGTCTTTTTATTTGACGCCGCGTGGGCGTTTGACGTGCCAGTGATGATGATTAGGACAACACACAACACCCAGTCCCCTGCCGGGAATCGAACCCGGGCCTCCTGCGTGGTAGTCAGCGACGCTACCTTTGAGCTACGGAGGCGGACGTCATGAGTGGCTTTAGATCTGTTCCCGCGTTGTTCATAAGTCGCTGGGACTGTCGCTTTAATATAAAACTTTCAGCTGTATCCACTAAGCTGTTCTATACTTTCAAATAAGAAGTTTTATGTTACATTTAAAGATGCTAATAGCAAATGGAAACACTGCCATTTTGCACAGTCTTCTGCTCCAGGCCGTCAAACGTTTGCTTCTCCTACACTGTTGGACGGTATCTCTGGACAAGCTCACGCAACTTAGTTTGTTGTATTATATAAAAAAAATCGCAGATAACATTCTGATACCGATTATCTCAAATGTGACCTTTACCTTCATACTGAAACAAGAAGTTGAGAGTTTAAGAGGCTCTCGAACACAAAGTACTTAATACATACTTACGTACGCAGACATCTGCGTATTATTTTAGCCAGATCTATTTCTTGAACCACAGCCAAAGTAGGCCTATCTTTCCAAGAAATTATGTTACATATTAGTGAAAGTTCTTCCCTTTTAAAAGTAACGAACTCGAGGATGAATGCTCGCCAGAGACAAGAGTATTGTCAGGAGTTCCCCATGGGAGCGTGATAGGACGTTATTTTTATCTACGTAAGTAATCGGACCGACAGAATGAGTAGCGATCTACGGCTTTTTGTTGAATATGCTGTAGTGTATGGGAAGGTGTCGTCATTGAAAGACTGTAATGATGACTTACACAGATCTTACAGTTGGTTTGGAAATGGCAGCTAGCTCTAAATGTGAAAATGAGTTGGAAAAACAATTCCACAAGTTCGAATACAGCATTAGTAGTATGCTGCTTGACAGTCGCGTCAATTAAATATCTAGGTGTAACGTCCAAGAGCGATATGAAGTGGAACTAGCATGTGAGGACCGTCGTCGGAAAGGAGAGTTGTCGACTTCGGCTTGTCGGGAGAATTTTGGGAAGGTGTGATCTCTGTGCAGGAGACCTATATAAAACGGTTGTACGACTCCGTCTTGAGTATGGCTCAAGTTTTTGGTATCCCTACCAGATCAGTTGGATGGAAGATACAACCAAGTTAAAGGCGGGCTGCTTGGGTTGTTTCTGGTTGGTTCGAGCAATGCGCGAGTTTTGTTTTCGGAACTCAAATGGGAATAGCTGGAGGGAAGATGACTTTCTGTTCGAGAAACGCTATCGAGAAATTTTTTATTGTATTGTATTTAAAGGTTATCAGGCTAAGCTCACATTTTTTTTAATTTTATTTTTTATATATCGATTTTACATTATGGCGAGAGATCCTTTGTTTCTACAAGGTCTATAAAGTTCATACATAAAGGAGGAAAATGGTGTAATCTGAATATAATATACGTGGGTTGGAACTTCAATAGTGGCAACTATTTATTCACAACCGATACAAAAGCGATACATGTTTGCCCCTGTTACTGTCCTTCAAAGGAGTCACCAGCGTTGTTCAATTCTATGGAACCAAAATACTTTTGTCATAAGTCTCTAGATTTACAAACTACTTAAGCTAAGTTAAACTAGCCTAAGGACAACACACACATCCATGCCCGAGGGAGGATTCGAACCTCCGAAGCGGAGGCCGCGCGATCCGTAAAGTAACGCCCCAGACCTCTCGGCTACTCAGCGCGGCTCACCAGCGTTGTGTAGGACTCGGTTCTAGTGATGTGGAAGGTGTAGTATACCGCTAGCAGAGCTTGTTCTGTTGGTGTGAATGGAGTGGGTACTGCCTGTCGAATCTCTGGAACAGTTCTGAAGCGAATGCCAAGAAGTGCTTCCTTCATCTTTGGAATAAAGTATGCACATCTTCTTCAGAGACGATGGGACGACCTGCCCGATACATGTCTGCCACAGTTTGCCGACCTTCGTTGAAAGCTTTTACACAACGTGCCACTGGTCTGTACGGCAGTGCCTCTTGAAGACCTTGATGACACTGTCGTGCTGTACATTCAATGTTGATCCAACTCCGTTGTTTCTGTTTCGAAAACATAGTGACACCATTACGTTACACCACTCGCTCACAAGTGACTGTGTTTCCCTCGATTGTGCGCCCACCAGTGAGATCGGATGGACGAGTCCATTTGCTCGAAGGTAAGGTGTGTTATGTCAACAAGTTGTGCTATTAGCGACAATAGTAGATTCCATCATTGCATAGTGTCTCGACAGCAGTGTTGCCACTACTTAAGTTCCAACCCTCATACATCGTCGAAATACGTCTTGAAAACAGCAGTCAATAATGCCAGATAGTAATACTATTGAAGAAATTTAAAGAGCCGGAATTTGAATATAAGTACAGAGCAATTCTACTGCCCCCAACTTACATTTCACGGAAAGACCACAAAAATAAGAAAAAAAATTAGGGCCCGTACAGGCAATCGCTTTTCCTTCGTTTTGTTTGGGAATGGAACAGAAAAGGTTCTTGGTACTTCGCTACGCACCGTATGGTTAATGGTGCCCGCATCAGCAGGACATGGTCGCTTTGAGCCTGATCTTCGTACATGAAAAAGTGTAACGCACTATGAACAATGAATACCACATAGGGAAAAAAACACGGACAAATACGATAAGAATGACTTTGTGCGTAAATGCTGTCTCATCCAAGACATGAGATACTTAGAGATAACTAAGTCAACACTTGAGATAAAAAGCGTCTTTTCTCTTCATGAGAGCCTCCATATCTCCCAATGTATCTGCAAGACTGAAATAGATGAAAAGGTTCGATAGGGTTAGAGAGGGCCGGTTTACTGTGGTTCGCAGCTAATATGAAATGCAGCCTAAAGCATCTAAAATAAATGTTTGTTTAGCTTATGGGACTTAACTACGCGGTTATCAGTCCCCAAACTTACAATCTACTTAACAACTAGCTTGTCCTAAGGACGGCACAAATATACATGCCCGAGGGGGATTCGAACCCCCGACCGTAGTGGCCGTGCAGACCGTGACTGAAGCGCCTCAGTCCCCTCGGCCACCGCGTCCGACCCTAAAGCATCTGCTTTATTGTGACATCAGCCTTCCATTCCTTGTCAGCGTCTAATGCAGCATTGAGTTTTAAGGATGAGATAGAACATAAAGAGGAAATGCATACTGTAAACCATCAGCTGTTTATTATTTTTCCAAACTTCTACCGGTTTCGGTTATAAAACATTTTCACGGAAGAGAACTGAGAACTGAGAGACAGACTGATTAAACAGGTGTATTATACTGGCATGAATGTCACACAATAAAAATAAGACGTCACTAGGCATCAAGTCTTGGTTAAAAACATAAAAGGCTGTGTGTTTGTGAACCAAGGTCTACTACAAAAGAACCACCCTGGGGTCTCCGGTCTTGGAGGACCTCCAAATTCCTCGAAGGCAAGGTTTTTCTTTCGACCGCGCTTATCATCTTATTCTGCTGGGGCCTCAAAATCTCCAAAGCTATTGGCCCACTTTAGGTTACGGTAGTAACACTAAAAGTGGGCCTTTGCGATCGTCTTTTGACAGCTCGAAATTTAAATGAATATAACGGCTTGACTATTCATCTGACACGAAAATTGAATAACCGTATTAGTAGAGGAGAAAATTCTCTACAAATTTGCTTTCTTGTGTTTTTTTTTTCATTTTTTTTTTCATGTCTCGTAGCGTTTCAAAGATATTTGAAAAAATAACGGCGAGTTTGGGATGTATGTCTGTCTGTCGGTCTGTCTGTCCGTAACGTGTTCCCTGTTTTTAAGACGAACTGTTCAACCTATCAGCACCAAATTTTACAGACATGACTGTAGGCCTCAAAAGACTAGAACCTCCCTTTTTCAAATTTATCGGACATAATTCGGTGTAAAAAAAGGCGTTCGTAATATAATTGTAATTGCAACCGAACCGTTGATCTGACACAAAAATTGAATAACCTAATTGGTAGAGGAGAAAATTCTCTACAACTTAGCTCCCTTACGTTTTTTTCATGTCTCGTATCGTTTGAGACATATTTGCAAAAATAACGGAGATTTAACACCCTCCATTGAATTAACGAAAACCAGCCGTTCGGAGATGTCACGTGACATTCCTTGCCCAGAACTCTATCTCGAATCTTGCGTTGCGTATTTGATGATTTTCTTATTGTAACTTACACGTTGTCATTTCAGACCAATGGCGCACTGAAGAATTAACAAAAACACATAGTTCTTTGTATGATAATCTAGTGTCTACAAATGTCATATTAGCATCAGTTAACAACGGCTATCAATAGTATGAGATTAAAGGACTGACTTTCTGATTGATATCCGTAGCGTAGTGGGTAAAGCGTCGGTGATTCGAAACCCGCCACTACCTATTTTCTTTTTCCTAAACGGGTTCAGACACTCTTATTATTTTTTATTATTTACTTTATTATTTTTGGTCCAAAATGTTTGCACAAACTTATAAAACTACAAATCTAAAGTGGGCCGTAAAACACGTCAGTGCGATTTTTTTTTTTTCAGACTGTCCCGTGCCTCCTATCCTGAGGGGGCCTCCAATATTTTATAGTAATACATTTACTTCCAACTGGACGGGGGCCCTGTGCCAGGCACTTAAATTTGATTTGCAGAGTATCCCATGTAGATGTAGATTTCGTTTCGCCGCCACCCCCGGCCTCCAACGGCCTTAGTCCGCCACTGGCTAGACAGTCTGTAGTTGGTGCAGATAAGGTTCTGTAGAGTCTACATTGTGACCGCCAGAATGAAGTGGTAATGCAGGCATGATGAACACACACGCATTTGTGGTGAACCATGTTGTTATGGAGCTGGGACGAGTCTGAAAGAGTTAATAGTATTCTGTAGTCATTTCTCATGATGAACTCTGATCAGTCAATCAAGATCCTTGATGTGTTGTCAGGCATAAGTGTACTCATCCTGCAACGAGAAGCAATGACTACTGGAACAGTTTGGTAGTGCACCAGGATGACATGTTTTGGGGTTTGGGGTGGACAACTATGTCAAGCAACTCTTGAGGGGTGATCGGACTTCCATCGTCTGGGACTATGCTAAGTAGCCTGATGATGTCACTATGTGAGATGAGAAGAAAGAGCAGCTGATAACGGAAGACTGTTGCCGGCCGCTGATTCCTCTCCTTGACCGCATGTGTACTAGGGTCTCCCTCATAAACCTTATGGAAATTGATTGCCTGTTTGCCCAAGGTGTTTGTGTAGTGTGTGCTACGATGTTTCAAAGAGAGTGCGAATAGTGTTGAGCTGAAGGCTCTCCTCTAAAGGTTGTGTAACCGTTGATCAAGTGATAATTGCCGTTGTTAGGCATCAGAGGTAACAATGCCTCCAGTTTGTGTGTGGTTTTTTTACAGCGACAAAAAAAATTTTTTTTCTTAAATCAGTATATTTGTAAAATTTTTTCATTGTTTTTCTTATTTTCTCTGTGAACTTGTTAATGTTTTGTTCTGACATGTTAACTATTAGGTACATTGATTCATTTAATGGACTACAATGTCCTGATAACCTAACGATTTTGTGCCAATGTGTGGCGGATGATGTGACGAATTTTAGGAAAGTTCATTTTTAATTATCATGGTCTTATTTCTATTTTGGAATATATATATATATATATATCCTGATCTTAGCGATCTGTTCACATGATTAATCTGAGTTTATTTTGTAAAATATTTTTTTTTAAAATTAGACTTCGAGCATTTTGTACGGTATGTTACTTTCTTATTGCTGTGATCGTACTGTACCTAGACTGATTTAATTGATTTTACTTAATAATTTTCTTAATAAATTAATTAGAAGTAACAACTGGGACTATCTGGTTGTGTAACCAGTTAGGTTTTGTTCTATAGGGAAAATGTTTTGTATTTTGAGACTAACTTTCAAAATTGTTTACGATAAATTAATTAAAAGGAACAGCTAAGAACATTTGTCTGTGTAACCCATTAAGTGTTGCTTTATAGGGAACTACTTTTGTGTGTTTTGCAACTAGTTTTCAAACCTGTGTAATAAATTTAATCAAAAATATGCCGGGCACATCTGTGGTTGGCCAGATTGTTTCAAGTAGGGAAGATATTATTGTATTGTTGTAAACATTTTACTGATTTAGAGCTTTGCTCATAGTCTGTGTAGGATGTTTTTGATTTACTTGTCTGGGATGACAGTTGAAGTAGAGGAAAGAGAGATTAGGGTCGCCATACAATTACTGTACTTATGATGTGAAAAATGCCAGTGACTGTCTTCCTATTAGAAAGACAGTCACTTTGTTAATTTTGTCTCTACTGGCGGGGTGTGATGAAATGATACTGTAGTATCATTCCATTTGACTTACTTGAATTTATACGTGTTTCATGCAAGCCACAGTGTTGTGTGCACGTTACTTTCTAATTTTATTTTTGTGTTTGACCTTACATGCCACCTTAATCATTCATTTCGTGGCTAATGCTAGGAGCAGTGGAGACAAGAATGCATGATTATTATTGCTATTGTAATTATAGGCATAATAAGTGAGCCCCGCTCACATAAGGAGCTTTGCTCCACAGCACCCACCTCCCCATCCTACCAAGTGTGTGTGTGTGTGTGTGTGTGTGTGATGGTGCAGCTGGGAAGGCACAGATGCCCATAGTTAGGTTAGCCAACTTTATTTCTGTATTGTACAGAGAGGTCTCCTGGGGGGGATGTGGTCGACAGTTGTCTGTGATTTGCGACTCCTCCGCGATTAGCAAGTTGGCAGGATGGTCCCGTTAGGTGACTGGCCGATTGCAGGACGGCTCCGGCCAAGTTGAATGGGAAGGGCGGTTAGGCTAGAGGGCAGCCATTTTTGGGCAGAACGTTCCCTAGGCTGGTTGAGGACGGACGTATGTTGGTCTCAGATGGTAATGTATTTGAAAGTGTGTGTGATTTGTGACAATTTTGGAACAGATTAGCAGGGAAATGGCTCAGTAAATGCACAATGTTAGGAGAAGTCCATTTTCTAAATTTTTGGGAGCGGAATTGGGACGAGTTCTGTTCTTTGCGGATTAGGCTCCGTTGATGTGGAGACGTCTTGTGTACCAAGTTGGCTTATTTCAATATAGATAGGGTGGGAAGTGGAAAGATGTTCGCGCTTTGTCGATCTGATATTCTACTGTGTGTGCGGATGAAATTTATTAATGAAATCTCGTGTGGCTTCGTTTATCGTTTTGTCTTCCACTCAGATTCACGTGCTGGTGACCATGCGACAGGGTGGGCCAAGATACACAAAGAGAAGTGGACGTAAAATCCCTCTTAATCGAATTTAAAGTAACTGCAACAGTTATCTAGTGAGTAGCAGGTATCCGTGAAATAAGAGTCTGTGTGATCAATTATTTTGTGGGGATTTTCTTTGTGACACTTTGAATTTACATGTGTGTCACCACGTGGGTAGTACATCATAGCACTACGATTGTGGAATCCAGCCAGTAGACAAAGAGTGTTAAAGCTTTTGCTCCCTTTCTTAATCCCTCCGCGAAATATTAATTGTATTCGAAATGTTTTAACTGAAATGCCCCATAATATTTCTTGCTTAATTGAGTAACAAAATATGTAAATTTGTTAAAAGCGAAACTGTTTTCTTTTTACTAATTCCCCGTCCTTGTTTGTATGCATAATATTCAGATAGGAAATCATTTTAGGCACATCCCTTGAGGTAAGCTACTGCCACCGCTATCCAATTAGTTGCCATAGTTTCTGTAAGGCGAATTCTGTTGCGCGTCATTTATTTAATCAGGGCACTAAGATCTGCTTTAACATCTTTCCATACCAGGAACAGGGTGGCAACTGATAGGAAAACGGAGGGTGGTAAGCTTAAAGTGGGCCAAAAAAACTTGACCGTGAAAGACGGCTGTCTGTCGTCTTCTCTAGGTTTTTAACTTTGTAATTTATCTAAGTTCACTTGACGGGCTTTTTTTCTAAGCGAGAACCCCTTTCGTTCGGAGGCATGAGGAATAGCATTTCATTTCATGTTTTTAAATGTTAATTTCTGTAATATTGCTGGGATTTTATTACGCTAATAATTTATCATTGTGTCTATGAATGTGGCAATATGAACGGTTTCTCCGTGACGCCACTGTCCCTGTGAGAATGTGTACTTGCTTTATTCTGTATGTGCATGTATGAGAATCTTCTAGCATGGCAGTCTGAGTGTATGTATTATAATTTTCGTCGTCGGCTGCTCGCTACTAGTGTTCTCTGGCTTTGTATTGATAGGTAGTCGTTACGAACCTCTCCTTTTAATGCTACCAAAGAGGTTGTTCCATCCTTTGGCTACAAGTTGGGTTGGCAATGCCCAGTTAGCGAGCCTCGACAGGATGTGCGAGTTTCAGCTCTCCCCACCACAGCGGTTTTTTCCAGGGGTTTCTACCGATTTCCGGTGGTGGAGGGGACTGGGTGGCCGATGTGACATTCTGTGACTGCACTTCGACCTGGTAAGATGTTCTGACTTTCTTTCCTCCCTTAAGATGGTAGCGATTCGTTGTCTGGTTTGTTAGACTTCAGATCTTAGGCTTATTTATCAGGATAAGTTTCTCCAATCATGTATGGAAATGTATTCAATTTCATTTCGGTGATTTGGCATAGGTAAATGCGGTGAACATGCAGCTAATTCGGTTTGATAACAGCTGGGGATGAGTAACCTGTGTGAGAATAGCTGGCGGTGTATGAACTCTAATTTCTTTCTAGCTTCATGGAATGCGACTAATATGCGGGAATATTTTTATTCTGTGTAGTGCATGTGAAATATCTTTTTCCATTTTCTCCTTCTGGGAGTGATTATGTAATCCACATGGTGTGTTCTTAGAACAAGCCTTCAGCTACCCCTATGTCTGTTCCTACGCCCTTCAGGCAAGAAATTATGCATGTATTTTCTGATTTCCATTAGTACTTCGCGATCTCCTCTCCGTCTATTTTTAAATTGTTTCATTTCCAACTTGTACTTTGCATTCAGACCCCATAGTAAATTCTCTTCTAGCTGTATACGACCCCCTTGCTTGCTTATGAAATACTACGTATTTCTAGGGGCTGTATGGCGTATTTCTTAGTTTATTTACTCAGACTTTAAATTTACTCCACTTTTCTGAATTTTGAAGACTGGACTTCGTCCATCCGTGTAAAACCTTCCCAATCACGTCTGTGTTTCTTTAGCTACCTTATGATATGCTACGTATTTCTAAGGACTGCTTGCCGTAGCTATTTTTCTTTATTTTTCCGAAATTGAATTTTTGTATTTTTACTGGTTTTCTGAACCACGTGGCTCCGAACTCAGACTTAAAGGGTTTCTAGCTAGTCACTTGAATTCTCGCACTGCTCACACACCAGTGCCTTTTTATTGTGTATTTTTGCTTCGAAATCTGTGATTCCATTGGTTTTTGTGGAAATGAATACGGTCTTTAAGCACTTCGCCTTCAGTGGGGTGGGAATAGGTAATTTAGCAGACACGTGCCGTGTGTCCCAATAATTCCGCATGCTCACGGTTTGGTTTGAATGGAAATGAATCTCGCTATTATAGCGTACCATCTCAAGTAAAGGGAGACAGACCTGTGCGACCTACGAAGTTTATTTTTTCTTGTGTTGTGTGCTACATCCTGGTACGCTGAATTTCGCCTACGATAGCGGCGCCTATTTCTGCTTCGTATCAGCACGCTGAGTTGGGTGAATTTCGCTTTCCTTCGCGCGTGTGAGTGGCTGAATGCTTGTTGATTGTAAATCTCTCTTCCGACGATGTTCAGTTAGGTTACCTTAAATTTATTTAAAGTAGGATGCATTTTTTTAACGAAATTGGTGCCCCCATTTACTCGTGTTTGAACTGAATAAACAATTTATTGTCAGTGAAATTTTATCCTTCTTATGAATATTAGTTTATGAATACCCTCCCTTTTTATTTAATGTTTTTCATAGTGCTAAGAACAGATTCATATGCATAGTATCATATTTTTAATTCCGTTGCGCCCTAACTGTTCTCAGTCATCTTCATTAATTGGTTTAGTTCGGGATGACTTGTATATTAATGACTGTGTATTTTCGTGATGTACGACGTATATTGGCCACCGTCTCTTTGTCTTCCTGCTGCTAAAGGAAAGTTTGAGTCTGTTCTATATTCTGGGCCAGGGAACAAGATTTTGTTGCAGGAAGTAGTGAGTAGTTCACGCGAATCCTTTAGCTGGCTTTACGGCCAGAATTATATGTTTAAAGTAAGCTTTTAACTGGCCCCGCCGGCCGCGGTGGCCAAGGGGAATGCGTCACTTCAGTCATGGTCTGCACGGCCACTACGGTCGGGGGTTCGAATCCCCCCTCGGGCATGAATATTTGTGCCGCCCTTAGTGTTAGCTAGTTCATAAGTAGTTTGTAAGTTTAGGGACTGATGATTCCGTAGTTAAGTCCCATAAGCTATACAAACATTTGTATTGAACTGGCCCCTATCAGCCAGAGTATACCTTCCCTTTTGGCAAAGTCATGTTACATAAGTATAGCTTGGAGCCAATAACAGAGTTTTTGATTACTTGATCTAATCTTAGTGTTTAATGATTCTTTAGGTTTAATTATATAAAAATAACAGGTGTTTTGTAGTAATAGTGACCGAAAATACTACAGGGTGTCTCAAGAAAAACGCCCACGAGGAGTCAGTGTCGCGCGGCACCGCCTCCTGCCGCCGCCACCGCATCAAACGTTTGTAAACCTATGCGACTTAGTCCTCTACTTACAAACTACTTAAACTAACTTATGCTAAAGACAGCACACACGCCCATGCCCGAGGGAGGACTCGAACCTCCTACGGCGAGCAACCGCGCTCCGCAGCTAGGCGCCTTAGAGCGCTCGGCCACTCCACCGCGGCGCCACCGCATACGCTGGCGCCGCGACGCCCGACTCTCGGACTTTAATCTGGCGAGGGCTTTACGCGTAAACAACGTCGCCATCTGATTAACTTCAGCTTATCTTTATTTACCGTAGGCCTCTAAATGACTTCCCTCTGTGGAAAGAGCAGCCCGACATCTGAGCATATCTCCAAACACTCAAAGAATTTTGACTGCCGAAATCTCGGAAATAACTAGCCTAATTCTAACTCTTCAGTTTTGGGAAGAATAAATAGTCGCAGGGGACCAAATCTGGTCAACATGGCGACTGAACCATGATTGTCCTGTTATTTTTGACCAAGAAATGATAATGAAACTGCTATGGGGATTAATGTTTATGGGAAAGTTTAACTTTTAGTTTTGAATTAATATCGTAAGAAGTTCGTAGGTTAGGAATGGGATCTAGGTGGTCTAAATTTCGTAAATAATACTTGCAGAGGTCGGAATTTATGAATAAACAGAGGAATTAATTTTGATTCTTTAAATAATTTCGAAGATTGAATGGTAGGTGTTGGCGGCAGTTACATTATAAAAAGGATACATCCGCTTATTCTGTTGGTTGCTGTAATAGAGATTCATATTCATTAACCCAGATAGCGCTGACGCTCTTCTAGAACGGAAGCTTACTTTTTTTTAATTCTTGTCTGTAAAAATTCGTGTACAGTGTCATATTTTATGTCTTTGACACGCCTGCTCCCATTTCAGATCAATTTTTAGCTTGTATTGTCGATTGTAAAGTGGTTGGATACAGCTGCAAAGTTGAGGTTCATACAGAAGAAACTGAAGACTTCCTCGTAGTTGCGTTTATATTTCTTGAACTTTCTTCAATTTTTGAGACATTTGTATGTATATATTTCATCTTAAATGTTGTTTTAATAATAATAATTAATGAGATTAAAATTATAAAACATTCATTTTGTCATCATTCCAGAAAGAAAGGCAGTATTGCAGAACTAGTGACGTGATTGTGAAAAAAAAAAAAAGAACAAAAGAAAACAAAAACAAAACACTTATAACGATCTTGTGCAGTCATATAAAGGTAATTAACAGCTTCTGAGAAAAAAATTAAACGACAAATAATTCCGCGCTATGTGGGTTAAGGTAAAATACCATCGTGATATGGGGTTGGAATTGTATGTGATTTGTTTGTGCAGCGGACCGTGCGTTAAATTTTACTTCAGTGTCCAAGCGGAGTTGCGAAATTTAACATTTACAGAATGAAACACGATTGCAGGTTCTGAAAGCCGGTTAACTTTGAAGGAAAATGATATAGCTCGAAAATTAATAAAACTTGCAAAAATCACGGCACGATATCTCGTCACCTGTAATGACACCCAAACCCATCACACAACTTCAATGGGCGATGTTAGTTACGCCTGGGTGAAACTGCGGGTTGTTAAATAAATGAAAGCCCGTCATATTAAAATTTTAAGATGTCTCATATATTTCAGTACAAAGAGCACTATACTCACTTTATATTATACATCAATCACAGGAGCAGCTTCAGTTATGTCTTAACTAATCAGAGGCCAGGCACAGACAGATGAAGCGTGAAACACGTCCACATAACGTGTTCCATTTAATTGACTCCCCATGAACAAATGTTGAAGAGCTTCAGACATTTTTTTTGAGTGTAGCAAGATACCACAGTCTAACATATACAGTCCCGACACTCCCGCAGATTTTTGTTGTACACTGCGACAGCAGCGCTCCAAGCGGGCGGCAAGCTACGTTTCTGAATACAATATTGCATGAGTTCGAATAGTATCGTTTATATTGATTTAAACATACTTTTTACATCAGGAAACGTATGTAGTGCCATAAAAATAGGCAATAACTTAAAAATAGCTCCACCTTTGTTTTCCTTAGGTTTCCCAACATCACTGACACGGTACAAAACGGTACATTACAGCACAGTTTATTTACAATTATCTTGTAACCTACAAGCTTTTACTGAATAATCTCATTTAGTATTAAAATTAGAAAAATTGCTAGGAAAACCAGAAGACCTGCCCTTTGGCAGAAAGATGTCGCTTTTCTACTCAAGAACGTTAAGAATTCTTCACTACAATTTCAGTAAAGTCGATTAGGGTGGAACGTAGGAAACGAATACAGAATGTAATAATTACAGTATTTAACACATTAAATCAGCCGCCACAACTGTAGCTGAAAGATAAAGTCACAGTCCTGAAAAGAAAACGGAGAAAGCAATCAAACTGTTGTCAACAAAGAAGAACCCAATTCTACAATTGTTACTACAATTTAATCACAAACGGCAAGAATCTTCAAGACATTGTCTTCTTAAGATAAAGTAATCACACTCAAAAGAATATGAGCGTATAAGATAGACGAGTGAAGCCTACAAATGTGCGAATCATTAGACGTCATACCGAAATGACACACGTTAAAAAACACTTTGTCATAAGAAGAACATACCATAATAGAAATTTATGTTTGTCTTATGTTTATATTCTACTTACTTTCACCGGAAAATGCTGCAAATATACACGTATTCGTAAGTATTGGTTCACGACGAAGTTTTTTGTTATACCACTGAATCAGTTAAATTTGGCTGTTTTTACATTAGTTTCCGTATTATGTATGTCTGTTGATGTTTTATTAATGTTTGTAACACAAAAATTATACTATCTATTTTGTTAATTACGCACACAAATAATGATAAACAAACATTGCTCCTTCGGCAGCTTGCCTACCGCTAGGAGCGCTAGTGTCGTTGCAACTGTCAGTTGGTAACAACTTTCACAGCAATGAGTGTCGCGACTGTATATGTTAGACTGTGAAGATACTCCACTCGCAATATGCGTAATACCAGGCATTATATATTGATTTAGTTTTATCTATATGTAAAATTCTGTCTATGTTGTACATGAGGCCCCAAATATGTATTAGTGTGTATTGGCCCTGGCTTCCACAGAATGAAAACTTTGTATGTAAGAAAGTTTAGGAAGTGCTAGGTGCGCCTCTTCTGTTTTGTGTCGGCGTTTCTTTCAAACGCTGGGTGTTGAATGTCTCTGGGCGAGAAGTAGGTTTGCCAACTGCTGAGCAGAACCCAGTCTTAGCAAAGATTCCTAATGTAGCTTCCTGTTAACCTCCTTGGCTGGGGGTTGGTCAGGTTACCTGCCTGACGAACGGTGATGCTCTCTGGGCTCCCCCCACTATCCCTCTCTCGGTAATGGCTAGACAGTGTTGAGGAGAGCTTTTCATTCGCTTCTTGGTTCCTGGTAGGGTAAGTACCTCTGGGTTTGGTTCTGCTGTGGCCTCGTGGCTCGACTTAGTTCAGGCTCCATAGCCGTACTTATGCCTTTTTGCGAGTTTAATTCCGGGAGTAGCAGCTACACTATGTGTAGTAGAGATTTTGCTTCATTTCCTACAGGATTGCTAATTTTATGTCGATTTCTGCTGGAATCTGATTCCGAGGCTCTGATGGTGTTTCTTTAGCATAGTTCTTGCACTTTATAACTTTTAAATCACTTCTTCACCTGTTTAAATATGTTCAATGTCTTTCGCATTCTTATTGTAGTTGAATTCTAATACTTTCGGGGATTCGCGGTGCCTATACTGTTCGTACTTTGTCGACAGGACAGGTAGACGATATCAGACTAAGCCTTCAGCTTTTCCATCATTCAGTGCACTTGAGTGGTTAATAATTGTATGGCTAATTTGCTAATGTCTTTCCTAGTGAGTGTAGCATGATAATTTTCCCCGAAAATTGTCCATTCTAACCTATAATCTGTGTACTTGTCGGCCCACGTGTGCGCCGATTAGCGTGTTCCCTGATGTGGTTATTACCATTAAATAGATCTTTTTCGTCTGTGTAGAAAGAACCGTAGCACGATATATTTCGCGATCTTATTCTCTTCGAAATTGATTTTGTTAACTTTATGCATATTTTGTGTTCTGAATTAGTAGAGTGCTGTATTGATCTAACAACTTCAACCTTCTGTAGTTTTCTTCTCCCTGTGCTAAACGAACGCCAGAGCGTTTTTAGATATTATTTAATGAAATGTTGACTTAATGTATAGTTAGACGTTCTAGGGAAACTTTAACTTCCGTCTGTAGACCACACTTTGTGGTCTTAAACCAAGTGCGTTTGTTTCTGATAGTTTATCAAGAGCATAAGCCACTAGCTTGACACGTTATGGAAACGAGGTACTATTTCATAATGCGTGAGTGAACCTTCGATCTGCATCCTCCAGATTGCTTGGCTGTCGTCTTGGTGTATTGGTGCTTGGTAAGTACCTGCATGGCTTGGCGTATGAAAAAAATGTTCAAATGTTTGTATAGCTTATGGGACTTAACTACGGGGTCATCAGTCCCTAAACTTACAAACTACTTATGAACTAGCTATGACTAAGGACGGCACAAATATCCATGCTCGAGGGGGGATTCGACCCCTCGACCGTAGTGGCCGTGCAGACCGTGACTGGAGCGCCTCAGTCCCCTCGGCCACCGCGGCCGGCTTGGCGTATGAATCTGTGTGTGAATGTGCTGCAATTCCTCCGTTCCCCCCTGTGAAACGTGATCATAATTAACCTGTACTCAACTTTGCAGATGGGCAACTTTAGGGCCATGTAATTGTGGATATTTTGAATATTTTGTAAGGTGTGTTTTTTATTGTATTTAAAGAAATTGTCTTCCCCCTTGTTGTTCTTGTTTTGAACAATAAATTAATTTTTTTAACTATAATCCGTTTGTGCTAATTTAAATTCTCCCTTCATCATTTATTTTGAATTAATGTGGGGTAATTTGTTCATGTATCTTGTCTCTGCTCCCTTGTGGAGGAGACAATAGTTGCGTTTCCGTTGCCAACATTTATGATTCCTGATTTAGATCCATGACTGCGGATCATTATATAATTGTATGCAATTTCCTCTAAAGTTTACAGTAAAGGTAGAACTGTTTGCTTAATTTATAGAATCAGAGGTTTGCTTAAAGGAACTATATACTTCCGCCGCTGTGTGAATATCGCCGTAATTAGATTTTGTGAGCAAGCAGTCAATTGTTATCTTCACAAACACGGCTAGTTAACAGACAAATGAACAGCGGGAGAGTTTCAATCCGAACAGTGTTCTCTCCCTTGTCAGAAAAACAAGGGAATGTGGCTTACGATTCAGGGAGAGAAAAACGCTCCTTGGTTAAAATATATCTTCGGCTAATTAATAATTTTATTTGTATCGTTTCAAAATCTCTTAGAAGCAACGATGAGTGAGAAGGTGCATTGTCGGGTGCAAAAGCCATGAATTGTTTTTCCTCCTATCAGGACTTTTTTGCGTATTCCTTCTTGCAACTCGCAAATAGCGCATAACGTCAAGGTAATACTCCTTATTGATCGAACGATCTTGAGGCACAAATTCTTGCTGTAGCACACTACGGCAATTGAAAGAAAGAGTGAGCAAAATTTTTCCATTTAATCGAACTTGATGCGCGCTTTTCGGTCTTGGCTCTCAGGCATGCTTCCATTGTGACGACTGAGCTTTCGTTTCGACGCTATTACCGTAAAGCCAAGTTTTACCAGTTATGACCCTTTCGAGCAAATTGGATTATTATTGACGTTATTCAAGAGCTCCTGAGCGATCCTCATGCCACAATTCTGTTGATCAAAATTCATAATTTTTGCAACAAACTTTCAAAAAATGTTCAAATGTATGTTAATCTTATGGGACTTAAATGTGGGGACATCAGCCCCTAAACTTACAAACTACTCATGAACTAACTTATACTAAAGGCAACACAAACATCCATGCCCGAGGGAGGATTCGAACCTCCGACGCGTGAGGCCGCGCGATCCGTAACGTTGTGCTCCAGACCGCTCGGCTACTCTCGCGGTACAAACTTTACTGACACACATATCATGGTCAAAAGAACAAAAAACTGCATGCCTAGCAATATGCCAAAATCCTCAGAAACTTTTGTTACAATAATTAGACTTAAAACAATTTCGTTCACAGCTTCGTCGTTATCATCTGTTGTTGGCGTGTAGAGCAAGGTTCGTCATGGCATCTGCTCGGCCATCTTGGAAGATCTTGTTCTTTTTTACGTAGAGGAGGCCTACCGAATGCTACTGTCAACATTTCGAATGTTTTAGCGCTGATTACCTTTTTCACACAAAACTTGACTCAAATTATTTGAAATTCTGAACATAGTTCTATTGTCAGCGACCGTTACAACGTCGATGGATAAAAATGCAGTCCTCGGTCGCAAAAATAAAATTATTTAACCTGGTTTCGGCAAAAATGATGATTGCCTTCAGAAAGCATTATATAAATACGCTAACACGAAAATTGTGGTACAGATTACTAATTTATTCGTACAAGAAGGCCAATGAAAGTTACATAATTCGAAAGATTGTTAGTCGTCGATTTCACGAATATAAATATTATGTGTGCTTTTAGCCATTAAAAGTGGTAAAATGAAGTATAAATTTTCCTATCTACAGCTTGGATCAAGTTATACATTCTCCAACAGTCAGCTCACTGATTGGCTATTCGCCTCGACCAAAGACACTGTAATGCACCGCATCTGCAGTATTAAAATAACGTATTAAAATAAGTGAATATCGAAACATGGAGTGCTCCCAACTCACTTTCTTGTGCGGTTCAAATGCTTCATTTTCGCAGTGATTAAGAGTGGTTAAAGGAAATGGATATTTTCATATGAATGCCGATATAAAGGATGATGCGCCGGGAGAGGCATCTAGCAGTGCTCTGGTGGAACTACGAAGTCGACATGTTGTCAGCTCTGGATTCTGAATATCGCAATATCGAAATAACATTATTTCTTGGCGTTGTATAAATATACGAACACCGAAATTGTAGTTCCATTTCAAATATTAAGCTAATGAATGTTATATAATTCGAAAATGGCATGAGAAGTATATACTTCCGTTTTTATTTATTGTTATTGTGTCAGGCATTTTCTTTAACACGTAAAAGATACCGTTTCATATCTCCCAGTGCCGGATAAATTTTACCAAATATCCCAGCGGCCTCCTATGATAATGTTGGCAACAGATGCTAAATAGTGAGAATCCTGTGAGTCTCCATTTTAGCCAATCGCTTGACAACGCTGATGTTTTCTCATGGAATCTTCAATTTACGAGGGCAATTATTTTTACTGAGCGGACGAGGGAACATACAAGAACCTGTCAACCATAAAGCAGGAACAGCATTATTTGTTTACTTCATGGTCTGTACGATACACTAATCGAGTTTCTCTGTGGTTCGAACAAATGGCCAAAGATTTTCTATCGTGTTGTTGATGTTGCCAACATAATCACGCGAGGCCGCCGACATGATAGGTAAAATTTTACTCCCAGTGACCATCGTAAACACTATTGGTCGATTTTCGACCACAGGCAATACTAGTTATAAAATAAAAACAAGTCACATAATAAAAGTTACAATCCAGCTGTAAAGCTTACATAAGAAAATTATTATATATATGTTTTTTTTGATGGCTACTACGGGCTGCACGCATGCATGGAGGCATCAGACTGGCGTGTACTAAGTGGAGTTGTGAAAAGGTAGCCAGTACCTCAGTAGTGCCATCTGCTAGCCGCAATGACAACTAGGCTACTGTACAGTTTAAAGTATTGAGAAAACAATTATTGCAACAAGAAGCTATGTTTAACATGGCTGAGGCGTAATTTTGGCAATACAATATTAGTTGAGAGAATTAATGAGTGCCAAAGCTGTAATAAGTAAAACAATTAAACACTGGCTTTTGGAAAACAAAATTTTGGATCAAGTCGGAAGATATATTTAGGACACTGCACGAAGTACATCAAAGCCCGAGTAACGGCTTAATACCGTCAAAAAAGCTTCTATTACGGAATTGTAATTGTTCATTTAGAATAAGCTCGTCATTGCGAGAAAGATATTTAGATATTTGCAATTCCTCGAGGACGTCTAATCTGTGGCCTTTCTTTTCGGTGTGCAAAATGTTCAGTCCATGGATGGCTTTAGGTGCGTGACCTGTAATAAGAAGATGGCCAGCAAAAGACGAATTCTGGGGGCTAGTGCTATTCTTTCTCGAAACATGTTCTTTAAATCTAATTTTAATAGCACGTCCCGTTTGTCCTATGTAATAGATCTGTGTCATATATATATATATATATATATATATATATATATAACCCGCGGCTACGCTCGCGTGTTGGTTGATTATGATAAGCTATCTATCTTTCAATACAGTAGTGTGCTATGAAATACAATACCTTCTTTAGAAACAAACATTTTTAATCAATATTATCAGGAAAGTAAGTAGTGTAGATCAAATCACACGTAAAATGCACTCGTTTCGAAGAATCCAATCACGAAATTCAACAATAATCATTGTAATAATATCACAGATCGATCACTTGTTGTAATGCACGAAGCGTCAAATCGCTGGAAGAAAGACGACGTTCTTTTCGTGAATTTCTGTTAAGTAAATTTAGAGGGCCGGAATTTGAAGCTGAGTGTAGTACGATCTTGCTGCCGCCTACTTACATTTCGCGTAAAGATCACAATGACAAGGTAAGAGAAATTAGGGCTCGTAAGGAGGCATATAGGCATTCTTTTTTTCCTCGTTCAATTTGGGAGTGGAATAGGAAAGGAAATGCCTAGTAGTGGTACAGTGTACCCTCCGCCACGCACCTTACGGTGAATTGCGGAGTATGTATGTAGATGTAGATGTAGATAAATTACATAAATATATTTCCCCATAAAAATGGTACATATCACACACTTTTATACAATAATGTTACTTTTTCATCGTTTTTACGTTTCGTCTCTTAAAAAGGTTTTCGTTGTTAGTTTACAATAATTGATACAATTATAAGCCTCATTATACAAAGGGTCACACAAATTTCATTTTTCTTGCCTTCACTTTTGTAAGATCTGAGACGATCTCCTTTAAATCAATTGCCTGTTGTTTCTCGTTCAGTTCACAAAGTTGCGAACCCCACAAGTCTTTCTTGAGTCATTGTTGATCACAGAAATGTTTTTATGACTTTTAATTTCGAGAAGCTGTGGCTACAGACACAGAAATAGTAAGCAACACTGATAGTGCCGTAATTAAAGTAGGTACGAGTACAATGTCTGTAAGTCTATTTTTACAAATATGTCTCAGAACGTCCTGCGAGCCTGAGTTATTGGGTACTCTGCTAGCGATGGCTTGCAATTCATTGCATAAATCAGTAGCATCAATTATCTTTAGAGTCTTTGTGAGTTAGAGACTCTTCCAAATTAACAAATGTTCAAATGTCTGTAAATCTATCGGACCAAACTGCATGGTCATCAGTCCGCAGCTTACAAACTACTTAAACCTAGGTAAACTAACCTACGGATAAACACACACACACCCATGCCCCAGGGAGGACCAAATTAACACATTCTTCAAGAACAGCTTTGGGAGTTTTATTTTGTGCATCATGTATATTGTACAGACAGCCAAATACACCATGTAGGTTGTTAATCTGACGAAATATCTCGTCAAATCTACATCTACATCTACATAGGTACTCTGCAAATCACATTCAAGTGCCTGGCAGAGGGTTCATTAACCACTTTCATAACTTTTCTCTACAGTTCCATTCTCTAATACCGCGCGGGAAGAAAGAACACCTAAATCGTTCCGTTTTCGATCTGATTTCTCTTATTTTATTGGAATGGTCATGTCTCCCTAAGTAGGTGGGTGCTAGCAAAATATTTTCACATTCAGAAGTAAAAGTCGGTGATTGAAACTTCGCAAACAGATCACGCCGCAATGAATAACGTCTTTCTTTTAAAGATTTCCACCCCAATTCATGCAACATTTCCGTGACGCTTTCCCCCCCGTAACGTGATTAAACAAAACGAGCTGTCCTTCTCTGAATCTTCTCAATGTCTTCCGTCAGTCCCACCTAATGAGGGTCCCACAAGGGTCAACAGTACTCCAGGAGAGGACGCACAAGTGTCATGCAAACAGTCTCTTTGATGGAGCTGGTGCATCTTCGAAGCGTTCTGCCAATGAAACGTAACCTTTGGTTCGCCTTCCCCACAATATTTTCTGTGTGTTCTCTCCAGTAAAAGTTGTTCGTAATTGGAACTCCTAGGTATTTGCTAGAATCTACGACCTTTGGTTTGACTGATTTATCGCGTAATTGAAGTTCAGCTGATTTCTTTTAGTGGTCATGTGTATTACTTCACACTTTTCTTTATTTAGTGTCAATTGCCAACTTTCGCACCATGCAGAAATTTTGTCTAAATCGATTTGCAGTTGCTTTTGATCCTCTGTTAACTTCACTAACCGATAAACGACAGCATCATCCGCGAACAGTGTAAGGGAGCTACTCAGATTGTCTCCTAAATCATTTATAAACACGAGGAAGAGTAGGGGACCTATAACGCTTCCCTGTGGAATGCCAGATATCACTTCTGTTTTACTCGATGACTTACCGTCAATTACAACGAACTGTGTCCTTTCTGATAGGAAATCGTGAATCCAATCGCACAGTTGAGGAGATATTCCATAAGCACGCAATTTCATAAGAAGCCGCTTGTAGGGTACAGTGTCAAAAGCCTTCCTGAAATCCAGAAATATGGAATCGATATGAGATCCCTTGTCGATGGCACTGCTGTGCAAGCTGTGTTTCGCAAGAGTGATACTTTCTGAATCCGTGTTGACTATTGGTTAATAGGTCGTTCTCTTCGAGATTTTATTGTAGTATCGCCAGCTCTGATCACGGGATGGTTACTTGCAAACTGCTACTCGTCTATACATTAAACGCTTACTAGCAAAGTTCTGAAGAGTCAGAGAGAATGCATGTAACATTGGCTTGCGTCTCCTCCCTTCCCTGTTGCTCTGTCTTTGTGTAACTGGAAATCCATCGCTACTGGAACCGCAGCGCAACAGCAAAGTAAACCGTACCGCGAGCGCACGAGAGTCCGTTGCGAACGACAAATTTGCCGCCCCCCAAATTCCAGCGTCCTAGACAATTGCCTGGTTTGCCTACATGTACGGGCCGGCCCTGAGTGGCGGCTAATACGAGGTGCATTCAAGTTCTAAGGCCTCCGATTTTTTATTCTAATTAACTACTCACCCGAAATCGATGAAACTGGCGTTAGTTCTCGACGTAATAGCCCTGCAGACCTACACATTTTTCACAACGCTGACGCCATGATTCCATGGCAGCGGTGAAGGCTTCTTTAGGAGTCTGTTTTGACCACTGGAAAATCGCTGAGGCAATAACAGCACGGCTGGTGAATGTGCGGCCACGGAGAGTGTCTTTCATTGATGGAAAAAGCCAAAAGTCACTAGGAGCCAGGTCAGGTGAGTAGGGAGCATGAGGAATCGCTTCAAAGTTGTTATCTCGAAGAAACTGTTGCGTAACTGTAGCTCGATGTGCGGGTGCGTTGTCTCGGTGAAACAGTACACGCGCAGCCCTTCCCGGACGTTTTTGTTGCAGTGCAGGAAGAAATTTGTTCTTCAAAACATTTTCGTCGGATGCACCTGTTACCGTAGTGCCCTTTGGAACGCAATGGGTAAGGATTACGCCCTCGCTGTCCCAGAACATGGACACCATCATTTTTTCAGCACTGGCGGTTACCCGAAATTTTTTTGGTGGCGGTGAATCTGTGTGCTTCCATTGAGCTGACTGGCGCTTCGTTTCTGGATTGAAAATGTCATCCATGTCTCATCCATTGTCACAACCGACGAAAAGAAAGTCCCATTCATGCTGTCCTTGCGCGTCAACATTGTTTGGCAATGTGCCACACGGGCAGCCTTGTGGTCATCCGTCAGCATTCGTGGCACCCACCTCTATGACACTTTCCACATTTTCAGGTCGTCACGCAGGATTGTGTGCACAGAACCCACAGAAATGCCAACTCTGGAGGCGATCTGTTCAACAGTCATTCGGCGATCCCCCAAAACAATTCTCTCCACTTTCTCGATCGTGTCGTCAGATCGGCTTGTGCGAGCCCGAGGTTGTTTCGGTTTGTCACAAGATGTTCTGCCTTCATTAAACTGTCGCACCCACGAACGCACTTTCGACACATCCATAATTCCATCACCACACGTCTCCTTCAACTGTCGATGAATTTCAATTGGTGTCACACCACGCAAATTCAGAAGACGAATGTTTGCACGCTGTTCATGTAAGGAAAACGTCGCCATTTTAAGTATCTAAAACAGCTCTCATTCTAACCGCTGGCGGTAAAATTCCATCTGCGGTACGGTGCTGCCATCTCTGGGACGTATTGACATTGAACGCGGCCTCATTTTAAAACAATGCGCATGTTTCTATCTCTTTCCAGTCCAGAGAAAAAAATCGGAGGCGTTATAACTTGAATGCACCTCGTAATTTACATCCACTCTGACGTAAATCTCGAAAGTGTTCTAAAATACGAGGTATGTCCACAAAGTAAGTTCCGTTTGGTTACTATATAAAACAAACCTGTACAGATACAGAAAAAAATTATTCTACAAAAATCTACAACTGTTAAACTACTTTCGTACATAGCTTCCAAAAATTTTTAGGCACTTGTCATAGCGTAACATGTTTTTGTATTCTGTCTTCATAGGTTGCCGCCTGTATATTCATCCATGTGGTAACATGTTCTTTCAGCTCGTCATCATTGTTGAAGTGATGACCACGAAGGACAGATATTAGGTGTAAGAAGAGATGAAAGTCGCTAGGAGTGAGGTCCGGGCTGTAGGGAGGATGATCAAACACGTTCCAGTGAAATTCCCGTAAGACTTGTCACATTCACCGTGTGAGGCCGGGCATTATCGTGGACAAACACTTTTTAACTGTAATCCTCAGCGCTTGTTCTGTATTCTGCGGCGCAGTTTCTTAATGGTCTCGCAGTAACCACGTGCATTGATTTTTTGGCCTCGTGGAAAGAAATCAATTAGCAAAATGCCTTTTGTGACAAATAAATAATAAAAAAATAAAGTTCTTCATCGTGCATTTGATCACGTCCTTCATTCAACAGTCTGACACATCTGCTAACCATTGAATCACTCACAGCATTTTGTCCATAAACCTCGCAGATTTGCCGATGAATTTCCTTTGGTTTAACTTTCTTTGCATTTAGAAAACGAATCACAGATCTGATTTCACACGCGGCAGCATTTTCAATTACGACTGACATTATAAAGAAGCACTACAAAGCACACGTCGGCAGCATAGATCTGAAAATGGCGTATACGTCTTCTCCTTGAGTCAGAATAACTGCAGCGCATGCTCGGAACTGCGATCGCAGCGCTGCCACGGATAGAAACAGAAACGGTACTTTGTGGACGGCCCTCGTAAAAATGAAAGTGTTCCTTACATTACATAATACAGAGCAATAGTGGGTTTCGGCTAGTTACTGCCATATTATTGGTGAACTTCCGTTTCTTGCAGCGAAATATAAAAACCTAACACAGCTCCTTAGGGGTGAGAATAGCATAATTATTCTGTTCAAGTGCTGTGAAACTGCCTGACGACCCATGGTAGAAGGACATAAATATGTTACCCTCTGTAATACACCCATAGGAACCTTTTGGTGGAATATACATATCACGTATTTGTCGGAAAAAGGTATGCATCAAAATAAATCAATAAAAATCTACGTTAGAATTCAACAACATAATAAGCATAATTTAGAACTCAAGACGTCTGTGGAACCTCGACAGACACATAAGGCAACAGACGGTCATACATACAAACAATTTATCTATCGGCCACAACATTCGTCCGAAAACCTACGCAAAGTCTCATTCATCTAATCACGAGTACATTGGGGATTGTTTAGTTGCATGAGTATGAGTGTCTTTTTTATGTGTCTGTCGCGACTCAGCGAAAGTCTTTGCAGTGAGCTGAGGAATAAATCAGTGACACATACGAACATAAAGAAAAACTTATCCACTACAATGTATGTACTAATCGACGGGACGTTAAGCCTACAGTTTCAATTTTGCATTTATCACTTTCCTTAAACCTCGATATGTACGTACAAAATAGCTACTGCAGCTCGAGAACAGTAAGATTTTACAGAATAGAGTAGGGAACTATCAAAATGGGTCAGTAATTAATGGTTGTATTCAATGTACAGAGACGGTAGGTTCCGATCGTAACACTGTTTCGTCAAACGTTTTTGATACGTCGCGTTTTGCAGCTCTTAAATGTTGCAGGAAAGTCATTTTTTATATTACACCAAAGCTGCTTTTATTTTAAATGCTGACTAGTTTCGGGCTTTGCCCATTTTCTTCAGGCACATTTTATAGAGAATAAAGTTTGTCTTAGAGTAAGATACATGTATATGACAATATTAAATTGTATGTACAAGTCGTAATTACTTACATTCATGTATATTTTATTTGGATACTGCCTACTGCTGTTTGCTTTAATTACTTTCGTGTAGTTTATTAAGCTTTTGATCCAAAGATGTTTTTGGTAAGTTTTAAATAATCATTGCTTTATTTTGTTTGTGGCAATATCGCTGGTTATATGCAGCATGACAAACAGTTCCATTACAAATATTCGTACAATAAATTTTTAGTTTTCATTCCGAACTATTTTAAGTATTATAAATTGCTTGTGTGTATTATATTTTAATATAAGGACAATATTGCTGCTACTGTAATTTATCGCGTCTTGTTGCACATTTTGAAGTATATTACGGTAGGATGGATTGTACTTTATATGCTGGTCAAGGTTGAAACACGTCCACTGAATGTGTTGCCGTGTTCCATCTTGATTTATTCATTAACCTAAAGTGTTTCTGAAACATTAATGCTATCTATATGTGTGTTAATTATTTTATTCTTTTATTAATGATCAATGCCCCGTGTTTATATATGTTTGCCCCCATTTATACATGTTTCCACCCGTGTGATTGAACTTGTGTGTTCATGTGAATGTGTGCTCTTAATATTGACCAACTGCCACGCAATGGCTTACAGTCGCCTCCTGTCGCTCTAGGCCTCGTTTTGCTGTAGTTGAGAACGCACGGCTTCGTTTGTCGTCTGCGCTGGCGTCTGCTGGCTGGCCAGAGACAAGCTTACATGGCAAGGTGGCGAGGTGGCCATGTTTTTAGTGGACGGAAGAGGTGACAGGAGACCTATCTGGGAGCGGTTGAGAGGGAATTGTCTTGGCCAGGTAGCAAGGGTTGGTAAACATTAGTCTCAGAACGCACACTGCGTCGGTTTTAGCGCGCTCTATATCTGGTGTATGGCGGGGGTAGGTTTTTCCATGGCCTTAGAGCTACACTCTTCACTCTTAATTCTGGCTCCGACAAATGTGGAAGTACTGCGCCGAATCATGCTGAGGCGAATGTATGCTGTTAGGACTTTGATTTCTTCGTGATCAGGCAGTCTTGGTATTTGCATTTTCATTCCAGTGATGATTGTGTGTTCGGTTTGCTCAAGTTAGAATACACGTGTGTGGCCTTCAGCCTTAGTGTAAACTTAGTGTGTTTGAATTTCTTCGCTGTTTTTAACTGACTTTTCGCATTGTTACTGTATCCACGAGTATGCTAAAATACTACACAGATTTTCTGATTTGATTCCGTCTTTCCTGTCTTGTATGACCGATTGCACCACGTGCTTTCGTAACAGTCGCTACTTCGCCCTTCAGCCATGCTTTTGTTTACACTAGTTTTCTTCTATAAGAATTCTCGCGTGCGCTTTACTCGCTTATGCTAAACTAGCTGAATCCCCGCTGCTTCGCATGCGTAGGCTGGTTCATCTGCACCAGTTGTTTCTTTTTAATCCTGATGAAGAATCCATATCTTAAGCTTCGTAGCTATAGCTTGAAATTTGAGTTAACAGCACCATATTTTTGAAAATCAATTTTTCTGTCCTCTATTTTACCCCCTTATTGGTTGCATTTAAAAAATTCCGAAACACGTGTCTTTTAAATTCGAACCTCGAATCCAAATCCTAAAATTTGTAGTTCTAACTTCAAAATTGCCTAAATAGCAACATATTTTCGAAATACACCCCCTCTCCAATTTAACCCCATTGATCGTTGAATTTCCAAAAATACCGAAACACGTATTTATTAACGTCTAACCAACTATACAAATACCAATTTTTGCAGCTCTAGCTTCAAAATTGTATCAATAGCAACGTGTTTTCATACAGAATTTTTGATCCTCTATTTAACCCTCTTACTTGTTGAATTTCTAAAAATACTAAAATTCATGGATTTTTAATCCTGACCGAGATTCCATATCCGAAGTTTCGTAGTTGTAGCTTAAAATTTGAGTTAACAGCAACATATTTTTAAAAAATCCATTTTTTGCGTCACCTATTTTACCCTCTTATTTGTCGAATTTCAAAAAAAGCCGAAACACCTGTCTTTTAAATTCGAACCCTGAATTAAAATCCGAAATTTTGTAGTTCTAGCTTCAAAATTACCTAAATAGCTACGTATTTTCAAAAAAAGTTTCCTCCCCTATTTCACCCTCTTACGGACGGAATATCGAAAAATCGCTTCTTAAATGACGCCTACAGAGTAAGATCAAAACCCTCCATAATTTTCAAGTTTTCATCTTCAGTGGTTTGGGTTGGCGATGATGAGTCAGTCAGTCAGTTAATCGGGACACTTCCTTTTATATATAGAGATTTCTGTTTGTAAACGCTATGAAATTCGGCGCGGTCGCACACCACGTGGTACTTAAGAATATAAATTTGTGATCAAGACACCTGCCATCTCATCAAGACGCCGTCTAGCTTCGTTTCGCCGCTGCTTTCTTGTACTGTAATGTACCGCCTAGCTTTATGCGCGTGTCTGTGAATGAGTGAATGTGTTTTCGGCTGTCCATTGTGTCCCAAGTTACCTCCATATTCATAAAGGGCAGAAACAATTTTATTACGGGCAGTAATTTTATGATTTAAATCACTTTTATACAAGGTGTGTGCTTTATTTGGTCTCCCCACATTTATTTGCCTGTTATTTTACTGAATAGACTTCGATTTTAAAGTATCAAACCTCTGCTTTATGATTTCATGCTCCCTGTCCCTTGTTTAATTATCTATTCATTTATTTTTTAACGTGAATTTTGTGTGTTTTTTTAAACGTGTCTGTGAATGAATGAATGTGTTTTCAGCTGTCCATTGTGTCCCACGTTACCTCCATATTCATAAAGGGCAGAAACAATTTTATTACGGGGAGTAATTTTATGATTTAATTCACTTTTTTACAAGGTGTGTGCTTTATTTGGTCTCCCCACATTTATTTGCCTGTTATTTTACTGAATAGACTATGATTTTAAAGTATCAAACCTCTGCTTCATGATTTCATGCTCCCTGTCCCTTGTTTAGTTATCTATTCATTTATTTTTTAACGTTGATTTTGTGTGTGTGTTTTTTTAAACGTTGGCTGCTCTCTTAAGGAGTGAGCAGTTAGATAAATTTCCGTTGCGCATGTACAGTGGCCACTCATAAAATAATTTAGAGCAGCAGTGAGCGATTTTACTTACATTTGCAGATCTCATCTGCCCGAGATCTGGCTTATTTTAATAACACGCTACTTTCAAGGTGTTATGGAAATTTTCGATGAATTTTTTATTGCGCATTTCCGTTTGTTCATTTAACATTTGTTCTGGGTATTTAGTCATGTGAGTATAGATTTGTAATTCTTCTAACACGTCCATTAGTTCTCCTTTGCACTCGATATGTAGTCTAACATTTTGAGATTTTCTTCTATACTTCCAATCGACTGTGTCCTTTCTCTGAGGTGTGTGCCGAATGCTGAGACATTATTTTCGTTCGTAATTATGTGTTCTCTAAATCTAATTTTGAAAGGTGTGCCTGTCTGTCCAATATAGGCCTTGTCACATTTACTGCATTCGATTTTGTAAACTCCCAATGCGTAACAAGACAAGATAAATTATAGTAGGACAGCAATATTGTCCTCATATTACAATATTATTCACACAAGCAATTTATAACACTTAAAATAGTTCGTAATGAAAACTAAAAATTTATTGTACGAATATTTGTAATGGAACTATTTATGTCACGCTGCATATAACCAACGATATTGCCACAAACGAAATAAAGCAAAGAGTATTTAAAACGTAACAAAAACATATTTGGATCAAAAGATTAGTAAATTACACCAAAGTAATAAAAAGTGTGACCAACGCAGTATCCAAATAAAATATATTTATGAATGTAAGTAATTACGACTTGAACATAAAATGTAACATTTCCATATTCATATCTCTTCCTCTAAAACAATCTTTGTTCTCTACAATAGGTGGCTTAAGACAATGGGCAAAGCTCGAAACTTGTCAGCATTTAAAATGATAACAGCTTTGGTGCAATATAAAAATGCCTTGCCTACAACTGTTTCGTCAGGTAGGCAAGGAGTGTTCATTTCTACAGGTATCTCGTCGTGGGGTGCAAAGTCGGTTTACGTAACAGTCGGAGTGAGACAGCAGTTAGATAAAACGTAAACAAGTCTCTTGTGGTCTTAGTAAAATGATATAATGCAGCAGATAACGTATCGTCTGCTTGTAAATACCGGTAACTCCAAAAAACATAGATAGCAAATACAGGACTAGAAATTCCGGTCTTTCGGAAAACAGTTAACGTAACCTTTTCCTCGTCAGTTGCGGCTCTTGTTTGTTTAAACAGCGAGAAAACTGGTTGCGATATACCACAAGAATACAACTTACAGCACGGAGAATTGCAGTGGAAATACAGGAATTCTAGGTTCATGTAGCAAAACGTTTACTTTATTTATTATGTGGAACACATTCTATATACAGCTTTCGACAATAAAGTTCGGTGAATAGTACTGTAACATTAATGTAGATGAACTATGAATTGCAGTTACACTACTGCAAGACAAAGGTCGCCCACACACAGCCAATATCCTCAATCAGTTCCTGGGGAAAAAGGGGGTCGTGAAACTTGACAATCCACCATATACGCCGTATCTCAATTCTCCAGACTTCTTCGTATTCCCTCGCATCATACTCGCTTTGAAAGGAAAGAGATTTGACGATATTCCTCACATTCAACGAAACGTGACGAGCCTTTTGAACACCATCCCAAAAGAGGACTTCATGCAAGGTTTTCAGGACATGTATCGCAGAACTCAGCGATACACAGTTATGGAAAGTGACAATTTCGAAGGACAGTAAGGTAACTGCAGATCATAATTACAGCACTATGCACCTAGCTTTTGCCGGAAGTTGTATATACATGATGAGGCACATAAAACTGTTTTTTCAGAATATTTGGAAAAATACACATGGTATTAAAAAAAGTTATAAAGTAGTTGTTAATCTCGAAGAGGACTATCATCATCATATAAATACACTAACACGAGACTGAGGGTACAGGATTTAATATTAATCATACAAGAAGGCCAATGAAACGTACATAATTCGAAAGGTGTTGTTCCAAATACAAAAATGATGTGTGCACGTATCCGTTAAGAGTGGTAAAAGGGAAAAGAAATTTTAGGATGATACTCCAGTTCTCCATACGTTTTGCTACTATATTATAACGCGTTGTAAGTGGCATATTGTTAGAGGTAAAATGAGCTCCGTCAGTTAGTCTTGGCGTTCCAATTTTAAGGTCCTGGGTTCGTTTCCTACTACTGCCATTTTTTAAAATTCTTCGTAATGTTCAATTCTTAACTTTTAAATATAGTTTTTAAATATAACTAAACAATTCGGTTTATGAACGCAGTATTAATATATTCAGATTCATTACAATAATTTCAATTGATATATTTAAAGATCAATTGTTTTCAATAATACATTACAAATGTCTTAGTTGATTTTCCTAACAAGGAGTTTCTAATAGTGAAGTGAGTGTTGGAAACATCGCAAGTACAAATTTAGATGAAGACTTAACCCTCGTGCAGGCCTGCTGGGGTATTGAATACCCCATAGACCGTAGGCGAATTGTATTGTTCTTCTTATGAGAAAGTTGAATACAAAGGATGGATTAGTTAATGGAACCAGAATGCGTATCAAATGATTATATAATAATTCTATTGATTGCCAAGTGTAATTGTAATCACAGAAAATAAGCGAATTTTGATTCCCATGTTCGTATGACTTAATCGAGCACTATTTTACCTTTCCAGGTCCAAAAAACACACTTCCCAAATATTCTTGCATTTGCAATTACTATTGATAAGTCTATTAAGAAAACCAGTTTTAACACATGGCCAGTTATATGTTGCAGCAAGAAGAGTTCAATCTTTTGATGGTTTGAAATTTTATATTTATGAACAGAGAGATCAAGTACATTTAGCGAATGATGAAAGGATTTTTACGAAAAATGTTGTTTTTACTGAAGTTTTGTAATGCTAAATTCTGAAATAAAGCAGTTAATTCCCTCATTTGTGTCATTCATTCTATCATGTTTTCTCTTTGCCCTTTCTTTCACCCGTCCTCATAGCATTCACATAAAACCTATAAATTTGCAGTGCTCAATAAATTCAAATTACATTAAAATTTCTTTCATTTTCATGACTTTGCAAACACAGCTGGTCGAATTTGAACCACAGGCAATACTAGTTAAATAATAAATAAAGCTCAACCCCTGCACCACCATCAGGGGTGGGAGCGGGGTAACTCGGAAATCATAAATAGGAACCCTATTTTTTATTGCAGATTTGGATGTTCCCTGTTAAAAGTCAGTTTCGTGTGAAACAATTTTTTCGTTTCACGCTATAATCGGTAAAAATAAAAACGAGATACAAATTGTTGAAAAAGGGTCATATCTGAAATAAATACGCATTTGACACTTTCTCCAGGTTGAAGACTTCAAGCTTCAGTAAACGGTTGGACGATACTTGGAAAAGTCGCTGTAGAAGGAACTTCCTATCAGAAAACATTAATATACCTTTGAAGACCTTCTTCTAGATTTCTGAGAGTCTCAATGTAGGAGGAAATGGTATCTACTCTCTCTCTGCTACCGTTAAAATCGTGGAACAATTGTGTAGAGATGTGAACAGAGATGTGAACAGTCCGAAGTACAATGAACTGTCTGTGATTAATTTTACATAATTTGGAATTACATACTGATATATATTATCATTTATTTGTGATTTAAAAATGTTATTTATTGTCAAACAACAATAAACATCAATATTGTGATTCAGTTAATGTTTACAAAATAAAAATATAATATACATATAATATTTTAGAAAATAAAGATTCCTTGGCATATTATCATGTGTGTAACATGGAAGTTAGAGGCCCAACAGTTGCCTTATTTATTCAAGATAGAAGGTCAAAATAAAGTGGCCTGATCTGCATCATTTTAAACATATATCCAAAACAAAAATAAATACCACATTTGAAAATAAAGTTAAATCGTCAAAATTAATTATTGAAAAATGTTGCTTCGAAAATTGGGGAAATCAGTCCCTTGTGCTGCTAACTTGTTCGTTAAGCAGTTGATCCTTTAAGGAGTATCTATGCACAAAAATTTCTGAATCCTCCAAAATGTCTAAACATATACTTTTATTCTCATAATGAAGAATATGGAAGTTGTATTCAATATTAAGTTGTTGATGATTTTGACGCAAATGGGCACTTAGTGTCCTACCATTACTGGGCTAGCTATGTTCTCTGTATCTTAATTCCCTTCCTGTTAGCCCAATATAGAAATTGTCACAAGTCCCACATTCATTCTTGTGTACCCCACCATAACAAAATTTGTTAACAGGTTTTACAACACTGTTGTTGTTGTGGTCTCCAGTCCGGAAACTCGTTTGATGCAGCTCTCCACAATACCCTATCCTGAGCAAGCCTCTTCATCTCCTCATAAGAACGGCAACATACATCTGTCTTAATCTGCTTACTGTATCCATCTCTTAGTCTTCCTCTGCGGTTTTTCCCCTACACAATTCCCTCCAACGCTAAATTCACAATTCCATGATGTCTAAGTATGTGTCCTACCAATCGATCCCTTCTTTTAGTCGAGGTATGCCAGAAATTCCTTTCCTCCCCAATTCTGTTCAGTACCTCCTCATTAGTTACGCGATCCACCCACCTAATCTTCAGCATTATTCTGTAGCACCAGATTTCAAAAGCCTCTATCCATTTCCGTGTCGAACTGTTTAACGTCCATGTTTCACTCCCACACAAGGGAACACTCCACACAAATGCCTTCAGAAAGGACGTCGTTAGGCTTAAATCAATATTCGATGTTAACAAATTTCTCTTTTTAAAGAACGCTTTTCTACCCATTGCCATTCTGCATTTTATATCCTTGTAGTGCGACCATCACTTGTTATTTTATTGTCGAAGTAACAAAACTCATCTACCTCCTTTCTTGTTTTCTTACCTAATCTAATTCCTTCAGCATCACCTGATTTTCTTAGACTGCACTCCATTACCCTAGTTTTGCTCTTGTTAATCTTCATCTTATATGCATCTTTCAGCACACTGTCCATTCCGTTAAATTGTTCTTCCAGGTCCTTTGCTGTATCTGACAGAATTGCTATGTCGTCGGCAAAACGCAATGTTTTTAATTCTTCCTCCTCAACTTTAATTCCTTCTCCAAATTTTTCCTTGCTTTCCTTTATAGGTTGCTCAATGTACAAATTGAATAACATTGGAGAAAGGCTGCAACCCTGTCTTACTCCCTTTCCAACCACTGCATCCCTTTCATGCCCTTCAACTCTGACAACCGCTGTCTGGTTTTTGTACAAGTTGTAAATAACCTTACGTTCCCTATATTTTACTCCTGCTTGCTTCAGAACCTGAAAGAGTTTATACCAATCAACATTGTCAAAAGCCTTCTCCAAATCTACAAAAGTTAAAAATGTAGGTTTGCCTTTCCTTAATCTATTTTCTAGGATAACCCGTGAACTGAGTATTGCCTCCCATGTTCCTACGTTTCTCCTGAACCCAAACCGATTTTCCTTGTGGTCGGCTTCTATCACCTTTTCCATCCTTCTGTAAATAATTCGTGTTAATATTTTGCAGCCGGCCGCGGTGGCCGAGGGGACTGAGGCGCTTCAGTCACGGTCTGCACGGCCACTACGGTCGGGGGTTCGAATACCCCTTCGGGCATGGATATTTGTGCCGTCCTTAGGATAAGCTAGTTGTTAGGTAGTTTGTAAGTTTAGGGACTGATAACCCCGTAGTTAAGTCCCATAAGCTTAACAAACATTTTATTATATTATTATTTTAATATTTTGCAACCATGACTTATTAAACTCATAGTTTTGTAGTTTTGACACCTGTCTGCGCCTGCTTTCTTTGGAATGGGGATTATAACATTTTTCTTAAAATCTGAGGGTACTTCGCCTGTCTCATACATCTTACACACCAGGTGAAACAGTTTTGTCATGGCTGGTTCTCCCAGAGACTTCGGTAGCTCTGAGGGAATGTCATCTTCTCCAGGGGCGTTGTTTCCACTTAGGTCTTTCAGTGCTCTGTCAAATTCATCTCTCAGCATAGTATCTCCTATTTCATCCTCATCTACTTCTTCTCCCCTTCCTACAATATTGCCTCACTATTTCAACACTATGGCAGATGAATTTTCCAAAATGATTGCACGTGTTAAATCCCATTATTACATTATGTTTTCTAAATTCATTACTAATTTTTAATGACAACTGGCCTGAGTAAGTCATAGCAGCGTATTGAACATCACGTATTTAATTTTTTATTTTGCTGTTTCCAAGACATTGTGAAAGTAAAAACCCATTTTCTTAAATCACATTCCTTGAAACCATTGGCTATTCCTATATGTATTATAGTACGTATTTCCCAATCAGTAGACTTCTGATAAAGAGCAAATTTTTTTAACCTGTGAAACATAGAGCGGAAAAATGCTTTCTTTTGGGATGGGGGATAATTAGAATCGGCAGCAATAATGATGTCTGTTGTAGTCGGTTTACGGAAGATATGTTTTAATTTTTGGTCTTTTATACTTACTTGTAAGTCCAAAAACTTAAGAGAGCCTTCAACTTCATATTCCAAGGTGAACTTTATGGTGAAAATTGTTAAAAATATTTTGTAGTTTGTCAGCCTCCTCATTATTTAGATTGAAGACGATGAAGATATCATCAACGTAACTCTTGTAAAGTACAATTTTATTGATAAACTCATTTTGCATGGCAGAAAGATGATGGGCTAAGCCCGAAACATGTTGTGTTTTTACAATAAATAATCATCTAAGTATTCTTCAAGCAACCTAGAAGCAATTTTAGAATAATTTAAATAAATTTTAATCATGGCGGTTGCATACCTCTACCAAGACTTTCAGTCTAAAATAAGCGATTTCTATGGGAAAACCTAATGAGGCCAGCGGCAATTGATCGTGAGATTCTGAAGTGCACGGAAATATTATGAGATGGTGTAGTGCATTTCCTGACGAATGAAGAAAAGTGGCCCTCACACGTTCAGCTACAGCACAAAGATATAATTTTTTAAATAGAACAATAGTTTTTTCTATCGTGCATTGGAATCGTTGAAACCAGCTGCGTCCAAATCAATTTAAACTACATTCCTATCACGTTTAGTTTGGGAGCTAGAACCCTTCAAAGTTTCAGGGGCAGATACCACAAACGCTGCGCATAATGCAATGCGCCTTCTAAATGTGGTGCGGCAGAGTTGTAACGTCGCCGGTGTCACGGAGCGAGAAGCTTCCTCGATACGCTGTTAGACTGCCGACTGTCCCCGCACACGGCCGTATACCCGACAGTTGGAGCCACACAAACAACCGGGGCTCAATATACCACAGTTACTGACATCGGATGACGATGGAATACACGAACGAGTACCTTGACATGTTGCTGATGCTCAGCGAGTGCCGACACGATGCAAATGAAGCAGCAACCGCGTATGCCATGAGATATCCTAGGCAAAGAGCCCCGGCAGCCATTACGTTCTTACGTGCCGAACAACGACTTCGGGAAACAGGTACGACCAAGGTATTTAGGGATCCATTTTTATGTTGCGAAGTACCCCTCCCCCATGCACCATATGAAACTTAAAAAAGACGGTGTTGTTCCTCTTGTTTTGAAGGTCAAGGGTGCTACATTTCGTGACGATTGGAATGAAACTGCAGATTTCGTGATTCTGTAGGAGAAGTATGCTCTGCCATGCATCTATCACAAAATACTTTCTTAGCTGACGTTTTCTACCTGTAAATTACATTCCTTCCAAATTTCTGCTTCATAGGTAAAGTAGTTATCGAGATTTCGTGTTTAGTCAGTGAGTATCCTTTCGCTTTTATGTAGAGAGAGATTAAGAAAAGATTAATTTTGGATGCAAGAGAATTAAGGGAGACTTGCAGGCAAAAATAAATAGTAACATGCAAATCTGTAATGCTAACTTTATTTGATACAAGGTCATACCTAATATGACTGTTGTGAGCAGTAGACTCATTTTCGTTTTATCATTTGTGGTTGGGGGATCACTTACGAAACGCTTTATAAACGTCCAAAATTACATGCAAACTTGGTTTCAGGTCCCTAACTACTCCCATTTTCCAGTAATTGACGCATAAATCTGGGTATTCTCATGCAGAGGCCTCTCATTATTTATGACGTTATAGCTCCTGAGCTATGTGTCGTGCTCTTTTGTCTTTGGGTCAGGAAGCTTCGTGGGCGTATGGTGAACAGTTCACCAAAGTTTCATTGCAATAGAATGAATACTTTACGAACTCATAGAGGACACACAAACATTCATTTATATACAGGGTGTTTCACTAAGTGTGTTTGTCCCTGTAACTTATAAAATAATAGGTGACGGGAAATTTCAATGCTGTAGGTCAACACAAGAAATGTTACACTTTCTGCGGAGCTATGAACATAGTTTATTGTTATCATTTCCAAAGAGTTACAGCACAAAGATAGATTTTCCTATCGTGCATTGGAATCGTTGAAACCAGCTGCGTCCAAATCAATTTAAACTACATTCCTATCACTGTTAGTTTGGGAGCTACAACCCTTCAAAGTTTCAGGGGCAGATACCACACACTGTACATAATACATGGCTGTGTGGTGGGTAATGGATGTTATGGCGATGGGAAGTTGATTTACATGGGACGTTCAAATGTGTGTCCATGTTCCTCAATGCATAATGCAAAACGCCGTCGAAAGGAAATGCGGGCGAGATGTAACATCGGCGGTGTGACAGAGCGACATGCGTCCTCGATGCGCCGTTTTAGATCATCTGGGGATGTGGGCTCAGTGACATAAACACGATCCTTTAGATATCCCCACAAAAAGAAATCTACTGGTGTTAAATCGGGCGACCTTGCGGGCCATGAATGAGGACCATGGCGCCCCAACCATCTTCCTGCAAACCTGCTGTTTAGTTCTTCCACAACAGCACGCACAGAATGAGCTGGGTGACCATCTTGCTGCATCCACATATGGACTCTCATGTGTAGACACACATGTTCAAGGAGACCACCCAAACTGTCGGCTACAAAGGCGCGATATACCTCACCTGTCAGTGTACCTGGGAAATAGTGTGGACCGATGATTTCATCCCCAAGGATTCCACACCACACGTTAATAGACCACCTACGTTGATGGTCGACAGGTCGTACCCACCGAGGATTGACTGCGGCCCAGTAGTGCAAGTTATGGCGATTCACTGCACCATAATTTGTGAACGTGGACTCATCAGAGAACATAACACTTTGTAAAGACTCCAGCTTGAAATTACGCATGGCCCACTCACAGAAAGTCACTCTTGCGCGGAAATCGTTCCCATGCAGCTCCTGGGTCAATGACAGCGTTACGGGTGAAACCTGTGGCTGTGTACTATACGCCACACAGATGTGAGACCAGCAACGGCTGCAACGGCTCGTAAGCTGACATGAGGATCGTGGTGTAGTGCAGCTAAAGCAAACACATCCGACTCCTCATTTCTTGCAGGTCTTCGTCTGTTACTGCGGCGCATTACCAAGCTGCCTGTTTCCCGAAGTCGTTGCTTGGCACGTAAGAACGTAATGGCTGCCGAGGCTCTTCGCCTAGGATATCTCATGGAATAAGCCGTGGCTGCTTCGGTGGAATCGTGTCGGCACTCGCCGAGCATCAGCAACATGTCAACGTACTCGTTGTTCGTGTATGCCATCGTCATCCGATGTCAGTATATTGAGCCCCGGTTGTTTGTGTGGCTCCAACTGTCGGGTATACGGCCGTGTGCGGCGACAGTCGGCAGTCTAACAGCGCATCAAGGAAGCTTCTCGCTCCGTGACACCGGCGACGTTACAACTCGGCCGCACCACATTTAGAAGGCGCATTGCATTGTGCGCAGCGTTTGTGGTATCTGCCCCTGAAACTTTGAAGGTTTGTAGCTCCCAAACTAACAGTGATAGGAATGTAGTTTAAATTGATTTGGTCGCAGCTGGTATCAACGAATCCAATGCACGATAGAAAAAACTATTGTTCCATTTAAAAAATTATATCTTTGTGTTGTAACTCTTTGGAAAATGATACAATAAACTATTTTCATAGCTCCGCAGAAAGTGTAACATTTCTTGTGTTGACCTACCGCATTAAAATTTCCCGTCACCTATTATTTTATAAGTTACAGAGGCAAACACACTCAGTGAAACACCCTGTATATATCGAAACAGCAATTACTGACCCTAGCACAGATGCAGGCGACACATTACCAAATATTTTGAGCAGAAGGTTGGTACGCTCAGGAGTCGGCAGCGGCAGGCGATGACTGCAGATCACAGTCGAAATAAAACGCGACCGTTTTCTCACTTCGTTCTGTGAAGCAGAAACGATATTTAAACTAACAGCCTCTGTAGTGTCGATGCTGCTACACAGACAGTAGCTACACAATTTTATACCGCGAGCAGACAAGTCGATCGTAGTGTACTTGTGAAACACTGTTCACGAGTGCAAATCACCAAGTCCAACTTGCGAAAAAAAAATTTAAAATATGCACCATCCGCAAAGTGCGAATGCTGATAATGAGACTTGCAAAATATCTAAGTCAATTGTGGCCGCTGGAAGCGAACTCACAGGACAAGAATCAAAGTTCAGACAACAGCATAAGTTAACCGCGAAATCAAGAGTCCTCGACACGAGACCAAAGTCGATCCACACACTGCTCAGACCTACAAACAAATCCCCAAAAAATCTCCCTCCACACTGGAGTTCCTGGTCGCGACATACGATCCCGCCTACGCGCCCAAAGTGCAAAGTGCAAAGCACCATCGGCGCGAATCGAGGTCATGTTTAGTTAGCAGTATCTTTGAAAGAATACACACCAAGTTTGAGCCATATTGGTCTATTTCTTTCTGTTTGCAATTCGTGTGAGCCAGCCGCAGTGGCCGAGGAGACTAAGGCGCTCCAGTCACGGTCTGCACGGCCACTACGGTCGGGGGTTCGAATCCCCCCTTGGGCATGGATATTTGTGCCGTCCTAGTTCGTAAGTAGTTCATAAGTAGTAAGTTTAGGGACTGATGACCGCGTAGTTAAGTCCCATAGACTATACAAACATTTGAACATTTTTGAATTCGTGTGAATCAAGAAAGTCGAGTGATTGTCAAAGAATGAAAAATAAATAAATAAATAAAATAAAATAAAAAATTCGTGAGGTGATTAAAGGCAAAACACAAAAGGAGATTAAAGAGACGCTTGATAAACATTACGGTGACTCTGCACCTTCTATTAGAACAGTTTATAAGTGGTTTCCAAATTTTCGGAGTGTCCAAATGGGCACAAGTGACGCTGAACGTTCTAGACGCACTGTGGACGTTACGACTATAGAAATCATTGTTAAAATCCATGATTTGTTGACGGATGATAGAAGAGTTAAGGTGCGTGTGATTGATAGTGCTGAGGTCATCTCGAATGAACGGGTACATAATATTTTACATAAGCATTTGGACAGAAAGCTATCCACAAGATGAGTGCCGCGATTACTCACTCTTGACCAAAAACGGAATTGTGTGAAGTGTTGCAAGGAAGGTTTGCAGCTGTTCAGGAAGAATCCGCAGGACTTGAAGCGTCGTTTTGTCACTTTGGATGAAACATGGATACATTACTATACTCCTGCGACCAAAAAACAATCTAAACATACCAAGGGAGAACCTGCATCAATAAAGGCAAAGATCGGTTATTCGGCCAGAAAGATTACGGCGACGGTCTTTTGCGATACGCAAGGGATAATCCTCATCGACTATCTGCAACAGGGTAAAGCTATTACAGGTGCATATTATTCATCGTTATTGGACCGTTTAAAAACCGACCTGCATGAAAAACGCCTGCCATTGCCTACAAAAAAAGTCCTTTTCCATCACTACAATGCACGAGCACAAACATCAGCAGATGTGGTCGTGAAATCATTCGAAATACGATTACAACTCGTTTCACATTCCCCCTATTCTTTAGACTTGACTCTCTCTGACTACTATTTGCTCCCCAATTTGAATACATGGCTGGTGGGACGAAGATTTCATTCAAACGAGGAGTTGATTGGAGAAACTAATAGCTAATTTGCAGGCTTGGACGATTTATATTATTCTGAAGGGATCCACAAGTTAGAACAGCGTTGGGCAAAGTGTGTAAGTCTAAAAGGAGTCTATGCCGAAAAGTAGAAATCATTTTCCTCAAACACGTTAGTAGTTTTTATTTTGCGTGGACTTTTCAAACAACCATCGTACACCTTTGTTTCATCATGGTTCTGGAGAGTCACGCTTGTGGTAACCTTTCATATACTGCGACAGTTACGCGCTACGGTATAAAGAATGACAAAAGCTTCAGTCGCTCTTTAGCTTCTGTGCCAGGCGAATTAGTCAACAATATAAAAAAAGAAATGTTCAAATGTTTGTTAAGCATATGGGACTTAACTACGGGGTCATTAGTCCCTAAACTTACCAACTTATGAACTACCTTATACTAAAGACGGCACAAATATCCATGCCCGAGGGGGGATTCGAACCCTCGACCGTAGTGGCCGTGCAGACCGTGACTGAAGCGCCTCAGTCTCCTCGGCCACCGCGGCCGGTCAACAATATAATGCCGTGTGACATGAGGCGAGCCGTAGCTTAGCAACAGTGCGATTCCTAATTCGTTTCGAAATCGTCGTGTCGACATCTCGCTGTGCATTGAGTGTTCAGAAAAGCTACTTTCAAGAAATTTTTTGGAAGTTTTTTCTTTACTGAGAATCTTCTTACCGCATAGGAAGAGAATCAACAGCAAGCCATGAGTGGAGGCTTTGAGGAAGCGTGAGTAGTCAGTCAAAACTTAGTCTCGGTCATTACTTGCCACACTAACATCGTTTCAAGCTTACTTCCAGAGTCATCTTGAGTGTTAGATACCACTCGTCTGCTTTGACCAATTACGTCATTTCATAAGTTATAGATGTGTAAGTATTTGTTTATTACTAGTTGCTGATTATATTCTAAATGTCTCAGAGATAATATTTATTAAAATGCATTTATTTAGTTACGCGGTTCGTGTTGACCAATTATGTTAATATTTATAATAATGTATTTATCTGTTTATCGTTTCGATTATGTGTAGCCGGCCGCGGTGGCCGAGGAGACTGAGGCGCTTCAGTCACGGTCTGCACGGCCACTACGGTTGGGGGTTCGAATCCCCCCTCGGGCATGGATATTTGTGCCGTCTTTAGTATAAGGTAGTTCATAAGTAGTTTGTAAGTTTAGGGACTGATAACCCCGTAGTTAAGTCCCATAAGCTTAACAAACATTTGAACATTTTTTTTGATTATGTGTAACTAAATATTGTGTCAGGGGTAATATTTATTAGAATGCATTTATTTATTTACATACGCCTTTTGTGTTGAACAGTTACTACAGTGATAGAAAATACTTTAAAGTATTTAAAAATGACCCGTGTTATATTTATAAGAATGCAAGTATTTAATTAAGCGTTTCGTGTTTGTATATGAAAATGCTGTTGTGAACATTTTTATTGGCGGATTGAAATATCATTATGTTTGCATCGCGTGTTCTTAAGATAATTTTAAAGATTTATGCTTCGTTGACGTATTGATACGTGTGAGTATTGTTATTTTTACTTCAGAATAATGTATAATCGGACCTTATTTATAATTTTTATGATTAAATTCAGTTATTAGTTTGTCGTATTTTTGATATGGTTATCAGGTTTCATATAGTGGATTTCATTTCATGTGTATTAAAGGTCAATTTTACTGATCGTTACGAGGTTCGCAGTTTTTTTTTTTTTTTTTAGGATCAATTTCTGGTATCGTGGGTTTCATTTCTGGTATACTACAGCTGAGTTTTTCGTTCGATACCATGTCTTTTTTTGTTGTGTGGAATTTCTGCTATCGTGGCTTTTATTTGAGGTATATTATAGTTCAGATTTACTGATCGACACTAGTTTACCTATGCCTTTTTTACTAAATGCTTGGAATTCTGGTATCATGGTTTTCATTTGAGTTTTACTACAGCTCAGTTTTACTTATCGATAAAAGTTTTCATATACATTTTTTCTATGGTCGCATTTCTGGTATCGTGACTTTCATTTTAGTTATGCTACAGCTCAATTTCGTCAAGCCTGTGTTGTTGTAGGGTCTAATTTCTGCTATCATGGCTTTCAAATGTTTGTATAGTATATGGGACTTAACTACAGGGTCATCAGTCCCTAAACTTACAAACTACTTATGAACTACTTACGAACTAGGACGGCACAAATATTCATGCCCGAGGGGGGATTCGAACCCCCGACCGTAGTGGCCGTGCTGACCGTGACTGAAGCGCCTCAGTCACCTCGGCCACCGCGGCCGGCCAGCGAGGTGCCTTAGACCGCTCGGCTACTCCACCGCGGCTTAGTTTTTATCAAAGAAACCAATCGCATCTATTGATTGTAGTTTCTGTGCAAGCTATGAGATTAGTATTAGAGAACTTGTCAGATGGGTTTGGTATTTTGATGTACCAATCTTTGTCTTTTACATATTATACAGGTGTATAGCCCCCCCCCCCCTTTCCCCCATGAACCACAGACATTGCCGAGGTGGGGGGCTTGCGTGCCTCAACGATGCAGATAGCCGTACCGTAGGTGCAACCACAGCGGAGGGATATCTGTGGAGAGGCCAGACAAACGTGTGGTTCCTGAAGAGGGGCAGCAGCCTTTTCAGTAGTTATAGGGGAACAGTCTGGATGATTGACTGAGCTGGCCTTGTAACATCAGCTAATGTGGCTTTGCCACACAGTTACTGCGAACGGCTGAAAGCAAGGGGAAACTACAGCCGTTACTTTTCCCGAGGACATGCAGCTCTACTGTATGAACATATGATGATGGCATTCTCTCGGGTAAAATATTCCGGAGGTAAAATAGTCCCCCATTCGGATCTCCGGGCGGGTACTACTCAGGAGGATGTTGTCATCAGGAAAGACAATACTGGCATTCTACAGATCGGAGCGTGGAATGTTAGATCGCTTAATCGGGTAGGAAAATTAGAAAATTTAAAAAGGGAAATGGATAGGTTGGAGTTAGATACAGTGGGGATTAGTGAAGTTCGGTGGCAGGATGAACAGAATTTCTGGTCAGGTAAGTACAGGATTATAAGTACAAAATCAGTTGGGGGTATCACAGGAGTAGGACTGATAATGAATAAGAAAATAGGAATGTGGGTAAACTACTATGAGCAGCACAGTGATCGCATTATCATTGTCAAGATAGATACGAAGCCAACACCGACAACAGTAGAACAGGTTTATATGCCAACTAGCTCTGCCGATGATGAGGTGATAGAAGAAATATATGAGGAGCTAAAGGAAATTATTCATACAGTTAAGGGAGAGGAAAACTTAATTGTGATGGGAGACTGGAATTCGGTAGTAGGAAAAGGAAGAGAAGGAAAAATAGTAGGTGAATATGGACTGGGCAAAAGGAATGAAAGAGGAAGCAGCCTGGTAGAATTTTGCACGGAACATGATTTAATCGTAACAAACACGTGGTTTAAGAATCACAAAAGAAGGTTGTATACTTGGAAGAGACTAGAAGACACCGGAAGGTATCAGATAGATGTTATAATGGTAAAACATAGATTCCGGAACCAAGTTATAAAATGTAAGACATACCCAGGGGCAGATATAGACTCTGACCATAACTTGTTAGTCATGAACTGTAGGCTGAAACTGAAAAAAACTGAAGAAAGGTAGGAAAATAAGGAGATGGGACCTAGATAAATTGAAGGAACGTGAAGTTCTGGAGAATTTCAGAGGGAGATTTAGGCAACAATTGACAGAAACAGGGGGAAATAAAACAGTAGAAGAGGAATGGGTAGCATTGAGAGATGAAATAGTGAAGGCAGTAGAGGACAAAATAGGTAGAAAGGCAAGACCTACAAAAAAATCCTTGGATATCACAGGAAATACTAAATTTAATTGATGAAAGGAGAAAATATAAAAATGCAGTAAATGAAACAGGCAAAATGGACTACAGACGACTAAGAAATGAGATTGACAGGAAGTGCAAAATGGCTAAGCAGGAGTGGCTAGAAGCCAAATGCAAATCTGTAGAAGACTGTATAAGAAGGGGAAAAGTAGATACCGCCTACAGGAAAATAAAAGAGACATTTGGGGACAAGAAAAGCAACTCTGCGAATATCAAGAACTCAGATGGGAAACCAGTTCTCAGCAAAGAAGGGAAAGCTGAAAGGTGGAAAGAGTACATAGAGCAGCTCTACAAAGGAAATGAACTTAGAGACGATGCTGTAGGAATGGAAGAGGAAGTAGATCAAGATGAAATAGGAGATACTATACTGAGAGATGAATTTGACAGAGCCCTGAAAGACCTAGGTCAGAACAAGGCCCCAGGAGTAGATGACATGCCCTCAGAACTACTAAAGTCTCTGGGAGAGCCAGCCATGACAAAACTGTCCATGACCGGACACTCTATGGAGTACGATAAAACGGTAAATTTGACAACAGCAACATCTTATTGGGACTCCATTATCAAAGAATCCGTGGAAATACGTGTCGCGGAATATTTGATGAATCGGAATAGTGGCTACAATCTTGACAAAGCATGGAATCCCGTCATTACTAAAATTTTCTCAGATCGAAGACGACGGAGAGCGCCGACGTCGGCTGTGAGCGGCAGTGGCAGTGCAGAGGACAGCTGAACTCCGCGGCTCCACCAGCGAGGGCAGTGTGGCCTGTCTGTTTATGTTTTGACGCATGCGCTGTAACCGCCAAGTTTTCTATATATAGTGGAACGCTGGACGCACTCTTCAGTCTTCATCGACTCACCTGAAGATGGCTAGCAGGTGTCTGGCCGAAATATCGTGTGATGTTTTAGACGACGACCGGCTGCATACCCGAAACTTCTATGAATATGACAAAACTATTTGAACTGGCGTGTAGGATGTATGAGACAGGTGAAATACCCTCAGACTTTAAGAAAAATGTAATAATCCCCATTCCAAAGAAATCAGGTGCAGACAGGTGTGAAAATTACAGAACCATCAGTTTGATAAGTCATAGTTGCAAAATTTTAACACGAATTATCTACAGGAGAATGGAAAAGCTGACCTCGGGGAAGATCATTTTGGGTTCCGAAGGAACGTAGGAACCCGTGAGGCAATACTCACTTAACGTCTTATCTTAGAAGATAGATTAAGGAAAGGCAAACCTACATTTTTAGCTTTTGTAGATTTGGAGAAAGCGTTTGACAATGTTGACTGGAATACACTCTTTCAAATTCTGAAGGCAGCAGGGGTAAAATACAGGGAAAGGAGAGTTATTTACAACAAAGGCCAGACCGCAGTTATTAGACTCGAAGGGCATGAAAGGAAAGCATCAGTTGGGAAGGGAGTAAGACAGGGTTGTAGCCTTTCTCCGATGTTATTCAACTTGTACATAGAGCAGGCGGTGAAGGAAAGCAAGGAAAAATTTGGAATAGGGATTAAAGTTCAGGGGGAAGAAATAAAAACATTGCGTTTTGCTGATGACTTTGTAATTCTTTCAGAGACAGCAAAGGACCTGGAAGAGCAGTTGAATGGAATGGACAGTGTGTTGAAGAGGGCGTATAAAATGAACATTAACAAGAGCAAAACAAAAATAATGGAATGCGGTCTTAGAAAATCAGGCGATGCTGAAGGAATTAGATTAGGTAACGAAACAATGAAGGTGGTAGATGAGTTTTGTTACTTGGGTAGTAAAATAACATGCGATGGTCGCAGTACAGAGGATATAAAATGCAGAATGGCAATGGGAAGAAAAGCATTTTTGAAAAAGAGAAATTTGCTAACATCGAATATTAATTTAAGGGTAAGGAAGTCTTTTCTGAAGGCATTTGTGTGAAGTTTTGCCTTGTACGGGAGTGAAACATGGACGATAAGCAGTGCGGACAGGAAGAGAATAGAGGCTTTTGAAATGTGGTGCCACAGAAGAATGCTGAAGATTAGGTGGGTAGATCGCATGACTAATGAGGAGGTACTGAACAGAATTGATGAGAAAAGGAATTTTTGGCATACCTTAACCAAAAGAATGGATCGCTTGGTAGGACACATTCTTAGACATCGAGGAATCGTAAATTTAGTATTGGAGGGAAGTGTGTGGGGTAAAAATCGCAGAGGGAGACCAAGAGACGCGTATAGTAAGCAGATTCAAGTGGATATGGGTTGCCGTTCTTATGAGGAGATGAAAAGGCTTGCTCAGGATAGAGTAGGGTGGAGAGCTGCATCAAACCAGTCTCCGGACTGAAGACTATAACAACAACACAGGTGTAAAGCTCTCTCTTCTCATTATGTAGCGAATTTAGTGGCTGTGAATGACTTAACGCTGTTACCCGAGATATCGGATCAGATGAAACCAAGTTTAATTAGATGTTCAGTCGTGGCACGAACATTTTATACAAAAATGGATCCCATTTGATGGTCCCAGTTGCGTGAAAGCTACTACGATACTGTATAAAATTCATCGGATATAGCTGGCATTTTGATGTGCCAGATCTTGTGTTGATATGGTGGTCGAAACAATTAAGCAATCAGTTGAGATAGCTAGGTTCTGAAATGCTGTGATCGGCAAAATGAACCAAAATGGTTCAAAGTCCTTCTGTCAGTTCTACGGAGTGGAACCAACAACATTACGTCAACCGGGATAGTGATGATAGCAGGACGTTGGCGCAGAGGGGTTTGGTGTTGACTTGTGTTGAGTCGGTAAACACCTATAATTGGCAAGATCTGTTGTGCAAGATAATGATAAAATCTCGCAGATAATTAAGAAGGCGTAGCTCAAAACAAAGCACATCGTAAGAGGGTGACTCATAGCCAGGATTACTGTATGCGTGTTAAAGGCAGATCGTGTTTATGTAACACGATACGCTCCCATGGTCACTCTTGCCTGTACTAAATGATTACACTATTTGACACGATGTTTCGTTTCAAGTGCACTCTACTGAGGGGGCTCTGAATCGCTCCAATCGATGAACTACACACTCATGTCCTTAAGTCGTCATTATTCTGGGTAGCAATATCCAAAAACTGCGAAACCAGACAAAGAGATGAATCTCGGTATGGTGTTACGAATAGAGAGAAAGATTTTCATCTATGACACCAAGCACACATCAGTAAATGATCATGTAAATATCCTCACTTTGTATTTTTCACTAAACGGAATTAAATCATGTAGATAAGGTACAAGATATGTATAATAATTTTTGGTGTATTGTTTCTTCTGTACAAACCTACTCTAGTCGTAATAGGGTAAGGTGGTACAATTTCGATCATTTCGGACAAATGTTATTATAACTGGAAATAAATTGGGAAAAGGAATAATTTTAACTATTACACTTGTTCTTGGATGTTTAATGAATATGTAACACAAATATTATACAGTTACGAATGTTGGTATAAACACAAAAAAGAGAAAAATCGATCGAAAATGTACCACACTAGGTACAATTGTGATCACTTCCTCGTACAATTTTGATTACGGGCATCTTCCACATAAAAAGCACTTTTTCTGTCACGCACCAACGCATACTTCGTGATAACAAACATTGCATTTTTGGCAGCGAATCCAGTCACCCTTAACTAGATGATTTATAAGAGCGCGTTAGACTAAGTAGCTTCACTTACCTCTTTGAAGGGAAAAAAATTATATCTCCTTACCGCAAAGCGGTGTATTCTTGGAAAAGACAGGAGGAGCTGTAGAAACCAGCTACTCTACAACGCGACACAACGAGACACTACGAAAAGGAAAAATGGCGCGAAAACTTACGTTGATCGGAATTGTACCTATATCGAAATTGTACCACCTTATCCTATATTATGTTGTCTAAGGAATTTGGTTGATTGAGAGAGGTTGCACTAAAATATTCATTGAGACGACCAATACTTTAACATCAACACTGAATACTCAACTTTTATTGTGTTCAGAAAATAAGCAGATACATTTCATACATAGTGCTCACCAGTGGCGGTTCGCGTCGATTTTTCTAGGGGGTTCAAAGGAAAGTGGATAAGAAAAATCCAAACAGCAAAAGAGAGAGAGAAAAAAAAGCGGTGGGGGTGGTGGTGGGGGGGGGGGGGGGACAGCAAAATAATTGCTATAGCGGAATAATGTACTGGTCAAAGTAGACAGTCACCGTTACATTAATTCCTAGCAAGCTGAAAATTTGCATAAACGTTTGGGATACCATTACAAAGAAATTTTGAAAATTCCTCAATCATTTTACACAAGGCAACTACATAAATCATCTACTTTTCCGTAAATCGATGGTTTTAGAGTTCTTGCAGTGGTGTCCTTGATACGACGCTTCTCTTCAAGTGAAAGAGATGAGAAATTAGTCTCCCTTAGCCTCTGCACTGTATTATAACACACAGTAACTAAACAATTAAGACAGTACAAAACTCACAACTCACGTCTTCAAACGCACAACTGTACATTAACCCTTAAATGCGTGGTGCTGCATATCTGCAACATCGATTGTAATATTGTTTATTCATATTTTGTGGGAATTTTGTGAAATAACACGTGTTTAACAGATGTAGCAGAGTTTGTAGGAAGTTTCTGTGGTGTTTGTTGCGTCGAGGTTGGCTGCAGTGTGAACTTTTGTTAACATCTTTGCCTGTGTATGGAGAAAACGGCAGATATTGCAGATTTTGACGTTTTGTTTTCATATAACGAGACAGTTTTGGAAGGAGGAAAAATCACACCAATCAAGACAGGTGTGAAGAACCATATAAGAACAAAAAATTGTTTATACTATCCAATTTTGAAAATTATATAACAATTTTCTGTATGTGGCATATGTGCTTTTTTGGAAAACTAGCAACTGAGGAACTTTTTAATCAATTTCCCCATTCCAGAATGAAACTTCACTCTTCAGCGGAGTGTGCGCTGATATGAAACTTCCTGGCAGATTAAAATTGTGTGCCGGAACCGGTACTCGAACCTGGGACCTTTACCTTTCGCGCCGGCCGCGGTGGTTGAGGTGACAGAGGCGCTCCAGTCACGGTCATCACGGCCACTACGGTCGGGGGCTCGAATCCCCCCTCGGGCATGGATATTTGTGCCGTCTTTAATCTTAGCTAGTTCATAAGTAGTTTGTAAGCTTAGGGACTGATGACCCCGTAGTTACGTCCCATAAGTTGTACAAACATTTGAATTTGAATTTACCTTTCGCGGGCAAGCGCACTACCGACTGTGCTATCCCGACACGACTCACGATACCGCCTCACAACTTTACTTCCGCCAGTACCTCGCCTCCTACTTTCCAAACTTCACAGAAGCTCTCCTGCAAACACGCAAGACTAGCACTCCTGGAAGAAAGGATATGGTGCAGACATGGCTTAGCCACAGCCTAAGGGATATTTCCAGTATGAAACTTCACTCTGCAGCGGAGTGTGCGCTGATATGAAACTTCCTGGCAGATTAAAATTGTGTGCCGGAACTGGGACTCGAACCTGGGACCTTTGCCTTTCGCGGGCAAGCGCACTACCAACTGTGCTATCCCGGCACGACTCTGGTGTCAGGTTCGAGTCCCGGTTCCGGCACACAATTTTAATCTGCCAGGAAATTTCAATTTCCCCGTTGTTTTTGCAACTTATAAAACACGAAAATAGCTTTTTTGAATGAAAAAATCATGCATTTAAGGGTTAAAACCCCGCACCTTCCCGCGTTACCATAGCGTTGGTAACTTCACTGCAACAAATAACAGAACACTCTTGTCTGTCGTTGCTAACTAGATTCTACTTATTATTGAATTTTAAGAAACGTAACTGCTAGCAGGGATCGATGACAACAAGAGACATTATAGTGCCACAGAAGAGTGTAGATGCGAATTAGTTCAAGGTTATTCTATAAAAGGTTGGGCCCGAAGCGAAACGTCCTGCTATTGGCCGTTGAAATGACGTCAGCGGCGAAGCAGCACTGCTAGCGAGGGGCGCGAAGCGGCGCTGCGCCGTCACGTAGAAAAACACTAAACACACTAAAGTTAACTGCTTGCGCATTGCTCATTGCAGTCACATACCTCGTTAAATCCTTCCGACAGCCGTAGAATGCCACTGACGTCATTTTCGCCTCTGTGATGCCGCTGCTTTCTCTCTCTTCGGCTTCATGTTGATGTAGCGCACTCGAATAAAAATTCGGTCCGTATGAATATTTTAATGACCTCCGGCGCCACATGAAGATATTTATGCGAAATTACGTCGGCTAATCTCTTAGAAATATATTTTTTTAAGTGTGTCACTTGCGTTAATCTCATTGAACAGCAACTCAAACTCTGAGATCTGCCGCATCCACATGTCAAACGGCACTGACAAACCTCCTCGTGATAGAAATTCTATCCATCCGTATTCTGCGACGTGTTTTGGAAGAGAACAAAGAAGTTCATTAGACGACACCCCCAGTGAGATCTCATATTTCGCAACACGGCTTGCAGTGTAGCCTGCCAGATATTTGAATCCTTCAGTTGGGCATTCGACATGTGTCATAGCAGACGGTGCAGCAGCCTCACAACTAAAACTTATGTCTTCTTCCTGTCTCACAGACGAAGTATTAGATGGTGGAATGTCTTGGGCATTCTTTCCCAGAAGTAATAAACACAGTCGATGTCTTACTTCTTTTGGGCGAGGATGCTGATAGAAATGGCCAATACCTCTAATCTGTAAAAACAAATTTTCAAGATAGTCCTGGTTCAGCAGTTCACTTGCGCGTGAGGATTTTGCTCACAGTAATTAAAACAATCGGCTTTTTACAAATTTTAAATAGTCAAATTTTTTGTGTTTTTTATAAACGAAACTCGAAACACTTATTTAGACATATTCAGTACATTAAAAACTGTTCTTTGACTGTCAGCCGGCCGCGGTGGCCGAGGAGACTGAGGCGCTCCAGTCACGGTCTGCACGGCCACTACGGTCGGGGGTTCGAACCCCCCCTCGGGCATGGATATTTGTGCCGTCCATAGTCTTAGCTAGATCATAAGTAGTTTGTAAGCTTCGGGACTGATGACCCCGTAGTTAAGTCCCATAAGTTCTACAAACATTTGAACATTTTGACTGTCAGAAAAATGCTATACATGCGATCGATCGCGTAACTTTTAAAGGTGCATGTTCTCGCGAGTTAATACAGGTATACACTTGACACAGAAGAAATTTTTATTGCACAAAATTTTACAACTCTTAAACTACTTTTCCACATAACTGCCGAAATTTTGTAGGCACTTGTCATAGCGTGCCACAAGTTTTTGCGTGCGTCCTTCACAGAAGGTTGCCGCCTGTGTATTCAACCATGTGGTAACAGCTCTTTATCATCGTTGAAGTGTTGACCACCAAGGACAGATTTTAGGTGGAAGAACAGATGGAAGTCGCTAGGGGAGAGGTCCGAGCTGTATGGAGGATGATCAAACAGGTCCCATTGAAATTTCCGTAAGAATTGTTTGGTCACATTCGGTGTGTGAGGTCAGGCATTGTCGTGAAAAAGAAAAAAAAAATCTTTTGACAGTAATCCTCTTCTTACACCTAAAATCTTTCCTTGGTGGACAACACTTCAACGATGATGACGAGCTGAAAGAACATGTTACCACATGGTTGAATACACAGGCGGCAACATTCTATGCAAAAGGCACACGAAACCTTGTGCCATGCTATGATAATTGCCTACAAAATTTCGGAAGCTATGTAGAAAAGTAGTTGAACGGTTGTAGATTTTTGTACAATCAATATTTTTTCTGTATCTGTACCCGTTCGTTTTATATAACCAAACGGAACTTATATATATATATATATATATCCGATCGCCATAAAACCGTACGTAAAGCCTTTCCCGTGTAGACATTAGTAACTGTACAAATTTTTAGCTCTTTATGTCTTGTGGTTCAGACGTGATAAACGTACACCGAACAGACATTCACTTTTGTAGATATAGATGTCTTGGACATATTCGAGACGAAAAACCGTCTCAGGGTTTCTGAATTTATATTTAAATTTGTGTCGGGGTTCATTGCTGTGTTGCGCCATAAGATGAACCGCCACTGGTGCTCACTGGAGCAACGTACACTGCTCCGTTACATGACGAGAATTGAACGTCGGCCAGAGTACTAAGTTCGCTGTCCGAAATCGCGAATCACACTGCCACTGGCGATGACGGTGGCATGTGTGTGTGGGGGGGGGGGGGGGGGGAGGGGGGGGAGGGACTCAGAGGAGGTGGGAGCGACGACTGTGGGCGATGCCAACGAGCTGTATAAACTACATAGAGTGACTATCTCTGAGTTAACAGTGCTCCTTGTGGCAGCAACCAGGAACTATGGCAGCCATTTTTTCCAACGTTTACTGCGCCGAATACGAAAGTTAGGCCGACGCTATTTACGTGTTTTCGTTTCACATTTTATGTATCGTAGCAAGCTTGAAACGTTATTTATTAAGCTCAAATCGTGCCCAGTGTATGCGCAGCATATAAATGTACGAATCGCGGTAATAAGACTGTTGGAATATCGTTATTTTCAGTTAGTATTTGTATGTTTTCGTTTCTAATATTTCGTGTACTTTTGTCCTACTACATTTCTGGATACAGTACTCCTACTGTAACTAAACTAAGCTGTAATTATATTTTTAAGTTTTCCTTTGAAAAATGAAGAACTTACAAAACGATGGTTAGCCAATATGAGGCGAGATAAGTGGAAACATACTGCATGTAGTTGCATTTGTTCATCGCATTTTGAGGAGAAATACATGTATGCAACAAATGATACAAAGCGGCTTCTGGCTAACGCGATTCCGACGATATTTTCGTTCCCTGAACATCATCAAACAGCAAAAACGTCAACAAAGAGATCTCCAGAAAAAATAAAAAAAAAAAAAATAAAAAAAAAGTTAGATAGCTGAATCAGCTTCCTTTGAAGATATGTCATGTACCCAAGCAGGAGAGATGGAACCTCTATTATTACCTATTTCAAATCATGATTTAAGTCATTCAGAGAGCATTAGGCCTATTCATTGTGACCATGACTATGTGGCAGAATACGAAATGATGACATTATATTCCAAAAAAGTAATTGAATATATATCTGGAAGCATCATTAGGCAAGTGAGTAGAAAATTGAAGTGTTTAGATTGCTTGGAAATTCTCCTTTCTCCTAAAAATGAGAATCAAGAAGGATTAATCGGGTTATAAGGAATAAAAAACAGCCTGTTCAATCCCTCTAAAGATCTTGTAGAAAAATGTTTCTTTTGCAAATGTTGTTGTTGTGGTCTTCAGTCCGGAGACTGGTTTGATGCAGCTCTCCACTCTACTCTATCCTGAGCAAGCCTTTTCATCTCCTCATAAGAACGGCAACGCACATCTATTTGAATCTGCTTACTATACGCGTCTCTTGGTCTCCCTCTGCGATTTTTAACCCACACACTTCCCTCCAATGCTAAATTTACGATTCCCCGATGTCTAAGAATGTGTCCTACCAAGCGATCCCTTCTTTTAGTCAGGGTATGCCAAAAATTCCTTTTCTCACCATTTCTGTTCAGTACCTCTTCATTAGTTATGTGATCTACCCACCTAATCTTCAGCATTCTTCTGTAGCACCACATTTCAAAAGCCTCTATTCTTTTCCTGTCCGCACTGCTTATCGTCCATGTTTCACTCCCATACAACGCAACACTCCACACAAATGCCTTCAGAAAAGACTTCCTTACACTTACATTAATATTCGATGTTAGCAAATTTCTCTTTTTCAAAAATGCTTTTCTTCCCATTGCCATTCTGCATTTTATATCCTCTGTACTACGACCATCGCATGTTATTTTACTACCCAAGTAACAAAACTCATCTACCACCTTCATTGTTTCGTTACCTAATCTAATTCCTTCAGCATCGCCTGATTTTTTAAGACCGCATTCCATTATTTTTGTTTTGCTCTTGTTAATGTTCATTTTATACGCTCTCTTCAACACACTGTCCATTCCATTCAACTGCTCTTCCAGGTCCTTTGCTGTCTCTGATAGAATTACAATGTCATCAGCAAAACGCAATGTTTTTATTTCTTCCCCCTGAACTTTAATCCCTATTCCAAATTTTTCCTTGCTTTCCTTCACCGCTTGCTCGATGTACAAATTAAATAACATCGGAGAAAGGCTACAACCCTGTCTTACTCCCTTCCCAACTGATGCTTCCCTTTCATGCCCTTCGAGTCTAATAACTGCGGTCTGGCTTTTGTACAAGTTGTAAATAACTCTCCTTTCCCTATATTTTACCCCTGCTGACTTCAGAATTTGAAAGAGTGTATTCCAGTCAACATTGTCAAAAGCTTTCTCCAAATCTACAAAAGCTAAAAATGTAGGTTTGCCTTTCCTTAATCTATCTTCTAAGATAAGACGTAAAGTGAGTATTGCCTCCCGGGTTCCTACGTTCCTCCTGAATCCAAACTGATCTTCCCCGATGTCAGCTTCTACCAGCTTTTCCATTCTCCTGTAAATAATTCGTGTTAAAATTTTGCAACCATGACTTATCAAACTGATGGTTCTGTAATTTTCACACCTGTCTGCGCCTGATTTCTTTGGAATGGGGATTATTACATTTTTCTTAAAGTCTGAGGGTATTTCGCCTGTCTCATACATCCTACACACCAGTTCAAATAGTCTTGTCATGGCTGGCTTTCCCAGAGACTTTAATAGCTCTGCGGGTATGTCATCTACTCCTGGGGCCTTGTTCCGACCTAGGTCTTTCAAGGCTCTGTCAAATTCATCTCTCAGTATAGTATCTCCTATTTCGTCTTCGTCTACTTCCTCTTCCCTTCCTACAACATCGTCCCTAAGTTCATTTCCTTTGTAGAGCTGCTCTATGTACTCTTTCCACCTTTCAGCTTTCCCTTCTTTGCTGAGAACTGGTTTCCCATCCGAGTTCTTGATATTCGTAGAGCTGCCCTTCCTGTCCCCAAACGTCTCCTTTATTTTCCTGTAGGCAGTATCTACTTTTCCCCTTATACATTCTTCTACGGATTTGCATTTGGCTTCTAGCCACTCCTGCTTAGCCGATTTGCACTTCCTGTCAATCTCATTTTTTAGTCGTCTGTGCTCCATTTTGCGTGTTTCATTTACTGCATTTTTATATTTTCTCCTTTCATCTATTAAATTTAGTATTTCCTGTGATATCCAAGGATTTTTTGTTGGTCTTGCCTTCCTACCTATTTTGTCCTCTGCTGCCTTCACTATTTCATCTCTCAATGCTACCCATTCCTCTTCTACTGTTTTATTTCCCCCTGTTTCTGTCAATTGTTGCCTAAATCTCCCTCTGAAATTCTCCAGAACTTCACTTTCCTTCAATTTATCCAAGTCCCATCTCCTTATTTTCCTACCTTTCTGCAGTTTTTTCAGTTTCAGCCTACAGTTCATGACTAACAAGTTATGGTCAGAGTCTATATCTGCCCCTGGGTATGTCTTGCAGTTTAGGACCTGGTTCCGGTATCTATGTCTTACCATTATAAAATCTATCTGATACCTTCCTGTGTCTCCTGGTCTCTTCCACGTATACAACCTTCTTTTGTGATTCTTAAACCACGTGTTTGTTACTATTAAATCATGTTCCGTGCAAAATTCTACCAGGCGACTTCCTCTTTCATTCCTTCTGCCCAGTCCGTATTCACCTACTATTTTTCCTTCTCTTCCTTTTCCTACTACCGAATTCCAGTCTCCCATCACAATTAAGTTTTCCTCTCCCTTAACTGTCTGAATAATTTCCTCTAGCTCCTCATATATTTCTTCGATCTCCTCATCATCGGCAGAGCTAGTTGGCATATAAACCTGTACTACTGTTGTCGGTGTTGGCTTCGTATCTATCTTGACAATGATAACGCGATCACTGTGCTGCTCATAGTAGTTTACCCGCATTCCTATTTTCTTATTCATTATCAGTCCTACTCCTGTGATACCCCCAACTGATTTTGTACTTATAATCCTGTACTCACCTGACCAGAAATCCTGTTCATCCTGCCACCGAACTTCACTAATCCCCACTGTATCCAACTTCAACCTATCCATTTCCCTTTTTAAATTTTCTAATTTTCCTACCCGATTAAGGGATCTAACATTCCACGCTCCGATCCGTAGAATGCCAGTATTGTCTTTCCTGATGACAACATCCTCCTGAGTAGTCCCCGCCCGGAGATCCGAATGGGGGACTATTTTACCTCCGGAATATTTTACCCGGGAGGATGCCATCATCATATGTTCATACAGTAGAGCTGCATGTCCTCGGGAAAAGTAACGGCTGTAGTTTCCCCTTGCTTTCAACCGTTCGCAGTAGCTGTGTGGCAAAGCCACATTAGCTGATGTTACAAGGCCAGCTCAGTCAATCATCTAGACTGTTGCCCCTGTAACTACTGAAAAGGCTGCTGCCCCTCTTCAGGAACCACACGTTTGTCTGGCCTCTCCACAGATATCCCTCCGCTGTGGTTGCACCTACGGTACGGCTATCTGCATCGTTGAGGCACGCAAGCCACCCCACCTCGGCAATGTCTGTGGTTCATGTGCAAATGTATGTAGATGTATTTAGAATTTTGGGAAAAGACCAACTTTATTTACCAACTACGAGCACTTAATGGTATCCTCGGAATTTTGGGAGGAATCTCATTACTCCAGCTTAATAAAGCTGTTATGAAAACATTACTTCAGTTGTAGAATACATCATTTATGTAAAGCCAAATCTGCGAAGGAAAGAGGTAAGCAGATTAGGCAAATGTACACGAAATTAATACTCTTTAAAGGACAGTGAAAAGGCGTGTTTTTTTATATGAATGAGATGATTTTTAGCCGATGTAGTGTATGTGCCATTCGTAATTAATGTGGTGTCGCACAAGTCCAAAGTGCGCGCCACCTGCTTTCGCCGCGCGCCGCCATGCACGCACGGAGCGGCGTTCTTCCGACATCATCCACGAGCGCCCTCTGCTACAACTCCGCTCGTGGCCACCACTGAACGACATCGTTCACTTGGGACTGAGATAGGAACCAGTTAACACTTCGGAATCAGATAGGCACCAGTGAATACTTGGCTACCGGACAGGCACTAGGCAGGCATCTAGCTCAACTATGTATCAGCATTCTGCAGTACTGAGCTATGTAAAAGTTAAGTATTACTAAGTCTCTAAGAAATATATATCTCTTTCTAATTTACTCTAGTGTTTCTAGTTTCTGCTGTCCCACTGGCTGGTCACCTCCTACCTGCACAAGCGTGCATCCCTTTTCCCTGTGCCGGTCTTTCTACTCGGCCACCGACACCTACGACGGAAACGTGACACAAAAGTGGCGACGAGGCTGGGACACAAAAAACTTTCCGATTTGTCTGCCACACACTTGATTTCTATCATTTATTCTTTATCCATATTAGCTTGGCTATAAAAATAGCAATAAGCAGGTAGAGAATGGTTTGTAAAGTCATTGCACAAAGTGAAAGTGACATGATTCAGTGCTATAGCAGACGACTGGTTACGCCTACGTGACGTTGTAAATCATGGCGGCCGAGCTTTCAATTTGCTTCAAGTATGGCAGCACCTTAGCCAGTCTGTTGTTTATATAGATCGTTCAAATGTTCAAATGTTTGTATAGTCCATGGGACTTAACTACGGGGTCATCAGTCCCTGAACTTACAAACTACTTATGAACTAACTAAGACTAAGGACGGCACAAATATCCATGCCCGAGGGGGGGATTCGAACCCCCGACCGTTGTGGCCGTGCAGACCCTGACTGGAGCGCCTTAGTCTCCTCGGCCACCGCGGCCGGCATATAGATCGTTGGGCGATGCAGAGCTCGCAACCGCAGCCCTGCGCTCGCCCGGGAACACCACCCGAGAAGCCGGACCAAGGTGCGCGCCCACGGCCAGCGGCGAACCGGCGTCTTCTTCTAGCGGTGACGGCGAGGGCCAGGGGGGCGGTCGCAGGAATATCGGATTGAGCAGTATACAAATGTGTCATGTGACACATTGAAACCGGAATGTAGCTGCATATCGTCGAATGGAAGCGTCGGCGTTCATACGAAGGAGTGTATAATACAGGGAGACAACTTGCAGGCGTCTAAATACAGCTTTATATGTTCAGCTTATTTCCGCGAAATAGATATTGATAGAACATCGTTGTCCTGTGTTTGAATACGAGACGGTGCAGTACCTAGTATTTTCCAGTCATTTCCGGCGTACATGCACTCTTACCTAGCGCGAGTTAATTCCCTGTTTGAGTGAGTTGGAAAATTAATCAAAATATCCACGGGTGTACTGCCGGTCTATAGTGTCCAACGGGCACAATATTTCGGCGATCATACATGTCGCCATTATCAGGTGAACTGACGGACTGAGCTCTTGGAAACGCGCCGGCACGGAGATCCGCACGCTACGGCTGCTCGAAGGGAACTGGGTTCTAGCCCGGTAGCGGGCCATTTAAATACCCTCGGCCCGCGGAGCGACCCCTCCGCGGTCCGCGCCCCGCGCCGCAGCCGCCTAGTGGAACAGATTGCGCCGGTGTCTGAGATGACGTCGGTGTGAGGGCTCTGTCCGCCATGGTCGTCACTTCGTTACGTTTGCTAGATTTACTCTTAATTAACCCAATCGCTGGTTCCCAAGCTTTGCTAATATTATAGCCACAGTCACGGTTTGAGATCTTCACTAGTGCGAATTTCAATAGCCTCACTAACGACGCAGTCCCAGTATCTCGACGTCTCTACCAGAATCCTAGTGCGTTCATACTCCATCTCGTGATTCTCCGACAAACAATGTTCAGCGACCGCCGACTTGCTCGGATACATCAATCGTGTGTGCCTCTGGTGCAACGCATCGATCCTCGACGGTACGCATCGTCTGTCCAATATATGACATACCACACTGACACGGAATCTGGTACACGCCGGCCTTCCTCAAACCGAGATCATCTTTGGTGCTCCCCACCAGTGCACGAATTTTATTCGACGGACAAAAGACAGTTCCAAACTGGTGTTTCTTCAAAATGCGGGCGACCTTCCCCGAGAGTGCGCCGGTATATGGAACGAACGCAGTGCCTATATCCTCCCTCGTGTTTTTATCCGTTTCCACAGGTTGAGCTGTAATGGTTGGGCGGAGAGCCCGCTGAATCTGCCACTCTGAGTACCCATTTTTCGGAATACAGTTCTCAGGTGTTCCAATTCCTGGGTTAGACTCTCTGCGTCGGAGATAGTGCGCGCCCAATGTACTAGAGTTTTAAGTACTCCATTCATCTGTGAAGGATGATGATAGCTGTCTGCGTGTAAATAGAGATTAGTGTGCGTTGTCTTCCGATACACACCATAAACCAGGGTGCCATCAGCTTGTTTGCCGTTTTGTAGAGAATTCTGTTTGCTAACTACTGAGCAGCCAAGGGTATATACAAGAACCTGTCAACCATGGAGCAGTAACAGCATAAATTATTTACTTCATGGACCAAAAAGTATTCCTGTAATTCTATAGGATTCAGCTAATATTATTTGAAAACCGAATCTTATAGAATGAAAGGATTGCATTTTTGCGCTAAACATGAAGTAAATAATTTACGCTGCTCTATGGTTGACAGGTTCTTGTATGTAACCTTGTCCGACCAGTAAATTAGTTACTCTCCATCTCTTCCTGCACCTGCAACATGACAACTCAAACCCTTATTGAACCTCCACAGACCATGTTGTAACCCCCTCCACACCCTCCTCGAAGCCCCCCCCCCCCCACCGCCCCAAGACCAGGCTGCAACCACCCTCCAGACCATGCTTAGAGAGAGAGAGAGAGAGAGAGAGAGAGAGAGAGAGAGAGAGAGAGGGGGGGAAGCAAATACAAAGGGGAATAAAAGGGGGTTGAAGGCGCATATTCGGCTGGATAGGTAAGCAGTCCACTATACGCTTGAAGCGGCTACACGGGTAGCGGGGGCTGTGTGGCGTGGATTGGGCGGTTTTTTAGGATAGAGGGCTTCGGGGAAAAACAAAATGGGCAATCTCAAAGGGTGGAGGTGGATCACAGGAGAAATGCAGATCTATGAACTATCGGTATAACAGTTATAAATTGTCGTAGCTGCGTAAGAAAAGTACCAGCACTCCAAGCGTTAATAGAAAGCACCGAAACACACATCATTGTAGGCAGTGGAAGTTGGCTCAAGCCGGAAATATGTTCAGCAGAAGTATTTGCAAAAGATCTGTGCTCAGAAAGGATAGATCAAACAAAATAGATGGAGGCGTATTTGTCACCGTCAAAAGTAGTCTTTCGTGTAGCGAAGTTGAAATTGATAGTTCCTGTGAGCTATTATGGGTTGAGGTTCTACCTGAAAATCGTAAGAAGTTAACAATTGGTTCCTTTTACCGGCCCCCCGACTATGACGATACAATAGCAGGAAGGTTCAAAGATAACCTGAGTCAAATTACAAAAACGTACCCGACTCATACGATAATAAAAGGCGGACATTTTAATTTACCCTCAATCTGTTGGCGAAATTATATTTTCAAATCAGGAGGTACGCATAAAACATCGTGTGAAATTGTACGCAACGCATTCTCTGAGAATTACTTCGACAATTAGTTCATGAGCCAACTATAATTGTAAATGGATATTAAAACACTCTTGATCTCTTAGCAGCAAACAATCCTGAGCTCATAACGAGCATCCAAACGGATACAGATATTAGTGAACACAGAGCTGTCGTAGCGAGGTTGAATATCGAAAGTCCCAAAGTTACCAAAAATAAACGAAACGTATATTTGTTCCGGAAAGCAGATAGAAATGAAATACATTGCTACTTGAAAGATAGCTTCCACTCGTTTCTAACATTAAATGTAGGTGTAGACCAGATGTGGCTCAAATTCAAAGAAATGGTATCGACAGCAGTTGACAGTTTTATACCAAATAAATTAATAAAAGAAGGTGGTAATCCCCCTTGGTACACAAAACAGGTCAGGACACAGATAAAATGCAACGGATAAGGCATGCTAAATTTAAAAGTACACAAAATCCCCAGGTTTGGCGATCCTACACAGAACCTCGAAATTTAGCGAGGACTTCAATGCGAAATGCCTACAATACTTATCACAACGAAACTCTTTCTCGAAATTTGACTGAAAACCCAAAGAGATTTTGGTCATATGTTAAATATACTAGGGGCAAAACACAGACAATACCCTCACTACGTGATAGTGATGGCAATCCTGCCGATGACAGCGCTACTAAGGCAGGGTTACTAAACATGGCTTTTAGAAACTCATTCACCATAGAAAACGAAACCAATATTCCAGATTTCGAATTACGAACAGAGGCCATAATGAGTAACGTAGAAGTAGATATCATTGGAGTATTGAAATAACTAAAATCACTTAACAAGAACAAGTATTCTGCTCCGGACTGTATAACCATTAGATTTCTATCTGATTATGCTGAAGCGATAGCTCCTTACTTAACAGCCACATACACCCGTCCTCTCAAAGATAGATATGTACCAAAAGATTGGAAATTTGCACAGGTCACACCTATATTCAAGAAAGGCGGTAGGAGTAGCCCACTAAACTACAGGCCTATTTCATTGACGTCAATTTGCAGCAGGGTTTTGGAACATATCCTGTAATCAAATATTATGAATTATCTCGAACAGAATGGTCTATTATGCCGGCCGCGGTGGCCGGGGAGACTGAGGCGCTCCAGTCACGGTCTGCAAGGCCACTACGGTCGGGGGTTCGAATCCCCCCTTGGGCATGGATATTTGTGCCGTCCTTAGTCTTAGTTAGTTCATAAGTAGTTTGTAAGTTTAGGGACTGATAACCCCGTAGTTAAGTCCCATAGACTATACAAACATTTAAACATTTGAACATTTGGTCTATGGCCCAAGGTCAACATGGATTTAGAAAATATCGTTCATGTGAAACACAACTAGCTCTTTGCTCACACGAAAAGATGTGTGCTCTCGACAAGGGTTAGCAAATTGATTTCGTATTTCTTGATTTCCAGAAGGCTTTTGACACCGTACCTCACAAACGGCTTTTAATCAAATTGCGTGGTTACGGTATATCCCCCCAAATTGGCGACTGGATAGGAGATTTCCTGTCAGAGAGGACACAGTTCGTAGTAATCGATGGTAAGGCATCGACTGAAACAGAAGTGATATCAGGCGTTCCACAGGGTAGCGTTATTGATCCTCTGCTGTTCCTTATTTACATAAACGATTTAGGGGAAAATCTAAGTAGCTCTCTCAGGTTGTTTGCAGATGACGCCGTCATTTACCGTCTAGTAAAATCATCTGAAGATCAAAACCAACTGCAGAACGATATGAATAAGATATCTGTATGGTGTAAAAATTGGCAGTTGACTCTAAATAATAAGAAGTGTGAAGTCGTCCACATGAGGACGAAAAGAAATCCGTTAAACTTTCTTTACATGATAAATCAATCAACTGTGAAGGCCGTAAACTCCACAAAATACGTAGGAATTACTATTACTTCTGACTTAAATTGAAAAGAACACGTAGATAATGTCGTGGGAAAGGCGAACCAGTAACTGCGTTTTATTGGCAGAACCCTTAAAAGGTGCAACAGAACTACTAAAGAAACTGCATACACTACGCTTGTCCCCCCCCCCCCTCTCAGGGGGCTCACCGCTCTGTGGTGAGTACGTGCGTGGCGAGCACGGGGCCCCAGCCTTGGTAGCACTCTTTCCTTTCCGTGCTACACGACGATTCTTCTACTGTCCTTTTTCCCCCTCTTGGGGACCGAGTCTGTGCATTCTTCGGGGAACCGAAGTTCTGACCTTTTGGATTAAGCTCTTCTCTCACTTCTTTATTTGCCTCCGCGTCTGCGTTTGAGGCTTCTCCTCCTACTATTTCTCTCTTCCTCCTCCCTGTACGCACTTGAAGGCCACCCATATGGGTGACTGGGTAATGCGTAAGTCCCAGCCCCGGGCTGGCATGTAGGGTGCGTGCGTACCCCCTGGTTAAGGCCAGGCCAGGGGAGGGGCGATTGCCTGCGCTGATACCTTCCCGATTCGCCGATTGGTCCCTCCGTCTGTAGATCGGGAGGTGTGACCTGGGGTGGGAACAATCACCCAAGGCGGGTGTGCTTCCGTTGGTGGCCCCCAGCAGGAAGGAGCGTGCCATCGGAGACACTGGCAATCGTGGGGGATACAACCGCGATGGTTATAAAAAAAAAAAAAAAAAAAAAAAGAAAATGGAAAGAGCTTTTAGAAATTGATGTACTAGACAATAGTGTGTCTGAACAGAAAAATTTACAGACATCAAAGTTCCTTGTGGTGACCCGTACTGAGGAAGGACAATCCTTTTCGTCGGTGAACCCATTTATTATTCAAAAAGGGGTTGATGCCATTGCCGGCCCAGTTAAGACCTGCAACCGCCTGCATAATGGAACACTACTGTTAGAAACAGAAAGTGGCTCCCAGGCACAGCGGCTGCTTAAGGCTACTCTGCTCCACAGCTACCCGGTTCGTATTGAGCTCCATCCAACCCTCAATTATTCCCGAGGGGTAGTCTTCTCGGCCAGTTTGGACGGTCTGACTGAGGATGAACTGAAAGAATATCTGGCAGCTCAAGGCGTCGTCGCAGTACACAGAGTGACAAAAAAAGAGAACAATGTTGTAGTCCCCACTCGCACAGTGTTTCTGACCTTCGACCGAGTGGCTCTGCCGCCGAAGATCAAGGCAGGGTATGAGGTCATCACAGTACGACCTTATATCCCTAACCCTACTCGGTGTTATCAGTGCCATCGATTTAACCACACAAGCCAGTCTTGCAAGAACCCGGTCATATGTGTCACCTGTGGTAAAGAGGCCCATGAGGGGATTTGTCCACCACCGTCCCCTCATTGCATCAATTGTAACGGGAATAATGCTGCTTCCTCCCGGGAATGTCCCGTGTTTGCCGATGAACGAGCCATCCAGGAAATCCGTGTAAAGGAAAAGATTCCCATACAAGTTGCACGTAAGAAGTACGCCAGTCGTAAGCCCAAGACCCCGCCGCGTGGTAACTACAGTACTGTAGTTGCAACGCCTCCACCAACACGGGATATGGCCACACAGACTTGTGACCTACAGTTTACGACAGTAGTTGTCAAACAGTCTACATCGACAACGGCGTCACGTTCAACGAAAAGTGTGAGTACCTCTTCCAAATCTTCATCTTCATCTTCAGCTGTGAAACGACAGATAGAGACACGAAAGTCTAAGAAAGAGCATTCGCGCGAGGATTTCCTCTGCACCCCTACCAAAACATCTGAGCCAACCAAAGAGCTTCACCAGGGCTCCAAGAAATCAAATAGGGGGAAAACTCTCCCCCTTCCTACCTCACAATGTGACGATGGCATCCCCTGGAGCCTATAGTCTCTCCAGGTGCGTCAGCCAAAGATGGGGCTGCCGACCACACTCACGCAGCTGCTGTGGTCACCTCTGAGAATATGGAGCAAGACCCTCCCGTCTCAGACACCACCAGTTGCGAATATTCGCACTGTGGCCCGCCGGCTTCGTCGGGCTGATGTCCACCTTCATCTCATTTTATCCTATTATGGATATTCTTCAATGGTATCTTCATGGTATCCGGTCGAATTGGACAGAACTGCAGCTTCTAGCGCGAACATATCATCCAATCATCTTCTCTCTACAGGAGACAAAATTCCTCCCTGGTACTCGAATTACTTTCCCACGCTACACTACCGTTTGCTTTGACCTTCCTCCAGTGGCAGGAATTCCAGCCCACGGGGGCGTAATGTTGCTTATTCGGGATGACATACACAGTACACCGGTCCCTTTGTGTACTCCAATACAAGCTGTTGCTGTCCGGATATACCTTCCTGGATTTGTCTTCACACTGTGCAATATTTACGCTCCTTCCTCTTTTCCCGTCACTATATCCGATCTCCTAGATCTTATTGACCAGCTTCCGCGTCCGTTTTTGTTGGTGGGAGATTTCAATGCCCACCACCCCCTTTGGGGCTCCCCACGACCATGTCCACGGGGCTCCCTCCTGGCAGATATACTGAACCACCTTCAGCTCATCTGCCTTAACACTGGTGAACCAACTTATCTTTCGGTCACCACAAATACTTTCAGCCATATAGATCTAGCTATCTGCACTGCTCAGCTGGCACGGCGTCTTGAGTGGTCTGCTCTCTGACACACATTCGAGCGATCATTTTCCGTGTGTAATTCACCTAATGATGCCTGACACCCTTGAGCATCCACACCGCTGGCAGTTAACCAAAGCGGACTGGGAGCTCTACACGTCACTGGCGGATTTTGGTACTTACCATTATCCTAGTATAGACGACCAAGTGGAACACATTACCACAGTTATTCTGACAGCCGCGGAATGTTCCATCCCCTGCAAGACTTCCCACGCACGTCGTCCCCTTCTCTCGTGGTGGACCGCGGAAAGCCGTGACGCTCTGCGAGCACGGCGACGTGCCCTTAGAATCTTCAAACAACGGCCCACGCTCGACAACTGCATCCGATACAAACGGCTGCGGGCCTATTGTCGTCGCCTCTTTCGCGACTGTAAACGCGCCAGTTGGCGCTCATTCACGAGCTCTTTTAATAGGTCTACCCCTTCCTCCATCATTTGGGGTAACCTTCGAAAAATTTCGGGCACTATGGCTCATTCCCCGATTCCCGGTCTGTGTGTCGCAACTGACACCGTCGTCGATCCTCCACAAATAGCCAACGCGCTGGGTCGACATTTTGCAGAGGTCTCTAGCTCTTCACATTACACTGACGCTTTCCTAGCTAGGAAACGGACGGTGAGGCGACTCCATTGCCCTTTACCTCTCAGAACCGTGAATGCTACAATACCGAGTTTACTGTACGAGAGCTTCACCACGCACTCTCGTCTTCGCGGTCCTCCGCTCCAGGACCAGGTGGCATTCACGTGGCGATGCTGCAACACCTTTCACCAACGAGCTTGCACTTCCTACTGGCCACCTACAACCGCATATGGATAGAAGGCACCTTTCCGCGACGCTGGCGTGAAGCCATAGTCATTCCCATACCAAAGCCTGGGAAGGACAAATGTCTCCCTTCCAGCTACCGCCCCATTTCCCTCACCAGTAGCGTATGCAAGGTGATGGAACGCATGATTCACGGGCGCCTGGTATGGTGGCTTGAAACGCGACATCTCCTGTCTAATGTCCAATGTGGGTTTCGCAAGCACCGTTCTGCAGTGGATCATCTTGTTGCCCTATCTAGCTCAGTAATGAATAACTTTTTACGGAAGCGCCAGACAGTAGCGGTGTTCTTTGATCTGGAAAAGGCATACGACACCTGCTGGAGGATTGGCATCCTCCGCACTCTACATGCATGGGGTTTTCGGGGTCACCTGCCAATTTTTATCCGCGAATTTTTAACAGACCGTGTTTTTAAAGTGCGTGTTGGTTCGGTTTTATCGAGCACTTTTATTCAGGAGAACGGAGTCCCCCAGGGCTCGGTCCTGAGCGTTGTTTTATTTGCAGTGGCAATCAATTCTATAGCCGATCACCTTCCACTGGGAGTGTCGGCGTCCCTATTTGTTGACGACTTCGCGATCTACAGCAGCTCTGAGCAAACGGGTCTCCTGGAGCGGCGCCTTCAGCGGTGCCTAGACACTCTCCACGCGTGGAGTATGGACACTGGCTTTCGATTCTCAGCTGACAAGACAGTCTGCATGAACTTCTGGCGGCGGAAGGAGTTCCTTCCCCCGTCCCTTCGTCTGGGCCCCATAGTACTTCCATTTGTGGATACCACGACGTTTCGACGTTTCGACAGGAAGTTAAGTTGGTCTCCCCACATATCCCGTTTGGCAGCTCGCTGTACCCGCTCTCTCAATGTGCTGCGGGTGTTAAGTGGCACCTCGTAGGGAGCTGACAGGTCTACTCTCCTCCATCTGTATCGCACCATAGTTCGGTCCAAACTGTACTATGGTAGCATCGTTTATTCTTCGGCTCGACCGTCCATACTGCGCCGCCTTAATACAATCCACCACCAAGGTCTCCGTCTAGCGACAGGAGCGTTTTACACTAGACCCGTTGAGAGCCTCTATGCCGAGGCCGCCGAACTACCCCTTTCTTACCGTCGGGAACTCCTGCTTAGCCGTTACGCTAGTCGTTTGTCGTCCATGCGAGGACACCCGACGTATGCAGTTTTTTTTAACGACTCACTTGACAGTCTCTTCGCTATGCGCCCGTCTGCTCTGCTACCGCCGGGAGTACGCTTGCGTTCGCTACTCAGCCAGCTTGGCGTTACAATGCCTGCTATCTTCTCGACTGGAGAGAGCACCTCTCCACCGTGGCGAAGCCCCGAAGTCCGTGTTAACTTTGATCTTCATTCTCTTCCAAAGGACTCCACACCTAGTTTCGTCTACCAGAGAGAATTTCTCGCACTCCGGTTTAAATTTGATGACAATTTGTTCATTTACACTGATGGCTCAAAGACAGACCAGGGTGTTGGCTGTGCTTTTGTACTTGGCAACGTCTCTTTTAAATGTCGTCTTCCTGAGTGGAGTACCATTTTTACAGCTGAGCTGTAGGCATTATATCAAGCCACACAATACGTCCGGCGAAACTCGCTCAGTAAGACTGTCATTTGCTCGGACTCTATGAGTGCTTTGTTGAGCCTTCGCATGCTATATCCGGCCCATCCCCTGGTACAAAGCATCCGCAATTGCCTTACTTCTCTTTCAACGAGCGGAACTACGGTGACGTTTCTGTGGGTCCCTGGCCACGTGGGAGTGTTGGGGAATGAGGCTGCGGATACGGCTGCCAAGGAGGCAGTTCTCCTTCCTCGGCTATCTACCTTTTCCACCAGCTCTGATGACCTTCGCGCTGGTATCTCCCAGCGTATTATCTCCCGTTGGTATCTACATTGGTCATCCCTGTCAGGGAACAAATTGCGAGCCATAAAACCTGTGCCTGATCTCTGGTCAATGTCATCTCGACCCTCCCGCCGAGAGGAGATTGTTCTGGCCCGGCTTCGTATTGGCCACTGCCGTTATAGCCACCAGCATTTATTACGTGGTGGTCCTGCTCCCTTATGTGAGCACTGTGATGCACCTTTTACTGTGAACCATATTTTAGTGCAATGTCCGTTTTTTAATCGTCTCCGTCATGATCTGTGTTTACCATTTGAAGTGTCTGACATTTTAGCTGATGACCCGCAATCGGTTAACAGAGTTTTACTTTTTATACATCGTGCAAATATGGCGAAAGCCATTTAATTTCTAACCCCGGGTCTTTTTTACTATGGGCAGTGTTGGGCGCTAATGACCACAGCAGTTGTGCGCCCTAAAACCACAAAAAAAAAAAAAAAAAAAAAAAAAAACTACGCTTGTCCGTTCTTTTATGGAGCTTTGCTGCCCAGTGTGGGATCCTTATCAGGTGGGTTTGACTGAGGACATCGAAAGAGTCCAAAGAAGGGCAGCTCGTTTCGTATTGTCACGATACAGGGGAGACAGCGGAAATGATACAGGATATGGGATAGGAATCATTACAATAAAGCCGCTTATCGCTGCGGCGTGGGCTATTGACGAAACTACAATCGCCAATATTCTCCTCCGAATGCGAAAATATATAGTTGACTCCCACTTACATAGGTAGAAATGATCATCAGAATAAAATACGAGAAATCAGAGCCCGAACGGAGAGAGTCAAGCGTTCATTCTTCCCACGCGCTATTCGAGAATTGAATGGGAGAAAAGATAGTACAACTGTGGTTCGATGAACCCTCTGCCAGACACTTAAATGTGATTTGCAGAGTATCCCATGTAGATGTAGATGTAGCCCCCACCAGACCACGATCCTGGATACGCCACTGGTTGAGTAAGTTAACTGCTTAGTCATTAGTAGCTATGGAGATGATATTCCAAAAACAATGTCGTGGTTCTTCTCAAACTGAACAATCAAAGACTACCGTCGTCAGCTAATAGTGAAGTCAATACTGTAAAAAATGTAACTTATTTTTTTTATTGAAACCATTATTAACAAACTTTTCGTAAAGATTAGCATTACATACTAAAACTGTATAAGTATTCCAATACAACGAGAAATAAAAATATCTGACAACTTAGGATTCGAACCACCGACCCTTGGGTTGTATGATCAGAAGGCTACCACTTGCGCAACACCCACAAATGGTGCAATTGATTTAATCATTGGTACTTACCAGTGGCGTAACTAGGACTTGGCTTTGGGGGGGGGGGGGGAGGATGGATCTGCTTGACATGCAAAATTATAGGCAATTTCTAGACAGACTACCATCTACCACTCCTGTTGAATAAACCAATTCACTCCCATCCAATGAAAGCTTATGGTAAAACACCCCAAGTTTCCAATCTTTACCTTTACCAGATTGCTGAGATACAATATTTTTTTTATATTTTCTTAGGTTTCGTGGGGGGGGGGGTTCTATCTCCCTCATCCCCCCCTATAGTTACGCCACTGGTACTTACCCTTACTTGCAAAACTCAAAACTTCAGAGTCGATTTTCTCGAGAATTTTTGAGAGTTGCTTAGAATGGCTTTGGCTGATTGTTGTTTGAGTTCTGATCTTCACTTACCATAAATATCAAAACCTTCTAAAATCCAATATCCTAGTGTTCTCCTTATGAGATAATCCTTTATCTAACAGTACTTTAATTCAGTCCGAAATCTGCCGCAATATAAACAGTAATACAGTAATTAACCAGATTAATTTTCGCAATATTAATGGAGTAAGCATTTCAAAAGCATTGCTCAGAACTAAGTCTTTCGATACTGTCTAATTATATTGTAATGCAAATAATGTTATAAAAATACTTTGCCATCTCTTAAACTTTACCATCCAGGCCGTTCTCTGTCAAATTACTTTCGCTTATTTACAGTTAATAAAATTTTGTAATAATGATAAAATTCTTGTCTTGGAACTTGATTACCCGCACTACTACAAGAATATCATTATCACCATTTCCTGAAGATATACAACGCATCTTATGCGGTTTGAGACAATCCGATTGTCACGAAACAATATAACTGATTTTTTTATTTAACAATTTTAAGTATGTAAACAAACCAAAACTGCACTAATCATATTTTGCATACATGTTTCTATACAATTTTATCCCATCTATAAATATTTCTAAATTGTATATTGTTTGTGCTGATTAATCTAATGTATATCTTATTCCTGGAACACAGCTAATTTAATTGCGGAAGCCTAATTCAGGAATGTGATTGTACCAAATTTTTTATGGAACTTTCTAGAACTTAACATTATCTATTGTAAGGTAACCCTTACATCGTGACTAGGTATAAGCCTCATTTTGAGAGATTTTGTTCATTTGAACCTGCATATAGTGTAAACGTAATAATTATGATGCTCTAATGTCTTTAATTAATGATTGGAATGCGTAATCTATGTATGTAATGCAAATATAACCACTTCGTGTCTTTTATTTATTATCTGTGTACTGTATTTGTCTATGTATATTTTATTTTATTCATTTTTGTACTTTGAATGTTTTCTGTATTTACTGTAATTACTTATCATGTTTAATTCACGTATGTAGAATATTTCACTGTCAACAAGCTCAAATAGTCGATATATACTGCAGTCGAAAAGGCTCCTCAGGTCAGAGACTTTATCGTATAGCAGCGCTCGCCTGTGGGAGAGCAGGTAAGCAGCAGTATCTTCCGCCCCGTGACATAGAACAGACGTTCGTACGCGGTCCCCGGAGTGCTCAAACAATATATGTAACAAAGTGTTATTAAAAGTGAATATAAAAAGGTGTTAAAAGTGCTATGAAATGAAAAGTATGAACGAAACCAATGTTTAAAAGTATCTAAGTGAAGTAAAACAGATATTGAGCAACTGTTCGTTCGTTCTGCTAAGGCAGAAATTCGTTACGTGTTCGGTGTCCGTCCAGACGTCCAAAAACGCGGTAGCGTCATCGCGGACGCTAACGGTCGCGAATGTTTACGCGATTCGCGAAGTATCTCTGCATACTGCTAACAAGCTGCCAAAGGAGGAGCCAGCAAAACAGTTTCTGTATTAAAAGAATTCTTGTAACCATCGTATTGTAAAGGATCCATAGTCGAACTACAGTGAAGCACATCTCTGGACTAATGATTAAGATAAGTTGAATGTAATTTGTTGTATTTAATGTAGATGCATGTTTGAATCTTATCAAAATATAAGCAATTAGATTACATTTCTTTATATCTTATTTGTAACAAGTAGTTACCCACACTTGCCCAGTACAACAATCCTCATTAATGTATGATGAACAAAGTGTCCAGAATCAAACATTTTAAGGTAACTGATTAAGAAAGAGAAAAGTTGTCGTTATTGCAAAAGTTAGCAATAAAATACTTAACTATTTCATTGTGACAAGATTTTGATTTTACGTAACAGTAATAGAACTTTGACTTAGTTAATCAGTATTTCAATACGATCATTTTGAGAGCGAGAGAGAGAGAGAGAGAGAGTTCACGTAAAGAATAGAGGCAGTGTTAATTATTTGATTGAGACTATTTTGTTAAATTTAACGATACTTGATCATAGACTGTTGCATGTCACTATTACGATACTGAATCAACCAATAGGAAAATTAATTCTTCATAAACATTTTACAAAATAAGGAAAGTAATCAAACTTTATTATAGTAATTACTTCAGATTTTATGAATAAAAGATTTTTCAAAACTGAGTTCAACAAAGTTACCACCGCCACATCTATCCTATAAAGAACCAAACTCTTACAATTATCGTATGCATTTATCCACCAAGCCTGAGTTACGTAAATTTTACTGTTTACATAATAGCATTAATTTTTATCAAATACTGACTGCAGTGGTTGGACTGCACCCTGCCGCGGTGGAGCAGGTCTAAAGCGCCTCGCTGCCGAGCGCGCGGTTGTTCGCCCTCGGAGGTTCGAGTCCTCCCTGGGGCATTGGTGTGAGTGTTGTCCTTAGATTAGTTTACCTTAGTTTAAGTAGTTTGTAAGCTACGGTCTCATGACCACGCAGTTTGATAGATTTACAAACACTTGAACATTTTTTACTGCACCCGTTTGCTAACCACTTTGTACTGAATTTATTATTTTCAAAATTATTACCGCCACAGGCGTACTAATTATGTCGTACGCATTGCACAGACGCGGTAGTTTATTTTCAGTTATCAGTGTGTGCACGGTCTCCGTTGGAAATTTTGTAAGGAAAGGGAAGCTGAGTGATCTTTTGAAGTCATATAGGGCCATAGTTTTTGTTAATCACATCAATTGTTTTGCTAATTATTTATAAATTTAATCAGACCACTTGCACTGATTAAATAGTTTTAAATAGTTTTAAATAGCTAACCACGAAATTAAAATCATGTTAGTTACGTTACTCAATCGTTACTACGACTACAACATATTTATTAACATGCAACAAATTTTCCACTCACACCTTCTCGCTATACAAAAATCTAACAAAACCCCTCTCTTTCCTTACACTAAAAATACGAATGAGACGGTTCAGTCTTAGTTTTCTCAGTCTTAATTTGGTCCAACCTTAGTTATGCTCAGTCTTAGTTTGGTTCAGTATTAGTATGGCACAGTCTTTAGTTTGCTCAGTCTCAGTGATAGTATAACTATGTTTTAGTATCTGTGTCCTTTCTTTTTTATATATCGGCGCAAGTTATGGTTGGCTTTTTTTTAAGTAATAAAATACAACGGCTGAAAGCAAGCGGAAACAATATGGTGATGGCATCCTATCGGGTACAATATTCCGGAGGTTAAATAGTTCCCCATTCGGATCTCTGGGCGGTGACTACTCAGGAGGATGTGATCAGAAAAGACAACACTGGCATTCTACGGATTGGAGCGTTGAATGTAGAACCCCTTAATCAGGTTGGGAGGGTACAAAATTTAAAAAGAGAACTGAGTAGGTTGAAGTCCGATATAGTAGGGATTCGTGAAGTTCGTTGGAAACAGGAACAGGATTTCTGCTCAGGCGAGTTATTGTTGTTGTGGTCTTCAGTGCACAGACTGGTTTGATGTAACTCTCCACGCTACCCTGTCCTGTGCAAGCCTCTTCATCTGAGAATAAGAACGGCAACCTACATCCTTTTGAATCTGCTTACTGTATTCGTCCCTCAGCCTCCCTCTACAACTTTAGCCCACACACTTCCTTCTAATGCTAAGTTAACGATTCCTTGATGTCTAAGAATGTGTCCTACCAATCTATCCCTTCTCTTAGTCATATGCCAGAAACACCATTTCTCTCCAAGTCTGTTGAGCACCTCCTCGTAAGTTACGTACTCTACCCATCTAATCTTCATCATTCGTGTGTAGTACCACATTTCAAAAGCTTCTATCATATTTTTGTTTGAACTCCTTATCATCTACGTTTCACTCTCATAGAATGCTACACTCCAGAGAAATGCTTTCAGAAAGGACTTCCTAACATTTGAATTAATATTGGACGTCAACAAATTTCGCTTCTTCAGAAACGCGTTTCTTCCCACAGCCATTCAACATTTTATATTTTTTTACTTCGGCCATCAGAAGTTATCTTTCTACCTAAATAACAAAAACGATCTACTACTTTTGTCTCATTCCCTAATCTAATTCCTTTAGCATCGCCCGATTTTCTGACACTTGAAAGACGGCTGTCTGCCGCCTTCCCTAAATTTTAATCTTGTATTTTATTTAAAGTCGCTTAACGACACTCTATTCGTTTTCTGAGGCATGAGGAGTAAGGTAGTCTTTCAGTTCTTGTTTTTAAATGTTGTTATTAATAATCGTATTTAACTTCATTTGTGTTAGATTTATGTTATTAATTTATTAGTGTCAATCAATGTGTCAACATGAACGGCTTCTCCGTCTCTCCATCGTGCCTATAAGAGTGTAAAATGTTTAGTCTCTGTGTGTGTGTGAGAACTTTTTGGCGTGCTAGTGTGTGAAGTATGAGAAATTTAGCCTTGTTCGATGCTCTCTGGACCTGTGTCGATACGTGGCTAGTACCAACCTCTCTTTCTATGCTCTCCAAAGAGGTTTCCACATCCTTTCGTTACAAGTTAGGTTGGCAAGAGGCTGGTGTGAGCCTATACGCGCCCTTGTACGAATCTCTGTGTTTCCCCCACTACCCCTGGCTCCCTCGACTTGGCCGATTTCCGGGCGGAGGCCCACGTGGCCCGCCAAAGTCTCACTCATTCGGTGGCTGTCCTTTGGAATGGTGAGTTAGCTCTGCTCTGGAGATGGCAGCAATTCGTTGTTCAGTTAGTTCAACTTAGGTTTTAGAATTTGCATTCATTTTCGGAGTAAGTTTCTCCGAGCATGCATCGAAAGATGCGCGACTACTAATCAGGATTTTTGCTTCTTGTAACTCGTGTGCAATTTTACGGTTTTTTTTTGTCCGCGAGTAACATGTACTCCACGTCGTGTGTTCTGAGGACAAAGCCTTCAGCGGAACCCGTGTTTGTTTTATGCCCTTCAAGCTAGAATAACTGCATTTTCTGGTAGTACTGCGCGATCTTCCATCTTCCACCTGCTACAAATTGCTATTTCATTGCCGGCCGCAGTGGCCGAGGAGACTGAGGCGCTCCAGTCACGGTCTGCAAGGCCACTACGGTCGGGGGTTCGAATCCCCCCCTCGGGCATGGATATTTGTGCCGTCCTAGTTCGTAAGTAGTTCATAAGTAGTTTGTAAGTTTAGGGACTGATGACCCCGTAGTTAAGTCCCATAGACCATACAAACATTTGAACATTTGCTATTTCATTCTCGAACTTGTACTCAGTTCCCAACCGCGGTCTGTAAATTCTTTACTAGCTCTGTACATCCTTTCTCATTTGCTTGCTTATGAAATGCAGCGCATTTCTATAGGTTGCATACCGTATTTCATATTTGTTTTTCCGCGACTCCGAATTTATTAAACTTTGATGATATTTGAGATAGGATTTCATCCTTCTCTGTAAAGTTCGTGCTATCGCGTATATCTGTGTTTCTTTCGTTTCCTTACAACATTCTACGTATTTCGATGCGTTGCGTGCCGTATTTTGTATTTGTTTTACCGCGAATCTGAATTAATAAAACTTTGATGATTTCTGAGAGCGGACCTCATCCATCTCTCGAAAGTTCTCCTATCGTGTGGAACAGTGTTTTTTCTTGTTTCCTTGTAACATTCTACGCTTTTCTATGGGTTGCATGCTATAGTTAATTTTCGTAATATTTTAGTACCTGATTTTCTTCATTTTGCTGGATTTCGGAACCACGTGGTGCGCACCTCAGTTTGCCAGCGCTTGGTTTAGCAAACAGATATTGTTGCTATACGCGCTATCTCCAGTTAAGAATAGAACTAGCCACGTACGAAAGTTATTTTTGTGTTGTGTGCTTCGGCTTGGCTCGCTGAAACTTCCCCTACGAGATCGACGGCCGTTTCTGCCTTGTTCAGCACGCTGATTTTAGTAAGTTTCGCTTGTATTGCGTGTGTGTGTGTGTGTGTGTGTGTGTGTGTGGATGAATGCTTATTTGTAAAATTTGTAAATACTCCCCCAACTAAAATTCAATTTAGTGTAGATAAACTTAAATTTCTATTATGTGCATTTTTAGCATAATATATGATAGTGCTTGTGAGCTAGTTTCAATTGTATGCGTTTTTATTCTGTAACTAAATTGGTTCCCCCCCACGTGCATGTGCTTACACTGAATAAAAGCATTTTGTTCAGTAAAAACTTATCCTATTTTTAATACAGTAGTTTGAGAATACCTACCCCTTTCTTTATAAATATTGTTTCACATGTGCTGAGAACAGATTCAGATGCTGATTATTGTTAATATTTCCGTTGCGCCTCTTGTTTCGTCCGCCACTTTCATAAAGTAATTTATTTGTGGTGGCTCGTTTCATAGTGTGATTCCTGTGAGCTACAATTCATATGACCGCTGCTTTTCTAACTTGCGGATGTGAGAGTAATTTAAGTTCGTTAAAAAGTGGTGAGCACTTTTGAATAAAGACTTCAGTCGTACCTTTACATTTGAACACCTACCTTATATTTTGAACAGCCGCAGCATCACATAGCGGTGCCTGTTCTTTTAGACATATCCGAAAGAAAACACTCCGGAATTCTTAATTTCATTTTTATGAAATAGGGCATTTTTTCCTAATGGGAATACAGGTCAGGAATATGAAGACAGTTAATAAAGTCATCCCGTAGAATATGTACTGCCAGTAGCTCGCGTCTTCCCGACGTGAAATTTCGACGTCGTGGTTCACCGTCTTCATTCCTGAGACTCAGGAACAGCTCACCCGATGAAGACACCGAGTTACAACTTCGAAATATCGTATTGGGAAGACGCGGGCCATAGATAGTACACCCGATAACACTAGGTAACGAGGAATCTCTGGGAAAACCTACGAAATTACACGTTAAATGATAGTCATATCATTATGATAATTTTCTTGTAAAATTTCTGTTTATTGCACTGTGACATACTTCTCGTGGTGTGACAAAATACTTTTATTAGTGGAGCACGAAGCATTTATAAATAGTCGATATAACATCTATCGATAGCCGACCTGGCTCTTACTCCTCTATTTGTCACTCAAAATACCACTCGTATAGTCTTCACATGACACGGTCGCCTTCGGATAACTGAATGGATGGTTTGAGGAACCCGCTAGTCGGTTTCCTCTATCCACTCAAATGCATAGGACTTCATTTCTTCTTGCAGGGACGAAATGACCTTGGACAAAACACTTCGAACTGACAAGGAAAGTATTTGGGCTCGAACAAACATATATGTATGAACGTGTCGTTTTTATGCAAAACTTTGCAATCATGCTCTAGATAGCACTGTAGATGTAATTGTAGACGCCATACGTAATGCAGATATCTGAACTATAACTTATGTAATAATCGTCGTACATGTTCTTTAGCGTATTGTCATCAAAAGCCGTGATGATAGTTGCAACTTTAACCTTCTTCTCGGAAGACTGTTGGTATTCACTGCCACTGCTTCCATCGCCTCTTCCCGCACTTACTGTAGCACTACCGCTAGCTTCGTCATTATCAACCCTATTATCATCATGTGTTAGTGTTACAACAGTATCTAACTTATGCTCATATTTCTGTACCATAACAGATACGAGAAAACATGCAAATGATTCATCTTCTACACTAATACCATCTTTACTAAGAATGGTTCTTCGTTACTTCATCTCAACCAATCGCAATACTTTAGCAGGATTGATTATCAATCGCCGCTCCATCTGGCGCTTCACCACACAAATGATACAAAACGCAACTTCGGAGGCACACTGCACCGTCCCTACTGGCGAACCGACAGGTCAAAGTGCAATGTGGCAAGGCACACGCAGAGGCCTCTAACGGACGACTGCAGAGTTTTGCAGATGCGGGAGTGTCACTAGTGCAGTAAGGGAACTTTACATTATACTCGTACGATTTTGATGTATATGTGTTTGTTGGAGCCCAAGTACTTTCCTTGTGAGACTACAATTAATTCAAGACTTTTTTCATCTTAAGACGTGAGTTATAACATTAATTCTTTCTTACAGTGTTGAATGCGTAAATACATAATGAGTAATTGAAGTTCGGAACTGGTTTCCGTCCGACTTTCACGGTATGTCCCTTAATACTGATAAAACCAAAAACAACGAAAAAGAGATTACATCATTTCTCTTGCAATGTCCGTGCAGCGTCTTATTTTTAGGCGGCGCACTGTTATTCACAGTGCGTCGCTTGCGTTTCCAAAGTCATCACTTGGATTCTTCTTTTAACATTTTCTTGCACTCTGCAAACAATATTACGGGCGCACAGTTTTCTGTTTCGTTAATAAATTTTTGATAGCAACTATCTTCTGTCGGGAATCTATAACTTATGTAACGACCGTTCCATCGTTACATTACATTCAGTATTTACGTTATCTAGTTTCTCCAATCGTTGCGCCATTGAATATCATCAAAGACGTAGATAACGCTATTACAAAGATCTCTACTAGGCCTAACGGTTATTTGTATTCGATAATTAACAAAAATCGCACTGACGTGTTTTACGGCCCACTATAGATTTGTAGTTTTATAAGTTTTTGCAAACATTTTGGACCAAAATAATAATCTAAATAATAAAAAATTAATTAATAAGTGTCTGAAACCCTTTTAGGAAAAAAATGTAGGTAGTCGCGGGTTTTGAACCACCGACCTTTTGCGTCACAGTCCAGCACCTTGCCCACTACGCTACTTTTTTTTTTTTTTTTTTTTTTTTTACGCTTTTTTTTAACCTTTATTATTATTATACAAAGCATTTATACATAAAATGTGAAAACAAATTATCTACTATTGCTTCTGAAATTGATTTTATATTTTCATTATGTTGTTCATCTTCTGTTGGTTTGTTGTAGCTTCAGAAATCATTGTTGCACATCTTGTGATACTTCCTTACGTCCTTATTTCAGGGTATGAAAGAGGAAATTTTGAAATTGTTGTTTATATTTTGGTAGCTTCTGTAATTGGTTGTGTTCTTCTTTAATATACATCACAAATTCTTCTAATGTTGTGGTTTTGTTTTTAATTATGTAGTTTATAAATTTTCCAAGTAACCAAAGATAGCTGTTGTGTTTCATACTAGGGTATAAATTCCAGTCTGGATATATTATATCCTCTACCTTTATTGCATTTTCTGACGTCCTGTTGATAATTGCTAGCTTTTTTCGCGTCCACTTCCAGATGGTATTTCGGTCTCTGCAAACAAAGGTATGTGCTAGTGTGTCTACCAATTGGCAATGGTCACAATATGGGTCAGGCTTCATTTTAATTTTATACAGTTTTTCTCCTGTTGGAACTTTTTCATTAACAATGCCATACCACACAGATTGCTCGTCAGTCGTAAGGATCTTATTATTTATGTTTTTCCAGATATTTTCCCACTTTTTGTTTGAATATTTTAGCTCTATAGGGTTTCGTGGGTGTCCCCTAATCAGTGAAGTGTACAACTTCGAAGTAGTATATCTGTGAGCAGCTTCCTGTAAATAACTTAATTCTGTATAATATTTACAAACATAGGCCAGTTGAGCATTAATGTGTCCCACATTTACTGGCGCCCTCTGATCTTTCGGGGCCAAGGTAGTAAAAAGGTATTTGGTAATACCGAGTTGGACACTCTGTAATATTTTTGTTGTTTGCTTAATAAACAATGCAGTGCACTGTGATTGAACATCCTTGACTGCCAAACCTCCATCAATGCGAGGCAAAGTCATTGTTTGGAGGGAGACTTTGAAAATGTTGCCTCTCCATACGTACCAGTATATGGCAGTTAAAATTTTGTGTGCTATATCAGAAGAAATTGGTAAAACGGCACCTATATAATGTGTCTTGCTGATAATATAAGTGTTTATAAACAGCACCCTTTGCAGACGATTTAATGATCGGGTTGTGTGTTCTTTGAGTGTGGCTCTTATAGTATTCAGCTTATGCTCCCAATTTACCTTTATCATTTCATGTGGGTTTCGTGTTAAGAACATTCCTAAACAGTTTACCTTGTCTGTTCTTTGCAACCAGGAAGTTTGCATATGATCACTGTTGGGTCCAATGGCCAAAATCTTCGACTTACGCTCGTTGAGCTTTGCTCCACTTGCAGTGGAAAAAGACATAACAATTTCTCGAACATTTTCAATCTCTTGTTTCGTGTTGACAAGAATACTTATGTCATCCGCATATGCATGACAGACCGTTTGGTGTTGAAAAGTTTTAATCCTTTCAGACGGAGGTGCAAATATAAAAGTAATGGTTCCACAGCGATACTATACAACGTCATGGATAAAGGACATCCTTGTCTAACAGACTGATTGATTGGCACTTGGTTAGTTAACTGCCCATTGATCTTTATTCTGGAATGTATTCCAACTATGCAATTTCGTATCAGGTGACAAAAAGGAGCATTAAATCCTATTTTACTCAACATTTTTAGCAGAAAACAGTGGTTAATCCTATCGAATGCTTTGTTAAAATCTAGGAAAATCATAGCAGTTTGACAATTACATAACCATGTTAAATATAAAATATCTCTATATTCAGAAAGAATGTTCACCATTGATCTACCTGTACCAGCTGCTGTTTGGTATGGCCCAAGTATCTTACCAAGAAGTGGTTTCATTCTATTATTTATGAGACGAGTAAAAATTTTGAAGTCGGAATTGAGTAGAGTAATTGGTCTGAAGTCCTCTATTTTAATACTCCGTGACTTTTTTGGGATAAGCACAACCATGCCTTCAGTGAATTCTAGTGGAAAGCTGTTATCTACCAACAATTCATTGTACATTAATGTTAATTCACTTCCAATAACATTCCAAAATCGTATATAAAACTCTACTGGTATGCCATCTATTCCGGCAGCTTTGTTTCGTGGAGATTCCGTGATTGTTTTCTGTATTTCATCTTCCAATATGGTTTCTATAAGCTCTTCATTTTCGTTGAGGTTAACTATTGGTTGTATATTAGACAAAAAATCTTCCTGTACAACCAAGTCTGTCACAGATTCAGAATAAAGATCCGAATAGTACTGTACAATATGTTGCTTAATAGCATTCTGATTGTCATAGTTGTTTCCTTGCTCATCTTGGAGGTGGCTGATTATCTTCTGTTTGCCTCTTTTTGCTTCCCTTATCATATGGTATATCGAAGTGTTTTCTTGATAGATATCAGTTGTGGAACGCGCTCGCACTTTTTTCCCTTGCAAAGACTGGCGTATCAAAGCAGTAATTTTTGCTTTGATATGTTTTATTCTAAGAACATTAGCTGTTAGATTCGTTGGCTCGTTGTACAAGTCACGTAGACTTAGGAAATAATATTCCAGTGTCCTTCTCCGCCAGTAGTTCTTTGCTCGTGAAAACCGAATAATGCATCTTCTTATTTGCGGCTTTACAACTTGAAGCCACCAGGTAATACGCTTTGGGTGTCTTGCTAAACTTTGAAGGCATCTCGTCCATGTCTCGATAATTTCTTTTTGTAATTCCTTGTCATCCAGAAGCGCCAAATTTAGTTGCCATACCCCTCTTCCCAGAAAACATTGTTGTTTTATGTAGTTAGCCGTTATGTGATAGGCACAATGATCTGAAAAACTTACTGGCCATATCTCACATTCAACCACATTTTGTGTAAATGTTTTAGATACGTAAATTCTGTCTAATCTACTTTTAGAGGTACTACTAACGTATGTATAGCCTATAGAGTGTGGGCGGAGATGAATCCATGTATCTATTAAGTCTAATCCAGTTGTTAAAACACTCAGCTCCTCACAGAAATTAAAATTAGGGTCTTGATCTTCTGGACGCAAAACACAATTAAAATCTCCTCCCAGAATAATATGTCGAGTGTCTGTTAACAGATGCACTATTTCATCACGAAACAAATTACCTCTTCCTCGTTTGCCCTTGGAGCCAGTCGGTGCATATATATTTACTAATAACAAATCTTGTATTTTTGCCGCTATTCCACGTCCACTTTCAAGTATAGATTGTGCTTGGCTTGGTATTCCCATTTTGTACATTAATGCTGTCCCACAATCCTGACCAATATTTAAAATAACATCATAACCAAAAATATTAACAATTTTATGTGTAACCACTTCTTGAATCATAGCTACGTCCACATCAGCTGCATATAAATAATCTTGTAGACATTTAATTTTGACATCGGATTCAATTCTATTGATATTAATGGAAGCTATTTTATATGCTTGCATGAATTTGAGGCAACTATTCTTGACCGGTATCGTCAGACCACAGAGTCGACTTGTCTATAAGATTATTATCTATTGTGTCCATGGGTTCCAATATCTCACCTTCTAAATTCATTTTGACATCTTCATTATCAACGTGTATAAGTCTCTTCTCATTACTTTCCACTGCTATGCTTTCTGTTTTCAGTATTTTCTTTGTCCTTTCCAGTTTTTTTGTTAATTCCTGCTTTACATCAAGCTCCTGTTTCCGTGTCCGTTTGGGTTTTGCAGTCTGCTGTTTATTATTCTCTTTGACAGCAGTCAAATTTTCTGTTGAAATGTTGTCTTTTCTTGTCTCTTTGTCACCCTCTGCTGGAGTGCCAGCAGTACTTGATAGGACTGCTGTCTCCGTTACACGATTAACACTCACTATTTGAGAGTTACTTTGGGTACGAGTGCGATCCACTTCTGTCTGTTCAGATGGCGGCGTGTATTGTATTGCACGCCTGTCTGCTGTATCGTGCATTCCGTTGGCTCCCTCCCCCCGGCCACTCGTATTTTCGCTGGAGGCGGCTGCCTCGCGGCCTCTCACTGTGTTATTTACCGCTGCCTGTTCCACTGTACTCGGCACCGGCAGCACCACGCTCTGAGTCGGCGTGTCTGCTAACTTCTGTGCATATGTTACATTTCCTATTTGACTAAGCCGGTCTAAACGCTGTAATTTGGTACGCGGGCATTCACTTTTAAGGTGTCCTGTAGCTCCGCATATAACACAAGTTCGTGGCTGACCATCATATACCACCAGTGCTTTAAATCCTTGTATCGTAATAAAAGAAGGCACATGTTTTGTCAGATCAATTTTTACGTTTCTGACTCCATTGTCAACATTGTAGTGTTTGTGGCCTTGCCATTTTTCAGCCGTAATTTGAATAACCTTCCCATACGGTGAAAGGGCTTCTCGAATATAATCGAATTCCATTTCAAATGGAAGATTGAAAACTCGAACTGATCGTAGACCTAAACCTGCGTAGGAAATTGCAACATTGACAACTTCACCTTTACAATTTTGAAATTTTGCGTTACCTCCAGTCTGCGTTACAATTCTAACACAAGTTTCATCGTCTATCAACTTTGCATACACAGCATTACCAAGAAAATCGTAAGTGTAACCAACAACTTCTTCATCTTTCAACCCAAGGTGATCGTAAAACCAGTCGACAATTTCATACACTTTTGGACGTTCATACCCATACGGAAACGAGAACTTTAAACAAGACTTCCTATACTTTGTATTCATGGTGTGAATATGAAATCAGTACTCACAAGTTCCAGCTTTCGGCAACAGCGATGCAGCCGCGTTCCGCCAATGCGCTGCACAGCGCAGACAGTCGCAGTGCACACGTATTCTGAGTCGCTGCCGCAAACACTCTTTTCTGCTATAAATTTACGTTTTTTGGGTCCGAGCACAATTTATAACGTCTCTGTCTCTCTATTTTCTGTGTTTTTCACTATTTTACTTTGTAAGATTAAAATTTCGATGCCTGTTATGTTGCTAGGCAAAGATGCTACTACGAACTTTACATTATACTCGTACGATTTTGATGTATATGTGTTTGTTGGAGCCCAAGTACTTTCCTTGTGAGACTACAATTAATTCAAGACTTTTTTCATCTTAAGACGTGAGTTATAACATTAATTCTTTCTTACAGTGTTGAATGCGTAAATACATAATGAGTAATTGAAGTTCGGAACTGGTTTCCGTCCGACTTTCACGGTATGTCCCTTAATACTGATAAAACCAAAAACAACGAAAAAGAGATTACATCATTTCTCTTGCAATGTCCGTGCAGCGTCTTATTTTTAGGCGGCGCACTGTTATTCACAGTGCGTCGCTTGCGTTTCCAAAGTCATCACTTGGATTCTTCTTTTAACATTTTCTTGCACTCTGCAAACAATATTACGGGCGCACAGTTTTCTGTTTCGTTAATAAATTTTTGATAGCAACTATCTTCTGTCGGGAATCTATAACTTATGTAACGACCGTTCCATCGTTACATTACATTCAGTATTTACGTTATCTAGTTTCTCCAATCGTTGCGCCATTGAATATCATCAAAGACGTAGATAACGCTATTACAAAGATCTCTACTAGGCCTAACGGTTATTTGTATTCGATAATTAACAAAAATCGCACTGACGTGTTTTACGGCCCACTATAGATTTGTAGTTTTATAAGTTTTTGCAAACATTTTGGACCAAAATAATAATCTAAATAATAAAAAATTAATTAATAAGTGTCTGAAACCCTTTTAGGAAAAAAATGTAGGTAGTCGCGGGTTTTGAACCACCGACCTTTTGCGTCACAGTCCAGCACCTTGCCCACTACGCTACGGCTATATATCAAAACAAGAGTTCTTTAATCTCGCACTATTGATAGCCATTGTTAACTGATGTTAATATGGCATTTGTAGACATTAGATTATCATTTATCGTACGAAGAACGATGTGTTATTGTTAACTGCTCAGTGTGCCGTTGCTTTGAAATGACAACGTGTAAGTTACAATAAGAAAATCATCAAATACGCGAGGAATGTCACGTGACATTTCCGAACGAATTAGGTTATTCAATTTTTGTGTCAGATTTACGGTTCGTTTGCAATTACAATTATATTACAAACGGCTTTTTTGGTTCTACTACCGTATTTTTTGTCCGAAATTTGAAAAAAGGGAGGTTCTGGTGTCTGGCGGCCTACAATCATGTTTGTAAAATTTGGTGCTGATCGGTTGAACGGTTCGTCTTATAAACAGGGAAAACGTTACGAACAGACAGACATACATACATCCCAAAATCGCTGTTATTTCTGCAAATATCTTTGAAACGATGAAAGATATGAAAAAAAAAAAAAAAAAACATAAGAGAGCAAAGATGTAGAGAATTTTCTCCTCTAAAAATTCGTTTATTCAATTTTCGTGTCAGGTGAATAATTAAGCCGTTATTTTCATTTAAATTTCGAGCTGTCAAAAGACGATCGCAAAGGCCCACTTTTAGTGTTACTACTGTAACCTAAAGTGGGCCAAAATTGAAATATTTAGAAACATGTCCTGCTGGCAAAACAATGCTCGTCCAGTCACTTCATCATCTAAATCTTCCTGAAATTCAATATCTTCTCTTATACTGAAAACATCTGAAAAGATCATAAAACTGGTTAATGTACAGGGTAATGTTTTCTCACAAAACATCATTTGCAGACCTTTCTACAGATGCAAGCGTTTCATACACTCTAATTACATTTTTAAATGCCTTAAAATGATTGGAACTGATTCCATTCGACGCCGGCACCTGTTGCAGCGACGGCCTGAGAATTTGTTGGCAGAAGGCAGCCACGGTTGCAGAAAATTTCTTTGTATTACATTCCACCTCCTCCCCTTACCCTCTCTGGCCCATCTCTCCCTACCGCCTCTCTTCATCTCCTCGTCCTCCCTTGTCCTGTTTACGTAAAATTTTGTGTGGTGTATGGTAGAGGCTAATTTACCTACCGTCATCATATCCCACGTCGTTCCCTCATTCGATGGGTCGGTGAATGAGGTTTCTCCACCAGTCCCTCTCCTTGAATTTCTCTTCTCCGATATACGCCAGAGCGTATCCCCTCTGCTCTTTGTCCGACTTCAGCATGTCTTTGTAGCTCAGTCGTGGCCGTCCTCTAGGTCTTTCGTCTCTGAGGTTTAGTTCGTACATTATTTCTTGGTAGTCTGTTTCCATCCACACGACGCATATGCCCATAACATCTCAGTCGCTGTGTTGTTATTCTGTCTTGTAGTTCTTCGACTTGAGCCTGGTTACGAATTTCCACGTTCCGAACTTTATCTCTACGTGTCTTCAAGACCATACTACGGACGAATCTGATTTCCGCTGCTTGGATTCTGCCGACATCCTTCTTTCTTATGGTTTACGATTCGCAACCATGTGTCAAAATAGGTATGTAATATGTTTAATAGATTACTGCCTTGCATTTTCGTGGTTATTTTGTGTTCCATGTTAGACCTTCGACTATTCTGTAGACGTTACTAGCTGTTTGAAATATGTGTGTGATTTCTTCATCTGTAGAACCATTATTGGAGGTAATACTACCAGGGTACTTAAACTGATGAGTCATTCGTAGTTGTTTCTCTTCCAGTTCTATGTGTATCATAGGTTGTCCAGATCTTTTCATGACCTTAACCTCGCTTATCTCTTGGCTAAAGACGAGAGCATATTCTTTAGCAGCTTCTGCCCATGTGTTTAGGTGTGTTTGGAGCTCTTGTCTAGAATCGTCCCATAGACATATGTCGTGAGCGAAAAAGGTGGCTTTCAATGATTCACCCCAGATGCTTTGGTGTACTTTTATTTTAATCTCATTCATTACAGTGATGAAAAGAGGAGACAGAACCCCACCCTGCATTAGCCCAGATTTTATGTCGATGGTTTCGGTCATTCCCACGGGTGTTTTCACCTTACCGTGAGGATCTTCATACATGTTCTTTATCCTATAGATATGTTATTAAGTCAGCTTCTGAATAAAGAGATATTGCTTTCAAACCTAAACGAGGCCTCGGATGGACGTACTTTCCTACCAACTTGCACAAAATCTGCGGCTTTATTTCGATCTTGATGAAATTTTCACACTTACAAGGAGACCACATGGGTATCAGATTTCGAATTTCTTTATATTTATGGCATGTGAAGTTCAGAACTTAAGTAACAATAAGACAAAGCCATTCGACGCAACTCTAAAAAAATCTGGAGAAAATCGTCTCTGAAGTTTTACAAATACACGTGAGTATCAATAATTAAAACTAGTGCAGCATCTGTCGTTGTAGCGCAGGTGGTAGCGTTCTGACCTCGCAACCATAGAATCGAGTGTTCGAATCCTGCTCTGGTTATATATATTTGACTTACCCAAAGCACAGGCTCGCCAATAGAAACAAAAAACACAAAAACGCACAAACCTTCAAGCTTTCGCCACTGCTGGCAGCTTCTACAGGAAAAAGAGGAAGGAAGGAGAGGAGAAAGGGAAGGATACGGGTTTTAAGTGGAAAAGAAGTCATTCCAATCCCAGCAGAGGAAGGACTTTCCTTAGGGGAAAAAAAGGAAGGTAAACAAATACACACACACTCACACATCCGCACGCAAACACACCTATGTGATATGTGCGAGTGTGTGTGCGTGTGTATGTGTGTGTGTATTTACCTTCCTTTTTTTCCCCTAAGGTAAGTCCTTCCACTCCTGGGATTGGAATGACTTCTTTTCCACTTCCTTAAAACCCGTATCCTTCCCTTTCTCCTATCCTTCCTTCCTTCCTCTTTTTCCTGAAGAAGCTGCCAGCGGTGGTGAAAGCTTGAATGTTTGTGTGTTTTTTGTTTCTATCGGCGAGCCTGTGCTTTGGGTAAGTCAAACAATCTTTTTTTTATACATATTTTTCTCACCAGGAAAGTCTCTATTATATTTTGGAATTCAGTTATATAAAACATTTTAGGACCTCTAATTCCGCGTCGTTATGTCAGTTTTTGTGTATGTTTATGTAGAGAAGCGAACACCTTGCCGTCACTTAAAACGATGGTTCAGTAAGTTAGCTGCTTGGAAACACATTAGTGTAGGAGATGACTTTACAAAAACAGCACCGTAGCTCCTCACAAACTGAACAGACTACCGTCGTCATCTAATAGTGAAGCCAATAATGTAAACAATGTAACTTATGTTTTTTTTATTGAAACTATAATTATTAACAACCTATTACAAATTATAGGAAATTAGGAATGTCCAAAATCACGTGCATTCTTCGTAAAAATTACCATTAGATATTAAAATTGTGTAAGTATTCGAACACAACGAAAAAATAAATCCGTCGCGCCAGGGTTTGAATCTCCAACCCTACGGTTGTAAAGCCACAATGTTACCACCTGAGAAACACCGACAGATGCTTCTATTCAATTAATTATTGGTACTTAACGCGCACTTTCTAAACTTGAAAGTCGATTTTCTCGATAGGTTTTGAGAGCTGCGTCGAATGGCTTTAGCTGATTGTTATTTAAGTCCTGAACTTCACATACCATATAATATATATATATATATATATATATATATATATATATATATATATATATATATATATATATAACGAAATTCGAAAATCCAATACCCATGTGGTCTCCTTATTAAACTAAAAAACAAGAACATCACTATCTACTTAAAATTTCATACGGTGCATGGCGGAGGGTAGCTGACAAGAAACTTAGATAATCAAATGTTCAAATGTTTGTATAGCTTATGGGACTTAACTACGGGGTCATCAGTCCCTAAACTTACAAACTACTTATGAACTAACTAATACTAAGGACGGCACAAACATCCATGCCCGAGGGGGGATTCGAAGCCCCGACCGTAGTGGCCGTGCAGACCGTGACTGGAGCGCCTCAGTCCCCTCGGCCACTGCGGCCGGCGAGAAACTTAGACACCACTTCACTGATCAGCAAGAAAGTCAACAGATGATGATTTATAGCCGTTAGACTCCAACTGGGGTCGTTTTGAGCCTGTCTGGTGCGCTGACGCCACTTCGGCTATCTGCGTGTCAATGATGATAACCCCCAGTCCACGAGCAGATAAAATCTCTGACACGACCAGGAATAGAGCCCGGGTCCACTGCGTGGTAACCCACCATGCTGTCCACTAGACTACAAAGCCGGACTTTAACAGATTGAGGAGGCAATGGAGTAGGAGGTAGAGGAGGATTGGACGGACACGCGAGGAGGAGATTGACAGAGGGTACATGAGGAGCTGAACAGAGAGAGATAGAGAGATAGAGAGGAACGGAGGGAAGGAGGAGATGGATGGAGAGAGAGAGAGAGAGAGAGAGAGAGAGAGAGAGAGAGAGAGAGAGATAGAGAGGAACGGAGGGAAGGAGGGGAGAGAGAGAGAGAGAGAGAGAGAGAGAGAGAGAGAGAGAGAGAGAGAGGAACGGAGGGAAGGAGGAGATGGATGGAGAGAGAGAGAGAGAGAGATAGAGAGAGAGACAGAGAGATAGAGAGGAACGGAAGGAAGGAGGAGATGGATGGAGAGAGAGAAGGAGAGAGAAGGTAGACAGAGAGAGAAGAAATAGCAGGGGGGACGGACAAAGACTGGAATAAGTAAGCACCCAAGGAAAGCCAGGGTTTCAGCTAGAGCCATATAAAATTGGACTGGAAGATGTGGAACAGTAGTACGGTGAGTATCGTGGGTATAGGATTGTTGTACCAGAGGAGGAGCTGGAAAGCACAGAAACTCATTTTGCTGCACAGACTCATCACTCAGATGAGCGCCACTTTATTCATGACAGTGTCAGACACGGTGTACAAGGCGGCGGCCGGCTTGTTGCGGGCGCTCAGTTGACGAGGCGCTGGTAGACGACCTCCTGGATGGTGCTGTTGTTGGCCAGCCACACGGAGCCCGACTTGCCCTCCTTGACGGCGCGCATCAGGCCCTGCGCGATGAAGTCGGGCCTGCGGGCACGACACACACAGGTCAGGAACACTGCTCCAGAAGAATGAACCACCATAACAACAAAGAGCTGTTAACTCAGCCTAGTCACTAAGTTAAAAATCTCATGGTTACGTGGTGCATCTTCAAGCTTACCATTAAAGGTTTTTCTTTTATTCATCCATTGATCCAGTAATCACGAATAGTTCGGATTACATACGTCCTTGTTAGGCCTAGATTTCGAGTATGCAGTTTTAGCGTTTCTCCGTGATTTTAAGTGCATTAACACAGTTAACTAATTGAATACGTTTATTAGTGTGCTCTTTAAACTCACCATTAAAGATCTTTTTCTTTTTTCGCGCATTGTCTCAAAGTTGTGTATATTCATAGGCCAAATTCGCGAGTGTGCAATTTAGCGTTATACAGCAATTTTAAATGCATTTACTAACGGCTTATACATAGTGTCCTAAATAACCCCTTTGTATCTGTAGTTAATATATATTGTCGATATCACGTAGGTAAACCTTCTAACAATCATGACTGCAATGTGTTTGAGCTGCAGTAGGTTTGTTCGTGCTAGGTTTCAATGTAGCTGTTGTGACAAGTGGTTTCATTTGGGGGGGGGGGGGGGTTGTATCGGTGTGAAAAAGGGGAAAACAAACGAGTCTCTTCCTATGTTTTGCAAAGTGTGTTCAAGGGACAAAAAATAGTTGAACAGGAAGAGACGATTAGAGCCCTTCAGGCTGCACTGGATAGTGCTAGGAAGGAACTTATGAGGTTAAGGGGGGGGGGGGAGAAGGGTGAGCATGGGTGGGAAGTGGTAGCAGGGAACAAGGGCCAGAGACAGTATAGTTCCTGACAGCTTCACAGTTGACACAACCATCAGTTCAGTGAGGAAGAGGCTCCTTTAGAAGTGTAGTTAAGAAACAACACTCTCACTAGGAAACCAACGGTTAAAAATATAGTAGGAGGAAAGTTCTGTTATGATTAGCCATGGAAGAGGCGTGGGCCAGATTTCGGAGGAAAAACTAGCTGACAGGTACCAGGTCACAAACTTTAAGCCCAGTGCGAGTCTTAGCCAGATGGTAGAGGATCTAGGTTCCTTGTGTAAGGGTTTCACAAAACAGGGTCATGTTGTGGTAGTGGGTGGGGTGCGAAACAGCATTGATAGGGATCAGAGCTACAGTATTAAGTGTGACCTGGTTAAAATAGCTTCTGCAACGACCCTGACAAATGTTGGACTGTTGTCTGCTTTCCTGCGGTATGCTCGACCCCAATTGAACCGCTATGTCAGAAGGATCAATGTGGACATTGATCAACTGCTTAGGGCGGCTACTCTGTTGGACATAGGTTTGGTTCGTGTTGATGCTATTGATAGGCGGGATCTCACTAGGCATGGCCTGCATCTCAGTAGGAAAGGAAGGGGAAACTGGCTGGCTTGATAGCAAAATCTTTAAGGGGGGACACTGCAATTCATGGAAGTACTTCTTTTTTAGGCTAAGATCAGTGTCCAGTGAGAAGCTCAGGCAGGCAGGTGCTAAAAATGTTGGAAAATCAAATGTTTCTTAGAAAAGTAAAGTAAAAAATGTTAGCATTTTTCACTAGAATATTGGGGACTAAATAATAAAACAGATGAGCTTATGGTTTGTTTATATGATGTAGAAACTGATAATGTAATATATATACTATACTGTCTGAGCACCACATTGTCACTGGTATGGAAAATGTGAATGTCAGTGGATATAAATTAGCTTCAAATGTAAATAGAGATAATTAGGTAAGAGGAGAAGTTGCCATATATGTCGAAAGCTATCACAGTGTAAAATATTTAGAAACAAAAAAGTTTTGTGTAGAGCAACGTATTGAAGCATGTGCCGGCCAGCTTAAACTCAATGATGATTATTATAATTGTAACAGTATATAGGTCCCCTTCAGGAAACTTCCGGTTATTTCTGGAAAACTTTGATGTCTTCTTGTGCTCTGTCAGATAGGGGGAAGCAGATTATTATTTGAGGTGATTTAAATGTAGATTCACTGAAAGAGTGTAATAGGAAGAAAGACCTCGAAGTCTTACTTGGCTCATTCAATCTGACATCCGTTACTGATTTTCCCACTTGGATAGTGAAGGACAGCAGTACATTGATAGATAACAGTTTTGTAGACCAAGATACGTTTAACAACGTAAATGCTTGTCCTGTTAAGAATGGTCTTTCTGGTCATGGTGCACAGCTAGTAACAGTGTGACATTACAAATACAAGGGGAAGCTTATTATTTCCATGTGAGAGGTGGGTTTTGTCAGGTTGTTGGGTCCCCCAGCCGGCGGGTTAACAGTTTGGACATAGTGAATAGAATACAGGTCGCTAGGGAAACCCCACCCTAATTTGCTCGGAAACAGGAAACGACGGTCTTGGATGAGCTAGGGTGGCTATTCCAGATTATAACTGAAATACAATATAGCCACACACATTATTCTAAAAATCCATAAAAAATCAGGGAATGATCATAGGGCAAATATACAGGGTGTTACTAAATGGTACGGCCAAATTTTTAGGTAACATCCCTCACACACAAAGAAAGAAAATAAATGTTATGTGGACATGTGTCTGGAAACGCTTAATTTCCATGTTGGAGCTTATTTTATTACTTCTCTTCAAATAACATTAATCGTGGAATGGAAACACACAGCAACAGAACGTACCAGCGTGACTTCAAACACTTTGTTACAGGAAGTGTTCAAAATGTCTTCCTTTAGCAAGGATACGTGCATCCACCCTCCACCGCATGGAATCCCTGATTCGCTGATGCAGCCCTGGAGAATTGCGTATTGTATCACAGACGTCCACAATACGAGCACGAAGAGTCTCTACATTTGGTACCGGGGTTGCGTAGACAAGAGTTTTCAAATGTCCCCATAAATAAAAGTCAGGAGAGCGTGGAGGCTATGGAATTGGTCCGCCTCTACCAATCCATCGGTCACCGAATCTATTGTTGAGAAGCGTACGAACACGTCGACTGAAATGTGCAGGAGCTCCATCGTTCATGAACCGCATGTTGTGTCGTACTTGTAAAGACACATGTTCTAGCAGCACAGGTAGAGTATCCCGTATGAAATCATGATAACGTGCTCCAGTGAGCGTAGGTGGAAGAACATGAGGCCCAATCAAGACATCACCAACAATTCCTGCCCAAACCTTCACAGAAAATCTGTGTTGATGACGTGAATCGAAGTACAGTACTTACTAACGAAACAATTGGGTATTTGACAATTGTCTGCACGAAGTATTTCAATTTACATTTAAAGAGACTAAAATCAGCTCTAACATGGACATCTACATATACATGGGATACTCTGCAAATCACATTTAAGTGCCTGGCTGAGGGTTCAACGAACCACCGTTATACTATTTTATCTCCCATTCCATTCTTGAATAGCGCGCGGAAAGAATGAACACCTGAATATCTCCGTTTGGGCTCTAATTTCTCGTATTTTATTCTGATGATCATTTCTACCTATGTAAGTGGGAGTCAACAATATATTTTCGCATTCGGAGGAGAATGTTGGCGATTGGAGTTTCGACAGCAGCCCACGCCGCAGCGATAAGCGCCGTTATTGTAATGATTCCCATCCCAGATCCTGTATCATTTCCGTAACGCTGTCTCCCCTGTATCGTGACAATACGAAACGAGCTGCCCTACTTTGGACTCTTTCGATGTCCACCGTCAAACCCACATAAGGATCCAACACTGGGCTGCAATACTCCATAAAAGGACGGACAAGCGTAGTGTATGCAGTTTCTTTAGTAGTTCTGTCGCATCTTTTAAGGGTTCTACCAATAAAACGCAATCTCTGGTTCGCCTTTCCCACGACATTATCTACGTGTTATTTCCAATTTAAATTAAGCGTTTCCGGACTCATGTCCACATAACATATTTTCTTTCTTTGTGTGTGAGGAATGTTTCCTGAAAGTTTGGCCGTACCTTTTTGTAACAACCTGTAATTACATGAATAGATTAAGGCGACTTGGGTGAATCAAATACTGTAATTAACATGTCAATATCCCTTAGAGATAAAAAGCCAATAAACGTCAGTAATATAATAATATTATAAGAGTTATATTTACAATTATTGATATGTAGTGTTTATCAGTAACAGTTTAAGAAGCAAATGGGCAGCATTGCACCACGCTACCTATCTTAAAAGGCAAGATGAACCACGTTATTTCCCTATTCTTCCAATAAACTTTGTTTTATTCTGTTGTTCTACTTTTCATTTACGTAGTAATATTACTGTGTCAGAACATGGATTCCACCACAGAAACACAAAACACGAACCCAGCAAAGCGCATTACATTTATATATGTATTTTATTATATTTAATATTATTCTTACTAACGGTCGTTTCATCTTGTAGACTTCCACTTAAATACCTCATGATCGACTAAAATAGTAGATATGCAGCAGGTAATTTATACATAAAGAGTTATATGTATTTGTGGACAAGAACTGAATATATTTGCATAAAAAGACATGATAAATATTAATTGTGGAACTCTATTTTGACGACGGCAGTATATTTTAACAGTGAGACGCCACGCTTAATAGCCATTTGAACAAAGAGCTGCAGTTTCAACCGATTTTAGTATTTTTAAATATATATTTGTTTGTTAAATGTAAACAACATTTGTAGGGAGGTGGTCAAAGCATTTAATTCTGTGATATTCAAATATATAATACTTTGGAAGGGAAATTGTATTTTAAAGATGAGGTGTAGGGATATGTGGAAGGAGGCCTGAACAGCTGAAAGCTAATGTTGCACTCTGTTACATGTGCCTTTCTGTGGCTCACTGGATGTTTCTGCGGTGAGTAAGCAACCTACCCTTCTCAAAACTGATAGATAAAAATGTTGTGGCGTAAGTCAGCGCCACACGCCAGACGCACGAGAACGATCGTGCAGAAGGCAGCGGACGACTGGCAGCCAATCACACACCACGCCGCGCATCGTGGAGGGAGAAACCGAGAAGCGCGCCCTCTACAAGCTGCTATTCTAGGCCGACATGCGTCTGGAAGAGCCCATCTCAACTCGGCTCCGAACTAAGGCAGTCACCAAGACTCAGCGCAGCTAACATCGAGGAAGAAGACGCCGCCGCGGTAAGAGACAGAGATTATAAATTGAGTAACTTTGTACATAATCGTAAATAAAACTTGTATTACTAAACTTTATTGCTGTTTCAGATGGCAACGCATCCCAAGCGTCCTAATAGAACCTTTACTGAAAGACAGGCCGGGAAGGACAAAACACATGGTGACTACTTCCGCTCATTGAAATGTGAGACGGACTGTAAATACAGTGTGGCGCGTGACCAGGGGTGGACAAAACAGGGGCGCTAGATATTTCGTCGCATCTGTTCCAGGAATAAAGGTGCTGTGTGTGTTGTTACATGGTGGTGGAGAAGCTCACTGTAAACACCTTGATGGAGCACTTCCTTCACAGTGGCGTAAGTATTAAGAGTTTGTAATCCCATTCAACATTCATAATTTCTTCAAATGTCTGTAAATACATGGGACCAAACTAACGTGTTCATCAGTCCCTACGTGTACAAACTACTTAAACTTACTTAAACCCCCCCCCACACACACACATACATATCGGTGGGAGGACTCGAACCTCCAGCGGGAGCGGCAACGCAATTATTGACAGCCGGCCGCGGTGGCCGAGGGGACTAAGGCGCTCCAGTCACGGTCTGCACGGCCACTACGCTCGGGGGTTCGAATGCCCCCTCGGGCATGAATATTTGTGCCGTCCTTAGTATTAGGTAGTTCATAGTTAGTTTGTAAGTTTAGGGACTGATGTCCCCGTAGTCAAGTCCCATAAGCTATACAAACATTTGAACATTTTTTGAGTTATTGCCATGGTGCCTAGAACCACACGACCATTCCCATGTGGCATGTCATCCGTCCACACAACAAGCGATCTAAGAAGAAATTAGTAACTTCTTCAGAGAAACTGAAATTCTTAGAGTGCCTAAAACGAAGTTATTGCGACCCGAAGTCAATGACGGATATTGTTATGAAAACAGTTGCATCTCCTGGAGTTTGTAGTTCCTCAGGGTGTCATGTGGCAAGGCAAAATAAAGCCACACACTGTTTGATACTAAATCAAATGCGATGTGGAGAAAAGTTAATGTCTTTTCTTTTCCGAATGGCCAACAACTAACAAAGTACTTTCTGTGCTAAATGAACATGAAGCTTCAGGAAATTTTGTAAATTGCCGAAAGAAATGAATTTTAAATTTGTTCGCCTTCTAAAAATCACTGTTATGTCACAAAAATCAAAGCGACCTTACACGTGAAACGGACGGGGCGACATTGAGCGATCGTCCCCGTTTTGTCCACGCCTGGTCACGCGCCTCACTGTGTTTACAGTTCGTCTCTCGTTTCGGTGAACGGACAAGACAAATAGCGATGAGGCTGACCAGGAGGACTAAACGAAAAATATTGTGGAACATTGATTTGATTTTTTCAGGGAAGCCAAAACAGTATTAGTCTAACCCGCCACTGCCCGCACCGAAACTAAGTTTATTGTGCGGTATCGCTCCCTGTATGTCTAGTAAAGCCAACCAATGCCCTTGAACAGTGCAAGGAGTCCCTTTACCAGTTGTTTATTAGACACAATTTCTTCGGGTCTGGTTGTCCCAAATGTTCTGTGCCTTTTTGTGGAACATAAATACAACATATTCAAGATTTTAACATCAAAACATTCTTCAAGGTTAAGACTACAACATTTGGTCATGTAGGTAGTGACAGAAGTTTGTTAGTCTCATTAATTGGGGTTCGTGGTCGAGTGAAGTCAAATGAGACACAGGTGTGTACATACGTGTTGAGGGGCCCGTAGGTGGGAATGACGTCGATGAGCGGCTGCTTGAGGTAGTCGTGCAGGCAGTGGAAGTGTGCTTCACCCACCAGCGGAGTGTCGGTGGGCCCTGGGCACAGAGCCACCATGCGCACGCCCGTCTGCTGGACGTGCAGGTCGTCCTGCAACAACACGTGCTGTGTCTCTCCCAGCACTTGCAACTCCCACCAAACGACATATTCACAAACTGACATCTGCTCTGACCCATAACAAAGGAAACAATTACAGAAATACATAATACTATGGTTAAAAGTTGTCATTCACGCCAAAATCTGTCTACGAAAAAATGTTTACAAACATGAATACAATTGCACTGTATATGAAAACGTTATCACATATTTCTGAACTGTCAGTACTAATATTAGTTAAAAACACTTAATAATTCAAAATAAAAAATACAATGCTTAAAAGTCACAAATCAATTTTTGATAAAGACAGAATATTATTAACAACAATATCAATTTCAAGACACTAACCCTTTACATCCTGAATTAATTATTCATTTTTATATTTCGATAAAACTTAGGTTCCTTACCTATACAGATTAATAATTACATTCTGAATGTTAAACTTTTTATTGTGGCCTTAAATTTATATTTTTAATGTTTGATATACTGTGGGCAGTAGCTAATTGAATTCAATCTACATTTTTATCACAGTTAAAATGTTTAATTTTTCATGGTTATCATTGAGTGTATGAATAAATAAAGAGAAGTAATATTAAGATTTTAGTTTGTTATTATTTTTACTGTAAGTATACATTATTTATTTATTCATATGTTAATCTATAATTGAATATTTATTATGTTCCACATATATGGTGGTTTTGTTCCTCGGTTGCACAGTGGTAGATTGCAAGACTATAAATCCAAAGGTCGCGGGTTCGATCCCCGCTAGGTGCTAGGATTTTTATCTGTCACTTTCCACTTCATTCGCCTCTGGCAGTATTGCTCATGTGAAAAAATACCGAGTATCACCATGGTTTGGAACCCACGTTAAATTGTAGGTCCCCCTATAACTGGCTGGGTAAGTCAGTTCGAAGGTCGGAGGAAGGCAACGGCATACCACCTCCAAACAGGACCATGCCTAGCAAAGCACTGTGGTGGTCAAACCAATCTTCGGATTGTTGACTGCTTTACCCTTTCTTTTATATGGTTGTTAAGCCACGTCACACAAATTAAATTTTAATTTACAAAACGTAACTAGTTTCAATGAACTCTGTCATCATTATCAAATGTAAGCAAAAATTGCATTAAACACAAACTGAAAAAATAATTAAATTATGAAAAGGTGTAGTAAATGTAGCCAGGTCATCCAGGAGTGTGACAGTGACTCCCAACTGTCTGCCATAGTCACACATGGTATCGCACCATTTCCAGCTATGTATAATTCCATACCATGCCACAACAGCTGCATTTGCAATATGAATGGTATTTGGTTGTTGAGCTGCAACATGTGATATGGCAGGCACAACCAAGATTTTAGGAACAAACCAAATGAATTCAGAACATAATACCAACGTGTACCATGTTCTATATTCAAGTTGTCAAGTACCAGATTGATTCCATTGGGAACTGTCAACACACTCACAGCTCCCAAAGGAATCACAACTTGGACATAGAACATGGTACACATTGGTACTATGTTCTGAATTCATTTGGTTTGTTCCTAAAATCTTGGTTGTGCCTGCCATATCATATGGTTATTGCAGCTCAACAACCAAATACCATTCATATTGCAAATACAGCTGTTGTGGCATGGTATGGAATTATACATAGCTGGAAATGGTGCGATACCATGTGTGACTATGGCAGACAGTTGGGAGTCACTGTCACACTCCTGGATGACCTGGCTACATTTACTACACCTTTTCATAATTTATTTTCTCAGTTTGTGTTTAATGCAATTTCTGCTTACGTTTGATAATGACAGTTCATTGAAACTAGTTACATTTTGTAAATTAAAATTCAATTTGTGTGACATGGCGTAACCACCATATATGTGGAATAAAATAATTAATCAGTCACACACTCCTTACTATGTCATATAATAATTGAATAAACAAGTAACTATAATGTATTGCATGAATAAAATAAGACATCGAAACAATAGAAATTCATGACAAAAATAGCAGTTTATCGGACAATTATCTTCTTAGCACTGGTGATTGCAGTTGAAGGTGATGTCCAAAGATGTTCTATCATATCAGGTGTAAGATCACGAGATGATTCAAATTTTGTTGAAGATTCTAGTCTTTCTCCTATCCAATACCTTTTTTCCTTACTTGGGATTATGATTGTTATTTGGAACTAGCGAGTTGTACATTTGGTTGATAGAACTACGTTATTTTAATCTGCCCTTTACTATAACCACTCTTGAGAAAAGTGACCTCCAAATGGGACAGCTCAGTTGCCAAACTTTCCAGGTTGAAATTAACGTGATCCCTGTGTACTACGGTACGAAGAAGCACTTCACACTGAGCTGGGTGATGGCTACTGTCAGCAGGCAGATACAAATCAGTTTGTGCCATCCTTTTGGATGTACCCATAGAAAAAAGGATGGCACAAACTTAGGCGTTGAAAGTACATGATAATACAAGCAAAACTGTTCCAGTAAACACTTAAACACTGGTCCGCAAAGAGTCGTTTGCAAGATAATTACCTATGTACGGTTCCAAGCCGCCACTGACGTCACTGAAAACATCGTCTGAGTTGGTACACAATAATTTGAAATTTGGTTATATATCGCATTTAGTTCACATTTCACTGACTTTATTGTTAGTACAAATTAATTTGAAATTTAGACTTTAATATTAGGTTTTACATCGCATTTACTTCACGTTTCATGTATGGTCTACCTGTTAAATGAGGTGTTCGAAGTGACTTCCTTGCATCTGGAAGTAATACTGTGCTTGTATCTGCAATGGATTTCGAATTCTTTCGAAAACCCCTGGATCATTTTGGAATTGTTGACAAGCGTGTACAACTCTCCACTGCAGTTCTTCAAAGGTGTTAAAGGGTTTGCTGTAGATTTCGCATTTGAGGTGATCCAAGATACAAAAATCCAAAGGTTTTATATCAGGTGATCTTGTAGGTACAGGTCCGCCTCGATCTGTCCATCTTTGGCCGTATCTGCGCGTAAGATGCAATCTCACAGCAGCGCCAAAATGTACCGGAGCTCCATCTAACTAATGTTTACAATGAAGCTGGTGAAATGTGAACTAAAGGCGATGTAAATGTTAACAGTACAGTGTACATGTCAGATAAATGTGTAGTACCTAGGACGATGCTTACAATACGACAGTGACGGGTTGTAGCCATACATTCGTAATTATCTCGCAAACGACTCGTTTGCGGATCCCTGGATACTGGGACATTTTCGCTTCTATTATCGTGTACTTTCAACCATGTACGTTTGCGCCATCCTCCATGATGCACCCTGTGTATGGAACCTTCTTTATCTTTCTCCCTCCTTTCCTCACCGCCGCCCCCACAACTTCGTCACTGTTTAGACGCCAATAAAGTCGTTTACATAAAAAAAAAAGTGTAGATATTGCGGTCCTGGAGTGAGGTTTTCAGTTGCAAGTTGTGACGATACTGCTGGCCCTCTCATGTCAATGTTATCGTACGATACCGTTTGCGTCGTATCCGGAATCGTGTGGATCAATAGTGATGAAAGTTGCGTGTGAAGTTAGTTAAAAACGATATAGTCAGCCTAGGTATCAGTGTAAGACAGTGTCTCGGAGATACTGTGATTAAAACAAGTGATAGATTTCATTAATTAAGAGATTCGTTTAGATGCTTTCCAGACAGTTTTATAAACAATAGTTTTGTCATTGTACACTATTTCAAGAACTAGACAGACAAATGGTAAAAACTTTTGTATCTACATAAAGACATTAAAATAAATAGCATTATATATATGTTAGGCTCATAAACAAGTTGTGTTGACCAGCTAATTGTATTAATGTAATAGTCGAGATTTGAATATTGTTATTCTTTGTATATATTGACTGTCGTCAGATTTTGAACCAATTTTGAGAATTACGAAGATATTTGATAGTTAAATATATGTTAGGAACACGTATGATGTACTCGTTCACTAACTGACATTTAACATCGCACTTTGTCAACAGAAAGATCGGAGATTTCGTCTTAAAAATACATGCGCCATTTAAAATTATTGTATGTATAGTTTTCATTTTATATTGTGATTATTTTGGTATACATGAAATGTTTTACTGTTGTGTTCGTTAATTGTAAATTAGTATATTCAATTGTTATGAACAATGCATAATGTAATGCCATTATTGTCGATGTTATATATTTGCCTCACCGCCTTGCGTGGAGGAGTTCCAGTTCTGGCTTTCGCAAAGTACTTTGGAATCTATGTCAGTCTGTGTTGTTGTTGTTGTACGCAAGTTTGAATTTGTAATAGGGTTGCCAGATCTCCGGGCGCCGCCCGGAGTGCCCGGGTTTGGAGTGAATTCTCCGGGTCTACGGGCCAATGATTCTCATCTCCGGGCTTGAATGTAACCTTCATCTTAACTTTATTTTTTTAATTTTTATTTTACGACGCTTTTTAAGTACTATGCTCATGTAGCGACGATCTACATCGAACTTAACGTAACTTAAACTAAGGACGAACACAACATCCATGCCCTAGGGGGAATTCGAACTTCTGGCGGGAGCAGCCTCGTGCACCGTGGCAAGGCGCCTCAGTGCGCTCGGCCATTCCCGGCCGGCTCCTCTCTAGTAATTATGAATAACTTTATATAAATGTCAATTTCTTATTGCAACAAAACGCTACTTTTCTATTCTTCCTCTGAAAACTCTTCATTGTTGCGTAGGTAGTAATCGGCTAGCGCATTATTAAGCAAACACTGTTGCGGCATCGTGTCAATTGGCGACGTCTATTATTTGTGTTCATTGTTTGTTATCAGTTTACCGGCAATTTTTGGAATACTCGGATCGCGTGTGAACAGACAAGCTAACATTAACTCAGATTAGTGAGTAATAACAGTGAAATGAAGAGACGATATATAAGTTCATTCCGTGAAGAATGGTTGCAGGAAGAAAGTTATAAAGAGTGGCTACAAAAGTCGATACTGATGAGTGTATGTGTAAGTGCAGAATACGCAATATCTCATTTACTGTTAAGTACGACGGAGTGAAAGCTGTGAATAACATTTACAATCAGAAAGACTCAAAGCGAATGTTACCACTCCAAAGAAGAATCAGTCGCTTCTTAAATTCTCGCCGAAACAATTTTCTGCAGAAGACGACAAAGTTACTGCAACGGAATTATCTTTGACTTACCATGGTGTAAAACACCACCATTCTTACATTTCTCAATATTGTGGTAATAAGCTATATCCTTATGTTTTTAGAGATTCCTCAGTGGCAACGAACGGCCGAACAAAAAGCGAGGCATTAGTAAAAAATGTGCTTCTGACTTATGCTAAAGAGAAGCTACTAAGCAAATTAAAGCAAAATGTTCCGTTTTCATTAGGTTCAGACGCTTCAAACAAGGGCAATAAAAACATTATCCGATAGTTGTAACATACTTCTCCAAAGATAAGGGAAAATGTAATAAAGTTCATGATTTCTACGAAGATGTTAACGAATCTGCAGAAGCCATCTCAAACAAACTAAAGCCCATTTTATTGGAAAATGGTTTTTAACAATAAATAATGTAGTTTCGTATTCAGCTGACAATGCTTCAGTTAATTTCGGGAAACACAACTCTGTCTTCACTAAATTGAAAGAAGAAAATGAAAACTTACTCAAAGCCAATTGTTGTTGTCATATTTTACATAACTGCGCTAAGTTTGGATTCAAGCTTCTAAAATATGATGTAGAAAATCTAGTTCTTAAAATATATTCAGACTTTTCTTCATCATCAAAAAATTCGTTTTATATTGATTGTTCTTGTGTACATGAAATGTTTTCTTTGTGTGTTTGTTCATTGTAAATTAGTATATTCAATTGTTAAGAACAATGGATACTGTAATGCCATTATTGTCGATGTTATATATTTGCCCCACCGCCTTGCGTGGGAGAGTTGGAGTTCGAGTTCTGGGTTTCGCAAAGTGCTTTGGAATCTGTCAGTCTGTGTTGTTGTCGTTGTACGCAAGTTTGAATTTGTAATGTTTTGGTGAAGAAGCAGTTTGGTTTCAAATTAAAGAAGTGAAAAATTGTACATAACGAGTATTTATTTCTACCACGACGCCCCAAGAGAATAATGTTGCAGCGAGCAGAACCCCCATACATCGTAATGTTGAAAAGCTGTGTATCGGTAGAATAAACTGTAATTACTCAAAAATATAGTAAGACATTTCAAAGTGTGGGTCAGTAGTTTGGCACTCACCCCGTAGGAGCGCGTCATGGCGGCGACGGCGTGCTTGGTGCCGCAGTAGATGGGCAGCACGGGTACCGGGTCCAGCCCCGCCACCGACGACAGGTTGACCACCAGGCCCCCAGCGCCGCCGTTCTGCTTGCCCATGTACTTGAACGACAGCAGGATGCCGTGCACCACGCCCTTCTGCGAACGCACGCACACCACACTGTCAGTTTTGGCGTCCTCACTATTGCACAGATATCGAAATAACACAGCTTCACCGTTATTTTTCTGTTCAAATGTTTCTAAACCTATTGGGCCAAACTGCTGTTCCTAGTCTTACAAATTACTTATACTAACTTACACTAAGAATGGCGCGCACACACACACAAACACACACACACACACACACACACACACACGCAAACACACACACACAAACACTCACACTCACACACATTCCTGAGTGAGGACTCGTACCGCCGTCAGAATGGCTGCCCAGTCCATAGCTTGACGCATAAGCATAGGCAGGATATGATTTCGGCAGGGTTTTTCAATGATATGACATAGTAATAACGTGTAATCTTGACCCATATAGTGCGGAATCATTTTTGGTTTAATTTTTTTCTCAGAACCTATATGACTGTGAACAGTGACTGTATCATTTTGTATCTCTCTGACGCAATATCTCTGGCTCCGCGAGGGCTGTCCTTAGCTCGGAGGGGCTCGCATTTGAGCAGTGGTGTGTTGCGGCCGACTTGAAGTGCTTCGTGGTAGTTAATCGAGCATTATGGAGTGGAAATAATTTTTGCTAGTTTTATGATAGAAGAGATTGAGGTATATATATATATATGTTGTTTTAACAATAATGAGTCATCAGATTAAAATTATAAATGATTCGTTTTGAGGTCATTCCAGAAAGAAGGGCAGTGTTGCAAAACTAACAGTCTCATTGTGAAAAAATCACATATATTGATCTTGTGCAGTTGAAAAGTGTTAATTAAAAATAGTATTTATCTAATTGAGATGTTGTGTCACAAGACATGAAGTACAATGAAATTTACAATCCACTCTTGGTCATATTACAAAACTGTCCATTAACATGTTGCTATCAAAAATTAAAAAAAATAAAAATTACAAGAAAGCGAATCCACATTTCGCTTCTCCTTTCAAAATAAAAAAATTACAAGAGAACAACGTTATTTCTTTGGGAGTGTGTCTCAGTTCGTTAACAATTTTTTTATTTAATTGTTTGATGGTCAGACAGGGACTATACTAATTGGATTACAACAACCATCAAACAATTACATAAAAAATTGTTAATGAACTGAGACACACTCCCAAAGAAATAACATTGTTCTCTTGTAATTTTGTTATTTTGAAAGAAGCGAAATGTGGATTGGCTTTCTTAGAATTTTTTTTTGTTATTTTTGATAGCAATATGTTAATGGACAGTTTTGCAATATGATCAAGAGTGGATTGTAAATTTCATTGTACTTAACTTCATGTCTTATGACACAACATCTCAATTAGATAAATACTATTTTTAATTAACACTTTTCAACTGCACAAGATCAATATATGTGATTTTTCACAATGACACTGTTAGTTATGCAACACTGCCCTTCTTTCTGGAATGACGTCAAAATGAATCATTTATAATTTTAATCTGATCAATCATCATTATTAAAACAACATTTCATTGAAATATATACACATAAATTTCTGAAAAATTGAAGAAAAGTTCAAGAAATATAAACTCAACTAGGAGGAAGTCTTCAATATCTTATGTATGGAAATCAACTTCGTAGTTGCATCCAACCACTTTGAATTCGACAAGACAAGCTAAACCTGATCTGCAATGGGAGCAGGCTATTCAAAGAAATAAAATAAGACACTGTGCACGAATTCTTACACACAAAAATTTAAAAAAAGTAAGCTTCCGTTCTCGTCCTTCTGGAACGACGTCAGCTCTATCTGAGTTAATAGAAATGCAAATGGCACTAATACAGTATATACTATATTATTTTTAATTGCAAAGGACTGGATACTTAAGTCATCATGGTATAGAAATAAAATTCAAAACTTCCTAATAATCTACATATTCTCCAAAATCATATCATGAGGGCAGGAAAATGCGGATCGAATGTGGATGGCAATCAGAAAGTTAGTGCGTGACACTTTCAATAACTACTGAAGCATTAACAGAAAATCATTTCCTAATTTTTTGGTATGTGAAAGCAGTCAGTGGCAAAACATAAGTTTACAAAAGATACGCTTTGGATAGACGGGTAACTTCATTCATTTACATAGGAACTTCAACAAATACAGCTGACTGGCATAGTAATTACTAATAGTGGTGTTAAAAAACATAAAATATAAAGCAGAGTGAAGCTCCAGGTTCCAACACTTTCTACACAGAATCTTCACAGGATTTAGTCCCCATCATACAAGTCATAATCATCTATAAGGAGCAGACATAGTAAGTGAAGACACCTAAGTAAAAACTAAAAAAAGTGCACATTCTTTCACCATAACTGTTAATACGTTTCTCACACTGTGAGACAAGACGTTAAATTCCTCCATGCCTGCAGTTAGATACAGGATGAGGTGTGCACCTCTTTCGCCGCCGACACATACCGATGGCTATGAATGGCTTTCTTCAGAGCTAAAATAAAAAATAAAAAAATGGGAATCGCATGGAGGGAAATCGGGACTGTATGAAACATGTGTGGCAAAATGTAGGTGGGCTTTATCATCATACAGAATGATGCCAGTTTTTGTTAGCTTTGTCAACATTTCTGGATGGGTTTGAAGCCCAGAAACCACCCCCCCCCCCCTTGGCTACACCCAAGGCGAGACGCCTTAGACCACGTGGATATTTTTATGTCATTGGTGAGAAGATGAAAGAGTGCATTGAAACGTGTTAGTAAAGCCCGACTTCATATGTATGGCTTGCTGTTAGCTGCATATAGATGAATACACGGAGAGCCAGAGAAACTGGTAGCGGTATACCTGCCCACTCACGAGCAAGCAGAAGTGGCGTAAGACGATGTGGCAGAGACTGTACTAATGTCTACAACAGTGATGTAGGGAAATGACACCAAGCATGCTGCAGAGCTGACCATAAATCCATATCAGTACGAGGGGGTGGAGATCCCTTGTGAACAGCACGTTGCAGGGAACCCTAGATATGATCAATGATGTGTGGCGACCAACGGAGAAGTTGTTTAACCCTTAACGTCCCAAGTGCGGTCTCACAGACCGAAAGCAGTTACTGTTGGTGAATTGTTAATGGACAGGGGTGGGGGAGGATAGTAAAGCGTTGTGTAATCGTTGCTTCCAACACCTGCACTGTTTTCCATTGTCAGTTGTCACGTTAACGCGAGCCGGAGCTGTATTATTACATCTTCTTTTGTGCTAGCGGTCTCTGAGGCCGCACCTGGGCCTTAGCGTTATGGATTCAGCACCGAGCTCTTCCTCTGCTGTGCGTGCTACAGACCCTCGTTTTGAGCAAACTGGTTTGAAATTGTTTGATGACCCTTTAGGAAGTGATGTGGGATCAGACAGTGTCTGAGATTCAAAGTGATCATAATTCAAACTCAGAACAGTGTGAAAGTGAAGAAGAAATTGTATTGGCACCTGTGAAACGTAGAACATGCTCCATGTGTGACAAAAAAAAAAAGAAAAAAAAAAAAAAAAAAAAATAAATAAATAAAAAGAAAGAAAGAATGACATGATATCAGAATGAAACGTTCACTCTGCAGCGGAGTGTGCGCTGATATGAAACTTCCTGGCAGATTAAAATTGTGTGCCGGAACCGGGACTCGAACCTGGGACCTTTGCCTTTCGCGGGCAAGCGCACTACCGACTGTGCTATCCCGACACGACTCACGATGCCGCCTCACAACTTTACTTCCGCCAGTACCTCGCCTCCTACTCCTACAGGAGTGCTAGTCTTGCGTGTTTGCAGGAAAGCTTCTGTGAAGTTTGGAAAGTAGGAGGCGAGGTACTGGCGGAAGTAAAGTTGTGAGGCGCCATCGTGAGTCGTGTCGGGATAGCACAGTCGGTAGTGCGCTTGCCCGCGAAAGGCAAAGGTTCTAGGTTCGAGTCCCGGTTCCGGCACACAATTTTAATCTGCCAGGAAGTTTCAATGACATGATATGTTTGCCATTGTTGCAAGAAGTCCATCTGCCTTGAGTGTTCTACCAAAATTTGCATCGAGTGTAGAGAAAACATTTGAAAAGACAAGAAGTTACCAACAAAGCAGAAGTGAAATTTTTGTTTTTGTGAATTTTTTGAGTATTTCTTAGGATTTTACTATTACATACATAGTAAACAATAAAAATGACACAAAGTAAAATTTGAAGGCCAGAGTATTTCAGTTTTTACAGTGTTAATAAAATAATGTAATGTTAAATCCATTTTCTGCAGTTTTACGTTTGAATTTATATATTTCGTAAAATTAATTTTAAAATGTATTTCTTTTACAGAATTTATGTAGACATAAGTAGCCTTTTGCGTAATGAACTGTATTAGTTCACTTAGATAACAATCACAACCATTTATGATTATTTAAAAATTGCGGTCTGTCAGACCGTCCTTGGGACAGAATGTGACAGAAAAATGACGTGGGAAGCTAAGGGTTAAACTCAGAAGAGTGTTCCTGGAGCCACTCTGTAGCAATACTAGACGTGTGGGGTGCTGCAGTGTCCTACTCTAATTGGCATAGTTCTTCAGAATGCACAATGTACGTGAACCGACGCAGATGATCCACCAGGAACATGTCACCAGTGAGTCGTATCTAGACGTACCAGGAGTCCCACGACACTCCAACTGCACATGCCCCACACCATATAGAGCCTCCACCAACTTTACCACTCCTCTAACATTCTGGGTCCGTGGATTTAAGAGGTTGTCTCCATCACCTTACATGTCCATCTGCTCTGTACAATTGTAAATGAGACTCGTCAGACCAGGCTACGTATTTCCAGTCATCAAGTGTCCGATATTGGTGTTGAAGGGCGAGGCAGAAAGCTTTCTGTGTTGCGGTATACAAGCTCTGAAAGCCCATGTAGGTGATGTTTTCTTGAATGATTGTCACACTGATACTAGCCAATGGCCCAAGATTGAATACCGCAGCAGTTTTCTGACGGGTTGCACTTCTGTCATGTTCAAAGATTCTCTTCGTCATTCGCTCCGTTCTTGCAGCACCTTTTAAGGCCTGCACTCGTGAAATGGTGGCACGGGAAAATCCCACCTCATTGCTACCTTGGAGATGCTTTGTGCCGACTATAACACCGTGTTCAGACTAATTTAAAACGTGATAACCTGTCAGTGTAGCAACATTAACCGAGCTAACGCCTGCGCCACGTGCCTGTTGTCTCATTTATGCGTTGTTAACAGCATGCCGTGTTCTGAATGTTTACATATATCTATGTTTGAATATGCAGGCCTATACTAGATCTCTTGCGTGTGTCGTTTGGTGATGATCGTGTGCTCAGCCAACACTTTCGTCATCCTTGGCCTCCCAGGTCCCCATACCATACCCTCCGTGCAATTATTGGCTTTGGGGTTACCTGAAGTAGCAAGTGTATCGTGATCGACCGACATCTCTAGGGATGTTGAAAGAATGTTCAAATGTTTGTAAAGCTTATGGGACGTAACTACGGGGTCATTAGTCCCTAAACTTACAAACTGCTTATGAGATACTTACAAACTGCTTATGAGATACTTACGAACTAGGACGGCACAAATATCCATGCCCGAGGGGGGATTCGAACCCCCGACCGTAGTGGCCGTGCAGACCGTAACTGAAGCGCCTCAGTCTCCTCGGCCACCGCGGCCGGCGATGTTGAAAGACATCCGACGCCAATGCCTCACCATAGCTCCGGACATGCTTTACAGTGCTGTTCACAACATTATTCCTCGACTACAGCTATTGTTGAGGAATGATGTGAACATATTGAGCATTTCCTGTAAAGAACATCATCTTTTCTTTGTCTTAATTTGTTATGTTAATTATTGCTTTCTGATCAGATGAAGCGCCATCTGTCGGACATTTTTTGATTTTTTTTTTCGTTCTAATAAAACCCCATGTCATTCGAAGCATGTGTGTCTATTTTTACCACTCTATCTACATTATTCCGTGATTTATTAAGTTTTCAAATTTATACTGAGTTTTTGATCACCCAGTATATCCACTTACGAGTATCCACAAGGTAGCAATAAAATCATTGTCATATATACCTATACTCGATAATAAACAGTCCAATTTTTCATGGTTGGCAAAGCATGGCTCCTGAACTAAGATAGTGCACCCTCCTCCAACTTCACCCCTCCTGTGGTGTCACAGACCCGCCCCTGCTACGCCTGCCAAATACAGGGACAAAATTATCTTCTGAATCCTGCCTACTAGATAATCCTGACCACAAATAAAAATAAAGTAAGGAAGAATTGAAGATTAGGGTTTAACGTCCAGTGGACAAACGGAGGTCACACTCGGATTGTTTGGGAAAGTTTGGGGAAGAAATTAATCGGCCATGCCTTTCAAACGAACCATCCTGGAATTTACCTGGACTGATTTAGAGAAATCACGAAAAATTTAAATCTGAATGGCAATAGATGAATTTGAAATATCGTTCTCCCGAATGCGAGTTCTGTGTGTTAACAATGTCACCTCACTTGATCCTATTCTCTTCTTAATACCTATTGCTAATCGGTATCAACAAATTCAGTTGTCATCTTTGGATTATCCATTTACAATCAAAGCATGCTAAACAATTTCACAAACGTGAATAGCCATACAGTCATTGCCAAGGTACAGTAGAAAATTTATAAATTCATTCTTCCGTCACTTCTTGGTAGAATAATTCCATATTTCAGGTTGAAAACAATCTGTTTTCGTTATACTAATGTTTATTGATTTACGAACTAGTTTTCAGCTTATTTGGCCATCTTCAGGTAAACTTTTTTCTACCTGAATATAGCCTGTTTCGTAAATAAACAAAAATTAGTAGAACGAAAACAGATTGTTTGTTTTCAACCTGAAACATGAGAAAACTGTGTATGATTCGAAAATGGCAATTTAATTGGCTAAAACCGGTTTACTGTGATCGCTATTAATTAAAAAATTTTACGCGAGAATACTAATTTTCATTGGACTATTAAGGAAAACTATTTTTAAACAAATATGAAACACGGGGACAAAAATATTTGATAAATAACCTTCATTGTATTTCTGTTTTACCTTTTAATGTCCCAGAAAATTACTATCTTTTCCTTGTTTAGTTGCAAGTTAACAAAACAAATTTACATTGGAATCCATTAATATCATCATACACATATTTCATTTCTTCCCTTCCTAACATAAACACACATTATATATGTAATTTATAAAATCTGTCAGAAATCTTAATCCTCATTTAAGAAAGCGAATATCTCTGTTTAATTTCGGACATCGCTGGATAGGGTTTCATTTTCTTCATTGACAATCTTGTAAAATTCTTCTAAAACGAATTTAAAAAATAGCAAATGAAAAAAATTAAAAAAATAAAGCGCTAAAAGTTCTCTACAGTAACTCCTCACTAGCTACAACATCTACCTATCTAATCTTCCGCCTCCTTTTTATCTGAACTGCTTATCTTACGCGTTTCAATTTCATACAAGATAACTTTCCACACAGTTGCCTTCAGGGAAGACTTCCTAAATCTATATTCATTATTAAATTCTTCTTCTTTAGGAACGCTTTTCTTGTCTTCACCATCTACATCAGAGGTGTACAACTCAAAAGTAGTGACGGGCCAAACCAAAACTGTAATTTACAGTGCAGGCCATAGTAAAATTATTGGTCAGTTGTGTTAAAATAGTATTCAAAATTAATAAGAAGCAATCACAATTATTCCGATTATTAATTTTTAATGTATTACATATTTTAATTGAATTGTGGTATAGAAATGTGGTGGACTATACAGGTGTGTAATATATAGATGATGTTATGCATCACTAGATCGAAAGTCAAATGTCATGAGTGAGATAGTGGAATCCTAAGTTTCCATTCGCTTAAAATAGTGATGAATTTTTTCAATTTATTGTATTAAAGAAGGATAATTGATATTCAGTAATAAATAACCTTGGTTGCACAATTTTTATTTCTCATGATGCATCAAATGTCAAGATAAATAAAAATCGTATTTGTGCAGCCAAGACTGTTTATTGCCGAGTCTAACCAAGCTAAGATTCCCAAAATGTAGGTACTAAAACCGCAACAAAATGCACAGAAATCGTGTCATACGATGAGACTGGGGAGGGAGTAAAAACGCCTTAAAAATTAACTATACGTCACTGCTAAGTACTAAGTATAATCCACACTCATTATAAAAATGATATACACTACTGGCCATTAAATTTGCTACACCAAAAAGAAATGAAGATGATAAACGGGTATTCATTGGACAAAATATATTACAGTAGAACTGACATGTGATTACATTTTTACGCGATTTGGGTGCATAGATACTGAGAAATAAGTACCCAGAACAACCACCTCTGGACTTAATAATGGGCTTGATACGGCTGGGCATTGAGTCAAATAGAGATTGGATGGCGTGTACAGGTACAGATGCCCATGCAGCTTCAAGACGATACACCAGTTCATCAATAGTAGTGACTGGCGTATTGTGACGAGCCAGTTGTTCGGTCACCATTGATCAGACGTTCAGTTGGTAAGAGATCAGGAGAATGTGATGGCCAGGGCAGCAGTCGAACAATTTCCGTATCCAGAAAAGCTCGTACAGGACCTGCAACATGCGGTCGTGCATTATCCTGCTGAAATGTAGTTTCGCAGGGATCGAATGAAAGGTAGAGCCACAGGTCGTAACACATCTGAAATGTAACGGCCACTGTTGAAAGTACCGTCGATGGGACCAAGAGGTGACTGAGACGTGTAACCAGTGGCACCCCATACCATCACGCCTGGTGATACGCCAGTATAGCTTTGAGGAATACACGCTTCCAATGTGCGTTCAGCATGATGTCGCCAAACAGGGATGCGACCATCACGATGTTGTAAACAGAACCTGGATTCATCCGAAAAAATGACGTTTTGCCATTCGTGCACCCAAGTTCGTCGTTGAATTCACCATCGCAGGCGCTCCTGTCTGTGCTGCAGCGTGAAGGGTAACCACAGCCATGGGCTCAGAGCTGATAGTACATGCTGCTGCAAACGCCATCGAACTGTTCGTCCAGATGGCTGTTGTCTTGCAAACGTTCCCATCTGTTGACTCAGGGATCGAGACGTGGCTGCACGATCTGTTACAGCCATGCGGATAAGATACCTGTCACCTCGACTGATAGTGATACGAGGCCGTTGGTATTCAGCAAGGCGTCCCGTATTGCCCTCCTGAACCCACCGACTCCGTATTCTGCTAACAATTATTGGATCGCGACCATCGCGAGCATGAATGTCGCGATACGATAAACCGCAACCGCGATAGGCTACAATCTGACCTTTATCAAAGTCGGAAATGTGATGGTACGCATTTCTCCTTACACGAGGCATAAGAACAACGTTTCAAGAGGCAACTCCGGTCAACTGCTGTTTGTGTATGAGAAATCGGTTGGAAACGTTCCTCATGTCAGCACGTTGTAGGTGTCGCCACCGGCGCCTACCTTGTGTGAATGCTCCGAAAAGCTAATCATTTGTATATCACAGCATCTTCTTCCTGTCGGTTAAATTTCGCGTCTGTAGCACGTCATCTTCGTGGCGTAGTAGTTTTAATGGCCAGGGGTGTGTGTGCGTGTGCGTGCGCGTGCGCGTGCGCGTGTGCGTGTTGCACATATTCTCCCAAAATACATGGTTAGTTTCCTCCAAACTTGGTACACATATCCCGTACTGTCAGGCAACAATTGCTGTGGGGGTATAAATTACCTACCCTCCCAATGGGTAACCCGGAGGGGGGTAAATAAGAAGGGTGGCATACCACGCGTTGGAAACAAGACTTCATTCATACAGTGTTTCAGAACAAGTGCACTTAGCGCCTTGTAACAAACTCTACACACAATTCCGGACATTTGTATCTCACAACCCCTAAAAAAATGATGAAAGGAAAAAAGTTCATCGCTAACTACGTTTCATCTGTTCAAGCAGTAAGCCTCCCGCATAAGGAATATTATTATTTCATAACCACAAACCGTATTTGTAACATATGTTGCATTCGGAATCCACATACATCATTGAATGACTATCGATAATTACTTCACGGTACGTCACATAGTTCAGAAGATAAGACGTCACTAACAATGAGAGGCGTGAAATTTGTTCATAATGCATGATGTTTTAATTTATTACCTCTTTATTACTAACTCTATTCGGAACATATTTTGCATACGGGATCATAATAACATATTGAACCAACTGAATACGACTCTTCGATTGTCTTACTTGAAAATCCGGACATCTAGCGCCCCCTCCCTCCCACCTCCCGCCGATTTAAACTTTTTGGGACACTCGTAAAAAAAAGGACCTATGGCAACCCTGAACCAAGGACAATAATTTGCTTCTGTAATCAAAGGTATGTCAGTAATATTTACTCCACAAGAGTACAACAAATAGTCATATGTAAGGCCTCAGTTCTAATTGTAAGATAATAGCATTGGTCAGAAATTAAATTCAAATATTGTGAGACGATTTAACCAGAGGACACAGGCAGTAGTACAGTACCTTGGCAGGTTTTCCTCTTTCAGCAACCTTGAAGTATTGGAAACATTTGCAACACTACTACAAGTCGGTTCTACACGCGACAGTTACATGCATTGCTTGCTTGCTTGTTATGTGTATGCGTGTGTTTGTTTGTCTGGAATAGTTGTCAATGAAACAGCTTCCCCCACCCAAAGTCATCACCTGTACGCCACTTGACGGGTACGGATACCACATGTTTATAATACCGGGTGATCAAAAATTCAGTATAAATTTGAAACTAGATAGATCACAGAATAATTTAGATACAGAGGTAAAAATTGACACACATGCTTGGAATGACATGGGGTTTTATACAACAACAAAAAAGTCCGACAAATGGCGTGTGATTCTGGTTTTGTAACTGCTACCGTGACGGGTACGCCGATATGTTACAGAATCGCATCATCCCCAGTCTGGCTGATAAACACCTGCTGGAACGTACGATTTTTATGCAGGATGGCGCTCCACCCCATATTGCTAGACGCGCGTCGTTTGGTGATGATCGTGTCCTCAGTCGCCACTTTCGTCATGCTTGGCCTCCCAGGTCTCCAGACCTCAGTCAGTGCGATTATTGGGTTTGGGGTTACCTGAAGTCGCAAGTGTATCGTGATCGACCGACACATCTAGGGGTGCTGAAAGACAACATCCGACGCCAATGCCTCACCGTAACTCCGGACATGCTTTACAGTGCTGTTCACAACATTCAAATGATCACCAATTGGAGATCCTCTCCGCGGGCCACACGGAAAGACGAAACGGGTCTCAAATGCCCAGTGCCGTATGTTGTGCAGCCTTGATCTACATATCTCGGCCATCATTGTTACTGATCATATAGCAAACATCGTCTACGGCTTTTACTGTCTCATAACCTAATGTATTTGCTTAAACCACCTGATTTCATTCGATTACATTCCATACCAATGTTTGGCGCTGATGACCTGGATGTTGAGCGTCCTATATCACCAATCAATCAACCAATGTTTCACTGTTATTAATGCGCATTTTGTATTTTCATTTCGGCTTTCACGGCACTGTCTATTCGGTAGAACTGCTCTTTAAAGCCCTTTGTTGTGTCGGACGGAATTACAATGTTATTTCTTGCCCGTGGACTTTAATTCATTCTCGAAACGTTTCTTTGGTTGCCCCTGCTGCTCGCTCAGTTTACAGATTGAACAAAATCGGGGAAGGTTGCCGTCCTACCTCCTTTGTTTTAATTTTTTTATTGGCCTTTGAGTAGTCCCCTTGCAGCCATCCACATAAGTAACGATAAGGACATCCTCTGGTACATTTATGTAAGCAAGCTGGCAAAAGCAACTATACAAACATCAAAGATGTGTCAGAAAACAAAAACAGAAAGATCAATTTGAAGTAATATAATAAACATTAAAGATATGACACAATATAGTGATTCACATGGTTTTATCTTTTACATAACAGTTCATGACACTTTCTTCGCCGCCGTTAGAAAGGAGATAAGTTCTTTGTACACTCCAAAGACTTTGGTTGCCAATAACGTTGATACAGATATTGGTAACTGGTAGATCCTGCACAATATAACTTAGCAACTTTGATGTGAGCTCCCACCTGTTCATGCATCCAAAGAAAATGTGATTTGTGCCTTCTGCTTCGCCGCAGTCACAAAGTGGGGATGTCACTATGCCGATGCGATGTAGGTGCTGCGCAGTTCGACAGTGGTTGAACTTCAGCCTCGCCACGGTGACTGCCAGCTTCCGAGAACACCTCAGTCCCTTGTATCAAGGTCTGGTTGGTAGCACTGGTGTTATTTGTGCATAGTATTTCCCTTTAGTTGACTGGGAAGCTTGTCATTCTTTGTCCCATTCAGTCCGAATTTAACTTCTGGAAACTGGTAAAAGATCTTCCACTGGAACCTGAGTATATTCTTCCGTACCAGTGGTAACCGCTTCGTTGGCAAGTGTGTCGGCGATCTCGTTCCCCTGAGCGTTGTTGTGTGCTTTAATCCAACACATGGAAACACTGCGTCCATTCCTTTCCAGGTGGTTTATGTGTGCCATTATCTCGTAGGGCCGGCCGCGGTGGCCGAGAGGACTGAGGCGCTCCAGTCACGGTCTGCACGGCCACTACGGTCGGGGGTTCGAATCCCCCCTAGGGCATGGATATTTGTGCCGTCCGTAGTTGTAGCTAGTTCATAAGTAGTTTGTAAGTTTAGGGACTGATGACCCCGTAGTTAAGTCCCATAAGCTTAACAAACATTTGAACATTTTTTATCTCGTAGGCTATTGGGCGGTTTTTATGCCCTCGACGAAAATATTTAAGGAGTATGAGCGCAGATTCAGAGTCCGAGAAGATGACAATATGCTCCTCCGGAACCGTAAGGCAGTTCTTGAGAGCTTCCAAGATGGCTGTGAGTTCAGCGGTCATTATTGTCATTTCCTTTGGCAGTTTGCATTTACATCCTATTGCGCAATGGTATCCCAAAAGGCGCATCCCGATCCGTACTGGGTTTTGGTACCGTCTGTGAAAAGAATCCTCGCCTGTGTATATTTGTCTGGGAACTCTAGTAATGCGTCATTTGCCAGACTCGAGGAAGCCGGAAGATCACATGTCACGTCAGGTTCAACAACAGTACATAAATAGCTTCGTTCAAACATGAGCAGTCGCCGATACTATGGAATGCACTCTCCATTCGAAGCAATAAAAATAGTTTAGTTTCATTTGTGCATGAAGAACATATAGCTATCTGCGGTATAACAGAGTCGTGGTTAGCTCCACAGAATAACATCTACATATCCGGTTTTAACATTGTGCGAGGTGAGAGAAAGGACGGATATGGAGGAACAGCACTGTTAATAAAACACGGAATCCCATTAAATTTAGGGCCTCCTTTGTTTATCACTGCCTGTTTACTACAGCGCTCGTAGGTTTTCATGTCATTAGGGGCAAAACATTTTGCTCGTACATGTGATTCAGAAGTTTTGAGGATGTTGTTATTTGCTAATCATATTCTCCTCTTGTTTTATACAGTACACTTTTAGCACCTGACAAATGTTATGAACACAAACAAGCGAATGCTTATATTCAAGAAAACCCTGTTTTTACATTTCCAAATATTACGTTTTCCGTTCAGTTACGTTATTTTCTGTTCCTTCTCTCGTTAACTCTGTTTCTTAAATTAATTCTTTTACTTCTACTTCAAATTTCGCAAGGGAAATGTTTCCCACATTTTAAGCTCCTGAGCCAATAAGACAAGGTTTAACTTCGACTTTCTCATCGGTTAAAGTTGAAATTCCGTGTCGACGCTCATAGCTAAGCAGTGTAGGGCTATGCATAACAAAAGGCTTTGGTTTGCCTCAAAATCTAAACGGACTTTGTTTCATGATAAATATATGTAACATTGTTGCCGAACTTAAAAAACCTATTACCGCATGTATCGTCACTTTAACTGCAATAAATAATCAAATCAAGGAAATGAACCTTACTTTTTAAGAGCGCTCCACATGAGCTGTGGATCGCTCACTTTCTAACTTCCAACATATGTTTTGTAGCATTTTACGTCGTTTTATCGATATTCGGCATATCTTTCTTTGTTAATTTTTTCACATTCGTACAAGAATTGTCACTATGGGAACCTGCCTGTGCCAATACCATCCACTTACCACGTTGATATCTATTTCCTTCTCCCAGACGGAATCTCTCATGATGCCTGCATTGTTGATGACAATGTCCAACTGGTTGAATGTAGACTTGGCTGCCTTGAACGCCTCTGCAACAAAGATAAAAGGACAACATCGTTAAAAGCCTCCACATCTTCATCTACACGGGATACTCTGCAAATCACATTTAAGTGCCTGGCAGAGGGTTCATTGAACCACTTTTATACTATTTATCTCCCATTCCATTCTCGAATAGTGCGCGGAAAGAAAGAACACCTGAATCTCTCCGTTCGAGCTCTGATTTCTCGTATTTTATTCTGGTGATCATTCCTATCTATGTAAGTGGGAGTCAACAATATATTTTCGTATTCGGAGGAGAATCTTGGCGATTGGAGTTTTGCAAGTAGCCCAAGCCGCAGCGATAAGCGCCGTTGTTGTAATGATTCCCATCCCAGATCCTGTATCATTTCCATGACCCTGTCTCCCCTGTATCGTGACAATACAAAACGAGCTGCCCTTCTTTGGACTCTTTCGATGTCATCCGTCAAACCCGCCTGATAGGGATCCCACAATGGGCAGCAATACTCCATAAAAGGACGGACAAGCATAGTGTATGCAGTTTCTTTAGTAGTTCTGTTGCATCTTTTAGGGTTTTTTCCAATAAAACGCATTCTCTGCTTCGCCTTTGCCATGACATTATCTACGTGTTCTTTCCAGTTTAAGTCTGAAGTAATAGTAATTCCCAGGTATTTTGTGGAGTTTACAGCCTTCACTTTTGATTTATCTTGTACACAAAGTTTAACGGATTTCTTTTCGTACTCATGTGGACGACTTCACACTTCTCATTATTTAGAGTCAACTGCCAATTTTTACACCATAGTGATATCTTATTCAGATCGTTCTACAGTTCGTTTTGATCTTCAGGTGACGGCGTCATCTGAAAACAACCTAAGAGAGCTACATAGATTTTCTCCCAAATCGTTATGTAAATAAGGAACAGCAGATGACCAATAACACTACTCTGTGAAACGCCCGAAATCACCTCTGTTTTAGTCGATGCCTTACCATCAATTACTAGTCTCTGACAGGAAATCCCCAATCCAGTCGCAAATTTGGGGCGATATACCATACCCACGCAATTTGATTAAAAGCCGTTTGTGAGATAACGCATTTGATGTAACTACATGTACGCATGCAAAGACAATAATGTCAATGTTTCTTTCTGTCTATAATTTCAAACGGCGCCCATAAACTGCGTCAGTGCATGGCATGAAATACGCTGTTTTGTTTCAGCACTGGATTCAGCGATTCTCTCAGAAGCTGAAGACGTAAGATTGTGCATTGCACTTCGTTTTGATTTTTCATTAAGTACAGTACTTCTTTTTTCAAGTAATCAACAAATGTTTACCTGTGTGCCTGTCTTGATTTTCTGCGTCTGTTCTTGTCCGCCTCCGTAGCTCAAGAGACGAGCAGTCAATTGACTTAAAAGGACGAACAGTGTATTATATTTTCTCAGAGAAAACCAACAGTAAAGAAGACTATTGGGTGCATCTTCTGACAGAACATGAAAAATTAAAATGAATGAACAAATACAGAGAAAAATACGCGAATTTTCTACTCAGGATATTAATATAGAAATAAAAGGGGGATATCACCCATTGATTTTTTAAATTTATTTATTTCTATTTTACATACTGAAAATGGCTTAAACTCCTGTAATTTTCGAAGGGTGATACAGAGACGTTGCTGACTGATGCTTCATGGTACAAGAGATGTGAAATGAAAGGAAAAATATATTAGAAGATGAAGACACGAGACAAACGGAATCAACTGCAGCAGAAGCATATACGAGAAGACAGCCTTGAAGTACTCGGAACGCCAAATTAACTCGTGTTCATTCACGGAAGTACAGGAGAAGCAAAGAGGACACTTTTATTTTTATTTTTTATGTTTAATATAATTTTGGAGTGAGATATTTAGTTTAATATAGTGTGTCTTCGAAGAAGAAGATTAAGTCATTTCGAAGACGAAGCTTTCAAATTAGTTTATGAAGAAATATTTCCTTCCTTTCATGGAGACTCCAGAAGGAGTCTTCAAGAAGAATTTTTTAATAAGAAGAAATCCCATTTACTTAGGAAGAAGAAGACATTAATTTCTCTTTTACGAATCCGGATTAAAAAAATTGCCAGCGTCGCTGACTACCACGCAGGAGGCCCGGGTTCGATTCCCGGTAGGGTATGGGTGTTGAGTGTTGTCCTAATCATCATTATCTCATCATCATTGGCACGTAAGTCGCCCACGCGGCGTCAACTAAGAAGACTTACACTAAGGCGGCCGAACAATCCCGCAAGGGATCTCCCGGCCAAGAAAGCCACACGCTCATTTACATTTGCGCCTGTTCATGTTTTTGTACTTACGAGAGCTGTGCGGTGACGCAGGCGTGCTTTTTAGCGCCGCCATTAGCACCTGGTCCCCTGAGTTGGAACCAGCCAACTTAACATTACAGGTAAACAGCAGCAGCACGTGTACTGTATCAGGTGACGCTTGCAAATCACGGGGCTTAAAGCTTCTGTGTTGTTCCTTAATCAGTTTATACGTAGTTATAGTTGATTGGAATAACCTCTTTCAATGTGATTCTTCAGTTTCTCCCGGCGTATTTGTTGATCAAAATATCCACGGGTGTACTGTTTTTTTTTTTTTTTTTTTTTTTTTTTTTTTTTTTTTTTTTTTTTTTTTTTAGAGTGGAGCCCCTCCACGCTCGCACTAGCATGGTGACCAACTCAAGAGTTCTACTGTCACCTCTGCATGTGTTAGTAAGTTAATGTAGGCGTCACAGGAGCGGGTACTGTGATGTGTTCCGTACGTGTGGATAAGATTACCCATTAATACGGTCCATATCGGGAGATAGTATTGGTCGAAAACTTCGAAAGAAGAGCGGTTTTAAGGGCAGAGGGGAAAAAAGTGCCAAGGCAAGCGCCAAGGGAAAAAAACCTCTGCGACAGTCAGGTGCGGGTAGTAAGGGCAGTAGCGGATTCCTTGCTAGCTGCGATAGTTCATGCAAGGGTAGGTTAAGTTAGTAGCGGGTATCGTGCATCGATTACCGTGTCAGAGCTAAGGCCGTCATAAAGACATCAATCCGTTGGTGCTGCAGCAGAACCTGCTGCGTTGGGCTGCACTGCTACTCTCGACCGGCTGGCCAAGTGCGGCAGCGAGCCGCGATGTTTCTCCGTCCTCTCTCCGGCGGTGGCGTCCATTCGTCGCGGTACCTCTGCGCGCAAATGACTGCGCGGAGAGGTTCCTGCCGCCGGTCGTCTGGGCCGCAACCTTACTGGGTGGCGCACGATTTCTTCAGCGACTCCTCCAGTGATTGCCCCTCCAGTGAGGCCTTCAGTTTTGCGTTGAACTCATCAATCGCCCGCTGTTGGGCAGGCGTCAACTTCAGGGCAGCTGTCGACTGCGGTTGCAAAACCACAGGAGCGCCGGTCGTCACAGCAGTGGGCGCCCCAGAGCTCTGCGCCACAGGGGCGGGCTCTGTAGCGTCCTCAGCGTCGTCGTCTTCAGCGTCGTCGTCGTAGAGGTCGCGCGCCAGTTCGGCGTGCAGCTACCGAATTTGTCGGCAGACCTCGTCCCTCTCCGCAGCAAGTTGGGCCTGGAAGGCCACCCTCTCTGCTGCCATGGCGGCTTTGAATGCCGCCGTTGCCTCCTCCGCGGCAACGCGCAGGTCGTCCCCGGGCCGCGTCGTCTTCTTTGGGGCGGATGGCGCCGGCCCCGTTTCCGCTCTCGGCCGGTCCGCGCCGCCGTTGGCGGTGTTTTCCGACCGGTCGCGGTCAGGGGGCGCGGCTGCCGCGCCGTTCCCTCGTCGTCGTCGTCGCCGCCGTTTCCGCCGACCATGCGGCGCCGCCGCAGCGGCCGCCGCGCCGCCTCCGGGTTGGCTCCGGCTTGAAAAAGCCGGGCAGCCTCGCCAGTTGGCAACGTGAGGACCGCCACAACGGGCGCAAGTCGGCGTCTCTTCCCTGCCGCGCACGCAGTCTCGTGTGTCATGCTCGCCAGAGCATTTGACGCACCGCGCTGCGTTGCGGCAGTATTTGGCCACATGGCCTACCCCCTGGCATCTGAAGCACTGAGGGAGAGGGTCCATGTCGGCGGGGAGAGCTTCCACCGTCACTGGGAGGCCCAAGAGCTTCCGCAGGGCGAAGACGTCGCCCCCATCATCGACCGTTTGCACGGCGACAACGTAGAGCGGCGGCCTCGTCCTGTTGGTCCGGTTGTGCAACTTAGCAGTTACACCACCGAACCCTGCTCGCCGCAGCCCTTCCCGGACTGCTGCCTCGTCGCAGCACCATGGCAGGCCCTTCAGGAGCGCCCTGGTGTACTTCGCACGCTTCCCTTCAGACGTCGCCTTCAAGGGAGGAGCGTCGACGATGAAGGCGGCCACAGCGCTCTTCAGTGCCCTGTGGTCCGACTTCGTTGCTGCTTGTAGCGAAAAGGTCGCGTTCGAGTTGACCAGCTCGATGCCGACCTCTTTCTTGCAGCAGCCGACTATAATATCGTACACCTCGACCCACGCGCCACTGCACGAGATGTACAAGGGCGGGGGAGGCGTACAATCTTCTTCGGTCTTCTTACCGTGATCTGCAGACTCGATGAGTTGCGTGACCGACGGCCCCTTCACTGCAGGTTTCTTCTGCTGCGCCGATTTCTTCACCATGCTGTGGTGCGGGAGGACACGACAATTTTGCAGCGTTGTTAAAACAACGCAACGACAATTTGCTTCGTTCCCGCCACAGCACGGACTTCCTCACAGCTCTCCGGCAACTGGAACAGAGCGCGCTGCACCGACGATGCGCACGCCTCCGCTGCTCAGCTGCAACTCACCTCACGACGGGTGTACTGCCGGTCTATAGTGTCCAACGGGCACAATATTTCGGCGATCAAACATGTCGCCATCATCAGGTGAACTGACGGACTGAGCTCCTGGAAACGCGCCGGTAAGAGTAATTAAGAGTAAATCTAGCAAACGTAACGAAGTGACGACCACGGCGGACAGAGCCCTCACACCGACGTCTTCTCAGACGCCGGCGCAATCGATTCCACTGCGCGGCCGCGGCGCGGGGCGCGGACCGCGGAGGGGTCGCTCCGCGGGCCGAGGGTATTTAAAGGGCCCGCTACCGGGCTAGAACCCAGTTCCCTTCGAGCAGCCGTAGCGTGCGGATCTCCGTACCGGCGCGTTTCCAGGAGCTCAGTCCGTCAGTTCACCTGATGATGGCGACATGTTTGATCGCCGAAATATTGTGCCCGTTGGACACTATAGACCGGCAGTACACCCGTGGATATTTTGATAACCTCTTTCAAGTTCTGAAGCAAGCAGGAGTAAAATATAGGGAGCGTAAGGTTATTTACAGCTTGTACAAAACCCGGACAGCGGTTGTCAGAGTTGAAGGGCATGAAAGGGATGCAGTGGTTGGGAAGGGAGTAGGACAAGGTTGTAGCCTTTCTCCAATGATATTTAATTTGTACATTGAGCAACCTATAAAGGAGAGGAAGGAGATATTTGGAGAAGGAATTAAAGTTCAGGGGGAAGAATTAAAAACATTGCGTTTTGCCGACGACATAGTAATTCTGTCAGTTACAGCGAAGGACCTGGAAGAGCAATTGAACAGAATGGACAGTGCGCTAAAAACTGCATATAAGATGAACATTAACAAGAGCAAAACTAGGGTAATGGAGTGCAGTCTAAGAAAATCAGGTGATGCTGAAGGAATTAGATTAGGTAACGAAGCAATAAAGGAGGTAGACGAGTTTTGTTACTTGGGCAGTAAAATAACAAATGATGGTCGTAGTACAGAGGATATAAAATGCAGAATGGCAATGGGTAGAAAAGCGTTCTTGAAAAAGAGAAATTAGTTAACATCGAATATTGATTTAAGAGTAAGGAAGTCATTTCTGAAGGCATTTGTATGGATTGTTGCCTTGTATGGGAGTGAAACATGGACGATAAACAGTGCGGACAGGAAGAGGATTGAGGCTTTTGAAATATGGCGCTACAGAAGAATGCTGAAGATTAGGTGGGTGGATCGCGTAACTAATGAGGAGGTACTGAACAGAATTGGGGAAAAAAAATTCTGGGATACCTTGACTAAAAGAAGGGATAGATTGGTAGGACACATTCTTAGACATCAAGGCATTGTGAATTTAGCGTTGGAGGGAAATGTGTGGGGTAAAAACCGCAGAGCAAGACCGAGAGATGGATACAGTAAGCAGATTCAGACAGATGTAGGTTGCCGTTTTTATGTGGAGATGAAGAGACTTGCTCAGGATAGGGTATTGTGGAGAGCTGCAGCAAACTAGTTTCCGGACTGAGGACCACAACAACAACACGTAGTTATAAAATGAAATGCACTTAATATTTTTTATTTATTTGGCCTTCAAAATTTATTAGCTTTAGTGATAAGTGGCCAAAATTACTGAACCAGTAAACCGTCGACTATTTATAACGTACAGTTCCCATCTATTATAAAACAGCTTCAAATTTTTGATTTCATTAAAAATGAACTAGATGAACCACGCGAATACTTCATATCGTTGGTGCTCAGTGACCCTAAGTGTAAATAAGTAAATGTAAGTTCTGTATTACAGACTAGAATGAAAGGTAATGTTGTTGTTGTTGGAAAAAATACGGAATTGAAATTGAATGTGCACTCATAACTGTCTTGAGAACCAAAAGAGCTTCACCCACTGCATATTTTAAAGATATCGTACAACAAATCGATTAAAATATTAACAACAGGGACATTTCCATAAGAAATGTACACAAGGAAATCACGTCTGACAATAAATTAATGTTCAAATGTTTGTAAATCTATTGGACCAAACTGCGTGTTCATCAGTCTGTAGCTGACAAACTACTTAACCCTAGGTAAACTAACCTAAGGACAACACACACACACACACACACACACACACACACACACACACACCCATGCCCCAGGAAGGACTCGAACCTCCACGGGGAGCAACCGCGCGCTTTGCAGCGAGACGCTTTAGACCGCTCGGCTACTCCACCGCGGCAATAAATTAATGTAGATTAGATTCAAGTGATTTCTAATACCTGATGCCAATCCTTTGCATAAACAAACACCTTTAGTTTACAACGAAAAATAAAGGGGGTGAGGGAAATCGATAGGATCGAACGGACTGACCGACTAACCTTGGATTTGATATATTTTTAAATATACAGGATGTTACAAGAAGGTACGGCCAAACTTTCAGGAACCATACCTCACACACAAAGAAAGAAAATGTTATGTGGAGATGCGTCCGGAAACGCTTAATTTCCATGTTAGAGCTCATTTTAGTATCTCTCTGTAAATGTAAATTGAAATAATTCGTGCAGACAATTGTCAAAATACCCAATTGTTTCGTTAGTATGTACTGTACTTCCTCGATTCACCGCCAGTTGGCCCAGTTGAAGGGAGGTAATGTTCACTTCAGTGTTTGTGTTGATATGCGACTCATTGCTCTACAGTACTAGCATCAAGCACATCAGTACGTAGCATCAACTGGTTAGTGTTCATCACGAACGTGGTTTTGCAGTCAGTGCAGTGTTTACAAATGCGGAGTTGGCAGATGGCCATTTGATGTATGGATTAGCACGGGGCAATAGCCGTGGCGCGGTACGTTTGTATCGAGACAGATTTCCAGAACGAAGGTGTCCCGACAGGAAGACGTTCGAAGCAATTGATCGGCCACTTAGAGAGCACGGAACATTCCAGCCTATGACTCGCGACTGGGAAGACCTAGAACGACGAGGATACCTGCAATGGACGAGGCAATTCTTCGTGCAGTTGACGATAACCCTAATGTCAGTGTCAGAGAAGTTGCTGCTGTAAAAGGTAACATTGACCACGTCACTGTATGGAGAGTGCTACTGGAGAACCAGTTCTTTCCATACCATGTACAGCGTGTGCAGGCACTATCAGCAGCTGATTGGCCTCCACGGGTACACTTCTGCGAATGAGTCACTCTCCATTTCAGTGCAAATGTTCTATTTACGGATGCGGCTTCATTCCAACGTGATCAAATTGTAAATTTTCACAATGAACATGTGTGGGCTGACGAGAATCCGCACGCAATTGTGCATTCACGTCATCAACACAGACTGATTTTCTGTGAACGTTTGGGCAGGAATGATTGGTGATGTCTTGATTGGGCCTCATGTTCTTCCACCTACGCTCACTGGAGCACGTTATCATGATTTCATACGGGATACTCTACCTGAGCTGCTAGAACATGTGCCTTTACAAGTACGACACAACATGTGGCTCATGCACGATGGAGCTCCTGCACATTTCAGTCGACGTGTTCGTACGCTTCTCAACAACAGATTCGGTGACCGATGGATTGGTAAAGGCGGACAAATTCCATGGCCTCCACGCTCTCCTGACCTCAACCCTCTTGACTATCATTTATGGGGGCATTACCCCAGACGTCACGGGTTCGATTCCCCCTACCATAGATACTGGGTAACTGTGTTTAATTTCGTTCGGCTTGGCCAGAGATTATTCTTGTTCAACAATTGTCTGTTCATTAGGTATTGTCAATAAGTGTATATACACAGTAGTCAGAATAAAACTAGCCAAAGTAACATTGCATATAAATCTAAATAGGCAAACAAATTTAAATAATGTGCACCCAGGGAGGATGATGAAAGTTGATTTGCTTATATTAAGCTACAGGAAATATTTTACAGGCCAGTTATAGTCTAAGCACCTTATAAAGAACCAAGACGTGGAAGAATTCTGAGCCGCGGTGGAGTAGCCGAGCGGTCTAAGGCGCCTCGCTGCGGAGCGCGCGGTTGCTCGCCGTCGGGGGTTCGAGTTCTCCCTGGGGCATGGTGTGTGTGTGTGTGTGTGTGTGTGTGTGTGTGTGTGTGTGTGTGTGTGTGTGTTGCCCTTAGGTTAGTTTACCTATGTTTAAGTAGTTTGTAAGCTAGGGACTGATGACCACGCAGTTTGGTCCGATAGATTTACAAACGGATCTTCATTCTCTTCCAAAGGACTCCACACCTAGTTTCGTTTACCGGAGAGAATTTCGCGCACTCCGGTTCAAATTTGATGACAATTTGTTCATCTACACTGATGGCTCAAAGATATATCGCTATATCCGGCCCATCCCCTGGTACAAAGTATCCGCAATTGCCTTACTTCTCTTTCAACGAGCGGAACTACTGTGACGTTTCTGTGGGTCCCTGGCCACGTGGGAGTGTTGGGGAATGATTATGTGGATACAGCTGCCAAGGAGGCAGTTCTCCTTCCTCGGCTATCTACCTTTTCTACTAGCTCTGATGACCTTCGCGCTGGTGTCTCCCAGCGTATTATCTCCCGTTGGTTTTTACGTTGGTAATCCGTGTCAGGGAACAAATTGCGAGCCATTAAACCTGTGCCTGATCTTTGGTCAACGTCATCTCGACCCTCTCGCCGAGAGGAGATTGTTCTGGCCCAGCTTCGTATTGGCCACTGCCGTTATAGCTACCAGTATTTACTACGTGGTGATCCTGCTTCCTTATGTGAGCTCTGTGATGAACCTTTTACTGTGTACCATCTTTCAGTGCAATGTACGTTTTTTAATCGTGTCCGTCATGATCTATGTTTACCATTTGAAATGTCTGATATTTTAGCTGATGATCCGCATTCTGCTAAGAGTTTTACTTTTTATATATCGTGCAAATATGGCGAAAGCCATTTAAGTTCTAACCCCGGTTCGATTTTACTATGGGCAGTGTTGGGCGCTAATGACCTCAGCAGTTGTGCCCCCTAAAAAAAAAAAAAAAAAAAAAAAAAAAAAAAAAAAAAAAAAATGTACAAACGTGTGTGTAAAGCATTCTGAACTGGCACTGCGTAGTAACCATAAGTATGCCTATTGGTGCACTGAAGTAAGGCAGTCAGTTCTAGAGTCTGCTTGGTGCCACCTTTCAGTAACAGGGTAACTGGAGCTTTCTGTTTGTTGAACATAAGGCAGCTGTGGTCTTTGTGAACTATAAAGTGTTCTGAAAAGTGTAGCAGAGGGACGATTTCCTCAGGCTAATAAAGGCATCAGCAGCATCTAGATTTCATATTGGACTAGCTGAAAACCCGGCGTTGCCCGGGTAATTATTTATTTATTTATTCCTGCAATTTTTCAGGTACATATTAATTTGTATAAGGGTTGTACCTCTGTAAAATCTCTTGGGAATACAATTAGTAGTAAAGAAGTAATATATTAAAACTTGTTGCGTGATGGGGCTGTTTTCCATGAACGTTACTGTTTACGTGCTCGTATGTCATGAACTACGTGTCGTACTGTGATACAATTTAGAAGGTACACTCAACAATATGGGTGTATACTGACTGTAAAATTTCCGGTTGCTACAATTTGCAGTGTTAAAATTATAAATTGTAACGTCATACCGATAGCCATAGTTTTACTCCATAAACAGCGGAAAAGTAGTAAGCGAGAAAATTTTTTCCTCTCATAATTTTACTATGGTTGCAAGCGAAAAAAAGTTTAATAAAGGTTTGAAATTATGTTTGAAATTATGTTACAAGTCGCTAAGTACTGTCATTCTCATACAGTGTATTTAGAAAGTCTCGCCACGTTATATGGAATTTTTTTTGCTATTTCTATTGGTTATGACGTAGGCTAATGTCTTTTGAACCATGTGCAGTTTGTGATTCCTAACCAAGCAGCAATTGTTACCTCACGGTAAGGAATGTGTGTACCAAATTTGGTTGGAATCGGTCCTGTGGTTTAGACGAAAATGAGCAGCATTGTCGCAAAATGCAGCAGTTTTTCGCGCATCTAATTCTTTGTGACGTCATATCTCGTGAACTATATATCGTATGTGATTCTTACACTTACTGCGACCGTTCTCATGGATTGAAACTTACGTGTACAAAATTTCATAAAGATTGGAACAAAACTGTAGATTTGTATGCAACACGTACAAATATACGGACACTCTGCTTTATATATTAGAATTCTCGCTTGTCTTTATCCATCATTCCTTTCACAAAGCACCAGTTATGGAATGTAAAGTACAACTTTACAGGAAACTCGGGGGATACGGAAAGCTGCGTTGTCTGACACAGATTCGCTGAAATCATAATCGATGCGTTGTTCCACAGAAGCTACTGAGGATCATACGACTTGAAAACAGCGAGATTGGATAGAAGTTGAATGAGGGGCCGAACTAGTAACGGCTGACATTTGAGTAGCGGGAACTTATTTAAAGAAGTTTATTTAAATCAATAAATGATTAGATTCCAAGAGGTATTTATTCTGAGTGTTATCTATGATAATCACTATCGGGCAATAATTTTAAGTTACTGCTTCTTCCAGTCCTCATTATTACAGAATTACCTTTGTTAATTAGCACGCCCCTGTAACGAAAACCGTATTTAGAACGCCTAAAAATTTTATTTACCAGTTAGAATGAAAGATTTTTTCGAGAAAAGACACGTTACTACGTAAGCGTTGAGCAGGGCAAGCAGTAGAAAGAGTAAAAGAGGAAGTGCTTCGAGATGACTTGGATGACAGCAGCGGAGGCCTTGTCATATATTGATTTCACTGTTGGAAATGTTGAGAGGCTGTGTGAGCCACAGAGACGCACTCCAGGCTGAGAAATAGAGACCATTGCAGATAACAGGCTAAAACAGACGCGTATATCTTACGGGATGTAGGCACTAAAGAAATCTCCTAGCGAACTGCTGATGCCCTTAGTCCCAGTCCCAGGGTGTAGGTTACCTTTCGGAGAAGATGGGCGTAACTTCATACAGCGTCTAGACGATGTTGTAAGACGTTACATTAGTACTTGGTGGCCAACAGGCACGGTTTAATGTACGTAGCAAAGTTGATACCAGTCACTTGGGAACAGCAACGTCAGTGGTTGCACGAGGCTAGAGTGAGAGGGTAAAGAAGAAAAACTGCAAGTTAGCAGCTCCCCTGAGGAGCTTAAGGTGTGGCCAACTGACGTAAAACATTGTTGTTGTTGTTGCCCATATTGGGTAGCGTCGTGACGTTTTACTTTCAGCTGAACAATGTTGCTACCAAGAATGGATTTTGTTAGTGCACAAACAAGCCACCTCCCCACCCGGGGAATGGCAGAAGGGACAGGGTTGAAACGTGGTTCGCTAGAGGACTCAGAGAGAGGGCAAGCCACAATTTAGATTGGTTGAACCAAGCAGCGGCCAATAGGAAATTGTTTACTGTCGGAAAGTGGGAAAAGAAGTGCGCCCACACTGGCCGTTAAAACCCTCGGTTTTTGGATCAAGAAGGGAGTTCTCAGTCAGACGAGTCGGGCGCCAGCCCATGACTATCGTCGTCAACCTCAGGGTGCTCCACGACAGTCTGTTTCTCGCGGGGAGTGTGTCTGTCTAGGGCAGAGGTGGGCAATGAGCGAGCCGCGCTCTCGGAGCCGCCTGCCTGAGCGGGAGCAGAGCCGCGAGCAGCTGGCGTCCATCACGTAGTTCCTGCTGAAGAGACTAGGTGGCGTTAAGCGCAGCCATGCGCTAACGTAGCCACAGAAATGCACCTGGCTGAGTACCTTATAAAATACTTATAAATATAATAGTGCAAACTCTTTAGTATCCAACTCGAATGACTAGATTCCACTGCTAGGGGTATATCCTGAAAAATGCTATTATGTTTATAAGTAAGTAACTTATAATGTTTATAAGTAAGTAACTTATAAACATAACACTGGAACCTCTTCTCTAAAATGTCCAGTGCGTGCAGTCGAGCCAGTAAATATCTTATAAAGATAAGAGCGCTGGCCGCGGTGGCCGAGGGAACTGAGGCGCTCCAGTCACGGTCTGCACGATCGGGGGTCCGAATCCCCCCTCGGGCATGGATATTTGTGCCGTCCTTAGGATGAGCTAGTTGATAAGTAGTTTGTAAGTTTAGGGACTGATGACCTCGTAGCTAAGTCCCATAAACTATACAAACATTTGAAAGATAAGAGCGAACTACTTGCGCCAGCAAGCATGCAGACCCCTAGCGGCAACTAGGATATCTACCGGCCGAGCGCGAACGCTGCTCTTTTTCCGGCCTGAGCCGGAGCGCTGCTCATTGAGTCGATTTGTGCCCATCTCTGGTCTAGGGGATGCTGCTAGGGAACGTAATTACTGGCTTCTGTTGGTGCAAACGATTTATACTTTTTTATAATAACTAACCCCAGTGTTGTAGACTTAGTATGGGAAGCAATAAATTCAATGCAAGGTACCTAGGAGTTCCATAAAGTTTCCTAAACAAGTATCCTCTCGAGTCCCTAAATCCGCATCTCTAGTAGATGCCTGTACTGTCTCTCTGCAATCACTCCTCTCCGCTCGGGATATGCAGACTGACCTTGCCACCTCTTCCCTCTTTCCTATTGTAATATATTTAGCCAGGAGGGTTCCATTTGTTTAAATAACTGAAGTATTCAAAACCATAATTGGTCGTAGTATTGTAGCCTAATATTCTATGTTTATATTACACAAGCATTTTATAGCGCTTCTGTCAAGTCACATTATCATATGCATTACTATGGTCTTCTAACAAACTAAATTAATTACTGATAGTCGTAACGACAATGTAAATATATATTAACACTGCGCTGATTGTTGTTTACTTACGATCTTTTCTATTGTTTTGTCTTGATAGGAAATATTATTATTACATTTGTCATAATATTGTGTATCTCCATGTAAAGCAAAATATGCATATGTTTAATGAACAAAATGTTAAATACTTAAATGTTGTACTTCTGTGTTCTAGAAGGTTCTAGAAATACTAGCGTGTATTTACACGCGCAAATTGGCGCGAACTCCGTCTGGAGTAGTAGTATGGAGTAGAAGGCAGAATGAAAGGAGTCTTATAGCAGTCTTAGTGGATTAACATCTTAGTATGGAAGTGTGTTGTGAACCAGTCTTACTCTTGCATCACTTTTATACTTTAGCAGGAATGGATGAATAAACATACATAAAAAAATGAAAATGTCACAAATGTAGTTTTCTGAAAACCCAAAAACCCGACGTCATAACATAATTTTGTAATGTGTTAATGGCAGGCGAACTACAAGATCTTAGAGACCACTGAACATCTGCAACAGGTGAAGTATAGAAAAATGTGGCTTTAATCCATACCAAGTAAAAAACAAATGTGCCACACTATGTAGGACACGACAGCCTTAGAGGAGGGCGCCTACCTTCCAGTGAGCTGCTGTTGGTGACGTCCGCCTTGACGAAGATGACCTTCCCCTTGCCGAACTGCTTCTCCAGCTCCTCCACGGCCTTCTTCCCGGCAGCCTCATCAGCATCTGACGCCACGATCTGTAAAAAAGAAAAACATCACGTGTGTTGACAGTGTGAAGGAAAACGGATACGAGACTCGGATGCGGAACTCCTGTTGTAAGAAAAGCACTCGCTTGTCATTAAGATTGTGAGCACAACACTGCCACTGATCTGCCATCCACCGTCATCTACAGTCATTATTCAACCGATTTCCAGAACTGACATTCGAAGTTGCACAGAAGTAGGGTTATTTATTTTTGATAACCGGTTTCAGACATTTTCAAATGAACCAAATTACTACCGACATCCATTACTTACAACCCAGTGCGAAACGTATGGCGTGGGCACTTGCCATTATACCAGTCCAAAGGTCGTATTATAAATGACTACCTAAAAACCCGGCGTTGCCTGGGTATTTATTTATTTATTTATTCCTGCCATTTTTCAGGTATATATGCATTTGTACAAGGGCTGTACGTCTGTAAAATCCCTTGGGAATACAGTTAGTATTAAACAACTAATAGATTAAAACTTGGTGCGTGAAGGGACGGTTTTCCATGAACGTTACTGTTTACGTGCTCATATCTCATGAACTACGTGTCGGAATGTGATACAATTTAGATCGTACATTCAACTATATATGTGTATACTATCTGTAAAATTTTGTAGCGCTACAATTTGTAGTGTTCAAATTATAAATTGTAACGTCCTACCAAGAGCCGTAGTTTTACTCCATAAACAGCGGAAAAGTAGTAAGCGAGAAACTTTTTTCCTTTCATCATTTTGCTATGGTTGTCAGCGAAAGTAAGTTTAATAAAAGTTTGAAATTATTTATAAAGTTTGTTGCAAGTCGCTAAGTACTCTGATTCTCGTATAGCGTATTTATAAAGTCTCGCCGCATTATGTGGCAATTTCTTGCAAATCGTATTGTTTATGACGTCATATCTTCTGAATTATGTGTCGTATATGATTCGTAACCCTGCAGCAATTGTACCTCACGGTAAGGAGTGTTTGTACCAAATTTGGTTGAAATCGGTCCAGTGGTTTAGGAGAAAATGAGCAGAATTGTCGCTAAATGCAGAAGTTTTCTGCGCATCTCATTGTTTACGAAGTCATATCTCGTGAACTATGTATCATACTTGATTCTTACACTTACGGCGACCGTTCTCATGGATTGAAGCTTACGTGTACAAAATTTCATGAAGATTGGAACAAAACTGTAGATTTTTATGCAACACGTACAAATACACCGACACACTGCTTTATATATTAGATTTATCACACGTTACTGTGCGTCCTGTAATAGGTTTACACTTGTCTGCTTGGTGATGAATGTGATATTTAGGCGCTTGTGGTAAACTAGTTCTCTAAAGTGTTCAATGACTTCCTTGGACAGTGTCATTTTGAATAAATTAATTTTGGCGTTTCATAGGAAAATACTAAACTGCCGATGGTTCGACCGCTATGAAGTCCTACGCTTAACCCTTTCAGTTTAAAAATGTTCAAATGTTTGTATAGATTACGGGACTTAACTACCGGGCCATCAGTCCCTAAACTTACGAACTACTTATGAACTAGCTAATACTGAGGACGGCACAAATATCCATGCCCGAGGGGGAATTCGAACCCCCGACCGAAGTGGCCGTGCAGACCGTGACTGGCGCGCCGCAGTCCTCTCGGCCACCGTGGCCAGCCCTTTCAGTTCCACATTATGAAATCAGCTTTGGAAAAATTAAAATTCAGTGTTCTCTTTATTAATACAGTGTAGTAAACATGAAAATGTTTTAAAATTCTTGGTCGAATTATTGATTTTTTTATGTCATGTATTTCATGCACAACACAGACGTTTGTATCCAGATATTTTATTACTTGTACGTTATATTGTTGATAGTTAACACTGCCAGATTAATAGTGCTAGCATAATCTTCGCCACATCACCAAAGACAATTCACTGCTGGAATAAAATAAAAGGAACCACATTTACGGTCACACTCTTAGTCACGTACAGACGGCAACGTAGCACAACCTCCAAGATGGACAGATTAATGCTTCAGAAGTAGTTACACGCCGTACCAAGCGACAAATTATGGTACTAGAAACATGTTCTTCTTCAATAAAATTGTAACTTTAAGGACTGATGCATAAAATACGGTATAAATTAAAATTTAATATATTGTTTTCCAGGAACAACACTGGCAATCAAAGGGTTAAGGTGAGTGATTGTGCAAAGCAGGAAATGCAGTTTCGAACCTCGGTCACACATTTTCAGTTTCGAATCTCGGTCACACATTTTCAGTACTCAAGACATTCATTCATTAACTTTTTTATTCATTTTTTAAGTTAATTTACAGTAGATGCAAAATCTATGTCATCTACAGAATTGACTTGCCTAGGTCAAATGTTCAAATATTTGTAAAATATTAAACTAACCTACGGACAACACACACACACACACACACACACACACACACACACACACACACACACACACACCAGGGAGGACTTACACCTCCGACCGCGAGCAATCGCGCGCTCCACAGCAAGGCGCTTTAGAGCGCTCGGCGACTCCACCGCGGCTCTTGCCCAGTTTAACGATCTTAATATTTCTATAACTGCTAAGAATGAAGGAGGTGACATGAAATCCTCTTTTAAGCAGGGTAGTCAGCAGCATTCAGTACAATCTTTGATTAGCAATGATCGAGACTTCGTCTAGTAACTAGCCATTCTCAGTGCTAAATATAGCAAAAGTATAGCGTTAACGTCTTAAGTTATGACTCCTCACATATGCAAACAAATGGAGTTACACAATGAATATATAATTATGTGTCGGGCATGTCAGAAAGAATAGACTCTACTTTCGGTCCTGCACTTAATATCAACTCATATTCACGGAATTTACGACATTAACTGCAAATGGAGTTGAAGATGTGTACCAAGTCGGGATTCGAACTCGAGTCTCCTGTTTGTTAGGCAATTGCTCTGACCGCTACACCACTGGGAACACAGTTATGAACTCAACTGCATAGACTAATCAAGTACACCCCCGTCAGAAAGGGGCCAGCGAAACTGCACAGCAAGCAGGAGACCCGGGATCGAACCCCTGATGGGTACACATTTTCAGCTTTGCCCATTCGCAGTTAACTTCCTAAATTCCGTGAATATAAATAGTTACATACTATTAGTTTCAGAATGGTATTTTAATTATCCATATTACGCCTTATATGTGTTAGTGTATAGTTTGCACAGTTTATTCATACTGCGTTATAAAAATTAGACATAGCATTCTAAAGTTTGGTTGGTTATGTACAGAATCACTAAGTGTATACGTGATCGTTCCTTTCAATACATCTTTATTTAATACATGAGGCAATACTCATCTTACTATTTATCTTAGAAGGTAGATTAACGTAAAGCAAACGTACATTTATATCTTTTGTACATTTGGAGAAAGTTTTTGCCAATGTTGACTGTAATACAGTCTATCAAATTCTGAAGTCTGCAGCGGTAAAATACAGGGAACGGAAGGTTATTAACAACTTGTACATTAACCAGACAGCAGTTATCAGAGTTGAAGGGCATGAAAGTGACGTAGTTGTTGGGGAGTAAGACAAGGTTGTGGCCCTTATCCAATATTATTCGATTGTACATTGAGTAAGCTGTAAAGGAAAGCAAGGAGAAATTCGGAAAAGGAATTAAAGTTCAGTATGAAGAAATAAAAACTTTGCTGTTTACTGATGACATTGTAATTCCGCCAGAGAAAGCATACGACCTGGAAGAGCAGTTGAACGGAATAGACACTGTGTTGAAAGGAAGGTGTAAGAACAACACTAACAAGAGCAAAACAAAGGTAACGGAACTGAGTCTAAGAATATCAGGCGATGTTGAAGAAATTGGATTAGGTAACGATACAAGAAAGGTGATAGATGATTTTTGTCACTTGGACAGTAAAATAAAATATGATCGCAGTACAGAAGATATAAAATGCAGAATGGTTATGGGAAGAAAAGAGTTTCTGAAAAAGTGAAATTTGTTAACATTAAATATTAATTTAAGTGTAAGGAACTCTTTTGTGAAGTCATTGCCGTGGAGTGTGGCCTTGTACTAGAATTAAACATGGACGATAATTAGTACAAAGAGGAAGAGGTTAAGGCCTTTGAAATATGGTGCTACAGAAGAATGTTGAAGATTAGGTGGGTAGATCGCGTAACTAATTAGGAGGTACTGAAAGAATTGGGGAGAAACGAAGTTTCTGGCATACCTTGACTAAAAGAAGGGATCGATTGGTGGGGCACATTTTGAGACATCAAGATATCGTCAATTTAGCATTGGAGGGAAGAGTGTGGGGTAATAAACGCAGACGAAGACGAAGAGACGAATAAAGTAAGGAGGTTCAAAAGGGTGTGAATTGCCATTCTTATTCGGAGATGAAGTGGCTCTTACGGAATAGAGTAGCATGGAGAGCTGCATTAAACTAATCTTTCGACTGAAGACCACAACAAGAACATTTGCCTTCAGCAGAAGTACAATTTATCCAGTTAAATGAAAGTAGAAACAGCAGATGTGAATTATAACTCTCGTATACGTTCTATACAACTCACGTCTCTTTTTGCCGTTTTGGACAGTACAGTACAGTTTATTTCATGTCTCAACTATTTTGTAAATAGTACTAAAATTTTCAGAACAGGTAGCGGCAAATATATATGTTAGTTTCTACGACAGCAACCATTATAAAGATTTTAAATTGTTGATAAGAAAGTATAATTGACAAATGGATAATGTATGGCAGATACAGGTTCACCAATATGGCGCCTCCAGATGATCTTTGAGCTCACGCGGATTAAGAAAATATCGTTCTTGTGAAACACTCACGTCAATTTATGAGTTCTATCGACAAGGGATCTGAAATCGTTTCCATATTTCTAGATTTCCGGAAGGCTTTTGACACTGTACTTCACAAGCAGCTTCTGACCAATTGTGTGCTTGTGGAATATCGTCTCAGGAGATACTGCAGGAAAGGTCACAGTACGTAGTAATTGACGGAAAGTCGTCAAGTAAAAGGAAAGTAACAGCTGGCATTCCCCAGGGAAGTATTATACGGTCCCTACCGTTCTTTATCTTTATGAACGATTTAGGAAACAATCTGAGCAGTTCTCTTAGACTGCTCGTGGGTGATGCTGTCTTTCATCGGTTAGTAAAATCACCCGAAGATCAAATGCAGGTGCAAAATGATTTAGATATCTGCATGGTGCAAAAATAGGCAATTAACACAAAATAATGAAAAGTGCATTTACACGATAAATGAGTCAAATATAAAGACAGTACCTAGAAATACAATTACGAACAACTTTCATTGGAGGTCTCAAAAAGGAGAACCAAAGGCTACATTTCACTGGCAGAATATTTAGAACATGCAGTAGTTCTACTAAAGAAACTGCATACACTACACTTTTGGGTCCTATTTTGGAGTATTGTTGCGCATAATTGGATCCTCATCAGTTGGAAAGTTTCGGAGGACATAGAAAAGGTTCACGATAAATGTGGGAGAGAGTCACAGAAATGATGCACGAGTTGGGGTGGTAATCTTGAAAAGAAGTCTTTGCGGTGAGATCTATTTGCAAAATTTCTCTCACCAACATTCTCTTCCGAATGTGAACATATTTTGTTAGCACCCATTCATATAGGGAGACAGGATCATAATAATGTAATCAGATCGCGCCATTATAGATTGTAAAGGTTGAAAAATATTATGCAAGCGTTTCGATAACCCCTCTGCCAGGTAGTTACATGTGATTTGCAAAGAAAATAGTATATTATAGGCCTATACTAGCTGAAAACCCGGCGTTGCCCGGGTACTTATTTATTCCTGCCTGGAGTTAGTACTTCTCCTAACCTTCTCTCTCTGTCCATCTTATTTTTTCTAAAATTATGTTATCTTTATCGGAGAACATATAAGAAATAACACTCTCTTGGATAATGTACAAAATTATAAGGGCATTATTCAAGCAAAGAAAGATAGAAGTCATAACACAAATGACATATAAAATTCACACGATCTCATATTTACTCAGTTATATTTGATACAATTGTATAATTTTTCAGGTATGTATTCATTTGTTTAAGTGCAGCATGTCTGTAAAATTTATTGGGAATACAATTGGTGTTAAAGAAATAATAGATTATTACTTGGTGCGTGATAGGGCGGTTTTCTATGAACGTTACTATTTTATGTGCTCATACCTCATGAACTACAGGTCGCACTGTGCTACAATTTCGGAGGCACATTCAACGATATGTGTACATTGCCTATAAAATTTCCTGCGGCTACAATTTGTAGTGTAGAAATTATAAATTGTAACATCATACCGAATGCCATAGTTTTACTCCATAAACAGCGGAAAAGTAATAAGCGAGAAACTTTTTTTCCTTTCATCATTTTACTATGGTTGCCTGCGAGAAAAATTTAATAAAGGTTTGAAATTACGTTTAAAGTTTGTTGCAAGTTGCTAAATACTCTCATTCTCATATAGTGTATTTGTAAAGTCTCATAGCATTATGGCAGCTTCTTACAACTGCTATCGTTTCAAGAGTTATATCTCTTGAACCATGTGTCGTATGTGGTTCGTACTCCTACAGGTGATGTTATCTCACGCAATGAATATATGTACCAAATTTGGTTGAAATCTTCCAGTGGTTTAGGAGAAAACGAGCATCATTGTCGCTTATGGCAGCAGTTTTCTGTGCATCTCATTGTTTATGACGTCATATCTCGTGAACTATATATCGTATGTGATTCTTATACTTACGACGACCGTCCTCATGGATTGAAGCTTACGTGTAAAAAATTTCATAAAGCTTGGAACAAAACTATAGACTTGTGTGCAACACGTACAAATATATGGACACCCTGCTTTATATATTAGATTACGAGCAACTCAAATTGGGAAGAACACACAGAAAATATTGTACGGTAGGTACACCAAAGGCTACGTTTCCTTGGTAGAACACTTGGCAGATGCAACAGCTCTACTAAAGAAATTGCCTACACCATACTTTGGAGTATTGCTGCTCATTGTGGGACGGATGATACAGAGAAAGTTCAGGGAAGGCCAGCTCGCATCGTATAACTGCTATATAGGGGAGAGAATATTACAGAAATGATGCACGAGTTGGGGTAGAAACTATTAAAAGAAAGGCGTTATTTGTTGAGGCGAGATTTATTTGCCAAACTGCGTCAATGTGCGATAAAGTAAGTCTAGGTAATCGTTGAAGGAATGCCGTCAGCTGATCGTCTGTATAGAATTTTCCATTAAATATAGTAGTATTTCCAGTGAACTGTGTTGACTGTGTTAGCAGCATCAGCCACTCTTTCGCCTAATACGTGTCCCCACGTCCTGCAGTAATTACTTCGTAAAGCACGAAATTGAAATAGACCTTCAGTAATAGTGTTCTGAATATATAGTTCTAAGTATAATTTTCTCTGCAAAAGTAAACGTCTGTATCTATCTTAATGTAGTCCGCACCAAAAGTAAGTAATTTCACATTTTAATCTGAATATTGTACGGAACAATTATGAAAGAAGAGAGGTTTCTGATGAGTTTGTTGCTCGAGTGTGTATATAATCTCTAGTAGAAGGCACAGAGCAGAAATATCTCTGGAGTGAGCAATCAAATGCACAGAACAGTTTTCGTGTCCTGAACATTAAGGTGGAAATGTCACGTAATATTGGGAAAAATATATTAATCGCTGACTTTATCTTGGTCCTTTTTTGTTCGGTTAATGGCTCTTTTAGCGTCGCTTCCTCAACTTTCTTGTTGCTTCTGTAACACATTTATTTAGACATTTCATATTATGTGGTTGCTCTGCGAAAAGGAGGTGGGGCTTCTTTGCAGCCAATGCAGTACAAACCAATCGTAAGAGCAAATAAATGTGTGGAAAGAGTTTATTTGTCTCAATATCAGTTGGTAATTCCAATTGAGAAGATGCACAGAACGCAATGCTCACTCCATAGATATTTCTTCCATGCACAATTTAGTGGTTATCCCAGTCGAAAGATGCACTTATTTTCTTTCGATGACATTGCAAAGCATATGGGATACAGTCAGGAAAAAAAAATTGTTCCCTATCTGCGATAAATTTTACTTGCAGTGGCAGCGATTTAGTTTGCTATCGTTGGCAACCGATTATTCGCTTTAGGAGAATGATTAATTTACTGACCAGGACAGCATAAATTATTTATTTCATCGGGAACATAAAGAATTATTCTCCTCATTCTACGTGACTGATTTGTCAAAAAGGATTCAACTGTCGTTGCCGACATCAATACATAACACTGCTGCCGTAAGGAAAATCGTAGCCCTTGTGTGAGTATATTACACCTAAATTATGCGAATAAAAAACGCAACATCGCCATCTATTAGTTATTTGGTATACTTTGTTACGAACAGCGCCTCTATCGGATCTTTGCTGTACTACGCTGCAATGAAAGCACAGCATACACCAGAAACTACAAATTACGATATCTCTTCTTCCCCTGATCCGATTTTCATGAGATGAAGTTTATATGTTGCCCCCAAGGTATTCTCATTTGGCCTATGAAACCCCACGAAAGTTCGTAAAGTATTCTTGGAGGTTTGCTGAACCACACCATACTTATAACCATAGTATACACATAAAATTCAAATTACCATATCTTTCCTTCCTCTGATACGATTTTGATGAAATGTAGCCTATGTTACTCTTCAAACATTTCGCAATTTACCTGTGGAAAGCCATGAAAGTTCGTGTAGTACTTTTGGAGATTACCTTAAACAAATAGCATACACCAAGGCTTTTAGACAAATGGTTAAGTTATATCTTCATTTTCTCTGGTCCGATTTTAATTATTCAAGCCTTTATGTAACCGCACGATATACTCAAGTTACGTGTGAAAACCCTATGAAAATTCAAGTAGTTTTAGAGATAAACGTGTTCAAACAGACAGACATGACGGTTGCAGCTAAAAAATTTCAAATTACGTTTTTCTTTTTTTTCCGTGATCCGATTTTTATGAAACGAAGTCTATATGTTATCCTTCCTCAATTTACCTGTGAAAACCCCATGCAAATTGGTGAAGTAGTTTTGGAGATAAGAGGTTTTTAATAGATGAACAAACAGACATGGCGGTTACTGAAAACACTTAAATTTACGATATCTTTTTTTTTTTTTTTTTTTTTTTTTTTTTTTTTTTTTTTTCGTGATCTGATTTTGATAAAATTATACCTATACGTTGACCCAAACTTTTCCCATGTTACTTGTGAAAACCGCATGAAGATTCCCCCAGTAGTTTCGAAGATTGAAGGGAACAGCGACAGGCCTACATTTACAGGTTTATTATTAGTGTAGATGTAGATGTAATGCGGGGTTGTGCACGTAGCGACAACTCACCTTGGCGCCTGCGGACAGCAGCGCCCGGCTGAAGGCTCTTCCCAGACCACCGGCAGCTCCGGTGATGAGCGCCACTTTGCCATTGGGGTCCATCCTGCAACACACAACAAGTACTCTGTCAACACCAAGGGTAAGGCCGGGGCCACACACTGGAACCGACGTTGGCTCCAGCAGTGTTCGTCCAGGGCAGTGGCGGTGCGTGGTATTGTTGCAGTGTTGCACAACTCCCAGTTTTTTAAGACTACGTATTTCCCCTTGTCTTATATATTTTTTCGTTTAGGAAGCTTAAGCTGTGCCATGTAAGACGTATTAATCAAGTACTTTTGATCCAGAAAGTCCACGGCCTCGTGCCACGCTCAGGGGGTTTGCACAACTGCTGCACCTCCCTGGCGGGCAGCTCGGCCTATTACACCTGCTGCAGTGGCGAGTTCAGGCCTGTACGCGGCACCTCTGAACGTGCACACCACTGACGTCACAGGGGGTTGCGGGCTGCCTGCAAACTCCTTGGCCAACAGCTGTTTCCAGCGCTCCACTAGGTGGCACCGCTCTACAGACACTTCTCCCCATGCTTCTCCCAGCTATTTTTCTTCTCGGGTATGTTTTGAAATTTCTATAATGCAGAAAAAAGAGAAACATGTCTCTCCCCTTCTTTACCATAATAATATCCCAAGTTCTCAAGACCCTAGTAAATGGTGCACAATCCCATATGTAGGAAAAATTTCTGTGAATGTGAGTAAGAAACGCAAATTCAGAAATTTCAAAATATTTTATATACACAATACCCTTTGTCACTGTCTGCAACTGCAACTCCAGTTTGCTCTACCTCTCCGCCGGGGTGCCTCAAGGCTCTGTCCTCTCTCCCCTCCTTTACCTCATCTACTCCGCTGATATGCCTAAACCACAGCCCCCCAATCCATTTCCTCCAGTACGCTGATAACACCGCCTTCCTGTCCCTCACCCCCTCCCTCGCCCTATCCCAGTATTTGCTCCAGTCTCACCTTGACGAGTTTGCTGTATGGTCCAACCAGTGGCTCCTTTCTGTCAATCCCAATAAACTGTAATCATCGTAGGTCGTATCACCTCTTCCTTCCGCCTCCATGGCTTCTACCTTACCCTCCACAGTCGTCCTATCCACCACACTCCCATCCTTAAGTACCTTGGACTCAACCTTGACATCCCTCTCCTGGACACCTCACCTCCGCACAGTTCTCCAGAAGGCAATGTCCCGCCTTAACCTCCTAAAAATCATCGCTGGCCTATCGCAGGGCCTCAACCCAGCCACTCTCCCATGTACCTATAAATCCATCGAGCGTCTCGTCCTCTGCAGCTCCCATCCCGCCTGGATATCCGCCCCCCCTACCTACTATCATACCTTTCGAATCTTCGAACGCCACATCCTCCGTCTCGCCCACCGCATCCACCACCTCTCCCCCGTGCGGATCTTATACATCATCTCGTTCCTCCATCTTCTCCAATTTCTTGAACATCTCTGGCGCCTATACAGTACCCGCAAAATTGAATCCCACAATCTTGTGGTCTACACCATCCTTACCCAACCCAGGCCTCTGCCACTCCTTCACCAGTGTATCCCTCCCTCCCTTCATCTCCACATCCTCTCCTAGGGTAACTTCCGACACCTCCCCCTCCCGGATGACGCCCTCAGTCCCGAAATATATCCCTCATACCAACCCTGATCCTCTCCCCGTTCTCCCCATGGATTCAACGCCCCCTCTTCCCCTCCTCTTTCTTGACTATCCTCCTCCCTCTCCTCTCCCTTGGAATCCCTACACTCTCTCTCTTCGGTCCAACCCCTTTTCCTCACCCTCCCTCCGCGCTTCCGACCCACCCCTGTCATCAGGCAGTGTTTTAGACTTCAGTGTTCTGTCCAGTATCATCATCGCCAGTGTGTGTTTTAACAGTGAAACCGCCGCCGCTGCAGACAAGCTTTGGAACCGTCAGTTTTAAGTGTCCCATCGTGATCAGTGCTTTCGTCTCAATGTATGTTTTTAGTATCGCCATGTTACAGGCTTTTATTTTTCTTATGTATGTGTTTCTCTACCATGTGCATTTTAACTCCAATCTCTGCTCCATGTTCAACTCTCATGATCACCAATCTTTGTGGCCATTGTTTATTACTTTTGGATCATATGTGTAAAATCACGAGGCTGAAGAGCAGCGTAGGAGGTTGCTGCCTGCCTGTCTGTATGTGTACGGGTGTGAAAATAACAATAAAGGGGAAAAATGTCACTTTCTACCCAAGCGTAAAGATAATCCTCCAGCCTTGGAAAAGAGTGGAATATACAAGATTGCTTGCAACTGTGGCAAATTCTACATTGGCCAGTCAGAGAGAGCAATTTGTTCTAGACTAAAGAAACACTACAGGAAACTTAGGCAATGAAGTTCTACCTTGAAACATCCTGGCAGATTACAATTGTGTGTCGGAATCGGGACTCGTACCTGGGACCTTTGCCTTTCGCGGGCAAGTTGTGAGGCGGCACCTTGAGTCGTGTCGGGATAGCTCTGTCGGCAGAGCGCTTGCCCGCGAAAGGCAAAGATCCCAGGTTCGAGTCCTAGTTCCGGCACACAATTTTAATCTGCCAGGAAGTTTCATATCAGCGCACATTCCGCTGCAGGGTGAAAGTTTCATTCTGAATTTGTACCTTTCCAGACCACCTGCTAAAACGAGGCCACATTTATGATGTAACACATGAAGTCCTACATTATATACAAAAATAAAGGAAAATGAACTTCGTTGAAATAAGGGAAATTAAACATATGTACATTCCCCAAAGCTGGTACTGAATGATCAGACACAATTTTCATACTCACCGCTTCTGTTTGCAGAACCTAATCATAACCCTGTGCAGACAATGTAAACTACCATCTCCTACCCACTTGCCTCATGCTTCTACTACTGTTTCACAGCCAAGTTATAAAATCTATGTACATTCACAAGTGTTTGCTTCCTTACCTGATGAGTTGTAATGTCTTACTTTACTAGTTATAAAATCCTTGTGTAATCTCAAATATCTGGCTGCTTATATAATATAAATTCTAATGCCTTATTTTACTTCTAATCATTATTTAACTAGTTAAAATTTTAACATATATTCACAACGCTTCCATGTTTCAGGACATTGGATCTGTTTAAGATAATTTGTGGTAAATTTTTTCAGCTAATTTCTATTGTTTCACTTTATATTTCTTGTGAGACTGTCGTAATTTATTATATTGTCACATATTTTATCAATGTCAGGAATTTTGCACCACAAATTGAATTGTAATAATTTCCCTCAGGTCAGTTATAAACCAAAGCACTAGTCTCCCTTGAAAGTTATATATCCACCAACTTAAGATCTTTGAAACTTAAACTAGTAATGTTTATCTGCTGATGGCGTAATAGCCGAAAACCGGTTAGTAAACCAATAAATCTGCAGAATATCTCACAGTTATCTTGTGTGTTTCATTCATAATTTAGCAGAATTTGTAATAATCAACGACCAAGGAAAGACTATCACTGAGTGCTCTAAACTGCTGAGCTAATTTTCATAACTTCCATTTCAGTCGAAGCAGAGAGATGTTTTTCAACTTTGAAAAGAATAAAAACATTCCTCCACAGGTTTTTGTTCCGCGGTGAAAACTCTCGCTTGCGTTTGTAGTTCTCCAAAGCGCAGAGGCGTTGTCTGCCCAAAGAGAAGTTGCGAAATATACATTTTTATCATCAGCGTAATTTTCCAACATTTATTCGGCGAACTGTGTAAGTAATGGATCTTCTGGCATGATGCTTATTTGATCACAAAACGGATTTCCTATCTCTTCATGTTTCAAGTAAGTTAAAGAGGACCGGAAATGAAACCACTTCCCTTTTCCACATTTATTATCCTTGTAAAATGGTCGAAGTGGTAATGTCTGAATTTTCCGTCACCTATTGAAACAAAATAAAAAGTGACAATTCCAGGATTTTTACTAGAACGAGCATTGTTATCCGATCACTTCTAATTCAGGGAGCGAAAAGCGGTAAAGCTGAATTACGTAGGATATATTTAGATCTTGGTTTTTCATTTAAGAAACAGGAATCTTGTTTGGACATAGACATCCGGGTTCCATTATAGATTGAAAATCCGATTCAGTTGTGTTGATTTATTGGCTGACAGTCGTGTTTGCTAGTTAGATATCAACACATCTGAATCGGATTTTCACTTGTTTTCCTTAACAGTACTGTGTTGAGTTTTTTCGCGGCGAATGGATTTTTGAAAATTATATCTACCTCTTGGTCGTCGCACATTTTAGGCACGAATTCCCAGGTATGCGCACATCTCCCTGAAGGAAAAGTTGTGGAATTCGTGAGCTGGGATTATTGAGGCGTAGCTAGCTCTCATTTGAGTTGCGCAGTTAGAGTCCGCTCTCCTCAACGACCTCTCGGCGTACGTCCCTGCTTATTGACCTTCACAGCAGGAACTTGGTTCAGACACTCATGCTTATTGCCATTAAGCTAGAACCTGTACGTTAAAATTGCAACTGGGCGTACACTGAATGGCGAGAGTTGACCTTTTGAGATGAATCTTGCTTTATACTCCGTCAGACAGATGGCCATTGCTGTCAACGGCGTGAAACCTCTGGAAATAAATACCCTAAAGTAATATTGTCGAAAGTGTCAAGAATGGAACCGTGAGCGTTGTGGTCTGGGTAATGTTTCCGAGGCTGGGTGGTCTAGTCATTGTGAATGGCACAATGAATCATCACAAGTATGCATCAACCCTTGAGGACCCTATCACCCGCTACATGCAGTTTGTTTTTCCTCAACAATATAGTATCTACCAGCAGGACAGTGCAAAGTATCACAGTACGCAGTTTATATGCGTGGCTCTAGAAGTACCAAAATGAGCTTACCATACAAAGCCAATCAAAACCCAGTGTTTGAACCCAATCGCGACTTCAGGCGTCTGACAGCTGATCGCTTCAACGTGATTTGACAGCGTAATAGCACAGTCTAACATATACAGTCGCGGCACTCACTGCTGTAAAAGCTGTTATCAACTGACAGCTGCAACGACACTAGCGCTCCTAGCGGTGAGTAAGTCACCGTAGTAGTGATGTTTGTTTATAATTATTTGTATACGTAATTAACGAAATAGTTAGTACAATTTTTGCGTTACGAGCTTTAGTAAAATATCAAGAGACGTACATAATACGGAAATTAAAGTAAAAGCAACCGAATGTTACTGATTCATTGGTGTAAAAAACAACTTCGTGTTGAATAATTACTTACGAATATGTGTGTAATTCAAGCTTATTGTACTGAAAGTAAGTACACTATAAACATAAGAGAATAATAAATTTCTATTATGGTCTTTTCTTACTTTGACAGGCAGTTTTTTGACGTGTATCAATTCGGTGTTGAGTCTAATGATTCGCACAGTTGTACACCTCATACGACTTTCTGAAACGTGCATATGATGTTGAGTGTAATTAATTTAGCTTAAAAAGGCAAAGTTTTGATTATTCTTGCCATTTGTGGTTCAGTTGTAGCAACAATAGTGGAATTGGCTTCTTCTCTGTTGGAAAACAATTTCAGTGCTTTTGCCGTTTTATTGCCACAGTCGTGACTTTTTCCTTCAGCTACAACTGTTGTAGCTGATTTGGTACGTTAAATATTGTAGTTGTTGTATTCTCTATATCTATGCTACGGTCAAACTCGCTGATTCGACTGGAATTGTAGTGAAGAAACCTTAACGTTCCTGAGTAGGAAAGCGACGTCTCTCTGCCAAAGGAAAGGTCTTCTGATGTTTCCTAGCCATTTTATGTTTTTAATAGAAAACGAAATTATTTAGCAGAATCCTCTAGATTACAAGGCAGCTGTAAATAAACTATCCTGTAATGTACTGTTTCGTAGATTGTCAGGGGCATTAGGAAACTTAAGACAAATGTGCAGCTATTTTTAAGTTATTACCTATTTTAAGACATTACATACATTTCGTAATGTAAAAAGTATGTTAAAATCAATATAAAAGATACTATTCGCACTCGTGCTATATCGTGTTCAGAAATGTAGCTTGCCGGCCGCTTGGAGCGCTACTGTCGCAGGGTATAACAGAAATCTGCGGGAGTGTCGTGACTGTATATGCTAGACTGTGGTAATAGTACACGGTGTAGTAACGTCTTTTTGTACGTAACGTTCATAAATACGAGGGTTGGATCTTAAATAGTGTCAACTATTTATTCACAAGCGTTACAAAAGCGTTACGTGTTTGCACCTGTTACAGTCCTTCAAAGTAATCACCGGCGTTGTGTAGAACCCGTTGCCAGCGATGTGGAAGGCATAGTATACTGTTAGCAGAGCCTGTTCTGTTGACGGTGCGAATGTAGCGGTCTACTGCCTGTCAAATATCTGAAACAGTTCTGAAGCGAATGCCACAAAGTGGTTCTTTCATCTTCGGAATCAAATCAAAGTCACAAGGACTTAAGTCCGGGGAGTATGGTGGATGGTACAGTACTTCCCAGTCCCATCGACCGAACAGAGCAGCCACATCTTGCGCTGTACGTCCTTATGCATTGCCGTGCAAACTGATGGGTGGGTTCCGCAGAAACCGTTGCCGCTTATTTAGCAAAGCTGGTCGCAGGTGATTATCCAAAAACGAATGGAGACTCTAGGTCGCCCTGCCCGATGCATGTCTGACACAGTTTGCCGACCATCGTTGAAGCCTTTTACCCAACGTGCCACTATACTGTACGGCAATGCCGATACTCTGCACGCCTCTTGAACACCTAGATGACACTGTCGTACTGTCTAGTACATTCGATTGCGAGTACGTCGGTGACGTGGGACGGATGAGTCCATCTGTTCGGAGGTAAGGTAGGTATGTCAACAACGTGTGCTATCAGCGACAGTAGTAGATTCCATTGCACAGTGTCTCGACAGCAGTGTTGCCACAACTTAAGTTCCAACCCTCGTACGTCGCGATCCTCGTTACAGTATATGACCAGAGATACTGCATACCCATTAGATTTCTATCTGATTATGCCGAAGCGATAACTCATTACTTAACAGCCATATACAACCGCTATCTCATTGAAAAATCTGTACCAAAAGATTGGAAAGTTGCACAGGTCACACCTATATTCAAGACAGGCAGTAGGAGTAACCCACTAAACTACAGACCTATTCCATTGACATCATTTTGCAGCAGGGTTTTGGACCATATCCTGTATCAAATATTATGAATTATCTCGAACAGAATGATCTATTGACCCAAGGTCAACACGGATTTAGAAGACATCTTTCATGTGAAACTCAACTAGCTCTTTACTCACACGAAGTGATGGGTGCTATCGACAAGGGTTCGCAAATCGATTTCGTATTTCTTGATTTCCAGAAGACTTTTGACACTATACCACACAAACGGCTTTTAATCAAATTGCGTGGTTATGGTATATCGCCCCAAATTTGCGACTGGATAGGGGATTTCCTGTCAGAGGACACAGGTCGTAGTAATCGATGCTAAGGCATCGACCAAAACAGAGGTGATACCGGGCGTTCAACAGGGTAGTGTTATTGGTCCTCTGCTGTTCCTTATTTACATAAACGATTTAGGGGAAAATCTAAGTAGATCTCTTAGGTTGTTTGCAGATGACGCCGTCATTTACAGTCGAGTAAAATCTGAAGATCAAAACGAACTGCAGAACGACCTGAATAAGATATAACTATGGTGTAAAAATTGGCACTTGACTCTAAACAATGACAAGTGTGAAGTCGTCCACATGAGTACGAAAAGAAATCCGTTAAACTTTGTTTACAAGATAAATCAATCAAAGGTGAACGCCATTAACTCCACAAAATACCTGGGAATTACTATTACTTCAGACCTAAACTGGAAAGAACACGTAGATAATGTCGTGAGAAAGGTGAACCAAAGACTGCGTTTTATTGGCAGAACCCTTAAAAGATGCAACAGAACTACTAAAGAGGATGCATACACTATGCTTGTCCGTCCTGTTTTGGAACATTGCTCCTCAGTGTGGGATCCTTATCAGATGGATTTGACGGGGGACATCGAAAGAGTCCAAAGAAGAGCAGCTCGTTTCGTATTGCCACGATACAGGGGAGACAGCGTTACGGAAATGATACAGGATCTGGGATGGGGATCATTACAACAACGGCTCTTGTCGCTGCCGCGTGGGTTGCTTACGGAACTACAATCGCCAACATTCTCCTCAGAATGCTAAAATATGTTGACTCCCACTTACATAGGTAGAAACGATTATTAGAATAAAATACGAGAAATCAGAGCTTGAACGGAGAGATTCGGGTGTTCTTTCTTCCCGCGAGCTATTCGAGAATGGAATGGGAGATAAATAGTATAACGGCGGTTCGATGAACCCTCTACCAGGCACTTAAATGTGATTTGCAGAGTATCCCATGTAGATGTAGATACGTCAGACAACCATAATAGAAAGCAGTACGGTTATGTTATCTTGAAATGCGGGAATCCGCAGCAAGATGTTGTTATTGTAAAAATTAAGCCCGCTCTGCCTGTAGTAAGCTTTTGTTTAAAAAGCACAACCGGTTTCGCGTCTTACACACGCATGATCAGGTGCTTATAAATTAAAAAGGAAACATGTCTGCCGTTTCGCCACTGCACAGCGTTCATGTCAGATGTTTACAACACTGAACGCTACTTAACGATCACATTGTCGTTAAACCGATTAAAAAAGGTGAGCGCTGTTGTGGTAAACATAATTAAAATGTACTCATGGTGGAGGACGGGCGAAAGCGAGTCGTGTGTAAGGGGTGGTTACGCGGCACCGGCCGAGGCATTGCAAAAAACAAAATTGGAGTGATCTGCAAAAATAGCAGAGGAAATGCGCCTGACTGCTCTTAGCGGAGACAACCGGTTTATACAGAACGCTCAAGGTCAACGTCGACATCGCGATGCAACAGCAGCAACCCGTGAACGTCCATGCGCTGTCGTTCTCGTTATAAACGGAAGGCACTGGATCAGTGGGCAGTAGTCTTGTGCAGTTCGCGAACGACCTAGTTCGGAAGTGCGCTCCCACAGGCGAACTACGCGAACTAGTCCGCAGATCCCTCGCCTCTTAGTTAGCCCGCTCCTTTTCCGAAGGCTGACGGGTAACAACGAGAGGACCCGAGAGCGCGCAGAAACGCGTGATTCCCTTCTGCCAGCTGCCGTCATTTCGAGCTTAGATGCAACTCATCAAAAGCTAAAACGAGCGGACGAACTAAAAAGACCGACCTACTTCGCGGCCGAGCTGCGAACTAAAAGGAGAGCTACCGGTCGCGAACTAAAGTGTGCGCCATAGTTCCGAACTAAAGTGTGCGCTATAGGTCCGAACTAAAGTGTGCGCGACAGGTCGCGAACAGAATTACAAATCACTTGTTTGCCTTCTGCTGATGAGAGCAGTTTCGAGGTTAGCGTCTGCCTGCTAGATTACATAGTTCAGTGCTACAAAATTTCTGCTTTGAAGTATTCTGCACACTGCGATATCTGACAAATAAATTCCATAATGCCAAGGTATAGAGATAACTCTAAACTTAAACGCGAGAAATTATCCACAAACAGTTTCTTTTGGTTTGCGTGATATCGTTAGCGGCTCAAGCAGCAAGCGCATGAAGCAGCTAGATGGGGGAACTTCTCCCTCCACCTGCACGCGCAGACCACGCCGCCCAGCCGTCACTTAGATAGGACGAACTAAAAGAACGAACTAGTTCGCGGCAGAGCCGCGAACTAAAGTAAGCGCTCCCTATCGCGAACTATTATGCGCAAGTCTAATGGGCAGACGCGCAGGATGCCTCGCAAACGTAAAGGGTATAGTACACGTATTAGGTCGCTAGTCGCTAGCGTATTTGGACACAGCTGCTAAATTCACTCCGTGTAAACAAGGACAGCGAACAAAGTCCCTGCTCGGGACGAGAGGGTCTAAAGTTGAAGGGTGGGCTGCTTTAGACGCTGGTCGCTGGCGTTTTTGATCGCTTTCAAGTGTTGGTCGACCATTGTCATATACAGGAGCATATAAAGTAGCCACCAGTCGAGTCAAAATGTCCAAGGAAGTAACCGTCTTAAAAGAGTAATTAATCGACCAAACGGAAAAGTAGGAAAAAATAAAAGAAAATGGATAAGGTGCATTGCGAGGAGGGCTAAATATGGTGCTTCTGCAAATCTCTTGAGAGAATTATCGTGTCAAGATCCACTGCCTACAGAAATATAATGAGCAGGAAATCAGAAAATTTTGATGCATTACTAGAAATGTTATAGGATAAAATAAGGAAACAGAATACCGTCATGAGGATAGATCAAAATTGGAAGTTACATATCGTTATTTGGCGACAAGTGATAGCTTCAAAAGATTTGAATACCTGTTTCGAATATCCCAATCTTCTGGCTCCAAGTTTATTCCTCAAGTCCTCAATTCATCAAGCACTTGGTTAAATTGAGTGTCTTTATGTTTTGTATTTAAGTAATCCTTATTTTTAATGTCCCATAATACTGGAAAACTTTGATAAATTTTCAGAAATTTGAGAATTTGATCACAGTTCTACTTCATATTTTGTTTGGTGAGGAACAGAACTGTTTGGTCTCACCAAACCTACAAAACAATATGTCATATGCAACAACGTGTTCCAGTTGTTTTTACGGAGACTCATAGTGCCTGAAGTCGCTGCGTGTCATTGCGTCAGCGAATTCATTCGCTATTCGACTATTCGCCGAGCGACAACAGTCGCCAGCGACTAGCGACCAAGTAGGCTCCGTGTAATATACCCGTAAGCGCGAACCGTGCCGTCAAATCGGCGAGTTTGAAACAGAGTGCGTTATTGGCAAGACATAATGTGATGCATCCAACCGGGCAATTGCTGCTCGTGTGTCACGAAGTGTTTCGGCAGTGCAGCTAAAGTGCAGATCGGCCTCGATGAATGGAAATCTCAGTTCCAGGAATATGACCTCAACATCAGACCAAGTCAGTGGTGATGGCAGTCAACAGAAGCGGGCATCCAGCAAGCGTGAAACTAGGAGACCACCAACTAGATAGACTGTGTGGACAGTTTTCCTTACCTTGGAAATGTAATCTGCAGTGATTATTTGGTCCGAAATGAAATCACCAACAGAGTGAAAAAAGGATCTGAGTTCCACCAACAAGAAAGATCACTTTTATGGGATTACTTGATTCGAAAACCAACTAATATGATGATGCTTAAGAACTATTTCATACCAATATTGACATATGGTATTGAAACTGCACCCTCACAGAGAAGCATGAAGGATGCAAGCAGCGAAGATGAAATTTCTTGCCACGGCGGATTAGCCGTGCGTGCTGAGGCACGCGCAGCTGAACGCCATCGCGGGTTCGAGCAGAGTAGGTTGCGCGCGCATAGCTGAGTGGGTAGCCGTTGAGGCATAGCCCACTATGCCGAAGCAGCGAGCCAGTTAGCTAATCGCGCGCAACCTACTCTGCCTGACGTCACACGAGACCGCCGTGGCCATCTCTCTAAGTGGTGGTGGTGGTTGGAGGCCCCTCCCCCTCCCACCTCGGGCATGGGGCATGGGTGTTGTCACAGACAAATATATACAGACGGGAAAACTTCGTAAGGGCCCGGTCCTACGCTCAGGGGTGCGGGGAGGGAGGTTTTCCAGCAGTTCCGTAAGATGTCCCATGATGGCGCTGAGGTCAGAAGCAACCCTTTAAACTGGCCAGAGCAGGCGGCAGGTAGCGGCTGCCCCCACCACCACCTCCCCTCAAACGACAGCAAGCCGGACACAGCCGTGGCCTCGTGGCAGGCGGCACGAGCTCTCCCCTCAGCCTCCCCTCCACGCTACCCTCTGACGTGCGAGACGCACCCTAAGCCAGCGATCCGTCTGACACCTGCTAGCATCTTACGGAACTACTAGGGGAGCGTAGGACAGTGGTATAGGGGTGGTTTCTTCTCTGTATATGTTACTCTGTGGTGTTGTCCTTAGGTTAGTTTACCTTAGTTTAAGTAGTTTGTAAGCTATGGACTAATGACCACGCAGTTCAGTCCGACAGATTTACGAACGAAACTTCCTGGCAGATTAAAATTGTGTGCCGGAACCGGGACTCGAACCTGGGACCTTTGCCCTTCGCGGGCAAGCGCTCTACCGACTGAGCTACCCCGACACGACTCACGATGCCGCCTCACAACTCTACTTCCGCCAGTACCTCGCCTCCTACTTTACCAGGTTCGAGTCCCGGTTCCGGCACACAATTTTAATCTCCCAGCAAGTTTCATATCAGCGCACACTCCGCTGCAGAGTGAAAGTTTCATTCTGGAAACATCCCTTAGGCTGTGGCTAAGCCATGTCTCCACCATATCCTTTCTTCCAGGAGTGCTAGTCTTGCAAGTTTCGCAGGAGAGCTTCTGTGAAGTTTGGAAAGTAGGAGGCGAGGTACTGGCGGAAGTAGAGTTGTGAGGCGGCATCGTGAGTCGTGTTGGGGTTGCTCAGTCGGTAGAGCGCTTGCCCGCGAAGGGCAAAGGTCCCAGGTTCGAGTCCCGGTTTCGGCACACAATTTTAATCTGCCAGGAAGTTTCATATCAGCGCACACTCCGCTGCAGAGTGAAAGTTTCATTCTAGATTTACGAACATTTGAACATTTGAAATTTTTTAGATCCACCATCCAGAAGACCAAAATAGACAAGTTAAGGAATGAGGAGTTGAGGAAAGAAGCCGAAGTAAAGACATCCCTATAAGGTCGAATTGGCGCATCTGGACTTGGTTGGCACGGGTATGTGATGAGAATGGGCCGCGCTGGAGTAGCCGAGCGGGCTGGAGCGCCACGTTACAAATCGCGCGGCCTCCCACGTCGGAGGTTCGAATGCTCCCTTGGGCACGGATGTGTGTGTTGTCTTTGGTTAGTTTAAGTTAATTGAAGTAGGTAAAATTTCCGGGCTGATGGGCCGTGGTCCAGATGTAAAACTACCTCCCGACGTTTCGTCTCCCCTGCGAGAGACATCTTCAAGGGTCTTCCGGCTACTGCCACTGTGGGCCGAGGGGCTCTCGCATTTATAGAGGGCATAGAGGGCGCCACCATACGTCACGTGATGCTGACTTTGTAACTATCTCTGGATGACGTCGTCATTCTCGATTAAAAATAATCGATTGTCGTTTTGCTGGTGCAGTGTCGACATCCATATTCTATTTAACTTCAGACCGTCTTCTTTCCTATTAAAATTATTCTGGTGTTTGTGGATCTCTATTGCTTCTCTATACATGCGTGCATGGTACTGAGGTGTCCTAGCTAAAACGCTCGTCTCATCAAATTTTATTTCATGATTTCCTTTTTGAAAAACATGTTCAGCCACTGCCGATTTTTCCATGTGGCCCAGACGACAGTTTCTTTTATGTTCAGATATGCGAGTGTTGACGCTTCTTTTTGTTGTACCAATATATACTTTACCACAGCTGCAAGGAATTTTATAAACCCCAGGCGTTGTTAGGGGCTGACGTGCGTCTTTTGATGATCTCAAATATGCTTTGATCTTTTTTTGTGGGTCTGTAGATGGTTTCGACGCCATGCTTCGCCAATACTTTCCCGATTCGATCGGTAATCCTGCTAATGTACGGCAGAAAAACTTTTCCAGATTGTTGTCGTTGTTGCTCAGAACTTCTGGATTTTTCTCTTCTTTGACGGAGAGCTCGATCAATTTCCTTGGCACCATATCCATTTCTCTTGAAGGCCGACCGTAAGTGATTTAGTTCATCCTCCAAGTAAACTGGCTCACAAATTTTGTTGGCTCTCTCCACCAAGGTTTTAATGATACCTCTTTTTTGCCTCGGATGATGGTTTCACTACTTGTGGAGGTATCGATCAGTATGTGTGTTCTTTCTGTATACTTTATGGCCCAGAGTTCCGTCCTCTCGTTTTATTACCGATACATCGAGGAAATTAAGTTGGCCATTGCTCTCTTTCTCCATCGTGAACTGTATATTGTGATTAATGCTGTTGAGATGCTATATAGGAAGGCATCCAACTCCTCTTCAACATGGCTCCATACTACAAAGTTCTCATCAACATATCGGTACCAATTAGTTGGCTTCTTTCTGGCAGTCTGCAGCGCCTGCTGTTCGACGAACTCCAGAAACAAGTTGGCAACAGCTGGACTAAGAGGGCTGCCCATAGCCACTCCGTTAATTTGTTCATAGAACTCATCGTTGTACTGGAAATACGTTGTGGTAAGGCAGTGTCTGAACAAGGCCACGATGTCAGATGGAAACATATCTGCTATATATGCAATAGCTTCGTTTACAGGAACCACAGTAAACAAGGACACTACATCAAAACTCACCAGAATATCACTCGGACTGACATTAATTTCCTTCAGTTTCTCAATAAAATGCAGAGTTTTTAATGTGGCTGTCCGTTTTTCCAATGTACGGCTGCAGCCCGGAAATTTTACCTGAAGACAACGCCGGCCGTGAAAGTTTACATTGTTTGATTAGTTGAAGTAGTTTGTAACTCTGCGGACTCATGACCAACGCAGTTTGGTCTCATAGAATTACAAACATTTGAACATCTTTTCATGAGAATGGAGCTAACTACAACATCCAATATAAATTTGGAAAGATAAGTGGATGGGGGGAGACCTCAAGGAAAACATCGAAACCAATGGATGGACTTGATTCAGGCTGATCTAGTGATCAAAGAATCGACAGTGGAAGATTTTCTCCGTGAACATAGGTATTTGGACAGGACAAAGTGGAAGAAGTTCATTGCCAGTACCAGGGGAAATGGTACTGTTAAATGATGATGAATGGGTGTGTGCAGAATGGATTTCGCAATGCCGCAGAAAACGACGAAATGGGTCACGTCATACCACCCAGACCAGACACCGAAAAGATCGACACCTCATCCGAAAGGCATTTCAGAATAGATATGCGTCCTCGTCGACTCTAACGCAACAGTAGAACATTGCAACACATTGTAGACTATCCGGCGTGACAGTCCGTCGCCATTCATGTGAAAAATGGTTTACGTGTGCATCATCCACTTCCCCGCACACCAATGACTAATGCACAGCAACACTTTCTGACAGTGCGTAAATTTCAGCATATCAAAGAAGGGGGTAATATACATGCACGAACATTTATTGACCAATTTCAGGTAGATTTACCAAACCATTGGAACTAACACATCAGTTAGATTTTATTGGGGCACATATATCTGGAACTGTTGCAGAAGTTATACAACAAGTGGCTTTAACCTGTAGCTCATTTGAAGAGTACAAGCTTTCTTGTCACGATATTGGTCGAAACGAACACAAAACAGAATTAAATACCAGTTATTACAGAAGGTAGCTTTTGAACAGTCAGGGGAAAAGAACCCAGTCAAATTCTTTGAAAGCATGGACAAACTTAACAAATCATTGGACAATCCGTATGCAGACGGCGAAATAATTCGCATGTGCATCATAAAATTACCTCTCAAGTACCAACAGTCTTTTGCGGAGAAAGGTAATGAAAAAGTCTCGAAATTTAAGGGAACATTACGAGAGTTAGAATTTTTCTTTGCTGAAGCAGAAGCTAAGCGGAAACGTGAGGCGAAAGAAAAAGGCGAGGAAAGGTCACATCATGACAATGGAAATTCAAATAAGCCAGATGACAACAAACAGAACACTAAACCGCAAGACAATGGCCGACAAAACGGTAACAATTCCACACAACAGAGTCAGCAATTTAACAGTAATGAAGGGCAGTCATCTAGCAGGGGTAATTTTTCAAGGAACAATTATGGGTTTAATCGTTCTAGGAATTATTATGGTCAGGATTACAATCAATCATATAATAATTATGGAAATGAATTTTACCCTCCACAAAACAACAATGGTCATGGATTTCATCCACAACCGGGAAACAATAGCACAATGGTTTTAATTCGAATAGAGGGGGCTATGGTTTTGGAGGCCAACCACATGGTTATTTTCAGCAACAGGGAAATGTCAATCAGGGGAACTGGCAACATCAGAATCAACATCAAGGCCCTTAAAATATGCAAACGGGGCAACAGATGGTCGAAGTTCGTCCATCTAACCCGGATAAGGGAAAGAATTGACAAACACAACAGGAAGAGGGTAGGCAAATTTCACAATAAAGAATACCCACACAGGTTAAAGAAATTTGCACTTTAAATGTAGAAGAGGTTAAAGCAACAGATAACTCGGGAAATAACACAAGAGGATCAATCCAAGTGGGAAGAAATTGAAAGTGAAAAAAAGTTGCCACCACTTCCTGTGATAAAGAAGTTAATGGATAGCTACATATTTTGTAATTCAGAGGGAACTTCCGGGGAAAAACATAATAGTTCACGCGACATTGTTTGTCAAGGGTACAAAGTATTCATAGAACGATATGCATATAGTGTTGAGTATTGTGACATCGGGAAACACGAACACAGTGCCAAAGAACAAGGGTTGGATAAAAATAACTTGCAACAACCTGACAGTACACAAACGTCGGTACATTCAGGGGAACAGGTCGTTGAACAGCATATAGACCGTTTATGCTATGAATCCTTAGAAGATGAATCGATGCGAGAAACGGAAATAGATATAACACAAGAGATACAACCCATTTTAAAGGTTAAAATTGGGAACATTTCGACCTACGCATTTGTGGATGTGGTAGTCAGCTTACGGTAATATCGACAATTATTTGATTGGTGTAATGCTGAGAGTGAACTGCCGGATTTGACGACTAGGAAAATACGGGTGTCAGGGAACATTCCTAACGCATTTGTCGTAGCTAACACAGAAACACATGTCACACTGAATTGTCAGGGTCACGACATTCAGACAAATATGATGATTAATGAAATCTTCTCGGGTTACAAGCCGCGTCATGTGGTATACTGCCCACGAGCTTTCGACAGATAACTCCTCTGCCATTGTCAAGTGGATGACTGTCATTTCGCGGCCGCTGCCGTGCTTATATAGCCGCGCCGCCGCCAGTGACGTCACTGGTGCCCAATTCCTTGACCATATATGGCAATGTTTTGGTCGCGCGTACGCCGCGCCCGCTTCAACTCCGCAACTACGGGATCCCAAGCCGTACTGAGCTGCAAGCCGCCGTCTTTATTGAGGGTGTTTTCTGAAATTCTAATCTCTACTGCCTCGTTTATTACGCTGTCCCAGTAGCTGTTGGTCCGTTTAATAATAGAAGTCTCATCGAAAGCAATTCGGTGTCCGTTTCCTAAAGCATGTTCCATCACAGCTGATTTTTCGGGATAGCGTAATCGAAAGCACCGCTCGTGTTCTATGCGTCGCTGTTCAATAGTGCGAACAGTCTGGCCGACATAAAACTGCCCACACTCACACGGAATTTTATAAATGCCTGGTGTTCTGAGAACTACATCATCTTTCACAGGCTTCATTAATTGTCGGATCTTTGCTGGAGGCCTGAAGATTGTGTCAATTTTATGTCTCTTCAGCAGCCGGCTAATTTTCCCTGTTGTGGAGCCACAAAACGGCAAAAATGCGGTCTTCTTGACTTCGTCTTCAGGTGTCTTCTGATTTCGTGCTTTAAGTGACACTGCTTGAGATATTTGTCTCTTGCTGTAGCCGTTATCCTTGAAAACATTGCGTAAGTGGCTAAGCTCCTTTGACAGGTTATCAGCGTCTGATACGGTTACGGCTCTTCAGAACAGATTGTTTCTGTGCTGGGTGATGGTAGCTGGTGTCGTGCAAATACCGGTCCGTGTGAGTGGGCTTGCGGTAAACGCTGTGACCCAGACTTCCATCGGGCTTACGACGGACAAGAACGTCCAGGAATGGCAAGGAACCGTCCTTCTCTACTTCCATCGTGAATTTAATGTGGCCATGGATACTGTTGATGAACCCTAAGACTGGGAAATCTTTGGGTATTCACCATCTTAGCCACTTGAATTTGGCAGACTAAGCAAGCCTGATCGAGACTTGTATATATTGCAGTGATAAATATACCACTCCCATGAACCACAGACATTGCCGAGGTGGGGTGGCTTGCGTGCCTCAGTGATACAGATAGACGTACCGTAGGTGCAACCACAGCGGAGGGGTATCTGTGGAGAGGCCAGACAAACATGTGGTTCCTGAAGAGGGGCAGCAGCCTTTTCAGTAGTTACAGGGGCAACAGTCTGGATGATTGACTGAGCTGTAACATCAGCTAATGTGGCTTTGCCACACAGTTATTGCGAACGGCTGAAAGCAAGGGGAAACTACAGCCGTTATTTTTCCCGAGGACATACAGCTCTACTGCATGAACATATGATGATGACATCCACTCGGATAAAATATTCCGGAGGTAAAATAGTCCCCCATTCGGATCTCCGGGCGGGGACTACTCAGGAGGATCATCAGGAAAGAAAATACTGGTATTCTACGGGTTGGAGCGTGGAATGTTAGATCCCTTAATCGAGTAGGAAAATTAGAAAATTTTAAAAGGGAAATGGATAGGTTGAAGTTAGATATAGTGGGGATTAGTGAAGTTCGGTGGCAGGATGAACAGGATTTCTGGTCAGGTGAGTACAGGATTATAAATACAAAATCAATTGGGAGTATCACAGGAGTAGGATTGATAATGAATAAAATAGGAATGCGGGTAAACTACTATGACCAGCACAGTGATCGCATTATCATTGTCAAGATAGATACGAAGCCAACACCGACAACAGTAATACAGGTTTATATGCCAACTAGCTCTGCCAATGATGAGGAAATCGATGAAATATATGAGGAGCTGAAGGAAATTATTCAGACAATTAAGGGAGAGGAAAACTTAATTGTTATGGGAGACTGGTCTGGGCAAAAGGAATGAAAGAAGATGCCGCCTGGTAGAATTTTGCACAGAACATAATTTAGTTATAACAATCACAAAACAAGGTTGTATACGTGGAAGAGACCAGGAGACACCGGGAGATACCAGATAGATTTTATAATGGTAAGACATAGATTTAGGAACCAGGTTTTAAAGTGTAAGACATACCCAGGGGCAGATATAGACTTTGACCATAACTTGTTGGTTATGAACTGTAGGCTGAAACTGAAGAAACTACAAAAAGGTAGGAAAATAAGGAGATGGGACCTGGATAAATTGAAGGAACCTGAAGTTCTTGAGAATTTCAGAGGGAGCTTTAGGCAACAATTGACAGAAACAGGGGAAAATAAAACAGTAGAGGAGGAATGGGTAAAATTGAGAAATGAAATAGTGAAGGTAGCAGAGGACAAAATAGGTAGGAAGACAAGACCTACAAAAAATCCTTGGATATCACAGGAGATACTAAATTTAATCGATGAAAGGAGAAAATATAAAAATGCAGTAAATGAAACAGGCAAAATAGAGTACAGACGACTAAGAAATGAGTCTGACAGGAAGTGCAAAATGGCTAAGCAGGAGTGGCTAGAAGGCAAATGCAAGGATGTAGAAGAATGTATAAATAGGGGAAAAATAGACACAGCCTACAGGAAAATAAAAGAAACATTTGGAGATAAGAAAAACAGATCTATGAATATCAAGGACACTGATGGAAAACCAGTTCTCAGCAAAGAAGGGAAAGCTGAAAGGTGGAATGAGTATATAGAGGGGCTCTACAAAGGAAATGTACTCCGAGACAATATTGTAGGAAGGGAGGAGGATGTAGATGAAGATGAAATAGGAGATACTGTATTAAGAGAAGAATTTGACAGAGCCCTGAAAGACCTAAGTCGAAACAAGGCCCCTGGAGTAGATGATATTCCCTCAGAGCTACTGAAGTCTCTGGGAAAACCAGCCATGACAAACCTGTTTCACCTGGTGTGTAAGATGTATGAGACAGGAGAAGTACCCTCAGACTTTAAGAAAAATGTTATAATCCCCATTCCAAAGAAAGCAGGTGCAGATAGGTGTGAAAACTACAGAACCATCAGTTTAATAAGTCATGGTTGCAAAATATTAACACGAATTATTTACAGAAGAATGGAAAAGCTTGTAGAATCCGACCTTGGAGAAGATCAGTTTGGGTTCAGGAGAAATGTAGGAACACGGGAGGCAATACTCACTTTACGGCTTATCTTAGAAGACAGATTAAGAAAAGGCAAACCTACATTTCTAGCTTTTGTAGATTTGGAGAAAGCTTTTGACAATGTTGATTGGAATAAACTCTTTCAAGTTCTGAAACTAGCAGGAGTAAAATATAGGGAGCGTAAGGTTATTTGCAACTTGTACAAAAACCAAACAGTGGTTGTCAGAGTTGAAGGGCATGAAAGGAATGCAGTGGTTGGGAAGGGAGTAACACAGGGTTGTAGCCTTTCTCCAGTGTTATTCAATTTGTACATTGAGCAAGCTGTAATGGAAAGCAAGGAGAAATTTGGAGAAGGAATTAAAGTTCAGGGTGAAGAATTAAAAACATTGCGTTTTGCCGACGACATAGTAATTCTGTCAGATACAGCAAAGGACCTGGAAGAGCAATTGAACGAAATGGACAGTGTGCTGAAAGGTGCATATAAGATGAACATTAACAAGATAAAAACTATGGTAATGGAGTGCAGTGTAAGAAAATCAGGTGATGCTGAAGGAATTAGATTGGAAAACGAAGCAATAAATGAGGTAGATGAGTTTTGTTACTTGGGCAGTAAAATAACAAATGATGGTCGCAGTACAGAGGATATAAAATGCAGAAAGGCAATGGGTAGAAAAGCGTTCCTGAAAAAGAGAAATTTGTTAACATCGAATATTGATTTAAGCCTAAGGAAGTCCTTTCTGAAGGCATTGGTATGGATTGTTGCCTTGTATGGGAGTGAGACATGGACGATAAACAATGCGGACAGGAAGGGGATTGAGGCTTTTGAAATATGGTGCTACAGAAGAATGCCGAAGATTAGGTGGGTGGATCGCGTAACTAATGAGGAGGTATTGAACAGAATTGGGGAGAAAAGAAATTTCTGGCATACCTTGACTAAAAGAAGGGATAGATTGGTAGGACACATTCTTAGACATCAAGGAATTGTGAATTTAGCATTGGAGGGAAGTGTGTGGGGTAAAAACCGCAGAGGAAGACCAAGATATGGATACAGTAAGCAGATTCAGACAGATGTAGGTTGCCGTTCTTATGTGGAGATGAAGAGGCTTGCTCAGGATAGAGTATTGTGGAGAGCTGCATCAAACCAGTCTCCGGACTGAAGACCACAACAACAACAATTGTATATAAAGTGTATAAATTATTTGATTTAGGTTTTATTGACTGTGAAGAAAGAAGATAGCATAGGTATGGTCGAGAATGAGAATTGGTTCTAACATTTAAATAACAAAGATTTTCATCTGTGCAAATCACTTATAATAATAATAATTTAATAATAATAATAATAATAATAATAATAATAAAAACAGTTGTCTATTTTTTGAAAACAAAAGAATCAGAACTAACAAGGGGATTAACCTGACATATACGATACACTACGTTAGGGACCTCAATGAAGAACTTTTAATAAATAAATTTAGTGTAAATTATTTTAAACAAAGGTTTCATGTTCTTAGATTAATATATTAATAGACTTGCATTAAAGGGTCATGTTTAAAGGTTAGGAAATGTGCTTAAGTAAATAGGTATTCATTTTGACTTTGTAAATAATTTGCATATTTTAACTTCACTTACTTCTCTTATGCCTAGGAACTTCATGGTGTATGGGACTTATTCATCATTTTGCATATTTGAAGAAGGGGTGGCCACCTGAGGTAACACCTTAGACAGAAATTTTAGAAACTAAGACAGAAACGTTGTTACTGCTTCGTTGTTAAGCAAGATCTGAACCATCGCTGGGTATCCCAAGATATACCATCGAACTCCAGAGCAACTCACTGAACCTCAAGAATGATGACCCAAGCTGAGAGTTAGCGTAGTTCGACAAGAGGGTTTGCCTAGAGGGAAGGTCTACTGGTCACAGTTCAGAAATGGCTTCACCAAATTTTATTTCCACTGAACAATAATTTTTAGGCAGCAATTTCTATTAGAAGCAGTCCATGCTATATCTCATACGATATACCCATGAGATTAAGGCTGTATATTCCAACAATAATCACCAAGCAGTTCAAGGTCGGGGGACCTACACCTTTGGTAATTAATTGTAATATGATATTCTGTTAATAGGGACGGCGAACTTATTCCTTTTCCACTATTTCTTATCATACCCTAAGAAGAGTTGAAGGCGGAAGAAAAGAAGAGAAGATGTGCAAGAGATGTATAAAGAAAGAAGAGGGGTGAAGAATGCAGCAGTCCTTCCGTATCCTATCCTCATTCTTTACAGTCTCCCAAATAATCATTCGCTAGCTATAACAACAACTGTAACTGGCTAACCATATCGAACAAATGATCTACTGCTTGAGTAATCATAACATTGCCATACAACTACAACCAGCCACCGTGTTATCAACACACTGATGGCTACGCAACATATTCTACAACTTCAGTCACTGTGTTATCCACACGCTGATGGCCACGCAACATATTCTAAAATTTCAGTCACAGTGATATCCACACACTGATGGCTGTGCAACATATTCTAAAAATTTCAGTCACAGTGTTATCAACACACTGACGGCTACGCAACATATTCTAAAACTTCAGCCACAGTGTTATCCACACACTGGGGGCACTCTATGAACTGAAATATTGTCCACAATTGCGTCATGCCAATGATGACAGCAACTCGAGGTTTTACCAGGGCACATTCCTGGAGACTTTAACTACAACCATGATAAGGAAAGGTTCGTACTGCGGTACATGTCTTATTACTTCTACTGAGACCAAAGTCTGATCTTGAAAGCTTACCCAAGGCAATAATACTCGCAAGATGGAATCGAAGGTATGACTCCGACATGGTACAACAAGCAGTGTTGTTCGTCGAAAAAGGACGGTGTCATGATTGGAATCTAAAATAAAATCTCATCAGGATGAGCAGAAAGAAGTTACTGTCATTTTTACTATGTCTTCAAAATGTTTATGTATTTCTGTATAGTGTAATTTTCATGTTTGTTGTGCAATTTATTATGTTTAATTCTGATGTTTTTGATGTAATTTGTTTTATTATGAGGTTTGATATATCATAGTATGTTGAAATAGGATGTTTTCTTATGTATTATATTATATTGAATTATGAAGTTTTTCTAATCTATTTGTGTTCCTAATACACATTTTTGAAATTTAATGTCTATAAAGATTTGTTTATGTAATTTGATTTGCTGTTAATGTGTTAAGATCAATGCACAAATATCATATGTTGCATGTAAATTGTAGAGTAAGTTCAATATTTAATGTTTTTAATTATTTTTAGGTATTCTGGGGGTAAATAGAAAGATTTTATTTAATTGTTCTAGCATAAGATCAGTTTTTCATTGAGTTTAAACAAAGTTTAAGATAAACAATAACACTAAATGAAAATGATAGGGCTTAAATAAACAGTATACACCTTAACAGCTATCGCAGTTTAACTTGCGAAGCTATAAATAAAAAAATAGAAGAAATAATAATTCAACTAAATTAGTATAAGCACCAGGTACACAACAACACTGAGGTTAAATTGAAGGGAGTAAGAGAATCCCATTTGCCTTACATCGACACACAGAAAGATATTCAATTTGATGCATGATTTTGTCAAAGCCTTTTTTTATGCAAACCAAACAGATTTGTGAATGTTAGAGATATATATCTATAAGATAAATATTGTGATAGGGAATAACTGTGCCAGAAGAGAAAATTTTCCTGAATTTTTATCAATGCTACATCTCCATTGACAACATTAGCAAAATTTTTAAAAAAGAGGAGGGGGATTTGTATTGGTCAAACATATTTTTGCCATTAACATGTAAATTTAATCCATTCAGCTTATTCTATGAGGTATTTCATGGAATTTGATAACCCTCAAGTCATATTTTAATTTAATAGAACGAAAGATTTATGGGATAGGCCAAACATTTAGGGCAGTCGTTGGATTATGGCAATGGCGCACTTACATACATTACTAATGACCACATAGTGTGCGGGGAGCAAGGAAAGGACTCACGCGGGGAAGAAATATTCCGCCAGCCAGCCGCAGCGAAGAACAGAAGACGCAGGGGGTGGGGTATCACGTGATCGCCTCATGCACACCTCGTGTCAGTCACATGTATCTAAGATGGCCATCCATTCGCAATAAAATCGTTTCCATCTTTTAACGAGATACAATATTTCCGGTCCGTAGTTACACGTCATAAGCTTCACACCTTTTAGTATGCACCGTCGCCTAAGGAGGATAGAAGCGTCCTTGTGATTGCTTGTCGGAAATAATACGAGCTATTTCATTGGAGCAATTCTCTCACCAGGTGGCATCAATGTCAAGGAGTGGGAGATTTTTGCCGAGGCGATGCTTGCAGAGCAGCGGAGAATCACTTCAGCAGCGAGAGGCCTGGTGTATGGACGTAGTTCCAGGCAGCTCCACTCTGAACGTCACAGCGATCTTGCTGCGAATTTTCCTAAGTGGGAAGTACGCCGATATTAGCGATTTTACCAAGTGCTGGACTTGCGCTTTTCGCAAGTTACGGTAAAAGTCAGAGTGGTGGACAGTAGGTCCAATTATTTAGTTAAAGCATTTAGGGTGGTTATAAACCCTTCAGGATTGGTAGAATTGTCGACTGTGACTACAGTCCAGAATTTAGGCGAGATTTTCTATTTTTGAGATGAGATTTCAGCACGTCTGGAGAAGCCGTAGCAGCTACGTCATAAAGGTACTGTGAGGCAGCGTAGGCAACACAATCACATCACACGTAGCCTTGCCATTAATCCAGCGCAGAAATCGCGAGATAGTGACTGGCTCAATTAGTTCCTAAATATCTGCATTAATTTGGGAAACATTTCATGATAGTTGTCCTGATAAATTCTTTATGTAATTATTATTAGTTTCAATGTCACTTTCTTGATTCTATCTTAGTTGAATGAATAAACAAGTGTCTTTTACAGAATTTCGTGGTATTGAACATTTAATGCATGCTCCGTATCACTCCATTAGCAGTACCCTTTAGTGTAAGTGATATTGGTAGAATTTCCTGTACACGATTTTTATTACACAGCTTTGTTTTCGCCTCACTGCAAGAGAAGCGTTTGCTATCTTGGAGTGAAACATACGAAATCACCTGAATTGTGACCTTCCGTGACTGGGACAATTTTTCCGCCCATACAGGTCCAACTAGGTACTACAAAAATTACTTCTGATCCCTCCACTGCGCAAAGGTTATGGGTTTGTGAAAAATTTCAGTCCAGTAGACGACCAGAAACGGCAGGATCTCACAACATGTTTCATCACCTGTCACAATTCTTCCAAGAAATTCATCTCCTCCATTCCTGTACTGTTCCAAAAGTTCGCTGCATACCGATTTTCGTGTTTCTTTGTGAGTCACTGTCAACATTCTGGGAACGAACTTGGCACAAACTTTTTATCGCCAACACTTTCACTATTCTGCAAACAGTTCCTTCCCCTATCCCAAAGCAGCGTGACAATTCGTTCAATGTGATCCGTCTGTCAGCAGTCACCAATTCGTTAACTGTCTGCACATTGTCTGGAGTGTGTGCAGCAAGGCCTGCCGTTGCGAGGACAATTCTGAATATTGCCGTGCCCGGTTTCGTCACGTAACCTGCTTGCCTACCGACTAACTATACTGCGATCGACAGAAGCATCTCCAGCACCTTTTTCAACCTCTTGTGGATGCTTCCCACTGTCTCGTTTTCACAGCACAGGAACTCAATGACAGCACGTTGCTTCTGACGAACGTCGAGTGTAGCAGCCATCTTGAAGACATGCTGTGACGGCGCCACTCACGGGAACAGGTTGAACTAAGTTTGAAAACAAGCGGAAATGATCTATCTACACAATATAAAACTTACACGGAGAATGAAAACTGTATTAAAAAAATAGTGTGCATTTCTTTTGGAGTGACCCTCGTATGTATGTTTTTTGGGTGCTGAAATATGCCCAAAGTGTGTTCAGCATTTAAATGCACAAATCCAAATGATAAAAAGAATAGTTCGTGCAAGAATTCCAAATGTTTTGCCTTGTTTGGTTTCAGTCTGTCTATAGACAAACAAAATTCCTGCTTAATGGCACTAACTTAAGCTAACCCAAGAGTGAAGCTTTAGGTGACCTGTCGTGCAGTGGAATGACGAATTTTGACAACCTGTCAACTGCAACAAAAAGACGTTTATTGTTTACGAAAACTAACTGATTTATTTTGGGGCTACATTAGCATAGAAGTTATATTGAAATTATTTCTATGTGGCTCTTTTGGCTTACTTACGTTTGAGCTGTGATGTTGCTGCTCGTTTGTTTCAAATGTAAGTAAGCCAAAAGAGCCACATAGAAATAATTTCAGTATAACTTCCATGATAATGTAGCCCCACAATAAATCCGTTTTCGTAAACAATAAACGTCTTTTTGTTGCAGTTGACAGGTTGTCAAAATTCCACTATCAATGCACATGCATATCCTGCGAATGACACAATGTAAGTACCTTGAATAAATTAGGCCTGGCCGGCCGCGGTGGCCGAGGAGACTGAGGCGCTTCAGTCACGGTCTGCACGGCCACTACAGTCGGGGGTTCGAATCCCCCCTCGGGCATGGATATTTGTGCCGTCTTTAGTATAAGATAGTTCATAAGTAGTTTGTAAGTTTAGGGACTGATGACCCCATAGTTAAGTCCCATAAGCTTAACAAACATTTGAAATTAGGCCTAAAACATCTAACAAAATTGTCAAACGAAACAACTTGTGCAAACGATTGTATAACCAAATACGTAACATGTTATTATAGAAAATAAACAACAGAAACGTACGGAAGATGGCACAATAAGTGCCGAAACTACTTTGGGTATTTAAACAAAACAAAAAGTGCCTTGCATAAGGGGGAATCAACTACAAGTCTTAAAAGTGTAATCGATAGCTAAATTAACGACATTAAGTAATTTCGAGAAGTTTCGAAATTGCCTATACACTGGGACTTGACGAGCATATATTGGTTTCCGAATGTTACCTGCAACGAGAGACATTCATACACTTTCTTTTACACTAACGTACTATCAAGAGGAGAAAATATAAAGCGAACCAAAAATTACGTTTCGTTGGCAGAACACTTAGAAGATGCAACAGTTCTACAAAAGAAACTGCCTACACCACACTTGTGCGTCCTATTTTGGAGTATTGTTGCGCATTTGGGACTGAGAGACGATTTAGAAAAAGTTCAGATAAGGGCAGCTTGTTTTGTATCATCAGGATATAGGGGGGAGAGTGGCACGGAAATGATGCACGAGTTGGGATGAAAATAATTAATACAAAGGCGTTATTCGTTGCGACGAGATCTATTTGCGAAATTTCTTTCACCAACTCTTTTCCGAATGCGTACAGATTTTGTTAGCACCCACCTACATAGGAAAACATGATTATCAAAATAAAATAAGAGAAATCAGATCTAAAACGGAAAGATTTGGGTGTTCATTTTTCGAGAGCTATTATAGAATGGAACTGTAGAGAAACATCATAAAAGCAGTTCGATGAACCCTCTGTCATGCACTTCGATACAACTTGTAGAGTATCTATGTAGATCTAGACGTAGGTTTTAATCTCCAGGGCTGCATTTGTCTTCAGTTTCATAATACCGTAGATAATTTCCAGTAAGACACTAGATTTTACGAATGAATGGTATTTCTAACTTGTTCCCATAGTTGTGAATAATAATAATAATAATAATAATAAAATAAAAAGAGTGTCTGGCCAGTATGGCTTAATTAGCTGAGTGCCGACTATAGCAACGAAAATGCAGATAGCTTAGTGTATTTTTGTCCTTTCTTGTGTTGTTATCTGCAGTACTGAACTGAGCTATATTCGGATCACTCACCCTGTTTTTGTCGTTAAAAAAATTCACATTTCTTAGTTGAGATTCTTTGATATAATCGAATGTTGTCATAGTTATTAATCTCTGAAATCTTCCAATTGTTACTTACTTCATCCTTTTCGAACGATATTAAAATTTTGCCACTCTAAAGAGGGGTTGGGTTGGATTGTTTGGTTGGGTCAGGGGACTAAATTGCTACGGTTATTAGTCCCCCGATGAGGAGGGGAAGCAGTGAGGGCAGGGAAAAGGAAATGCAGTTGGGGAAGTGAAGAAGGAAGGAAGACTGCATTAGCTCGGGGCACCGTACTTGCCACGCACATACTCACGAAAGAACCCTGAGCCCCCTGGGGGAACTCTGAAGAAGACAGCATTATTGCTTATCGGAACCTAGGTCAAGTGAACCTAAGAACCCTTCATATGCAACTGGTCGGGCTGATCAATTTCAACCTGTGCAAAGTACGTTTGCGATAGTAAATTTACCAAGTTGGGGTTGTACTTCACTCGCTTGATGCATATTAAGTCCGGCGTATGAGAAGCGAAACATGGAGGTAGTTTCCTTGTTATCGGGACTGTTATTATGACTGTTCTAGCCAGTCTCTACATCTACATCTATATGGGACACTCTGAAAATCACATTTAAGTGCCTGGCAGAGGGTTCATCGAACCACCGTTACACTATTCATCTCCCATTCCATTCTCGGATAGCGCGCGGGAAGAAAGAACATCTGAATCACTCCGTTCGAGCTCTGATTTCTCGATTTTATTCTGATGGTCATTTCTACCTTTGTAAGTGAGAGTCAACATCATATTTTCGCATTCGGAGGAGAATGTTGGCGATTGGAGTTTCGTAAGTAGCCCACGCCGTAGCGATAAGCGCCGTTGTTGTAATGATTCCCATCCCAGATCCTGTATCATTTCCGTAACGCTGTCTCCCCTGTATCGTCACAATACGAAACGAGCTGCCCTTCTTCGGACTCTTTCGATGTCCTCCGTCAAACCCACCTGATAAGGATCCCGTACTAGACAGAAATACTCCAAAAATGGACGGACAAGCGTAGTGTACGCAGTTTCTTTAGTGGTTCTGTTGCAACTTTTAAGGGTTCTGCCAATAAAACGCAGTCTCTGCTTCGCCTTTCCCACGACATTATCTACGCGTTCTTTCCAATTTAAGTCTGAAGTAATAGCAATTCCTAGGTATTTTGTGGAGTTTACGGCCTTCACTTTTCATTGATTTATCTTGTAAACAATGTTTAACGGATTTCTTTTCGTACTCATGTGGACGACTTCACACTTGTAATTATTTAGAGTCAATTGCCAATTTTTACACCATAGTGATATCTTATTCAGATCGTTCTGCAGTTGGTTTTGATCTTCAGATGATTTTACTAGACGGTAAATGACGGCGTCATCTGCGAACAACGTAAGAGAGCTACTTAGATTATCCCCTAAATCGTTTATGTAAGTAAGGAACAGTAGAGGACCAATAACACTACCCTGTGGAACGCCCGATATCACCTCTGTTTTTGTCAATGCCTTACCATCGAATACTACGAACTGTGTCCTCTCTGACAGGAAATCCCATCGCAGTCTCTGTCACATCAGTAGTAAACACCTCTAATGTGTAGCGACGCGTAGTGGATGGCTGGAGATCCTAGGTTCGTTCCTGCAGCTGCCAGACTGCTTGACGCGCATGCGCAACGCTGAAATTGTGTTCCAGCAGCGCCTTCTCCCGCTTCTGGCTACTTGGAGTGTGGCTGTTTGGTGTTCCAGCAGTTGCCGCAAGCAGCCAGACGCTACCCGGAAAATTATTTCAGGCGCGGTCAAGCTGCCCATTTGCGCATGCGCAGAAAGGTCTGAGTTAGGGAGTAGCCATCACGTGATACGTGTTTGTAGCGTGTTTTTCGATTATTTCGAAGTCACTGCAATCCCATTTGAGGTCAGATATTTATCTTGTACACTTCTTCGTTATTAGGAAGGAAAGTATTTTAATTATTTCTTTAAACCTTTTGTGTCCCAACTTCGTCGCCGCTTTTGTGTCCCAGCCTCGTCGTAGGTGTCGGTGGCCGAGTGGAATGAGACCGACACGCTGGTGCAGGTACGGAGGGGAGCAGCCAGAAACTATAAACACTCGAGTAAATTAGAAAGAGATATATATTGCCCAGAATGTAACAATACTTAACTTTTACATAGTACTGCAGAATGTTGATACATAGTTGTTAGAGGCCTGCCTAGTGCCTGTACAATAGCCTATCTGATTACGAAGGTCCTAACTCGTTGCTATCTCAGTCCGAAGGTGCCAAGTCTTTACTCGTTGCTATCTCCGTCCGAAGTGACCGGTGTCTTTCCGTGGTGGCCACGAGCGGGGTTGCAGCAGAGGGCGCTCGTGGCTGTCGTCGTGAGAACGCCGCGCCGTGCGTGCATGGCGGCGCGCGGCGAAAGTAAGTGGCGCGCACTTTGTACTTGTGCGACACCACAAAACCCACCTTCGCCTGCAGCCAGAAACCGCGCAAAAAGCGTTCCAGCAGTGCAAGTATCAAACAAGGGTTTTTACGTCATAATAGCTGCGCATGCGCAGTAATATCTGTTTCTTAGCGCTTGAAATTAGCCGTCTGGCAGCTGCTGGAACGAACCTCCTGGCGCCGTTCAGCCGTGGATTGCCAGGAAAAGATTCACAGCTACAGGGTACTCGGGACAGTGTGTGTGTGTGTGTATGTGTGTGTGTGTGTGTGTGAAGGTCTAGCCGTCTTAAGGTTAACCGCTATGGCATGCTTATACAATCGGTAGCTGTCGTATCAGCGCCGCTTTTGTTTCTGTTGCCACAAAGATATAGAATGTGATACTTCACTAGGAGAAGGTAGCATTTGCTGCCTGTGTGACGGGACTATGGAAGGAGCTGTGTCATCAGATTATATTAACAGGTCTTTTCTGGTGTTTGCTAATGTTGCATTCGTATGTACACGTTACGTAACAGTGGCAGCAGTTCGCGTAATATATGCATAGTGTGTCGAATGAGCTCACATTAGCGTACATCTCTGGCGTTACTTGGACGGTTATGAGTGTTTGTGTGGTCCTTAGTGTAAGTTAATTTCAGTAATTTGCAAGTCTAGGGACTGATGACCATAGCAGTTTGGTCCAGTAGGTTTACGACATTTGAACTTGGACGGAACTGCTGGCTTAATTATCCTGCCCACGGAAACAAGTTTGATGGTCTCGGGTGATTGTGAACGTGACCGGGAGTAACATATAATATTCAGTGTGTAAACACTGGAGACCAGTGATGTGCATTGCTATCAATACAGTCTTACCAGATTCGCGTTGTATCATTCAGTTTAATAGAATCTCTCTCCGCAGTAAGCATTTAGTAATCTTTCAACATAAATATCCGAGACTGAGAAAAAGGTCTCCGAACCATATACATAGTCGTATGCAGTGATCAAAACAGTTAGGCTATCAGGTGAGATATCATACGCAATAATACATATCGCAACGTATTTTATTCGCAGATTGGTTACAGTTGTAATTTGTGTGTGATAAAGTGCGTTATTTTGCTGCCTCAACTCTTAACTTGAGGTTTACATGGTGTTTACTTAGACCGAAGCACCATGGGCCTACCATAATAGTGAAAATGTCAATGTCGTTGCCCTCTAATATTGTGTGTGGGCATCTCGGACAGCCAGAACAGGTGCACACCTGCGTGGCGTGGACAATATGAAGTTCTCAATCAGCTCTTGAGGGAATTTGGCCATTCTTCCACGAGTGCAAAATCCAGCTCTGCAAGCGTTGTGGGAAGTGCTTAGTCTGGTTGCAATGCGTCTCCCACGTCTATCCCAGACATGTCCATTAGCCTTTTAGTCTGGTGAACAGTCTGGTCACGCCATTCGTTCAATTCCATCAGCTTCAAGCATGTTGTTCACCAGTGCAGTTATATGGGGACGAGCGTTATCGTCCACCAGAAGGAACCAATATCTTATTGAACCAGCGTAGGAAACAACAAAAGGTCGAAGGATCTCGTCTCTATCCTCTGAGAAGTCAAAGCGCCCTCTTCTGAACGACATAGGGGTTCGTACTGTAACGTTTCTGCTATGTTGCTTACTCCTAAAAATCAGTTGCCAACATACAAATACGAAATATCTGATACCGAAAGTAAAACTTCATTACCGGACATGTGATATTTCATATTTTCGCCTTCTGTTTGAAATTCTATTAACACTATTAGTAAAACGCTTTTAAGAAATAGTACGTTGATTTAAATATAACTTTGGCTGACCTTTTACGTAATTTTCAGTTTTTAATACTTTCGTAAATAATAGCTGCAAACACTAAAAATGCATTACACTTAGTTTCGGAAATTGCTGAACCTATATGATACTAATTTGTATGAAAACAATAATACTACATGTTATAAACTATTGCACAACATGATTTCATATATACCTTTTGTTTAAATAAATTAGGGCAGACCATGTTTTATATATCACTAGATCCTAAATTAAATACTGATAATTTTTCATGCACTAAAATTAATAATCCGTTTGGTACTAAGAAACTATCTTCGAAATTAACAAAACTACGACAACCATATACAAATCCGTATTAATAAATAATTTGACCGCAAACCGAAACACATTAAAATTTCCTTTTCATAATAATATTACGCCTACACAATATTGGCAAAACAAATATGTGCATTTCGAAAACACACATAATGTAAATAATTTGACGACTGTAAACACTAGTCAAAAGGATGACGTTAAATTTGTGTACTACATTTAAATACAAATATCATGAAACAAGTACATACATTGACATAAATAGTCAAAGCTTAAATGTAATATTTTAATTTCTGTATTTTGTCATATTTAATGTAAAAGAATATTGTTTAATTATGAATTACAAAACTTTGTCATCATTTTTATTACGTAGTTATACAGAAAGATGTTGGGGAGAAACCATGTTTTATTCAGTTTGTGAGTGGCCAGAAACCTGTAAGCAGCTCTGTTGGCTTGCTGCTGCATTTCTTGATTGTGCGATGTTTAAGTGGAAATAAAATCGTTTCCATATCAACTGAGATGCTTTTAATTTAAAAGAAGATCCTGTAGAATCAATTTCTTTAGTGAATGCCGAAGATAACTCACAACGCAATGGACTTCAGCCAGCATATAAGATAAGTTCAACTTCACCTACAGTGGAATGACTTTGTTATTGACTGTGAACTAATAAACATTTCCGTGATTCAGGAATATATTAGGGCTCAGTTTGAGTCATTCCGAAAAGAGGTGATGGACGTTAGAGTACGTCCGACAATACTGACTCGTGCTCACACCATTAGTCCACCACCATCTTTCCTTGCACATAAGCTGAATTGTTACGAGTTGCACGTTCTTTCCAGATGAGAGAACGACGATTGTCCAGTTTAACACAAAATCTTGACTCATCTTCGAACAGAATCCGGTGCCATTCGTTACGACTACAATCAACGCCACCTAGATACAAGGCCTGTGCACTGCCTGCCAAGAGCAGTCATAACAAAAGCAAATTATTTGTCTTATGTAGCGTTCTGCTGAGTTTGGGAATACGTACACGTTGCACACTGTTTTAGAATGTTCTTAATATTATTTATGTGATTCACAGACACATTTGTTATGGTATAAGATATTTATGAACTATTAGTAAAATATCTTACCGATATTGGAATCGGACGATTCATATTAGGCATTTTGTCTCATAACAGCAAAAATCTGCACGGAGAATTACATAGATAACACGAAAAACATTCTGATACACATTGTGCAACGTATACGTATTCCCAAACTCAACACAACGCTTCATAAGACAAATAGTTCGCTTATGTTATGACTACTCTTGGCAGGCAGCGCATATGCCTTGTATCTAGGTGGCGTTGCTACAATCCAGGTGTTCCACCACCCAGTTTTGTGCGGGCTAAACGGTGTCGTGGTTTTAATGGGTCACAGGCAACAGGCTTCCGTGAGTAGAGGCCACCTCCTCGAAGGCGATTTCGGACTGTTTGTGTTGATATTGTGCGTCCTGTTGCTGCCTGGAGGGTGCGTTGCAGCTGAGCTGCATTCAGCCTCCTGTCTCGATGGGATGTTAAGCAGAGATAACGGTCATCTCTTGCTGATGTTTCCCATGAACGACCTTGACCTTGTCTTCTTTTAAACGTTCCAGGTCGTGAAAATTACAATTTGGGGCACTGCAATAGCTGCAGCTAACTCCCGCTTTACACCTTCCTATGGCTCTCCATAATATAGTTTCGGGTAAGTGGCTTTGTTGTTGCTTTTCGCTACCTGCTCACTATGCTATCTGAACCCTACTGCTTTTCGGTAATTCGTTTGGTAGTCAAAACCAACCCCCTCTACAGCAACTTTGTGTTATTACCACAACGCCAGTTGCCCGTAAAGTTGTTGGCTCCAATCTGTAGAACCGACAGAAAGACGTCAAACCAATTTAGTTAATTCTGCCGATGTGTGTGTGTGTGTGTTCTTTTGGAGATGCCACTGTTGATCCTGCAGTTCATATCTATTCATATTCACGGAATGATGACATTAACTGCGAATGGGCAAGGGTGAAAATGTATACCCAGCTGGGATTCGAATCCGGGTCTCATGCTTTCTAGGCAGTTCCGCTTACCGCTACACCACTGGGGACACTGCGATCACCACAACTGCTAGGAGTTAGTCAAGTACGCTTCCCGTCAGATACGCAGTCTCAAATTTATCCGGCCCACTAGAAACTCGTAGTTTTTGTGATCTGATTCCCGTAAGAGTAAGGGCCTAGGAGCCTCCGCACTGAAGAAAGGATCATTGCCCGTCATCGGCATATTGTATATATACGAGGCGCGTTCAGAAAGTAAGTTCCGTTTGGTAATAAAATGAAATTGTACACAGATACAGAAGAAATTTTTATTGCACAAAATTCTACAACTCTTAAACTACTTTTCCACATAACTGCCGAAATTTTGTAGGCACTTGTCATAGCGTACCACAGGTTTTTGCATGCATTCTTCGCAGAAGGTTGCCGCCTGTGTATTCAACCATGTGGTAACAGCTCTTTATCATCGTTGAAGTGTTGACCGTGAAGGACAGATTTTAGGTGTAAGAAGAGATGAAAGTCGCTAGGAGAAATTTTCCGTAAGAATTGTTTGGTCACATTCGGTGTTTGAGATCAGACATTATCATGAAAAAAAAAAAAAATCTTTTGACTGTAATCATCTTCTTACACCTAAAATCTGTCCGTGGTGGACAACACTTCAACGATGATGATGATGAGCTGAGAGAACATGTTACCACATAGTTGAATACACAAGCGGCAACATTCTATGAAAAAGGCACACAAAACCTTGTGCCATGCTATGACAATAGCCTACAAAATTTCGGAAGCTATTTAGAAAAGTAGTTTAACAGTTGTAGGTTTTTGTACCATCAATATTTTTTCTGTATCTGTACCCGTTCGTTTTATATAACCAAACGGAACTTACTTTCTGGTCGCGCCTCGTATATATGTAGTGTCAGTTCTTTCGGACGTATGGATCCGATAATTGATTTGATCAGTATATGTACATGTGGTGAGTTGTTTAGAAAATTTACGAAAGATATGACGCCACATACACCACCGAAAAAGAAATTACTACACCTGGAATACGACATCGATTTTGATCACGCGACTACAGATCCTACTTGGAGGATAATGGATATATTGACATTGGCATCAATGTCGCCCATTAACAGATAGCGCAGTAATATAGCTGCCTGAGATCTAATTGTGTGTACCCTTTGATATGGAATGTTTACAATCAAAAGGCTCAGTGTGGTATCAACGTGTGAAGCAAACAGTGGTCTTTTTTCAAAATATCCATGTTGGACACGAACTGCAGCTGTAGCGTAAATTGAAGGTTTAATTTCGTGAGAAGAATTGCAACCAGCTGCCTTTTTGGATGTTTTTTATTTACTCCAGAACTAGTTTTCGAGCCACTTAGCGTTACAAATTACAAAATATAAACAATATATATTTATATTTTGTAATGTATAACGCTAAGTGTAGCAAAAATGTTCTCATGTGTTTTAAAAAGGGAAGTGCGCAATGCACAACTTGGTTACACCTAAAATAAGAACACACATAACCTACACTTAGCGGAAATGTTCCTGTAAAGTTATGCACTGAAGATGAGCCTGCAGTGGCTCGAAAACTAGTTCTGGAATAAATAAAAAACATCCAAAAAGGCAGCTGGTTGCAATTCTTCTCACGAAAATAAACCTTCAAACAGTGGTCATGGCACAAATACGCAATCGTGCTTGTTACAGCCAACTGAGCGAGTTTGGAAGGCGTCAAACAGTGGCCATCCAAGTGGCGTGGAGGTCCTTTCAAGGAATTTCCAAGCAAGTTGGACGTGCTGTGTCAGTTGTGACGGTAACGTGAACATTCTGACACCTTTGCACGTCCACGGAACTTAGACGTCCGCCAAGACCTTCGTATTGTAAGTGACTGATCATACAGCTACCACAGCACAGGTAAGAGAGTTTGTGAACCCAGAAGTGCTGACACGAACTGTTTCCAGCCAGTGACCAGCAGAGGGCATACGGGCACGTGCATCTCTAGCCGTCTTCTATTCACACCAAAGCATCGGCAGGCACCACTCGACTGGTGTCGTCAGAGGCTCACTTCGGAGTTGAAATCCCCAGCTGTAGTCTACACTTATGAAAGCACATTCCACCTGTGTGCAACGGATGGTCGTTTGAGCATACAACATAGACCTGACTACCGCCGTCTCATAGAGTGCCTTCGTTCAAGACACACTGCCCCACACCAGACCTTTTCGTCTGCGATGCAATAACCTACAATTCTTGTTCATCTTTGGTGTTTGTGGACAGAACGCTGATCAGCGATCGGTAAGTGCAGAATATTGTAAGACCAGTTCTTTTGCCAGGAAGATGATGTTCCAACACGATAATGCTGGCCTCCGTACTACGCTTGGAACTCAATCTACTCAGCAGGACGTGCAATTTCACTACTCAACACCATCTTCGGACTTCAGTCCAGCACGGTTGGGATATGACGGGACGACAACTTATATGTGCGACTCGTCAAACAACATCGCTTGCAGAACTACGTGAGCAGACCGTACATGAGCGGAATGATGTGACCTAAGACAATATTCTCTGCATGGCCACTACAGTCGAGGGTTCGAATCCCCCCTCGGGCATGGATATTTGTGCCGTCTTTAGTATAAGGTAGTTCATAAGTAGTTTGTAAGTTTAGGGACTGATGACCCCGTAGTTAACAAACATTTGAACTTTTAAGACAATATTCGCCAACTGTGTGACCCAATGGGTGTCAGAATCAGCGCCTGCTTTGTCGCCCGTAGAGGCTTTTGTATCCCATCCTCGTCGCCACTTTTGTATCCCATCCTCGTCGCCACTTTTGTGTCCCTGCCTCGTCGCCGCTTTTGTGTCTCGTTTCCATCGTAGGTGTCGGTGGCCGAGTAGGATGACCGACACAGGAATAAAGGTAGCACGCTTGTGCAGGTAGGATGTGACCAGCCAGTGGGACAGCAGAAACTAGAAACACTAGAGTAAATTACAACGAGATATATATTGCACAGAATTTATACAATACTTAACTTTTACACAGTTCAGTACTGCAGAATGCTGATACATAGTTGAGCTAGAGGCCTGCCTAGTGCCTATCCGATAGCCAAGTCTTCACTGGTGCCTATCTGATTCCTAAGTGTTAATTGGTTCCTATCTCAGTTCCAAGCGAAAGATGTCGTTCAGTGGAGGCCACGAGCGGAGTTGTAGCAAAGGGCGCTCGTGGCTGACTTCGTGCATGGCGGCGCGCAGCGAAAGTAGGGGGCGCGCACTTTGGACTTGTGCGACACCACAGAGGCCACACCACGTACTCGAAATGTTCAAACATTTGTAAATCTCATGGACTTAACTTCTGGGCTCATCAGTCTCTAGGCTTACAAAATACTGAACTCTTTCCCTCCCAGTGTTGTCATAAGGCAACGTGATCTTCATCTGTCCCTCAAGGCACAACCATTTGTCCAAAGATTCTAAAACAAAACTCTGCAGGACTTCCAACAGTTCATTGTGACTAGGTTGTCTACCAATACCTCGAGGGAACAGAGAGCAGTAGGCTACAATGCAGTGTCAAAATATGTACCGTTGTTTGGTGTCCTAGTTGGAGTATATGCAGCAAGACTTTCGAATAATTATATGAAGGTAAAGGAAACAAAACAATTTAAAAATTTAATTTCTAAATAATTGTCCAATGTTTAAATTAGTAGTAAACATTTTCAAAATGTTATTATTTACGATAAATAAAAAGTATCCTGCCCGATGATGCCACATGTAGTCACCCCAAATTTCCTTCCAAAAACTAAAAATAATCATAAATTCTGGCAAATATACAATATCCAATTTTTATATATGGAAATATGCAAAGAAATATTTTTGGTCATAAATTAATAAAATTTGGTGTTGAAACTTACACATGAAAGACAATACACACACCGAGCGCGGTGACGCAGTGGTAACGCACTGGACTCGCATTCGGGAGGACGGTGGTTCAAATCCACCTCCGGCCATCCAGATTTAGGTTTTCCGTGATTCCCCTAAATCACTCCAGGCAATTGCCGGGATGGTTCCTTTGAGAGGGAACGGCCGATTTCCTTCCCCATTCATTCGCACAAAATCCGAGGATGAGCTCCGTCTCTAATGACCAAGCTGTCGACGGGGCGTTAAACCCCAAGCTTGCTGGCAACACGCACACACACACACACACACACACACACACACACACACTATATAGGGTGTCCCAGCTACTGGAAAACGACTTTCACCGGTATCAATGTACGGCTGGGGCCCATGAATGTACATATTTGGAAACATTATTGTTCCAGAGATATTTTGGGTGGACAAGGTAGCTCGGACACCCAGTATATACATCTCCCCGAGAGAGAACTCGAACCTCCGGCGGCGAAAAACCGCGCGCTCCGCAACAAGACAACTTAGAACGTTCGGCCAATGCAACGCAACACTAATACGGGTGTTCCAGCAGAGATTGACTCCTAATACCTCAGTGCCACTTGAATGTTACTAGACCAGCAAAGGAACAAGAATTATAGCGCGGTCCTATCCTGCGTGATCATGACGAGGAATAAAAACTACCGATTTTAGCCTCCCCCTACACTGCGTTATATACATTTCTTCAGTGCCATGAGTCAAATGTTTGTATAGCTTGTGAGACTTAAATACGAGGTCATCAGTCCCTAAACTTACAAACTACTTATGAACTAACACTAACGACGGCACAAATATCCATGCCCGAGGGGGGATTCGAACACCCGACCGTATTGGCCGTGCAGACCGTGACTGGAGCGCCTCAGTCCCCTCGGCCACCGCGGCCGGCCATGATATTCAAATTAGAAGCAATCACGAATAACCAACGGAATCATGAGATAGTAAAAGACGATAAATGTATGAAAAATCCATGTTTAAGTTAATGTATAAAATATGTATATTTTACATAAATTAACAAGATATACAGTAAAATAAGTCGCAAACTGAGGTTGATACTCCAGTACTGCATTTAAAAGCCTCAAAATTGCTTTACATTTCGACTCCATCTGTAAATTTAATCACTAATCCCATCATTCGAGAAGCCTTTAAAAGCCTGGAGCTTGGAATTTTTGTGGCAGCGTTTGCCTCCTATTATAAGTGACGCTCTTGAGTTGTAACTTTAGCCGCGGTGGAGTAGCCGAGCGGTCTAAAGCGCCTCGCTGCGGAGCGCGCGGTTGCTCCCTGTGGAGGTTCGAGTCCTCCCTGGGGCATGGGTGTGTGTGTTGTCCTTAGGTTAGCTTACCTTAGTTTAAGTAGTTTGTAAGCTACGGACTGATGACCACGCAGTTTGGTCCGATAGATTAACAAACATTTGAACATTTTGTTACTTTATTTGGTTCCTCACACTGCTGCAACCCACAAGACGGCTGTGTCGCGGTGGTAGAGAAATAGCCCTACACAGCGCGCAGTACTGGCGTGTCTACCTCAGTTTGCGACTTATTTACTGACTCACCCTCCTACATGTTGATACACTCCTGGCCATTAAAATTGCTACACCACGAAGATGACGTGCTACAGACGCGAAATTTAACAGACAGGAAGAAGATGCGGTGATATGAAAATGATTCGCTTTTCAGAGCATTCACACAAGGTTGGCGCCGGTGGCGACGCCTACAACGTGCTGACATGAGGAAAGTTTCCAACCTATTTCTCATACACAAACAGCAGTAGACCGGCGTTGCCTGGTGAAACGTTGTTGTGATGCCTCGTGTAAGGAGGAGAAATGGGTACCGTCAAGTTTTCGACTTTCATAAAGGTCGGAGTGTAGCCTATCGCAATTGCGGTTTATAGTATCACGACATTGTTGCTCGCGTTGGTCGCGATACAATGACTGTTAGCAGAATATGGAATCGGTGGGTTCAGGAGGGCAATACGGAACGCCGTGCTGGATCCCAACGGCATCGTATCACTAGCAGTCGAGATGACAGGCATCTTATCCGCATGGCTGTAACGGATCGTGCAGTCACGTCTCGGTCCCTGAGTCAACAGATGGAACGTTTGCAAGACAACAAACATCTGCACGAACAGTTCGACGACGTTTGCAGCAGCATGGACTATCAGCTCGGAGACCATGGCTGCGTTTACCGTTGACGCTGCATCACAGACAGGACCGCCTGCGATAGTGTACGCAACGACGAAAATGGTTGCACGAATGGCAAAACATCATGTTTCCGGATGAATCCAGGTTCTGTTTGCAGCATCATGATGCTCGCATCCGTGCTTGGCGACATCGCGGTGAACGCACATTGGAAGCGTGTATTCGTCATCGCCATACCGGCGTATCACCAGGCGTATCACCCGGCGTGATGGTATGGGGTGCCATTAGTTATACGTCTAGGTCACCTCCTGTTCGCATCGACGGCACTTTGAACAGTGGCCGTTACATTTTAGATGTGTTACCATCCGTGGCTCTACCCTTCATTCGATCCCTGCGAAACCCTACATTTCAGCAGGATAATGCACTACCGCATGTTGCAGGTCCTGTACGGGCCTTTCTGGATACGGAAAATATTCGACTGCTGCCCTGGCCAGCACATTCTCCAGATCTATCACCAATTGAAAACGTCTGGTTGATGGTGGCCGAGCAACTGGATCTTCAAAATACGCCAGTCACTACTTTTGATGAACTGTGGCATCGTGTTGAAGCTGCATGGGCATCTGTACCTGTACACGCCATCCAAGCTCTGTTTGACTCAATACCCAGGAGTATCAAGGCCGTTACTACGGCCAGAGGTGGTTGTTCTGGGTACTGATTTTATAGGATCTATGAACCAAAATTGCGGAAAATGAAATCAAATGTCAGTTCTAGAATAATATATTTGTCCAATGAATACCCGTTTATCATCTGCATTTCTTCTTGGTGTAGCAATTTTAATGGCCAGTAGTGTATAAGACTGATGCAAGACGTTTAAAAATGCAACCAAAGTACGCACTCCTCCGCCTGGTATCAAATACAGAAAACCTCATTTCTAAAACTTGAACAGTACACGAAATATAACGGATGCACTGTGAGGTAATCGACCTTGTGTGTGTAACTGATACGGGATTCGCAGAAGTGGCAATGACCACGGTATCCTTGGACCTCAGATACATACAGACAGCACACGCACTTATCTCTGTCGTGAAGAGGCCTGAAACCAACGAGAAACAGGGTAAACAGCGTCTTTCTACGCGCTGTCGCCTTCGAGTTGCCAGCTACAGTTTTTGTCTGTTAATCTGAAATCAAGAGTTGAGTTTTGAACAGTTGTGCGACTTGTTGTAGGTATTATACGTATAGTAATGTCTTCGAAATTTACAACAAGAATTTGAAATATATTATTTTCATATTTGTTCTTTTGAAATATTAACAAACTGTTTGAAACACTGAAGAGGCAGTTATTACTTTTTACAAACGATGACTTACAGGTATTCATTGAATTGCTGTTTACGTTGCACTGACATTCAAAACCAATTGTTCAAATGTCTGTAAGGCTTATGAGACTTAACTACGGGGTCATCAGTCCCTAAACTTACAAACTACTTACGAACTACCTTATACTAAAGACAGCACAAACATCCATGTCCGAAGAGGGATTCGAACCTCCGACTGGAACGGCCTTGCCCATCGGAGCATAGCGGTTCAATGCGCTCGGCCGCTCCGCCGTGGCACCCTGACATTCAGTTTAGCGCTTCCATATGAGGGTAGGAAGGATTCATTTTCCTGTGGATTCTTCAATACGTGTGAGAAATTGCATGGCGCTTTTATAAGAAGTGACATCCGTTTCTAACACTAATGTCCGGTTCTTTGTGTGTTTTTCCTCACTCCTATCCGTATGACTAAACAATACGGAGCATCATACGAGGCGCGTCCAGAAAGTAAGTTCCAGTTAGTTATATAAAACAAACGGGTACAGATACAGAAAAAATATTGATTGTACAAAATTCTACAACTGTTAAACTACTTTTCTACATAGCTTCCGAAATTTTGTAGGTAATTGTCATAGCATGGCCCAAGGAGTTGTGTGGCTTTTTCATAGAATGTTGCCGCCTGTGTATTCAACCATGTGGTAACATGTTCTTTCAGTTCGTCATCATCGTTGAAGTTTTGTCCACCAAGGACAGATTTTAGGTGTAAGAAGAGGATTACTATGAAAAGATTTTTTTTTTTTTTCACGATAATGTCGACCTCAAGCACCGAATGTGACCAAACAATTCTTACGGAAATTTCAATGGGACCTGTCTGATCATCCTCCATACAGCTCGGACCTCTCTCCGGGCGACTTTCATCTCTTCTTACAACTGAAATATGTCCTTGGTGGTCAAAACTTCAACGATGATAAAGAGCTGTTACCACATGGTTGAATACACAGGCGGCAACCTTCTGTGAAGGATGCATGCAAAAGCCTGTGGCACGCTATGACAAGTGTCTACAAAATTTCGGCGGTTATGTGGAAAAGTAGTTTAAGAGTTGTAGAATTTTGTGCAATAAAAATTTCCTCTGTATCTGTGTACAATTTCATTTTATTGCCAAACCGAACTCACTTTCTGGACGCGGCTCGTATATTAGGTACTTAGTGGTTTAACAAATAGGTCTACTAACATGTTACTGTTGCAAAATTTTCGTCATGTATCGATACTGAGGTCTGAGAATCATGGTATACATCTTAATTAAAAAAAAGCAACTCTGTATGCTTAACACAACTATACGTGAGGAACGAAACATTACCTGAGTTTTGCATTATTGCCAAGTGAACACTCAACGGCCGTTCCGCGGTGGCTACACCGGTTTCTGCCAGATCACAGAAGCTAAGCACTGTCGGGGTGTAGGAATCAGCATGGGTTTCGAAAAAGGCGTTCGCGTGAAACCCAGCTCGCGCTATTCGTCCACGAGACTCAAGAGGGCCATAGACACGGGTTCTCAGGTAGATGCTGTGTTTCTAGACTTCCGCAAGGCGTTTGATACAGTACCCCACAAACGTTGAATGAACAAAGTAAGAGCATATGGTCTATCAGACCAATTGTGTGATTGGATTGAGGAATTCCTAAATAACAGAAAGCAGCAGGTCATTCTCAATGGAGAGGAGTGTCTTCTGAAGTAGGAGTTATGTCAGGTGTGCCACAGGGGAGTGTCGTGGGTCCGTTGCTGTTCACTATATATATAAATGACCTTGCGGATAACATCGGAAGTTCACTGAGGCTTTTTGCGGATGATGCTGTAGTATATAGAGAGGTTGTAACAATGGAAAATTGTGTTGAGATGCAGGAGGATCTGCATCGAATTGACGCATGGTGCAGGAATGACAGTTAAATCTCAATGTAGACAAGTGTAATGTGCTGCGAATACACGGAAAGAAAGATCCTTTATCATTTAGCTACACTATAGCAGGTCAGCAACTGGAAGCAGTTAATTCCATAAAGGATCTGGGAGTAGTCATTAGGAGGGATTTAAAATGGAACGACCATATAAAATCAATCGTCACTAAAGCAGATGCCAGGCTTAGATTCATTGGAAGAATTCTAAGGAAATGCAGTCCGAAAACAAAGGAAGTATGTTACAGTACACTTGTTCGCGTACAGCTTGAATACTGCTCACCGGTGTGGGATCCGTACCAGGTGGGAATGATGGAGGAGGTAGAGAAGATCCAACGGAGAGCAGCGCGCTTCGTTACAGGATCATTTAGTAATCATGAAAGCGTTACGGAGATGATCGATAAACTCCAGTGGAAGACTCTGCAGGAGAGACGGTCTGTCGCTCGGTACGGGCTTTTGTCGAAGTTTCGAGAACATACCTTTACCGAGGAGTCTAGCAGTATATTTCTCCCTCCTACGTATATCTTGCGAAGAGACCGTGAGGATAAAATCAGAGAGATTAGAACCCACACAGAGGCATACCGACAATCCTTCTTTCCTCGAACAATACGTGACTGGATTAGGAGGGAAAATCGATAGTGGTCCTCAAGGTACCCTCCGCCACACACCGTCAGGTGGCCTGCGGAGTATGGTTGTAGATGTAGATGTAGATGGACGGGTAACAGCGTGGGTGCAACACGAACTGTTGACAATTTTGCCGTTGCCTTACGGCAGAGGTGGCACGAGGCAAATGGAGGCAATTCTTTGATCACCCATTAAATTGCCAACCTCTCCGCAGTGGCTCATGGAGTGAGAGCATGGGACAGTTGATGGTGATCCGTCTGTCAGATGTGGACGTTAAGCTAGGCGACCCCCTTGATCCTTCTCCCACCATATCCATCACGAACTCGCCATTATATTACACTCGCACCCATTACAGTCACCTTCAGTTAGCACAGACACTTCACGACACGGCTTTTAATCAAATTGCGTGGTTATGGTATACCGCCCCAAATTTGCGATTGGATAGGGGATTCCTTGTCAGAGAGGACACAGTTCGTAGTAATCAATGGTAAAGCCTTGACTAAAACAGAGGTGATATCGAGCGTTCCACAGGGTAGTGTTATTGGTCCTCTGCTGTTCCTTATTTACATAAACGATTTAGGGGAAAATCTAAGTGCCTGGCAGAGGGTTCATCGAACCACAATTATACTATTTATCTCCCATTCCATTCTCGAAGAGCGCGTGGGAAGAATGAATACCTGAATCTCTCTGTTCGAGCTCTGATTTCTCGTATTTTATTCTGATGATGATTTATACCTATGTAAGTGGGAGTCAACAATATATTTTCGCATTGGGAGGAGAATGTTGGCGATTGGAGTTTCGTAAGTAGCCCACGCCGCAGCGATAAGCGCCGTTATTGTAATGATTCCCATCCCAGATCCTGTATCATTTCCGTAACGCTGTCTCCCCTGTATCGTGACAATACGAAACGAGCCGCCCTTCTTTGGACTCTTTCGATGTCCTCCGTCAAACCCACCTGATAAGGATCCCACACTGGGCTGCAATACTCCAAAAATGGACGGACAAGCGTAGTGTATGCAGTTTCTTTTGTAGTTCTGTTGCATGTTTTAAGGGTTCTGCCAATAAAACGCAGTCTCTGCTTCGCCTTTCCCACGATATTATCCAATTTCAGTCTGAAGTAATAGTAATTCCTAGGTATTTTGTGGAGTTTACGGCCTTCACATTTGATTGATTTATCTTGTAAACAAATTTTAACGGATTTCTTTTCGTACTCATGTGGATGACTTCACACTTCTCATTATTTAGAGTCAATTGATATCTTATTCAGATCTTATTCAGATCGTTCTGCAGTTGGTTTTGATCATCAGATGATTTTACTAGACGGTAAATGACGGCGTCATCTGCAAACAACCTAAGAGAGCTACTTAGATTTTCCCCTAAAACCGTTTATGTAAATAAGGAACAGCAGAGGACGAATAACACTACCCTGTGGAACGCCCGATATCACCTCTGTTTTAGTCGATGCCTTACCGTCGATTACTACGAACTGTGTCCTCTCTGACAAGAAATCCCCTATCCAATCGCAAATTTGGGGCGATATACCATAACCACGCAATTTGATTAAAATCCGGTTGTGAGGTACAGTGTCAAAAGCTTTCTGGAAATCAAGAAATACGGAATCGATTTGCGAACCTTTGTCGATAGCACCCATCACTTCGTGTGAATAAAGAGCTAGTCGTGTTTCGCATGAACGATATTTTTTAAATCCGTGTTGACCTTGGGTCAATAGATCGTTCTGTTCGAGATAATTCATAATATTTGAATACAGGATATGTTCCAAAACCCTGCTGCAAATTGACGTCAGTGAAGTAGGCCTGTAGTTTAGTGGGTTACTCCTACTGCCTTCTTTGAATACATGTGTCACCTGGGCAACTTTCCAATCTTTTGGTACAGATCCTTCTATGAGAGAGCGGTTGTGCAAATGCAAACAGATGTAAAAATTACAGAACTATCGGTGCAAAATAGTTGAAAAATAGTATAATGAATTACAGACGAATGGAAAAAGTGGTAGAAACAGACCTTGGGGAAGATCAGTTTGAATTTAGGAGAAATATAGGAACACGTGATGCAATACTCTCCTTACGACCTTTCTTAGAAGATAGGTTAAGGAAAAGTAAAACATCGTTTTAGCGTTCGTAGATTTGGAGAAATCTTTTGACACTATTGGCTGGAATGAGGTCTTTCAAATTCTGAAGGTAGCAGGAGTTATATATAACTTCTACAAAAGCCATGCAGCATTTATAAGAGTCGAAGAGCATGAAAGAGACGTAGTGGTTGGGAAAGGAGTAAGAAGGACTTTCCACGTCGTTATTCAATCTGTACATTGCATAAACCGTGAAGGAATGTAAGGAGAAATATGAGGTAGGAATTTAAACTTCAAGGACATGAAATAAAAACTTCGCGTTTTGTCGATGACTTTGCGATTCTTTCAGGGACAGCAAACGGCCTGGAATAGCAAGTGAACGGAATGGACAGTGTCTTCATAGGAGGGTAAACGATCAACATTAACAAGAGCATAATAAGGGGTAATGGGATGTAGTGTAAGAAAATCTGGCGATGCTGAAGGCATTAGATTAGGTAATGACTCAATAAAAGTAGTAGATGAGTATTATTAATTGGGTAGAAAAAAATCGCACTGACGTGTCATACGGCCCACTTTAGATTTGTAGTTTTATAAGTTTTTGCAAACATTTTGGACCAAAATAATAATCTAAATAATAAAAAATTAATTAATAAGAGTGTCTGAAACCCTTTTAGGAAAAAAAATTAGGTAGTGGCGGGTTCCAAACCACCGACCTTTAGTGTCATAGTCCAACACCTTGCCCACTACGCTACGGCTATCAAACAAAAGAAGAGTCCTTTAATCTTATACTATTGATGGCTTTTCTTAACTGATGCTAATATGGCATTTGTAGACACTAGACCATCATTTATCGTACGAAGTACGATGTGTTTTTGTTAATTTCTCAGTGCGCCATTGCTTTGAAATGACAACGTGTAAGTTACAATAAGAAAATCATCAAATACGCAACGCAAGATGGATGGCGTATGCTAGAGAGAGTTCTGGGCGAGGAATGTCACGTGACATCTCTGAACGGCTGGTTTTCGTTAATTCAATGGAGGGTGTCAAATCTCCGTTATTTTTGCAAATATGTCTCAAACGATACGAGATATGAAAAAACATAAGGGAGCTAAGTTGTAGAGAATTTTCTCCGCTACCAATTAGGTTATTCAATTTTCGTGTCAGATGAACGTTTCGTTTCCAATTACAATTATATTACAAACGGCTTTTTTTGGTATTACTACCGTAATATTTGTCCGAAAAATATGAAAAAATGAGGTTCTGGTCTCTGGCGACCTACAATCATGTCTGTAAAATTTGGTGCTCATCGGTTCAACGGTTCGTCTTTAAAACAGGAAACACGTTACGGACAGACGGACAGACAGACATACATCTCAAAATCGCCGTTATTTTTGCAAATATCTTTGATACGCTACACGATATGAAAAAAAAAAAAACATAAGGGAGCAAAGTTGTAGAGAATTTTCTCCTCTAAAAATTAGGTTATTCAATTTTCGTGTCAGATGAATAGTTAAGCCGTTATTTGCATTTAAATTTCGAGCTGTCAAAAGACGATCGCAAAGGCCCACTTTTAGTGTTACTACCGTAACCAAAAGTGGGCCAATAGCTTATGATGGCCGAAGTAAAGTGGATATAATATGCAGAATGGCTTTGGGAAGAAAAGCATTTTTAAAGAAGAGAAATTTGTTGATATCCGATTTTAATTTGAATGTTATTAAATCCTTTCTGAATGCATTGGTCTGGAATGGAGCAATGTACAGGAGTGCAACGAGGTCGAGAAGGATTTCACAAAGAAGGATGATAAAGCTTTTGATATGTTGTGCTACAGACGAATGCGGAAGATCATTTATAACTAATGAGGAGGTACTAAACAGAATTCGGGAGATAAATTTCTGGCGTACCTTAAATAAGAGAAGGGATCGATTGGTGAGACTTATTTTGAGACATCTATCAATCGTCAGTTTAGCATTAAACGGATGTTTGAGGAGTAAAATCTCAAGAGTAGGGCCGAGAGACGAATACAGTAAGCAGGTTCCAAGGGATGTACGCTGCCGTTCTTAGTCAGCGAAGAAGAGACTTGCAAAGGACAGGGTTGCGTACAGAGCTGCATCAAACCAGTCGCAGGACCAAGCCCACAAATTCGGCCGACTGGAAACAGGGGGCAAATTGAAGTCAGCCTCGTCGGTCATTATGGTGGCGAACTTCTCCGCGAATTTTAAATGTACACAATTCTCTTCTGATCAAAATGTGTATTCATTCGAGTTAGCCGGCTGCGGTGGCCGATGGGACTGAGGCGCTCCAGTCATGGTCTGCACGGCCACTACGGTCGGGGGTTCGAATCCCCCCTCGGGCATCGATATTTGTGCCGTCCTTGGGATTAACTACTTCATAAGTAGTTTGTAAGTTTAGGGACTAATGACCCGTTGTTAAGTCCCATAAGCTATACAAACATTTGATCATTTTGAACATTCGAGTTACGTCGAGAAAAGTATGTCTTACTTAAATATACAACTGCAAAACAGCTTTAGACTCTTTGAATGTACAGCAACTATCAGTGTGCAAATTTATTTCACATACAATGTAGAAATTGAGCAACAATGCTTTTTCTTCCTAATTAAACCGAATTTAACACTCAGTTTTTGAATGTTGTAAGTGCATGAAATGATCGGAATTTGCCGCCAGACACGGTTTTTGTACTTTCTCGATCTATTCTACAATGTGAAACTTTTGTACAAACATTAATTTCGGAAGAGTTTCATAACACTTGATGTCTTCGCTTGAATGCCAGCTGTATTCTCCAATATTTTATTGCATCACAAAATGAAACATCTCGAGTCACATGTCGACCAGGAATGCCTAAAAAAGCTAATGTTAAAAATCGACTATGAAAGTGAAATGTACCATCAGCTTCTTACCTCGTGGATACAGTAACCACCTGCTACCAATTTATTTTACGACGCGAAGTATGCCATAATCGCTTTTTTATTATATTTTGCTTAGAGCATGTAACATTAGCATTTGGGTAACTAGCATTAATACGAGCGTTGGAACTTAAATAGTGGAAACTGTTTATTCACAATCGATACAAAAGCTTTACATGTTTGCTCCTGTCAGTGCCCTTTACTTTCACCAGCGTTGTTTTTGAACCCGTTGCCAGCGACGTGGAAGGCGTAATATGCCGTTAGCAGAGCCTGTTCTGTTGATGGTGCGAATGGGGCGGTCTACTGCCTGTCGCATCTCTGGAACAGTTCTGAAGTGAATGCCACGAAGTGGTTCCTTCATCTTCGGAATCAAATCAAAGTCACAAGGACTGAAGCTTTGCGAAAGAAGTGGCAACACTTTCGGCGCAACCCACCCATCATTTTGCATGACAATGCGCGGGCGCATACAGGGTAAGCTGAGCTGCTCTGTTCGGCCGATAGGAGTGGGAAGTACTGTACCATCCACCATACTCCCCAGACTTAAGTCCCTCTGAGTTTGTTTTGATTTCGAAAATGAAGAAAATACTTCGTAGCCTTCGATTCAAAACTGTTCCAAAGATTCGACAGGAAGTAGACCGCTCCATTCGCACCACCAACAGAACAGGCTCTGCTAACGGTATACTACGCCTTCCACATGACTGGCAACGGGTTCTACACAACGCTGGTGACTGCTTTGAAGGATAGAAACAGGTAGAAACATGTAACGCTTTTGTACCGGTAGTGAATAAATAGTTGCCACTATTTAATATCCAACCCTCAAATTAGCAGTTTTTAATACTGTAAGCAAGATACCTTACAGTAGTGTAAGCTGCTCAGCTACTATTGTCATTGGAGTCAACTTCACAATGTGCATCCTGTGTGGCTGTGTGTCATACACGGAACTATACAGAGTTCTGCAAAACCTTTCAATTGCTATACCTACATGTAAAGCAGGTGACCATATTCTGTATTGGAAATTGCTAATATTAATTTCGTAAACAAAAATTCAAACTGCAGTGAGGCAAGTGATCTAGTGCGCCCAATAGTTATTTTATGCCATTAGAAAATGAAACTTTTTATTCCTTTCTTAAACCGATTTGAGCAGTTCTCTGCGTAGGTCTCTTCCAACGTGCTTCACGTATACTGCAATAGTCAAACAGTACAGACGTGACTACCGACAGAGTATATACACCGCAGTAGCTGTATAATACTCGAGTTATCTCGTAACACCTCTCGTATTTATCTGACACTTGCCACTATAATGGTGACCGGTCCGAGGTTAAAATTATCCCTGCGCGATCAGGGAGTCTCGTTATACTTAAAACTATTTCAGTTAGTTGCTTTTGGGTGAGGGTCTGCCTCGAGCAAAACACTATTTTTTTCTTTTTTTTTCTATGCCGATACATGTTTCACTACAGTTATAGTATCTTCAGTGCGTCCTTTTTATTGCTTGTTTTACTTGTTGGATTTCTTGGTTTTCTTACATCACCCCTGTGGGTCTTTGCTTACAGTTTATCATATTTGTTGTTGGTGTCTTAATCGGTGGACTGGAGAAGCAGAATAGGAGAACCTTAGTGTTCACTGTCACTGTTTATGAACTATTAACTGTTAACAGTTCATAAACAGTAACAGTGAACACTAAGGTTCTCCTCTTGTGTAAACTGTATGGGCATAAAAAAAGGGTTCAAATAACTGAAATCATCAGATTGCCTTCAATAAGGTTTTTTTCCCACGCCTGTATTTATGATATCCAAATTGGTATTTTTGCAGCAATCGGTCGTTATTTGTAAGAAACCGCTTTATCTTGCAGGTCTAGATTTCGACAAGTGACTTGCCATTGTTAATGCTAAATTAACAAGACGTCATCGTCTATGTACATGCATTATATTGTATATAACATTGACAAATTAGAAAAGAGTCAATAAGATGTACTATACATACCATACATTTTCGCCTACTTTAGGTTACGGTAGTACCACAAAAAGTGGGGCTTTGCAATCGTCTTTTGACAGCTCCAAATTTAAATGAAAATAACGGCTTAACTATTCATCTGACACGAAAATTGAATAACTGGATTTGTAGAGGATAAAATTCTCTACAACTTTGCTCTCTTATGTTTTTTGTTTTTTTTTCATATCTCGTAGTGTTTCAAAGATATTTGGAAAAATATCGGCTATTTTGGGATATATGTCTGTCTGTCTGTTTTTAAGACGAACCGTTCAACCGATCAGCACCAAATTTTGCACACATAATTGTAGGCCGCCAGAGACCAGAACCTCCATTTTTCAAATTTTTCGGACAAAACATACAGCAGTAATACCAAAAAAAGCCGTTTGTAATATAATCGTAATTGCAAACGAACCGTTCATCTGACTCGAAAATTGAATAACCTAATTTGTAGAGGGGAAAATTCTCTACAACTTCGCTCTATTATGTTTTTTTCATATCTTGCATCGTTGCAGAGATATTTGCAAAAATAACGGCGATTTGACGATGTTTGTCTGGCTGTAACGTGTTCCCACTTTTTAGGTCGAACCGTTGAACCGATCGGCCCGAAAGTTTACAGAAATAGTTGTTGGCTACCACAGACCAGAACCTCGCTTTTTGAAATTTTTCGGACAAAAAATACGGCAGTAATACCAAAAAAGCCGTTTATAATGTAATTTTAATTGCAAATAAACTGTTCATCTGAAGCAAAAATTGAATAAACCAATTTGTAGAGGAGAAAATTCCCTACAACTTTGTTCCCATATGTTTTTTTCATATCTCGTATCGTTTGAGAGATTTGCAAAAATAACGGAGTTTTGACACCTTTCATTTGAATTAACGAAAACCTGCCGTTGCGTATTTGATGATTTTCTTATTGTAACTTACACGTTGTCATTTCAAAGCAATGACGCGCTGAAGAATTAACCAAAACACGTCGTCCTTGTACTATAAATGATAATCTAGTGTTTACAAATACCGTATTAGCATCAGTTAACAACGACTATCAATAGTATACGATTAGTGACAATAACTCGTAACTGTCAAGCTGTAGCGTAGTGGGCAGTGCTTTGGACTGTGACGCTGGAGGTCAATGGTTGGACCCACAAGGTATTGACATTTTCGTCGTGCAGCTTATGAACATTTGTGCCGGCGCCGTGGCTCAGCGCGCCCGGTCAGGGAGCTGAACGCCCTCTGTAATAAGAAAAGCTGAGCCAACCATTCAACGAACAACCAGGAACAAACTGAACGAATGACCGCGAACCATAAATCTTCCAGATGAACAAAATAATAATAATAAAATAAAATAAAAAAATAAAAAAATATAAAAAAATCTGTTCGAAACCAGCTGCTTCCTAAAGTTTTTTTTTTTTCCAAAAAGGGTTAACCCGCTGCTTCCTAATTTTTTTTCCTACAAGGGTTTCAGACACTTATTAATTAATTTTTTATTATTTAGATTATTATTTTGGTCCAAAATGTTTGCAAAAACTTATAAAACTACAAATCTAAAGTGGGCCGTAAAACACGTTAGTGCGATTTTTTTTATGTTAGCGACGACGATGATTACGTTACTTTAGCATTGATACTGGCAAGTCACTTGTCGAAATCTAGATCTGCAAGATAAAGCAGTTTCTTACAAATAACGACTGATTGCTGCAAAAACACCCATTTGACTAACTGAAATATTTATAAAGCAAACACGGACCAAACAAGGGCTCCAAAATAAAAGATAATATATTTACAAGGTCTTTGGTCAGGACCACGACGACGATTCCCCAACAACTGAGAGCACCCCCTACAATTCTTTTTAGGGGGGGGGGGGAAGAAAAAATTACCACTGCCCAAAATACTGCAACAATATAAGAATAAATTGTACAGCAGCCCAGACGTGGCCTTCAAATGTATGATGATTGCAGTACAATGAGACGAGCCGTCCTTACAGTTGTATCGCCTGCGTTCGGTTAGCGGCTATAGCGCGGCAGGTGTGTGTACCTACCTGTAGCTGTGGAGAGCGCTGTGTGGCGTGCGTGCGTCTGTCTGCTGCTCCAGCCGACGACTGCCGGGGCCTCGCGGCTCCACGTGACGTCACGCCAGGACCAAGGTCTCGCAGATACCGCCTGTTGCCAGGACAGCCGCTGCGCATCAAACGCCGCGCCCTGGCCGAGGCTCGAACCCGGCTCTCGCCAGTGACGGAACGCACTGGGCTGCCACTCGGGAACATTATATATATATATATATATATATATATATATATATATATATATATATATATATATATATATATAAAATACAGAGGAAAGAGCGGCGCGTCCTGTGTGTTCACTGGTTCAGTGAACCCCAGGAAAAAAAATCGTCGTAAAAAAAATTAAATAAATAAAATAAAAAGTAAGTTATATACTGGGTGATCAAAAAGTCAGTATTGTGGTGTCGCACAAGTATGAAGTGCGCGCCACGTAGGGGCGACCGGGGCACATCTACCATAGGGGCAGGTTTTCCAACTCCCTTTAGTTTCGAAACAAACCGCTAGATGGTACCACCGTTGATAATGTGGGAAGTAGCACCTAAGCACGCTTCATTTAGGAAATTTTCAGTGCTGTACCAGCAGTCACAACCTCGGCAGGGCCCTTTTCGTCATTTTTGCAAAGGTGGGTAAACTTCCACATTTGTATTGAAACTTCAAATAAACACACTAGCGTTAAACCTATTATTCTGACACTGCACGCACTAAAAGTGGGTTTCTTTCTTCACGTAACTGTGCATTTGTTTTGTAAATAGCTTACGCGGTTACTCATGAACGTAGTGTTATAGTTCCGAATATGGCGACGGGGAACGTTTTCCGAGAGCATACGGGGCACATTTTCCTTATTGCTTTGAGTCTTAACGCCAAGTCTAAAGCAAATGAAAAGTGGGTACTGTGCACGAACTGCAAGAAATGGGTGCACGGAGACTGTACGAAAGGAAATGCTGCATTTTTTTGTTTGCTTCCATTGTCATTCAGACAATGAGTATGAGTTTTGTAAAAAAAAATGTCTGTAGTTGTGAAATATTTAACTCACATATTTTGTAAAACCTTTGACTAGCATTTATTTTTATTTAATGTGGTTGCTTTTACTATCCTTCTTTTGTAATGTATTGTAAATGCATAATAAAAATACATATTCAGTGAATTCATGATAATTATCTCTGTTTTACCATTTAAAGTATAGTTGGAGAATTTGCCCCTGTACGTCTTACGTAAGCTGGAAAACTTCCCCGCATACGGGGAAAATTTTCCAACGCAACATAATCAGACAAAATCATTTGTTGCCAAGAAGGATATTTACTATTTTCAAAAATATCCTTACAAGACTGTAGATAAAGGTATAGCAAATATAATGTTTCGCTGTTAACCTCAAAACCGTTAAAAATAAAAAGTACAAAAATAAGAATGTAAAATGGTGGAAAACGTGTCCCGGTCTCCCCTACTTTCGCCGCGCGCCGCCATCCACGCACGGCGCGGCGTTCTTACGACGTCAGCCACGAGCGCCCTCTGCTACAACTCCGCTCGTGGCCACGACTGCTGCATCGGCCGCTTGGAAATCAGATAGGCACCAGTTAAGACTTGGCTATCGGATAGGCACTAGGAATCATCAGTAGGCAGGCCTCTATCTACTTCAACTATGCATCAGCATTCTGCAGACATGAACTTTGTAAAAGATAAGTATTATCTTATTTCTACGAAATATACGACTTATTCTAATTTAGCCTAGTGTTTCTAGTTTCTGCTGTTCCACTGGCTGGTCACCTACGTCCCTGCACGCGTGCATCCTATTTTCCTGTGTCGGTCTCTCTTTCTACTCGGCCACCGACACCCAGGACAACCGGCGGAAACGACTCTTCGATTGTCTTACTTGAAAATCGGGACATCTAGCGCCCCCTCCCTTCCCCCACCGATTTAAACTTTTTGGGACACTTACATAAAACGTAAAAAAACGGGACGTATGGCAACCCTGAACCAAGGACAATAATTTGCTTCTTTAATCAAAGCTATGTCAGTAATATTAACTCCACAAGAGTACAACAAATAAAGTCATATATACGGCCTCAGTTCTCATTGTAACATAATATCATTGGTCAGAAATTAAATTCAAATATTGTGAGACAATTTAACCAGAGGACACAGACAGTAGTACAGTACCTTGGCAGGTTTTCCTCTTTCAGCAACCTTGAAGTATTGGAAACACTTGCAACACTACTACAAGTCGGTTCTACACGCGACAGTTACATGCATTGCTTGCTTGCTTGTTATGTGTATGCGTGTGTTTGTTTGTCTGGGATAGTTGTCAATGAAACAGCTTCCCCCGCCCAAAGTCATCACCTGTACGCCACTTGACGGGTACGGATACCACATGTTTGTAGTACCGGGTGATCAAAAAGTCAGTATAAATTTGAAAACTTAATAAATCACGGAATAATGTAGATAGAGAGGTAAAAACTGACACATATGCTTGGAATGACATGGGATTTTATTAGGAAAAAAATCGCACTGACGTGTTTTACGGCCCACTTTACATTTGCAGTTTTGTAAGTTTTTGCCAACATTTTGGACCAAAATAATAATCTAAATAATAAAAAAATAATTAATAAGAGTGTCTGAAACCCTTTTAGGGAAGAAAAATTTAGGTTGTGGCGGGTTACGAACTACCGACCTTTAGCGTCCAACGCTTTGCCCACTACGCTACGGCTATGAATCAAAATAGGAGTCCATTAATCTCACACTATTGATGGCCGTTCTTAACTGATGCCAATGTGGCATTTGTAGACTCTAGATTATCATTTACCGTACGAAGAACAATGTGTTTTTGTTAATTCCTCAGTGTGCCGTTGCTTTGAAATGACAACGTGTGAGTTACAATAAGAAAATCATCAAATACGCGAGGAATGTCACGTGTCATCTCAGAACGGCTGGTTTTCGTTAATTCAATGGAGGGTGTCAAATCTCCGTAATTTCAAATATGTCTCAAACGATACGAGATATTAAAAAATCATAAGGGAGCTAAGTTGTAGAGAATTTTCTCTTCTACCAATTACCGGGCCAGATTGTATACCAACTAGATTCTTCTCAGAGTATGCTGATGCAATAGCTCCATACTTAGCTATAATTTACAACCGATCACTCGGCGAAAGATCCGTACCCAAAGACTGGAAAGACAATAGGCAAGAAAGGCAATAGGAGTGATCCCCAAAATTACAGGACTGTCTCATTGACGTCGATTTGCAGTGGGATTTTGGAACATATACTTTGTTCGAATACTATGAACTACCTCGAAGAGGTCAACACGGATTCAGAAAGTATCACTCTTGCGAAACACAGCTTGCCCTTTATTCACATGAAGTGTTCTAAACATCTATATAAAACCAGGGAATGATCACGCGACAAATGTAATTATGTGAACGGATTCAGCAGACTTGGGACAATCAAGCCGTAATTACAATTTCAATATCCCTTACAGATAAAAAGCCGATAAATCTAAGTACTATAATAATAATATTATAAGACTTATATTTACAATTAATGATACGTAGTGTTTATCAGTAACAGTTTAAGAAGCAAATGGGCAGCATTGCACCACGCTACCTGTCTTAAAAGACGCATCTCCTTATTTCCGCATTCTTTCAATAAACTTTGTTTTACTCTCTTGTTCTACTTTTCGTTGAGGTAGTAATGTACTTGTGTCAGAACATATATTCCACCACAGAAACACAAAACATGAACCCAGCAAAAGTGCATTACATTTATATATGTACTTTATTATATTTAATATTATTCTTGGTAACGTTCGTTTTATGTCGTAGATTGCCTCCTTAATATTTAAAGGCCGACTAAAAAAAAGATATGCAGCAGATAATTTATACATAAACAATTATATGTATTTACAGACAAGAACGGAATATATTTGCATAAAACGCCATGATAAATTAAATATTAATTGTGTAACTATAATACGACGCCGGCAGTATATTTGAACAGTGAGACGCCACGCTTAATAGCTACCTGAGCAAAGAGATTCAGTCTCAATCGATTTTTAGTATTGTTAAATATATACATTGTTTGTTAAAGCCTCGGTTGCACAGTGGTAGAGTGTCAGACTACAAATCCAAAGGTCGCGGGTTCGATCCCCGCCAGGTCCTAGGATTTTTATCTGTCACTTTACACTTCTTTCACCTCTGGCAGTATTGCTCATGTGAAAAATACCGAGTAGCACCGTGGTTCGGAACCGACGTTAAACTGTAGGTCCCCCTATAACTGGCTGGGTAAGTCAGTTCGAAGGTCGGAGGAAGGCAACGGCATACCACCTCCAAACAGGACCATGCTTAATAAAGCACTGTGGTGTTCAAACCCATTGGTTTTTTTTATTTCTTTATTTTTTTTAATTAATCTATCGGACCAAACTGCGTGGTCATCAGTCCGTAGCTTAGAAACTACTTAAACCTAGGTAATCTAACCTAAGGACAAACACACACACACCCATGCCCCAGGGAGGACTCGAACCTCCACGGCGAGCAACCGCGCGCTCCGCAGCGAGACGCTTTAGACCGCTCGGCTACTCCACCGCGGCTGTTCAAACCAATCTTAGGATTGTTGACTGCTTTACCTTTTTAACTGTAAACAACATTTGAAGAGATGTGGTCAAAGCATTCATTTCTGTGATATTCAAATGTATAATATTTCGGAAGGGAAATTGTATTTTAAAAATGAAATGTTGGGATGTGCGGAAGGATACAATTTTGGGAGCAGGTAGGGAGCGGACTCGTAACTTGGACGCGGTGGTGATAGGTGGTCACTCTGGGCGATCTGAACCCGCGTTACGAACTTGTGATCTGAAGAGATAGGCATGTGTGGACTGGCCTGTGACTGCAGAACTTAGTGTCTGATGAAAAGTGGTAAACTATGCACGGTAGTAGGGCTGGGGAACTGTGATAATTCAACAATCGTGTACTCGGGGGATGACAAATTCTGTTTTATAGCAAACTAGCTGCAAACCCGGCGTTGCTCGAGTGTTTATTTATTCTACACCCTGGTAGTCCACACCCCCTTCCCCCCTCTCTCTGCATCCACCTCTTCCTCTCCCATCTCTCTGTTCGTTTCCACCTTTCCCTCGCTCAGCGAAATTTTCTGTAAGGTACCCTCTGTTGTGTACCATACAAACATTTCTGTGACCAGTGATCCTCCTCTTGATTTAACGTCATGTGTGCAACAATTCATAAAGACTGGAGCAAAATTATCCGTTTTATAAAATTCCGTAACTTAAGTACCTTCCAGCATTTACAGAACGAAATTTTATACAGATAGTGACATTCCTCTTGTTTTTAAGGTAGTGTGCAAAACTTCTTTATTATGGGTACAAAACTATAGATTTGTATGCAATAGAAACGCTGGGTCACATTTAAAAACGCAGTTTGTTGTTCTCAAATATTACAGTTTTATTCCATACAACCCTTGTTCTGAAAATAACGAAAAAAAAAAAAAAAAAAAAGGATATGTGAAATCGGCCGAGCCGTTCTCAAGTTATGGCGGGACCAAGGTATTTAGGGATCCATTTTTATATCGCAAAGTACCCTCCCCGATGCACCGTATGAAACTTAAGGCAGATGCCCTTCCTCTTGCTTTGAAGGGAAAGCGTGCGAAATTTCGTGAAGACAGGAATGAAACTGTAGATTTCGTGAGTTTGTAGGAGAAGTATGCTCCGCCATGCACCTATCACAAATTACGTTCTTAACTGACGTTTTCTGGGTACAAACTACATTCCTGCCAAATTTCATCTTCATAGGTGAAGTAGTTTTCGAGATTTCGTATTTAGTAAGTGAGTGAGTGAGTGAGTGTCCTTTAGATCTGATATAGAGAGTGATTAAGAAAACAGATTGCTTAATTTTGTATGCAAGAGAATTAAGGGAGAGTTGCAGACAAAAGGTCTTGCCTGATGTGACAGTTGTACGGCATCTACAGCGTAGTGTTGTGAGCGGCAGACTTCTTTCCGTTTCATCATTTTTTGGGAGGTAGGGTATCGGTTACAAAACACTTCACAAACGTCCTAAATGGCATGCAAACTTTGTTGTCTCTAACTACTCCTATTTTCCAATAAATCTGGGTATTCTAACGCGGCGGCCTCATTATTTATGACGTTATATCTCCTGAGCTATCTGTCGTGCCCTTTTGTTTTTGGGTCAGGAACCTTAGTGAACGTTTCATTTCAAGTTTCATTGCAATCGAATGAATGGTTTATGAAAACATAGAGTATACAAACACACACACACACACACACACACACACACACACACACACACACAGGGTGTTTCACTAAGTGTGTTTGCCTCTGTAACCTATAAAATAATATAATTATAGGTTTAATACAACTCGAGAGTAAAAGTTCCAAATTATCACTCGTAAATTACTGGAGTCCATCGAGAATTGCAGCTCTAAATTACTCCGCGATTAATTACAGTATACAGGGTGTTTCACTACGTGTGTTTGACTCTGTTACTTATAAAATAATAGGTGACGGCAAACTTTAATGCGGTAGGTCAACACAAGAAATGTTACACTTTCTGCGGAGCTATGAACATAGTTTATTGTATCATTTTCCAAAGAGTTACAGCGCAAAGATATAATTTTTTAAATGGAACAATAGTTTTTTCTATCCTGCTTTGGATTCGTTGAAACCAGCTGCGTCCAAATCAATTTAAACTACATTCCTATCACTATTAGTTTGGGAGCTACTACCCTTCAAAGTTTAGGGGGTGGAAGCTATGACAGCGTAGCTGACTGGCTGGTGGTCATGAGACAGTGGGCCGTGCTCAGGGGATAGCCACTCGGCCAGTGAGCTACGCTATCGCAGCCTCCGCCCCCGGAACTTTGAAGGGTTGTAGCTCCCAAACTAACAAGTGATAGGAATGTAGTTTAAATTGATTTGGACGTAGCTGGTTTAAACGAATCCAATACACGATAGAAAAAACTATTGTTCCATTTAAAAAATGATATCTTTGCGCTGTAACTCTTTGGAAAATGATACAATAAACTATGTCCACAGCTCCGCAGAAAGTGTAACATTTCTTGTGTTGACCTACCGCATTAAAATTTGCCGTCACCTACTATTTTATAAGTAACAGAGGCAAACACACGTAGTGAAACACCCTGTATACTGTAATTAATCGCGGAGTAATTTAGAGCTGCAATGTTCGATGGACTCCATTAATTTACGAGTGATAATTTGGAACTTTTACTCTCGAGTGCGTGTCATACTTATTGTGCCTCTCATGAACAATAGTTGGGGAAATGTTCAGTTATTTACCTACGTATAAAAAAGGACCACCTCCGCATTTTCATGTCAAAAAAGAGTAATAAACTCCATTCATAAAAAAGTTACTTCGTGAGAGAATCTCTTCTGAACATTATCTTAGAATCCATTTTGTTGGTTATTCAGAGCTTTAATTTTTTTAAATATATTGTTCGCATCATCTGCAGATTGATACACTGGCTAAACTACATAAAATTATTGATCTTATTTAAACAGTTAGGGTAGCTGTTAGGGCATAGAAGCTGACATACATAACTCACTCCTATGAACAAAGACAACGAGCCATAAACCTTTTACTACCCTGAGTTATGTATTGCGCAATTCTTATTGGTGATTACTGATAGGAAGGTCACAAATCTTCGTTTCGTTCTCCTTTCAGATCACTTTCTATGCTCGTTCAAAGTATTTTTATCGCATGAGAAACGGTTTACATCGCGGAGACAGCAAGTATACGAGTCGTAGCGCAGCCGCCCAAACATACGCGGCAGTGGCCGCAGCGAAGCAATGCGCATGCGCAACTGAGGTTCAACTTCTCTTCTGAACCCCTTGGAGGCAGCATATGAAGGCTCCTGCGACAGGGAGGGGCGAGCGGAAACGCTGCTTTTAACATAGGCGTTGGAGCTGGTAGGGACACCAGCTCCTCGCTACTCGAGCTCTGGCAGTTACGCACAAATGGTCCCGAAGAAAAGACAATGAAGCTACCGCGCATCTCACCTTGCCCATCGGCAAATTCTTCATTAAGGCAACATCCGCCAATAATATTTGTTTTTGGCGCATATTATATATATATCAAAGACATGTCATATTTGGTAAAATACTGAAAAACTTCACTGAATGTGTGGTCGTGTTCCATTTTGAGTTATTCGTTACTCTAAAATATTTCTCCACCATTCATTTGCCTATTTGTATGTCAAATATTGTATTCCTTTATTAATGATCAATGTCCCTTGTATATATATGTTTCTATCTGTGTGATTGAACTTGTGTGTTTCTATGAATCCGAAAGGTTGCTCTTATTATGGACTGACTGCCGCACAATGGCTTACAGTCGCCGCCTTGCGCTTTAGGCCTCGTTTACTTTAGTAAACAACGCATGGCTTCATATGTCGTCTGCACTGCCGTCTGCTGGGTGGCCAGAGACAAGCTTACTTGGCAAGATGGCGATGTGGTCTGTTCTTAGTGTAGTACCAACATAATCATGGACGAAAGAGGTGACAAAAGAGACCTCTCTGGAGCTCTAGCTGAGGATACTATCTTCTCCAGGTAGCGAGGGTTGGTAGACAGTAAGCTCTAAACGCACTCCGGATCGTTTTTAGCGCACACTACATCCGGTGCATGGAGGGGAAGACTTTTGGCGTGGCCTGAGGCTTCACTCTTGCTGCGACTGCCAAAGTGAGGGGATGGCACACTGTTAGAACTTTGCTTTCTTTGTGATCAGGCAGTCTTGGTTTATCAGTGATAGTCTCTTGAGTAATTCTTTCCTCATGCGAGGCGAAATGTTTCTTCATTTACAGGACTCGAGTAATTCAGTGTGCATTTAGTATTTGCATTTTAATTCGAGTGATGATTTTGAGTCTGGTTTTTCTCAAGTTATAATACGCGTGTGTGGCCTTCAGCCTTTGTGTAAACTTAGTATGTTGGAATTTCCTTGCTGTTTTTTTAAGTAACGTTTTCGTGTTGTGTCTGTGTCTACGAGCATGCTAAATGTTTCTCAGATTTTCTGGATTGATTCCGTCTTTTTTGTCTTGTTATGATTGCACAATGTGCTTTCATAGTGGTCATTACTTCGGCCATCAGCCATGCTTTTACTGATACTAGCTTGCTTCTACATGAATTTTCACGTGTGTATTACTTGCGTAATCTAAATTAATTTCTTTTTGTAAATTCTATGTAATTTATCATGGTTGCACACCACGTCCTACCTAAGGATAGTATGCCGCTGCCTCCCCGCACATGAGTTCGTTTGGTGCATAGTGTGACTTTCATTGTGCTTGAAGACACCCACCATCTTGCCAAAATACTGCCGACGCTTTGCTTTGTCACTGCTATGAAGTGTTCCCGCATGAGTAAAGTGTCGCAAGCATTATGCGTGTGTCTGTGACTGAATGAATGTGCTTTACTTATTCACTGTGCATTTGCAAATTTCCTCCCACGTTATCTCCATATTCATAAAGGGCAGAAACAATTTTATTACGAGCAGTAACTTTATAATTTAATTCACTTTTGTACAAGGTGTGTGCTTTATTGTGTTTAATTTGGTCTCCCCACACTTATTTGCTTGTTTGCATTATTGAATAGATAATGATTTAAAGTATCAAACCTCTGCTTTATAATTTCATGCTCCCCGTCCCATGTTTAATTATCTATTTTTATACACATTATTTGTGTTAGTTGCAACGTTGGCTGCTCTCTTAAGGAGTGAACAGTTAGATAAATTTCCGTTGCGCAAGTACTGTGGCCACTCTTAATTTAGAGCAGTAGTGAGCGTTTTAACTTGCATTTACAGATCTCTGCTGCCCGAGATCTTTCATAGAAAATTTAACAAGCTACTTTCAATATCTTACAATTTATTATAAACTAGCTTAAACCCGCGGCTCCGCTTGCGTGTTGGTTGATTATGAAGGATAAGCTGTCTTTCAGTAGTGTGCTATCAGACTGGTTTTGAAGGATGAAATGAAATGAAATAAAATACCTTCTTTAGAAACAATCATTTTTAATCAACATTCAAATAAAAAAATAAAATTTTGTGAAGTGCTTAATGATTTATAATAAATAATACAAATATCATTCCTTATAGCCTGTGTTGCAATATCTCAGCACGTATGGTGAGAGTAATGTCCAGCCGGCCGCAGTGGCCGAGCGGACTGCGGCGCGCCAGTCAGTCTGCACGGCCACTACGGTAGGGGGTTCGAATCACCCCTCTGGCATGGATGTTTGTTTGGTCTTTAGTATAAGGCAGTTCATAAGTAGTTTGTAAGTTTAGGGACTGATGATTCTGTAGTTAAGTCTCTTAAGCTTAACAAACATTACTACTTAAAGTAATGTCGAAATGCATTTTAACTTCATTTTAGGGCATTGTGGTAAACTACGTTATTTGTATTAAAAGAAATTTCTTTTTTACTGTTTTATTTATTTATTCTTATATTTGCTTATCCTTACAGAGAAAGAGTTGAACACATTGTAGCATGCAAGGAGGTTAAAATAGGGGGAGATGGCGTTACGTATGTCGTGTGTAGCGATTGGCTGAAGCCAGGGGGCGTGGCAGTCCGCCATCTTGGGGTGATCAAAACAAACGTTTCTCCATTAAAATCCTGTATGTGATTTGCCCTCTATACATAAACCCGCCAAGTTGACATTCACATTTAAGTACGTATTTAATTACAACATACTTTCGTTGAGAGAGCCACATAATCAGGCAGTTGGGAACTAAACATATGATGCGAAATTTTATTATTTAAGTATGATCTACATCTCGGCAGTAATAGCTCAAACTTGCAGTTTGTTCTTAAAGCCACAGAATTGATAGTCATATCTGAGTAAGTACGAAAGTACAGCACACTTTTGTAGACAAGTCCACCTTATCATAAAGTTAGCAAATTAATTTTTATGCGAAAATTCACTCTTTAAACATGGGCAACATCATGGCAGTAGGAGGTCACAGTACATTATTTTTACGATAATTTCACTACAAAAAATCAGTGACTTCCATAATGTCAGCGTTTAAATAGTGCTTTTTAGTCCTAAGAACTAAAATTCACATGAAAAATTTTACCTCCTTTAAAACACTGTCGTTTGCTCTGTCATTAAAGCCACTGACTTCACATGGTATTTGTAGAGTATGTACCAATAAACAAAATACATTTGTGGAGGAATATTTATAAGCATACAGGTAACTATTTGCTGAGGCGAAATTTTACTCATTATATACTGACTGCATTGTGTCAAAACATTCGATTATTATATGTCAATTAGCTGTATTACTTCATAGTAACAGAACTATCCGATCACTTATTGACCTAAGGTACAATTAACCTTTCCTACAAACACAAAAAACTTACACCTTACCTTCATACGTCTTTTTTCCATCTTCATAAACCATCTGAGTGATATATACGTGGTGGGTTAGTTTTTTTTTTTTTTTTTTTTTTTTTTTAATTTTGGATATGTTAGAATACATACAATGCTTGATTTTAAGTCGCACAGCACCAAACATAATGTAGGTCTTGATACTTTTGCAAATGATATATCTAGGAGCAAGATTAAAACAGTAGTTGATACAGGGCAACGACAACGAATATTGAATAGCGAAAAAAGGGTATGTTTACTTGTGAGCAGTATCAAAAGAGGCACAACTCCTCAAAATTTCTTTAGCTTCCTTTCCTAACTATAACAAACTTTACAGAAGAAAAGCTTGAAACAAGAAACCATTGATAAGTTTCCGAGTAGGCCTAAGTGTTCACTCTGTGTGAAGAGAAAAAGTTTAGTGTAACAACATATGATCGAAAAATTTGATGAAAGGTTTTTGTTTTATTCCAGAGGATAATGAAGATTTCTGATAAATAGGTTCGTTTGACAGACAGACACCAGAAGCAGCTAGGGGGAAAAGCAAATCAGAATACGACTGCCATAGCTATAAACAGTGCCTATGTACAATGTTGTAGGATTCATCTTTAAATAGATTTGTTGTCATTTTTTTTATAAATGAATTGAAGTCAGGTGTGTTATGACTTGAGTAAGCACTAATTATCAGCACAAGAAGCTGATTATGAGGACTGAAACTATAACTGTAACTAATACCGTACCTATATTTGGTAAGTGCATGGTACAGAATATTTGCTTCCTTTGATGGCATAGGCTATCTATACCAGTATATTTCAGCAGAAAATTCCATGTTTAACAAAATGACTTGAAGTGTTCTGTGTGGAGTTATATTTAAGAGTTGGTTACTTTTTGTGATTCCAATATACCCTTCAGTAATGGAGAGAATTTATTAACCTAGTTGTTATGGGCCACTTGTAGCAAACCATCTATCATTTGGAGGTGAGGTTTACCTCAACAAGGTAACCACATATCTAAATACCTACAAGTTTCTCCTCCCCAAACTAATACCTCCTCTAAATCTTGGTCTTCCCTACAGCCTAATCAATGTAAAGATTAAAGACGAGAGAGGCTAAGAACCCTGTCTCATTCCCTTTGCAATGACTACTTTCCTGTCACAGTTGTCAATTATTATTATGTTCTGCTTGTTTTATAACAGTTCAACTTTATCTACAATTCATAACAAATACTTTAGTCTGAATCCACTCCCTGGAAATCTTTTACAGTTTAAAATTTGAAACACATGTCTTACCTTTATATAACCAATGTGAAAACTTCCAGGTCTTTTCCATATATACAACCTTTTTATGATTATTTATGTTGATTCTGAAACACCTGTCTTACCTTTAAATAACCAGTCAGAAACCTTCCAGTGTCTCCAGGTCTTTTCCATGAATACAACCTTTTTATGATTCTTAATGACATGTTAGCTATGATTTAATTCTGATATGTGCAAAATTGTACCATATGAGTATATAAGTATATGGTATAATGGTGAACAGAAAAATAAATAAATAAAATCATTTTACTTTTATTACATGCTCTTTTTAAAACAGCAGATCCCATAGCTAAGTAAATGTTTTACAGGAAATATTTACAGGCAAAAGTACTTTATAGGAAGGATATAGAAGCAGCCGAAAAGAACTTTATCATGGTGTATATGTGACCTTTCTGAAATTTGCACAGACAATCCCAGCAAGTGTGTGATAAATCTAGATCACTGCAAACCCACATTCATGTGTTTAGTAGTGATGACAATATGGTTTCCACTGTCTAGTGACTGTTAAGAAAAACAAAGAACAGAATACAGACATGTCAAGCAGTCAACACTCCAAAACGTGTGACATTTTACGAGCAGTGATTATTACAAAGTTCAGCCTACTAATTACTGAAATACAGTCCCTGGAACAGGTAAAATTTTGAGAAACAATATCACACAATTTATGCCAAAACCACGGTACACTTTGAATGGGTTCTTTGACAGTGAAACAGCAAACTGGACTGCTTAAACTGTGCATTGGTATATGAAATTAAAAAAAAAAATGTTCTAAACCTTGCAATGCTGACAGTCTATCAAGTCATGACTGGTGAAAGAGGTAGCTATGATAATCCCTACAATCAATGATGAAATCTGTAAAAAGAAGTTTGAACAATGGGGAGCACACTTAAATGATCAAGTTATTTACAACACAATATCCAATATTTATTTCACTTCACAAAGTTAACATGTAGCATAATTTTATCATAATTCAGAGAACAACTTGGAGTGGTAGTGTCATTCTCAAAATGACACAATGGAAATTACAATACAATAATATATGAACAGTTCAAATAAGACAGCGCATAAAAATTAAAACAGTTCACAAAAATTACACATCTTTGCACATTTAAAAACAGTTTGAAAAAAATTATTGTAAGCAACAAATGGCACTGAAGATTGATTTGATTAACAACTGAGATAAACTGATGTTATACAATGAGAAATATTTAATGGTGCTAACCACAAAACTTTTACAGTAGGTCCTATGGCAATTTTATTTATGCAGTCTCATGGCAGTCACAAATGTTACTAATTTTACACCAGTTTCTTGTTCTTCAGTATACACTACAAAACTGTAGCTAATTAAAATGGAGAACATGACAAAATAAGGCAACAAGTGTATAAAAAGGGGAGAAGAGGACTGGAGAAAAGAAATTTGTAAAGAGGTGATGATAGGAGAAAGTGGCAAATAAACAGGAAGAAAATAAATCAACAAAATGTGTGTTTACATAAAACAAAATATTCCTGGAATGCAACCCAGTTAGTCTTATCTACTTTTAACTCCAATAATATGTTATTGGCCTTGAAAAATAATTAGTTTTGTATATTGAGATCTAATTTTGTTCTTATGGGCAAAGTCATTTTGCATTCTTACACCATGGGCCATTCTCGACTGTAAGTATCTTCTAGCAATGGCTTTTAAAAGTAAAACCAGATGATTGTCCAGAGGCAGTTGGTCTTTCATGTGAGTACTCAAGTTCAGGAATAATGGCTTATTTATGCACATACTCAGAACTTCATTTACCAGGACATCAATTGTATTCCTTGGACAAATATATTTTCCACCCTTATTGCTGTACCGGAAAACTTGCTCTGCAGTAATACACACTTCAACAACATCATCTGCAGGCATAATAAGTGCCCCACGGCTCTTTTTCTGTATCAGGGAGAAAGAAGGATGGGTACCACCACCTCTCAGAGCTGTGACACAGATTTCACACTTAATTTTCTCCTCCAAATATTTAACTACAAACCCAGCTATGTATACTGCAACACACACAGAAACATGAGAGAGACTATCACTACTTGGGATGTAGTCATGGTCGTTGGTGTCATTATAGCCACACTCTGCTGAAAGCAGGCACTTCCTGTTTGTTGTTAAATTTATACACTCCACAGGTGTTAATGTGCTCGGGACAGTAAGAATAGGTACATAATCAAGTTCAGTACAGTTCCCTTTCTGAGAGTCTCTCAGCTCATGCTGTACAAGGATTTTTTTATATGCTGACATAAAGTGCCTGGCAGTTGGATTATTATTCCATCCTCCACGAAACCTTATTATGCCAAACATAACTTCTAAATGGTCTTGCGAGCATTTGTACATTGGCAAAAATTTAAGTACAGGTGTACATCCCTCACCTTGTATTAGTTTGGCGTAAAGATGCTGTAAACTTGCAATACAAACTATAAATCCAATGAACCCTGTTTTTCTGTTTGACAGAATGACTAGTTCATTGGTAGCTTTCAATTTTAGGGTAAGCAAATATTGCCTTGCTTCAGTAAGGAAGTTTTTTACTTCTTCATAATTTGCAGCATTAATTGGTTTTTTCCATCCACTTTGGGCCATGCTCCTTGAATTCAGTATATCAAAAAGGCGATTCATTATTCTTATAAATCTAACTGTAGCACTACAACCAACAAAATCTGGTATACCTAGGGAAGATGCTACCTCTACAGCATCAGCAACTGAATCACTAAACAACTGAGTTGCTAATGACACTTTCATTTTGTTCTTCACCCAATTAATATGAGGTGCCCGTAATTTATTTGCTAAATGGACACCCTCACTTTCCTGGAGTCTGTGTAAAGCCTCAATGTACCTCCACGCAATAATACCACCATCACAATCAATCAGTTCTTTTTTGTCACCTAAAGTGTTTCGCACTAACTTTAGCATATGCGGGGGATCAAGGAAAAGGGACACAGAGTTGTGATTATCAGAAACAAAAGTTGTGCATAAATTTGACGTGTCAAGACAACAACCGAGAGACGAAGCCATGGCAATATTTGATGCAGCGCCATCACATGTCAAAGATACAACTTTGACACCTGAAGACTCTGCCAGAGCAATGCAGTTCCTTACTAAATTGGCCCTTTGGGCTCCACTCATACCTGCAACTAAAAAATACCCAACAGGCAGTTTCCAGCTGCCATTTATGCCCACAAGCATAAAAACCACTGCCTCTTTAGCAACTGGCAAACTATCCGATTCAACAGTGGAACCTACGTCAACATAACCATAATATTTATTTCCATCAAATTCAATGTGCTGCCTGATTGTCATGTCATCCATTAGAAGACTACACAGGAGAGGATACTCTGAACTGCTGGAGTCAACTTTTGTTTTCAATATACTAAATGCCTCACTCGTGAAGCCCGGTGCTGCATTCACAGTTTCATACCATTTACACATTGTCCGAGGATGCGGCAAGCATGTATCAAATGTTGTCCTCACATAATTATATGCTTTTGGCGAATAATAATTTAATGTTAAGGCAAAGGACCTTAAGGTTGAGTCATATTTTCTAGAAAGAGGAGAACCTGTGTTCTTTGCAATTTGACGTGACAGTAACTGTTCACTCACTCCTGACACACTCTTCAAAACAGAAACACATTCATCATCTACATAATTCTTCTTCTGTAAGGACTTTATAACATTTGTCAAGTTAGCATTTCTCTTCTTTAGGCGACGGTTTGCTTGCTGAAGAACCTTTATCTTCTTCCGGTACTGTCTATTTGCTTCACATACAGTGTCCAATTTCCTCTTGATTTGGACAATAGGGTCAACATGTGGTGTGTCTGGATTCAGTGGAACTTCTTTTGGTAACACTAAAAACAAAGAGGTTCATAAAATTTAAAAGTTATCAACATGTTACATATTTTTTAATAAATTAAAATAATCAGAATTGAACAGCAAATTTTTATCACCACCGCCACTTTCAGGAGAAATGGTTATGGAAAAGAAATAAATGCCCCCCCCCACATGCCTACATGACTAGCAGGTATACTGTACAGTATTCTTGTTACACTACCATACAAATTCAGTCATAAAAAGAGAGGAGAAAAATCCAATTCACTAGTTGTTTTACAGTCAGTGTAAAACTTACCCTCTTGGGAACTTGAAGACTGTTCCTCATGATTTTCACTTTGGTTTGCAGATACAATGACTTCTTGTCCTGATTTCTGCAAAACACGTCTCTCTTTTGTAACCTGAAACATTACAAACATTGCTCAAGAATGCAACAATATTCAAAATGCTATAATAAAGTACTATGGTCTAAAACTGTAATAATTTTGAGATAGGCCTACAACAGAGTTAGGTGTGACAGCAAAAACAATTCACCATATGTTTGGAGGAGATGACCAATTCTCATAGGGACAGATCTGAAATTGCAACTACTGAAATATTACCACAAAATAAACAACTTCTTCTATATACCTATTGTGAGCAACAAATCGATGTAAATGCCACAAAGTACAGTTTGTGCTAACAGATTAGTCTGTAGTTTAGCCAAATGATTACATTCACTACATGAAGTAGTCACAAAAAACGACATGATAAATTACATGACAAGCACAAACACAAAATGTATACACACAAATTCTCAAGTAGGATCTACAGGTCAATTACATTTTAATTCGTTTCTTCAATTTCCTATGCATTCTCAAATGCCTCTGTAAACTACTCTTCCATTTCGTGTGCACATAGTCTATATATAGAGTGCAGAACACTATTCACTTACCTTCCCTAAGAAACTAAAAAAAGTCCAACACTATAGATACAGGGCTACACAAAACGCACTGATCATTTATACACTAAAAAAATCATACGTTTAAAACATTCAATGATTTCTTGCGAGTAGCATTATCGAACACTGGATTGTCTGAAACGTAAACAAACGGAAATAAGTCACGGACGGCTGATGTGAAACTAGAAATGCCAACAAGGAAACGTAATAAAAATTATGTGGCATGAAAAGTAATCGTGCATTTAAAACACTACAAACATTTGTGAAACATTAGAGCAACTTACATTCTGCATGTATGCGGGAAAAGACGAGAATATGCAAGGAACAGCGCCGTCTCTGATGCGAACACACGATTTCGACGTTCGATCTATGTCAGATTCCCTGAAATGGTCTGAACATATTCTGCTATATTCTGTTGGTTCATAGTCTTTTCGTCGCAATGCCTTGACCCATATGTTCTTCTTTGCGCTGTCCTTCGGAAACCTATGTACATAAAAATTTTAAGGTGGTGAATGAAATCACACTCCATATTTAAACCAGAAATATTGTAGTTTAGCTATTGCATTTACCTGTGAAAAGTAGCATTTGACTTCCCACTTCTGTTTGTGCACCCATAGGCAGCACAAGTAACCATTTTCTTCACAAAATAACGTTACTATTTCGGAGAATAACAGCAACATACACAACACAAACCACAATGTTTTGATCACCGTAACATGGCGGACGGCTAGCTTCACGTTTATTGCGTTAAGGCATCTCCCCCTATTTTAACCTCCTTGGTAGCATGCATAGACCAAACATATCGTCTGTGGCGTCACGTTTCGCTGTATGTAACCTCCTTGCTATAGAGTCGCAAACGTCATCGCTGGCGTGCAGTCAAATTTTTTTTAATAATTTGACGACTTTCAACCACCATATCTTCCACCCCCTTATAGCTATCGGCATGGAACTGCTATGGTGTACAACGGGAGACTTCGGAGAACAATTACACACAGACCAATCGTTTGAGTTCTGTAGTTTTCTCTGCAGAGTGAAATATTACACACACACACACACACACACACACACACACACGTAGAATTTACATACACCGGTAACTTTCCATCCCAATATATCCCACCCTTCTATCATTATCAACCCTCAAGCAACAATGCAACTAACACAACAATTTTCAAAGAGTAAATATAATTTTCAAGGAGTAATTATTATTCCGCATTTCGCGTTATATTCTGCAAATTACTAAATATCTATCAGATCGCTATAAAACCGTACCTAAAACCTTCCTCAGGTATAAATTAGTGACTGTAAGAAATATTTAAGTTTCTGCGTCTTGTCGTTCGGACGTGATAAGCGTGCATCGAACAGATATTCACATTAATATGTATAGAGAAATAGCTATCCGATCGCCATAAAACCGTGCCTAAAGCCTTCCCCGGATAGACATTAGTAACTGTACAAATTTGTAGCTCTTTATGTTTTGTGGTTCAAACGTGATAAACATACACCGAAGAGACATCCACATTTATAGATATAGATTAAAGACGCATGAACTAGAAAAGCCGTCAGAAGATACGATCATGAATAATAATGAAAATACTACTCTCCACCTAGCAAGAATAGCCGTGTGGTTAGCAATTTTTAAGCCCAATCTTCTTTTTAACAGATAGAGGAACCACAACGACTTTTGTATTGTTACTTGCTACATATACTTTGAACGTTTTTGCAAATGTGTTGCTAGTCTGAAGGCGGATGACATTTGTACTCTTCGTAGTAACAAATATTTAACTGTTTGACAAGATGTGGGGGATAGTAGCTTTTTCCCTTGTGTAAGGTTAGGAGGAGCTGCTGCTTACAGTGTCACATACCCGAAGGTCGCTTGTCTCTTCATCGTAATATATTCATTTTGTTACAGTCACTTAACAGTGAAATCAGATACTGTGTTTTAGTATTCATGCTGTTGGTGTACATTATAAAAAAATGAACAACGTTCAGTATCGTTTAAAAACAAATTACTCAGACGAAGTGAACACTCCAGAATTCGAACCGAGAACAGCAGCCAGCACGCGAAATTTAGAAAATCAAATTCAAATGTTTGTATAGCTTATGGGACTTAACTACGGGGTCATCAGTCCCTAACCTTACAAACTACTTATGAACTAGCCAAGACTAAGGACGGCACAAATATCCATGCCCGAGGGGGGGATTCGAACCCCCGACCGTAGTGGCCGTGCAGACCATGAGTGGAGCGCCTCAGTCCCCTCGGCCACCGCGGCCGGCACGAAATTTAGAAGTAGATGTTCTGGAGTAGTAAAACAACTTAAGTCACTAACAAAAACAAATCTTCCGAGCCAGATTGTATACCAACTACAGTCCTCTTACAGTATGCTGATGCAATAGCTCCATACTTAGCTATCATTTACAACCGATCACTCAGCGACAGATCCGTACCCAAAGACTGGAAAGTAGCCCAAGTCACTCCAGTATTCAAGAAAGGCAATAGGAGTGATACCCAAAATTACAGGTCCATCTCATTGACGTCGATTTGAAGTAGGATTTTGGAACATGTACTTCGTTCGAACATTATGAACTACCTCGAAGAGAACGACGTATTAACCAATAGTTAACACGGATTCAAAAAGTATCGCTCTTGCGAAAAACAGCTTGTATAGTGGGTCATGTATTTAATCGTCCACTATTTTCCTCGTAAAACTCAATTTCGCAGTTATTCAGTGATTAATTAAAGAATGTTTTGAATGTTATTAAAGTTTGAGAACATATACTTGTGTGAATTTTATTTGCTTTTTTTGTTTCATATGAAACGACGGTGAATGTTTTGAATGTTATTAATGTTTGAGAACATATACTTGTGTGAAGTTTGTTCGCTTTTGTTTGTTTCATGTGTAACTACGGTGCTGCAGCACTACCCCGAGACGGGTTCTCCGTCGACGTCAGCGAGAAAATGCTGTTCGCTATCATTGATTACCAGAACGGGGAACTTGAAGTGCTGAACTTGAAGACATTGCCTGCTCTTGCGAGCCGGCCGCGGTGGCCGAGGTGACTGAGGCGCTCCAGTCACGGTCAGCACGACCACTACGGTCGGGGGTTCGAATCCCCCTTCGGGCATGGATATTTGTGCCGTCCTAGTTAGTAAGTAGTTCATAAGTAGTTTGTAAGTTTAGGGACTGATGACCCCGTAGTTAAGTCCCATAAGCTTGACAAACATTTGAACATTTGCTCTTGCGACCGCGATTGACATTTTTTTAAACATTAAAAATGTGTATATTAAAATGTAAATGAGAGTTTTGAGAAGATGTTTAGTCTGTTTTTGGAATCGGTATACAGATGAAGTCTCGTTGCAATTTGTAATACTGAATTATGTGATATTACTTACGTCACATATATTCAAAATAAAAAGTTTAAAAATGAAGTTACTGATGTGTGTCCACAGTTTCTTAATCAATCAAAATGTGCAAGTGATTTTTCTTAAGTGATGGTAATTTTGAAGTGAATTTTGAATGTGGTCTGAACGACTTTCAAGAAAGTTGTGTGTCACTGAAGTTACACGATTATTGATATTGCGATATCGATAGGAGTTATAGATGAGCTTTTGAATAAACAAGGACTCTCATAGCAACTGTAATTTTAAAAAAAATTACTCAGGGTTTGCCAACCTATTGGATCTGACTGTGGAATTTAATTTTGTATTAATTCATTTTAAGAAGAATATGAAGACTAGTTTTGATTGACTGATTGATTTTCTCAGGGAAGCCAAAACAGTCTTGGTCCAACCCGCCACTGCCCACACCGAAACTAAGTTTATTGTGCGGTATCGCTCCCTGTATATCTAGTAAAGCCAACCACTGCCCTTGAACAGTGCAAGGAGTCCCTTTACCAGTTCTTTATTAGACACAATTTCTTCGGGTCTGGTTTTCCGAAATATTCTGTGCCTTATACTCTCCAATGCAGTGCATTCGAAGATTAGATGTGATGCAGTTTCATCACCGTCATCACAGATCCTACATTTAGGGTCCTCTTCAGTTATTCCCATTGTATGTAGGTGTTTTTTTGAAATTCCCATGGCCTGTCAGCAATCCAACCATGAGTCATCTCTCTCCTGTTCAGACCCAGGATTGCAGAGCTTCTTTTAAAACATGGCTTTGACATCATTACCTTTCCATGTTTTTGTTGATAGACTTTGGTCCAATATTCTACGTGCTGTCGTCTGAGCCAGATTTGATTATTGCCTTGGTGATTGTCAGGACAATACAAGTATTAACGGTCATTATACTTTTTGTTGCTGGGGGGCCAGTTAACTTCGGGTACGAAATCACGGTCATTCAAGAAGTTGTTTGTTTATTATATATGAAGTCACTTAAAAACTAGTACTAGCATAACCCTTTATTTGCAGGTAAGTACCATTGACAAGGGATCTCAAATCGATTCCATATTGATAGAGCTGAAGCATTGAATTAAAATTTGTGGTGCGGCCGGGAATCGAACCCGGACCTCCATGCTTACTAGGCAGACGTCTTAACCGTTAGACTACCACACCACTAACGATTAAGGCGCCTCGGAATAGTCTATGTACGATTTCCCTCCACAACACAAACTTTAATTCAGCTTCTTTGTTCCAAAGATAATTGCCACTACTGCCAAGGCTCTCCATGCAGCGGAATAGCACCTCAGCAATGGACATGGTGGAACAATCCTGTTATGGTGATATAAATATCAATTAAATACAATGAAAGAATCCCTGAGACGGATTTTCGTCTCAAATATGTCAAAGACATTATTGATAGAGCTGAAGCATTGAATTAAAATTTGTGGTGCGGCCGGGAATCGAACCCGGACCTCCATGCTTACTAGGCAGACGTCTTAACCGTTAGACTACCACACCACTAACGATTAAGGCGCCTCGGAATAGTCTATGTACGATTTCCCTCCACAACACAAACTTTAATTCAGCTTCTTTGTTCCAAAGATAATTGCCACTACTGCCAAGGCTCTCCATGCAGCGGAATAGCACCTCAGCAGTGGACATGGTGGAACAATCCTGTTATGGTGATATAAATATCAATTAAATACAATGAAAGAATCCCTGAGACGGATTTTCCATATTGTCGCGTTGAAATGGAAGTAGCCTTAACTTCGCAGGCGAGGTTGTCGAGTGAACACAGCACTTATACTGAAAGCAGGTTTATTGCGAACTGGAACGTACACGCAGCACTTACTGCCTCCCGGCAGAGTGCTCTGCTATTTATATGCAGACGGAATGTACCAGAAATTAAAAGAATAGTTAACATAAGAAACAAGTAGAAATAACAGTTGAACATAAAAAAACATGTAGAACATTCTGGAATTGTTAATTTCAAAGAAATAAATTTTTACCGGTGGACAGGATTGAACCTGCGACCTTCAGCACCGCAGTCGGCGACGCTATCCCGGGCGCCACGCCGGCAGACTAACGTAGTCTCACGCGGCAATATTTCTTGATTTCAGGAAGGCTTTTGACACTGTACCTCACAAGCGGCTTCTAATGAAATTGCATGCTTATGGAATATCGCCCCAATTACGCGATTCGGTTCGCGATTTCGTATCAGAAAAGACACAGTTCGTAGTAATTGACGGTAAGTCATCGAGTAAAATAGAAGTGATATCTGGCGTTCCCCAGGGATGTATTATAGGTCCCCTACTCTTCCTTGTGTTTACAAACGATTTAGGAGATAATCTGAATAGTTCTATTAGACTGTTCGCAAATGGTGCTGTCGTTTATCGATTAGTGAAGTCAACAGAGGATCAAAAGCAAGTGCAAAGCGATTTGGACAAAATTTCTACATGGTGCGAAAATTGGCAATTCAAAATGTTCAAATGTTTGTTAAGTCTATGGGACTTAACTACGGGGTCATCAGTCCCTAAACTTATGAACTACTTACGAACTAGGACGGCACATATATCCATGCCCGAGGGGGGGATTCGAACCCCCGACCGTAGTGGCCGTGCAGACCGTGACTGGAGCACCTTAGTCTCCTCGGCCACCGCGGCCGGCAATTGGCAATTAACACTAAATAATGAAAAGTGTGAAGTAGTACACATGACCACTAAAAGAAATCCCCTGAACTTCAATTACACGATAAATCAGTCAGACCTTAAGGTCGTAGACTCTACCAAATACCTAGGAGTTACTATTACGAACAATTTAGACTGGAGAGAACATATAGAAAATATTGTGGGGAAGACGAACCAAAGGTTACGTTTCATTTGTAGAACGCTTCGAAGATGCAACAGCTCCACCCAACAGACTGCCTAATCACACTTGTGTGTCCTCTCCTGGAGTACTGTTACCCAGTGTGAGACCCTTACGAAGTGGGACTGACGGAAGACATTGAGAAGGTGCAGGGAAGGGCAGCTCGTTTTTTTTTTATTTATTTTTTTTTTATTTTTTTTTTATCACGTTACAGGGGGGAAAGCGTTACGGAAATGTTCCATGATTTGAAGTGTGAAGTGGATATCGTTAAAAGCAGGACGTTATTCGTTGCGGCGAGTTCTATTTGCGAAGTATCAATCACCGACTTTTACTTCTAAAAGTGAAAATAATTTTGCTAGCACTTACCTACATAGGGGAGATGTGACCATCCCAATAATATAAGAGAAATCAGATCGAAAACGGAACGATTTAGGTCTTCTTTCTTCCCGCGCGCTATTACAGAATGGAACGGTAAATAAAGGTTAAGTTTAAATGTTTCTAAATCTATAGAACTCAACTGCATGGTTATTAGTCCGTAGTTTACAAACTACTTAAACTTAAGTAATCTAACCTAAAGACAAGACACAAATCCATGCCCGGGGGCGGATTCGAACCGCCGACGCGGGAGGCCGCGCGATCCATAACGTGGCGCTCCAGACCGCTCGGCTACTCCCACGCGGCAGTGAAAGGTTGCGAAAGTGCTTTATGAACCCTCTGCCAGGCACTTAAATGTGATTTGCAGAGTATCTATGTAGATGTAGAGCTTTAAGCTAGGAAGAGAAGTGTGTGATAAAGACGCTTGGTAGGCCGACGCCTCAGCTCGAGTTGAAGCAAGCGCAAACAAGCCGAGGTAAGACATTCTGTACATCTTTTAACGAAAATATATCTGAAAGGGGAGGGAGGACCGGTGCGCTTTCCCCGAACATCGACGCGCCGAGGGCGGGGGGGGGGGGGGGGGGAGGGGCGGTGCCACTATCATGACCGACCGCAGTGGCCGAGTGGCCTGCGGCGTGAAAATCATGGTCTGCACGGCCGCTGCGGTCGGGGGTTCGAATCCCCCGTTGGGCATGGATATTGGTGCCGTCTTTAGAATAAGCTAGTTCGTGAGTAATTTGTAAGTTTAGGGACTGTTGACCCCGTAGTTAAGTCCCATAAGCTTTATATATATATATATCATATGGCGGAAGGGTCACTTCTTTCAGTGCCGGATCGTGTACGATGCATAAAAGGTCTACACACGCACACACACGCGCGCGCGCGCGCGCGTAAATATTAATCCACCGCCATTTTTTGATAGAAAATTGTTTAACATCGCGAAATACGGCTTCACACACAACAATAATCATTATTTAACATCACGAAACACGGCTACACACAACAACAATAATTTGAGTATTATTCCACATGTATCTTACGAGGAGCACTGATAGAAATTACTTCAGCCAGCCACTAGCGATCGCTGCGGAATCTGTCGGAGTAGATACGACGAAAACAGAAGAGACTGCACTTCTCCTTCTAAGCGCTACGGCATTCTGACATTTCTGGAGCCCGTAAATCTTCTTTCAAATTTTGAAATTTTTGTAGAGCTTATGGGACTTAACTACGGGGTCATCAGTCCCTAAACTTACAGACTACTTATGAACTAGCTAACACTATGTACGGCACAACCCTCGTGGTCATGCATAACGTGAATGGCGCACCGCAGACCCCTTGGCCACCGCGGTCGGCAAACCTAAATCAGGATAGCCGGAAACGAGTTTTAACCGACGTCTACATCTACATCTACGTTCATACTCTCACGACTCACCATGTGTGGCACCTTTGTCACTTCTTCCTCCTTTTCAAGTAAGTATGGTTCACAAAAAAAAAAAAAAAAAAAAAAAAAAAAAAAAAAAAAAAAAAAAAATTAAGATCACCGGTATGTCTCCGTGTGGACTATAATTTCAATGCAGTATTATTTTTATGAAATTAATAACAATACCATTTTACTCGGTCATAGTAATTTATCCTTGTGGTCGTTTCGCGTGATATACGTAGGACGAAGCAATAAATTGGTTGTTGTTGTTGTGGACTTCAGTCCGCAGACTGGTTTAATGCAGCTCTCCACGCTACCCTGTCCATTGCAAGTCTCTTCATCTGAGCATACGTGCCGCGGTGGAGTAGCCGAGCGGTCTAAAGCGTCTCGCTGCGGAGCGCGCGGTTGCTCGCCGTGGAGGTTCGAGTCCTCCCTGGGGCATGGGTGTGTGTGTGTTGTCCTTAGGTTAGTTTGCCTTAGTTTAAGTAGTTTATAAGCTACGGACTGATGACCACGCAGTTTGGTCCGATAGAATTACAAACATTTGAACATTTCTGATTTTTTGAGAATACGTTTGACAACCTACATCCTTTTGAAACTGCTTACTGTATTCGTCTCTCGGTCTCCCTCTACGATTTTTACCCCACACGCTTCCTTCTAATGCTAAGTTAACAATTCCTTGATGTCTAAGAATGTTTTCAACCAATCTATCCCTTCTCTAGTCAGGATATGCCAGAAACTCCTTTTCTCCCCAATTCTGTTAAGCATTTCTTCATTAGTTACGTGATCTACCCATCTAATTTTCATCATTCCTCTGTAGCACCACATTTCAAAAGCTTCTATGATCTTTTTATCTGAACTCCTTATCATCCACGTTTGACTCCAATACAATGCTACATTCCAGACAAATGCTTTCAAAAAGGACTTCCTAACATTTAATTTAATATTGGATGTTGACAAGTTTGGCTTCTTCAGAAACGCTTTTCTTCGCATAGCCATTGTGCATTTTATATCTTCTTTACTTCGGCCATCAGAAGTTATCTTGCTACCCAAAGAACGAAATTCATCTACTACTTTTATTGTCTCATTACCTTATCTAATTCCTTCAGCATCGTCTGATTTTCTGATATTGCATTCCATTACCTTCGTTTTACTCTTGTTAATGTTCATCTTATATCTTCCTTTGAAGACAGTGTCCATTCCATTTAATTGCTCTTCCAGATATTTTCGGTCTCTGACAGAATTACTATGTCATCGGCAAACCGAATTGTTTTTATTTCTTCTCCAAATTTCTCCTTCCATTCCTTCACTGCCTGCTTAATGTACAGATTGAACAACATTGGTTGACTCTTCATAAAATGTTTTTTCTTGGAACTTTAACAGAAGCCTGTACCGCAGATACTGCCAGTGGAGATTCGTAATCATCTCTGTGACGCCTTCGTCTTTTTAAATGAGCCTTTAACAAAGTATGCTGCTCTCCATTGGATCTTCTCTATGTCTTGTATCAACACTACCTGACCCTCCCCCCTCCCAGGGGGCTCACGGTTCTTTCGTGAGTACGTGTGTGGTGAGCACGGGGCCCCGAGCCAATGCAGTCTTCCTTCCTTCCTTCTTTACTTCCCGGGCTGCATTTTCTTTCCCCCTCCCCTCCTTTACTGTCCTCACTCCTTCCCCTCCCCACCGGGGGACTGATAACTTCAGTAGTTTAGTCTCCCTATCCCAAACAAACAACCCAACCCAAGCCCAAAACTACCTGGTACGAATCCCAGAGTGATAAGAAATATTCAAGAGCTGTCTGAACGAGTGCTTTGTAACCTACTTTCTTTGTTAACGCTGACGGGCTCCACTCTCTGACGATTATTATGATGAATGTCAGCCTGATATCTGCCTTACCCACGATTAATTTTACATGGTCGTTCCATATTAAATACTTCCTCGAGTCTACTCGAATATATTTCATGGAAGTAACTGCGTCCAGTTTTGGTTTACGATTGCATAGTTATGTAATGGAGGATGTTTCTTTGCATGTAATCGAGGCACTTGACGTTTGTTTAGATTGAGGGTCAATTGCCAATCGCTGCAGCATGCGCCAATACGCTGCGAAGCCTCCTGCGTTTCGTTACCCTTCACCAGTGTTAGGACTTTTCGATTCACTACAGCAGAGTTTTTCAGCCTGTGAGTCGCTACTCCCTGAGGGGTCACCAAGTCTTGCTTGGGGGTCGCTGCTGCAGGAGTTCGCTGTAGCAGTGTGTTCTGTAGCGAATGTACGTCTCGTGACGTTGAGGTACAGTCGCAGAAGTGATACACGGAAGTGACAGGGTTTCGCGAAAGTCGCTTAATTAACAATTCATTCGCTTCGGGTGTGGAGGCTCTTAAACAGACATCGATGTGATAATGGCGCACCCCCCACTCCGCGTCCAAAGAGACAATCTGGAGCACATCTGGGAGTGGCGCCGGGGAAAAGCGCCCCCTTCTAGATATATTTTCATTAAAAGATCTGAATAGTGTCTTACATCGGCTTTTTTGTGCTTGCTTCAACTCGAGCTGAGGCGTCTACCTACTAAACTTCTTTATTTCACACTTTTGTTCCAAGCTTAAAGCTCTACATCTACACAGATACTCTGCAAATCACATTTAAGTGCCTGGCAGAGGGTTCATTAAGCACTTTCATAAAATTTCCCTGCCGCGCGGGAATAGCCGAGCGGTCTGGAGCGCCACGTTACGGATCGCGCGGCCTCACGCGTCTGGGATTCGAATCCTCCCTCGGGCATGGATTTATGTGTTGTGCTTATGTTAGTTTAACTTAGTTTAAGTAGTCTGTAAGCTACGGACTAATAACCACACCGGTGAGTCCGATAGATTTACAAACATTTGAACATAATCTTTCTCTACCGTTCCATTCTCTAATAGTGCGCGGGGACCAAGAACACCTAAATCGTTCCGTTGTAGATCTGATTTCTCTTATTTTATTGGGATGGTCATGTCTTCCTACGTAGGTGGGTGCTAGCAAAATATTTTCACATTCAGAAGTAAAAGTATTGGAAATTTATTTGTAAAAGTTACTGAACGTTGTTCATTTTTCTTCGATAATAATCACCAAGAATCTGTGCATATGCCCATGAACACTAAACCACAGCCGGCCGCAGTGGCCGAGCGGTCTGCGGCGCGCAAGTCACAGTCTACACGGCCGCTACGCTCGGGGGTTCGAATCCCCCCTCCGGCATGGATGTTTGTGTCGTCTTTAGTATAATGTAGTTCATAAGTAGTTTGTAAGTTTAGGGACTGATGTCGCCGCAGTTAAGTCCCTTAGGCTTAACAAACATTTGAATTTGAACTAAAACACAATAAGTAACTGATTTCACTGTTAAGTGACTGTGACAAAATTAATCTGTTACAGTAAAGAGACAACCTACCTTCGGGTCACATGCCACTGTAAGCAGCACCCCCTCCTAACTTTACACATGCGCAAAGGTTGCTCTCCCACACATCTTTTCAAACTAGTTAAATATTTGTTACAACGATGAGTATAAATCGCGACACACTTTCTAAAACGTCCAAAGATATTTGGGAAGTAACAATACAAAAAGATTGGGTTTGAAAAAATAATTCCTTTCTATCGGTCTCGAACCAACTAGCTTCGACAATGCAGCGCGATGCAGCTACCCACGTTTTTTGTTTTTTCACTTTTTTAAATCTGGTAGATCTATGCTTCGCGATCGTTCGTTAAGTTTGTTCATGGTTGTCCGTTGAATGGTTGGCTCACCTTTTTCCGATTACAGAGGGCGTTCAGCCCCCTGACCTAAGGCTCCTGTAAGCACGAGCTGACGCATCCGCCATTTTCATTCCGGTAGCTCTTAACATAAACATGCTGCGGTGCTATAGGATTTGTGTCACGGCACTTTACCACGACATTATGGGTGGCTGTGTTGCCATAAACTGCTCACATCATTCCAGAGGTGGCTACAGAACGTTTAGTTCCCCCAGAGATTCTGAGAGGAGAAAAAAAAATGGATCATTAACAGTTGGCGCAAAATCTGAGAACCCTGACCGAGCCCACAGTTATGTATTATAAATAAATATTCATTATTATGACTTGAAGCAGTATTTAATAGTAAAAATCGTCAGTGATATTCTAACGTAAGTTTTTGTTTAGTTCTTTTGAAAGTACTACTTCTTAACAGATAAGCTGCCTGTAGGGAGTTAGCAGCCGCAAAATATCATAACACAGCAAAACATCCCAGAACATACTGTTTTTAGAGCACAATATGTGGGTCTTTAAATGCCAACATTGACGCTTCTTTATAAGACACTATAACATAACTAAATGAATACTGTGTAAATTTTACTTACGGCTGCGACGTAATGTGCTGATGTTAGCAACGAAATGTTTGCTTTACAAGGATTATTAAATTACTGACAAGACAAGTGTACTGTTACATACAAAAACCTGTCAACCTAGAGAAAGAACAAAATTATTTATTTATTTCATGGTCAACACAAAGGATTATTCCCCTCATTCTATACGATTAGTATTTCCAATAACATTCAACGGTTGTTGCCAACATCGGCACCGTGTGCCACTACGACAGTAAACTACAGATCCTGTACGCTGATATTTTTCTTCGTTTTACTGTTTATAATACGTTCTGAAAATTTTTCAATAATGTAATAGAACTACATTCAACAATGTGAGTACGACAATCAGATGTGGTGTATTTTTCACAGCGGACATCAATCACTTACTGCAGGACGGCAAACAATCCTCGCACATTGACAGTCATTATTCAAATACAAGCCAAGATGACTTAAAACTTTTATCTAGATGATCAGTTTCGGGCCGGCCGCGGTGGCCGAGGAGACTAAGGCGCTCCAGTCACGGTCTGCACGGCCACTACGGTCGGGGGTTCGATCCCCCCTCGGGCATGGATATTTGTGCCGTCCTGGTTTGTAAGTAGTTCATAAGTAGTTTGTAAGTTTAGGGACTGATAACCACGTAGTTAAGTCCCATGGACTATACAAATATTTTGAAAATCAGTTTCGGCAGAATTAAACGTAGTACGCGATTTTTATGACAGAAATATATATGTTTCATGCGCTTTTTTCTTTATTTGCGCAGAAAAGAAAAACAGCAATATGTAAAGAAAACGCGAGATTTTTGTGTCTACATATCGATGTAAACAAGACCGGAATGTAAGCTCAAAGTAGTACGCTCTAAGGCTCTATGCCGGCACTTTCAAAATATTTCACTAAACTTAAACAAAACAACACTTTTCGTATAAGCTACGTGTCGTGTTTAGCATTCGCAGGAATGAAAATGGCGGATGCGTCAGCCTGTGCTTTTTAGGAGCTCTACCCTGACCGGACGCGCTGAGCCACGGCGCCCGGCAGCACACGGCTGTTCTTGCTACGTGAAGAGTGTGACTTCATTATTATTCATGATCGGATCTTCTGAAGGATTTTACAGTTAATGCTCCTTTAATTTATAGTTATAAGATATTTTACCAAATATGAGGTGTGTCTGATCAATCTTCAATGCGCCAAAAACAAATATGAAGGTTTGATGTTGCCTCTATGGAGGATTTGCGCATGCGCGAGTCGAGGTGCGCAGTAGCTCCATTGCTTCAGGACCATTCGTGCGTAACCATCAGAGCTCGTGTACCAGCTTCAAAACCAATGTTAAAAGCGGCGTTTCCCCTCGCCTTTCCTTGCTGCGAGAGCGCCCATATACTCCCTCCAGGGGGTTCAGAAGAGAATTTGAACCTATATTAGACGATCGCGCTACGACTAGTATACGAGCAGTCTCCGCGACATAAAAAGTTTCTTGTGCGATAAAAATACTTTGAATGTGCATATAAAACGATCAGATAGTATAACGGAACAAACAATGATAGTTTTATTTTATTTATTTACTTTTTTCCACGACTTTTTTTTTGTCGTTTTTCACTGAACCAATGAACACACAAGACGCGCCGCCACAGGTCACAGGGGTATAAGATGTACCTATGGCTCTTTTGATTTCTGATGATGGGCCGACCTAAACGCGAAATAGTGAAATCGTTTTTTCACCTCACGATGACTTCTTAATTAAGTGACTTAACCGCGTTTGTGCAGTACTGCTATAGTTATTTACAATGGTCGCAATGTCCTTGTATGACTTTGTCACATGTTCAGATATCTTCATGTCAGAAAAACAGTAACTAACTTATTATTTTTAATCAGTATATAAAAACACATTTTTACTGCTGGATCATAGTAGTTAGAATCTGGTAACGAGTTTTCAATGTAGTATATTTTTATGTAACTAAAAACAATACCTTTTTGTATTGGGCTATAGTAATTTGCTGCTAGTTCAAGGCTTTCAGTATCCTTTCGAAGAAATCTAAAGTTAATGAACATCCTTGAAATATTACGAAGTCATTTATCATCGTTGTTGTTTCAAACTCGCACTTAAGAACGCGTAGCTTCAAATTACACCTTTAGATTTATTATTCATGACAGCATAACCATACATCAAATAACTGTAGTCATTTTTTTCTCAGTGTAGATTCGTTTCGCTACTGTAACTTTTACCAGACGTGGATGGTTGCGCAGATGTTAGATGTAGCTAAGAAATAAAATTAAATACTTTGCTTTTAGAATCACTTACATAGTTTTATCTCGGGTCTGTGTTCACTGTCATTGCTTTTATTGTGATCGAGCGACAACAGTAGTCTTTAACTAACGACGTGCCGGTATTATCGCAATATAACTGAGGTACGGTTTCTAAGACCGCTGTATTGCAGGCAATATACAAGCTTAAAAAATGAATAACGACTGAAAGGAATACAAATATATTTATTAAACTAGCTGAATCCCCGGCGTCGCTCGGCTATTTATTTATTTCAGTTTCAAGTTAGTCATCTGTCCTTCCATTCTCTCTCTCTCTCTCTCTCTCTCTCTCTCTCTCTCTCTCTCTCTCTCTCTCTCTTCACCTTCTATTTCATTCTTTCTCTATCCATCGTTAAGTCTCATCCCCCTCTCGCTCTTCATCTCCTCCTACTCTTGTCTCTGCCTATCTCCACCTTCTCCTATCTTTGATAATCATCTCCTCGTCTCTCTGTCAAACTTCTCTTACTCCTCCAACTCCTCACTCCATTGCTTCGTCAATCTCTGAAAAATTATGTAACATTTCAACTTTTATGATGATCAGTGAAGTGGTGTCTACGTCTGTTGCAAGGTTACTTTCTGCTGTGCATTGTTTGGAATTTTAGGTGCATGTTTGTGGTTCTCTTGTTTTGATGGTTAATGTACCCTCCGCCATGCACCGTACGCTAGCTTCCTGCAGATTTGGAACTGTACGTCCTTGGAAGGACTATTTGGTGTTTTCATTTTCTCATTACCGTGAGGCCCAGATGTGTAGTACGATGCCATCTTAACCAATGTTGCTTTCTTAGCTCAACCTAGGGGTCACGTGTATGGGGTATTTTAAGGTTAAATCTACGGACGATAAGTTACACTTGACCCCCTTCCTAAAGGTAGCTCACGCCTTAATTTAGGGTATATATAAGCTATCTGCATTCCAAATTTCATTCAAATTCGTTCAGCTGTTTCATCGTGAAGAGAAACAAACGTATTAACACATTGTAAGGTAACTTCAGCCACGTACAGTACGGTGGCTTACGAAAGGTAAGGACATAAGCTACCTCTGTTCCAAATTTCATTTATATCCGTTCAGCCATTTCAGCGTGAAGGCGTAACAAACGAATTACCTAATTGTAAATCACCCTCCACCATGCAGTATAAGATGCTAATTTTAGTATGCCTATAACCTTCGCGTGCAAGCAATGGATTGAAAAAATTTTATCGGAATCAGATGTAGGTGTATAAGTATTAAGAAAAAGACAAACAAACATTAATTTTTATATATTAGTTATTTCCTTTAAATTTATCTTGCGTTACAGATTAGATTAATACTTGTTCCATAGATCATGAATACGACACTTCTTAATGTTGTGGAACGTGTCAGATTATTGAAGGGTGTCTGTACAAGACGTCACATTACACGAAATATTACATGACACAATTTTTTTATTTTTTATTTTTATTTGTATTGTTTTTTTTATTTACTAATGTCTAAAACCTCAGCCAATGAGTATTAATTATTTTTAAATGCTAGTTGGCTCTCTGCAAGACTTCTGATGCTGCTTGGTAGCTGACCAAAGGCTTTTGTGGCAGTATAATTTAGCCCTTTCTGTGCCAAACTAGATTTAGCCCTACACAGTGAAGATCATCTTTCTCCTGGTGTTATAGCTGTGCACACTGCTATTTCTTTTTAACTGGCTTTACAACATGAAAATTACTACAGGGATTGTGCTAACCGGTCCTATATAATTTCTTTTCCTCTTCCATGTTGGCATGGATGAAGCACAGCAGTTTATGTTGGTACTGCAATGGCAGTGTGCGCGAGGGTTGTAGTAACTCCCCACTGCACTGTGTGAAGAGTAGAAACTCTAAAAGTTCACCAACCTGATGTCTTCTGTAGATGTCCCCACGCAGATGATAGCAAGCAGGTCGGAGTTCTTGAACGAGGCTGAAATTGTTAAACTATTGGCAGGAACTGATCTAATTAAGGAATAAAGCTGTGGTAGTCCGGAATGCCAGCTGACTTATTTAAAGCAAGCAGAAAACCAGCGAACTGCATAACATCCACTTACACACATTGCATTAAATGAAAGTAAATATAAAGTCATTTCGCCTTGATATAAGATAGTTAAACAATGTTTTATAACCGTTACGTATGTATGTTCATCCTCCGAGTGGCTGTTCTGAACTGAAGTGTGGCGGCTCGATGCAAGGCTGCGTTCGCTCCATAATTTGGCGAGCAAACATGGCTGCCGTGCATCTTCCGTCTTAAATTAATTATTTTGTTTATTGAATTAGCAATTGTTTATATGTTTTACCTACTCAGGGCATAGCTTAGCTTTGAGGGGATTTTCTAAATTGAGTTTGACATTGAATATATTATTACTTTATTAAATATTAATAAAAATATGATTGCGTTTTGGCGCGTGACCGCCAGTGCTACAGCCAATCGGCGTCCAGTGCTTGCCGCTCAGGGACTTATCCAGAATTCGGGGAAACTTACCAGTGCTCTTTCCCATGAGAACCCGACCTATTGTACCACCAGCTTTTACCATCTTTCGCCTACTGGTCCTAACCGGCTCCACTGAAGCAATACTTCGATCTTAATGTGATGGCTTTAAGCCAGAAATATTACAGCTTGGATTATTAACAACAAATTTCGTAAGTGAATATATACTGTGAAGTTACCGTGAGTATACCTAAATCCTTAAATAGATGTCTGCAGGATGATCGTGGGTGGGCTTCAGCAGTTATTCTGATTACACGCTTTTGTGCAATGAATACGTTTTTACTCAGTGATGAATTACCCCAGAATATGATGCCATACGAAAGAAGTGAATGGAAATAGGCACAGTAAGCTAATTTACTGAGATTCTTATCACCAAAATTTGCAATAACCCTAACAGCATACGTACTCAAACATTTCAGCAGACAGTCTATGTGTTGCTTCCAGTTTAATCTCACAAAATTTTGAAACTTCTGCCTTAGTTACAGACTTCTGTTCAAAGGCTATATTTATTACTCGAGTTGTGTCATTAACTGTGCTTTACCAAAATTTAATGAGAGACCGTTTGCAGAGAACGACTAAATAATTTTGTGAAAAACATTGTTTACGATTACATCACTTACTTTTTATTTATTTTTTTTTTTTTTTATTGGGATGATTACTATATTTGTATTATCACAAAAAGAACTAACTTTTGCATCTTCATCAATGTAGAATGGCAAGACGTTTATGTATTTCAAGAACAGTAGAGGACCTAAGACCGAACCGTGTGGCGCCCCATCCTTGATAGTCCCCCAGTTCTAGGATTCGGCTGATGTTTTGACATTACATGAAGCACTTATTTCAAATTTGTAACGAACAGGAGCCGAGCAGAAACGATACAACTGAATATCATAAATAATAAATTTATTTACATTGCAAATCGCTCTTTCAAACCGTAAATTATAAATTTTATGAGTAATTAATATTCGCGGTACAATCAATAATTTGTGAGACTTGACGCCTGGAGGATAGGCACTCACACGACTCTGTAAGATTGGCACGCTGTAGCATTCCAGGGTGTGTGTGTGTGTGTGTGTGTGTGTGTGTGTGTGTGTGTGTGTGTTTTCAAATGTTTGTATAGTCTATGGGACTTAACTACGGGGTCATCCGTCCCTAAACTTACAAACTACTTATGAACTACTTACGAACTAGGACGGCACAAATATCCATGCCCGAGGGGGGGATTCGAACCCCCGACCGTAGTGGCTGTGCAGACCGTGACTGGAGCGCCTTAGTCTCCTCGGCCACCGCGGCCGGCGTGTGTGTGTGTGTGTGTGTGTGTGTGTGTGTGTGTGTTTGTGTGTGTGTGTGTGTGTGTGTGTGTGTGCGAAGCTTAAAGGACTTAATTGCGGGTTCATCAGTCCCTAAGTTTACACACTACTTAAGTACTACTTTATACTAAAGACGACACAAACAGCCATGCTCGAGGGGGATTCAAACCCCCGACGAGGAACGATCTCGCGCATCGTAGCATAGCGCCTCAATGCGCTCGGCCGCTCCGCCACAGCTAACATTCCAGGAAGCTGATTGTCGTTTCAGTTGCGAATCGTCAATGGGACACAATGTTTCGCCTCCATGTATTATCCGGTTGAGAAACGTCGGATCTTCGTCCATAAAATTTATGAGGTCAGCAGAAATCGTCTTGCGATTGTCAAGTTAGTCTTGCGACAGGATTCGTGGCACACTGTGCTGGTAACACGAAACACGTTGAGGTCGTCCGTGAGAATTTTGTGAAACTACCATGTAGGGACGGGAAAAACCGACCGGTTAAAACCGATACCGGTATTGTAGTTTTGAATAACCGTTTTTTTTTTTTTTTTTTGGTATTTATTTGGTGTCGGTTGTAACCGGTTTCTTTTAGTTATTGCCAAGTACCGGGTAAAAAGAACCGGTATGACTACTTCCTGTAGTAGTGCTTCAAAATGTGTTTTTTGTAAATAATTTAAAAAAAATTAAAACTAGTAAACCCTATTATTTAGGGCCATTCCTAAAATTTCCACTGCTCTGAAATATTAGGTCATCGCAGAAACTAAGAAAAGCGATCAGTGATAATTTAAGAAGAATCCTGGCAGTCAGGAACGCGCAACAAACGCGTGGCATAAGAACTTAAGAACTGGTGCAGCTGTTGAGGCATCGATGCAGCTGTTGCCGTGTGGCGTGGCCTATTAGACGACGCGCGTGCACCGGCAGTGTAAGAGACTTGCCTCCGTCTGGTCATGAGGCAGATCCTTGCTGTCGTCGCCAGACATCGGTTGAGTAGTAAATGGCACCATCCCGAGTGTGGAAGTACTTCACGAAGTACGATAGCACTGAGGTAGAATGCTCCATTTGCTTTAAAAAGCTGAAAACGGGTGGAGGTACTACAAACATGCTATGTCATTTAAGGAGAAAGCATCCAAAATGTTCCTTGGAAGAGAAGGTAAATCCGATTCATATACCTATTATGTAAGTGATGTACTCTAAGCTTGGAATACTAACTTTTAATGTATTATCATATTGTTATGCTAACAAGTTTTATTAATGTGATTCCTTGAAAGCGAGGGGCTCTTTCAATAACCAATATGATCATGTGGTGCCTCGTGAGGTAGCCGTGCGGTCTGAGGCTCCATGTTATACGGACTGCGTGGCTGCTCCAGTCGGAGGTTAGAGTCCTCCCTCCTCCCTTGGTCATGGGTGTGTATGTTGTCCTTAGCGTAAGTTAGTTAAGTAGTTTGTAAATCCAGGGACCGATGACCTAAGCAGTTAGGACTCATAAGAACTCACGCCCATTTGAACATTCTTTGATCATGTGGTACACTGCTTTCCTAGTTCAATTTGCGTAAATTTACACTGACAACAATCATACTGTTAGGCGGAACTGTGACTTTATTTTTCGAAATACTTCTTCAGCACTGATTGAAGTTTATTTACTGACTGTAACTTATATATGTTGTCTGTATAACGAGATATTCGTATGCGCTGGCTCACAAGTCCAACTTACGGAGTGGTTGGCTCGATATTCGCAAATGCCGGATGGAAATACTAGGCCAGTAAATCTGTATGCTTCGTATATCGTCTTCTACGGACTGCTGACTAGCCGTACACACATTCAAGAAGGCGTAGTATTGGGAGGGGATCTCGCAAAATATGAAAAGACTAGTGATTTGTCGTATAACGTAAATTTACGTAAATATTAACTAAATTTCGTAAGTTTCGGTTTCGGCCGAAACTAGAAGAACCGACGATTACGGTTTCTGTTTCGGCCGCAAAATATGTTTCGTTCGAACTCTACTGGAAATAATAGCAATAAAAACCGAAAACCGGTTATTTAGAAAACCGGTTATCTTGAGCAATTTTTACGGTGCGGTTAAACTGGAGATGAAAAGAACCGGTATAACCGAAAACCTGTTGTTTCAGCGATAACCGCCATCCCTACTACCATGGCAGACCTTTACTGCAGCTGCGAGAGCGTCTACCGATTAGGAGCGGTTAGCACGCACCAGCGCTGCAACTCCCTGCATCTTGCGTCTCGTTAGAGCCGTTCATGGACGACCAGTACGCACACAATCTTCCGAACTGCCCTGTCCTTGCACAAAACGTCAGTGCAACATAAACACAACACCGCGGCTCATTGCGACCTACACCTACTGCGCCATTTCAAACGGTGTTGGCAGCGGTTTTGCCTAATTTCTGCCAGAACTTGATGTTTGGCCGTTGCTCAAACTGCGACATGTGAAGGTCCGATTTGCTCATTCAACTCCGTACTCCATTCGTCTGCTCCCAGTGCATGCACTCAACTGTCTCTTGCAGGTACGGGAGACTAACACGGTACCATACCACGGCGTCGCCTATGCGTTACAGTGCACCACACCGCAGGGCTGTAATGCAGTCAGTCTCAGAATTTATCGCCTGTACCACATATATACAGGGTTCCATTTTAATCTATACCGGCCGACATCTCTAGAGAGGCACAATTCTGCAAATAAAAAAAAAAAAAAAATAAAATAAAATAAAATAGGTCACCAATAAAACTTGTAAGGTTTGAAGGTGGTCATGGAGTGCTTATCTCGAAATGACCTTGAACCCTGTTTTCAACTCCAGACCAAGTTCAAGTTCATTTTTTCAATCGGTAACCCCTATTTTTTTATTCCATGTCCGTATTCTAAGTGCTAAAATACGCATTTTTTTTTTTTTGGAGAGAACTTTTTTTTTCGAAAAATCGATGCTTTGTAACCAAGGGTCACTACATTGTAAGTTTCCTAGGTTACCAGTATCTCGAGAATAAAGCGATATCGGTAAAATTTTCAATGCAAATCCTGTATGGTTTCTGAACTCTGTCCCCTGATGATATTTTCATTTCCATTGAAAATTTTTTCCGATATCGCTTCATTATCGAGATAATGGTAACCTGGGAAACTTACAATGAAGTGTCCGCTGGCGAAAACCATTGGCTTTTCGAAATAATAATAAATTGTTCCCTGCAAAGATTTGTATTTTTTTCACGTAGAATACGAAAATGCAATAAAAATAGCGTTACCACTAAAAAAAAAAAAAAAAAAAAAAAATGAACTTGACGTAGGTTTGACCTTGAAAACAGGATTCAAGGTCATTTCGAGAACCATTCCATGCCCTCTGCAAACTTTACAACTTTTACCAGTGGTTTTTTTTCCTCAGAATTGTGCTGCTCTAGCGATAGCGATATCGCCCGGTGTAGATTAAAAGGGGACACCCTGAATATTAAAAAATTGGACTTGTGACAGTATATTGTAGCCAAAACTATTCACTGCAGCCCAATGGCGCTTATCCATGGGATTAGCAATGAGTCTCGTTTTTGTGAGCTAGAGTGATCTAGTCGTGGTCAGTGGTTGGCTGTGGCGAGCAAGAATCAGCTAAATACGAAACAATAAATACTCCCAGCAGAAGCTCGAATTGAGCACTATGCTGGCTTTCTTAAATGTTTGTATAGTCTATGGGACTTAACTACGGGGTCATCAGTCCCTAAACTTACAAACTACTTACGAACTACCTTATACTAAGGACGGCACAAATATCCATGCCCGAGGGGGGGATTCGAACCCCCGACCGTAGTGGCCGTGCAGACCGTGACTGAAGCGCCTCAGTCCCCTCGGCCACCGCGGCCGGCTGGCTTTCTTAATCATGGATGTTAGTGGATAGAAGCTTACGGTTAGTCGAAATTTCTAATAGTTACTTAGTACTACAGCTTACGACCGGAAAGTTCTGCTTAGCGCTTCTCATACTGATCGTCTCATCAGGCTTAAATTCCTTTTTTAAGTTATCAATGAGAATATAGGCTAGTAGAACAAGTGTTAAGCCGCTGGTATTGGCAGAGATGTCGTAAAGAGAACACATATGCGGAACGCACGGGCAGTCTCCGTACCGAGATCTGATAATTAGTTTCACGACAGTCTAACAGCATATACGGTCACGACATTTATTGCTGTCTTAAGTTCCTACCAGCGCTCCTAGCGGTGGAAAAGCTTGTGTTCTTATTGTGATGGGCGTTTTCTTTGAGACGCAATAAGTCGATATGGAGCCTAATCATTCGCATATTCTTAAATTTTACTCGGCTAGCGCCTATGTTTGGGCAAATTTTTACCTGTAATTTTTGAGAATACCAACAGTCAATTAACAATCCAGTGATGCGGGTTATTATTACCTAGTGTAACCTACAAATCAGATATTTTTCATATAAGAAAAACTGCAATATCACAACATTAACAGTAGTTTTTGTATTGATATACATCACATTGTAGATAAATAGGCTTTTGTACGTGCTACTCAGGGATAGCATGAACCAAACAAAGAAAAACGTCTTGTAAACATGAGATTGCGTACCTTACGAGCTATGAATACTTCTTCAGCAGGAAAGTTGTGTTTCACTGTATCAAAGATATACAAGTGTAGATAGATATTAAGGTATGCATTTTAGAGGACATTTTAACAGGACTTTTTTCTTGTATTGGTCTACACTATCTCTTCGCAAACTAAGGAAAGATAAGGGCATACAGCAGAGATTCTTTCACAGTATCTAAGTTTAACTGCTCGTAATGTTCAAAGTATGCATATAGAGCCAATGTTTACTAGACACTTCTGCTATGGATGATCGTTCCTGTAGTATCCCTGAACAATGAAGTTTCTTCGGGGAATGTCTGTGTATAGATAGGGTGACAAGACGTCCGGATTAATCCGAACATTTCCTCTTTTTTAGGTCTTCGTTCGGGGTCCGAGAGGATTTTTACATTCTCCTCCTTTTTCGCAAAGTTTAGCGTAATATGTATTAGTTCCGCTCTATTGCTGTGTTCTTAAATACAGGTGTTCTAACCTATTGGTACTGTCTTCGTCATACATAACGCCGAAGGCAGTGCTACAGATGGTAGCAGGATCGTCGATTTTATCATAGATCGATCCACAAGCGAGAGCAAATATCGACTATTTAATATTACCGCTCTGTATCTGCAGTTACGGATGCACTTTATCGTGTCTTCACAGTTGACCTTAGTTGTTCTTTGTTACAAATGTTCTGCCTTAAAAAAAGTGAGAAATTAATTGGAATCAGAATGTTAAATAAGTGGAACTCGAACTTAGCCTACGTCTGACTGGCCAGTAAAGGAAAGAAATAACTCGGCGGATTGTCTTACTCTCGTAATGTTTCTTCGTGATTTCTTAGTTATTCAATTTATTTGTATTCGGAATTTTAAAATGGAGTTTCTATATCGGCGGCTGCGGTTTGACTTGTAGGAGTTGCTAGCGGCGCGATGAATGAGGGGACATTAAAGGTTTTTACGTTTTTCGCTTTGTAAACAATTCAGTGTTGTGAGCATGCTTATTTTTTTACGACTGATATTCCACAACTGACAACAAATCGTCAACTGAAGAATTACAACGAGAACTAGTCACTACATGAGTGTAACAGTTTGTTCTATATACAAATACATAGTTAAGAAGCCTTGTCTTCAATACGAAACGCATTCTTCAACTTAATTTGTACTGTAACTCGTTAGAAACATGAGGCAATTTCCTGCGATTATATTGTTACGCCGCTCAGTAGATCCTCGTAAAGCGAATGTTTCTTGTCAAAATTACATCACACTGAATAAGTAAAATTTAACCCCGAATTGTTTACACTGTGATGAAACCCAAAGTTGAATTCTTATTGGATGTGTGAACGCACAGCTATGTATATTTTTTCTATTTATAATCAATTTATTTACTGAATTTGAACGTTTGTTTTGTGCGTCCTCTTTTTTCTTACTTTGTCCTCCTTTTTTAAGCTGTTTGTCCTCGTTTTCATACGATTGTATCTGGTCGCCATATGTACACCCAGTGAAAAATTCTGATAGAGGGTTATTTTGCATGGAGAACGCATTCTTTTTGCTAAGTGAGAAACATTGTATTAAAAAGGAGGAATCTAGGTGTGTCAGTTGTGCATCGTGAAGTGAGTGTAACTCAGCTGGTTATTGGTAATTGGAGACACGTTACTCATTGTTTCGCATCTCAGTAGCTTCTATATGTGTTCCTGGTGAATTCAGTAACAGAAGAAAGAAATGTCTGCTTTATGGAAGTGTGTACAAGAGAGATAATGCCAATAAATTATTATTAATGAAATGTGAAATGTACTTACGGCCTATCACATACGCTAGCTGATGAAATTTTTTATACGCCTATTAGTGGGCAGATACTACGATCCAAGGTAAACGATCAAAAATATTAAACGTAACAATTATACATTAGAAACGTTATAATACGTACCATGAACGAAAATTACCGACAATGGTCAGGTCAGGTCTTTCAAATATTTTTAATTTTAATCGTCGTAGTACATATCATACATTTGATGTGCTTTGCGTTTTTACTAAAGAGAAATGGAAATTATTCACTTATTCACTCTGCCTGCAGCTGTTTCAAAGATTTAATGAATTTGTCGTCTTCCTCAGAGTCCCCATAAAACTATGCAGTCCTTCGGTTAGTTTTTACGGATCAAAAGTATTTTCCTTGGACATTTGTGTTGAGCAAACTTTGGACTCCTGTTTCTCTCATGATAAGGTGGGAACTTGAATAGTGGTAACTATTTATTGACAACCAAGACAAAAGCGTTACATGTTTGCACCTGACACTGTCCTTCAAAGTAATCACAAGCGTTGTGTAGAACCCGTTGCCAGCGATGAGGAAGGTGTAGTATACCGCCGAGGGGACTGAGGCGCTTGTCACGGTCTGCACGGCCACTACGGTCGGGGGTTCGAATCCCCCCTCGGGCATGGATATTTGTGCCGTCCTTAGTATTAGTTCATAAGTAGTTTGTAGTTGAGTCCCATAAGCTACACAAACATTTGAACATTTTGTAGTATACCGTTAGCAGAGCCTGTTCTGTTGATAGTGCGAATGGAGCGGTCTACTGCCTGTCGAAACTTTGTAACAGCTCTGAAGCGAACTCCACAAAGTGGTTCCTTCATCTTCGGAATGAAATCAGTCACAAGGACCTATGTCCGGGGTGCATGGTGGATGGCACAGAACTTCCCAGTCCCATCGACCGAACAGAGCAGCCACAGCTTGCGCTGTATGCACCTACACATAGTCATGCAAAGTGATGGGTGGTTTCCACAGAAAGTGTTGCCGCTTCTTTCGCAAAGCTGGTCGCAGGTGATGCTCCAAAAACGAACACCAATACTGCGCACTGACGGTCTGCCGTGGAGGAACGTGACACCTTAGGATAAAACCATCACAGTCGTACACGAGAATCACCATACGTTTCACCATACTGGGACTCTGACGCACTTTCGACTTTCGCGGCAACCCATAATAGCGCCATTCGCTGGATTGGCGTTTCAGTTTTGGCTCGTACGATGTGGCCCATGTCTCACCCAGTGTTACGATACGGCGTAAGTAAGCCCCTCCTTCGCGCTCATAGCGCTCCAAGTGCGTCTGAGCAGCGTCGTAACGCATCAATTTCTGCATTTCCTTCAATTCATGCGAAAACCATCATGATGCAATTTTTTACATTACCAGGAGTTCCTTCAGGATGCGAAGCATAGTCATATGCGCTAATCTGGTTTCGTGGGTGAGCTCAAATCGTCTGGTGTCTATCACTGTCCACTCGGCAAAAGTACGCACCTTCTTCAGAGACACTACGACGAGCTGGCCGATGCATGTCTGCCACAGTTTGCCGACCTTCATTGAAGGCTTTTACCCAACGTGCAACTATTCTGTGCGAAAATGCAGATTTCCCGCACGTTTCTCGAAGACCTTGAAAAAATTGGTCGCTGGCACATTGTCTTGATACAACTCCGTTGTTCCTGTTTCGAAAACATAGTGACACCGTTACGTTAGACTGCTCTCTCACAAGTGACTGTTTCCCTGGATTGTGCGTACACCAGTGACGTGGGACGGGCGAGTCCACTTGCTCGGAGGTAGGTATGTCAACAACGTGTGCTATAAGCGGCAATAGTAGATTCCATCGCATAGTTTATCCACAACAGTGTTGCCACTATTTACGTTCCAACACACGTTTCCCTATAGCTCCAATTCCAAAGAAAGCAAATGCAGACAGGATTGAAAATTACGGAACAATCAATTTAATACGTCTTAGTTGCGAAATACTAAAACCAATTATTTACAGACGAAATGAAACACTATTAGAATCCAACCTCGGCGAAGATCAGTTTGGAAGGAACGACAAGTTATATACAACTTGTACAAATACCAATCAGCAGTTATAAGAGTCGAAAGGCATCTATTGGACGCAGTGGTTGGAAAGGAGTAAGACAGACTAGTAGTTTTTGACATAGTAATACACTCTGTACAATGAGCAAGTTGTAAAGGAATGCAAAGTGTAATTTGGAGAAGGAATTAAAGTTCAGGGAGAAGAAATACATACTTTGCTGTTTCACGATGACATTGTGATTCTGTCAGCGGTAGCAAAGAATCTGGAAGAGAGCCGGCCGCGGTGGACGAGGGGACTGAGGCGCTCCAGTCACGGTATGCACGACCACTACGGTCGGGGGTTCGAATCCCCCCTCGGGCATGGATATTTGTGCCGTCCTTAGTGTTAGCTAGTTCATACGTAGTTTGTAAGTTTAGGGACTGATGACCCCGTAGTTAAGTCCCATAAGCTTAACAAACATTTGAACATTTTTTCTGGAAGAGAAACTGATCGGAATGGATTGTATCTTGAAAGGAAGGTGTAAGATGAACATTGACAAGAGCAAAAGAAGGGCAATGGAGTGTGGCCTAAGGAAATCAGGCAGTCCTGAAGGAATTTGATTAGGTAATGAGACAATAAGAGAAATATTTGAGTTTGGTTTTTAGGTATCGAAATAACTTACGGGGGCCAAAGTAGATGTTCCTTTGCTTGTAAACCTAAGGGACCGAACTGGTGACGTCATCGGTCCCTAAAATTACAAATTACCTAAACTAACTTACACTAAGGACAACACAAACAACCATGCCCGAGAGAGGAATCGAACCTCTGCGAGCAGCCCCACGTTCGGTAATGTGGAGCCCCAGACCGTACGGCCATCCCCACGCGGCGCCGAAGAAGACAAGATATTAAATGCAAAACGTTTATGAAAAGAAAAGAATTTCTCACGAAGGTAAATTTGCTGGCATCGAGTATTAATTTAACTGTTAGGAAGTCTTTCCTGAAGTAATTTCTTTGGTGTGTGGGGAGTGAAACGTGGACTATAAGGCGTTCAAATGTCGTATTTTTGTGGCTACTGTTTCGGGAGATTGAAGTCAGAGTAAAATGTTACAAGAGAAAGCGGTAAATTTAGACAAGGGTACACTTGTCGACGGCTTGCATTTCAGTCACTGTGCAATTACAGCAGATATTTCGAATACAGAATATTTAGTCGACGAAGAATTGAACGAAATCGTTAGGGAAAACGAAGATGATTTCCCTACTTCACAAAATGCGAGAATGGTAGTGAGGAAAATATACACTACCCTCCATAAGTTTGGAAACACTTAGTAATTATAGACAATAGAAAGGAAATACAGTATAAAAATGCATTTGTTGTTTTCCAAAAGTTTATTAAGCTGAAATAATACCCAGGAAGATGTAACAATTAAATTTTCGATTCCTTAAAAATAGACACCCTTTGCTTGCATCACTGCCTTGGACACTCGCGGCATGCGCTGCGTCAGTTTTGCCAAGGTTTCAGTTGGAATTAATCTCCATTCTTACTGCAGGAGCACCCGCAATTGTGTCCCCATCATGATTTCCCGTTTTCGGATCCTCCTGTCAGATTCATCCCATAGCAGCTCGACAGGGTTACAATCAGGGGATTCCACGTTTTTCAATATGTTACGAACCTCTAGAGCCTTCACATCGTTCTGACACAAGCGAGACGTATGTTTCGGGTCGTTTTCTTGCTGCAAGACAAACCCTTTTCCAATCAGACGCAAACCAGATGTCTTAGCATGTCGCCGTAGAGTGGCATGATAACCCTTTTGGTTCATTTTGGTAGTAACACTAAAACTGGACCTTTGCGATCGTCTTTTGACAGCTCGAAATTTAAATGAAAATAACGGCTTAACTATTCATACGACACGAAAATTGAATAACCGAATTCGTAGAGGAGAAAATTATCTACAATTTTTTCATATCTCGTAGCGTTTCAAAAATATTTGCAAAAATAACGGCGATTTTGGGATGTATGTCTGTTTGTCTGTCTGTCCGTCCGTCTGTCTGTCTCTCCGTTAACGTGTTCCCTGTTTTTAAGACGAACCGTTCAACCGATCAGCACCAATTATTACAGACATGATTGTCGGCCGCCAGAGACCAGAACTTCCCTTTTTCAAATATTTCGGACAAAAATACGGTAGTAAAACAAAAAAAAGTCGTTCGTAATGTAACTGTAAACGAACCGTTCATTTGACACGAAAATTGAATAACCTAATTGGTAGAGGAAAAATTCTCTACAACTTAGCTCCTTTATGTTTTTTTTTTTTTCATATCTCGTATCGAGACATATTTGCAAAAATAACGGAGATTTGACACCCTCCATTGAATTAACGAAAACCAGCCGTTCGGAGATGTCACGTGACATTCCTCGCGTGTTTGATGATTTTCTTATTGTAAATTACACGTTGTCATTTCAAAGCAACGGCACACTGAGGAATTAACAAAAACAGATCGTTCTTCGTACGATAAATGATAATGTAGTGTCTACAAATGCCATGTTAACATCAGTTAACAACGGCCATTAATAGTATGAGATTTAAGTACTTCTGTTTTGATTTATAGCCGTAGCGTAGTGGGCAAGGTGCTGGACTGTGACGCGAAAGGGCGGTAGTTCGAAACCCGCCACTATTTAAATTTTTTTTCCTAAAATGGTTTCAGACACTCTTATTAATTGATTTAGATTATTATTTTGGTCCATAATGTTGCAGAAACTTATAAAACTACAAATCTAAAGTGGGCCGTAAAACACGTCAGTGCGGTTTTTTCTATCTATTTTCACCAAACCTCCGACTTAATTACCTCAAAAGGATCCCCATACCATACCCTCCATGCTTTACAGTTGGAAATACACACTGAGGATTCAAGTTTTCATGGGGTAAACGGCGTACAAATTGACGGAGTTTACTTCCAAATAATTCGAACTTGGATTCATCAATGAATAAGACTCTTTCCCAATCCCCTGCTGTCCAGTGGTGGTGTGTCTTAGCCCACTGAAGCATTTCTTCTTGTTAACAGGGCGAAACAGTGGTTTCCTTGTTACTACATAACCTCGTAGGTTGTCTGCCAGGCGCCGTCTCACTGTTGATTCACTCACCGGTGTATCCCTAGTTGCGTTTAGTTCAGCAGTCAACTCACGGATAGTTTTAATCTGTTACGTTTACTGGTCACTACCAAATAGTTTTCCTAGCGATGCGATATTTTCCTGGTTGCTCCTGAGCGAGGACGCTCTTCACAGGAGCCTGTTTCTCGAAGGCGGTGTATGGTTTTGACAACTATGCTGATGGAAATCATCAGTTTCTTTGCTATTTGTCACACACTATTACCTTCTTGGTGCAAAGTGAATACAGTTAGCCATGGTTCATAAGGAATCTGGCACTTTGGGGCCATTTTGAATTATTTTCGCGGTGTGTTGTACCTTTATGAAACCGCAACTGTAAGTGAACAGAACCGTAAACAACGCACCTCTACATAGCCATGCCGTCTACTCGCGCCACCTGGCGCGTTTAGTACATCGCAGCAGTACTAGTATGTTCCAATATGTATGTATATGTACAATAATTGAGTGTACAATACTGTGTCATTATTAACTGTTATTTGAGCTTGCTACTCCGTATTCTAACCAATAACTGACATGGATCACTTCCACTGTATGCCACTACCTGCCGATGAGCAGAGTTGTAATAGTGCGGCGTCAAAGGGAAGTCGCACTTGTGCACTAAGAATAAGCAAATATAACTTGAACTCCGAGATTGAAAAGTGATGGTCTTTTTGTTAATTCAAGAAGTATTGTTCTAAGAATAAGGCCTCCTGAGACGGTCAGACTGAACTGTCCTATCTAATGAACTTCCAGTTATATGTTTGTTACTGAGTGTAAAAGTTTTATTACATGACACGTTTGCCCTACAATAATGTAACTAAAACGAAAAAGCGAGAGCATGCTCATAACTAGACCTCGGAGTTTTACGTTCCAAAAATATTAAATTAGGTACCTAAAATAGGTTCTATCACTTACAAAAACAGGTTATAAAAAACAGAAGATAGGTGACCAAAATCTGAAATTTTTTTGACTAGAAGATAAACAGATTGACAAAAATCCAAGTTTTTTATGGTCCATGTCCATAATTGCAGTCACAGTAAATAACTAACACTTTCTCCGGATTTTCCTTTGAGAAACTGCATCTCTTTTCTGTTAATAGCATCTTATATGCTGAGAATGAGCGTTCCACCTTAACGGATGTCACCGGAGCATATGTAAATGACGGTATTAGGCGCAATGGAACAGCACACTCATGTTCTGTTGATTTACCTTATAAGGTGTCAGCAACTGTGCAGAAGGTGGTCAGCTCCGGTTATTTTTCTTCTTCTATTCTTTTTTTTTCTTTTTTCTTTTTTTTCTGTAGCGCTGTCTTTAGTTTCATACTAACTTCCATAGCAACAGGTGCTTTAGGCAGGCTGTTCTGACAAGGCAGGAAGGCACTGAAGGCAGATCACAAAAGTTCCTCCGTCTCGCTGCGGAGCGCGCGGTTGTTCGCCGTCGGAGGTTCGAGTCCTCCCTGGGGCATGGGTGTGTGTGTGTGTGTGTGTTTGTCCTTAGGTTAGTTTACCTAGGTTTAAGTAGTTTGTAAGCTACGGGCTGATGACCACGCAGTTTGGTCCGATAGATTTACAGACATTTGAACATTTCAACAAGGCTCCTCCGCGCCCCGCCGGCCCTTTTGACGGTTGACAGCGAGAGTCAACACTGCGAAGCAGTGTGGGCTAAAACAGCCTGGCGTATGCTGTCGTCTGACTCACGGTTGTTCACGCATGCAAACAAATAAGCCGGGGAGACCAGAAGAGTATTTTTAGTCATTCAAATTTTGTTTGAATGAATTTTTAAAAATTAGATTCAGTCAATTTCTAATATGAAATTAGGTTCAATAAAACTGCAATTTTCGATAAAATATTTGCATAATTCTTGGCTGGGAAGATCACGAGAGAATTTTTGGCATAAAAACTTTTATTTAATTCGATTTTTAAAAATTAGGTACAATCAGGCACTAACCTAAAATAAGGTATTGTTAGGTGCTATAAAACTAATACTCAATACTTGACTAATGATCCACATGAACTATACACAGAGGGAAATAAAAAAAAAATTAACGCTTTCTGTTATTTGGGGTGCATTTTAGAAACCGAGGGAAAATCCGACTCAGAAATTAATAAAAGAATTAGCAGTGGACGAAAGGTCATTGGGATGCTCAACTGAGTCCTATGGAGCGGAAATGAAATGTTCAAATGTTTGTATAGCTTACGAGACTTAACTACGGAGTCATCAGTCCCTAAACTTACAAACTACTTATGAACTAGCTAATACTAAGGACGGCACAAATAAATATCCATGCCCGAGCGGGGATTCGAACACCCGAGCGTAGTGGCCGTGCAGACCGTGACTGGATCGCCTCAGTCCCCTCGGCCACAGCGGCCGGCAAATTTTAATAAACAGAACAAAAAAAAATCGTATATAAATCTATATTTGTGAGTGTAGTTCTGTACGGAGCGGAAACCTGGTCCATTAACCAGAAGCACAATAAGAAACTACAAGCTTTAGAAATGGATTTCTGGAGAAGATGGGCCAGAGTTTCCAGGAAACAAAAAAGACGAAACGCCGAAGTAATAAAGAGGATGGAAATAAAATAAAGAATAGATGAGGTGATGGATAGAAAGAAATTACTGTGGTACGGACATGTACGAAGAATGGAGGACACCAGAATACCGAAGCTGGTACTGGAGTGGCAAACTGAGGGGAGAAGAAGAACAGGACGACCTGTGACCACCTGGATCCAAAATAGCCGGCCGCGGTGGCCGAGGGGACTGAGGCGCTCCAGTCACGCCCTGCACGGCCACTACCGTCGGGGGTTCGAATCCCCCCTCAGGCATGGATATTTAGGCCGTTCCTAGTCTTAGTTAGTTCATAAGTAGTTTGTAAGTTTAGGGACTGATGACCCCGTAGTTAAGTCCCATAAGCTATACAAACATTTGAACATTTCAATTTGGATCCAAAATGTACAGCTCACAATGAATAGACTGGGCGCAGAAGAAGAGGACACACAAGGCAGAGAAAAACACTGAATAATGAGTGTAAAACCTTATGTACTAGGTGCACTCATTTCTGGGCGAATTATTATGTTGGAGGTAAACCTCCGCAATGAGTAAAATCTCAATAATAAAAATATAATAAAACTAGCATTTTCGATCATAAATTTGCATAATTCATGTATGAATAAGTTTTATTGTCTTTTAACCTAGATGATCCTGACGCCCTTCCAAAAGGATGGTGTTTCGTTTGTTTAAATATTTAAAGTAAATTGTTTCCTGTTGGCACAAAACACTTCCTCCAACATTGGACTGTTATCAGGACATATCATTGCCATGCAAATACTAACAATTATTGTTTTAGCACGTGATTCTACGTTAGTCATCTTTGAAGATAGGAATTCAGAAGCAACGTATCAATTAACTGATGATTTTGGGTGTATGTGTACTTATCCATCAATTTAATTTTTATTATTCAGAAACATAGTGATGGCTTTATAATTAAAACGTCATGTCTAACATGTAATATTAGTGTTCTCATTTTTACCACGTTCCAGAAGGACGGAATATTATGCCGAGACTAAGGATGCAATTCGTGTAAAGTCAATGTTGCAACATTTGAACGATCTATTACAGATGTAATAAACTATCTTTTAAACCAGAAGTAATCGAAAAAAAATTTCAGGAACGTCTGGGTTAATGAGGAACAAAATAGGTTTTTACGTAAAATCCGAGGTCTACTCATAACCCAAGAGTCCCGGCTTAGCTCCTATCGCCGACTGCCGAACTTGGCGCGCTGCAGAGACCTCGCCGTAACTTTGTTTCAGATTCTACCTCACCGTGTCCGTTCAGAGTGGACAATGATAGTCATATTTTTATACATTTTGTTCAGATCAATACCAGTAAAGGAATTACTACACAGAGTAGATGACCAACAGCCACTCCTACATTATGTATGCCAATATCTCGTAGCGTTTTGTTTGTTGTTGTTATGGTCTTCAGTACGGAGACTGGTTTGATGCAGCTCTCCACCCTACTCTATCCTGAGCAAGCCTTTTCATCTCCTCATAAGAAAGGCAACCCACATCCAGTTGAATCTGCTTACTATACGCGTCTCTTGGTCTCCCTCTGCGATTTTTACCCCACACACTTCCCTCCAATGCTAAATTTACGATTCCTCGATGTCTAAGAATGTGTCCTACCAAGCGATCCCTTCTTTTAGTCAGGGTATGCCAAAAATTCCTTTTCTCACCAATTCTGTTCAGTACCTCCTCATTAGTTATGCGATCTACCCACCTAATCTTCAACATTCTTCTGTAGCACCACATTTCAAAAGCCTCTATTCTCTTCCTGTCCGCACTGCTTATGTTTCACTCCCGTACAAGGCAACACTCCACACAAATGCCTTCAGAAAAGACTTCCTTACACTTAAATCAATATTCGATGTTAACAAATTTCTCTTTTTGAACAATGCTTTTCTACCCATTGCCATTCTGCAATTTATATCCTCTGTACTGCGAACATCGGATGTTATTTTACTACCTAAGTAACAAAACTCATCTACCACCTTCATTGTTTCGTTACCTAATCTCATTCCTTCAGCATCGCCTGATTTTCTAAGACCGCATTTCATTATTTTTGTTTTGCTCTTGTTAATGTTCATTTTATACGCTCTCTTCAACACACTTTCCATTCTATTCAACTGCTCTTCCAGGTACTTTGCGGTCTCTGACAGAATTACAATGTCATCAGCAAAAAGCAATGTTTTTATTTCTTCCCCCTGAACTTTAATCCCTATTCCAAATTTTTCCTTGCTTTGCTTCACCGCCTGCTCGATGTACAAATTGAATAACATCGGAGAAAGGCTACAACCCTGTCTTTGCGTTTTGTTTATAATTGCAAAACTGAAGTGGCTGACTCGTCGCCAATGCTCGGGTGCTTCTCGCATGCGGCTCACGCCGCCGCCGCCAGCCATGGCTGTTTCCACGGCTCGTCGCGTCCCCGCCCACTGGATTCCTGGACTCTCGCCACCTGTGGCTGCCAGCTTATCCTCGGTGGCAGAAATATCGGATTGAGCAGCGTACTAGAGACGTATCACGTGACTCACCACAACCGGAACTGACCTGCCGAAGTAGGATTTATTTACCATTGAGCTCAATGCTTTTGGCGCGTACTTGTTCTCGAACTTAAATAATCCACTTATTATTTTGGTGTGGTGTCTGTTCTTTGGGATATGTCCGAAAGAACAGACACCATACCAAAATAATAAGTATTTAGACTCGACGACGGCGTCAGCTTTCAATTACTTCACCGCAGATGCGGTCATACGTTTCGACCTGACACGGGAATCCGAAATGGCGAGTGTAAGAGGGCATGAACGATAGGGGCGCTACAGCCATAGCGTGCGACTTGTGGGAATTTGAGACGGCCAGGAGGCGAGCACGGGTGGCCAAGTGGTTAAGGCGACCCGGGAGACCCGGGTTCGATTCCCGGTCCGGTTCACATTTTCACTTGTCGCCATTGTTTCATTTCAATGCCCTAAAGCAGCCACTGTCAATCCTTTCCTTCCTAATCCTTCTTCCTTCCTCTCCTTTGTCATTAATTTTTAAATAAACCAAAAAAGTGAAGAATTGATTCAAAGAAATCATTGGAAGGCTTTAAGGAAACTCCGAAAACATGTAAGATTAACAAATTTTCCAAGTTCATTGTGCATAAGAAACCAAAAGTATTTTTAGATGTTATGCGTACTTTAAGTATTGGACGGTATCAAGGCTATATACTATTTCGTTTAGTGCACTACTGGGAAATGTTACTTAGTCTGAGTTAAGTCCAAGGAGGTTAGTCGCTGTTTAAAATTGTTTGCCGTTTTGTAGGGATTTCGGTTTGATATCTAAGGACGCAGTGACAAATTGCATAGTCTGTAGCGAGGAACAGAGTAAGAGACTTTTGCGGAAACTAACAGTTTGTGATTACCCAGTCGAATTGTCATGTTGCAGGTGTAGGAAGAGGAGAGTAACTAATTTACTGGTCGGACAAGGTTACGTACAAGAACCTGTCAACCATAGAGCAGGAACAGCGTTAATTATTTACTTCATGTTTAGCGCAAAAATATATTTCTGTCTTTCTATAAAATTCGGTTTTCAAATAATATTAGCTGAATCCAACACAATTACAGAAATACTTTTTGGTGCTGACCATGAAGTAAATGATTGATGCTGTTACTGCTCCATGGTTGACGACAGGTTCTTGTATACACCATTGGTCGCAGTGGCTAGCAAACAATTCTCTACAAAACGGAAAACAATTTTCCAACTCACTCAAACAGGGAATTAACTCACTCAAACAGGTAAGAGTGCATGTACGCCAGAAATGACGGGAAAATACAGGGCACTATACCGTCTCTCGTATTCAAACACAGGACAACGATATTCTATCCATATCTATTTCGCGGAAATGTGCTGAACATATACATCTGTATTCAGACGCCTGCAAACATTTTTGTTAGTGGCAAAAGAGACAGCCGGCCGCGGTGGCCGAGGGGACTGAGGCGCTCCAGTCACGGTCTGCACGGCCACTAAGGTCGGGGGTTCGAAACCCCCCTCGTGCATGGATATTTGTGCCGTCTTTAATGTACGCTAAGTTAATAAGTAGTTTGTAAGTTTAGGGACTGATGACACCGTAGTTAAGTCCCATAAGCTTAACAAACAAACAAAAGAGATATCACTTCATGGCATGAGGTTATGTGCTTGGATGGAGACACGAAACCGTTTCCTTACACGCTGACGTGTTGTGTGAAGAATTCGAAAACAAACGGATTTTATTACGAGGAGTGTTGGGAACGAGCTAGCTGATGTGTTAGCAAAGGAAGCTATCCATAAACCTACCTTGGCTATAGATATCCGAGTTAATGACCTCCGCCGGCCGCGGTGGCCGAGGTGACTGAGGCGCTCCAGTCACGGTCAGCACGGCCACTACGGTCGGGGGTTCGAATCCCCCCTCGGGCATGGATATTTGTGCCGTCCTAGTTTGTAAGTAGTTCATAAGTAGTTTGTAAGTTTAGGGACTGATGACCCCGTAGTTAAGTCCCATAAGCTTAACAAACATTTGAACACTTTTTTTTAATGACCTCCGTTCACAGTTGCACAGCCGAGTTCTTGGGCTATGGAATGCAGAATGGCGTTCCCTCCAAACACCAAACAAGTTAAGGACGATAAAGGGGCAACGCACCTGTGGAGGCCCTCTATACGGACTCCCCGCAGGGACTCTGTTGTCCTCTGCCGACTCCGTATCAGCCACACTTGGCTGACGCACAGTTACCTTCTGCGTCGCGAGGACCCTCCTCGTTGTCGACGTGGTGAGCATTTGACAGTCGCCCATATCTTGAAGGAATGCCCTTATTTCGCCACTCAAAGGCAGCGTTCTAACCTCCCTGACTCCTTAAACCTTATTTTAGGTGACAGTGCCTCTGTGGCTGATGCTGATTTGAATGTTATTCGTAACAGTGGATTATATAAGTCCATCTGATGTCTATTGACTACAATTTATGTAGAAAAAGAAAACAGATGGACATCTAAGAACGTTGGTAACTGTCCTCCGCGAGACGTAATGAGGCTTCGCCTTGTGTACACGAGACACGATAATGAAGGAACTAAAGTGAAGCAGAGCAGAGTAAAAGTATTATTTCAAAAGACGAAAACCCTGACTTTCACTTAATTTACTCATAATAGGAAATAGGAGATCTTATTTCACTGAAGGAGTAAATGATATTTCCTCTGAAATGATGAGAGGAAGAGCTAGTCATGAAGACACTGTTCCAAATTGTCTGCAAGATGTGTGAGACATGAGAAGTATCCTCAGACCTCAATAAAGAAGTATTAATTCCAATTCAAAAGGAAACAAGTGCAGACGAGTGTGAATATTACAGAATCAGTTTAATAAGTCATAGTTACAAAATACTAGCTCGTAGGAACACGTGATACAATACATCACGATTCATCGTCGTAGATAAGTTAAGGGTACGCAAATCTACATTTTCAGCTTTTGTAGATACAGAAAAAATTTTGATAACGTTGACTGAAATGGACTCTTTCAAATTCTGAAGTAGAAGGAGAAAAATACAGGGAACGAAAAGTTATATGTAACTTGTACAAAACTCAGACAGCAATTATATGACTCTAAGGGCAGAAAAGGGACGCAAGTGATTGGGAAGGGAGTAACTGATATGCAACGATTAGCTGCCGATCTTTTCGCTTCAGTTTTCCTGAAAATCTTGCAACGTGATTCTCCATGTTCGAGTTTATGCCAAGTTCGGAGTAAAAAGTTTCTGTTTGATGGTGACAGAAATGAGATATTATCTTTGGCATCTTTCGGTGTGTACAATCCCTTACACAGTTCGTATTTGTAACATTTCTTAGACATATTTGTATTTCAAATACACATAAATCGTTTTGGGATCTAAGAGCAAACACTCCAAATATGTGTATTTTTTCCCTTTAACTGAAACTTGAAGGTGGAGTCTTCCGGTGAAATTGAGAGCAGCTGTTTTTAAAGCGACGAAAGTAGCACGATGCTATGCTTAGTGTTCTAAATAGATAGCTTTTAAGAGTTATGACTGAAGAAAGTCTTCATATTTTAGCATAGATATAAACGTCTCAATAACTTTCCAGTCATTTTCGTAATGAAAATACATTTTTGGTCATAGGAGAAAAAACGAATTCTCTGCAGTTTGATCAAGTTATTTTACTGCTATTCAGCTAGTAAAGGGTTGTGCAGTATAACTGATTTTCATTTTATGCTGACAGTGTGGAAACTTGTCTACGACTAGAGCTTATACACACAGGGTGCATTTTGCGTGATTAATAACAAAAAGAGTGCCTTAGACTTCTCTCTCCTCAGTGTAAATTTGCATTACGATCATGTCGATGTTTAGACTTGCATGTACATAGAGTTTCTTATTTTATTTATTTATTTATTTACGCAAAGAAGAGAACGAGATCCAACCACAGAATTTCAGTGCCAGATTTCAACTTCAGAGCTCGAGTTCGAATTAGCATTACTGGAAAAGTGCTATCATTGTTCCTTTACTGAAAGGGAAAATAAATAATATTCATTGATATTCTGTGTTTTTATGTTCAATGTTCGAATAAAATGCTGATGATACAGCCGGCCGCGGTGGCCGAGGGGATGCCGGGCGCCGTGGCTCAGCGCGCCCGGTCAGAGGGCTCAACGTCCTCTGTAATAAAAAAAAAAAAAAAAAAAAAGCTGAGCCAACAACACACCGAACAAGAACGAACAAAAACGATCAACGACCGGAACAAAGAGAACTACCCATAGAACAAAAAAAAAAAAAAAAAAAAAAAAAAAAAAAAAAAAAAAAAAAAAAAAAAAAAAAAAAAAGGGGACTAAGGCGCTCCAGTCACAGTCTGCACGGCCACTACGGTCGGGGGTTCGAATCCCCCTCGTGCACGTATTTTTTGCCGTCCTTAGAATTAGCTAGTTCATAAGTAGTTTGTAAGTTTAGTGACTGATGACCCCGTAGTTAAGTCCCATAAGCTATACAAACATTTGAACATTTTTTGCTGATGATACATAAACTCGTGAATTTACATTTCGTCCTGAAACAGCAAGAACCCTGTACCAGTCGAAAGAATTACCATGCAGGCAATGGATCTTTGCATCATCAAAATATTAGAAGAGAATATGAATTTTATCGCCTGTTCTCATTATATTGAATTTCATTGTACGTTCTCAGTACTACAACTGTCTTAAAAATAAATTTGCCACCAAACTCGTTAGTGAGCATACTTCTAAGAATTGAGCTTGCAGTGACTCTAGATAGTTTTCAAATTATAGGATTATTCTGTTGGGAATGCGTGCGAAAGAATGCCCGAAAAAATAGAACAAGCCAACTCTCTTCTTGTCACTCTGCTTGACTTTGACCTTCGAGCATTCAGCAGACGCTATTTATGACCCGTTGCGTAACGCTTCCGTTGCGAGCACACAGACGCAAAGCTGTTTTGGTGCCAGAGTTCCACGAAAACAAACAGAATGAGCTGAACTACAAGGCTGGCGAATCTCAGCGGCTGCTGTCTCATTCTCGCGGAGTCACCGCCACACAGCGCCATCACTAAGCCATCACAGCAGGAAGCCAGGAGCAACTCGTGTCTCAGGCATGCAGTACACTATAAGATCGTCAGGCGTGCCCCAGGGGAGTGTGATAGGACCGCTATTATTTTCTATCTATATAAATGATCTGATTGACACAGTAAGTTGTAATTTGCGGCTGTTTGCTGATGATGCTGTGGTGTATGGGAGGTTGTCGTCTGTAACTGACTGTAATAGCATACAGGATGACTTAGACAAAATTTCTAGTTGGTGCGAAGATTGGCAGCTAGCTCTCAATGTAGAAAAATGTAAGGTGATGCGCATGAGTAGAAAAAACAATCCCATAATGTTCGAAAGAGCATTAGTAGTGAGCTTCTTGATGCTGTCGCGTCGTTCAAATATCTAGGCGTAACATTACAGAGCGATATGAAATGGAACGAGCATGTAAGGACAGTTGTGAGCCGGCCGCGGTGGCCGAGGGGACTGAAGCGCTTCAGTCACGGTCTACACGGTCACTACGGTCGGGGGTTCGAATCCCCCCTCGGATAAAGGCACCTCACACCACTCTGCGTCAACTGCAGAAGCACTGTTCGGATTTGCTCTAACGAAATTGAATATGATCGCTGCAAGCCAGAAATATCAAAAAGTCCTGTTGGACAACTGGGTCGTTCTATACTCACCAAGGCCGACCGCGGTGGCCGAGGGGACTGAGGCGCTCCAGTCACGGTCTGCACGGCCACTACGGTCGGGGGTTCGAAACCCCCCTCGGGCATGGATATTTGTGCCGTCCTTAGTTGTAGGTAGTTCATAAGTAGTTTGTAAGTTTAGGGACTGATGACCCCGTAGTCAAGTCCCTTAAGCTTAACAAACATTTGATTTGACAGTTGTGAGTAAAGCAGACAGCCGACTTCGGTTTATTGGGAGAATTTTGGGAAGATGTACTTCACCTGTAAAGGAGACCGCATATAAAACGCTTGTACGACCACGTCTTGAGTATTGCTCAAGTGTTTGGGATCCGCAGCAGATCAGTTTAAAGGAAGACATAGAGGCGGTTCAGAGACGAGCAGCTAGATTTTTTACCGGTAGGTTCGAACAATGCGCGAGTGTCACGGAAATGCTCCGGCAACTCAATTGGGGATCGCTGGAGGAATGACGACGTTCTTTTCGTGAATTTCTGTTAAGTAAATTTAGAGGGCTGGAATTTGAAGCTGAGTGTAGTACGATCTTGCTGCCGCCTACTTACATTTCGCGTAAAGATCACAAAGACAAGATAAGAGAAATTAGGGCTCGTACGGAGGCATATAGGCATTCTTTTTTTCCTCGTTCAATTTGGGAGTGGAATAGGAAAGGAAATGCCTAGTAGTGGTACAGTGTACCCTCCGCCACGCACCTTACGGTGAATTGCGGAGTATGTATGTAGATGTAGATGTAGATCTACTAGGTGAATTCAAGTTATAAGGCCTCCGATTTTTTTTCTAATTAACTACTCACCCGAAATCGATGAAACTGGCGTTACTTCTCGACGTAATTGCCCTGCAGACGTACACATTTTTCACAACGCTGACGCCATGATTCCATGGCAGCGGCGAAGGCTTCTTTAGGAATCTGTTTTGACCACTGGAAAATCGCTGAGGCAATAGCAGCACGGCTGTTGAATGTGCGGCCACGGAGAGTGTCTTTCACTGATGGAAAAAGCCAAAAGTCACTAGGAGCCAGGTCAGGTGAGTAGGGAGCATGAGGATACACTTCAAAGTTGTTATCACGAAGAAACTGTTGCGTAACGTTAGCTCGATGTGCATGTGCGTTGTCTTGGTGAAACAGCACACGCGCAGCCCTTCCCGGACGTTTTTGTTGCAGTGCAGGAATGAATTTGTTCTTCAAAACATTTTCGTAGGATGCACCTGTTACCGTAGTGCCCTTTGGAACGCAATGGGTAAGGATTACGCCTTCGCTGTCCCAGAACATGGACACCATCGTTTTTTTCAGCACCGGCGGTTACCCGAAATTTTTTTGGTGGTGGTGAATCTGTGTGCTCCCATTGAACTGACTGGCGCTTTGTTTCTGGATTGAAAAATGGCATCTACGTCTCATCCATTGTCACAACCGACAAAAAGAAAGTCCCATTCATGCTGTCGTTGCCCGTCAACATTGCTTGGCAAGATGCCACACGGGCAGCCTTGTGGTCGTCCGTCAGCATTCGTGGCACTCACCTGGATGACAGTTTTCGCATTTTCAGGTCGTCATGCAGGATTGTGTGCACAGAACCCACAAGAATGCCAACTCTGGCGGCGATCTGTTCAACAGTCATTTGGCGATTCCCCAAAACAATTAGCTCCACTTTCTCGATCATGTCGTCAGACCGGATTGTGCGAGCCCGAGGTTGTTTCGGTTTGTTGTCACACGATGTTCTGCCTTCATTAAACTATCGCACCCATGAACGCACTTTCGACACATCCATAACTCCATCACCACATGTCTCCTTCAACTGTCCATGAATTTCAATTGGTGTCACACCACGCAAATTCAGAAAACGAATGATTGCACGCTGTTCAAGTAAGGAAAACGTCGCCATTTTAAGTATCTAAAACAGTTCTCATTCTCGCCGCTGGCGGTAAAATTCCATCTGCCGTACAGCTGTGCCATCTCTGGGACGTATTGACAATGAACGCGGCCTCATTTTAAAACAATTCGCATGTTTCTATCTCTTTCCAGTCCAGAGAAAACAATCGGAGGACTTGGAACTTGAATGCACCTCGTAAATATAGTCCCACTATTTTACTTCGAAGTACAGAACAAGAACAACTGGTCTACTCACTTTATGATCTATGCTGGATCCGAATGGATTTGTGACGTTTATTTTATTTTAATTATTATTATTTATCGCATGGCATAGATAGTTAAATCACATAATTTTATACAGTAATTGAGTATCAAAACGTATACAGGCATTAGTGAACACAGAGCTGTCGTAGTGAGATTGAACATCGAAAGTCCAAAGTTACCAAAAATAGAGGAAAAGTATATTTGTTCAGGAAAGCAGATAGAAATACAATACATTGCTTCTTGAAAGATAGTTTCGACTCATTCCAAACCCTAAACGTGAGTGTAGACCATATGTGGCTCCAATTCAAAGTAGTAGTATCGACAGCAATTGACAGTTTTATACCAAATAAATTAATAACAGAAGGTGGAGATCCACAATGGTACACAAAACTGGTCAGGACACTGTTGCAAAAACAGCGGAAAAGGCATGAAACACAAAATCCCCAGCATTGGCGATCCTACACGGAAGCTCGAAATTTAGCGAGGACTTCAATCGGAGATGCCTACAATACTTTCCACAACGAAATTCTTTCTCGAAATTTGACTGAGAACCCAAAGAGATTTTGGTCATGTGTTAAATGTATTAGAGGCAAAACACTAACAATACCCTCACTACGTGATAGAAATGGCTACCCTGCCGATGATAGTGCTACTAAAGCAGAGTTACTAAACATAGCATTTCGAAACTCATTCACCAAAGAAGACGAAACCAATATTCCAGAATTCGAATTACGAACAGAGGCCGTAATGAGTAACGTTGAAGTAGATATCGTCGGAGTAGTGAAGCAACTAAAAACACTTACCAAGAACAAGTCCTCTAGTCCGGACTGTACACTCATTAGATTTCTATTTCATTATGCTGACGCGATAGTTCTTTACTTAACAGCCATATACAACCGCACGCTCAGCGAAGGATCTGTACCAAAAGACTGGAAAATTTCACAGGTCACACCTATATTCAAGAAAGGCAGTAGGAGTAACCCATTAAACTACAGGCCTATTTCGTTGACAACAATTTGCAGCAGGGTTCTGGAACATATCATGTATCCAAACGTTATGAATTATCTCGAACAGAATAATCTATTGACCCAAGTCAACACGGATTTAGAAAATATCGTTCATGGGAAACACAACTAGCTCTTTACTCTCACGAAGTGATGAGTGCTATCGACAAGGGATCTCAAATTGATTCCGTATTTCTTAATTTCCAGATGTCTTTTGACACGTAACTCACAAACGGCTTTTAACCAAATTGCGTGGTTATGGAATATCACCCCAGATTTGTGACTGAATAGAGGAATACCTGTCAGAGACGACACAGTTTGTAGTAATCAATGGTGAGACATCGTCCACAACAGAGGTGATATCCGGCGTTCCAGAGGGTAGTGTTATTGGTCTTCTGCTGTTCCTTATTTACATAAACGATTTGGGAGAAAATCTAAGCAGCTCTCTTGGATTGTTTGCAGATGACGCCGTCATTTATCGTCCAGTAAAATCATCTGAACATCAAAAACAACTGCAGAACTATCTAATTCAGATATCAATTTGGTGTAAAAATTGGCAATTGACTCCACATAATAAGTGTGAAGTCGTCCATATTAGAACAAAAAGATATCCGTTAAACTTTGTTTACAAGATAAATAAATCAAATGTGAAGGCCGTAAACTCCACTAAATACCTAGGAATTACTATTACATCAGACTTAAACTGGAAAGGACACGTAGGTAAGTAGATAATGTCGTAGGAAAGGCGAACCAAAGACTGCCTTTTATTGGCAGAACACTCAAAAATGCAACAGAACTACTAAAGAGACGCTTGTCCGTCCTCATTTGGAGTATGGCTGCCTAGTATGGGATCCTTATCAAGTGTGTTTGACGGAAGCCATCAGAAGTGTCCAAAGAATGGCAGCTCGTTTTGTATTGTCACGATACAGGGGAGACAGCGTCACGGAAATGATACAGGATCTGGGATGGGAATCATTACAACAACGGCGCTTATCGCTGCGGCGTGAGCTACTTACGAAACTCCAATCGCCAACATTCTCCTCCGAATTCAATAATATATTGTTGACTGCTACCTAAAAGGTAAAGCAGTCAACAATCCGAAGATTGGTTTGAACACCACAGTGATTTACTAGGCATGGTCCTGTTTGGAGGAGGTATGCCGTTGCCTTCCTCCGATCTTCGAACTGACTTACTCAGCCAGTTATAGGGGGACCTACAGTTTACCGTGTGTTCAGAACCACGATGCTACTCGGTATTTTTAACATGAGCAATACTGCCAGAGGTGAAAGAAATGGAAAGTGAAAGATAAAAATCCTATGGGGATCGAACCCGAAACCTTTGGATTTGTAGTCTTGCATTCTACCACTGTGCAACCGAGGCGCTCGACTGCCACCTACATAGGTGCAAATGACCATCAGAATAAAATACGAGAAATCAGAGCTCGAACGGAGAGATCCGGGTGTTCTTTCGTGAATGGAATGGTAGATGAATAGTATGAAGGTGGTTCGATGAACCCTCTTGTAAGGTAACCCTTAAGGTAAGCCTTACATTATAACGAGGAATGAGCTTAATTTTGAACATATTATTCGTTTGAACCTCTTTATAGTGAATGTGTAGTAACTAACTTCTTATGTGACTTAATTAATTATCGTGATGCAAAATGTATGTAGGTAACTTAACTGTGAACATTTTCTTTCATTTATTTATTATCTGTATTGTAATTGTTTATGTATATATTATTTTATTTTATTTGTACTTTGTATGTTTTCTATATGACTGCTTACTTGTTATGTTTAAATTTGTCAATGTAAAATATTTCTCTGTGAACAGTTATCGATATGGCACCTCAGGTCAGAGACTTTATCGTATAGCAGCGCTCGCCTGTGGGAGAGCGGGCAAGCAGCAGTATCTGCCGCCCCGTGACGTAGATCAGACGTTCGTACGCGGTCCGCGGAGTGATCAAACAATATAAGTAATGAAGTTAAAACAAAGTGAAAGTTATAATCTATTATAAGTGCAACGAAATGAAAGTTTATGTGAAACCAGTGAACAGAAGTGAAGCAAGAATTGATCTTAATGAAACATTTATTCGTTCTTTCTTTTGAGGCAGAAATTCGTTACGTGTTCGGTAACCGTCCTAGACGTCCGAAACGCGGTAGCGTCATCTTCGGACGCTAACGGTCGCGATTAATTACGCGATTCGCGAAGCATAACGGCGAACTGCTAGCAAGCTGCCTAAGGAGGAGCCATCATCAAAATGATTTCTGTATGAATTTGGGTATCATTTATATGACTGCAGAGTTCCACGTCTCTGGACTGATAAATAAGTTAAATGCTATTGGTTGTAATTTACTGTGAATGCATGTTTAAGTTTTGTTAAAATACAAGAACTTTAGACAGTACTTTAGCTATCTTATTTGAACAACTATTTAACCACTCATAATTAATATAACAATCCTCAATAATGCATGAATAATATTTCTACACAATTTTACAATCAAGTGAGTTCCATTATTTGTTAGAGACCTTAAAAATCATTGAGACAATTTTGCTAAAATTGATGGTAGAAGATAACAGACAGTGGAATTAATGAATAATTTTTCTATTTCGTTTTGCACTGAGTTCAACAATAAGAGCCACCGCCACATCTATCCTATAAAGAACCAAACTCGTACTAATGTCGTATGTATAGCATTAATTAACACTGATTTACTTAAATTTCCTATTTGCTTGAGTGAATTAATTTTATCAGATACTGACATTAGTGGTTGGACTGCACCCACTTGCCAACCACTTGAGGTTAAAAATCCTACTATTCATAATATCCTAAATTATCCTTAACATTAGCGTACTAATTGAGTCGTACGCATTGCACAGACGGAGTAAGTCAATTTCTCCTATGTGTGTGTGCACAGTCTCTGTAGGAGATTTTGTAAGGAAAGGAAAGGTGAGTGATCTTTTGAAAAGTTTGTCAGATAGGGCCATAGTATTTGTTAATTACACTAATTGCCTTGCTTAATATTTTCAAAATTTAACTACATCACTTGCATTAATCACGAGTTTAACGTAACCAACCACGAAATTAAGGTCAGGTTTGTTATGTTGCTCAAACATTACAACAGCCATCACAGTTAATAACACGTAAATCAAAACTTATATTTTTTTACCTGCACTCACACTTTTCTTCAATAAAATAAACACCTTTCATCCAATACCCCCAACAAACATATTTTCTTTCCTTACACTCTGCCAGGCACTTAAATGTGGCCGGCCGCGGTGGCCGAGGGGACTGAGGCGCTCCAGTCACGGTCTGCACGGCCACTACGGTCGGGGGTTCGAATGCCCCCCTCGGGCATGGATATTTGTGCCGTCCTTAGGATAATCTAGTTGATAAGTAGTTTGTAAGTTTAGGGACTGATAACCCCGTAGTTAAGTCCATAAGCTATACAAACAACAACAACAACAACTTAAATGTGATTTGCAGAGTATCCCATGTAGATGTAGAATTACAAAAAGACATTAAGACATTCAATATAATCAGTTGCCTCCCTTGCTGCAGCTAGGAAATCGGTGAAGGGTGCCTTGTAGGCTTGACTGGGCACTCTTCGACTATGGTTGGATCGTTTGCCTCTCAGCACCACATTAGCACTATGGCGTCGGCATCTTCCCCCATTTGTGGAGGCCGTCAGCGATTTTTCCACGATCAGTACGTATGCGGTTCAGTGTTGCCCACACTTTGCGTCGTTGGTTGAAGCCAGGCGGTTTCTCATTGGTCAAAACGTTTTGGTATTTTGCTGGACAGTGTCTTTGCCGATGTTGTTCCCAGAGACTGCGGACAGTTGGAGTTGGTCAGTTCTTTAGCGGAGAGCACTGCTGGTCTTCTCGATCTGAGTTTTCTGAGTGCCAGGTCAGCTACGTCGTTGTGTATAGGGAGCTGGGGGTTGTTAGTTTATTGCACTCTCTAAGAAGAGCAGTTTTTCGCCGTATCTCTGGTGGTGGAATATGGCTCAGGGTTGACAGCCATACAGTTGGTGTGGATTTAATTGTGCCGCTGATAGTGCGCATGGTATCATTTACCATCACATTAATCTTGCTTGTATATGGTCTGTTAATGCTTACAGGAGCGCAGTATTGTGCCACCGAGTATACTAGCCCAACTCCTGATGTGCGGAGTGTGTTTTCTGTAGAGCCCCACGCTGTGCCACACAATGTATGGATAATATTATTTCTTGTTGTCAGTTTACCTACAATTTTTGTCAGATATCTATATAAGACAGCGTCCTGTCCAGTGTAACTCCTAGATATTTGTGGTGGGTGTTATAGTTTGTTTTCACAGAGAACATTAAGCTCTCTTCTTGCTGAGTGGTTGCAGAGGTGAAAACAAGACACTTCCGTCTTTGCTGGGTTCGGCTGCAGTCTCCATTTGCGAAAATAGCCACACAGCAGCTTTAAGTCAGAGCATAGAATGTCTTCGGTAGCCTCAAATGATCCATGTTGGGCAGTTATCAGCATAGCCAAACTTCCTAATTTGTGACAAACCCAATGTTATACGAGGGTTGCCTGAAAATAATGCACCGATTTTTTTCTCAGCCAAAAACAGTGTTTCGAATTCTAAACGTTACGTATGAGTTATTTAAAGTTTCGTTAGTATGAGCTTAAAATTTCAGGCTCTTACGACAGGCAGCGTAGCTGCTGGACCGTTTCAAAATGGCAACTGAAAGTGATGTACGTTACAAGCAATGTGCCGTCATTGAATTTCTCACTGCAGAGAAAGAAACGTTTGTACAAAGTGTATGGACATCTGTTGTCGATCGGAGTATAGTCAGCCACTGGGCACAGAGGATCAGGAAGGAGCTGTGAGATTTTCAGTGGTCGGATAGACCATCCACGGATGTCACAACTGACATCTCGTAGCGAGCTGACGTCTTCACAGTTGGCATTGAGTCTGTAAATTAGCAAACGAAGTGTGGCTGCAAATTATCCGCACTCTTGGATATAGGTAGGATTCCGCCTTTTCTGACTGTGGATCACATACCATACAGAAAAGAATAAATTGATTTGTTTTGTTGCAACGTGTTGAAACTGTGTTGTCTCGGATCATGACAGGTGATGAAACCTTGGTTCACCACGTTGTTGTTGTCTTCAGTCTTGAGACTGGTTTGAGGCAGCTCTCCGAACTACCCTGTCCTGTCCTGTTCATTTCTGAATAAGAACGGCAACCTACACCCTTTTGAAGCTGCTTAGTGCGGTCTTCCTCTGAGATTTTTACCCCACATACTCTCCCCACCCGCAATACTAAATTGACGATCCCTTGCTGTCTCAGAATGTGCCCCAATCGATCGATTCAGTCAAGATATGCAAAAAATTTCATTTCTCCCCAATTCTGTTCACCAACTTCTCATTAGTTACGCAGCATTCATCTATAAGCACTACATTTCAAATGCTTTTATCATCTTTCTGTCTGAACTCCTTTTCTCCTGTACAATGCTACAATTCATCCAAATATTTTCGGCTTTCGGAAATTACTAGGTTTAAGTTAACATTGGATGTCAACAAATTTCGCTCCTCTAGAAATGATTTTCGTCCCATAGCATTCTCCGTTTTATATCTTCTCTACTTCGGCTTTCAACAGTTAGTTTGCTACTCAAATGACAAAACTCATCTACTACTTTTATTGTCTTCGCCTCGAAACAAAACGACCATCAATGGAATGGGGTTATTCTCGCTCTCCACAAAAGGGAAAAAAGAGCCACCGCTTTCACCGGTAAGGTGAAAATCACTGCGTTTTTGAACTGTGAGGGTGTGATTATCATTGATGTGATTCCAGAAGCATATGTCAACCCATTAACAAAATTCAAGCCGCGCAGGAGAGTCCTTGCGCTCTAAGGCGCCTTGCTGCGGAGTGCGCTGCCACCGTCGGAGGTTAGAGTCCTCCCTCGGACAAGTATCTCTCTCTCTCTCTGTGTGTGTGTGTGTGTGTTTGTGCGTGAGTGTGTGTGTATGGGGGGGGGGGGGTTGTCCTTAGTGTACGTTACTTTAAGTAGTTTGTAAGCCAAGAGACCGATAACCACAGCAGTTTGAACCCATAGCTTTTAAAACATTTGAAGAAAGTTCAAGCAGTGCTTTAAGCGACTACGGTGTCATAACAACCCAGGAGAAGTTTTGATTCAACACGATAACGCTCTCTCCAGACAGATGTGAAGACTGCTGAACACATCACGAAACAGGGTAGGACAGTGGTACCCTATAGCTCTGACCTAGCTCCCTCGGACTTCCTGAAATTCTCATGATGTGCAATAAATAATTGTTGATGCAGAACAGTGGCGCATTAATTGTCCGGCAACCGTCATATATTGTGTACACGTTCGAATTTAAAGTACACCCATCAAAATATTTCTACACATATCTGACAGCAATCATATGTATTGTATATGTCGATTACAAGCATCTAGTGAAGGATGCTTTCAGAGATGTCGTGAAGTGGTTAGCGGACTGACGAGTGGATTTAGAGTGACCAAAATGCCAGGCATTCACACCCACCAAAATACCATTTTTAGAACCTGGTGACGTATCATGTTTGACCCTTCAGTTAAAGGGCAATGACAAGCAAGTACGCCGTGTAGATAATTGATCGACAGTTAATACTGAATTGGTTCGTAGACACAGTATGTAAGAAGAACATGCAAATCCTTACCCTCTGTATTTCATCTTGTACATAAAGTCTCGCAGCAGACAGGCGACCATGATCAGAGTGATCGGTGGTGATGCAGAAAAGCTGACAGGGTCGAAGTAGTTACAGGTCTGCGGAGCGCCGTGGAGGTTCGAGTCCTCCCTGGGGCATGGGTGTGTGTGTTGTCCTTAGGTTAGTTTACCTAGGTTTAAGTAGTTTGTAAGCTACGGACTGATGACCACGCAGTTTGGTCCGATAGATTTACAAACATTTGATATTCAGTTACAGGTCACACTTCAGGCACAGCATGACGTTAATATGGCGCATTTTGGGGATTTCCTTCATCAGATATTCGTCTACGAAAAATAAAAATAAAACATTTTTCAAATAGCGCAAAGTAGCTAAAATTACATAAATCCATAATATTGAATTTATGGGGTTTACTTTATATTATACCTGCTTTGGGAGCGATAGCTAGAAGTAGACAAATGAAGGTTCATAGATATTAAAAAATGTGTTCATTTTACACAGATATATGCAGATTAATTGACGAAAGGAGAAAATATAAAAATGCAGTAAATGAAACAGGCAAAATGGAGTACAGACGACTAAAAATGAGATTGACAGGAAGTGCAAAATAGCTAAGCAGGAGTGGCTAGAAGCCAAATGCAAATCTGTAGAAGAATGTATAAGAAGGGGAAAAGTAGATACCGCCTACAGGAAAATAAAAGAGACATTTGGGGACAAGAAAAGCAACTCTGCGAATATCAAGAACTCAGATAGGAAACCAGTTCTCAGCAAAGAAGGGAAAGCTGAAAGGTGGAAAGAGTACATAGAGCAGCTCTACAAAGGAAATGAACTTAGAGACGATGCTGTAGGAAGGGAAGAGGAAGTAGATCAAGATGAAATAGTAGATACTATAGTGAGAGATGAATTTGACAGAGCGTTGAAAGACCTAGATCGGAACAAAGCCCCAGGAGTAGATGACATACCCTCAGAGCTACTAAAGTCTCTGGGAGAGCCAGCCGTGACAAGACTATTTGAACTGGTGTGTAGGATGTATGAGACAGGCGAAATGCCCTCAGACTTTAAGAAAAATGTAATAATCCCCATTCCAAAGAAAGCAGGCGCAGACAGGTGTGAAAATTACAGAACCATCAGTTTGATAAGTCATGGTTACAAAATTTTAAAATACAGGGGTAAAATACAGGGAAAGGAGAGTTATTTACAACTTGTACAAAGGCCAGACCGCAGTTATTAGACTCGAAGGGCATGAAAGGGAAGCATCAGTTGGGAAGGGAGTAAGACAGGGTTGTAGCCTTTCTCCGATGTTATTCAATTTGTACATCGAGCAGGCGGTGAAGGAAAGCAAGGAAAAATTTGGAATAGGGATTAAAGTTCAGGGGGAAGAAATAAAAACATTGCGTTTTACTGATGACATTGTAATTCTGTCAGAGACAGCAAAGGACCTAGAAGAGCAGTTGAATGGAATGGACAATGTATTGAAGAGAGCATATAAAATGAACATTAACAAGAGCAAAACAAAAATAATGGAATGCGGTCTTAGAAAATCAGGCGATGCTGAAGGAATTAGATTAGGTAACGAAACAATGAAGGTGGTACATGAGTTTTGTTACTTGGGTAGTAAAATAACATGCAATGGTCGCAGTACAGAGGATATAAAATGTAGAATGGCAATGGGAAGAAAAGCATTTTTGAAAAAGAGAAATTTGCTAACATCGAATATTAATTTAAGTGTAAGGAAGTCTTTTCTGAAGGCATTTGTGTGGAGTGTTGCCTTGTACGGGAGTAAAACATAGACGATAAGCTGTGCGGACAGGAAGAGAATAGAGGCTTTTGAAATGTGGTGCTACAGAAGAATGCTGAAGATTAGGTGGGTAGATCGCATAAATAATGAAGAGGTACTGAACAGAATTGGTGAGAAAAGGAATTTTTGGCATACCCTGACTAAAAGAAGGGATCGCTTGGTAGGACACATTCTTAGACATCGGGGAATCGTAAATTTAGCATTCGAGGGAAGTGTGTGGAGTAAAAATCGCAGAGGGAGACCACGAGACGCATATAGTAAGCAGATTCAAGTGGATGTGGGTTGCCGTTCTTATGAGGAGATGAAAAGGCTTGCTCAGGATAGAGTAGGGTGGAGAGTTGCATCGAACCAGTCTCCGGACTGAAGACCATAACAACAACATATGCAGAATACAAGCAGTACCGTAGCTAGATTTTATTTTATTTATTTGTTTTTCCCCTTGTGTGTGGGGGGGGGGGAGGGGGGGAGGAGGATCAGACAATAAAACGCAATGTAAAGTATGACATATGTAAGGTACCCATTTTTCCGGAAGCCGAAATTGGTATTTTGGTCTTGGGGTGGGTGAAATAAGATTGCTGCCCCTGTTACCTATACATAAACAAAACAAAAGTGAGGACAATAGGGACAGGACTGCAAAAACCCGGAACTATCCCGGCAAAATCAAGATGGTTGGTTACCTTACATATATTCTGAATTGTAAAGCGTTATAGTGTTAAGTAAATTTAATTGTGCAGATGTATTCAAAATAGGCATAATATTACATTTCTACATCTACCAGGGATACTCTGTAAATCACTTCTAAGTGCCTGTCAGAGGGTTCATCGAACCACCTTTATACTATTCATCTCCTACTCCATTCTCGAATAGCACGCGGGAAGAAAGAACATCTGAATCTCTCCGTTCGAGTTATGATTTCTCGTCTTTTATTCTGACGATCACTTCTACCTATGTAGGTGGGAGTCAACAAAATATTTTCGCATTCGGAGAAGAATGTTGGTGATTGGAGTTTCGTAAGTATCCCACGCCGCAGCGATAAGCGCCGTTGTTGTAATGATTACCATCCCAGATCCTGTATCATTTCCGTAACGCTGTCTCCCCTGTATCGTGACAACACGAAACGAGCTGCCCTTCTTTGGACTCTTTCGATGTCCTCCGTCAAACCCACCTGATAAGGATCCCACACTGGGCAGCAATACTCCAAATGAGGTCGAACTAGTGTAGTGTATGCAGTCTCTTTAGTAGTTCTGTTGCATCTTTTAAGCGTTCTGCCAGTAAAACGCAGTCTCTGGTTCGCCTTTCCTACATTATGTACGTGTTGTTTCCAGTTTAAGTCTAATGTAATAGTAATTTCTAGGAATTTAGGCCTTCACTTTTGATTGATTTAGCTTGTAAACAAAGTTTAACGTATTTCGTTTCGTACTCATGTCAAAGATTCACATTTCTCATTATGTAGAGTCAATTGCCAATTTTTACACCATACTGATATCTTATTCAGATCGTTCTGTAGTTACTTTTGATCTTCGGATGATTTTACAAGATGGCAAATGACGGCGTCGTCTGCAAACAACCTAAGAGGGCTGCTTAGATTATCTCTCAAATCGTTTATGTAAATAAGGAACAGCAGAGTACCAATAACACTACCCTGTGAAAGGATATCACCTCTGCTTTAGTCGATGCCTTACCATCGATTAGTACGAACTGTGTCCTCTCTGACAGGAAATCCCCTATCCAGTCACAAATCTTGGGTGATATTCCATAACTACGCAATTTGATTAAAAGCCGTTCGTGAGGTATGGTGTCAAAAGCCTTCTGGAAATCTAGAAATACGGAATCAATTTGAGAACCTTTGTCCATAGCACTCATCACTTCGTGTGAGTAAAGAACTAGTTATATTTTCTGAATCTGTGTTGACATTGGGTCAATAGATCATTCTGTTCGAGATAATTCATAATATTTGAATGCAGGATACGTTCCGAAACCCTGCTGCAAATTGACGTCAATAAAATAAGCCTGTAGTTTAGTGGGTGACTCCTACTGCGTTTCTTGAATATTGGTGTGACCTGTAAAACTTTCCAGTCTTTTAATTAAATGCAAGTCTCCGAGGAGCAATTTCAGCATGCTTCTCAACAACTTCATCTGGATGTAGATGAATAATGAGGCTCCTATGAGTAGATAACAGCGCCAGTGTTTTCCGAGTGTCAAATCTCCGCATTTCATTCTAATTCTCAATAATGCTCTGAATTTGCAGTCATTCTGGTTCGGTACTGTCCATTTGTATAGATACTGAATCATGTGTTCTCCGAAATGATATTTCCTGTCCTGCGAGAAACAGGATTCTTTCTACTATTAGCACAAGTCTTTTTCTGTTGTCTTCAATTTTTCTTTTCAGTGCAGAGTTAATGTGACTGACGACATCTTCCTGTTTGAAGTAAAGTTAGCAACAAAATTATCAGCTACCAAGGCATTCATTTTGTGCTAATGACGTTGTTCGTGCTTCCTGAACTATTCTCGCGCGTTTTTCCATTTTGTAAATGTCTTGAATACAAGTGCACCGAGATTTTGATTACTGCCCTTTCCAGCATGTTCTTTACCCAACACAAAATTTACACAGAGCCCTATTTAATTTTAATGAGTACACCAGTCAAGTATAGACTATTAGCCACTGATGCTCAAAACGCAACTTTACCAGTGTATATTAAGTCCATTTCTTTCATAAGTTCATTGGATACTTGACTAGGAAATACCATTTCCACAGCTGCACTGTGGAGAGAAATTGCAAAAAGTATGGCACAATTCTCATAAGTTATGAACATTAATCTCCAGAACGATTTTCATGAACTCGCTCCGTCTACCACTACATTTTTCTCTAAAAATGTTGATGTGGTTTCCGACATGAGCTGCTTACTTACAAAAACTTTCAAACCGTCTACTTCGCCAAAAAATTCTACAAGAATATTTCTATTTCTCAAATAGTTTGCAACATTGTTTTCACTATCCCAATCAACCCGTTTGTTAAGAGTTCACCCTGGAATAAAGTTAATTCGTCCTACTGCCTCACATATGTAATTTCCCTGAATCACTCCAGGCAAATGCGTGGATAGTTCCTTTCAAATGGAAAGGTCGATTTAGTTTCTCTTCATTGACAAAAATAATTTAAAAAAAAACTCCGTCTCTTATTATAACTAGATCTTAGATCCTAATCTTCCTCCTGCCTCATCCATTTGCTAAAATAATCGTTAGTATCACAATAAAAAACATTCATATCTTTTGTGAACACAATAACTGTTGCTCATTGGCACTTTAAGAGATGAAGCGTGTTAAGTTCACGGTAAGGAAATTACTTGTCGTCCTGTGTTGCATACTGGATATTCAGTACAGCTTACATGTCCAATACAGTATTTTTTCACTTTCACTACTTGAAGTGAAAATTTTAAAATTCAAGATTCGCGTGTTTCTTCTGTATTATGAATATGCAATCGGGTGTTGAAATAGAGTATTAAAATAGGGTAGTACCCGGATAAATCGGGTGATTTGGTAACCCTCCATCCACGGCTCAGTAACAAGCTTCATCGTCAATTCACAGTCAAGAGTACAGTGATTTATATAAGTACCGACATCAAATTTATCAACAATTGAATCAGGAGCAGAAGACGTACCTGGGACTTCTACAGAGTCTTCCTTGCCCTGCACTGTGTAGCTTGCTTTCCGCAGGGTCTGCATTCCCTTGGACTTAGTAGCTTGTGCTTTTTGTTACATCGGAAGCAGTAGTCTTCATACACTTCGTTGCTGAGATGAATGATTCATCAGTATGATCTTGATGGGCACGTTTTCTTGTAACGAAGTTTAGTTTCTCTCTCTCTTTTTTTTAATTTTTTTTAGCTAACTAAATATTGTCTACAGTGGAAACAAAACATTCCGCTTGGTCAGCAATAAAGAAGCATAACTGTGATGCCACAAAACAATTGAAGCTCAAGCAGGCTGTTCCAACAGTGCAGCCACTCGGAGGCATCGTAGTGGGGGCAAGACAACTGCCAACACTGCGCAACTGAGGCCAACAATATATGTCCATTGACAGCTGTGGTTAGAAGCGGAACACCTGTGCCATTTTGAGCACACATTACTGTTTATTGAAAGGGATAGCCGTTGTAACAGTTCTAGTATGTGGGCTGAATTTAATTTTACGTTTTAATGCAAGTTTTCGTGCGTGAGAACAGTTAGACGGCTTGTTTTAGGCCGCTATTAGCCGAGAGCAACTAGTGTCGTCACTCGTGACGTCACGAGTGGCGGCGCTAGTCGCCGCAGGTTTCAGCAACGGGTAACTGGTGGCGTAACTGTTGAACACCTGCTCCCTTCTCACCGAGACACGGGCAGCTGACAGAATGGCGTCCTACGAAGAACTTCTCCTCCTTGCACTTCTTTCAAATAAGAAAAAGCGAAGGGTTAGGAAAATGAGAAAACATCCCATGTACGCTTCTCGACTTAGTAGAGGAATGTATTGTACTCTGACGATATATGTGCGGACGACAGTAAATTTATTTTGTTTTCTTCGAATGTCAAAAGCATTGTTTTACGAATTGCTTGCGTACATAAAAGAAGATATAACTGGAATCGACTCAGAATTAAACAAGTGTTTCTCACCAGAAGAAAAACTGGTCCTCACACTGAGGTAAGAGAGTCTTCAATTCATTCTTATATATTGCGGAGTTAACTATAACTGTAAACGTTCAAATGTTTGTAGAGTCTATGGGACTTAACTACGGAGTCATCAGTCCCTAAACTTACAAACTACTTATGAACTACCTAAGACTAAGGACGGCACAAATATCCATGCCCGAGGGGGGATTCGAACCCCCGACCGTAGTGGCCGTGCAGACCGTGACTGAAGCGCCTCAGTCTCCTCGGCCACCGCGGCCGGCTATAATTCTAAAAAGTATTTATTAATGAATAGAGGAAAAGGAAATAGTTGTCAATAATTTAGCAAATACAGACAGCAAAAGCTTTGAACAACTTTATTTACTAATCAACAGTAAGCTTTCCAAACTATTATTTTCCATAAACAAATTAATGAAAAAGACTCGTTTTGTAAGACTCTTCCGTCTCACTGGGTAGGTGAATCACAGGTGTGTGATTCAGCAGACAGTGATGACGATGACGATGCTGGTTGTGGAGACAGGTAGTTTTGTTGGCGATTAGAGTAACTTGACAGACTTCGTGCATGTAGAAATCCAGAAGAATGCATTTGCTGAAGTGCATGTGGATAAATATTGGAAGACGGATATTGCGGTGCTGAGTGTACCTGTAAATGGGGTAATTTATGGTAACTGTTAGGAGGAAACTGCTCGGGATAATGGAAAGGGTATGGCGTAGGAGGAACGCCATATGGTAACCATTGTTGGTTATCGTGGGCTTGGGCTGCTGCAATGAGTGAAATTATGTCGGGTCGTAATTTCAGTTTCCTTTCAGGAGGAACTTTATGAATATCCGATTGAAGGGAAAGAAGGAAGTGCCTGTCATCTTTTTCATCTTCTATAGAATGTGCTTCTGCAACAATATTCTTTTTTAATAGTGCAATGAGTTCATCGTCTTCGCTTTTACCTCTTTTCCTTTCTCTATTGTTTGGTTTTTCAATTTCCGTTGGATTCTCACAATATGCACAAATATTGAATAGTTATGAACTATTTACGAATATTACTAAATCCTGTATTGAAGAAGTGATAACTCACCTAGAACATTATTTTCGCTTGCTGGTCTCTCCTCGAACTCTGAAATGAACTTCCTTAAAATACTATACCAAACATTTACAGAAAATGTAAGGTCAAGCAATGTCAGAACGTCCTGAGGACATATTAGTGTGATACTCCGTGCTAATGTCATAAATGCTAAATTAACTCTGTTATTACGCTTTTACGACTAAACCGGTACGCTGATTTTGATGAAATTAGGTATGGAGATAGCTTGAAGGCTGAAGAACATAGGATACTTTCCAACGTGTGTTATTTAATATATTTGTTTACGAAACATTTGTTTGTTTGTAAATCTATCGGACCAAACTGCGTGGTCAGCAGTCCGTAACTTACAAACTACTTAAACCTAGGTAAACTAACCTAAGGACAAACACACACACCCATGCCCCAGGGAGGACTCGAACCTTCACGGCGAGCAACTGCGCACTCCGCAGCGAGACGCTTTAGACCGCTAGGCTACTGCACCGCGGCACGAAACATTCCTGACCCATTAAAACTGTGTGTCGGAACCGGTATTCGAACCTGGGACCTATACGTTTCGCGGGTAAGGGCCCTACCAACTGTGCTATTCCGGTACGTGTCACGGTCTGTAGGAGACTATCGGAAATAAAGCTGTGAGGACGATCGGTAGAGCGCTTGCACCACGAAATGCAATCCTGGTTCCGGCACAGTTTTAATCCGCCAGGGAAGTTTCATATCAACCCACCATCCGCTGCAGAATTAAAATAACATTCTGGAAGATATTTGTTGATTTTAAGGATATAACTCGAAATATGGAACTGCTGAGCATCAACGTTTCTTATAGCGTCTTGAGATGCTTGTAGACTCATTAGAAAAGTTATTTATTCTTTGACTTCTGAAATTTATCACTTTTATTAAAATGATTTTAATGGTTCGTATGCTGTACGTAATACGATTCAACATAATGATACAATGCTTACACAAGGCGTCAACGTCTACAAACCGCCGAACAGATTCGAAGACCTGTAAATCATGCATAATTTACACGTTGTTTGACGCATAGCGTCTTAATTCAGCGGTTTTGCCACAGGTAACAGAGTTTCTTTTCGTATTTAATTCATTTATTTTCATATCGATAATTAAGTACAGTATATACCGTCATTCTACGCACGGTTTTATTTAAGCCGCACAATTGGAAACCTTTCGTTTATCGTTATGATCCTGATCATAACTGAAGAGAAAAGTTTCGGAATTATTGTACTTTCGATGGTCTGTTACATATGTGCTAGGACATAAACATGAGCGAAGCTTCGAGTAAAAGCTGTAAAAGCCAGTAGTACTTCATAAATTCCTGTCATGAGGAGGGTGAGGCCGTGGAGGAGGGGGGGGGGGGAGAGGAGGTGAAGAGAGGGCGGGGGGGGGGGATGAAGGGAGTTCAGTTAAATATGGTCATGACACTATTATAAATATGAACAACAAAATTTATGGTATCCTCATATGTCTTAAGGTTACAAAATGGATATACAGGGTGAATCAAAATTCGCACACTCAGGCTTCACAGCGCGATTCCTCAAAAAAAAAAAAAAAAAAAAAAAAAAAAAAAAAAAAAAAAAAAAAAAAAAGGTATCTCACAGAATTTCGCCCTGCGCATATTTCCATCAGTAAATGAATGTTTAAGACTGATATGAGTGTGTGTGCCATACGTCGGTGTGTTCCAGAATTACACAATTACACCTACAAACTTCTGGGGGATGTGGGAAGCGTCTTGAGGAGCAAAGTGAGCACAGAAACCCATGCCCGGAAACGCCATTACACGACGCCACGGAGAGTCCAAGTTACAGGCACCAGCTCCTTCCGCTAGACATCCCCTCCAGCAACTTCGACGCTCTGTAGCGTCATTGGATGACGTTTCCAGGCATGGGTTTCTGTGCTCACTTTGTTCTTCAAGACACCTCCCACATCCCCCAGAAGTTTGTAATTGTAATTGTGTAATTCTGAAACACACTGACATATGGGACACACACACATCTCAGTCTTCAACGTCCATTTACTGCCGGAAATAGACGCAGGAAGAAATTTTGTGAGATACTTTTTTTTTTTTTTTATTGCTGACATGTAAGGAATCTCGCTGCGAAGCCCGAATTTTGATTCACCCTGTATAATAGGGAAAGGGCCTGTCACATTTCTATTAAAATCGCACTAGGTGATTGTCACACCCAAGTACATAGCAAACAGGAGCCAACACGCACCATTGCGTGCACATAAAAAAAGGAATACAATTACTGCTCGTGGGTGCAAAGCTTTTGTTTTAATTAACGAGTATTTTAGAGAGTACGAAATTTGATGGTGTCACGTGGATACAAAATAAAATAGGAAGCAAAGAATAATATTTTTATTAAAAATAGGATAAACAGTTCGTCATACCGAGATCAGTGTCAAGGGCGTTCTGAGAGTAGGAGTATAGCTATTTTTGTTTTTGAGTCTTGACTGTTTTCATTGGCTTGATACAGCCGGTACTAACTCCTTTTTGAATCAACATCTACATCTATGGAGGGAAATTTAACGCTCGGAACTGCAGTGTCGAGTAGTTACGATGTCTATAGGCCAGGGAGGTCCCTTGTCAGAGTACCGCTTGCACCTGACATCGTCAATAATTTTCTGCATGTTGTGTAACCTAATGCCTTTACAGCTCCAATGCCACGGCCGTTTCTACAGCTCCAATGCCATGGCCGCTCTTCTCTGGTGCGTAAGAGTGTCCTATCATCTTCTTCTCGTAAATGTCTTCAAGATGTTCCTTTCTTTGCTGGTTCAGCGGACAACCTTCTCATTTCTTATCAGACCATCTTCGAGGGTAGTCTGGAAAGTGAGGTCGCTTTGTGTAATAAAAATGGAATAGAGTAGAGATAAAGAAAGCAATTTATTTCAAAAAATCTAAAACACTTGATTGAAGTACCCGGTATTCTTTCTTCGTTTGGGTCATGTAAGGACCACGCAACAAATTCAGTGCTCCTTCTTTGTTTTTCTCTCTGTTTCCTCCAGTATTCTTTCATCTTTCCACTACGTATCCTTTTTCTCTCCTCAGACCATTTTGACCTGTCTTCTCCCTCCTGCCTTGGAATCATTCCATTTTTAACACTTTCGCCTTGAAAATCTCCCTTTCTGTTGCATCTTTTTACTTATATTGTTTCTTTCCAAATATTTTTTCAACTTCTTGAATCCAGGATATTCTTGACTTCTTGTCGCGAAAATATTTAAAAATCTGTTTAATTAATCTACTGCTGTTCATTCTGTATAAAGTGTCCAAAAATAGCAGTCACCTGTTTCGTATTGTATCAGTTATGTTTTCTATGTTGCGATAAACTTCTTCATTACTTCTTAATTTCCATACCTCTGCATTTTTCGAATGATCTGTCTTTCTAGGACTTCATGTTTGTGTAATTTCTGGTTCAGTGCTAAACAGTCACTTGCATAAAGACATTGTGGGTTAACTATTGTGTTGTAGTGCTGTATCTTCACATTTTTAGACAGACTTCTTTTGTTGTAGATATTCCTAGTTATTCCACATGCTCTCTCCATTTGATGTACTCTTTCTTCTACAGCGAATTTTTCTAAGCCATTACCTTGGATAATTTCTCCCAAATATTTAAATTCATTTATCCACTTTATATGGCCAATATCTGTTGCTAGGGATTCCGGAGCGTTTTTAATGTTTGTCATAAATTTTATTTTTTTCTACAGATATTCTTAAACCTGTTTTTTTGCCTATTTCTTCTAAGAGATTAATTTGTATTCCTCCATTTGTTAGGTTTTCAGAAAGTATGTACCCGGTGTTATTTTAATGCTTGTTTGACAATTTTACAACACAGATATATTTGTGTCACTGATGATTGTGAGAGTGATGCTATGGTGGGATGATGATGCTGACGATACGTAGTGTAATGACGGGTATGATGAATATGGAGGTTATGAGTTTAACTATGAGGCTTTTATAGGACCGCAGGATATGAGGTACCAATAAAAAGGTGTGAAGCTGAAGGAAGTGGTAAGTAGTTGAAGAAGAGCGGTTATATAGCGTTATGGTTAGCATTGGAAAAGAAGCATATATATCTGGACGTATTTTGTTGTTGGGGAGTGGGAGGTGGTTGAAATTTCGGAAGAGAGATCAAATGAAGGTGCATGGAAGGTGGAATAGGCATGTAACAGCGGAACAGGGTACCTGGATTGGTCATTAGAGAAGGGGAAATTACGTGTTGGGACTGTATTTTACAGTCTATTTGTCGTATTTGGAGGTGTTCTAAAAAGAGGAGAAGATGTCGGAAGTGTATAAGTTGGTATATGAAAGTTGGAGAAGGTTGGCAAATGTGGTAGGCGAGGCGGAGAGAATGTCTTTCCACGATGTCAAGGGACTTGTGGAATTTATGAGAGGTGGAAATCCGAGCCACATAGTCATAGGGGCGGAGGAACAGATGAGGGTTTAGTTGGTGAGGGTCATGGTTCAGGCACCGCGTTCGGCCTGAGAGTAATTTCATAGGTTGGGTAGGTACGCACTTTGCGTTGAATGGTAAAGAGATGTGAAGACCTGTTACGTTTCTGTCGAGGGTTATTTCTATATTTCACCGTGGTAGGCAGAAGGATGGGTTGGCTATAGACGGAGATATGCATTAAAGTATTATAGCTTAAATAATGTCTTCTCCACTCGACTGACAAATACGATACCATTACTAGTAGAACATCACCTGAAGAAACTAGTGTTTTACCCTATTCTTCTAATTCATGTGCTAGGTACCTTACATGTTCCCCTGTTAATCATCGTCATTTAAGTCTCTAATGTTCAAATGTTTGTGGATCTAATTTACCAAACTGGTAGGGTCATCGTTGCCGAGAGTTACATACTACTTCTCCCATGCGTGTAACATGACCTCACCATCTCACCCTGTTTGCAGGAACTGCTCGCTCTGATCGGTGTTCATCCGCAGTTTTTCTTTTATTTCTTGATTATGGACACTCTCCTACTATTGTTCCCATCTGTCAGTACATGCAGGTATCCTTGATACTTCAATATCTATAAATTCATCCTTATTATAAAAACCTGTATCCACCCAGTTTCCTCCCCCATACAACAAAGTTGGTCGAAAGACTGAACGGTGCACTGCTAACTTAATCCTTGTACTGACTTTCTTCTTGCAGAAGAGAATAGATCAAATGTTCAAATGTTTGTAGAACTTATGGGACTTAACTACGGGGTCATCAGTCCCTAAGCTTACAAACTACTTGTGAACTAGCTAAGACTAAGGACGGCACAAATATCCATGCCCGAGGGGGGATTCGAACCCCCGACCGTAGAGGCCGTGCATACCGTGACTGGAGCGCCTCAGTCCCCTCGGCCACCGCAGCCGGCAAGAATAGATCGTAGCTCACTGCATTAACTTTGCTACACCTTCATTCCAGATCTTTGACTACGTTGCCATCGTGTGAGAAAATACGCTCCAAGTATTTTAAACTGTCCATCTGTCCTTTATTACACGTATTTGGCACTCTCTTTAAATCTCCTTCCCAAAGAAAATGTTCAAATGTTTGTAGAGCTTATGGGACTTAACTAGGGGTCATCAGTCCCTAAACTTACAAACTACTTATCAGCTAGCTTATATTAAAGACGGCACAAACATCAACGCCCGAGGGGGGATTCGAACCCCCGACCGCAGCGGCCGTGCAGACCGTGACTGGCGCGCCGCAGACTGCTCGGCCACTGCGGCCGGCCTTCCCAAATACATTAATTTTATTTGTGGAGCTGTATTCCGTCTATTGCATCTAAATGAAAGCCTTTTTTGTGCCATACGCGATAATCTTGTTTATGTGACCTGTACTGCACTTCTTTTTTTCCCTTGTGTAAATTATAACATGTATTACAGGCCATTGAAGATGCTTCACAAATAAACAAGCGAACGAGTATGGCACAAAAAGTCTTTCATTTAGTTGCAGTAGACGGAAATACACCTCCACAAATTTTCTAAACAACCAAGAATGACGGAAAATGAAACAGTGGTGATTAATTTTATTTTTGGAGATGCTGATTGCCATACCATAAAATGTTTAAGTGTTTGTTAAGCTTAACTGCGGGATCATCAGTCCCTAAACTTACGAACTACTTATGAACTAGCTTATACTAAAGAAGACACAAACATCCAAGCCCGAGGGGGGCTTCGAACCCCAGACCGTAGCGGTCGTGCAGACTGAGACTACCGCGCCGTAGACCGCTCGGCAACTGCGGCCGGCTGTCATACCATAACCCTTACATCTCTGTAAGTGCGGATTCAGGGACAGAGAGAGAGAAAGAGAGTGGTAAGGAGAGAGACAGAGAGTGTGTGTGTGTGAGTGTGTGTGTGTGTGAGAGAGAGAGAGAGAATCTCAGCAATAAAATAACTTCTCCTTACAGGCATTATGTAAGTGTGATTTGAATTTAAAAGCAGTCTCTGTTGCGCATTGTAATACTTATTACTTACCTTTGGAGTACCGTAATGTAATTGTGGGTTTAAAAATGCAAAATCCCTGTAATTAACATAACGTAAATTGACTTCTTGTGTTATGCTTCCATTTAATTGCGTCTTGCTCATTTTTTGTCAGTAATTTACGATAAAACTTAATAGAACATAAAGTTTTTTGTTTTTGTTTCTTGATTGCTTGAGAGATAAATGACCCATTGTGTATGTTTTATCCAAACGTAAAACAAGTTAAAGTATTTAAAGGAAATAATCGTGAATTTCTAGGACTGCGTTCAGGCTGGCGCATTCAAGCGTATTCGGTAAACAGTTTCTCTCTCTGGATTCTTTTACTTGACAGTAAGAAATACTACTGCCACCCATTATAAACAGTTTTATTTCAAGGTACATGTCTCAATTTTTCAGTTATTGGAGCAAACCGTAAATTTCGACGCAATTTTTTCCGCACGTCAGGTACAAAGGAATTCTTCTAGAAACACAGACAAGTGCAATTTTGTTGATCGGGAAAACTTTCTCACTTAACACGTTTTGCGCAGCAACTTTACAAAGCATGAAGAAGAAATTGATTCAGTGCACCGTGACACAGGAAATCTGATTTTAGGATGTGAGGGAATATCAAACTTAGCGCGACTTATTTACTGGATGTTTGATCAAATGCTTAAAAGTTTGTAAATCTATGAGACTTAATTAACTGCTTGGTTATTAGTCCCTAGCTTGGTTATTAGTCCCTAGCTTACAAACTACTTAAACTAAGTTCAGCTAACCTAAGGACAAGACATACACCCATGCCCGAGAGAGGACTCGAACCTTCGACGGCAAACAGTCGTAACACCGCAGCACGGCTCCTCAGTGCGCACGGCTATTTCGCCGCGGCTGGCTGTGTTATTCTGATCCGTAATTGGGCGACCTTCCAGGTTACGCTGTTTTCCAATTTCTTCATCGTTGTTCAGTGCATTGTTTGGTAATGACACAGCTTCGCTGGATCAGTACTGTTTGTTCATGGTAAGTTTACGGTTGTGCTTGTACCATGACTGCCCGGTGGCCGAGGAGCAATGATCGGTAGCACAGACAAATATATACAGACAGGAAACCTCCGTAAGGGCCCGGTCCTACGCTCAGGGGTGCGGGGAGGGAGGGTTTCCAGCAGTTCCGTAAGATGTCCCATGATGGCGTTGCGGTCAGAAGCAGTTCTTTAAACAGGCCAGAGCAGGCGGCAGGTAGCGGCTGTCCCCACCACCACCTCCCCTCAAACGCCAGCAAGCCGGACACAGCCGTGGCCTCGTGGCAGGCAGCACGAGCTCTCCCCTCAGCCTCCCCTCCACACTACCCTCTGACGTGCGAGAGGCACCCTAAGCCAGGGAACCGCCTGACACCTGCTAGCATCTTACGGAACTACGAGCGGAAAGTAGAACAGTGGTTTAGGGAGGGGGGGGGGGTTCTCCTCTGTATGTGTTACTCTGTGGCGGAAGGCAGCGTCGCAGTGTTGGAAATGTTACCACTACCATGTAGGGTTGCCAGATCTCCGGGCGCCGCCCGGAGTGCCCGGGTTTGGAATGAATTCTCCGGGTCTACGGGCCAATGACTCTCATATCCGGGCTTGAATGTAACCTTCATCTTTACTTTTTTTTACGACGCTTTTTAAGTACTGTGCTCAAGTAGCGACGATCTACATCGAACTTAACGTAACTTAAACTAAGTACGAACACAACATCCATGCCCTAGGGGGCAATTCGAACCTCTGGTGGGAGCAGCCTCGCGCAACCGTGGCAAGACGCCTCACTGAGCTTGGCCATTCCCGGCCGGCTCCTCTCTAGTAATTATGAATAATTTTATATAAATGTCAATTTCTTATTGCAACAAAACGCTACTTTTCTATTCTTCCTCTGAAAACTTTTCATTGTTGCGTCGGTAGTAATCGGCTAGCGCATTATTAAGCAAACACTGTTGCGACAACGTGTCAACTGGCGACGTCTATTATTTGTGTTCGTTCGTTTATTGTTTGTTATCAGCTTACCGGCAATTTTTGGAATATTTGGATCGTGTGTGAACAGACAAGCTTAAATTAACTCAGATTAGTGAGTAATAACAGTGAAATGAAGAGACAATATCTAAGTTTGTTCCGTGAAATTGGTTGCAGGAAGAAAATTATAAAGAGTGGCTACAAAAAGTCGATACTGATGAGTGTATGTGTAAGTGCAGAATATGCAATATCTCATTTACTGTTAAGTATGAAGGAGTGAAAGCTGTAAATAAACATTTACAATCAGAAAGACACAAAGCAAATATTACCACACAAAAGAAGAATCAGTCGCTTCTTAAATTATTGCCGAAACAATTTTCTGCAGAAGACGACAAAGTCACTGCAACGGAATTAACTTTGACTTACCATGGTGTGAAACAAGACCATTCTTACTGTTCTCAAGCTTGTGGTAATAAGCTATATCCTTATGTTTTTAGAGATTCCTCTGGCAACGAAAGTAAGATGCGGCCGAACAAAAAGCGAGGCATGAGTAAAAAATGTGCTTCTGCCTTATGCTAAAGAGAAGCTACTAAGCGAATTAAAGCAAAGCGTTCAGACGCTTCGAACAAGGACAATGAAAACATCCGATAGTTGTAACATACTTCTCCAAAGATAAGGGAAAATGTAATGAAGTTCTTGGTTTCTACGAAGATGTTAACGAATCTGCAGAAGCCATCTCAAACAAACTAAAATCCATGTTATTGTAAAATGGTTTGACACTAAATCATGTAGTTTCGTATTCAGCTGACAATGCATCATTTAATTTCGGGAAAGACAATTCTGTTTTCACTAAATTGAAAGAAGAAAATGAAAACTTAATCAAAGCCAATTGTTGTTGTCATATTTTACATAACTGTGCTAAGTATGTATTCAAGCTTCTAAAATATGATGCAGAAACTCTAGTTCTTAAAATATATTCAGACTTTTCTTCATCATCAAAAAATTCGGAGGAACTAAAAACATTTTGCGAGTTTGCTCAGCATGATTACAGCGAAATACTGCGACACACTGTAGTGCGATGGTTGTCTTTGGACTCAGCTGTGGACCGTCTTGTTAAGATGTGGCGAGTTTTGAAGATGTATTATGTAGCACGCGGTGAGGAAAAAACACATCCCATAATTTGAAAGTTTATTAGTTCACAAAAAGACGACATAAACGAGTATTCGCTAACACTACCAGAGTGCTTTCTGTATTTTTTAAAAGCAACTTCGCCTGTTTTTTGTAAATCAATCAGACTTTTAGAAAAAGAGGACACACTTTCCACAGATGTTCACGAGATTAAGTTGGAAGTGAAAAAACAAATAGAGGATCGTAAGGAGGATTAGTTTTATGGATTTGTAGTTAATATGTCTTTAGAACACCTTACAGAAGAAGAAAAAGTTTATTCTAGTAAAAGAGTGCACACTTGTTTACGACAGGTTATTAAACTATCTGGGTAAATGGTACAGCTTTAGTGGGAATGACAATGTGTTAGACTTATATCAACCAAAACTATTTTCATTTAAAGACTTGGCCAAAGTGGGAAAGAAATTGAAAATTAGTTTTGATGGAAACGAACTGTATCAGAAGTTTTCTGTTTTGAGGTCTGTAGTATCAAATCTTGATAGAAAGGAAACTAATTGATGTAAAGTGTGGAGCGAGGTTTTTTTTTTTTTTTTTTTTTTTTTTTTTTTTTTTTTTTTTTTTTTTTTTTTTTTTAAGCAGATGCACCAAACTTGTTCAATATAATGCAGCACGTCCTTGCAATTCCTGTCAGTAACGCGCACGTTGAACGAGTGTTTAGTGTAATGAGTGCATTATGGTCGGATGCTAGTAACAATGTCCGTTGAACTTGTGAAAGCCGAGATATGTGTTCAGATGAATTTGAAAATGAGATGTGAAGATTTCTACAACGTGGCTCTTAAAAACAAGACTTCTGAATGCAGCGATATCATCAGCAAAACATGAATAATAAGTATGTGCCTATAGCTGTAATATTTTACTACTGTTATTTTTATTTGCTTCGGTGTAGGTTCGATTAGTGGTAAACTAGTAATGGCGGCATTAGTAAGTGATTGGTGCTCATATATATAGTAATGGAAGTTAATTTTGTTTTGTTTGTAAAGCTTGTGACCGTAATGATACACAAAGATCTGTTTGACGAAATCTGCCCCCAATTAGTTAAATGTACAATCAGAAAAAAAAATCAACTGTTTGAGTGTCTTGTGGATGGCCATACTGCCCGCAGTGAACGAAGGCGGCCGAGTTCAGGCACGTCTTTGCTGACCAAATTTGTTCCGCTAACTAGTTTAGGTGATTACACCATTTTCAAAGAATAAAATATGTGGCAAGTTACATAATACACATTTTGGTAACTCAAGCTGTAAAAAACATCTAATCTTATCCAATTGACTCAAACACCTAATAAAAAGCAAGACACTTAAAACATACTGCACTGCAGTACGCTAGAAATTAGATGTTTTGTGCAGCTGGAGCTATGAAAATGTATATAATGTAACTTGCCACATATTTTACGCTTTGAAAATGGTGTAATCACCGAAACTAGTTAGCGGAACAAATTTGGTAAGCAAAGTGTACAAATATGCATTTTTCAAAATTTATTGCTGCCGAGGATCGCCTCACCAAAATGTATGAAGAATTTTTTAATTGCACATTGGGCACGGTAGGTAGATGCGTGAACCTAAATGGATCAATTTGTATTGTAAAAAGTAATGACAGGTTCTTAAGATATCATGTCATTGTCCAAATCTCCCGATGTGCACTGTTATTTACTTATGTCACGACAGTGAAGTAATTTTCGCGTTAAGTACAATATAATGGAGAACGAAGCACCAGTCACTGGCCACTGCACTTCCCTCTCGAACCTGGCAACTGCGCTGCTAGCTGTCAGAGCTCAACTCTCGTCGTACGTAGTGTAGCACTGTCGATCAGTTCACTATACAATTCGCGATCGTTGTTGATATCCTGTACTTCGGTGTATAATGTTCAATTGATACTACATTAGAAAGTCGATTATCCGAACTAATTGGGGAACGTGGGTGTTAGGAAATCTGGTTTATTCGAATAATCGAACAGTACAGTTTCATTTACCAATAAGTACTTTACAGTAAATGTATTTATAACAACAGGCATCTCTTTTAGTACAGTAATAATCTCGTATTTATCTCTCATAGAAAGGACAGCACTATTACCTTTAATCATTTTCTTTACGCGGCAGCAAGTGGTCGTAACAGGGAACAGTCGGTAACTGTGCCCCTTCTCTTCACATGCAGCCAGTGAGAAGCTCTTCTTGGTGGCGCGCGCGATCCTTCACAGTGCGCGGAGCCGCAAGCGGCAACTCTTGGAAGGCGCAGCTGTTGATGTGAGCAGCTTTGATGCTGCCGCCACTTCTGCTGCCACGCCGACTGAAGTGTGCCGATTGTTGATCCACAGCAACTGGCGGTCTGGCCGGTCAGCTGCGGCATGTGAAGGCCACCCCTAGCAATGTCCCATCGGGGGGGGGGGGGGGTATACTTGCTGGGAGGGAGGAGATGATTAGGTATTTTTTTAGAATTCACCTGATATCCTGGTTGGGGGGGGGGATGAGTCATTGGCCAAGGGGGAAGGGGGCACGTCTGGTCTCCGGGCCTGCCTCGAATTCAATCTGGCAACCCTACTAACAAGTGTTTCATCCTGTATGAAACAAGTGTGCCCAAAGCTGAAAAAGGCATTCAGGCTCTAAATTTCATTCGATTTGTAACTTTCTGTGCTTGGCCAGACGGGTATACGAGAATCCCTATACCTCTGTATAGGTATTCCCATATTTACAAATATGAAATATTTGAACTATAAGGTTGAATAAGACTGACCACTCGATAACTCAAACAGTTGTACTAACTACTCGAAAAATAATAGTTCTGTACAATTATGCCCAAATAATTATAGTATTAAATGAGCCAAATGAACTGTTCTAAAAAAAAAAAAAATACGCCATATATTTTGCTTGCCATTTTGCTCATTTCGATAAATGAAGTGTTCCACACTTCAGTTCCTATTTCTTTGATTTTGTGGTAAATTTTGAAGCTTTACACTGTTTTAGGTGGTTAAATGATTGTAATATTTCTGTAAATCTTAGACACTTGAAAAATACATCATAATTCGCAAAAACTAAAAATGCATTGGTATTTAGATAGAAGTATATGTATATAATATATATCATACCTGCCAACTTTTACTGTTTGTCCGTAAAATTTACGGAAATTGCAGCATTTTGCGGATGGACTGTGTCGTTTTACGATTTGGCTGACAAAAATTTTAAACGTTAACATTCCACTTCCGTGCATCGGATTGTACACATACATTATGTTAAATCGAAGCAAGATAACCATAAAATCAACATAAATTTTGCCAAATCTGGAAATGACGACAGTGACGTAATAGAAGCGAGAGTCCGTTTACTTCCTTTTTGTGGAACGCAGTGTGCTCATCATGTTGGTCGTTTGTTTCTCACATCAGAAGCTGCAAAGAAATGTACCTGTGGTCGCGCGAAAAAATAGAACAGAGATCGGATCATCAGTGGCAATGATTGCTGGAGTCTATTAGTATTTTGAAGACTATGCGTTCTGGACCCTGTCATGAAAAAAAAAATCTTAAGGCTTTTTCCAGGAACATAAAAAGACCACAGCTATGACTATAAAATTGAACTAATGTATTTGTAGTGTCTAATATATTACTTTATCCTGTGTCACGTTAAACAAGTATTACTGTGCGAAGCCTTTTTCAGATGTCGCATATAGACTTCATTTATGAAAGAAGTTCTATTACGTCTGCTCAAAATCGAATAAGCATCACACCTACTGCGGTTTAACCCTTTCATCCCCAATGTTGTTCCTGGACAACAACATATTAAAAGCTGATTTATATCGTATTTTGTATATCAACCCTTAAAGTAACATTGTTGTTCATGAACAGCATGCTTCTAGTACAACATTTTGCCGTATGGTACGACGTGTTGCCTCTTCTGAAGCATTAGTCTGTCCATCTTGGAGGTTGTGTTCCGTTGCCGTCTGTAAGTGGCTGTGAGTTTGAACGTGATTGTGGTTCATTTTATGTTATTTATTTCAACAGTGAAGCAAGCTTTATTGATTTGACAGTGTTACTTATAACAAAATAACGTCCCAACTAATAAAATACCTCGATAGAAACGTCTCTCTTGTACATGAAATACATGACATAAAAGACCAGTAGTTCAATCAAAAATTTTAAAACAGATATTTTTATGATTACTGCACTGTATTAATACAGAAAACACAGAATTTTAATTTTTGCAAAGCTGAATTCATAATGTGGGAATGAAATGATAACACAAGGTTCTTTTTGATTGTTAGGTTCATCTGCAAAACTTTGGCTTACGATGTAATTAGATATGAGCTGACTGAAGTATCGTGTTTAAATCATGAATTATTGTATATTGTAACCCAGAAGTGTTATTACTTTCGTCAAGTCTCGTTTGTCGAAAGTCGTTAGAGTGTTTTCGTCTCGAATGAGTTTTACTGACAGCCTTTTTCAGAAGTTGACGTGTGTGTGTGTTTGTGTGTGTGTGTGTGTGTGTGTGTGTTTGGAGGGGAAAAAATAAAAATGGTCCCCAGTAATTCGATTTGCCGCCTACCATTCAATGTCCCTTCCAGAATAACTAGGGGTGGGGGACATTCTATAGCAGGACAACGCACTCCAGACTACAGCAGAGACGCCACCCTAGTGATCACACCTTCATGCCAGGCAGGATCCATCGATTAATGTGGCCTGCGCCACACAAGATACCTCCCATCGGCTAATTACAGTGGACATCGTGATTCGTCCGCCATTGCTGCAGTTTCCATTCCTTGAGATTGGAGACAAATGTCAGCGGTTCTGCCCGAGGGCGGTATGTTTACTACGGCTCTTGATATCATTAAAAATATCGGGAAACAAATAAATCGATATTTAAAAAAGTATCATTATTGGCACTCGATATATTCATCATAAGTATCGATATATGTAAGCCGGTTTTAGAGCTGTGAATTTAAGTATTGAATTATTATTAGATATCCTGTATATAAATATGCTAGAAGCCTCTCTTTTGTGTCCCGTCCTCGTCGCCGCTTTTGTGTCTCGCTTCCGCCGGTTGTCTTAGGTGTCGGTAGCCGAGTGGAGAGAGACCGCCAGTGGGACAGCAGAAACTAGAAACTCTAGACTAAATTAGAACAATATATATATTTCATAGAAACGTTGTAATACTTAACTTTTACAAAGTTCATTACTGCAGAATGCTGATACATAGATTAGATAGAGGCCTGCTTACTGATGATTTCTAGTGCATATCCGATAGCCAAGTCTTCACTGGTGCCTATCTGATTTCCAAGTGTTAGCTGGTTCCTATCTCAGTCCCAAGTGAACGATGTCGTTCAGTGGTGGCCACGAGCGGAGAGGGCGCTCGTGGCTGACGTCGTAAGAACGCCGCACCGTGCGTACATGGCGGCGCACGGCGAAAGTACGTGGCGCGCACTTCATACTTGTGCGACACCACACTCTCTATTCCCTATTTAATAAAAAACATTTAATTAAAAAACTTTTAAGTTAATTATGGAACTTTTCGGAGATTAAAAGGTTGTATCTCCTTGGTTGTCGCTCTGAAAATGAACAGTATGAAGAGTGTTAGTGCATTAATATTCGCTAAGTGTAAAGTAAAAAGCGAAATAAAGTGAGAATTTGAAATTATTGCTTCATCTGTAAAAGTTTCATGTGGGCTGCCAGATTTAGTACTGCTGGTATTTGGACTAACTAAACGTCCTGGATCTTTTCTCCAGGACAATTGTGCCAGTGCCTCTAGGCCTACTGCTATGTTTTGTATCAGTTTTGTTTGACCTGTAAATACACACAGTGGTGTTTGCTCGTCAAATGTGCCGCTAGATTTGTTGTTTCACTAGTTTTACATTTATCGCATAAATTACAACAAAACTTCCAAAGTCCACTTTCTTGAAAATCTTCCACACAGTGGAGGAATGCGATGCAAATGACTTGATTAGCACTTTGTTAACAACGGCACACTAAAGATGACCGGTCTGTCGTCCGTCGTTTGGTTTCCTGACAGACATGTCCGGAACACTTTAACGTCGACGGTCCCTATTTTTCATTGCTGTCAGCGCCAGCAATGGTGCAGTTTCTGCTGGTAGCGCCGAGCTCCAATTACCTCGGCATTTCCTCCCACAGCGAAGACCAATCTTTCTTCCCAGGAGACCAGGACGTGATGGGCTGGCGATGGACTGTGTGATTTGTTCTTAATATGTCTTCACACATTGAAACTAAAATTACGTTCTACTGCAATTGAGGAGTTTGATTTACCATGGCCGGCCGCGGTGGCCGAGCGGTCTGCGACGCGCCAGTCATGGTCTGCACGGCCACTACGGTCGGGGGTTGGAATCCCTCCTCGGGCATGGATATTTGTGCCGTCCTTAGTGTTAGCTAGTTCATAAGTAGTTTGTAGGTTTAGGGACTGATGACTCTGTGGTCAAGTCCCATAAGCTCTACAAGCATTTGAACATTTGATTGACTATGAGCGTAAGTCCGAAAAATGCATTTCCGGTAAATGTGAGTTGAAGATTCGCGTGTTTATATCTTATTAGAAAACAATGGTATGTTAATATGTAATAATTCTGACTTACACCTTACTTTTAACATACAGAATCAATCCTTACAATTGAAGATATTTTTTCTATTTTAGATATATTATCGAAAATATAGTGAGCGGTATACGGCCTTTTTCCATCAGACAATGATATATATACAAAAATCATGAAAACTGAGTTGAAAGATGCTTTTATTATGTTGTTATCGAGTTAAACTGTACATCAACAAAACATATACGTTGAAGTGTATGTTCCTGTTGATGTTCAGTAGCTTCTTCAATGTTTACTCTCTCTCAGACTCCCTGCCAAACTTTTACTGTTATCAGGAATGTAGTGCAACAGCTCTTGAATGCCCCTCAACTTAGCTGTTGGTACAGATTAACGACAAAAATTATATATCTTCCGGAAGTCTGGTTGATTTCTTAATGGACGTAAAAGGTATAGAGACCTTAAAATATCATTTTGAACCATCGATTGTGTCATCGCTGCGAAAATGCAACATCACAAATGACTGCACCTGTAAAGGACATTTCTCCTGTACCTTGATGAGAAGAAATCTATTAAACTTTTCTTCCAGTCTTAAATACGCTCACTTCCGTCAGTGACTTGAAATGGTTCTAGTTTCTTCCTGCATTGTTTAAGGAACATTCCTTTCTGTTTTTCTATAACATTCTCCGCTATTTCTTATCCGTCTATAATGTCATTTTCCAATTCATTACCACTCACTTCACTAAATATAGAACTCAACAATCGACACATAACCAATATGCGTTAAACAAGGTCTCAGCTGCTTTCTCATCCACATTCTTCTTAAGATGACTGCTTAGTCTATATAACATATATCGAATTGATGTAGTACTTTCACGGAAAATGGGTGTAAAGCCAATTACGCCCATAGTACGTCGCACTCCTCAATTTCAAAAGAAACATTTCAAATATTAACCCCAAATTGCGAAAAAAATAATGTAAAATAAATATATTGTCACTCGATACTGGCATTTTGATATCGATAGATTGAACCACAGGCATTGCTGATGTGAGGTGGCTTGCGTGCCTCAACGATACAGATAGCCGTACGGTAGGTGCAACCACAGCGGAGGGGTATCTGTGGAGAGGCCAGACAAACGTGTGGTTCCTGAAGAGGGGCAGCAGCCTTTTCAGTAGTTACAGGGGCAACAGTCTGGATGATTGACTGAGCTGGCCTTGTAACATCAGCTAACATGGCTTTACCATGCAGTTACTTCTAACGGCTGAAAGCAAGGGGAAACTACAGCCGTTACTTTTCCCGAGGACATGCAGGTCTGCTGTATGGATATATAGTGATGGCATCCTCTCAGGTAAAGTATTCCGTAGGTAAAATAGTCCCCCAATCAGATCTCCGGGCGGGGAGTTCTTAGGAGGATTACGTCATCAAGAAAAACAAAATAGGCATTATACGGATCACAGCGTGGACTGTTCTATCCCTTAATCGTGTATGTAAGTTACAAAATTTGAAGAGAGAAATGGGTAGGTTAAAGTTAGATATGGTGGGGATTAGTGAAGTTCGGTGGCAGGATGAACAGGATTTTTGATCAAGTGAGTACAGGGTTATAAATACAAAATCAGTAGATCTAATAATGAATAAGAAAATAGGGAATCGGGTAAGTTACTATGAACAACATAGTGAATGCATTATCACAGCAAAGATAGACACAAGACCAACACCAACCACAGCAGTACAAGTCTATATATCGGGGACTGACGGCCTAGCTGTTTAGCCCCTTAAAATCCAAAAACAACAAAAAGTCTATATGCGAACTAGCTCTGCCGATGATCAGAACGTCGAAGAAATGTAAGAGGAGATAAAAGAAATTATTCAGACCGTTAAAGGAGAAGAAAACTTAATTGTGAAGGGGTACTGGAACTCAGTAGTAGGAAAGGGAAGAGAAGGAAAAGTAGTAGGTGAATATGGACTGGGGAAAAGGAATGAAAGAGGAGGTCGCCTGGTAGAATTTTGTGCAGAGCACGATTTAATCATCACAAACACTTGTTTTAAGAATCATGAATGAATTCTTATACGTGAAAAAGACCAGAAGACACTAAGAAGTACCAGATTGACTTTATAATGGTAAGGCATACGTTTAGAACCCAGATTTTAAACCGTAAGATATACCCACGGGCAGATATAGGCTCTGACCATACCGTATTGGTTATGAACTGTAGATTAAAACTTAAGAGACTGCAAAAAGGTAGAAAATTAAGGAGATGGAATCTGGACAGACTGAAGGAACCAGAGGTGGTTGAGAATTTTAGGGGAAGCATTAGGCAAGTTTTCTGAAATTGGAGAAAGTAGTACAGTAGAAGAAAAATGGGTAGCTCTGAGAGATGGGGTAGTTAAGGCAGCAGAGTATCATATAGGCAGACGGACAAGAACTAATAGAAATTCTTGGATAATACAGGATATACTGAACTTAACTGATGAAAGTAGAAAATATAAAAATGCATCATGTGACGCAATCAAAAGGAAGTACTGACGTCTTAAAAATGAGGTTGACAGGAAATGTAGACTGACTAAGCAGGAGTGGCTTGAGGAGAAACGCTAGACTGTAGAAAATTGTATAACTAGGGAAAGATAGATACCGCTTACAAGAAAATAAAAGAGACATTTGGAGACAAGAAAAGCAACGGTATGACTATCAAGAACGCCGATGGAAAACCATTACTGAGAAAAGAAGGGAAAGCTGAAAGGTGGAAGGAATATATATGGGGGCCTGCACAAAGGAAATAAACTTGAAGGCAGAAATGGTAGACGAAGTAGAGGTAAATGAGATAGCAGGTATTATACTGCGAGAAGAAGTAGTCAGAGCACTAAAGATTTGATTAGAAATAAGGCCGCTGGAGTAGATTTGAACTGCTGTTATCGTTAGATGAACAAATTGTTTCACCTGGTATGCAAGATGTATGAGACAGGAGAAATATCCTCAGACTTCAAGAAGAACATAGTGATTCCAATTCCTTAGAAAGCAAGTACAGACAAATGTGAAAATTACAGAACTATCAGTTTAACAAGTCATGGTTGCAAAATACTAACACATTTGTGGATATGGAGAGTGGTTTTCACAATGTTGATTGGAATACACTCTTTCAAATTCTGAAGGTAGCAGGGGTAAAATGTAGGGAGCGAAGAGTTATCTTCAACTTGTACGAAAACCAGACAGCAATTATTATAGTCGAAGGATATGAAAGCGTTGCAGTGGTTGGGAAGGGAGTAAGACAGGGTTGTAGCCTTTCCCCAATGTTGTTCAACCCGTACTTTGAACAAGTTGTTAAGGAAAGCAAGGATAAATTTCGAGAGGGAATTAAAGTCCAGGAAGTGGGAATATAAACCTTGCTGTTTGCTGATGACATATTAATTCTTTCATAGACAGCAAAGGACCTGGAAGAGCAATTAAATGCGGTGTACAGTGTCTTGAAATGAAGATATAAGATATTAACAAGAGTAAAACGAGTGTAACGGAATGTAATGTCAGAAACTCAGGCGTTGCTGAAGGAATTAGATTACGTTACTTGACAATAAACGTAGTAGATTAGTTTTGTTATATGGGTAGCAAGATAACTTATGATGGCCGAAGTAAAGAAGATATAAAATGTAGAATGGCTATGGGATGAAAAGAGTTTCTGAAGAAGCGAAATTTGTTGACATCCAACGTTAGTTTAAATGTTTGGAAGATCTTTCTGAAATAATTTGTCTGGAGTGTAGCATTGTAGCCGGCTGCAGTGGCCGAGGGGACTGAGGCGCTCCAGTCACGGTCTGCACGGCCACTACGGTCGGGGTTCGAATCCCCCCTCGGGTATGGATATTTGTGCCGTCCTTAGTATTATCTAATTCCTAAGTAGTTTGTAAATTTAGGGACTGATGACCCCGTAGTTAAGTCCCATAAGCTCTACATATATTTGACCTTTTTTTTTTGTAGCATTCTATGTTGGTGAAACATGGACGATAAGGAGTTCAGGCAAAAAGATGATAGGAGCTTTCGAAATCTGCTGCTGCAGACGGATGATGAAGATTAGATGGGTAGATTACGTAACTAATGTGGAGAGAAAAGGAGTTTCTGGCATATTCTGTCTAAGAGAAGAGATTGGTTGGTGGAACACGTTCTGAGATATCAAGGAATCTCCAACTTAGGATTAGAATGAAGAGTGTAGGGTAAAAATCGTAGAAGGAAACCGAGGGATGAATACAGTAAGCATATTCAAAAGGATGTAGATTGTCGTTCGTACTCTCAGATGAAGAGACTTGCACAGTACATGGTAGTGTGGAGAGCTGCATCAAAGCAGTCTACGGGCGGAAGTCCACGACAAGATTGAAATATAATAGTACAGTATATATAGATATTATTCCAGAGAAGTATCGAATATCGAATTCATCTTAAAAGCTCTACTGTTAACAGTAGCACCCGTATACAATGGCGGTTCCCATACTCGATGGAGCTTATGTTTCCATGGATTGTCCACCGCTAGACGCCTCTACCACGTCCTGTGTTGAACTTAAAAGCTGTGCGTGTGTTGTGGATGTTGAACCTATCGTTAAATCAGACAGCAAAATGTTCATTAACACAGCAATTTGGTTTAATTATGGCCCTGATATTGATGTATATACTATTAAATAAGAAACAGTGCATTAAACTGATTATGTGCGCAGCGGATATTTTGAACAAAGCAACTGTGACAAGTCACCATTTGAAACAGACACTGACTATATTAAAAAATTTTGACTGCGAGAAAGATATTAAAAAACCACAAATCACTTTCTTAATGCTTGACTGTGAGAATTTTATGCAGATCAGTTTCTAATTATTGAAATTTAGTATCATAGTCAATTAACTATCATTTACTGTGGCACCAATAACGAAAACTGTTCAACAATATTATTAAAATCAATACTGCACTTTAAATCCACTAATAACAAATTATCAAGTGAAGGAAGTAGGTTAATTTTCTACGTAAATGAAACAGGAAAGAAAGGTCAAGTTACTTATTATTAATAATCAGCATTACATTACCTACATAATACAACTTCTGACTTGCTGGCAAAGCAGCCTCTGCTCTACATCGGAGCCATACACACACTCAACCGCTCTCTAAGCGAGCTCAACCACAAGTGCCTACATAAAACAACTAATGACTTGCTGGCAAAGCAGCCTCTGCTCTACCTCGGAGCCATACACACAACCCAACCGCTCTCTAAGCGAGCTGAAGCACTAGTGCTACTCTCTCTCAGCGCGAGCTACAATGCTATGCAATACATGATCTTTGCCAAAGATGAAACTTCACAAAGGACACATATCGATACATACAGTAGAAGCGATATTATACATTTTCTTGCAAGCAAGTTACTCGATACAAAACAGGAGGCACAATATTGGACATTTTCTTACAAAAATAATTTTTTATGGACACGTTTCAAACTGAGCCATGATTTGATGCACTGCTACCCAGTGGCGGATTTTCACATTTGTCGCCATTTGTCTACAATACGATATCCTATTTCACAATCACACTAATTATAATTTTTTGTCAATTAAATTGTAGCTTTATGTTTTGTGCACTATCTTCATAATTATACCAATTTTTTCCGTAATTAGTATGGCTGTAAACTAGGGAATCGTAGAGTGAATTCCTAGATTATTTTTACAATCCAACCGTTTGGTTAAGATTGCACAAGAAACAATTTTTGTGTATATTTCTGAGTTAATAAAAGCACAGTCATATACTTACTAATAATGATGTAGTGGTAAGAAATACCGGGTGATCAAAAAGTCCCTATAAATTTGAAAACTTAATAAATCACGGAATAATGTAGATAGAGAGGTAAATATTAGCATACATGCTCGGAATGACATAGGGTTTTATTAGAACAAAAAAAAAGTTAAAAAATGTCCGACAGATGGCACTGGACATCAAAATATCGGTGACTGCGCATGAAAATCGTGTGTAAATGGAGCTGTAATGAGAGAATCAGATGTTGACGTTACCTGAAAAGACGCTTTTAGTGAAGCTGTATTATCAGAATGGGGAATGTGCTAGTTCAGCATTACGATCCTATCCCCATAGGAAGGGGATTCGAACGGGTAAAGGTCAGTTGACAAATGCAGATGTGGCGAGAATGATTTCGAATTTCGAAGCCACGGGTTGTTTAGACGATAGACTCCATAGTGGCCAACCGAGCACAAGGCATAACGCTGCCGAGACAGTTCAGGAAGAAATGGAGACTGTAGCGGGTTCGTCTATGCAGGGGGAAGTCAGCGCACATGCAGTCACATGTCCCAATGGCATTTCATAGACTACTGTTTGGTTGGCACTTAGGCGTACTCTCCGATGCTATCCTTACAAAATTCATCGGCATCATAAACTCTACATCTACATCTAAATGGAATACTCTGCAAATCACATTTAAGTGCCTGGCAGAGGGTTCATCGAACCACCATTATACTATTTATCTCCCATTCCATTCTCTAATAGCGCGCGGGAAGAAAGAACACCTGAATCTCTCCGTCCGAGCTCTGATTTCTCGTATTTTATTCTGATGATCATTTCTACCTATGTAAGTAGGAGTCAACAATATATTTTCGTATTCGGAGGAGAATGTTGGCGATTGGAGTTTCACAAGTAGCCCACGCCGCAGCGATAAGCGCCGTTGTTGTAATGATTCCCATCCCAGACCGTGTATCATTTCCGTAACGCTGTCTCCTCTGTATCGTGACAATAAGAAACGAGCTGCCCTTCTTTGGACTGTTTCGATGTCCTCCGTCAAACCCACCTGATAAGAATCCCACACTGAGATGAAGCGGAGGGCATTTGCGGTGTGGGCGTTTGAAAAGATGGAGGAAGATGACGATTGGTTGAGTAACGTGTTGTGGACCGACGAAGCTCATTTCACGCTCCGAGGGTCTGTCAACGCCCACAACTGTATAATTTGGGCTACCGAAAATCCTAGAACTGTTGTGGAAACTCCACTGCACGACGAGAAAGTCACGGTATGGGTTGGATTTACCACATCTAATGTTATCGCGCCTTTTTTCTTCGAGGAACTACGTGATTCTCGTTTTGACACGGCTACCGTGATGGGTGAGATGTACGCCGATTTGTTACAGAATCACATCATCCTCAGCCTGGCTGATAAACACCTGATGGAACGTACGTTTTTTATGCAGGATGGCACTCCACCCCATATTGCTAGACGCGTGAAAGATCTCTTGCGCGCGTCGTTTGGTGATGATCGTGTGCTCAGCCGCCACTTTCGTCATGCTTGGCCTCCCAGGTCCCCAGACCTCAGTCCTTGCGATTATTGGCTTTGGGGTTACCCGAAGTCGCAAGTGTATCGTGAACGACCGACATCTCTAGGGGTGCTGAAAGACAACATCCGACGTCAATGACTCACCATAACTCCGGACATGCTTTACAGTGCTGTTCACTACATTATTTCTCGACTACAACTATTGTTGAGGAATGGTGGTGAACATATTGAGCATTTCCTGTGAAGAACATCATCTTTGCATTGTCTTAATTTGTTATGCTAATTATTGCTTTTCTGATCAGATAAAGTGCCACCTGTCGGACATTTTTTGATTTTTTTTTGTTTTTTTTTTTTTTTGTTTTTTTGTTTTTTTTTTGTTTCAATAAAACCCCATGTCATTCCAAGCAAGTGTCAATTTTTACCTCTCGATCTACATCATTCCGTGATTTATAAAGTTGTCAAATTTATGCTGACTTTTTGATCACCTGGTTCTTTAATACTTCTTAAACAATAATGTAGATTCGGTAAATGTAAATCGCTTTCATTACACTTACTTACATTTTAAAAATTTTGGCCCCAAATGTGCCGCCCTTAAAATATGCCACCGTAGACTCCAGTCTACTCAGCGTACTGGTAAATCTGCCACTCCAGTTGTCCTTATGTCAGCACAAACGTTCCGTCTCAGATGTCGGCTGTTCACGGACATCTGACATCGAAGTAGGCTGAACGGCCGGCACTTAGCCTATTATAGTTTCTGGATTCGGTTGACTGTGTGCAGCTAGGGTTACCATATATCCAAATGAAAACACCGGAGGCATTGCAATCTTTATTGATGTTGTGGTCTTCAGTCCGGAGACTGGTTTGATGCAGCTCTCCACAATACCCTATCCTGAGCAAGCCTCTTCATCTCCACATAAGAACGGCAACCGACATGTCTGAATCTGCTTACTGTATCCATCTCTTGGTCGTCCTCTGCAGTTTTTACCCCACACGCTTCCCTCCAACGCTACATTCACAATTCCTTGATGTCTAAGAATGTCCCCTACCAATCTATCTCTTCTTTTAGTCAAGGTATGCCAGAAATTTCTTTTCTCCCCAATTCTATTCAGTACCTCCTCATTAGTTACGCGATCCACCCACCTAATATTCAGCATTCTTCTGTAGCACCATATTTCAAAAGCCTCAATCCTCTTCCTGTCCGCACTGTTTATCGTCCTGTTTCACTCCCATACAAGGCAACACTCCATACAAATGCCTTCAGAAAGGACTTCCTTAGGCTTAAATCAATATTCGATGTTAACAAATTTCTCTTTTTCAAGAACGCTTTTCTACGCATTGCCATTCTGCATTTTATATCCTCTGTACTGCGACCAGCATTTGTTATTTTACTGCCCAAGTAACAGAACTCATCTACCCGCTTTATTGCTTCGTTACCTAATTTAATTCCTTCAGCATCACCTGATTTTCTTAGACTGCACTCCCTTACCCTAGTTTTGCTCTTGTTAATGTTCAGCTTATATGCACCTTTCAGCACACTGTCCATTCCATTCACTTGCTCTTCCAGGTCCTTTGCTGTATCTGACAGAATTACTATGTCGTCGGCAAAACGCAATGTTTTTAATTCTTCTTTTAATTCTTCGCCAAATTTCTCCTTGCTTTCCTTTATAACTTGTTCAATGTACAAATTGAATAACATTGGAGAAAGGCTACAACCCTGTCTTACTCCCTTTCCAACCACTGCATCCCTTTCATGCCCTTCAACTCTGAGAACCGCTGTCTTGTTTTTGTACAAGTTGTAAATATCCTTACGCTCCCTATATTTTACTCCTGCTTGCTTCAGAACTTGAAAGAGTTTATTCCAATCAACATTGTCAAAAGCCTTCTCCAAATCTACAAAAGCTAGAAATGTAGGTTTGCCTTTTCTTAATCTGTCTTCTAGGATAAGCCGTAAAGTGAGTATTGCCTCTCGCGTTCCTGCATTTCTCCTGAACCCAAAATGATCTTCCCCGACGTCGGCTTCTACCAGCTTTTCCATCCTTCTGTAAATAATTCGTGTTAATATTTTGCAACCATGACTTATTAAACTGATGGTTCTGTAGTTTTCACACTTGTCTGCACCTTCTTTTTTGGAATGGGGATTATAACATTTTTCTTAAAGTCTGAGGGTGCTTCACCTGTCTCATACATCTTACACACCAGGTGAAACAAGTTTGTCATGGCTGGTTCTCCCAGAGACTTCAGTAGCTCTGAGTGAATATTATCTACTCCAGGGGCCTTGTTTCGACTTAGGTCTTTCAGTGCTCCGTCAAATTCATCTCTCAGTATTGTATCTTCTATTTCATCCTCATCTTCTTATCTTCTTCTACAATATTGCCGCTAAGTTCCTTTCCTTTATGTGTAACAAAATGGCTTACTTTTTCACAAAAGGATATTTGTCGCTTCCTCGAACCTTCTTAAGTTAACTCATTCTTGGATCTGATGGTATCACATTTTTGAGAATCAGTGTAACGTTAATACCTGTAACTGACGATCAAAAAATTCCTTACACAGTGTATAGTAAGTCTATTTTTTTTCATAAGTCCAATGTATACTTTACTAGGAAAATACCCTTTCCATAGCTGCACTGTGGACAGGAATTTCAAAAAGTAGGGCATAATTCTTCAAAGTTATGAACATGAATCTCCAGAACGATTTGCATGAACTCACACCGTCTTGAACTCACACCGTCTACCACTACAGTTTTCTCTAAAAATGTTGATGCGGTTTCCGACATGAGTTGCTGACTTACAAACATACATACATTCAGACGGTCTACTTGAACAAAAAAGTTCCACAAGAATATTTCTATTTCTCAAATATGTGGCATGATATTTGTCACTATCCCAATCAACTCGTTTGTTAAGAGTTCACCTTGGAATAAAGTTAATTCGTCCTACTGCCTCATCCATGTAATTTTCCTGAATCACTCCAGGCAAATGCCTGGATGGTTCCTTTCAAATAGAACGCTCGATTTACTTTCTCATCATTGACAGAAAAAAACCCTCTCCGTCTCATATGATAACGGGATCTTAAATCCTACTCTCCCTACTGTCTCATTCGTTTGCTAAAATAAGCCGCGGTTGAGTAGCCGAGCGGTCTAAAGTTGGGCTTGTGAGATTACCGCCCAATAGAAATACTGGTAATTAATAGCATTTGATAATTAAACAGTATGAAGTTCACTGCAAACATTGACCATGCCACTGCACTAAATGTTACACAATTTTAATCTTATTAAGGTAGCAATGTATGTACACAGTTAGGCCATAGGTAGAAATTCTCCACGTTGAGATTTTCTGTGTGCTTGTAGCTGACGGGAGGCCAGCGAGCAGACCGATGTTGGTGGCTTGTTCCAACTTAGGATTTTACAGTTCGTTTCCGGTGAGGGGAGTGAGGGACAATGGCGAGTGCCAGGCACAGTGCAGTGCACAAATATTGTAATACTACTGGCATTTGAAGTAATACGATGCAGTTAGGAACATTTAAGGCCCTCATTACAAAATAGCCTGTTGATAAATAAACAATACATTAGCTGATATAGTCACATCTAACGTAATATGTTTAATTGACAATTAAAAGTAATAAATTACCAACGAGGACAAGACAGTTACACAACTAGCATGGCAATGTTTGTTTATAAAAATAATATATTAACTATTTCTCATTTTATTTTCAATTAATCTTTTGTATTTTATCTTGAAGTATTCAGTTAAATTACTTATCTGTGGTATAAGAAATTGCACAATTATGATAAACAGTACAAAGGATGATTATATTAATATAAAAACGTAAGAAAATATTTGCTTAATGTGTAGTGTAATTATTTTGATTTTAAGTAAAGTTTTAGAAATGTATTGGCTGAGCGCTGTACGTTGGCAAATCGGTTACAACAGCTTACATGGGGAAGTTGATGACGTAAGGGAAAAAACCCCGGCAGTTGAGTTTTGGCGCGCGCGCGTGCGAGGGCAGGAAGTGAGGACTCCAGAGAGCACGTGGTGTGGCTGGCCTGGCGGCGTCGCTCTGCCTCAGTCGGCATGTGGATCTCGAGGTGGTGACTTGAGTTTTGTGTGTGGCAATCGCCACGTGTGGTTGCTCGTCGTAGACTGCACCAAGTTAAATCGAGTGCTACTGTGTGTTTGTGAATAATTAGCCGGTGCAACAAGGTGAGCATCGCATTAAATTAAAGTGACTGTGATTTGTTAATGTAACAAGTGTCGTCGCATAGGCATGAACATAAACGGTGTTTGAGACAGCCACGTGGTGTGAAATCAATTCGCGACAAATATTCATTTTGTCTGGGGGCTCACGAGCTATAACTTTATTTGGTACATTTACCGACGGTACAGACGCGACAGCCACAGGGTTGTGAGATTGTGTAATAAACAACATAAAGTGAACTTTCACGTGTTTTCGAAATTAGTAGTTAGTACACCCTTTTCTCTCATGAACTTGATTTTATTATGAATTTGTCTTGTTAATCATATGCAGGGAAGGAAAGCTGCGAACGTGTGATATCATCCCCTAGAAATCGAGTCAAACATTCGCAATCGCAGTTCCAGTGTTTTCGCATGTTTAGGAATTTGGTTCGCAGCTGGTGGTTGTGAGTTATAAAAGTTAAACTTTCTCTATTTTAAACTCTCACCCCGACCTTCACCCTCACAGGCTTCAGCCGTGCACCGGCTCGGGCGTTGTTTACGTCCCGGCCACAGGCGCAGCGAGCGAGTTGTTTACGCGGAGTGCATAGCGGTGTAATTTAGTAGTGCACAAATCGAACTATGGCTTTTTCATATCGTAAATCGACACTGCGATTCACTTTCAATAACGACTTTGCACGACCAAAGGCCTACGAAATAGAACGCTTTCTACGAGATGAGGTAAAAATCGAGCCGGACGTTCTGGTAGGAATACACTTGTCCATAGTCAGTAGCGTCGTTTACTGCAAGCTCATTGATGAAGTGGCATGTGATAGAATATTACAACGACACTAACAGGGTCTCCGTTTTTGCCATTCAGATGGAAATGTCGGAGCGGTTACAGTGGATCACGCCGGAATGGGATTAAGAACAATCCGCGTCTTCGAGCTACCGTTCGAATTGCCTGAAAAACTGGTGACAGATGCTTTGACCCCGTACGGCACTGTTATCTCACATGAAGCCGTGAAATGGGCGACTTTTGAAACATATCGTGTCCTGAACGGCGTAAGACAGGTAAAGATTGAATTACGCAAACACGTTCCGTCATACCTGTATATCGGTGGCTGTAGGGCAATCGTCATCTACGACGGACAACCGAGAACTTGCTCGGGGTGTGGAAAGGAGGGACACGTGAGGTCTGAGTGTACGCAAAGGTGAATATTACAACTGCCACGTGATGATCCACAACAACAGCAGCATGCGACGGTGCTCCCCTTGACGTATGCTGCGGCCTTTCGCGGGAATACGAGAACCACGCCAGAACCGAACCAGCGTGTAACGTCGGAAGACCAATCTAACGAATCAAAGCCAGAAGAGGCGGAGATGGATCATGAACGGCGGTCGCAGGACGTTATGACTTCGCCACAGCCCTTGCAGGACGCGGCGGAAATGGAAGTTGACAGTGCGAAGGAGCACAACGTGGACTTGAAAAACGACGATCAGGAGGCTGTACTGACCTCAGATTCGGAGGTCAGACAACGGAAGCGGCGAGCGCCAAAACGGCGGAGGAAACGCCGCCTTTCTTCCGACAATGACAGTAAGGAATCAGAGACGAATGACGAGGTGACCCACAGCAAGGAGCAACAAACAACGGCCGCGGAAGAAATACCGAGCGAAGAGAGAAGTGGGGCGGCGACCTGTGTTCAGAGGAACGACGTGACACAAGACGAGGTGGAAACAGGTAAAGGATCTTTGACTGTTGCGAACGTCAACCGGACAACAGAACATGGCGCCGACAGAACGCATTTGGACTGGGCAACAGAGGCGGCTCAGTACGCAGACGAGAACGACGGAGTAGCAGACAAGCACCCCGGCGGAATGAGTCCGGGCGGCCGTTTCGACTAACGTATGACAGCAAGTGAGGGCGATGGGGGACTGGGATGGGGCACAAGGAGGATATGAGGTGTTAACTGTCAGACTGTGACTCCACTATGATACATGTCATGCAACAGGCGTACCGGATAGGCTCCATTAACATCAGTGGCATAAAAACGCCCGTCAAGATGAAGATGCTCAGTGACATGCTCTAGGCGGTGGATATAGACAGCGCTGCTGCAGGAAGTACGAGTCCTCCACACCCAGGACTTCTATGGATACGACATTTACTGCCCACCGTGCGACGAGAGAGGCATCGGCACGGCAATATTACTCAAAGAAGGGATACGTGCTGTCGACATAGAGTATCTGCCCACAGCACGCGGAACATCCGTCACCATAGGAGGCGTACGACTGATCAATATTTATGCACCATCAGGCAGCGATAAGAGGAGGGAACGCCAGGAATTTTACGCCCAAGAGGTGACCCCATTGTTAAGGGGCCAATACGAGGCTTGTATCATAGGGGGAGACTTCAACTGTGTACTAGACAGGAAAGACCAACATCCTAACTACACGACATGTCAAGAACTCAGAGCGCTGGTCAACGGGATGCAATTAATTGATACGTGGGACCTCAAACATTCTGGACAACAGGGATACACATACATCACCAGCCACTCGGCGAGCAGATTGGATAGGATTTATGTTTCAGGAAGACTGATGACGTCGACAGTGGATGCGGAAATTTGGCCTACAGCGTTCACCGACCATGAGGCATATATCTGTACAGTCACCCTCGCCCAGCAAAAGGTATGGAGGCGAAGGAGTAATTGGAAGTTGAATGTTTCTCATCTTCACGACGCAGAATGTCGACGTATGGTAGAGGAAACATGGCAAAATTGCCTAAGGTGCAAAAATGCATACGGTTCTGTTCTCCAATGGTGGGTCACGTGTGTAAAGCCAGCCTTAAGAAGAACATTTATTTTTTTACGGGAAGGAGGCTTCTCGTTGGCAGCGCATGACCTTTGAATTTTATTATACGACCCTCCGGGAGCTCTATTCCCAACCTCCGTCACCAGAGCGTCAAACAGCCGTACAGCATGTCAAGGCAAAACTAATACAACTCACAACATCCAGAATGGCAGGTACAATGGTACGTGCGAGGGTACAGGATGGACTCCACAATGAACAGCCCTCCATGCACTATGTGATACAGGAGAGACAATGTAGACGTCGGGGATTAATTCACGAGGTTGAACTCGACGACGGCCGGAAATATACAGCACAGAAAGACATAGCCCAGACGTTCCAGGACCATTTCACCAGATTTTATGGGGCCGACGAGGTGGAACAGGAGGCAATGGAGACCGTCCTAAATGAGATCCCAGACATGACATACGCGAACTCGGAAGCAGACATCCTACAAGCAATAACGGAAGAGGAGATGGTGGAGGCCATCCAACGAGGAGCTCCGAACAAATCCCCGGGTCCAGACGGTTTCCCTTTGGAATTCTATCGCACGTTTGTCACTGTTATGGCACCGATGTGGTTAAGTATGTTTAACGAGATAATCGCGCCGGAGTTACCAGTCCCCACTGAACTCACAGAAAGGTTGGTGATTCCAATTCGGAAACCACAGGGAGGCAAGCGACCATGTGATTATCGGCCTTTGACCCTCCTAAATAGCGACTACAAGATCCTTATGCGTATAATAGGATGTCGCTTAAAAACATTGCTAAATGACCGAATCAACAGGGATCAGACATGTCTCGGAGGTACAAGCAATATTCATACGGCGTTGGGAGACTATCGTGATGTTATCTGCCTTGCCAAGGCGTGTCGTCTACGTGGAGCATTGATAGGCATCGATTTTGACCATGCCTTCGATAGAGTGGATCACACCTACCTCAAGGCAGTGATGCTCAGGATGGGTGTTCCGCCTACTTTTACCACTATGGTGATGAAGTTGTTGCATGGTGCCCGGTCAGCGGTGTTGATTAATGGAGGGAGAACAGAACATTTCCAGATTTTACGATCAGTCAGACAGGGGTGTCCGTTGTCCATCATCTTGTATGCCATCGCACTAGAGCCATGTCTTGCAGGATTGCGCCAACGACTCACAGGTATCACTCTACGGAATCAGTCCTTCAAATGTAGAGCATATGCTGATGATGTAGTGCTTCTAGTGAAGACAGCAGAGGAGACACGCACGGCAATGGATTGGCTACAGAAATACGGGGAGGCAGCTGGTAGCGTGGTTAACTTTCGAAAATCACAATTCATGAATGTAGGGCGAGGATTCGAACCAGGAATTGAAGGACCCTTATCTGTGGTGCAAACCCTACGATGTTTGGGTATCACTTTCCATACGGAGACGGCACGAACAACAGCAGACAACTACCGTAAGCTGTTGTGTCAACTATGCACATCAGTACGACTCAACGCCCTGCGCTCGATGGATATGCTCCAGAGAGTAACACTGGTCAACCTCCACCTCGCGCCCAAGATGTGCCATGTGGCACACCTTCTCCCCTTGCCACGTACGATGGCCACGAGGATACAAGCAGCCTTTGGATACTACGTGAGCATGGGACAGCTCTTTAAGGTGCAATACGAGTCACACACGCTCCCCACGCGGGAAGATGGTGTTGGCCTAGTCAATGTCTACGAAAAGGCTCGGGCAATGTATATTAACGCCATGTGCAAACTGTGGCGTAACAGGAACTACTCCCTAACGGGTGCGATAATCGAAGAACTAGCACCGCCATCGCTTCTTCCACCGGTTAGTGTTGGGCACATTACGCCTCTATTATCACACATCCGAAAGTTCTTCGTGGAACACAGTTATGTGCGAGCAGATTTACCAAGTACCCGATCACCGACTTCCAAAGATGTGTATAGACTGCTTGTAAGACGCATGGAACGGAATAAGATTGAACGGAGGTATCCTGCGATTAACTGGAATGTTGTGTGGCGCACAGTGCACCACCCCCACCTCCCTACGTCGGCCAGGTCAACGTGGTACATGGTGGTTAACCGAAAGTACCCGACGAAGGAGAGACAGTATGCTATCCACATGACAGACACGCCCATATGCCTACGATGCGACACTCTCGATACGGACGAACATCGGTTGGTCTGCGGCACAGCGCTGGGAGTGTGGAATCTGGCACGGAAGATCATAGCGTTCATGATACGCACAGTACCGTCATAAATCTCTACGGACATAGTATTTTTCCCAGATAAAACATATTTCCCACGTCAGAAGACGAATGCAGTGGCGTGGGTAACGGGCATGACGGTACATTGTATATATCATTATGCAAACAAGAACAAACTGGACTATTGGCACTATTTACAGGATGGACACACGAAGCTACGACGACTTGGTAAATACAAGGAAAGTTACGCAAATTTTTTAGAGGTAGTGTTTACTGACCCGCCACCTGGCTGGGGTGTACTGGGTACGAGAAGATGATAGTGACAGTTTAACGAAGATACCGACCAACTGAACGGATCATACGTAATAAGTTCGAGAAGATCACCCAGGAACACAGACCGGATGGTGAACGCTAACAGAGGAGGCCCCAGTTTATTTTACGTTATATACCTTTAAGTTCGAAAATGCAACGAATGATGCAGCATGCCGGAAGTGGCATCATTTATACTGTTATTTTTTCATTATGGCGGGGCACATTATGTATTAGTTGACAAATTTCTTCCAGATAGGGCACTGGACTTCATTTGATTTCATGATTATAATAAAGGCTTCAGTTTGTAAATAAAAAATGAATAAATAAAAAAAAGCGGTCTAAAGCGCCTCGCTGCGGAGCGCGCGGTTGCTCGCCGTGGAGGTTCGAGTCCTCCCTGGGGCATGTGTGTGTGTGTTGTCCTTAGGTTAGTTTACATAGGTTTAAGTAGTTTGTAAGCTACGGACTGATGACCACGCAGTTTGGTCCGATAGATTTACAGACATTTGAACATTTTTGCTAGAATAATAGTTAAAATCAGAATAAAAAAGACATTCATATATTTTGTGAACAAAATAACTGTTGGTCATTAGCACTTTACGAGGTGAAACGTTCATCAATCAGCCTTGTTTGGTCATGCTACAGACGACACGGCGCTCTTGGCTTACGAAGGACAACATTACGTAATATTTCACCATTGAAAATGATGAAACCCTACAAGGCAGCCAATTTCATAATGCCGACAGAATAATCGTCGAAGAGGAACGTTTCTCTGTAGTCATCATTCAGATTCCTGCAAGTCATCCATTATCGGCACATCCTTGTCACTTTGAAACGTGAACGCTTTCGGAATAAAGGTCATCATTAGCAAGTTCACAGTCATGCTTACTTCTTTAAAACTGTACGACCACTCTTAGTACACAGTGCTCGTTACTAGGTCATAGTCTGCCCTGTTATCTAACTTTTTTTTCACAAGTTTATTTCCCACGGCATTGACAAAAGTCACATCCATTACACGCGTGAAGTACAGAATTACAGTCATGAGATAAAGAAATGGTGAAGCGTAGCGCGTCATACGCCGGATGTCAAGAGCACTTGTTACAAATAACGATAAATGTTATCGACGTCCAACACACACCTTCATGAGGACGGCCCCATTACTGTCTTATCGGAGTAGACTGGTGACACTCTTTATCCGTTACAGACAACATAAAATGAGTGCGAGATAAGTAGCATGGAACCGTAAACACAACCATATAGATCTTGTCAAAATAGCGTATTCTCAAGGCTTGTAACTCATTTTGCTACTCACTGTTAAATAGATACAGGGTGATACGGGAGAAATAGTAACATTTTAAGGGTGGTAGTATAGACGAATTGCAATAAAAATTCCGTATCACGTGTCACCTGTCAAATTTTTATTCAGTACAGAGATACAATAGTTTCTATGTTAAAAAAAAAAAACGAGAGAGAGAGAACTTAACGGAAAGTCAAATGAGAACATTTTCACTGATTCTCCCGTTGATTCCTGGTAGAGAATCATCATATTGAATTAAAAGAACAATGCTGTGTATGTTCCACAAGTTTATTTTCAGCCGGACGCGGTGGCCGAGGGGACTGAGGCGCTCCAGTCACGGTCTGCACGGCCACTATGGTCGAGGGTTCGAATCCCCCCTCGGGCATGGATATTTGTGCCGTCATTAGTGTTAGCTAGTTCATAAGTAGTTTATAAGTTTAGGGACTGATGACCCCGTAGTTAAGTCCCATAAGCTATACAAACATTTATTTTTTGTTTATTTTCATTTATTTTTGCGGATTTCGGCCTACAAGGCCACCTTCAGCTTTTAAAGTCTGAAGATGCCGTTGTGGGCCCTGACGACCGTGTTTATGGACTCTGACCGCACGGTCTCCAGGGACACTGTCCTGTTACTATGATGCTCTACACCAGCCTATTTCAACCTTTTCAAATATGCGGTCCCCTTCTAAGTTAAAATATTCTGGCTACCTCTTCCAAATAAAAATATTCTGGCAACCCTCCCCACCACCTCACGAACCGTAACAACAGCACGTTATTTCAAAAGAAACCAACTGAATCTTCTTTCTTTTGCTTCAGTTTTCTTTTAAATTGTTGCACAAAGTTTTTTTGTATTTTTCGGAATGGAACACGTTGTCCTATTTTAACATGATTCACGACAGAGAAACATATTTAACTAAATGACTGTTTCGCATTACAGAAAAGACTCGAGCGAATTATACTCATTAAGCTAGGTCCCACTGTATAGACAGTTTGTAAGAAGGTAGATCTCTTTTCGAATTTTTCAGAGTTACTTATGGCATCAAGTTCTTTTACCAATCGATTGGTCCCTGAACACAGTTTTCAGACTTTTTATCATTGGCACAGTATCATAAAAACATCTATGATCTATTCAATTCATAATGATCACGGAACTCAGTTCAAAATCAATGTTCAAATGTTTTTAAAGCTTATGGGACTTAACTACGGGGTCATTAGTACCTAAACTTACAAACTACTTATGAACTAGCTTATACTAAGGACGGCACAGATATCCATACCCGAGGGAGGATTCGAACCCCCGACCGTAGTGGCCGTGCAGACCGAGACTGGCGCGCCGCGGATCGCTCGGCCACCGCGGCCGGCCGGAACTCAGTAATTTTAACTTTTAACATATTTCAAGTAGGCATACGTTTTTGTGTTACTGAACTCCTAGTTACAAGGTAGGTCTGAAAAATTGGGTGAATGGTCCCACATTTTACAAACTGCGTTGGTGGGGATGAGGTGTCCGAGCATACACATTGAGAACACGTCAACAAGCGCCCTCTATCGTGCAAAGTAATGTAATGAACCAGTGGTGCACGCTAACATGGTCAGTGTGAGAACTCGCGTCATTGCACCATGGAAACTGCAACAACGCGTTAACATCAAGATTTGTTTCAAATTAGGCAAAACGGCGATAGAGACCCACGGGATGTTAGTGCAACTGTATGGTGTGGAAGCAGTGAGTAAAAAGTGTGTGTTTGAGTGGTTTAAATGCTTCAGAGACGGAAAGGAAGCTGTCGAGGATGTGCCACGTTTGGGTCGACCGTCCACAATGACAAAGACGGAAGCTTGGAGTTTAACGTCCCGTCGACAGCGTGGTCATTAGAGACGAGCTGACGCTCGGAAGGTTTGGGTAATGATGTGGAAGGAAATCGGCCGTGCCCTTTGAAAGGAACCATCCCGGAATTTGCCTGGAGTGATTTAGGGAAATCACGGAAAACCTAAATCTGGATGGCCGGAGGTGGATTTGAACCACCATCCTTCCGAATGCGAGTCCAGTGTCTTACCACTGCGCCACCTAGCTCGGTCGCGTAATCACTGCCGGCCGCGGTGGCCGAGGGGACTGAGGCGCTTCAGTCACTGTCTGCACGGCCACTACGGTCGGGGGTTCGAATCCTCCCTCTGGCATGGATATTTGTGCCGTCCTTAGGATAAGCTAGTTGTTAAGTAGTTTGTAAGTTTAGGGACTGGTAGCCCCGTAGTTAAGTCCCATAAGCTTAACAAACATTTGTCATTTTTGCCACAATCACAGTCAAAGACAACAACGAACGATTGCGACGGATGCTTGCGATGATCAGCAGCTGTCGTTGAGAATGATAGCAGACGAGCTGAAGGACAGCATAAACATTGTAAGTACTGTTGCGGAGATCCAGCAATGCGTGACGCCAGTGCTTCGGGTGTTTGCAAAAGAAGCGTTTGCGGACAGCTTCAAACGGCTTTACGACCGATATCAGAGGTAATTGTGGCCAATAACGGTTACGTTGAACTCCAGTAAAAGGTATTTCGTTTGTAACTCTTGATTACTCCATTCGCCGAACGTTTTGTATTTTATGGTGCAAGTACCTTCTCCTGTGACGGCGAACCCCGAGCAAGACTTTGCGATTACCATGGGGATTGCGACCCACAGGTTGAAATAATTGCTCTAGAGTAAACCAATATGTTCTCGAAATAGCGGGAAGAAAATCATTACAGCAATTCTTAAAACAGCCCGGCAAGTTGGCGACTGAACCCAAACAAAAATGTTATGTCCATGAATTCCTGTATGTTTCACCTAATGGTCCGCCTGCACGACTTCAGTTTCCCGTTGCGGTGTAGGGCCTGCTGTCTTAGCCTTTGGTAGAAATCTACATGAAGATGGAGACTGAGCTTCTAAGGTTCACAGTGCTAGCAAGCAAGCGGCGTGCAGAGAATTACGGTCACCTGCAAAAAACTGCGAACGATAGCAATGAAAATATGAATGAATCTTCCTGGCGGATTAAAACAGACTGCCGGAACCAGGATTCGCACCTGGACCCTTTGCCTTTCGCTGGGAAGCGCTCTACCGACTGAGCTATCCTGACAGGCTTCATGGGTCGTCCATACAGCTTTACCTCGCCGTCTACTGTACAAATTTCACAGAAGCTCTCCTGCGAACCTTGGAAGAGTAGCACTCCTGGAAGGGAGGATATGGTGGAGACATGCTTAGCCACAGGCTAAGGGATGTTTCCAGAATGAAACTGGCGGAAGAAAAGCTGTGAGGACGGACAGCGAGGCGTGTCTGGATAACTCAGTGGTAGAGCGCTTGCCAGCGAAAGGCAAAAGTCCCAGGTTCAAATCCCGGTTCTGGCATACAATATTAATCCACCAGGAAGTTTCATATCCGCGCTTTGCTGCAGAGTGACAATATCATTCTGGAAACATCCCTTAGCCTGTGGCTAAGCATGTCTCCGCCATATCCATTCTTCCAGGAGTGCTAATCTTGCAAGCTAAGCAGGATAACTTCTGTGGAGTTTGCAAAGTAGGAAGCGTGGTACTGGCGGAAGTAATGCTGTGAGAACGGACCGTGAGTCGTGCCGGGTTGGCTCAGCCAGTAGAGCGCTTGTCCCCGAAATGCAAACGTACTAGGTTCCAATGCCGGTTCCGGTACACAGTTTTAATCCGAAAAGAAATTTCGTATCAGCGCACACTTCGCTGCAGAGTGAAAATATCATTCTAAATCTGAATGGCTTAGTTCGGATAGTCATTGTCTACCTGTACATCTACATGGGAAACTCTGCAAATCACATTTAAGTGCCTAACAGAAGGTTCATCGAACCACCTTTATACTATTCATCTCCTATTCCATTCTCGAATAGTGCGCGGGAAGAAAGAACATCTGAATCTCTCCGTTCGAGCTCTGATTTCTCGTATTTTATTCTGATGATCATTTCTACCTATGCAGGTGGGAGTGAACAATATATTTTCGCATTCGGAGGAGAATGTTGGCGATTGGAGTTTCATAAGTAGACCACGCCACAGCGATAACCGCCGTTGTTGTAATGATTTCCATCCTAGATCCTGTACAATTTCCGTGACGCTGTCTCTCCTGTATCGTGACAGTACAAAACGAGCTGACCTTCTCTGGACTCTTTCGATGTCCTCCGTCAAACCCACCTGATAAGGATCCCACACTGGGCAACTATACTCCAAATGAAGACGGACAAGCGTATTGTATGCCGTCTCTTTAGTAGTTCTGTTGCATCTTTTAATCGTTCTACCAATAAAACGCAGTCTCCGATTCGCCTTTCCTACGACATTATCTACGTGTTCTTTCCAGTTTACGTCTGATGTAATAGTAATTCTAAGGTATTTAGTGGAGTCTACTGCCTTCACATTCGATTGATTTATCTTGGTAAACAAAGTCTAACGGATTTCTTTTCGTACTCATGTGGACCACTTCACACTTCTTATTACTTAGAGTCAATTGCAAATTTTTACACCATACTGATATCTTATTTAACTCGTTCTGTAGTTGGTTTTGATCTTCAGATGATTTTACTAGACGGTAAATGATGGCGTCATCTGCAAACAACCTAAGAGAGCTGCTCAGATTTTCTTCTAAATCGTTTATGTAGATAAGGACCAGGAGAGGACCAGTACCACTACCCTGTGGAACGCGGGATATCGCCTATGTTTTAGTCGATGCCTTACTATCGATTAGTACAATCTGTGTCCTCTCTGACAGGAAATCCCATACCCAGTCACAAATCTGGGTGGTTATTCCATACCCAAGCAATTTGATAAAAAGTCGTTTGTGAGGTGGACGGTCTTCATGAAGATGCTCAGGTCGCGTGTCCAGAACTATGGCCGGCCCAAACGTATTCATCACCTTCACGTGCAGCCCATCCTGGACTGAGATCAGCAAGAAACTGATGGTCCGCAGAAACTGGCAGACCGCGAAGATATTGGATCGCGACTTTTTAAGACTGAAGCGCAAAAGTTGGTGGCTCTCCTTACGAAAGAGCGAGTTTTTGATAAAGTGCAGTGCTTCATATATTCCACAGAACGGCAAAAGCGCGTCTTGCGCCACGTATACTTTCTGCTGTGGTTGAAACGAAATTAGCGGCCGTACCAAATCGATGAAGTGATATCATCAGAGAAGACTATATGACACGGTTACTAATAGCCTACTCCACAGTCTTGTGCAGCGCTTAACTATTTGTCTTCTTACTCGAAGTGCAATGTCGCTGACATTTACTCCACATCAGCACTGTAAAAGACGTGCAATGTTCTTCGGCGCTGGCCGCGGTGGCCGAGGAGACTGAGGCGCTCCAGTCACGGTCTGCACGGCCACTACGGTCGGGGGTTCGAATCCCCCCTCGGGCATGGACATTTGTTCCGTCATAGTTCGTAAGTAGTTCATAAGTAGTTTGTAAGTTTAGGGACTGATGACCCCGTAGTTAAGTCCCATAGACTGTACAAACATTTTTTTGTTCTTCGGCCTTAGAAGCTGTATTGAAAAACTAGTCGCAGTGCACACATTCCACATGTTGCGTTGAAATATAAGATTCTCATACGAAACAATGAAGGACTTCTTCAATAAATGAGTTACTATTCACCTTATGAGCAAATCACAAAAATTACGGCCAAGTTCGTACTAGAGAAAAAACACTGTTCTTCACACACAATCGCACAGTCACTCATGCATCCTGATAAAAATAACCAAATAGTCACCAAATAATGAAACAGTTTGTGTTTTCAAGAAATTTGCTCGCTCGATTATCGTGCACTTCAATCACTACTGCAATATTTAGTTTTTGGTGGAAGCTTGCACAACATGCCACGTGGATTTTTAGTATGCTCATTATAACACAGTTCACTTATAAAAGTCGTAATTTTTCACTTCTTCACCTCTTCACACAAGCAATATATAACAGCTCCGCTTACTTCTTGACCCAACATTTTCAGTTTTATGCGAAATTACGAAACACTTCTCTAAACTCATGTCCCCGTCAGTGGCGGACTAACTCTGTTGGAGGCCCGGGGCAGCGGCAAAATCAAATGAGGCCCCCCTGTCCACTTGAAAATACATTTACAAGTATTAAAAAAGTAACTTTTGAGATTTGGGGCCCCCAAGGATTAAAGGCACGGGACAGCCTAAAAAAAAAAAAAAAAAAAAAAAAAAAAAAAAAAAAAAAAAAAAAAAAAAATATATATATATATATATATATATATATATATATATATATAGATAGATTTCTAGGCCCCATAATGGAAGAGGCAGGTGAGCTAAATTACAAAAAGTGTCAGTCTCTGTCCGTCACTCCCCTCTAACCCAACTCTTCCTCTCCTAGACCATGTCTAATCCTTCCAGGAAATACCTGATTTAATTCTCATTGGCTGGAAGCAAAACCGTCACCAATCAGCATACCTTGAAACCCCACTCTCCATCAACAGCCAATAAAAATCACTAGTATTTCCAGAGCAATCGACATATAGAATCAATAGTACAATTACCTTCTATAATTTTAATTTCACATTAACATTTCATTCGCTCCAGTTATTAACACACATAAATAATAAAAAACTAATAAAATACATAGCATTTACTAAAATGATATTTTGTCAAACTTAAATCTATGGTTTGATTCATTACATCTAGAATGTCCGTACGGTAGTGTCATCTGCTGGGCGCTGAAGCAACTGACTCCAGTGTAGCTAATATACAGGGTGTCCAGAAAAAGACTCCCTGATTTCAAAATTAAATATCTCGAAAACAAAGATCGACAGAGGAATGCAGTAAACTGTATGTTTATTGTGAAAGCTGTAAGAAGTTTATACATCAGTTTGAAATAATAGTTACAAAAGCTGCTAACAGATGGCACTGTAATCGCCATACGTAATGCCTAGTATAAATAGTGATCCGAAGCCCAGAGCGATCAGTAATACTATTGAAACGTCAAAGGAGGTTAGCGTACCGAAGGAAGAGATTAAAACCATGTACTCCATTGAACAACGCGTTTTTCTGGTGCTAGAGTACCACAGGTTAGAAGAGAGTCCTACGGCAACAAGGCGAAGTTTTCAAGCACCATTTAATGTTCCAAAAGGACCCGATGCGAAAACCATTCGTCCGCTCTTCGCAAAATTTCAACGAACAGGCAGCGTAACTGATGATCTAGTGAGGCAAGTTGGCCGCAAGCAAATCGCAGTTACGCCTGAAAATATCGCCACAGTTTCTGGAATTATTCAGCGAAAACCAATGTCATCCGTCCGTAGAATTGCATCTGAGACTGATTTGAAGCGTTCCAGCACGCAGAATATACTGAAAAAGAGCCTACACATGTTTCCATTCAAAATTCAGACGCACCAGGCCATACCCGTACGAGCTGTGCAACAAAGGGTTGCCTTTGCTAATTAGATGCCCACAATGATTAATAGTGAAGGATTTGATGTTGGCTGCATCTGGTTTACAGATGAAGCACACTACCACCTGAATGGCTACGTGAATAAGCAGAACTGGCGATTTTGGGGTTCCGAAAAGCCATATTGGTGTGAAGCGAAACCCCTGTATTCTCCTAAAGTTACTGTGTGGGCTGCAGTATGCAGCAGAGGCATTATTGGCCCTTTTTTTCAATCGAGAAACGGTCACTGGTGCACGTTACGTTGCTATTTTGGAACAATTTGTCGCCACACAGCAAGCGTTAGAGGATCGACCAAGTACTGAATGGTTTATGCAAGATGGAGCCCGACCACATCAGACCGAACAAGTGTTTCGCTTTCTTGAGGAATACTTCGGGAATCGAGTCATTGCTTTGGAATATCCCAAATTTACTGCTGCAGGCATGGGTTGGCCTCCATATTCGCCGGATTTCCCTCCCTGTGACATTTTTTTTTTTTATTTTATTTTTTTTTTTTTTTTTTAATTAATTAATTTTTTTTTTTTTGTGGGACGCAGTGAAAGACACGGTCAATTCGAAGCATCCCGCCACGCTGGGCGAGCTTGAATCGGCGATCTCTGTGGCATGTGAATCCATTTCGGTTGAGACACTACGAAATGTGATGGCGAATTTCATTCTTCGTTTGCGCCACCTCTGTAGTGCCAATGGTGAACATTTTGAATACATTGTGATGTGATTGTTTGCAAAGAGTGTTTTAATACGATTATTTCACTTATGTATGCTGCTATGAGCTGTACAGCGTACAGCGCCATCTGTTAGCAGCTTTTGTAACTATTATTTCAAACAGCTGTACAAACTTTTTACAGCTTTCACAATAAACATACCGTTTACTGCATTCCTCTATCGATCTTTGTGTTCGAGATATTTAATTTTGAAATCAGGGAGCCCTTTTCTGGACACCCTGTATAAGCCATCTGTCGTATCAGCTTGCTGGCTTCTGACATTAGAGAGATGTAAGTTGCCACGCCTCAGAAGGACAGGAAATGCAGCTAAAAGTACCCTCGGCCTCTATTAAAAGAGACCCAAATGCAACAGAATAGATATCAGCTGTATGTAAGTAGAGCGTACGACGATAGAGGTCACATAGTTAACAATGAAAGTGAGAGGAACAGCGCAAGAAGTTAAGGCAGATGGGGAGTAGTTTGATAAGTCTCTCCAACATCTTTACTTGTTCTTTTCACCTATTCCATTTTGCCATGGACTTAAGAGTAACTGAATTGGATTGTAAAGAAAGTGCAGTACTCGTGAGGTGCCGTATTTCCTACCAACTCCTTGGGTGAAATCCACAGACTCTAAATAAAATGTTCAGCGCGGAACTAGTCTGGTAAAACAAACTATTCAAAGGATATCTCTTTGTTTACTTTTACAGAAAATAAGAAACTGTACAATTTAAAAACCTGTGTTTTATATACACCGCATCTAATTAACGTTGTCGGTTTGTGCTCCTCCTAAAAGGTTAAAACGCAGTTTTATACAATCAACTGCAGTTCTCTGACCGGCCGCATCGGACAGCAGGTCTGCCCGTGATGACACCTGGGTCTGCTGGCGCGCTAATTCGTACGCCAAAACATGGCAGAAGCGTTCCGTCTGCCCTATCGTTTCACTTTTGTTTCATAATTTATATGATTTTCAATTATCTGAAACAACGGAACGGTAGTTTTGCATTGAGAGATGACTTCTTATGATACTCATGTAAATGCAATGAAAAATATACGAGGGATGGAACTTAAATAGTGGCAACCCTGCTGTGTAGACACTATGCAACAGAATCTACTATTTTCGCCGATAGACCACGTTGTTGACATGCCTACCTCACCTCCGAGCAAATGCACTCGGCCGTCCCACGTCACCGGCGTGCGTAGAATCGAGGGAAACACAGTCACTTATGATCGAAAGGTCTAACAAAACGGTGACACTATGTTTTCCAAACAGGAATAATGAAGACCGTCAAAGCACAGTACTGCTGTTCGTTTTTGGAGCATCGCCCGAGACCAGCTTTGCTAAAAAAGCGGCAACACTTGTTGCGCTATCCACCCAACATTTTGTACGACAATACGCAGGCGCATACAGCGCAAGCTGTGCCTGCTTTGTTCGGCCGATGGGACTGGGTAGTGCCGTACCATCTACCATACGCCCCGGACTTAAGTTCTTGTCACTTTGATTTGATTCTGAAGATTAAGGGACCACTTCGTGGCATTCACTTCAGTACTGTTCCAGAGATTCGACAGGCAGTAGACCGCTTCATTCCCACCTTCAACAGAACAGGCTCTTCTAATGGTATAGTACGCCTTCCACATCGCTGGCAACGGGTTCTACACAATGCTGCTGACTACCAAGGAGGTTAAAATAAAGGGAGATACCGTCATCTGTACCAAGCACATACGTCAGTTGAAGCCTGTCCGCCATCTTGGTGTGTTGTTGAATGCTATTTCTCCGTTAAAACTGTGCTTGAAGTCGACCCTTCTACTGTTAATGCATTGAACCGACAATCAGTGCAATATATGTACTTACAAACAATATACTTTTTTGAACAAATAGTAATAAATACTCATCATAATATATTTGAAAACGTAATTGTTAACGGCTACTTTGCACTCTTTTAACACGTTTCACATGACGGCAAAACCGGCGCAGGTTTTATTCCTGTTTTAAGTGACCTGAAACATCAGCTTTACAATACGAACACGTCTCCCAACCACAGCAATATGGCGGAAGCAGCCTTCACTTTTTCAGCGCAAGGTGACTACTTTGTAAGACAGTAACAGGTGCATACATGTAACGCTTTTGTATCAGTTGTGAATCAATAGTTGCCACTATTTAAAACCCTACCCTCGTATAATCAACTTCTATGACCAACTGCGTCGACAGCGGGTCTGCCGTGATGACAGCTAACCTGGAGTGCCTCGACAGTGCCGTCCACCTCGGTCTACAGGCGCGCTAAGTGGCGCCAAAACGTGGCCCAAGTGTTTCGTTTGCCTTTTTGTTTTACTTTTGTTTAATTATTTATTTGTTTTTAAATTATCTTAAACAATGGAATGGTAGGTTGCTATTGAGAGATGACTTCTTATGATACTCAAGTAAATGTAATGAAAAATACAGGGTGAGTCACCTAACATTACCGCTGGATATATTTCGTAAACCACTTCAAATACTGATAAACCTATTCCACAGGCCGAACGTGAGGAGAGGGGCTAGTGTAATTGGTTAATACAAACCATAAAAAAATGCACGGAAGTATGTTTTTTTAACACAAAACTACGTTTTTTTAATGGAACCCCGTTAGTTTTGTTAGTACATCTGAACATGTAAACAAATGCGTAATTAGTGCCGTTTGTTGCATTGTAAAATGTTAATTACATCCGGAGGTATTGTAACCTAAAGTTGACGCTTGAAACCTCCGACGTAGCATCTGCAGCATCTGCAGGGACATGTTTACGATGACGACCATGTTTACGAGTGTGGCTGTAGTGCACTGTTGTGGTTTGGTCTAGCTGTCGCAGTGTCCGAATGTAGCGCATGCTGCTATAGTTATTCTGCATTCGTCTTTGCACGCAGACTAACTGTAGTACATTGTGTTACCAGACGTCTGTGATAGTGTAGTGTTGTAGGAACTGTGACCATGGTGTATTCGAACTCTGAAAAGGCGGAGATGGTACTCGTCTATGGCGAGTGTCGACAAAATGCAGCTGAAGCCTGCAGGGTGTATGCAGAGCAGTACCCGAATAGAGAGCATCCAACGTGCCGCACATTTCGAAACATCTACCGCCAACTGTATGCAACAGGTATGGTCGTAGCACGAAAACGGGTCCTTAACAGGCCCGTCACAGGAGAAGCGGGCGCAGTTAGTGTGTTAGCTACTGTTGCCGTGAATCCACACAGGAGTACACGGGACATTGCGAGAGCCAGTGGACTGAATCAAAGTAGTGTCATGGGCATACTGCATCGTCACCGCTTTCACCCGTTTCATGTGCCGCTACATCAGCAATTACATGGTGATGCCTTTAATCATCGAATGCAATTCTGTCAATGGGCATTAACAGAGAATGCGTTGCAGTTCTACCTGTTTACCGATGAAGCGAGTTTCACAAACCACGGGGCAGTGAATCTACGGTACATGCATTACTGGTCCGTGGACAATCCTCGCTGGCTCCGACAGGTAGAGCGACAGCGACCGTGGACTGTAAATGTATGGTACGGAATAATTGGCGACCACCTCATTGGTCTTCATTGCAGGGGCCCAAACAGCTGCAACATACATCGCGTTTCTACAGAATGATCTGCCAACGTTTCTCGAAAACGTCCCACTGGAAACGCGTCGACGTATGTGGTATCAGCATGATGGTACACCTGCACATTCCGCAATTAACACTAGGCTGACCCTTGACACGATGTTCGACGGGTGTTTCATAGGACGTGGAGGACGCATAAATTGGCCAGCCTGTTCTCCTGAACTTACACCTCTGGACTTCTTTCTGTGGGGTACGTTAAAGGAGAATGTGTACCGTGATGTGTCTACAACCCCAGAGGATATGAAACAACGTATTGTGGCAGCTTGCGGCAACATTACACCAGATGTACTGCGGCGTGTACGACATTCATTACGCCACAGATTGCATTTGTGTGCAGCAAATGATGACCACCACTTTGAGCATCTATTGGCCTGACATGTCGGGACACACTCTATTCCTCTCCGTAATTGGAAACGGAAATCACGTGTGTACGTGTACATCACCCCTCATGGTAATGTACTTTTGCGTTAGTGAAAAAGACCACTACAGGTGTTAGCATGTGGACGTAATGTGCTGTTCTAGTCTCTTCTGTACCTACGGTACCTCACCGTTCCCTTTGGATCCCTACTTAATTCGGTGCTCTCCGATACACACGATCTAACACCGGAGGAGTGGTACTCAAGCGTCAACTTTAGGTTACAATATCTCCGGATGTAATTAACATTTTACAATGCAACAAACGGCACTGATTACGTATTTGTTTATATGTTCAGATGTACTAACAAAACTAACGGGGTTCCATTTTTTAAAAACGTAGGTTTGTGTTGAAAAACATACTTCCGTGCATTTTTTTATGGTTTGTATTAAGCAATTACACTAGCCCCTCTCCTCACGTTCGGTCTGTGGAACCGGTTCGTCAGTATTTGATGTGGTTTTCGAAATATATCGAGCGGTAATGTTAGGTGACTCACCCTGTATATGTAATTTTCAGCAGACAAGAAATTGATTTTGGCGCCTGGCCTCCATATCCACTGACCAATCATAGCAAAATACTGAAAATTTAGGCGGCCTTTCCCATAGGAATGGTATCGACTGTACACCTGTTATCGGTACCTCACACCACCCTGCGTCATCTCTATTCTGACCTACTCTAACGAAACTGAATATGATGGCTGCTAGTCAGAAATATGACGAAGTGGTTCTGAACAACTGTGTCGTTCTATACGCACCAATCCTTTGCACAAAATTTGATACCCACATTCATGTGGAATTTTGTAATTCGGTTCGGGCAGTCAAATATATCAAATTAATAAGATTAATAAAATTACCCAAATAGTCCAAAGAATTGTGGTTTTAATAAACCTTTATAATGGCTTCATCAGGTTTTAACCTATCACAAAAGATTGCAATCTTTGGGAGGGTGGGTGATCTGTTCAACTAAATTGTTATGTAAAACAGTCAAGATGGCTCTCTGAAGAGATCATTTACACTGATCATTTACAATGCTGACCGACATCTCCTGGCCAGTACGGCAACTAGAATGTGCCTGTTCGTGAGCGACAGTGCTATATGAGCTACTTCGCCCATAGAAGTTTTTTGAACAATTAATTGCGTTCATTGGGTAGGAACGCTGTCTGGACTATATCATATTGCCTTTCTGTGTTGGTAGCTACAGCACAACGTCATAACAAGAGACCACGCTTCTGGAAGTCGATGTATAACGCTGGCTGGTAGAGACCTCTAATCATAAATGTGTACCGTTCCACAAGGTTGCTTCCACTGTGCTTCTCCGGCTCTAAACTAGTGTTTTTCAAACTTTCTGAATATACGACCCCTTCCATATAAGAATATGTTGAAATGTTTGTTAAGCTTAAGGGACTTAACTGTGGGGTCATCAGTCTCTAAACTTACAAACTACTTATGAACTACTTTATACTAAAGACGACACAATAATCCATGCCCGAGGGGGGATTCCAACCCCCGACCGTAGCAGACGTGCAGACCGTGACTGGCGCGCCGCAGACCGCTCGGCCACTGCGGTCACCAAATAAAAATATTCTGGCGATCCCCCTACCCCATCCTCGCGAACGGCAACAAAAATATGTTACCTCAAAGGAAGCTAATTTAATATTCTTTCTTTTGCATCAGCTTTCTTTTTCATTTTTAGACGAAGATTTTTGTGTATTTTCGAAGTGGAAAACATTATCCTTATTTTTATATCATTCCCTACAAAAAAATATATTTTGCTTAACGAGTGTTTCTCATTTCAGGCAAGATTCTAAAGCGAACTATGCTCACTAAGAAAGGTCACACTGTACAGACAATTTGTAAGGAAGTAGAACGTGTTTTTTTTAATTTTTTTTTTTTTTTTTTTTTTTTTTTTTTTTTTTTTTTTTTTTTTTTTTTAGAATTAGTTATTGTATCGTATTGCTTTACTTATCGATTGTTTCCTGAAGACAGTTTTCAGACTTTGCGCTTATTCATATTTAGCTGCAAGTACCCGGGTTTAAAATAAGGTTTTCTGTAGAAGCGTACAAAACCGCTTATTTGCTTGTAATAAAAGAGTACATTTATGTTAAATCAATGTTATAAACAACATTTTTGGCAGTTCCATTTGGAGTATGTGCGAAAAGATTTTCGTCTTTGCCCACTCTGGAGCAGGCCACATACAACTGTCCATGAGGGAAGCATGGTGTCTGCAAGTCTATACCAGCAATCCCAAGAGACTGGCACTTTGACTTGTAGATTGTAATGGAAAAGCACCGTTTCAAAGCAAACTCTATTCTCCAGACAAACAGGCAACAAATGCGACTTATATGTATAGAGATTGCAATCGATGTCTGTAAGTAAAGTACTCTCCCCCATGCACCGAACGAAATTTTATGTAGACAGTAAGTAACCTTCATCTTGTTTTCAAGGTCAAGTGTACAAAGTTTCATCAATATCGAAGCAAAACTGTGGATTTTGGCGAAATCCATATGTACTGTCCACCAAGCACTGAACGAAATTTTATATAGACAGTGCCCTTCATCTTGTTTTGAAGGTCAGTTATGAAAAATTTCATGAAGATCAGTGTGAAGATATAGATTTACAAGGACACATTGAAAACACGCTTTCACTTTTTCTCAAATTTTCCCGTTGGTTTTCAAAAAAAAAAAAAAAAAAAAAAAAAAAAAAAAAAAAAAAAAAAAAAAATAATAAAATAAATAAATAGATAGATAAATAAATAAATAAATAAATAAATGGAACGAAACCTGTTTAAGAACCTTCCACATGAAATTTTGCCTTTGTGTACCAAATTCCACGTTATTTGGTTGTCTGGATCTTGGGTTATAAGAGAGCAGACAGACAACAAATGCGTCTTATAAGTATACAGATTATCACATGTATTATTTACTTATTTATTCCTTTAACTCCTTATGTGGAGCATGGAGCTGTAACAAAGGATCGCCATCTTGTTCTGCCTTGTACCAGTATTTCCACTCCCTCCCATCCGACTTCTTGCTGTTGACCTCCTGCTTCAGCTTATCGTCTCCACGTCACTGTCGGCCTGCCTCGTCATCGTCGCCCTTGCGGCATCCAGTGAAGTGCTTCCTTCGCAATATGTTCATCATGTCTTCTGAGTGTATGTCCTAACCATTGCCACTTCCTGCTTCTTATATGCAACACAATTGGCTTCTGGCTTGTTCTTTCCCAAAGTGCTTCGTCAGAGATGACATTTGGCCACCGTATCCCCAGGATGTTCCTCAGACATTTGTTGTTGAATGTCTGTAGTTTATGTATTAGCTTCTTTGACACTCTCCATGTTTCACATCTATATAGGAGCACAGATTTTATGTTACTTTCATATGTTTTTGACAATGTACCTCACAAGCGGCTTCTAATGAAACTGCGTGCTTATGGAATATCGCCTCAATTGTGCGACTGGATTCACGATTTCCTATCAGAAAGGACACAGTTCGTAGTAATTGACGATAAGTCGTCGAGTAAAACAGAAGTGATATCTGGCGTTCCCCAGGGAAACGTTATGGGTCCCCTAATCTTCCTTGTGTTTATAAACGACTTAGGAGGCAATCTGAATAGCTCCCACAGACTGTTCGCGGATGATGCTGTCGTTTATCGGTTAGTGAAGTCAACAGAGGATCAAAAGCAACTGCAAAGCGATTTAGACAAAATTTTTACATGGTGCAAAAATTGGCAATTAACCCTAAATAATGAATAGTGTGTAGTAATACACATGACCACTAAAATAAATCCGCAAAACTTCAATTACACGATAAATCATTCAAACCTTAAGGTCGTAAATTCTACCAAATACCTACGACTTACCATAACGAACAACTTAGAATGGAGAGAACACACAGAAAATATTGTGGGGAAGGCGAATCAAAGGTTACGTTTCATTGGATGAACGATTCGAAGATGCAACAGCTCAACAGACTGTCTACATCACACTTGTGCGTCCTCTCCTAGGGTACTGGTTGCCCAGTGTGGGACCCATTGAGAAGGTTCGGAGAAGGGCAGCTCGTTTTGTTTTATCTCGTTACAGGGGGGAAGCGTCACGGAAATGTTGCACAATTTGAGGTGGAAATCATTAAAATAACGGCGTTATTCGTTGCGGTGAGACCTATTTGCAAAATTACAATCATCGACTTTTACTTCTGAATGTGAAAATATTTTGCTAGCACCCACCTACATAGGGAGACATGACCATCCCAATAAAATAAGAGAAATCCGATAGAAAGCGGAACGATTTAGGTGTTCTTTCTTTCCGTGCGGTATTAGAGAATGGAACGGTATTATTAATATGGTTAATGAGCTTTTTGTGAGGCACTTAAATGCGATTTGCAGAGCATCTATGTAGATGTAGGTATATCCGTAATTTGATCCTCAATGTTACTTCCTTTGATCCTCATATAGCGGATAGTTGTAAAACCGGCTTTGGCTTTGTTGATGCAGCTGTTAATGTCCTGTGTTGCACCTCCATATGGAGTAATCATGCTTCCAAAGTAGCAAAACGTATCCACATTTTCCATTATTTGGCTCCCAAGCTTAAGCTCTGCGGTGGCGTTATCATTTGCCCGCATGTCTTTAGTTTTTTAGGCATTAATTTTCAAACCGACTTCCTTCGCTGCAGATTTCAGATCTTCTAGTTTTTCCTTCATCTGCAAAATCTAGGTCTTCTATATGTGCTCCATTTCTCCATTTTATTCCTCTCACTTTGTTCGTTGATTGCGCCATTACAATGTGACATTACAGATAAAGAGGGAAGCTATTTAACTCAGAATCCATTTTGTTGGTTATTCAGAGCTTTAATTTATATATATATATATTGCGTCACCATCTGCAGCTTGGTAGACTGGCTAAACAACAAATTAATTATTGATCTTATTTAAACAGTTTGGGTAGCTGTTTAAGGCATATTATACTACAACTGACATCTGTTTACATTTTCACGCAATTTAGGTGCATAGATCCTGAGAAATCAGTACCCAGAAAAACCACCTCTAGCCGTAATAACGGCCTTGATACGCCTGGGCATTGGTCAAAAAGAGCTTGGATGGCGTGTACAGGTACAAATGCCCATGCAGTTTCAACACGATACCACAGTTCATCAAGGGTAGTGACTGGCGTATTGTGACGAGCCAGTTGCTCGGCCACTATTGACCAGACGTTTTCAATTGCTGAGAGATCTGGAGAATGTGCTGGCCAAGCCAGCAGTCGAACGTTTTCCGTTCCAAGAAAGGTTCGTACCAGAAATGCAACATGCGTTAGTGCATTATCCTGCTGAAATGTAGGGTTTCGCATGGTTCGAATGAAGGGTAGAGCCACGGGTCGTATCACATCTGAAATGTAACGGCCCCTGTACAAAATGCCGTCGATACGAACAAGAGGTGACTGAGACGTGTAACCAATGGCACCCCATACCATCACGCCGGATGATACGACAGTATGGCGATAACGTATACATGCTTCCAATGTGCGTTCACTGCGATGTCACCAAACACGGATGCGACCATCATGATGCTTTAAACAGAACTTGGATTCAACCGAAAAAATGACGTTTTGCCATTCGTGCACCCAGGTTCGTCGTTGCGTACGCCATGGCAGGCGCTCCTGTCTGTGATGCAGTGTCAAGGGTAATCGCAGCCATGGTCTCCGAGCTGATACTCCATGCTGCTGCAAACGTCCAAAAATGTTCAAATGTTTGTAAATCTATCGGACCAAACTGCGTGGTCAGCAGTCCGTAGCTTACAAACTACTTAAACCTAGGTAAACTAACCTAAGGACAAACACACACACCAATGCCCCAGGGAGGACTCGAACCTCCACGGCGAGCAACCGCGCGCTCCGCAGCGAGACGCTTTAGACCGCTCGGCTACTCCACCGCGGCCTGCAAACGTAGTCTAACTGTTCGTGAAGATGTTTGTCGTCTTGCAAACGTCCCCATCTGTTGACAGAGGGATCGAGACGTGGCTAAACGATCCGTTACAGCCATGCGGATAAGATGCCTGTCATCTGGACTGCTAGTGATACGAGGCCGTTGGGATCATTCACGGCGTTCCGTACTGCCCTCCTGAACTCACCGTTTCTATATATTCCGCTAACAGTCATTGGATCGCGACCAACACGAGCAGCAATGTCGTAATACGATAAACCGCAATCGCGATAGGCTACAATCCGACCTTTATCAAAGTAGGAAACGTGATGGTACGCATTTCCCCTCCTTACACGAGGCATCACAAGAAGGTTTCCCCAGGTAACTCCGGTCAACTGCTGTTTGTATATGAGAAATCGGTTGTAAACCTTCCTCATGTCAGCACGTTGTAGGTGTCGCCACCGGCGCCACCCTTGTGTGAATGCTCTGAAAAGCTAATCATTTGCATATCACAGCATCTTCTTCCCGTCGCTTACATTTCGTGTCTATATCACGTCATCTTCGTGGTGTAGCAATTTCAATGGCCAGGAGTGTATATTGTTTGCAGAGAGCTCCATATTTTTGTTCTAATTATTCTGTCGAAGGCCTTTTCAAAGTCTACAAACAACATGTAAAGTGGTAACGTATTCATATTCATATGTATTAGGCATGTTTACATGTATTAACATGTATTGTGAAACAATTTATGATCTATTAATTGATAGTTAATTTTACATAACGACCTCCCTAATTTTAATATTAAATGAACTTCACTTAGGCATAAACTTTTGTATTACTGAACCCATAGTTATTTCATGGTGCAAATACTTCTTCCTGTGATGCTAACCCCCGACATAGACCTTGCGACCCTGCTTAGGAATCGCGACTCACAGGTTGAAAACAATTCTCTAATACAACGTAGATAGTAGATAGCGTAAAACTAACACGTTCTTTGTCCAACTATTGCTAGGGTCGAACAACTGCAGAAAAGTATCGGGATAGCCAGGTATTGTCCCAGTCCTTGGTAGGGCAAGTCGTAATTATTATCAAAGATTCATCAGAGTTTCTGTATTGTTGATGCTCATTCTGTTTTTATTTAATCAACTTAATTTTATTCGACCTCGTTGCCTCATTTACTAATTCACCTCGGTAGGTAAGTAAGATGGGAAATCAGTTCTCAGCAAAGAAGGGAAAGCTGAAAGGTGTCAAGAGAACATAGAGCAGCTCTACAAAGGAAATGAAGTTAGAGACGATGTTGTAGGAAGGAAAGAGGAAGTAGATCAAGATGAAATAAGAGATACTATACTGAGAGATGAATTTGACAGAGCCCTGAAAGACCTAGGTCGGAACAAGGACCCAGGAGTAGATGACATAACCTCAGAGCTACTAAAGTCTCTGGGAGAGCCAGCCATGACAAAACTATTTGAACTGGTGGGTAGGATGTATGAGACAGGCGAATTACCTTCAGACTTTAAGAAAAATGTAATAATCCCCATTCCAAAGAAATCAGGCGCAGACAAGTGTGAAAATTACAGAACAATCAGTTTGATAAGTCATGCTTGCAAAATTTTAACACGAATTATCTACAGGAGAATGGAAAAGCTGGTAGAAGCTGAACTCGGGGATGATCAGTTTGGATTCAGGAGGAACATAGGAACCCGGGAGGCAATACTCACTTTACGTCTTATCTTAGAAGATAGATTAAGGAAAGGCAAATATACATTTTTAGCTTTTGTAGATTTGGAGAAAGCATTTGACAATGTTGACTGGAATACACTCTTTCAAATTCTGAAGTCAGCAGGGGTAAAATTCAGGGAAAGGAGAGTTATTTACAACTTGTACAAAAGCCAGACCGCAGTTATTAGACTCGAAGAGCATGAAAGGGAAGCATCAGTTGGCAAGGGAGTAAGACAGGGTTGTAGCCTTCCTCCGATGTTATTCAATATGTACATCGAGCAGGCGGTGAAGGAAAGCAAAGAAAAATTTGGAATAAGGATTAAAGTTCAGGGGGAAGAAATAAAAACATTGCGTTTTGTTGATTACATTGTAATTCTGTCAGAGACAGCAAAGGACCTGGAAGAGCAATTGAATGGAATGGACAGTGTGTTGAAGAGAGCATATAAGATGAACATTAACAAGAGCAAAACAAAAGTAATGGAATGCGGTCTTAGAAAATCAGGCGATGCTGAAGGAATTGGATTAGGTAACGAAACAATGAAGGTGGTAGATGAGTTTTGTTACTTGGGTACTAAAATAACATGCGATGGTCGCAGTACAGAGGATATAAAATGCAGAATGGCAATGGGAAGAAAAGCATTTTTGAAAAAGAGAAATTTGCTAACATCGAATATTAATTTAAGTGTAAGGAAGTCTTTTCTGAAAGCATTTGTGTGGAGTGTTGCCTTGTACGGGAGTGAAACATGGACCATAAGCAGTGCGGACACGAAGGGAATAGAGGCTTTTGAAATGTGGTGCTACCGAAGAATGCTGAAGATTAGGTGGGTAGATCGCATAACTAATGAAGAGGTACTGAACAGAATTGGTGAGAAAAGGAATTTTTGGCATACCCTGACTAAAAGAAAGGATCGCTTGATAGGACACATTCTTAGACATCGAGGAATGGTAAATTTAGCATTGGAGGGAAGTGTGTGGGGTAAAAATCGCAGAGGGAGACCAAGAGACGCGTATAGTAAGCAGATTCAAGTGGATGTGGGTTGCCGTTCTTATGAGGAGATGAAAAGGCTTGCTCAGGATAGAGTAGGGTGGAGAGCTGCAGCAAACCAGTCTCCGGACTGAAGACCATAACAACAACAGATAAGCAAGAAGACTGGAAGCCTTCTCTTAAATAAAATAGGCAAAATTGTAAACGTGAACCAACGTGTGCTGAGTGAGCAGCTTCGCTTAGGGCCCACAGGTGTCCACTCGTAAAGAATTTACGTCACAAAACACTGTGCACTGTCAGCCTGTTGTGAGATATTGGCGCCGACTCGAGTGGACGGCGTGGCATTGAGGTAACCGCAGCGGAAGGTCGGTGCGGTGTTTGCGGTGGGCGAAAAGCCAGCGGAAAAGGCGGCCTGGCGTCCTGCCCAGACACGTGCAGCACACGTCGATCCACGTGCACCCACTAGGCCTGCTCCATGCTGGCCGAACAAATGCACCACCACACTCTAACATATAGGGAGTGGCCATGCGTGAGACCGCTTCAGACTGGCTGAGAGCCCAGGACGCCATGTTTTTACCAGATTTGGCGGGCGTTACACGTGAGCGAATACCTACAGTGTGCGTTTCTGTATTGTGGTGTGTCTTAGAAGCTTCTGACAGCGATCTCACTGTACAGTTACATACAGTTTATATTACGGTAGGCACTGCTGCACTTTTGATCGTCTTCTGTCGGTTCTATTTACGTAAATTAACTTGTTGTTCGTTGGTCGTCGACGATAACCTTAGAACTTCTAGGCAATTTTTAAGATTATATGTTGTTTTGAAGTGATTTTCTGAGTGTAGTGAGTAATGTGTATTGCATAATCATTAAGGGCAGCCAAGAGAAATATCTTGTTGTTCCTCTGTTGGCTGTAAAAACCGAAGTAAACATTGTTATTTGATATAGGTTTCAGAAATTACAGCAACCAGTCGCCTTTTGTTTCTTCTTAATGAAGATTTATTTAAACCATTACCGGTTTCGAGCTGCCTAGCAGCTCATCTTCAGATGGTATAAAATATTACAAGTTACATTTCAATCTGTGGTAGGACAGAAAACGAGAAAATGGTAAACACTAATTTTGGTAGGCTATACTTAAATTACAATAAAAGTTTGTCTTCAAGACATTACTTACAGTTATGCACTTTACATGTAGTTTGTCCATATTTGGTCCGCTTATTGATAGAATATCAGAACACTTCTTTTCCATCATCATGCCACAACAAATCACACGAATTTTAGGTGGTAAAATTAATAAATATTTCACACACATTACTTTTTAGCCACTAGCATAACTTACAGCTTGTAAACAAACCAAAGAGTATGTTTATACACAAGATAAGAACTATGTGAAACCAAAGACTAATAAAAGCTTAAGACATTTGAATCTTTTATTAGTCTTTGGTTTCACATAGTTCTTATCTTGTGTATAAACATACTCTTTGGTTTGTTTACAAGCTGTAAGTTATGCTAGTGGCTAAAAAGTAATGTGTGTGAAATATTTATTAATTTTACCACCTAAAATTCGTGTGATTTGTTGTGGCATGATGATGGAAAAGAAGTGTTCTGATATTCTATCAATAAGCGGACCAAATATGGACAAACTACATGTAAAGTGCATAACTGTAAGTAATGTCTTGAAGACAAACTTTTATTGTAATTTAAGTATAGCCTACCAAAATTAGTGTTTACCATTTTCTCGTTTTCTGTCCTACTACAGATTGAAATGTAACTTGTAATATTTTATACCATCTGAAGATGAGCTGCTAGGCAGCTCGAAACCGGTAATGGTTTAAATAAATCTTCATTAAGAAGAAACAAAAGGCGACTGGTTGCTGTAATTTCTGAAACCTATTTCAATAAACAGTCGCAGGTTCCTACACAATGGATAAAAGTTTCATTGTTATTTGATGTTTGAGTTCGCAAGGAATGAGGAAATATGGAATAAGTGGGCGGTGAAAGTTACCTGAGAAAGCCGAAACCGTAAAGGCGACTTATGGAAACCAATTATTCCTGCCTTTGTGAAGTAAATAAATATTTTCTGCCCCCCCCCCCCCCCATGAGCACAGAAAGAAGAACACCTAAATAGTTCCGTTATCGATCCGATTTCTCTTATTTTATTGAGATGGTCATGTATCCCTATGTATGTGGGTGCTTGTAAAATATTTTCACATTCAGAAGTGAAAGTCGGTGATTGAAATTTCGCAAATAGATCTCGCCGCAACGAATAACGTCGTTCCTTTTATGATTTCCACGTCAAACCGTGCAACAATTCTTTGACGCTTACCCCCGTGTAACGTGATAAAACAAAACGAGCTGCCCTTCTCTGAACCTTCTCATTGTCTTCCGTCGGTCCCACCTGGTGAGGATCCCACACTGGACAACAGTACTCCAGGAGAGGACGCACAAGTGTGATGTAGGCAGTCTCTTTGGTGGAGCTGTTATATCATCGAAGCGTTCTGCCAATGAACCGTTAGTTCGCCTTCCCCACAAAAATTTCTATGTGTTCTCTCCAGTCGTTGTTCGTAACTTTAACTCGAAGGTATTTGGTAGAATTTACGACCTCAAGGTTTGACTGACTTTTCGTGTAATTGTAGCTCAGCGGATTTCTTTTAGTGGTCATGTGTATTACTTCACACTTTTCATCGTTTAGTGTCAACTGCCAATTCTCGCACCACGTTGAAATTTTGTCTAAATTGCTTTGCTTCACTAACCGATAAACGTCAGCATCATCCGCGAACAGTCTAAGAGAGCTAGCCGCTTGTGAGGTACAGTGTCAAAAGCCTTCCGGAAATCCAGAATCGTGGAATCGATTTGAGATCCCTTGTCGATGCAATTATCACTTCATCTAAATAAAGGGCAATAGATAGATACGAGAAGAATCTGCCTTTCTAGGCGAAATATCCCAAAGAAATTAATTTTCACTTAACCGTTCGCAACAGAAAAGGAACTGCTTTGCTTATCGATCTTTCTTTCTCTCTTCGCCTCCGTAGTCTAGCGGACGGCAAAAATTTATGCCGGGCGCCGTGGCTCAGCGCGCCCGGTCAGAGGGCTCAACGCCCTCTGCAATAAAAAAGCTGACCGAACAACACATCGAACAAGAACGAACAAACACGAACAGCGTCCGCAACCGACAGAACTACTCATAGATTCGGTCGGAGATTTTTCTCCGGTCGGGGTCTCGATGTCGTGTCGTCCTTATCATCATTGACACGCAAGTCGCCGAAGTGGCGTCATCTAAGACTTGCATCCGGCAGGCCGACCACGACTCCGGTTGCGGTCTGACGGACATAAATGCCACACGGAATCAATCACTGTTTCTTTTTCCCAAGGGAAATACCTACGTTTCATGTATCTATGAGGTATCGCTCTGTTTTACACACACACACACACAAATATAAGTGAAGAAGTCTGATAAATGTCAGTAACAAATTACCTACTAATTTCTGTGGTTGGCCATGTTTTCTTGTGCAAGCCAAATATCTGTAAGATATCGTTCTGCTTTACAAAAAATAAAAGTGTGCAGATTGTTAAATGTATGTAGCAAATCAAATTTTATCTTCTGTGTACAACTTTTTTTATTCCAGTGAATGTTAATTCATTTCGCCCAGCGTTACAGATAAGATGCCACTCATCATTACGAAGAATAACCACATTCCACAACAGACACATACAAATGTATTACTCAACACCATGAAATTTTAGCAAATATAACACAAGAAAAGATTATTAAATAAATACCTTTTTAATATACGAATTGTTTTCCCTCTCTGTTTGCTTAATAACGGAATTCGGTAATGTTCACTAAAAATAAAACAAAGAACATTTTAATGAATAAAAAAAAATGTTATAACTGAGGCACTTCAGCGAATAGGACACGAAGGGTTTTCGAAATTAAATACTGAATCCTATCTCAGCCATTATTATGAAAAGGAACAAAACATACCTTTCTAAGGTTTAAATAAAACTTTATAAACCTTCATCCATATTTAGATCTGACTACATCCATCATAATACATGAATCTTAAAGTTAAATCATTCAATCATTTTTATTTTATTTATTTATTTGATACAAGAGTTAAGGTACAACATGGTTACGCCATAATCGTACTCCCAGCAACCTATATCACACCGCACTAGAAACTCCAGACTGTAAGTGCTGTGCACCCACACGCAAACTTGCGTTTGCGACTGAAGCGTGTCACCACTACTTTTCTTTAGCTCACGTCAAAAAGTTTCCGTATGTACTACTATCATCTTCCGTCACGAAATGACATTGTAAGATGTGCATTCGGACTAATACTTCCATAGTAGTTGAATTTAACACATATGTCATGTTATGTTGTTGTTGTTGTTGTTGTTGTTAGTTTTGAGGGGACTAAACTGCTAGGTCATCAGTCCCCTGTTCCTAGCTAAGATTCCTCTGTCAAGAGCGAAAATAGCAAAACACAGCTCTGAAGATGAAAACTCACAAATGGGGTAAGCTGACATTGGACAAGTCACTGACAACACAAAACAAAGACACACAATAGGTAAAACGAAGTAGAGATCGCATCTAAAACTGGACAGCAGAAGAACATGGCTGGCTGATCACAAAGAAAAAACAGGATGAGCCAGCCATACTGCGCACACTAAAACCCCTTGGTAATTTACAGAAGGGTCTTAAAAGGGTTTAAAATCGCTGGATTGGTGGGGACCTGAAGTATCAGGCTATAGCACCCACCACTAAATGGAGTTGTAAAAACCAGCTGCACGAATAAAACTTAAAACAGAATGAGCCGTGGAGGCATCGTCGCCTAAAACTAAGGGTAGCGCGTCTGGTAGGTTAAAAGACTGGCGCAAGGTATCTAAAACTGGGCAGTCCATCAGAAGATGGACGACTGTCAGCGCTGCTCCACACCGACATGCAGGTGAAGCCTCACGGCAAAGGAGATGGCCGTGAGTCAGCCAGGTATGCCCAATACGGAGGCGGCAGAAGACAACTGACTCTCGACGTATGGGCCGCAGTGAAGACTTCCACAGAGTTGTGGATAGCTTCACTGCTCGAAGCTTATTTGTTGCACCCATGGTAGACCCACTCCAAACATCACGCACCTTCTTGTGCAATGCTAACCTGAGGTCCGATTCTGTGACGCCAATGGTGAAGGGTGGCGCAATCATGTTATGAAAAGAACGTGTTACATACTGTTAAAACAGGCAGTAGTTATCAGAATAACACTCAGTAGAATAAAGATATGTGTTATCCACGACAAGCACCACATTTATAACGGTTATTCTACTGAAAGAAAACGCGAACTTGATCGAAACTGGTAACAGATAAATAAAAACAGCAAATTAACCTGACTCATTACTGTGTGTCAAAACAGTATGTAGATTTCGTACGAAAATTCAAAATAAAAAGATTCGTGTTACCAGCGAAAGACAGCGCTTTTGTAACGATCATACTACTGAAAGAGAAACCGAATTTTAATGAAACTGGCAACATATAACAAACAAAACAATTCAGTGCAACTCTTTACTGTACGGTATGTATCTGTCATTTTCGGTGCGAAAAATTACAGTCATATAGAACACTCGAATTTACCATTATGTCAAAACTCCCCAGACAGCGTAGTTACGTCAGATCATTCGTATTGTTACGACTGTTTTCTGTAATCACACGCACGTTTACTTACACATTCATAGGAGACTTCAGTGACACCAGTGATACTGTATACGGCATTTCTAGCAGCACAGACCATAGATAACATACACTCCTGGAAACTGAAAAAAGAACACCATGATTTCGTCAACCCAGCAGAGCGAAATTTTATTGACACATTCTTGAGGATGTATACAGCACATGATCACGCACTCAGAACCATACGCACGTCAGTACAGTCACCAGAGCGTGCACAATGTCGACGCTAGTATCGTGTATACCCCCCTTTTGCTGCAATGCTTGGTGCAACTTTCTCACGAAAACGATTGAAGAGGTGCCGAATGAAGTCTTACGGTATGGCCTGCCATGCAATTTCCATCTGATGCCTCAGATGAACCACATCTCGTGCCGGTCGTGTAGACCGCGCCAAGGTGACGTTTCATCCGGCCCCAGACATTCTCAAAGGGGGACAGATCTGGGCATAATGATGGGCAGGGTAGTTGACGTACACCTAGAAGAACACGTTTGGTTGTAAGGGATACGTGTGGACGTGCATTGTCCTGTTGGAAAAGCACATCGTCTTGTTGGTGCTTGAATTGTGACAAGACAGGTTGAATGATGGTTTCAATGTAACGTGTACTGTTCAATTTTCCCAATACGAATACCAGAGGAGATCGTCCAGTGTAGGGTATGGCTCCGCACACCATGATCGCAGGTGTCGGCCTCGTTTGCCTCTGTCACGTACACTCCAGATTTTCGCACTGCCCTGCACGACACCACACACGCGTACGACCATAATTGGCACCGAGGTAGCGACGACTCGCATCACTGCAGACGACACGTCACCATTCGTCCCTGCATAAGCGTCTACCATGTCACCATTGGAGGTGGGCTGGACGATGTTGGGGCGTGAGCGGAGGACACTCTAACGGCAAACATGATCGTGCATCATTGTGAGGGGAGCGATATTCTACACTCACCATTCTCCTCTAGTGATCGTCTAGAGAACGTTGAACAGTGCACGGTGCACTGAAACCATCATTTAACCCGTCTTGCTACCACTCACGCACCAACATGGTGATATGCTTTTCCAGCAGGACAATGCAGATCCACGTGTATCCCGTGCCACCCAACGTGCTCTTCAAGATGTAAGTCAATTACCCTGGCCAGCACGATCCCCAGATCTCTCCCCCATTGAGCATGTTTGGGACCGCATGAAACGTCATGCTGGGCGGTCTGCATGAGCGGCACGAAATCTGGCCCAATTGAGGTAGCAGGTTGAAACTGCATGGCAGGGCATTCCACATAACCACATTCTGAACCTCTACGATTGTTTCCATGAGAGAATTACAGCTTGCATTGCTGCAAAAGGTGGGTATATACGGGACTAACGCCAACATTGTAGACGCCCTGGTGGCTGTACTCACTTGCATACGGCTCTGCCTTTGTGATCGTGTGTTGTATACAATCTCAAGAATGTGCCAATAAAATTTCCCTCTGGTGGGTCGACGAATTCATGGTGTTCTTTTTTCATTTTCCAGGAGTGTACATTCCGTATGTTCCTATCTCTGCCGTGTTGTGTTTTGAAACCACTTGAAACCAATATCTAATGTTTATGTCACGTGTTTTCGTCATTATGAGCAACAGTTTTTCTCATTTACAGCTGAAATAAAGCATTGATTTTAACAATAAAACGACTTCTCGTATTCGTATTAACATGTAGTAGTAAATGTGACGTAATTTCTCCCACAACTCTGATATTAATGCGATGGTTATCGTTTATACATGTGACCAGGGGAAACGTGTTGACACAGAATTATACATCCTCAATGTTCACGTTGCACTATTAATCTTTTACTTTCCTTTAACAAGTGATTATTGACGAGAAGACTATTCCATAATGTTCCTAACTTAGTTTCATGTCAGCAAGAAAGTCCTTTCTGGTACAGAGCTGCACATACTAGCGTTATATTACGGAATTTATGAATGTTGACTAATCATTATAGCTCTAAAAAATAATACTACTCGTAGAGGGTATCGCTAATGTTTACGCATGACATTATTTTAATCCAAATAGACAATATTTTGCTTGTGTTACGTTTTGGCATCGAAGTATGTGACAATACTCATAAAATATAAACGTTTTTATCGTGTTATAATGGTGCATGATAGACACAAATAGATTAACATTTTTTATAATATCATAGCAATACACTGATATTGTTGAATAGTAATAAAACTGATGCTGCTTAAACTGTTATTTCTACTTAGGCTCCTGTGGAATATGGAAACTAAATGACTCAGAGTGCAACAAAAACAAGTATTCACTTAAAAAGCGCAATTCTATTGCCTTTAAAAAGAACTGTCAATACATTTCAAGTATGGACATGTAAAAACTATAACCATCGCTTTAATCGCGGAGAAAAACAGTTCCTGTTTGCTACATGTATAATAAAAATGCCATAGGTCGTTTTATTGTTAAATCTACACTTTATTTCCGCTACAAATCAGAAATACTACAACTATCAGCTCCAATTCACACCGCTCGTAATGAAACTGCTTCGTTGCCCCAGCAGTGATGTCTACAAGGAAGTTAGAATTCTCCTTGGATCTCTGTTACAAACTGAATGTATAACTCTGGTGTGTAAGCATAAAATTGTAGCGTGTCTGCACATTCTTATGTTGTGCACAAGATTTCGCATTTGTCATCATATTTTAATTTGACAAACAGAATTTCCATCACTTAATACGTGAGAAATAATTGCTCGCTTACCTTCACATTAGGAATTTATGTCAATATGCGACGTAATAGACTGTTACGGCAGCAGAACCGAAACGCATTTACTTCTCGTTTTCTTGTAATATTTCATAGCATCTATATCTGAATTTGGCAAGAAACGAAATATGAACATGTATGGCTAGCAGGGTCAGACTGCTCAGATTCAAATGTTCAAATGTTTGTATAGCTTACAAACTGCTTATGAACTAGCTAACACTAAGGACGGCACAAATATCCATGCCCGAGGGGGGATTCGAACCCCCGGCCGTAGTGGCCGTGCAGACCGTGACTGGAGCGCCTCAGTACCCTCGGCCACCGCGGCCGGGCAGTGAATGTCACGACTGTATATATTGGCCTGTGGTATTAGTTACACCCGTTCATCGGTGTTTTACGACTGTTTCATATAAATAAATACACCACTGCTCGAAGTTTATAGAAAAGAAATATGGCGCCCAGACTTCAGTGACACCATTGATACTCTACAAGGCATAGACCATAGATAGTAGTTTATTTATGGTCTATGCTACAAGGCATTGCGAGTTTAGTAATATATGTCTGTGACATCCAGGTAGTATAGGGATCACTCAGTGATCTCTATACAAACTGGATGTATAACTCTGGTGTCTGAGCATAGAACTCAGCGTGCCTGTACATTCATATGTTATGCACGCGATTTCGCATTGTCCGCTATGTTTAAATTGGGTAAACGAGTTTTCATCAGTTATTATGTGACAAAAAATTGCTTGCTTACCTCTTGATTTGGAATTTAATTCAATATTCGATGTTGTAGGCTGATATGGAAGCGGAATCGAAACATATTTTCTTCTCTTTTTCTTGAAATGCTTCTAAGCAGCCATGTTTGAATTTGGCAAGAAACTAAATATGAACATCTATGGCTGGCACGCTAATACAGCTGCAGTTCAACATCCAGAGTGTATAGAGATCAATGGGATCACTGATCGCCAGTGGGGCACCGCCATAGACCAAAGATAACATAGACTGCACGTATGCCTATCTCTGCTGTGTTGTGGTTTGGAACCAACATCTAAAATTGCCCCCAGTCACGTGACTGAGTTTTCGTCATTATGAGCAACAGTTTTTCTTCCTTACAGGTGAAATCAAGCGTTGATTTAAACAATAAAACGACTTCTCGTATTCCTACTACACACCTAGTAGTAAAAGTAACGTAATTTCTTCTTGTTATTAATATTAACGCAATGATTGTAGTGTTTACATGGGCCCAGGTGAAAAGTACCCTATTGTCAGTTATTTGTAGAAGCAACAGAATTATATATTCTCCGTGTTTTGTTATGCTATGAACCTTTCACTTTTTGCATCTTATGAATGTGATTATCGATGAGAAGATACTACATGTTAGACTGTGAAGATACTTCAAGCTGTTCTTGTACAATTTCACTGTAAGGTTTTAAAATAAATGCCTTTTGCTACTGCAACTGAAGGGTTTTATTTTTATATTTTTAATCACCCATACGCGTTTCGCCCTTTCTCTCAAGGCATCATCAGTGGGTGTCCTGAAATATTTACATCTTTTTGTTTGCACATATAGGTTAAGTCTCTTACATATCTACAAAACATTTCATTTCAGATTTAAAACAGTTCGTTTTTTGGTATAAAATGGTGTACTTACAGCACTTGTTACTCCACTTCAGTCTTATTCTGGCAACCAGGTCGAAAGGTTACACTGTTTTTCGAACCACATTGCAGTTCTCTGATTCTGCTGTCACCTGCTGCCATACTGTGTCTACTGCTGTTTGTTTTGTAGTGTTGCCAACCTTAGCTTATTTGAAATTCAACTGTTTCATTGAAAATGTGTTGAAGGTATCTTTGTGTGTGTGTGTGTGTGTGTGTTTGTGTGCATGAGTGTGTGTGGGTGTGGGTGTGTATGTGGGTGGGTAGGTGGTTTTTTTTTTTTTTTTTTTTTTTTTTTTTTTTTTTTTTTTTTTTTTTTTTTTTCCTCTCTGTTTGAATGAGTGTGTGTGTGTATGTGAGTGTGTGTGGTGGGGGGGGGGTTTGTGACTATGTGTTGGGGTTTGTGTCTACCATATAGTCAATCAGTGAGAACAGTGATTGATTGGTCAGGTTTATTTGGTCATTTAGTAGCATCTTTTTCTCAGCTGAGAAAAGCTGAGAAAAAGATGCTACTAAATGACCAAATAAACCTGACCAATCAATCACTGTTCTCACTGATTGACTATATGGTAGACACAAACCCCAACACATAGTCACAAACCCCCCCCCCCCCACCACACACACTCACATACACACACACACTCATTCAAACAGAGAGGAAAAAAAAAAAAAAAAAAAAAAAAAAAAAAAAAAAAAAAAAACCACCTACCCACCCACATACACACCCACACCCACACACACTCATGCACACAAACACACACACACACACACAAAGATACCTTCAACACATTTTCAATGAAACAGTTGAATTTCAAATAAGCTAAGGTTGGCAACACTACAAAACAAACAGCAGTAGACACAGTATGGCAGCAGGTGACAGCAGAATCAGAGAACTGCAATGTGGTTCGAAAAACAGTGTAACCTTTCGACCTGGTTGCCAGAATAAGACTGAAGTGGAGTAACAAGTGCTGTAAGTACACCATTTTATACCAAAAAACGAACTGTTTTAAATCTGAAATGAAATGTTTTGTAGATATGTAAGAGACTTAACCTATATGTGCAAACAAAAAGATGTAAATATTTCAGGACACCCACTGATGATGCCTTGAGAGAAAGGGCGAAACGCGTATGGGTGATTAAAAATATAAAAATAAAACCCTTCAGTTGCAGTAGCAAAAGGCATTTATTTTAAAACCTTACAGTGAAATACAATTCAGCTGCTGCTCAAAATGGCCACTGCAAGCAACGTATGTTCTTGTACAAGTTTATATGTCAGCAGGTAAGTCATTTCTGGTGGAAATCTGCTTTCAATAACGTTATTCAAAGCTAAACATTCATACAGACTTTTGTTATATATCTAGAAAGTCGCTTCTTGCTGAGTGCATCGATGATGTTTCCTCACTACCCTATTATTTAATGTAAACACCCAATACCTCGGTTGTTTTACGTTTTGGCATCACGGTCTGTGGCAAAAGTCTTAAAATATAGACGGTTTTATTTTGTTAAATCGGACATTATGGATGCAAACAGATTTCATTCCTTATAAACGCACAACGAAATATTTGACATGTACTGTTGAGTAATCTTAAGGAAGTTGATGCTCCTTTCAAGCTGATATTTGAGCTTCTACTCCTGTGTAAAATACAAACTAAAAGACTCACAGTTAAACGACAACAATCTTTCGTGAAAAATCTGTTGTTCTGTTGCTTGTAAAAAGACGTTTCATCTAGGCACATGTAAAAACTGTACCTACCGCATCAATTCTTGCAATTGCTGAAAAGCAACGCCATTGTACTACTAAAGATGTAATAAGAATACCCTAAGACGTTTTATTGATCAAACATACGCTAAATTTCCACTACAAAGGGTAAGAACTGCAACTCTCAGCTCTATTACGCATTACTCGTAATGATGAAAACGGTTTCCTGCCCCGAGTCACGTGACTTAGATGTTGGTTTCAGTGTAATGACGTCACGCGCAGTCTATGTTACCTTTGGTCTTTGGGCACCGCATTCGCACAACCAACGACATCAAAACAACTCTCCAAAGATGCAACACCTTTTTTGTTGCCAACATAGAAATGTAAGCAAAGACCTTGGCTGGAATCCAGGAAGTGACCTTTCACAGCAGTGCCAACTGCGAGCAGTTTGTAAAGGGAAAACAGACGGCCGTGCCGATGTTCTGGAATAGTTCCATCTTGCAGCTGTTGTGCGTAACCATACCTCGCACGAACCAGCGAGCGTCTCTCCAGCACGTTTTTAAGGAAGAATACACTGAGCAACCACAACAACAGATGTGCAGAACTATAGGCCTATATCTCCAACGTCGGTCAGTTGTAGAATTTTGGAACATGCATTATGTTCGAATATAATGACATTTCTCGAGACTAGGAATCTGCTCTGTAGGAATCAGCATGGGTTTCGAAAAAGGCGTTCGTGTGAAACCCAGCTCACGCTATTCGTCCACGAGATTCAGAGGGCCATAGACACGGGTTCTCAGGTAGATGCTGTGTTTCTCTACTTCCGCAAGGCGTTTGATACAGTTCCCCACAAAAATTTAATGAACAAAGTAAGAGCATATGGCCTATCAGACCAATTGTGTGATTGGATTGAGGAATTCCTGGATAACAGAAAGTAGCAGGTCATTCTCAATGGAGAGAAGTCTTCCGAAGTAGGAGTTATGTCAGGTGTGCCATAGGGGAGTGTCGTGGGTCCGTTGCTGTTCACGATATATATAAATGACCTTGCGGATAACATCGGAAGTTTACTGAGGCTTTTTGCGGATGATGCTGTAGTATATAGAGAGATTGTAACAATGGAAAATTGTATTGAGATGCAGGAGGATCTGCATAGAATTGACGCATGGTGCAGGGAATGGCAATTAAATCTCAATGTAGACAAGTGTAATGTGCTGCGAATACACAGAAAGAAAGATCGTTTATCATTTAGCTACACTGTAGCAGGGCAGTAACTGGAAGCAGTTAATTCCATAAATTATCTGGGAGTAGTCATTAGGAGGGATTTAAAATGGAACGACCATATAAAATCAATCGTCGGTAAAGCAGATGCCAGGCTTAGATTCATTGGGAGAATTCTAAGGAAATGCAGTCCGAAAACAAAGGAAGTATGTTACAGTACACTTGTTCGCCCACAGCTTGAATACTGCTCACCAGTGTGGGATCCGTCTCAGGTGGGGTTGATAGAGGAAGTGGGGAAGATCCAACGGAGAGCAGCGTGCTTCGTTACAGGATCATTTGGTAATCGTGAAAGCGTTACGGTGATGATCGCTAAACTCCAGTGGAAGACTCTGCATGAGAGACGCTCTGTCGCTCGGTACGGGCTTTTGTCGAAGTTTCGAGAACTTACCTTTACTGAGGAATCTAGCAGTATATTGCTCCCTCCTACGTATATCTCGCGAAGAGATCGTGAGGATAAAATCAGAGAGATTAGATCCCAGACAGAGGCATAACGACAATCCTTCTTTCTGCGAACAATATGTGAACTGGAACAGGAGGGAAAATCGATAATGGTACTCAAGGTACCCTCCGCCACACACCGTCGGGTGGCTTGCGGAGTATGGTTGTAGATGTAGATGTAGAATATGACAACAGGGTTACAATCGAAATAAGCTCATTGACGCGACAGCAGCATCACCTGAGGAGGAGTAACTGTTAGCCAGAGACACGCTTAGTGCAGTAGCCTCAGTGTGCAGTGGGGTAGGCATTGTCCTGTTGGAACGGCACATCACTCTCCTGTTGCAAGAGTGGCAAAACAACAAGTCCTGCACCATACTGCACGTACAGACCGCTGGTCTCCGTTCCCTCCACAAACCCCAAAGGCGAACAAGACTAGTGTCTTATTGCACCGCAGACCACAAGGCCTGGAGGGTGGCCAGTATGTTTTGGACGAATCTATGTCTATAAATGTGAATGTCTGTTCGGTGTACGTTTATCACGTCTGAACCACAAGACATAAAGAGCTAAAAATTTGTACAGTTCCTAATGTCTACCCGGGGAAGGCTTTAGGCACGGTTTTACGGCGATCGGATAGCTATATATATATATATATATATATATATATATATATATATATATATATATATATATATATATATATATATATATTAATGTGAATGTCTGTTCGGTGTACGCTTGTCACGTCCGAACGACAAGAGGCAGAGACTTAAATATTTGTACAGTTACTAATTTATACCTGAGGAAGGTTTTAGACACGGTTTTATAGCGATCTGATAGATAGTAATTTGAAGAATATAACGCGAAATGCGGAACAATAATTACCCTTTCAAAATTACATTTACTCTATGAAAATGGTTTTATTGGTTGCATTGTTGCCTGAGGGTTGATAATGATAAAAGGATGGAGTATATTGGGATGGAAAGTAATCTGTGTGTATAAAATTCTACGTGTGTGTGTGTGTTAATATTTTGCTCTGCAGCGAAAACTACAGAACGGAAGCGAATGGTCTGTGTGTAATTGTTGTCCGAAGTCTCCCGTTGTACACCATAGCAGGGGAGGCCGATAGCTATAAGGGGGTGGAAGATGTGGTTGTTGAAAGTCGTCAAATTATAAAAAAAATTCGGACTGAAGGCCAGCGATGACGTTTGCGACTCTATAGCAAGGAGGTTACATACAACGAAACGTGATGCCACAGACCATATCTTTGGTCTATGCGTGCTACAATGTCTTCAGCTCTTTATCTGTAAGGTTAAGCATACGAAAAAGGAAATATAAGAATAAATCAATAAAGCAGTAAAAAAGAAATTTCTTTTAATACATCTCTTAAAAAAAACGATTTGACGTTTCGCGCATTATTTATCACAATCAACTAACACGCGCTTTGAGCTAGTATGATTTAAAAAATCATAACAGCTAGCTCTGATGCAAAAATTAGTAACAGAGGCTGCAGAAAAAGTATGTGGGCAAGATAGCAGAGATTGATTCATTAGGACGACTCTGCTGTCAAGATCAATAATACCAAAATTTGGACACAAATCAGAATTCAAGCCAACTACATCTTTGGCTAGTATGTAAATAAAAGTATAAAAATGTAAATAAATGTATATATTGCAAATATGAATATATAAATAGTATGACCTCCTTGGGCGGTTCGTTGGTTGGGCAGGGTGTGGGTGGAACTCGAATTGCAGCAACCTCCTCGTGGTGAGTTCTGGGTCATTTAACCAAATTTGCTGGTGAAATTGGCGAAGAGCTGCAAAGTTATGATGTTATCTCTTTAAAAAATCAAATCACAATAAATAAAACCTAACATATTTAAAACATAGATATAAATACGAGATATTAGCAAATGTCCGTAACATTTTGAACATTTAGAAATGTTGTCATATTTCGATAGTTAAGGCCTTTAGCGCAAACTGATTACATAAGCTAGGACTATCAAAAATATTTTTATGTTAAACTATACATGGATACGCAGTTTTTGAGTCCTATTAGGACGTGATACTGAAAGATACATTATTATATGATCTTTCAGAAATTCTATAAATTTATCGTTTTTTTTTAGAAACTTTAAGCCCTTTGCGCGAACTGAAGATATTAAGTTAGATTTTTAAAATTATTTTTTATCGTTAATCAGCCCACAAATACGCAACTTTCGAGCCCTATTACAACTCGATACTCAAATATTCACTTTTTTCGGCCCACCGTAATGCGCATGCCCGCCTGTACCCAGGTGCCTCAGCCAGGACTATGTCACACGCAGAAACGATCACCATCTGCGCGTGGGGGAAACCTGCCTTCACTGCTGAAGACGACAGCTCGCCTCGTCATCTCGCAGGCTGTCACCTGACGGCACCAGTCAATGCCATGGCTGGAGTGAGTGGCATGCAGATGAGGGCGACATGCACAAGTCTCTACGCCAGAGGTGGGCAATGAGCGAGCCGCGCTCTCGGAGCTGCCTGCCTGAGCGGGAGCAGAGCCGCGAGCAGCTGGCGTCCATCACGTAGTTCCTGCTGAAAAGACTAGATGGCGTTATGCGCAGCCAACGCGCTAACGTAGCCGCAGAAATGCACCTGGCTGAGTGCGTTATAAAATAACTTATAAATAGTGAAAACTCTTTAGTATCTAACGCGAATGAACAGATTCCACTGCTAGGGGTATCTCCTGGAAAATGCTATTGTGTTTATAAGTAAGTAACTTATAAACATAATACTGGAAACTCTTCTCTAAAACGTCCAGCGTGTGCAGTCGAGCCGGCAAATGTGTTATACAGACGAGAGCGATTTTTTGTTTTGTTTCAGAAGACACCGCTAACAGTACGATCTGTTAGTTCGAATTTTGTACTTCAGGGTTTTCGTTATAATCTATGATATTACGTTGTGGTACAGTACGCTGTGGAGCAGAAATGTCTAGTCAAATCGGCGCGGTAAAGCGTCGTTCTATTTTCCAGTTCAACTCAAGTTGGGAGTGTGTTTACTTGTTCACTGAAAGCGAAGGAGGAGCAAGATGTTTGGTATGCGGTAAAATACTAGGCATAAAAAAGTACAATTTAGAACGCCACTATACAACATTTTGTGTCCCAGCCTCGTCGCCGGTTTTGTGTCTCGTTTCCGTCGTAGGTGTCGGTGGTCGAGTAGAAAGACCGACACTGGAATAAAGGATGCACGCTTGTGCAGGTAGGAGGTGACCAGCCAGTGGGACAGAAGAAACTAGAAATACTAGAGTAAATTAGAACGAGATCTATATTTCTTAGAGACTTAATAATACTTAACTTTTACATAGCTCAGAACTGCAGAATGCTGATACATAGTTGAGTTAGAGGCCTGCCTAGTGCCTATCCGATAGCCAAGTCTTCACTGGTGCCTATCTGATTCCGAAGTGCTAACTGATTCCTATCTCAGTCCCAAGTGAACGATGTCGTTCAGTGGTGGCCACGAGCGGGATCGCAGCAGAGGGCGCTCGTGGCTGTCGTCGTAAGTACGCCGCGCCGTGCGTGCATGGCGGCGCGCGGCGAAAGTAGGTGGCGCGCACTTTGTACTTGTGCGACACCACAGGAAGGTGCCATTGTTTCAATGTGTTCATAATTGAAAACGGTTTAATAAAAAATTATGTGTCTTTTGAAGGGCCCAAATGACTTACACCATTTTGCCTTTAACCGATCTTGTATTTGCAGTAAATTCAAATGAAAACAAAAGGTTTTTTTAATAACAAATGATATATTTCAGAAATAACTAAGAGCAGTACAACGAACTATCCTTTCTTAGCTATGACAACGTTTAGTCACGTTCAGTATCAACAACATCCAACGGGCCTGCATCATCTACAGTAGCTACAGCTATTGTTATTTTCTGGAATTAAGCATGGTTGATGTCTGGAATATATGGTAGAAGATCTAGCATGTCCCTTTTCTTTTCCTTGGTTACAGGTCTTGGTCCATGGCATAGGTTTTCCATAGCAATACGTCCAAGTGAAATGGCCTTCCTGGTTTGCTGGCTTTAGACATAGAGCGGAGAATGGAAAATCCTCATTAAGAGTCCCTTGTAATAGAGCATAAAAGGTTCGTTCTTCAGTAAACGAATCCACGACACTGGTTTTTTTAGCGACATTTTGTTTTCTCCTTGTAATAGCTTGTTCAAGATTCTTAGTTAGATTAGATTAGATTAATACTTGTTCATATATCATATATACGACAATTCGTAATGATGTGGAACGTGTCAGTTTAGTAAATGTTGTATATAATTGACAATCAATATTTTAAGGATTTTTTTTAAAGTTTTATCTAAAAATTCATCTACACTGTAGAAGGAGTTGCCATTCAGAAATTCCTTTAATTTCTTTTTAAATATTAGGTGGCTATCTGTCAGACTTTTGATGCTACTTGGTAAGTGACCAAAGACTTTTGTGGCAGCATAAGTCACCCCTTTCTGAGCCAAAGTTAGATTTAACCTTGAATAGTGAATATCATCCTTTCTCCTAGTGTTGTAGCTATGCACACTGCAATTACTTTTGATTTGGGTTGGGTTGTTAATAACAAATTTCATGAGTGAATATATATATTGTGAAGCTACAATGAGTATCCCTAGATCCCTAAATATATGTCTGCAGGATGCTCTTGGGTCGGCTCCAGCAATTATTCTGATTACACGCTTTTATGCAATGAATACGTTTTAGTCAATGTTGAATTGCCCCAGAACATGATCCCATATGAAAGCAGTGAATGAAAATAGGCGTAGTAAGCTAATTTACTGAGATGTATATCACCAAATTTTGCAATGACTCTGATAGCATAAGTAGCTGAACTCAGACGTTTCAGGTGATCTTCAATACGTTTCTACCAATTCAGTCCCTCGTATATGCAAACACCTAAAAATTTTGAATATTCTACCTTAGCTACAGATTTATGTTCAAAGTCTAAATTTATTAATGGTGTCATGCCATTTACTGTATGAAATTGTATATACTGGGTTTTATCAAAGTTTAATGAGAGTCCATTTGTAGAAAACCACTTAATAACTTTCTGGAAGATATCATTTACAATTTCATCAGTTAATTACTGTTTGTCAGGTGTGATAGCTATACTTGTATCATCAGCAAAAAGTACTAGCTTAGACTTGAAGTCTTCACATGACATTTGCGTAACAATAAAAGGTTTCTTTCTTCTTGATTTTGCGATTGTGAAGCACCAATCAGCAGCAACATAACCTGTTTTATCTCTTGCATAGGATTCTATAGATCCAAAATCTGAATCATTAGGGAGGTAGGAGTGGCCATTAACGAAAAATTTATGGTCCATAAACGTTAACACGGGTGTGAAGCAATTTCATGAGACAAAATTCAAATTTCAAATTCCTATTTTGCCCCGTACAAGTGACACTATACATGACAACATTTTTGAAGGTCAAACTATTGCAGTTTTACGAATTGCTTAGCAGAAATTATGCTACATCGTTTAGCTCGCGCACCGCGTTTGCTATTATTTTCAGTGAAATTACGTTTATAGGCCAGTCATTGTTAAACTTCTAAGACATGATAATGTGTTACTAACGTAATTGGCCAAATGATGGACTACGTGAGTTAAACTTACCTGAAGATCCAAACATTTCATTCTCTGAAGGATCATAATCATCACTAGATCCTGCATTTTGCAATATGCTGGGTTCACTACTTGTGCCTTCATCAAATTGAGTATCCATCTTCATCAAAACACGTAAACTACACAGTACGAAAGCACACCTTAGAAGCACTTAGAGGAATAATGTCGTGAGTCAGACTTGCGCCGCAATGCCTGTAAACAAAGCGGCCGTTTCATTCACAAGTGAAACTGCTAACGCCATTTATGGGGGTAAGAACAAAACTGTGAGTTACACCATTCTTCTATTTAACAGATCCATATTACTAAATTATATTGCAGCACTTAAGTCAATATTTTTTTAAAACGTGACTTGCACCACTTCGGCTTTAACCCCGTCATTTAGTGAGAATTAATTGAATTTAACAAGAACGATAAATTCAAAAACTATGGCAGATTAACAGTAATGTGATGTTGTTATTTAATTAATTCCACAACGCCGAAGGCAAAGAACTATTTTAACTAACCAGAAAGCAGAGACGATAAAAATGAATATTTTCAGTTGTCAATTGTCCTGAACTACCGCCAGGAGCGCGGACGGAAAGATCGCTCTCTCTCGTTTAGGACCTGGTACTGAAACGACGTTTTAGTTAACTTCTCTTAACTGTAACTGATTTTCATACGGAGAACATTCCGTCTTGTATGTAAGATTTGATTTGATTTGATTTCATTTTCTCAGGGAAACTAAAACAGTCTTGGTCCAACCCGCCACTGCCCGCACCGAAACTAAGTTTATTGTGCGGTATCGCTCCCTATATATCTAGTAAAGCCAACCAATGCCCTTGAACAGTGCAAGGAGTCCCTTTATCAGTTCTTTATTAGACACAATTTCTTCGGGTCTGGTTGTCCTAAATGTTCTGTGCCTTTTACTCTCCAATGCAATGCATTCGAAGATTAGATGTGATGCAGTTTCATCACCGTCATCACAGATCCTACATTTAGTGTCCTCTTCTGTTATTCCCATTGTATGTAGGTGTTTTATATAAGACTAAGTGCCCGTTTGTTGTTGTGGTCTTCAGTGCTCAGACTGTTTTGATGCAGCTATCCACGCCACCCAGTCTTGTGCAAGTCTCTTCATCTGAGAATACGTTCGGCAACCTACATCCTTTTGAATCTGCTTACTGTATTCGTCCCTTGGTCTCCCTCTACGATTTTATCCCCCACACTTCCTTCTAATGCTAAGTTGACAATTCCTTGATGTCTCAGAATGTGTCCAATCAGTCTATCCCTTCTGTCTCAGTCAGGATATGCCAGAAACTTCTTTTCTCCCCAATTCGGTTAAGCACCTCCTCATTTGTTACGTGATCTACCCATCTAATTTTCATCATTCGTCTATAGCACCTCATTTCGAAAACTTCTATCATCTTTTTGTTTGAACTCCTTATTGTCTAAGCTTCACTTCCATACAATGCTACACTCGAGACAAATGTTTTCAAAAAGGACATCCTAACATTTAAATTAATATTGGATTTTAACAAGTTTCGCTTCTATAAAAACGCTTTCCTTCCCATAGCCATTCTGCATTTTATATCTCCTTTAGTTCGGCCATTTAAAGTTATCTTACTACCCAAATAACAAAACTCATCTACTACGTCTATTGTCAAGTTACCTAATCTAATTCCTACAGCATCACCTGATTTTCTGACATTACATTCCATTACCCTCGTTTTATTCTTGTTAATGTTCATCTTATATCTTCCTTTCAAGACACTGTCCATTCCATTCAATTGTTCTTCCAGATTCTTTACAGTCTCTGACAAAATTACTATGTCACCGGCAAACCGCAAACTTTTTATTTCTTCTCCCTGAGCTTTAATTCCCTCTCCATATTTCTCCTTCCATTCCTTCACTGCTTGCTCGATGTTCAGATTGAACAACATTGGGGAAAGGCTACACCCCTGTCTTACTCCCTTCCCAACCTCTGCGTGCCCTTCTTGCCCTTCGACTCTAATAACCGCTGTCTGGTTTTTGTATAGGTTGAATATAACTCTTCGCTCCCTTTATTTTACCCCTGCTACCTTCAGAATTTGAAAGAGTGTATTCCAGTAGACAGTGTCAAAAACTTTTTCCAAATCTAGAAACGCCAAAAATGTAGGTTTGCCCTTCCTTAGCCTATCTTTTAAGATAAGTCGTAATGTGAGTATTGCCTCCCGTGTTCCTAAATTTCTCCTTGTAAAAGATCATTTTGCAATAATAATTTACTAACAGAGAATTGCGAATGCGTTATGATGATTTAAACAACCTTGATCTTCTTTTCATAATTTTACGACAATTATAATATTATATGAATTTCTATTTCATCGATACGCGGACCTCCATCTTGACGCGGAACGGATACAATTGTTGGAGATGCGTATGGTGCTAAAACCGATTCCGTTCACGGAATATAAGAGAGAAATAAGTATTAATAATATATCACGTCCCTGAGATTTGCCAATTTATTTACATTTTATCAGATTTATGATTTTGAGTTGGCCGTGGGTTACGTTAAATAAATCGGTAATCTGCACTGCAACAGTTTGATTCCTCCGCAAAAAGCCAACAACTACCAATCTTTAAATTATGGTGCACTGCCTGTTATCTTTTGGCATCAGCATTAAACACACGAAACCAACTATTTAATTAAAATTGCGCTCGTACATATTTTACAGTTCATGGAAATGCAGTGCCATCATGTAGGAAATGTAACTAATTGTGGGTGACGTTATTTATTTATATTAGTACTGCGACGCTTAAAATTAACTAATCTTTGCTCAAACAGGAATTTCGATTAACTAAAATTATATTTTCAGGCTGATAGTAAATCAACAGCATACTCATTTATTATTTGCAATAGCTCGCTCTTGCGTGCAACACATTAAAAAAACAATAGATTTATTGTTTTATTTGTGTTACATTTCAGGATGTTACCTTGCAGTCAGAGCGGGGCACTGTAAATCAAAAAGTTAACTTCGTTAATCATTAATCCGTTACTAAAAAAGTTAAAGCGCTACTCTGCGGACTATTTAACGGAAGTTAACGTTAATCGTTAACTCTTAACAGTATTGTGTAGCCAAGAAAAATCGCCTTCAGTCTCCTAATTTATATATTTATGTTCTTATATTATTGAAATCAACAGTTAAAAAAACGTATTACCCTACGCGATATTTAAGATAAATGTTTTGGATATGCAAGTTTAAATAGGGCTTGCAGTATAAACAAAAACTAGTATTACTAGGCAATTCTATCGTGCCGGTCGACCGTGAGTGTAAGCAAATGAAGTCTAATCATCAAAAAATGTTCAAATCTTTGTAGAGCTTATAGGACTTAACTATGGGGTCATCAGTCCCTAAACTTACAAACTGCTTATGAACTAGCTTATACTAAGGACGGCACAAATATCCACGCCCGAGGCGGGATTCGAACCCCCCACCGTAGTGGCCGTACAGACCGTGCCTGGAGCGCCTCAGTCCCCTCGGCCAACGCGGCCAGCGTCTAATCACATACTGTAGTGTAAAACAGCCTCCGCAAGAATCATTCGCTTTGCCGGACAAGTCTTTTGTTCTTTGAATGATTTGTCTTCCTGTATAAAAAGAAGAATGTTTGTTTGTGTACGCCTTAATTGTTGATTTTTTTCAGAACGCACAATTTACAGTTGAAAAGTATTTGTCATCATGATCTAGATATAAATTCATCAAAATGACTTAGATGTGGCCACGGATTCTCATCAAATGTTGAACCCATGATAACGTTTTCACACACAAATATTCTTCGACCTTCAGATCACTCCCACTGGCGACAGGTGCGGCCACGAAACTTAACAAGCGACAACCTACTGCCGGCGAGTACAGACCACGGACACGGGACTTTAAACTATCCGTCTTTCTTCCTTCCTAGACTCAGTTAGCACAGGTATACGCGGAGTTCTTCGGCTTACGCTAAGTTGCGGGTTTCCCCTGGGTCCCCATTTTCGCTGTTCGAGTCTCGGCGACACCATTCACAAGATCGACCGCGCGCTTCCAGAGAGTGATTCAACGCATAGCGTGGGAGTAGCCTCATGCAGAAATGAGCATAATTTACACAGCAAGACTTTTGTCATAACATGTGGGTACAGAAGTAATGGATTAACGGACTTACGGCAAATTTACGGAAGTTAAAAAGTTCGTTAAAGTCTTTGAAAATTAACTTAAAAGTTAATTCGTTACTCAAAAACTTAACTTAGTTAATTAACGATTAACAAACTTGTGCCCCACTATGCTTGCAGTATATTATACGTGTATTTTCACTCTACGGTTTTTAAAGAAAACGCCTTTCGCTGCTACAAATGAAGGGTTTTTATTTTTATAATTCACCCATACGCCTTTCGCCTTTGTCATAAGGCATCATCAGTAGGTGTCCTCAGATATTTAGATATTTCTGTTTACACATAAAGGTAATTCAAAACAGTTCGTTGTTTGCTATGGTATGAAATGGTGTACTTACAGCACTTACTACTTCATGTCATTCTCTTTCCGGCATCCAGGTCGAAAGGTTCCATTGATTACTAAAAAACTTCGCATTTTTCTGGTTCCACTGTCATTTGCTGCCATACTGTGTCCACTGTAGTTTGTTTTGTAGAGTTGTCAACTTCTTCAGTTTATTTGAAATTCATCTATTCCAAGCGTGTTGAAGGTATCTTGGATGTGTGTGTAATATTTTCATTTTTATTTTTATTTATATATATTTATTTATTTGGTAACTGTGTGTGTGGGGGGGGGGTTGTGATTATGTGTTGGGATTTGTGTCTATCATATGGTCAATGATTTGCAGTAGCAAAGGGCGTTTTCTTTAAAAACAGTACAGTGAAAATATATATTATGAGCTGCTGATTAAATGGCAACTACAGGCAACGTATATATCATACGTTTTTATTTCTCAGACTTCCAAAGATGATGCGCACATAGACACAAATTACTACACGGGGAACGTGCTTCTGAGACTGAAGCCTGACACCGTCATCTTGCAGCACCTCACATCAAATACTTACCGTATGGTGGTACTACAATCATATGACACGAGATAACGTTCTAAGCTTTGGTAGTTGGTTTAAACGTGCTTTTTTATTTGAGCTAATAGTTCTCGTAGTAGTTCAACTTAAACGCATACCTTGTAAAATTGTGTAATGAGAAGAATATGTTACATTCAGTTAAAGCAGACTAAAGTTCTCGGAAAAACACTCAGAAGAATAAACATAGTGTATTATCCAATACAAATAGTACATTCAAATTTGTTCGAGGTTCGAATCCTCCCGCGGGGATGGATGTGTGTGTTTGGCCCTAGGTTACTTTACCTTAGTTTAAATAGTTTGTAAGCTACGGACTGATGACCCAGTAGTTGGGTCCGATAGATTTACAAACATTTGAATTTGAAAAACATGTATCTTCCGTTTACTGTACGAAAAATTACAGCAGTATACAATACACGTATTGACCATTATGTCAGGACTCTCAAGGCAGCGTAGTTACGTCACTTCATCTGTACTTTTACGACTGTTTTCCGTAATCATGCGCACGCGAGAAATTGGCGGCGAGACTTCAGAGACACCAAAGATACTGTATACGGCATTGGCCTTCGACCATAGGGAGTGCGAGACTGCCAGTCTATTAATGTAGATCTATGGGTGCTTAGAAGCAACATCTGTGACGAAAGCGGTTGCACTGTTTAACGTTTCACTACCGGCAGCGCACACAAAAGAAGGTGAAACATCACTGGCAAAGAGGAAAACTGGGCGAAACCTAAAGATGACAACGACCGACGTGCGTAGACAGACAAAACAGGAAAAACTGGGCAAAACAGAGTGAAAGGCTCACACTCACCTGAGTAACACTGTTTCTATAAAAACAGTACTTCTGGAGGTAGTTTATGCAACGGTAGCATTTGCTAAACCCTTCATAACGGAAGCCAGCACAAAGTTGAGAAGGAAGCGGTGTCACGATCTTGAACCTGGACATGTGATGAATGGAACTATCACTTACGGTCCGATGAATCATCGTTTACATAGCTTCCTACAAATGATCGCGTTTATGCGTCGAAAACGCCAATAAAAGCTTATGATTCGTCATGCCTGCTTCCTATAGTTAAGGATGGGGAGGTTTCGTCATGATGTGAACACAAGCATCGTGGTAGTCATTTATATCGTTACCCTCGCTGGTTCGTTAACTGTGAATCAATGTCTCATCATCCTCGACAACAAATTTCTTACTATGACCGCAGTCTAACGGCTAGTTTACACGAGGACACTACGTTTCATGAAAACAGTGCGCATGAGCGGTAGGCCGTCGCGCAACTCATTGGCGAAACTAAACAGTTTCGGCACCTTCCAACTTTGGCGAAACTGATTGCGCGTGTTTTTAGGTTAGGTTATAACCAATACAGAACAAAGTACAACAGAAAGGGGGGTGGGGGGGACGGAAGAAATAATTCGGTTTTTGAACATACGAGGCGCGTCCAGAAAGTAAATTCCGTTTTGTAATAAAATAATATTGTACATAGATACAGAAGAAATTTTTATTGCACAAAATTCTACAACACTTAAACTACTTTTCCACATAACTGCCGAAATTTTGCAGGCATTTGTCATAGCGTGGCACCATGTTTTGTATATCTTCTTCATAGAAATCTGCCGCCTGTGTCTTAAACCAGTTGGAAACAGTGTCTTTCAGCTCGTCGTCCATACCGAGATCACTAATTGTAAACCTACGGTTTTCCTGTATCTTGTCATCAATCGCGTGAACCAGTTCTTCTGTAACCAAAGGTGGACGCCCACTTCGTTCTTCATCGTGCACATCACTACGCCCACCATTGAACTATTGGACCCATCTTCTCACCATTGAATCACTCATCGCATTTGGTCCGTAAACATCGCAAATTTGCCGATAAATTTCACTTGGTTTCACTTTCCTCGCATTCAGGTGGCGGGATTTTCAATCAACGCCGACATTTCAAACAAGCACAACAAAGCGTACGTAACTGACAGCGATTTTCAAATGACGCACGTTCTTCTCCTTGATACACATCGTCTACAGCGCATGCGCGGAACTGCAATCGCAGCGCTGCAGCGGAGATAAATTGAAACGGAACTTACTTTCTGGACGCGCCTCGTATATGCGATGCATAGGTTTTTGTACGATTTCAACGATGAAAATTTCAGGAATAAGCCAGTGGCAGACTAAGGGGTGGCGGAGGGGGCGGATCGCCCCGGGTCTCCGGTCTTGGGGCGCCTCCAAATACCTCGAAAGCAAGGTTTTTATTTATTATTATTATTACCTTTATTTATTTATTTATTTATTTTTTTTTTTAGCGCGCTTGGCATCTCGTTCTGCTGGTGCCTCCAAGTCTCGAAAGCTATTTTTTTTTAGACTGTCCTGGGTCTTTCGTCTTTGGGGGGGGGGGGGGGGGGGGAGGGGGCTCCAATTCTTTTTTATAGTAACACGCGAATTTCCAAGTTGACGTGGGGGGGGTCTCATTTTGTTTCGCCGCCGCCTCGGACCTCCAACAGCCTTAGTCCGCCACTAGAATAATCAGCGACGTGTTAGTGCTCTTGAATCAATTATTCGTGAATTAAATATTGATGGGTTGACGATTAGTGAATTGCCGACTAAAATACATTCAATACTAAATATCTATACAAACGAACTATGACAATTGTGGATTTCGGAACACGGTATTGGTACGGCAAAAATGAATATCAGCTTGAGAAGAGACGTAATGCAATTTGTAATTTCAGTTCTGGTAATAATGCTTCACGCTTAACGATATCTTGTTTCTTTATTGCATTACTCTGTTTAAAATGAACACGAACTGCTCTGGTGACATTCTAAGTTGATTAAAATAACTTCTAGGCTCTTTAATCACAATCTCTTTCAGCAAGCTCGCTGAGGAACCGAGATGACGTCTTTTTTAAATCCAGTCACGAACCCAAACACGTTTTTTTTAAATTCTTTTTTATGTTTAGTCTTATGTAGCGACTTCACACAGAGAAGCAATAGCTCCGCCACAACTCTTACAGCTACCAAAACTTTCATTTTACGGCGACTATGGCACTCACAAAACAACGAAACTGAAGTGTATAGTGTTGGCGCCGTGCCTACAGACGTACACGAAACCAGTTGCGCGGAACTCATTTCATGCACCGAGTGTCGCAACCTGGTGTCGTCGTGTAGACTAGCCTTAACATAAACAGTCGTGACCCTGTGAAACTTGCTACCAACTGACCGCTGAAACGACGCTCTTAGGCGCCGTGATTGTAATTTTGTTTATAATTATTTTTCCAAGTAATTACCAAAAGGTTGTTATAATTTTTGCGTTACAAGCATTACTAAAATAAGTAGAGACATATATAATCGAGAAATAAATGTAGAAATAGCCGAATTTTAATGATTCAGTGACATAAACAAGTTATCCATGTAGAAATACTTAACGAATATGTGTATATTTACAGATTACTCTGATGAAAGTAAGAGAATACAAACGATATATAAATATAAATGACGAGAGACTAAACTGGAAGCAACACATAGACGGTCTGCTGAAACGTTCGAGTTCAGCTACGTATGCTGTTAGGGTCATTGCAAATTCTGGCGATAAGAATCTCAATAAATTTGCTTACTATGCCTATTTTCATTCACTGCTTTCGTATGGCATCATATTCTTGGGTAATTCATCATTGAGTAAAAAAGTATTCATTGCACAAAAGCGTGTAATCAGAATAATTGCTGGAGCCCACCCACGATCATTCTGAAGACATCTATTAAAGGATTTAGGTATCCTCACAGTAATTTAACAGTATATATTATATTCACTTGTGAAATTTGTTGTTAATAATCCAACCCAGTTCAAAAGTAATAGCAGTATGCACAGCTATAACACCAGGACAGAGGATGACCTTCACTATGTAGGGCTAAATCTGAGTTTGCCACAGAAAGGGGTAAATTATGCTGCCACAAAAGTCTTTGGTTTCCTACCAAGCGGCATCAGAAGCCTGACAGATGGCCAACTAGCATTTAAAAATAAATTCAAAGAATTTCTGAATGACAACTCCTTCTACTTATTGGATGACTTTTCAGATATAAATTAGTAAATTTAAATAAATAAATAAATAAAAGAGCCATGTAATATTTCGTTTAATGTAACGTCTTGTACAGACACCTTGCATTAACCTGACACGTTCCACATCATTACGAAGTGACGTATTTGTGATTTGTGGAATGAGTATTAATCTAATCGTGGGAGAAACATAAATTCCTGTTACGGTCTGTACTTATGAAGGGACGCATTCGTATGGAGTCTAATGATTCCCACAGTTTTGCACTTGACTTGTGTTTCTTATACACACACACTTGTGTTTCTTATAAACACACAATTAATTGTGCTTAAAAACCGAATATCTTGAATATTTTAGCAGTTTGTGCTTCAGATGTAGCAACAATTGTAGAATTTGCTTCTTCTTTGTTGGGGAAACAGTTTTATTGCTTTCCACGTTTATTGTCACGTTGAGGTTTTTTCTTCACCTTAGGTTCCTGTGGTGGATTTGATACTTTAAATAATGTAGATATTGCATTCCATATATGTTTCCTACGTTCAGAACCGCCTGATTTGACCGGAATTGTAATGAAGAAACCTTCTTTCCTCAACAGAAAAGGGAGGACTTTCTGGTGTTTAATGGCATTTTTTGTTCTTAAAAGAAAATTAAATTCTTCAGTAAAAACCTGAAAGTGGCAAGAGAATCACAAATAAACTCTCCTGTATTACCTTTCCAGGGTTACGAAACACAAATGTGGGATTATGCTTTAGTTATTGCCAATTTTCATAGCACTACATACTGTTGTAAAAACTATGTTAAAATCAATATAAACGTTAGTATTCGTAGAGTATTCATCCGATATCGTATTGAGAAATGTGTTTGCCGCCCACTTAGAGCGCTACTGTCGTGGTGTATATAAAATCAGTGCGGTGTCGCGACTGTATCATATTAGACTGTACTAATATGTCTTAATATATTCGTAAACGGCGCGTGCGAATTTGCAATTCTTTAAGGGCCCATATCTTTTTTTTTTTTTTTTTTTTTTTTTTTTTTTTTTTTTTTTTTTTTTTTTTTTTTTTTTTTTTAATGTTTGTAGATCCATCGGACCAAACTGCGTGGTCATCAGTCCGTAGCTTACAAACTACTTAAACCTAGGTAAACTAGCCTAAGGACAAACACACACAGCCATGCCCCAGGGAGGAGACGTTTTAGACCGCTCGGCTACTCCACCGCGGCGGCCCATATCTTAGGTTTTATTCATGCGTTCTAATATTATGCTATCCAAATTTTACTCACCACTGATTTCATGTTATGTAAGCAGTACACTCTGATGTAACAGGAATTAGACGGGAACCGGCTGAAAAATACTCCTGCCGGAGCACAGAAAAGGCGAATATGTTCTCTGACACAAAAGTGTGGTACCAGCTACTTCAGTCCTGATTCCGACTTCCTCACCAAACATTTTGGCATGCGAACATATTCTCACTTTTTTCGGCTCAATGTGAGTAGGACAGAGACAGTGCAACAGGCAGAGAGAGCCATATATGATGGAACAGAGAAAGTGTCAGTTCAGGAGAAAGGCATATGCATGAAAACAGCAGTGGGTAGTCAGTCGGAAGTCAGGAACAGTGGCAACAACAAACTAAGACAGATGCAGATAGTAGCAATTGGAGCAAAAGAGAAAACAGTGGGAAAATGACACGAATGGAGACCATACATAAAGCGGCTCTCCAATACTATAGCACGAAACAATTTGTCCAATTTTTCCCATCCCCAGTACCCGCATGACAATATTTTCCGGTCTACAGGTCAAACCTCAAGCAAACCATCCCCATGGACATATGTGTAAGGGAGACAATCGTGATTGATGACAATGAAAGCCGACTCTAAGTGAGAAAGAAAGGATACTGGCGACAGGACAGGAAGTGAATGGGACAACGTCAGTGGGGCAGAGAGACGATGAAAGTGGCAGAAACAGACAGCGGTGGGGAATCGAGACGGAAAGGTTCCATTTTTTGTAGAGACTTAACTGCGGGGTCATCAGTCCCTAAACTTACAAACTACTTATGAACTACCTTATACTAAAGACGGCACAAGCATTCATGCCCGAGGGGGGATTCGAACCCCCGACGGGGAACGGCCCCGCTCATCGTAGCGTTGCGCCTCAATGCGCTCTGCCGCTTTCCCCGCGGCGAGGGAAAAGGATGAAGACATGGAAAGTTTGACACAGACACAAAGCGGCAGTGAGAGAGACAGCAAACGAATGGACAGAGACATATATAGACACTGACAGTGAGACCACATTGCTGACTATGACGGCTCAACTGGGCAAAAGTATTCACAAAGTTATGCCCTAAAAGTGCGCGAATATGTTCGCATGCCAAAATTTTTGGCGAGGAAGTCGGAATGAGGATTGAGGCAGCTGGTTCCACACTTTTGTGTCAGAGAAAATATTTGCCTTTTCTGTGCTCCGGTAGGAGCATTTTTCAGCCGGTGAGTAACATACTCGTATTGCTAACAAACTCTGCCGGGAGCGCTAGTTTCGTTGCAGTTGTCAAATGTTCAAATATATATACATGTGGCGTCTGTTCCGAAAGAACAGACGTCACTTCTGATCCTGCAGCTGTTATTATTTAATATTCATAGAATATATGACATCAACTGCGATTGGGCAAAGCTGAAAATGTGTACCCAGCCGGGATTCGAACTCGGGTCTCCTGCTTTCTAGGCAGTTGCGCTGACCCCTACACCACTGGGGACACAGTGATCACCGCACCTGCAAGGACTACCTAAGCACGCCTCCCGTCAGATACAAATTCCCAGCTTCGCCCTGCCCATAGTACTCAAACTCGTAGTTTATCTAATTCCCGCAAGAATAAGGGCTTCAAACTTGCCCACCCCTCCCCACTAACGATAGGATCACTGCCCGTCACCGGCATATTATATATATACATGTGTCGTCTGTTCCGAAAGAACAGCTGTTATTATTTAATATTCATAGAATATATGACATCTATGAATATTAAATAATAACATCAACTGCGATTCATAGAATATATGACACCTATGAATATTAAATAATAACAGCTGCAGGATCAGAAGTGACGTCTGTTCTTTCGGAATAGACGCCACATGTATATATATAATATGCCGGTGACGGGCAATGATCCTATCGTTAGTGGGGAGGGGTGGGCAAGTTTGAAGCCCTTACTCTTACGGGAATTAGTTCATAACTACGAGTTTGAGTACTATGGGCAGGGAGAAGCTGGGAATTTGTATCTGACGGAAGGCGTGCTTAGGTAGTCCTTGCAGGTGCGCTGATCACTGTGTCCCCAGTGGTGTAGGGGGTCAGTGCAACTGCCTAGAAAGCAGGAGACCCGAGTTCGAATCCCGGCTGGGTACACATTTTCAGCTTTGCCCAGTCGCAGTTGATGTCATATATTCTATGAATATTAAATGTTCAAATGTTTGTAGAGTCTATGAGACTCAACTACGGGGTCATCAGACCCTAAACTTACAAACTACTTATGTACTACTTACGAACTAGGACGGCACAAATATCCATGCCCGAGGGGGGATTCGAACCCCCGACCGTAGTGGCCGTGCAGACCGTGACTGGAGCGCCTTAGTCCCCTCGGCCACCGCGGCCGGCTTTTCGAATGTTATTATCATCTTTGGCACGTTAAGCGTGTTTACAAAGGGGGCTGCTTCTGGCGGGGAGTTTTGGGGCGATTATACTACGATTCACACAGAATCCGTAATGAACTTTCCAGAACTTGAATTATCACGGAAAAGAGGAAGGAGGTTGGCTTCCGGATTACCTACAAAAGACTGCAACTTCGTTTCTTCGAAGGCGAACCGTCCGGCTACAAGACCGACGCCTGACAACCCCACCAGAGAAAAGACCGGTATGTTAGCCTACCGTTTACCAATTGTGTGGAATCTCTATCTCTATAAAAGCGAAAGGACACTCATTCATTCACTCACTGTCTCACACACTAAACACGAAATTACGTAAACTACTTCACCTATGAAGCTGAAATTTGGCAGCAATGTAGTTTATAGGTAGAAGATGTCACCTACGAAAGCATTTTGCGATAGGACAAAATTAAGGTACATGGCGGAGGAGACTTTTCCTACAGACTGATGAAATCTACAGTTTCATTCCAATCTTCACGAAATTTTGCACGCTTGACCTTCAAAACAAGAGGAAGATCACCATCTACCTAAAGTTTCATACGGTGCATGGGGGAGGGTACCTTACAATAAAAAAATGGATCCCTAATGTGGTGTCGCACAAGTCTAAACTGCGCGCCACCTACTTTCGCCGCGCGCCGCCATGCACGCACGGAGCCCTCTGCTACAACTCCGCTCGTGGCCACCTCTGAACGACATCGTTCACTTGGGACTGACATAGGAACCAGCTAACACTTCGGAATCAGATAGGCACCAGTGAAGACTTGGCTATCGAATAGGCACTAGGCAGGCCTCTAGCTCAACTATGTATCAGCATTCTGCAGTACTGAGCTATGTAAAACTTAAGTATTACTAAGTCTCTAAGAAATATATATATCTCGTTTTAATTTACTCTAGTGTTTCTAGTTTCTGCTGTCTCACTGGCTGGTCACCTCCTACCTGCACAAGCGTGCATCCTTTAGTCCTGTGTCGGTACTTTTCTACTCGTCCACCGACACCTACGACGGAAACGAGACACAAAAGCGGCGACGAGGCCGGGACACAAAACCTAAATACCTTGGTCGTGCCATAACTTGAGAACGGCTCGACCGCTTTCAAAGATTTTTTTTTTTTCGTTATTCTCAGAAAAATAGTTGTATGAAATAAAACTGGAAAATTTAAGAATGACAACGTGCGTTTTTCAATGTGACCCTGTGTTTCTATTGCATACAAATCCATAGTTTTGTTCTGATAGTGATGACATTTTGTACACTTGACCATAAAAACAAGAGGAATGTCACTGTGTATAAAATGTCGTGCGGTACATGGTGGAGGGTACTTAACACTTTAACTGCCAATCCCGTCAATTGACGGGATACAAAAATTTACGTAGACTGCCGATCCCGTCAATCGACGGAATTCGATTTTTCATGTTTTAAAATACGAAATCCCGTCCATTGACGGTCTCAGCATCTCTTCATTGTGCCGCAAGGGGTAAGTAGAAGCCGGCCGCGGTGGCCGAGGAGATTAAGGCACTCCAGTCACGGTCTGCACGGCCAATACGGTAGGGGGTTCGAATCACCCCTCGGGTATGGATATTTGTGCCGTCCTAGTTCGTAAGTTTCATAAGTAGTTTGTAAGTTTAGGGACTAATGACCCCGTAGTTAATTCCCATAGACTGTACAAACATTTGAACATTTGGTAAGTAGAATGTTAGAAAAGGAGAAGACAGGTCTTGTTCGAACTGTAATGAAAAACAGGAAGGGAATGCCTTAGGCTTTGAAATCACCTAACATACAAAGAAGGGAACAGATATTCCGGGGGAGTGGAAATCTTTTGGCTGTGTGCTGGAAAGACAATAGATATGTATATATGCCAAGTACAAGACACATTGCAGAAATGATATAATTATGAAGACAGAAGAGGTAAACAAAAAACAAAAACCTGCTTGTGTTGTGGAGTACAACAAAAAGAAGGTCGGGGTTGATTTGTCCGATCAAAGGATGTCATACAGGGCTTTCGAACATAGAACAGTGAAATGGCGGAAGAAACTTGCATTTCACTGTCTCCTTATGGTGCCTGGTATATGCATGTATTCTCCATAACAAAATAAAAGCTGAGGAGATGCCTCTATCCAAGTTCATAAAGGTGATGTGTGCAGAATAGCCAATGTGTGAAGACGATATTCCCAAACCAACTTCCGATAGAGGCCACCTGAGCAGGTTATCTGCAGGAAAGCATTTTCGAGAAAAAATTCCACCTCCCACAGGTAAAAGTAGAATTCAAAGGATGTGCAAAGTGTGCTCAACCAGAGGAAAAAAGCAAACTGGAAAGGCAGTAAGAAAAGACACATCATACCAGTGCAGTGAGTGCAAAATCGCAATGTGCAAAGAACCATGTTTTACATTGTATCATACGAAATAAAAATAAAAAAAATTACACTGTGTGAAAATAATGTGTGTATATATGTAATAAGTGTTTTTATCAGTGTTTTATTATTGAAAGTGGAATAAAAGCTTTTCTATTACGACAACCATCCACAAGCATGATGTAAGAACTTTATGATTTCCGTAAACTTTTTTCATTTTCCCAAAAAATGACATTGTTTGAAAATATGTGGAAAAGGAAGTAAACATTCAAAGAAACTGAAAGTAGGTAATCAGGAAGAAGAAGTCCAAGGCTTTCAGAAAAGGTTATTACCACATTTAAATGTTGTCTAGTATTTCTAATACAAAATACTAAATATTGCTAAAAACTCCTAGCATTCTTAGAAATGGCGAAGTTTACAGGGCCGGCAGTCAAAGTGTTAACTTACAGACTATGAGAAAATGCATAGTTTTTCTCCGATCTTGAGGAACGTTTGCAACATGACTTTTAAACCAAGAGGAAGATCACTGGTTACATAAATGTTTATATGGTACATGACAGAGGATGCCTTGAAAAAAAAAACTTTGCCGAAAGAGAGGGAAAGGTGGAAAGGAACAGAGAGATGGGAGGGAAAGAGATGGACGCAGAGAGAGGAGGGAAGGGGAGGTGGACTACGACAGTGTAGAATAGATAAATGCCCAGGCAACGCCGGGTTTGCAGCTAGTTCTCTATATAACCAGCTAGTTCTCTATATAACCAGTAGTCAACTCGGATTCAGAAAGTATCACTCTTGCGAAACACAACTTGCCCTTCATTCACATGAAGTGTTAAGTGCCATCGACAAGGGATCTCAAATCGATTCCATATTTCTGCATTTCAGGAAGGCTTTTGACACTGTAACCCACAAGCGGCTTCTTATGAAATTGCGTGCTTATGGAATATCTCCCCCATTGTGCGGTTGGATTCACGATTTCCTGTCAGAAAGAACACAGTTCGTTGTAATTGACGGTAAGTCATCGAGTAAAACAGAAGTGATATCTGGCATTCCACAGGGAAGCGTTATAGGTCCCCTACTCTTCCTCGTGTTTATAAACGATTTAGGAGACAATCTGAATAGCTCCCTTAGATTGTTCGCGGATGATGGTGTCGTTTATCGGTTATTGAAGTCAACAGAGGATCAAAAGCAACTGCAAAGCGATTTAGACAAAATTTATACAAGGTGCAAAAATTGGCAATTAACACTAAATAATGAAAAGTGTGAAGTAATACACATGACCACTAAAAGAAAGTCGCTGGACTTCAATTACACGATAAATCAGTCAAACCTTAAGGTCGTAGATTCTACCAAATATATAGGAGTTACAATTACGAAAAACTTTGACTGGAGAGAACACACAGAAAATATTGTGGCGAATGCGAACCAAAGGTTACGTTTCATCGGCAGAACGCTTCGAAGATGCACCAGCTCCACCAAAGAGACTGGCTACATCACACTTGTGCGTCCTCTCCTGGAGTACTGTTGCCCCTTGCGGGACCCTCACCAGGTGGGATTGACGGAAGACATTGAGAAGGTTCAGAGAAGGGCAGCTCGTTTTGTTTTATCACGTTACGGGGGTGAAAGCGTCACGGAAGTGTTGCACGAATTGGGGTGGAAATCATTAAAAGAAAGACGTTATTCACTGCGGCGTGATCTGTTTGCGAAGTTTAAATCACCGGCTTTTAGTTCTGAATGTGAAAATATTTTGCTAGCACCCACCTACTTATGGAGACATGACCATCCCAATAAAATAAGAGAAATCAGATCGAAAACGGAACGATTTAGGTGTTCTTTCTTCCCGCACGCTATTAGAGAATGGAACGGTAGAGAAAAGTTATGAAAGTGGTTAATGAACCCTCTGCCAGGCACTTGAATGTGATTTGCAGAGTATCTATGTAGATGTAGATTTGCAGCTGCGTACGATACAAAGTTTAGGAATAGGGGCAAGTTTTTCGCGCTTCCACGAAATTGATACGAAATGTGGCGCGTCCCTTCCTGTACCGTGTGACTTGGGAGTAGGCGTAATCGGAAATGCACAGAAAGGAAGCTTAGGGTTTAACGTCCCACTATTAGACCTGTGCCGATAGCGGGGAGTAACGGCCCTAGTGTGGGCCAGCGGCTATCTGCGCATGCGCCGTTCGGCCGTTTGCACACACATCCTGCACCTGCGTATCGCCGCCAAGGCGCTCGCCCAGATAAGATTGCCTATCCGTTCCCACAGCGACCCGCTTCCGGCCTGCCGTACGCTGTCGTAAGCGCACAGCCTCCGCCTTGCCAACGTTTTCCCCGCTCAAACGTTTCAGCACTGGCGACAGTCTTCCCTGTGACACGATTAACCGCCTGGTAGACGGTATCGCACTGTTGCGTGTGTTAGATTTTTACAAGAAAAGGGGGTAGCAGAAACTGAAATCATAATATTGGCTTACCACAAGGCTCCATTTCTGAACCTCTTTTTCTGATACATGTAATAATCTTATATCACGAAGTTGTCCAGACATGTCTGGTTTGCTAATCTTTTTCTTTCTTTCCCATTACATGTTCCTTTAATTATTTCTCCTCACCTCAACGTCCTCAGTGCCACACTACACGCAACGGCCCTTGCCACTCGCACATGGTTTGCACAAATAGTTACTTGACTGCCTCGCTTTTGTTTCTCCGTTGATTCTACTCACATAATCATCGCCGTCCATACACTGCACCGCCACCGGAGGTGGACGTGTGGGGTGTCACATTGTCCCGTTGGAAATGCCCGAATACGTCAGAATTCACAATGGAAATGAATGGATAGAGCTGATCAGCTTGCATGCGTACACCGTGTCACTTGAACATATTCTAAGTTCTAATACAGTAAACTAGCTTAAGCCCGCGGCTCCGCTCGCGTGTTGGTTGATTATGATAGGTAAGCTATCTCTCAGTAGTGTGCTATGAGACTGGTTTTGAAGGATGAAATAAAATACAATTTTTTTAAAGCGATGTATTAAAAGAAATATCTTTTTTACTGCTTCATTTATTTATTCTTATATTTCCTTATTCGTATGCTTATCCTTACAGAGAAAGAGCTGAAGACATTTGTAGCACACATAGACCAAAGATACGGTCTGTGACATCACGTTTCCCTGTATGTAATCTCCTTGCTGTAGAGTCGCAAACGTCATCGCTGGCCTTCAGTTCGATTTTTTTTCATAATTTGACGACTTTCAACCACCATACATTCCACCCCCTTATAGCTGTCGGCATGGAACTGCTATGGTGTACAACGGGAGACTTCGGACAACAATTACACACAGACCATTCGTTTGCGTTCTGTAGTTTTCGCTGCAGAGCGAAATATTAACACGCACACACGTAGAATTATATACACACCGATAACTTTCCATCCCATTGTACTCCACCCTTTTATCATTATCAACCCTCAAGCAACAATGCAACCAATAAAACCATTTTCAAAGAGTAAATATAATTTTCAAAGAGTAATTATTGTTTCGCATTTCGCGTTATATTCTTCAAATTACTAAATATCTATCAGCTCGCTATAAAACCGCGCCTAAAACCTTCTTCAGATATAAATTAGTGACTGTACTAATATTTAAGTCCCTGCGTCTTGTCGTTCGGGCGTGATAAGCTTACACTGAACAGACATTCACATTAATATATATAGATAAATAGCTATCCGATCGCCATAAAACCGTGCCTAAAGCCTTCTCCGGGTACACATTAGCAACTGTACAAATTTTAGCTCTTTATGTCTTGTGGTTCAGACGTGATAAACGTACACCGAACAGACATTCACATTTATAGATATAGATTTCCTTGAGCTGAAAAACGCTTGTCGCCGTATTTCCCTCCTTCTCGAAATATTTTATCTGTGGAAAGATATTTTCGCTCGTCTTTTTTTTTTCTTCCGGCTTGTCGAGTGGACGGAACCGCGATCAGACACTGTCTTGTTTGAGCTTATTAAGTGTGGACATGTAGGCAGACTGCTTTGTGATGTAAGTGTGAGTGCTGTTACATTATACTTTAAAATACACCTTCTTTTGTTAAGAGCCATGTCTCCACCTCGTTTTTCATTTATTAATGTCCCATCGTTCCTTAATTATTCATTTTCTTTGAGATTTTCAGCTCCTCCATATTATGTCGTAACATGATGTTCAGAAGCCATCACTTCCGCTTTGTGTATTGCCTTGATTAAATCCCTATAAGTTACTTTAAATTATTACCTTTCTTCTGTTTAGAACCTGCGTTCGTATAAACAGTTTCGCGAAGTCCTATATATATTTCTGTTTGTTATTTGCGTAATCAAGTCAACAATGACTTACGAGGCGAACAGTCTGAACATTATTTTACTGCGGAAAGTATCATAAAGTTTATCTAAACCATTCAACAGCTGAACAGTTTCAGCTGTTGTGATCAACATTTCCAGAAAGAAGCTACAATGGGTACTTTCCGTAAGTTTTCTCTGTAACGCTATTTTTGGGTGTTGCCTCAACCCCAATCTGTATTCTGCCATTTCATCTATTCAATCATTTCCTGTATTAATTTCATCCACCCTTATCAAAAGTATTTAATCAGATTTTTATCCAGTTTTCTATTATAGAAATTTTAACAAAAATCCGTAATCTTTTAATCGCGGAGTTTAACACTAATGCGTACAGGCAACAACACAAAAGTAATGTTACACATGCATCAACACGATTTTAGGAAGCATCGATTGTGCGAAACCCACTTGCCCTTCTCTCTCATGCCATCTTACGTGCTATAGATTAAGGGCAACAGGCAGACTGCTTATCTTTCTAACGAAGGTACGAGCTTACCTAATAGGTACCCAAATATGTGAGTGGCTCGAAGACTACGTAAGTAATAGAACCCAGTACGTTGTCCTCGATATGGAGTGTTCATCAGAGACTGGGTATCTTCAGGCGTGCCGCAGGGAAGTGTGATAGTGCTGATATTATTTTCTATCCGTATAAATGATCTGACGGACAGAGTGAGTTGTAATCTGTGGCAGTTTGGTGATGATGCTGTGGTGTACAGGAGGATGTTGTCGACATTGAATGACTGTAGTAGGGTGCACGATGACTTTCTAGGTGGTGTGAGGAACGGCAACTGGCGATAAATGTTTTTTTTTATTTTTTTTATTTTTTTTTATTTTTAAGGAAGGTGATGCGTATGATTCAGAGAAACAATCCTGTAATGTTTGAATGCGGCATTAGTAATGTGCTGTTTGTCAGAGTCGTGTTACATATCTAGGCGTAACGCTGAACAGAAATATGAAATGGAACGAGCATATAAGGGCAATCGTGGGGGGGGGGGGGGGGGGAGGCGAATGGTGGACTTCGGTTTATTGGGACAGTATTGTGAAGGTGTGATTCGTCTCTGAAGAAGACCGCACATAAATACGTTTGTACGACCTCGTCTTGCATATTGCTCAAGTGTTTGGGATCCGCAACAGGTATGTTTAAAGGAGGACACAGAGGCAGATCAGAGGCAGGCGGCTAGGTCTGTAGCTGATACATTCGATCAATGTTCAAGTGTTACTAAAATGCTTCAGGAACTCAAATGGGAGTCGCTGGAAGGAAGCCGACGTTCTTTTCGAGAAACATTCTTGAAAAATTTGGAGAGTGGCAATATGAGGCGGAGTGCAGGGCGATTCTACTATCGCCAACTTTCATTTCGTTTAAAGACCGCAAAGATAAGTTTAGAGAGATTAGGGCTCGTACGGATGCATACAAGCATTCGTTTTTCCCTCGTTCTATATTGTGGTGAAACAGGAAATCAAGTAACTAGTAGTGGTTCTGACAAGGGAACCTCCCCATTACATCACCCTCCGATTTAGTTATAAATTGGCGCCGTGGATAGGCCGTGAAAGACTGATGTTTTTGCAAACATTTTGGACAAAGATAATAATCTAAATAATAAAAAATTAATTAATAAGAGTGTCTGAAACCTTTTAGGAAAAAAAATTTAGATAGTGGTGGGTTTCGAACCACTGACCTACAGTATCACAGAGTTTTTCTTTTTTTTTTCTTTTTTTTTTTTTTTTTTTTTGCCCTATGGTTAGTTCTATTCGTTGCGGACGCCGATCGTGCGTGTTCGTTCTTGTTCGATGTGCTCTTGGCTCAGCTTTTTTATTACAGAGGGCATTGAGCCCTCTGACCGTAGTTCAACGTATTGCCTCCTACGCCACCTATAACAGCTGGAAGTTGCGTTCTTTAATTTAATACTATTGATGGCCGTTGTTAACTGGTGCTAATATGCCATTTGTAGACACTAGATTATCATTTATCGTACGAAGAACGACGTTTCTTTGTTAATTCTTCAGTGCGCCATTGCTTTCAAATGACAACGTCTAAGTTACAATAAGAAAATCATCAAATACGCAACGCAAGATGGCGTATGCCAGAGAGAGTTCTGGGCGAGGAATGTCATGTGACGTCTCGGAACGGCTGGTTTTCGTTAATTCAATGGAGGGTGTCAAAACTCCGTTATTTTTGCAAATATCTCTCAAACGATACGAGATATGAAAAAAAAAAAAAAAAAAAAAAAAAAAAAAAAAAAAAAAAAAAAAAAAAAAAAAAAAAAAACATAAGGGAACAAAGTTGTAGAGAATTTTCTCCTCTGCAAATTCGTTCATTCAATTTCACGTCAAGTGAACGGTTTATTTTCAATTAAATTTACAATTAAAACGGCTTTTTTGGAATTACTAACGTATTTCTTGTCCGATATATTTCAAAAAGCGAGGTTCTGGTCTCTTGTAGCCAACAATTATGTCTGTAAAAATTGGTGCCGATTGGTTGAACGGTTCGAGCTTAAAAGTAGGAACACGTTACAGCCAGACAGACATCGTCAAACCGCCGTTATTTTGGCAAGTATCTCTCCAACGATGCAAGTTATGAAGAAAACATAATAGAGCGAAGTTGTAGAGAATTTTCCCCTCTACCAATTACGTTATTTAATTTTCGTGTCAGATGAACGGCTCGTTTGCAATTACGATTATATTACAAACGGCTTTTTTTGGTATTACTACCGTATGTTTTTGACGGAAAATTTGAGAAAGGGAGGTTGTGGTCTCTGCCGGACTACAATTACGTCTGTAAAATTTGGTGCTGATCGGTTGAACGGTTCGTCTTAAAAACAGGGAACACGTTACGGATAGACAGACCGACTGACAGACATACATCCCAAAATCGCCGTTATTTTTGCAAATATCTCTGAAACGATACGAGATATGAAAAAAAAAAAAAAAAACATAAGAGAGCAAAGTTGTAGAGAATTTTCTCCTCTACAAATTCGGTTATTTAATTTTCGCGTCAGATGAATGGTTAAGCTATTACTTTCATGTAAATTTTGAGGTGTCAAAAGACGATCGCAAAGGCCCACTTTCAGTGTTACTACCGTAACCTAAAGTGGGCCAAAAAAAGAAGCAAAATGCAAAAAGTGAACGGTCCATGCGAAAGATAAGCAACGTAGAGCACATTGTGAGTAACGGAGGGCCGTGGTCCTGTGGCTAGCATGAGGAGTTGCGTAACGATAGGTTCTTGGTTCAAGCCTTCCCTTCAATGAAAATTTTAATTTTTTTAATTTTCGCAAAGTTATGATCTGTCCGTCCGTTCATTGAAATCTGTGTTTTGCGACCGCACTGCAAAACCGTGAGATTAACAGACAAAAGGAAGTCCTCTACAATGGGAACCTAAAACATTTAATCGCAAGGTGATAGGTCAACGAATTCCTCCACAGGAAAACACATCTTATGTATACTATATGACACTGGTGATGGTATATGCGTCATATGACAGGAATCTCTTGTCGACCCACCTAACTTGTACACTTGGTGAATGGGTAAAGAGATTCTACCTTGCCCGATTTAGGTTTTCTTGTGGATGAGATAATCACTGCCAAAAGAGTGATGAAAACATAAGAGTTTGTCACATAAACTGCAACAAATGAATGCAACAGTTTCACAGTCACACAGTTTTCCTTGTGTTCTGTTAAAACATATGGTTTAACGTTTTCGAATTTTTCTGTGTGTAGACTGTCAAATCCTGCATATGTCCAAGCAAATTTGAACTTGTCCCCATACTATGGCGCAGTCTCCTCGCATCGGACGGACGGACAGAAAATCATTATTAATGGCAGTGTTTGTCCGTCTATGCAACTACAAACAAAATGTAATTTTTCTCACCAGACGCGTTTCGTTTAGATGTCTGTGAAACATCTTCAGTGGTCTGTAATAAAAGAAATCTGCACTTTGTTTTGCTTTTAGATCGAAAACAGTTCGTTAACGAAACAAGAAAAGCAGGCCTAATGTTTTGTTACTTACGGAAATTTTGTCTTGTTTTCGCCTCACATCATGGAATGCCGGTCTGTTTCATGCAGTACCGCCGATTCTGCCTGAAACAGACCGGCATTCCATGAAGTGAGGCGGAAACAAGACAAAATTTCCGTAAATAACAAAGCGTTAGGCCTGCTTTTCTTGTTTCGTTAACGAAAAAACGATCTAAAAAACAAAACAAACTGCAGATTTCTATTACTACAGACCACTGAAGATGTTTCACTGTCATTAAAACTAAATGCGCCTGGTGAGAAAAATTGCATTTTATTTGTAGTTGCATAGACGGACAAACACTGCCAGTAATAATTATAGAAGCAGCTACGGACATCATGGCCACACAAACGAAGGACCGATAACAATTTTAGAAAATGAAAAAAATAAAATTTTCGTCTGTGGAAAGGCTCGAACCCAGGACCTCTTGCTCCGCAAGCTCCTCACACTAGCCATACGACCATTTTTTTCTCTTTTTTTTTCGCTTCACGATTTTGCGAGTCATCCTTGCGCAGGGGCCATGATAATCTTCTCTGTATCGCTCCAATTTTAGTATATGTACCGCCGAAGCGAGTACATCACGGCGCTCCTGTGCTCACGCCCTCCTCAACGTTGCATATCTTTTGCATGAATTGCTCAGCTTTTATATTTTGCTTTTTTTTTTTTTCATAGCTCAACACAGCTTCCTCCTGTTTTCTCCTCCTGTGTTCAGTTTTTCACGGCCTATCCACTGCGCCAACTTATAACTAAATCTGAGGTCGGTGCGATGGGGAGGTTCTCTTGTTAGTACCCTCCGCCACGCACCTTTGGGTGGATTGCGGAGTATGTATGAAGACGTAGTATCGTATCTAGACGTATCAGGGGTCCCACATCCACATCACTGCAACTGAACACGCCGTAACCATTACACAGCCTCTAACAGCTTGGACAGTCCCATGATGACATGCAGGCTCCATGGATTCACGGTGTTGTCTTCATAGCAGTACACGTCCACCCGATCGACACAATTGGAAACGAAACTCGACAAACCAGACAACAAGGGTACACGAGTGGGCATTCGGCTACGATGATGTATCGCCGAATTCGGACGCTGGCGCTTGTTGATGTTCTAGCATTGAAATCCGCAACAATTGTCGGAAAGGTTGCACTTCTGTTGCGTTGAACGAGTCTTTCTTCAATCGTCATTGGTCCCGTTCTTGCGGGATATCTTTCCGCTCGCAGCGATGTCGGAGATTTCACGTTTTCTGGATTAATATGGAAATTTTCCACAGAGATGATAAATTATTTTTCAAAATAGATAGATTGTCTGGCCAGTACTTACCTTTTTGCTTTACCGTTGATAGTTACACACAGAAAAAGAAGGAAAACAAGCCTTCAGAACTGTGTTCCTTCTTCAGGTGGAGAGAAGGGAGAAAAAGAAGAAAAAGGAATGGGAAAGAAAGGGAAAGGTAATTCACGACCTACGTGATGAGGATGGAGTTAGAGGATTGTGGAAGTCAGAGATACTATGTAATAGTACTGAGCCGCTAACACTATCCTCATGACATAGGTCGTGAATTACATGTATCTTCCTTTCCCATTCCTTTTTCTTCTTTTTCTCCCTTCTCTCCACCTGAAGAAGGAACACAGTTCCGAAAGCTTCTTATTCTCCTCCTTTTTGTGTGTGTAACTATTGGCGGTACAGGAAAAAGGTAAGTACTGACCATTCAATATATCTCTTTTGAAAAATATTCACGGAGTACTCGTGAAATGGTCATACGGGGAAATGCCCACCACATCGCTACCTCGGAGATGGCGTGTCCCACCTCTCGTGCGCCGACTGTAACACCACGTTCAAACTCACATCGTGAGAACCTACCACTGTAGCAGTGCCATCTTCTGGCCGTTTGCATGTCTCTGTGTTTGTATACGCATGCCTATACCAGTTATTTTGCCTCCAGTGTATGTACGTGATTTAGAGAAGTTTAAGAGAAAATTAAGAAATTATAGGTGAGTTTCTGATTATTACCAATATTGGAGTAAATAGAAAACTTCAAAACGTCAAACTCTCTGGTACTACAAGACGGATGAATGCGAGCTTCAGTTAACAAAAGTATAGTGGCTAGCTGAGTAAGATGTTCTGTAACATTAAATCGATTACTCTGTGAATTACATTTCCCGACGCGGGTGCAAATACTATTTTATTTGACAAGGGCGTAATCAGGGGAGAATACTTATGAAACTACAACTACAGAAAGGAAACTGCAGTTTATATAGAGCAGCTAGTCTATTCCGTGCACTTTCCCAGCCATTTCTCATTAGCTCATCATCCCTACAAGAAAGCGTGTACTTATACTTATGGTAATCGAAGTGATATACTTTAAGAAATCTACGGGACAACATAATATTTTAAAATATGTCGAAATCGATCTTCACATAGCTTGTGAACTAAAACTTCATTGAAAACATGTTTAAATGTGTATAATTGGAATTATTGTAACTCGTAAATATAATTATGTAAAATAAAGTATGAAAATATTTACATAAACTTTTTTGTACTATGTAAATATCAGTTTACGTGAAAATAATTTTAAGCGTTCCCGCTGAATATCGCCGATGACTACTGTTTGAGTTACATGCAGCAATCTCTATACAAACAAGATGAATAGCTCTCGTGTCTGAGGATATCGCTACAGCGTGCAGCTCATTCGTATGTTTTGCACATGGTTTTGCATTCCCAGCCCTGCTGTAATTTGGCAAACAAATCTCCATCACTTTGTGACAAAGACACCTTATTTACGTTTTGTTGTGAAATTTATGTCAATATGCGATGTAACAGACTGGTATGGAGCCGAATATAGATTTTTTACGTACTCTAGTAAGATATCGTAGCAGCCATATTTGAATCTGGCAAGAAACAAAATATGAGAATCTAAGGTTGTCACGCTCAGGCAGCATCCAGGCAGTAAAGACATCAATGGTTACATTTAAAACAGAAAATTTGTCCTTACTCTTGCCACTTCACGGGCACTGGTTGCATGATGGATGCAAGGAGTTAACAATAGGGGGAGATGCACGTAACGTCACAGAAGTGAAGCCATTGTCGCCGTGTTACGGAGCCCGGAGCCAATAACATTTGTGGTAACGATTGTCTATTCTGAGTTAAAAGTGACACTTTACCTGACAATAAAAATGACGTTACCTGCATTACCTACACATGTGCAAGCAGTACAAAAAAGTCACCTGCTATTTTGCACAAACAAATTTTGTTGCTAAAGTAGTACTTCATACTTCTTTCAGTGTTTAGCTGTCAATTACTGCTAATTTTCTTTTTTACACCATATAGGTTCCCTTGAAATTTCAAAGACCTGGTGGCACAAAATTTTAGTATGAATATTTAATTACGTGGAACCCATAGACAGATTTTTTGTGTATACTCAACATAAAAATCGTCTCCTCAGTACCGATCTTAAGAAATTTGGTTCTATCGTAATTGGAAAAAAATGATTTGCATTTCTTGTGAACTACAACAGCTGTCAATTCCAGTTCTTGTAGAGCATTTGGGTATTATTCCGATACGTAAGTCGTACTTATCTAATGAAATTTTGCGTTAATAAGTCACAGTCTTGAAGGTCTGTATTTGTCCACACAGGTGTGCTAAATCAAATATGTATTCAGAAATGACAGTCATTTAAATGTTTGAAAGTTAACAGGGCAACAACCACACAGTGCTTTAATCTGAAAATATTTCCTTGGCTCCGCAAGATGGCGGACTGGCTTCCACCGACAGCTAAGCTTTGTATAGTAGCGCCGTCTCCCCGTATTTTAACCTCCCTGAATGGATGCTTGGAAAGACAATTGTAAAGAGTGAATCACGTTTAGTTGTCGAAAGCACGAGCTTGTATAAACTATATGAAAGAGAAATATTTTGCGCCAATCACATGTCAATTTATGATACAAAAGATTCAATGAAAAAATAGTTTTATTTTGTAGTTAGTAGACCATGCGCCGCGCGGTAATAGCCGAGCGGTCTTGAGCGCCACGTTCCGGATCGTGCGGCCTCCCGCGTCCGAGGTTCGAAGCCTTTGTGTTGTCTTTAGTATGAGTTAGTTTATAAGTAGTTTGTAAGTTTAGGGACTGAAGACCCCGCACTTAAGTCCCATAAGCTTTACAAACATTTGAACATTTTGAGTAAACGATGCCTGGAAACAGTAATTATATTTACTCGCGTGCGGCTCGGTAGCACAGTGGTAGAGTGCCAGACTACAAATACAAAAGTTGCTGATTCGATCCCCGCGAGGCTCTAGGATTTTTACCTGTCACTTTCCACTTCTTTCCCATCTGGCAGTGTTGCTTATGTGAAAAATACCGAGTAGCACCGTGGTTCGGAACCCCTGTAACAGTCTGGGTAAGTCAGTTCGAAGGGCGGCATACCACCTCCAAACAGAACCATGCCTAGTAAAGCACTGTGGCGTTCAAACCAATATTCGGATTGTTGACTGCTTTATCTTTTTTAGAGAGTATCAGAGGCTATTATACCCCTGGGAAGAAGGCAATTAGGAAAACTATGAGACAGTCAGCTTAATAGAATACACTGCCGTAAATTTAAAAATAAAATGTGCAACTCACTCATGTTGAAGTAATACTTATGGAGTCCACGAAATGCTTACATATACAGGTCAATAGCTCAGGCGCTACTGAGGTAGCAGGTGTCGAACCGTGCTGAGACACACATCAGTACGTTGTGTACCCTTGACAGGCGGCAATGCAGACGCTGCTTCTGACGTTCATTCCATGATATCAGACGCTAAATATTGTCTTGGGTTACGCTATTCCACGTCAATTGGACCTTTTTTCAACAGTTGGGTGACCATGACTGGCACGTGTCAGTTGCTGTCCCACCATATCCCACACGTGTTCGATTGGAGACGTGTCCGGAGATCGTTTTGAGTAAAACAGTCCTTTAGCACATTTTACACGAGCGACTTTCTTGTCTCGGTTGACTACTCGAACCGAGTGTGTCGACTGCAGCGCCTCTGGTGGTTCCGTGTTTCGTTTGTTTTGCGTGATCGTTCGCGTTTATACAATAGCTTTGAAATTTGCGTGTGCGCTATCCGCTGTGCGGTCTTAGCGCTGTGGTTGTCGTAATACTTCGTGTGCTGATTTGCATTTTACTCACAATCTTTTATCCAACGCAGCGAAAAGGATGAAAATCTTGTGGTATTGGCTGTAGCAACGGTAGTAATTGCAGGAAGGCAAAAAGAAAGCACGAGGAGTCAGAAAGAGAAGCGTTTGGATGCGATGTGGTTGCAAAGACGAGGAGACGGAAGGAGGATATCTGGAAGGCTCATGAACGAATTGCGACCTGAAGACCCAGATGTGTTTAGGAACTTCCTACGAATGAACAAGTCGTTTTACGGCAAGTTGTTCAAACCACCACGATTTAGGATTGTAAACATCTGCTGCAGAACACCCTCTCTTTTCGCTCTGGCGAATTGTTTTTAACTCCGTGCCTTTATGTGACCACAGAGTGCCAAATTTAGTTTTACAATCTTCAGCTGTATCTTTCGGGCTAACTGCTGATACTTTGTTTGTCACTACTTTTAGCATTTGTTTCCGTGCGCCCTAGAATATATATGATGTTTTCAATGAGTATCTGCAGCCACCGTAACACACAAATATCACAAATAATACTAGAGGCGGTTAAAATGACCTTATTGTGATATAAATGATGTTTTGTATCTACGAGGGCTCTCTCTCCTCTTCATAATCCGAATTAAGAGCCTTAACGCTTTCTTTCGTCCACTCTATTTCTACAAAAAATAAAAAGTAATCCACAATCGACATGCTTTGTATTATTTCGATGGAAACCGGGAAGTAAAAATGCCAGTGATGGCTCACTAGATTTTTATTCCGTAGTATACTACTTACCTCGCGTCTTCTGAGCATGCGCAGTGTTCAACGCACTCGAAAATTTAGAACTCTACACTCGGTACAATCGAAAGATTCAAATGTTCAAATGTCTGTAAATCTATCGGACGAAACTGCGGTGGCCGAGGGGACTGAGGCGCTCCAGTCACAGTCAGCACGGCCACTACGGTCGGGGGTTCGAATCCCCCCTTGGGCATGGATATTTGTGCCGTCCTAGTTCGTAAGTAGTTCATAAGTAATTTGTAAGTTTAGGGACTGATGACCCCGTAGTTAAGTCCCATAAGCTTTACAAACATTTTTTTTGAACGAAACTGCGTGGTCATCAGTCCGTAGCTTACAAACTATTTAAACCTAGGTAAACTAACCTACGGATAACACACACACACACACACACACCCATGCCCCGGGGAGGACTGGAACCTCCACGGCGAGCAACCGCGCGCTCCGCAGCGTGACGCTTTAGACCGCTCGGCTACTCCACCGCGGCGAAAGATTATTGATGTGACAGTCGCGCCCGCGCCGCGGTTGGCTCCTGATTTAGACGACGGCAGGAGTAGTCGACTTTCGCAAGGAAGTGGATCGTATAAAAGGGGCTTTACACTGGACGTGTTGTTCTGCGTGGCCCACGCCAGACGCGCTGTCTAACTATTGTACGCTCTTAAACGACCCGCCACACCCCACGGAACGTGCTGCTAATCGTGATTTGCTTTGCGACCGCAGCGCTTTCCAGCGCCAGTTGCGGGCTGGCGCGTAGATCACTGTGTTTACAAAGACGGATGTGCGCAAAATTACACGGTATCTCTGTTTGCGATCGTCGAAAAAGAAACCTGAATACTGTAGCTTTCTTAAGTCACTGGTAGAGCTAAACGTTTGCTTGCACGTGGCATGCAGTACTTGTCCAGAAAGTGATCTTCTTCTTTTACGTATGAGCCACTATGCACTAGAATTATTTCAACTGCTTCTCCTTTCTTTTCTTCCATATTTCTCTCCTTATTTTCCGATGTTTCTCTTTCCTTTCTTCGGCCCACTTGGCTCCACTCTTTTTCTTCATCAGTTTTTCCCGGAAACACCTGGCATCCTTTAATTTCTTTCTGAGTGGCAGTCTTTTCTCGATAACTTGTTGGGTAATTTGGGGCTCGTCCCTGTCCCTTCCAACTTTTTTGCACCATGTGTTGTCCATTTCTCATTTACTGAAGTAACAGAACAGTCTTTTTGTCAATCGGTTGGTATTCATCCTTTGTATGTAACCGTAGAAAGCTATTCTTCTTCTCCTAATTACATCAGAGAGTGTCATTTTTTCCCAAGAAACACTGAGACGGTACATATATCTGAAAGCAATGATAATTTTTGTGTCTCGTTTCCGCAGAATGCTGATACATTAACTAGTTAAAGGCTTGCCTACTGACGATTCCTAGGGCCTATCCGATAGCCAAGTCTTAACTGGTGCCTGTCTGATTCCCAAGTGGCCGATGCAGCAGTCGTGGCCACGAGCGAAGTTGCAGCAGAGGGCGCTCGTGGCTGACGTCGTAAGAACGCCGCGCCGTGCGTGCATGGCGGCGCGCGGCGAAAGTAGGTGGCGCGCTTCATATTTGTGCGACACCACAATAATCATAACAAATTGTACTACAAATCAATTTTGTCAAAATACTATCAACGGTGAAATACGTTATCTGCTCCGGCTCCACTTGTCTCGCTCTCTTATATTCCTACTTTCCAAGTTGTACATATTCTGCATATTCAGAAATTTACTTTGGCATCTCTTCGGAGCTAATACGTTCATACACACGGGACAAAGCCTCATCTCGATAATGTTCGTTGTAATAATTTTTGTTTTTAGTTCTGTGCAAAAACAATGTTCTTCCTTTAATGAATCTGCTTCCATAATCACACGCTAGCCATGTTCTCTTTGCACTGTGAAACTCACTATTCTGTACTGAACAGAGTTCAAACACCTTGGGGAATACCGAGTGACGTAGGGCACTGTTTTCAAATTTATTGGTACCACGAAAAATCTTAACAAATTATTTTGAACACAGTTGATTCCTGTTTGTAATAAATAACGTTCAGTACTGGATATTATAATTGTATTAAATTTACAAAAATGTTTTATAAACCATAATTACACCAAATAGTTAAAAAAATATCTGGAAGAGTCTAGATGGAAACCTGATATTTACATCTCTTTTCCATTACGCTAACCACCGCGTTAATTCGTCGTCTTTAAAGGAAAAAAAAAGTCCATGAATTGCATATCATACTTAAATCAACAAGAAAGAATCAGAAGCGGTAAGGAAGCACGTGGGCGTGAACTCAACACTTGTCGCTGAACAGCAACTTGCTACGCTACCAACTACCTATTTGCGCACATTCTCAAATGTTACTGATCTATGGTAGACTCTACACATAAAACATGTTATAATAATAGCTGCAAGTGCCCGGCTTTGCTCGGGTTAAAAATAAGGTTTTCTGTAGAAGTGTACAAAACCGTTTATTTGCATGTAATAAAAAGAGGGGGGGGGGTTCATTATCACCCGGCTTAGAACAGGAACATGGCCAGAATGAGATTGGAATGGAAAGAACATGTTTAAGAACCTTCCCCATGTAATTTTGTGTACGTGTACCAAATTTCACGTTATTTGGTTGTCTGTATCTTGAATTATAAGAGAACAGAAAGACAGACAACAAATGCGTCTTGTAAGTATAGAGATGTTATTTAGCTTTGGCACAGCATCACAAAGACGTTCCTTTGATATAATGGCGTTGTACTGTAACATGTTGTTGTTGTGGTCTTCAGTCCGGAGACTGGTTTGATGCAGCTCTCCACAATACCCTATCCTGAGCAAGCCTCTTCATCTCCACATAAGAACGGCAACCTACATCTGTCTGAATCTGCTTACTGTATCCATCTCTTGGTCTTCCTCTGCGATTTTTACCCTACACACTTCCCTCCAATGCTAAATTCACAATTCCTTGATGTCTAAGAATGTGTCCTACCAATCTATCCCTTCTTTTAGTCAAGGTATGCCAGAAATTTCTTTTCTCCCCAATTCTGTTCACTACCTCCTCATTAGTTACGCGATCCACCCACCTAATCTTCAGCATTCTTCTGTAGCACCATATTTCAAAAGCCTCAATCCTCTTTCTGTCCGCACTGTTTATCGTCCATGTCTCACTCCCATACAAGGCAACACTTCATACAAATGCCTTCAGAAAAGACTTCCTTAGGCTTAAATCAATATTCGATGTTAACAAATTTCTCTTTTTCAAGAACGCTTTCCTACCCATTGCCATTCTGCATTTTATATCCTCTGTACTGCGACCATCATTTGTTATTTTACTGCCCAAATAACAAAACTCATCTACCTCCTTTATTGCTTCGTTTCCCAATCTAATTCTTTGAGCATCACCTGATTTCCTTACACTGCACTCCATTACCCTAGTTTTGCTCTTGTTAATGTTCATCTTATATGCACCTTTCAGCACACTGTCCATTCTCTTCAACTGCTCTTCCAGGTCTTTTGCTGTCTCTGAGATTATTACAATGTCGTCGGCAAAACGCAATGTTTTTAATTCTTCACCCTGAACTTTAATTCCTTATCCGAATTTCTCCTTGCTTTCCTTTATAGACTACAACCCTGTCTTACTCCCTTTCCAACCACTGCATCCCTTTCATGCCCTTCAACTCTTATAACCGCTGTCTGGTTTTTGTACAAGTTATAAATAACCTTACATTCCCTATATTTGACTCCTGCTTGCTTCAGAACTTGAAAGAGTTTATTCCAATCAACATTGTCAAAAGCCTTCTCCAAATCTACAAAAGCTAGAAATGTAGGTTTGCCTTTTCTTAATCTGTCTTCGAGGATAAGCCGTAAAGTGAGTATTGCCTCCCGTGTTCCTACATTTCCCCTGAACCCAAACTGATCTTCCCTGAGGTCGGCTTCTACCAGCTTTTCCATCCTTCTGTATATAATTCGTGTTAATATTTTGCAACCATGACTTATTAGACTGATGGTTCTGTAGTTTTCACACCTGTCTGCACCTGCTTTCTTTGGAATGGGGATTATAACATTTTTCTTAAAGTCTGAGGGTACTTCTCCTGTCTCATACATCTTACGCACCAGGTGAAACAGGTTTGTCATGGCTGGTTCTCCCAGAGACTTCAGTAGCTCCAGGGGCCTTGTTTCGACTTAGGTCTTTCAGGGCTCTGTCAAATTCTTCTCTCAATACAGTATCTCCTATTTCATCTTCATCTACATCCTCCTCCCTTCCTACAATATTGTCTCGCAGTTCATTTCCTTTGTAGAGCCCCTCTATTCCACCTTTCAGCTTTCCCTTCTTTGCTGAGAACTGGTTTTCCATCAGTGTCCTTGATATTCATAGATCTGTTTCTCTTATCTCCAAATGTTTCTTTTATTTTCCTGTAGGCTGTATCTATTTTTCCCCTATTTATACATTCTTCTACATCCTTGCATTTGACTTCTAGCCACTCCTGCTTAGCCATTTTGCACTTCCTGTCAATCTCATTTCTTAGTCGTCTGTACACCATTTTGCCTGTTTCATTTACTGCATTTTTATATTTTCTCCTTTCATCGATTAAATTTAGTATCTCCTGTGGAACTATATTCTTTCACGGTATGCAAATTATAACACTGACTATGTTAAATACGATAACCTTTAAAACTTTCTATTTGTAGTTTACGGTAATTTATTGTAACAAATTATATCTAAATGGCGCGTTTTCAAAAGTTCCTCAATTTTCTGACACTTTAAAAAAGATTACATTCATACATCGTACGCTACATGGAAAGAAAGCACGAAATACGCAATTCAGTTTTCAATATGGCGGCTCAAAAGTTCTGCTTGTCACGTGAAAACCAAGTCGCTGCTCACTGGCAACGTACCACTCCATGAAGCAAAAATCTAACATGCCAGATTCTTCGTTGCACGCTTCGCAGGGCAGTGCAACGTGGAATTCCACTGAGGCGTACGAGAGAGACAGGCCGCGGCGCGCACGTCACATCACGTGATCAAGTGAGGCCTGAGCCGACGCGATCGCTAGCCGATTGGCTAGCCGCTAAGAGACAGTGGGCTGTGCCCCAGCGGCCGGCCAATCCGCTAGCGATCGCGCCGGTTCAGGCCTCACTTGATCACGTGATGTGACGTGCGCGCCGCGGCCTGTCTCTCTCGAATTCCACGCTGTGACGTCACCAGCTCCTCCTCCACGTGCGTTTCCACGTCCCGTGAGAGGACGGCTTAAGGAAGTTGTTGCACGTCTTGCGCAGTATGTCGAGTTTCACGCGCAATGTGTGGACGAATCCCTGGTGTTCCTGTGGAAACAACCAATCACCCTCCTGTTGCACTAATACCAAAGGAACTTGCCTTATAACATTCTACATGTACCGAACACTGGTCTGCATTCTCTCCACAAACACCAAAGCGTTCAGTGTTCAGCAGAGAGGAGTAGTAACTTATAGCACCTCAGACCATAATCCCTGCGTTGGAACCAGTGTGTCTTGGACGAATGCACTCCACGCTACAGCGCTCGCCAGGTTTACATCATATGTATCAAACGACCATCACTTGTATGCAGAGAGAATCTGCATTCATCGCCGAAGACCACAGCAAACCATTCCACCTTCCAAGTGATCCTCTGACGACAGCAGAGGATCCGTACACGTCGATGCTGAGTTCGTGAATCGAAGGAAGGCTAGCAGTGTGCGAGCCTTAACAAAAGAAAGTATCCCGGTCTAGATTGTATACCAATTAGGTTAGTTTCAGAGTGTACTGGTGCAATAGCCCCATTCCTAGCTCTCACATACAACTCTCACTCAGCAAAAGTTCCGTATCCAAAGACTGGAAACTTGCACACGTCACTCCAATATTCGAGAAAGGTAATAGGAGTGATGCGCAAAATTAGAGGGCTGTGTCATTAACATCGGTTTGCAACAGGAATTTACAACATATTCTTTCCCCATTGTTAACTACCTCGAAGAAAAAGACCTATTGACCCATAGTGAACACGGATTCAGAAAGTAACCTTCTTGTGAAACATGATATAATAAGTGCTATCGACAAGGGATCTCAAATCAATTTCATACTTGTAGACTTCCGGAAGGCTTTTGACGCTGTACCTCACAAGCGTCTTCTAATGAAATTGCGTCAGGAAGAACACAGTACGTTGTAGTTGACGAAAAGTCATCGAGTAGAACAGAAGTAATATCTGACGTTTCGTTGGGAATTGTTATAAGAGAGCCGCGGTGGAGTAGCCGAGCGGTCTAAAGCACCTCGCTGCGGAGCGCGCGGTTCCTCGCCGTGGAGGTTCGCATCCTCCCTGGGGCATGGATGTGTGTGTTTGTCCGTAGGTTAATTTACCTAGGTTTAAGTAGTTTGTAAGCTACGGACTGATGACCACGCAGTTTGGTCCGATAGATTTACAGACATTTGAACATTTTTTGTTATAAGAGCCCTACTGTTCTTTATCTTTATAATCGATTCAGGAGTCAATGTGAGTAGCTCTCAAAGACTGATCGCGGATTATGCTGTTATTTATCGGTTAGTAAAGTTACCAGAAGATCAAAAGCAACTGCAAAATAATACAGATAAGACATCTGCACGGTACGAAAATTCTCTATTAACCCTAAATAATGATAAGTGTGAAGCCATCCATATGAGCTCTAAAAGAAATCCGTTAAACTTCATTTACCTAGGAATTACAATTACAAACAACTTAAATTGCAAAAAACACAGAAAATAATGTAGGGAAGCATAACCAAAAGCTAAGTTTCATTAGCATAACACTTAGAAGATGCAACAATTCTACTAAAGAAACTGTCTACACTTCAGTTGTGCGTTCTATTCTCGAATATTGCTACGTATTTTGGGATCCTCACCAAGTGGAAATCAGAAAGGGTAAAGAGAAAGTTCGAATAAGAGCAGCTTATTTTGTATTATCGCGATATAGGGGAGAGAGTGCACGGAAATGATGCACGAGTTAGGTGGAAATCATTAAAAGAAAGGCTTATTCGTTGCGGCCAGATTTGCGAATTTCTTTCACCAACTTTCCCTCTAGAAGACGAAAATACGTTGCTAGCTTTTCTGAAGGCGTTTGTGTGGAATGTAGCCTTGTATGGGAGTGAAACATAGACGAAAACAGTGCGGACTGGAAGAGGATAGAGGCTTTTGAAATGTGGCGTTACAGAAAATTAGGTGGGTGGATCGCGTAACTAATGAGGTGGTACTGAACAGATTTGGGAAAAGAGGAATTTCTGGCATACCTTGACTATGAGAAGGGATCGATTGGTAGGACACATTCTTAGACATCAAGGAATTGTGAATTTAGCGTTGGAAGGAAGTGTGTGGGGTAAAAACCGCAGAGGAAGAGCAAGAGATGGACACAGTAAGCAGATTGAGGCAGATGTAGGTTGCCGTTCCTATGTGGAGTTGAAGAGGCTTGCTCAGGGTAGAGTATTGTGGAGAGCTGCATCAAGCCAGTCTCTGGACTGAAGACCACAACAATAGTTAAACTTATAACCTCCATATTCATCATAACCGTCATTACACTACGTATCGTCAGAATTATCATCACACCATGACATCACTCTCACTATCATCAGTGACGCAAATATATCTGTGTTGTAAAATCCTCAAACAAGCATTAAAATAACAACGAATATTAATTTAAGCGTAAGGAAATCCTTTCTGAAGACATTTGTGTGGAGTGAGGCCTTTTACGGGAATGAAACATGGACGATAAACAGTGCGGACAGGAAGAGGATAGAGGTTTTTGAAATGTGGTGCTACAGAATAATGCTAAAGTCTAGGTAGGTGAATCGAGTAACTAATGAAGAGGTACGGAACACAATTGGGGAGAAGAGGAATTTCTGTCATACCTTTACTAAAAGAAGGAATCGATTGGTAGGACACATTCTTAGACATCAAGGAATTGTGAATTTAGCGTTGGATGGAAGTGTGTGACTTAAAAATCGCAGAGGCAGACCAATCTATATCTATAAATGTGAATGTCTGTTCGGTGTACGTTTATCACATAAAGAGCTAAAATTTTGTACAGTTGCTAATGTCTACCCGGGGAAGGCTTTAGGCGCGGTTTTATGGCAATCGGATAGCTATTTATCTGTATATATTAATGTGAATGTCTGTTAGGTGTACGCTTAACACGTCCAAACGACAAGACGCAGAGACTTAAATATTTGTACAGTTACTGATTTATACCTGAGGAAGGTTTTAGGCACGGTTTTATAGCGATCTGATAGATATTTAGTAATTTGAAGAATATAACGCGAAATGCGGAACAATAATTACACTTTGAAAATTATATTTACTCTTTGAAAATGGTTTTATTGGTTGCATTGTTGCTTGAGGGTTGATAATGATAAAAGGGTGGAGTATATTGGGATGGAAAGTTATCGGTGTATATAAAATTGTACGTGTGTGTGTGTTAATATTTCGCTCTGCAGCAAAAACTACAGAACGCAAACGAATGGTGCGTGTGTAATTGTTGTCCGAAGTCTCCCGTTGTACACCATGGCAGTTCCATGCCGACAGCTATAAGGGGGGGGGGGGGGAGATATGGAGGTTGAAAGTCGTCAAATTATAAAAATATTCGGACTGAAGGGCAGCGATGACGTTTGCGACTCTATAGCAAGGAGGTTAAGTACAGCGAAACGTGATGCCACATACCATATCTTTGGTCTATGCGTGCTACAATTTCTTCAGCTCTTGCTATGTAAGGATAAGCATACGAATAAGGAAATGTAAGAATAAATAAATAAAGCAGTAAAACAGAAATTTCTTTTAATGATTCTCTTTAAAAAAAAATCGATTTGACGTATCGCGCATTACATCAAGTGATACATCTGTGATATTATTACAATCATCATTGTTGAATTTCGTGATTGGATTCTTCGAAACGAGTGCATTTTTACCTGTGATTTCTTATATGTTATCTGATAAATGTAACATGTTTTTAGAAACTAGGAGATGGACAAAGAGAGAGTGGATAGGAAAAGTACTAATTCAAGGTTTTAATAAATAAATGAATATAGATGAATATAGTAAGCAAATTCAAATGGATGTAGGTTGTCATTCTTATGATGAGATGAAGAGACTTGCTCAGGATAGAGTAGGGTGGAGAGCTGCATCGAACCAGTCTCGAGACTGATAACCATAACAACACCCACCTACATAGGAAGACAAGATCATCATAATAAGAGAATTCAAATGTAAAAATGAATGATAATATGAACCCTCTGCCAGGAAAGTAAATATAACTTGCAGAGTAAGTATGTGGCTTTAGCTGTGGAATGGTCACATGGGTTCTAGAAGAGCCGCTTGGTGAATGTCGTCGAGCTGATGTGAAGTGTTGGCCTTCGTGCGTTACCGCCACGCCCTGCAATGTCAACACAGGAAGTGCTCGCAAGACCGCGTGTTCCCGCATCCGCATGCAGTAGGCCAAGCAGGCGCGCCGACCACACACCGATACCAAAGGTCGTTTCTGCAAGAAAGTATAAATATAACGCAGCACACGTCCCTCCATTTTGGACCAATGGAACAACAGTAGTTGAAGTATCTCTGTTGTAATTATTGAATTAATACTGACGTTAATAAAACTCTTCTGGGTATTGGACCGCATCGTCAATATATCAAGTATTTCAACAACGTTTCGGCCGCTATTGCAAGCACATAACACCCAGAAGATGGCCGCTTGCAATAGCGGCCGAAACGTTGGTGAAATACTTGATATATTGACGATGCGGTCCAATACCCAGAAGAGTTTTATTAACAATGACAACGGCCGCGGAAGCCTTCGTTTTCATTTAATACTGACGTGTTGTGCGTGGTTAGCGCAAATCCACGTCATCTCGTACTAACAACACTTCGGTTACCTAACAGCTGCTCCGGAAAATCGATCAATGGGATAGCTAATATATAGGTAAGAAGTGACACAAACTTTAAAAACAATAAAAGAATATAGTGAGATATCACACACAATATACATATGGTAACGTATTTTATTCAGATATTGGTTACAATTGTAATTTGTGTGTGATACAGTACCTTATTTTGCTGTCTCCACTCTTTACTTGAGGTTTACATGGCGTTTACTTGGAGCGAGGCACCATGGAGCTACCATAATAGTGAAAACGTCGTTTTTGTTGCCCTATAATATGGTGTGTGACCACCTCTGACGGCCAATACAGTTGCACATCTGCGTGGCACTAGTATGGCCGTTTGAGGTTATCACTCAGCTTGTTGTTGTTGTGTTCTTCAGTCCGCGGACTGGTTTAATACAGCTCTCCACGCTACCCTGTCTTATGCAAGCCTTTTCATCTGACAATAGGTACGCAAGCTACATCATTTTGGATCTGCTTACTGTATTTGTCTCTCGGTCTCTCTCTACGATTTTTACCCCACACACTTCTGCTAAGTTGACGCTTCTTTGATGTCTCAAAATGTGTCCCGTAAACCTATCCCTTCTCTTTGTCAGGATATGCCACAAACTTCTTTTCTCACCAATTCTCCTCTTTAGTTAGCTGATCTACCCATCTAATCCTCATCATTCGTCTGTAGCATCACATTTTGGAAGCTTCTACTCCCATACAATGTTACGATCCAGACAAATGCTTTCAGAAATGACTTCCTATCATTTAAACTAATATTCGATGTCAAAAATTTCGCTTCTTCAGAAACGCTTGTTGATGTTCATCTTATACCCTCTTTTCAAGACACTGTCCATTTCATTCAGTTGCTCTTCCACATTCTTTGTGGTCTCCAACAGAATTACTATGTCATCAGCAAACCGCAAAGTTTTTACTTCTCCCTGAACTTTAATTTCCTCTCCACATTTCTCCTTCCATTCCTTCAGTGCCTGTCAATGTACAGATTGAACAACATTGGGGAAAGGCTCCCTTCGCAACATCTGCGTCTCTTTCATGCCCTTCGACTCTAATAACCGCTGTCTGGCTTTTGTATAATTTGACTATAACTCTTCGCTCCCTACATTTTACCCTGCTACCTACAGAATTTGAATAGAGTGTATTCCAGTCAACATTGTCAAAAGCTTTCTCCAGAACCGCAAATGCTAAACCGTAGGTTTCCCTTTCCAAGATAAGTCGTAATGTGAGTATTGCCTCGCGTGTTCCTACATTTCTCTTAAATCCAAACTGATCTTCCCCATCATAAAGTCAGTCTGATCTGCCACCTCCCAGAGTCTCGTGGTCTCTTCCACGTAAATAACCTTCTTTCATGATGATTAAACCAAGTGTTTGTGATGATTAAATCGTGCTCTGCACAAAATTCTACTAGGCGATCTCCTCTTTCATTCCTTTTCCCCAGTCCATGTTTACCTACTACATTTCCTTCTTTTCACTTTCCTACTACCAAGTTCCAGTCCCCCCCCTCCCCCATAACAATTTTTCTTCTCCTTTAATGGTCTGAATAATTTCTTCTATCTCCTCATACATTTCTTCGATGTCCTCATCTGCAGAGCTAGTTGGCATATAAATTTGTACTACTCTGTTAGGTGTTGGCTTTGTGTCTGTCTTTACTACAATAATGCATCCCACTATGCTATTCATAGTAAATTACCCGCATTCCTATTTTCTTATTCATTATCAGACCTACTCCTGCATTACCACTAACTGATTTTGTATCTATAACCATACACTCAACTGATCAAAACTCCCGTTCATCCTGCCACCGGACTTCACTAATCACTACTATAAATTTAACCTATCCATTTCTCTTTTCATATTTTCTAATTTACCTATCCGATTAAGGGTTAGAACATTCCACGCTCCGCCCCGTAGAATGCCCGTTTTGTTTCTCTTCATTACGATATCCTCCTGAGTAGGTCCCGCCCAGAGAGTCGAATGGGGGACTATTTTACCTCAGGAATATTTTACCTAAGAGGATGGCATCATCATGTTCATACAGTAGAGCTGCGTGTCCTCGGATAAAGTAACGACTGTAGTTTCCCCTTGCTTTCAGTCGTTCGCAGTAGCTGCATGACAAAGCCGTGTTAGCTGAAGTTACAAGGCCAGCTCAGTCAATCATCCAGACTGTTGCCCCTGTAACTACTGAAAAGGCTGCTGCCCCTCTTTGTCTGGCCTCTCCACAGATACCCCTCCGCTGTCATTGCACTTATGGTACGGCTATCCGTATCTGGTGCAAGAGTACGCACGCAAGCCACCCCACCACGGCAATGTCTGTGGTTCATGAGGGTGGTATCAATCAGCACTTGTGGGATATTTCGCCATTCTTCCACGAGTGCAATATCCAGCTATGCAACCTTTTGTGGGAGGTGCTGGTCTGGCTGCATTGCGTTTGCCAAGTTCATTCACGAGATGCTCAACCGGGTTAAGTCCGGTGAACAAGCTGGACACTCCATTCATTCAATTCCCTCAGCTTCAAGCATGTTGTCTACCAGTGCAGCTATGAGCTATGTGGGTATGAGCGTTATCGTCCATCAGAAAAAACCCATCTCCTATTGCACTAGAGAAATTGACAACAAAAGGTCGAAGGATCTGGTCTCTATACCCATGAGCAGTCAAACTGCCATTCCGAATGACACAGAGGTCCTTACGTCAGCCAGTACTGATTCCTGCCCACACCATTCGTTTACCACCATGATATGCTGATGTTTCCGGCACATAATGCTATATTTCGCCTCAGAAGATAATAACTGAAAGACAGTGTCCGATATGGAAATTGTGTTCATTGACAAGAAAAACTAATCTTCTTCTAGAAACAAAACAAAATAACAAACTTCTGAAACTAAGGCAAAAACAACAAACACCAACAAAAAGTTTTCTTCTTCACTAATAAGGAACAGGCCAGGGAGATGACAACAGCCTTGAGATAACGGCCAGGGAGACGGAGCCGGACGACGTATTCCGTTGCGGGAAGTCCTGGAGGCGCGGCATCGCTGGCAGGGACTCTTCTCTTCTCTTCTCTTCCCCGGAGGCGTCGATCGCGATTTCTCAGCTATGGTTCTCGTAGGCGGTGGGCAGAGAACTGCCATCGTGCTTACTCGCTTACTCGCTTACTTTCTTGACGGACCTCGACCTTGGTCCGATGGTTGTGCAGGCTAAGCATTTGATGCTATTCCTGCTGTACCTGAAACATAGGGAAAAAGTATTAGTACCTGGCTGTATGTGTGGACTTAGACTGTCAGATTGCTGACGATGTATTATTATATTCTCTTCTTTTTTCCTGGTTTGCTACGAGATTTTTGTTAATCTCTCAGCAGGTCAGGCCAGCGGGTTGTTGGCCTTAAGTGGTGTTGTGTTCCCAATTGCCGGATGAACCGTTTGTGGGACTGCTCTGTCTTCTCGTAGAAGGTCCTGGCGGTGATGCGGAATCTCTCTCGGAGCGGTAGAATGCCGGCTTCTTCGTTAAGCAGGTCGGTTGGGTAGCGCGTTGGAAGATGCAGGGCAGTCTTCAGGGCGCGGTTCTGGACGCTCTGCAGCAGCTGGATGTGGGCGTCGGCGGCGTTTCCAAAGACTGGGGACGCGTACTCGAGCATAGGGCGGCCCAGTGACAGGTACAGCGTGATCCCGTGTTGCGACGGTAGCGGCGACTGCGGGTTGAGCAGTGGGTAAATGACGCGTAACCGTCCTGTGGCCCTCTGTCTTACATCACTGACATGATCTTTCCAGGTGACTGCCGTCGTGTTGGTCTTCACCCGCCTAAATTGCCGGCGCGCAGTGATACGTGGCAGTCTCGAGCTGGTCTCACGTGACTGTGCGGAGGAAAATAGTCCCTGTTTAGTGCGCTCTCTGGCGGTGCTCGTCGCGTCCTCTGGTGACTCCGGAACCGCCGCTGTGGGGCGCCTCACTGGTAGGCAGCCAGGCGCTTCTACCCTGCATTGCGGTTTGTCCACTCGTCAGGCGAACCACCGGTACATGACACCTAAGTAGAGTTGTTGCCAGTTCACGTTTTCTCCAGGTGAGGTAACGATGATTGTCCGGCTGAACACAAACTATTGACTCATCTGTGAACAGAACCCGGCGCCATTTGTTACGACTCTAATCCTGATATTCCTCCGGCCGGTTGCTGCGTGCGAAACAGTGTTGTGGTTTTAATAATAATAATAATAATAATGCAAGAATAAGGTAGATCCGATACAAACTGGCGATAACACACGTGATTAAAACTTCACTCCCTCTTCCATTTGTAGCATGAGCGAGGAGTATTCTTCCAGAATGAACTACTCATATGTTCCACAGGAAATTAAGAGAATTCTGAAGATGATCTCACCACATAAATTCCATGTAATACGCGTGAACACTGCTAAGATAGACATTTTATGGATAATTTAAAACCTGTAAAAGTGCTACCAAAGATTTGTAATGTCTGTTTATCGGATTTTTCGTTACACTCATAATATTCATGTGGCAGAATGTAGTCAATCTACAAGCTTGCCTAGTTTGAGACGGCTAAAGCAATCTCACTGCAGCATGTGCGTACCAAGGAATGCTACCATAAAAACCCGAGAAACTAAAGGCAGGCGCTGGTGGATCAGTACGTACCATTGAATGACATGTGATACCACGAAGTACTGAAGTGACTGTACTCACTCTCACAGAAGAAAACAAACACTAATCCACTTGTTACAGTGCCTTTTTGTTTTGTACATTTGGATTCAAAGTGAGCAAGTCTCTATTCTACATTCACATTATTTTCCACGTTAATAATAATAGGTCTCGGTGCGTAAAGGCCACATTCCCGGAGGCGATTTCGGACCGTTTGTGTTGATACTGCGCGACCTGTTGCTGCCTGGAGGGTGCGTTGCAGCTGAGCTACATTCAGCTTCTTGTGTCGACGGTCTGGTAACCGGAGATAACGGTTATCTCATGCTGATGTTACCCGTGGACATTGGCCATTCACTTTTGTAGCGGTTCCTGTTGTCTGAAATTGCGTCCAGGTCCTGGAAATTTTGTCACACTCCAATAGCTACAGTCGTCCTATAGCTCTCTATACCATAGCTTCGGGTAAGTCACGTTGTTGTTGTATTGCAGTACGAGCTCATTACACAATCTGAACTCAATTCATTGTGTACATCGTATGGTAGAGTAAACACAAGTCAACACTCCCTCCCCTAGAGAAACTTTTTGTTATTACCACTGTCTCAGTTGCCGTAATGTTGTTGTCTCCACTCGTAAGAACCGACAGAAAGACGTCGAGCCATTTCAGTTCATTCTGCCGATCACAGTACTTCAGAACCTAGATATCTCGACTGGTCCTCTTTAATTCTTTAATTGTATTAATTGATATTTATATCACCGTAACAGGATTGTTCCATCATGTCCATTGCTGAGGTGCTATTCCGCTGCATGGAGAGCCTTGGCAGTAGTGGCAATTATCTTTGGAACAAAGAAGCTGAATTAAAGTTTGTGTTGTGGAGGGAAATCGTACATAGACTATTCCGAGGCGCCTTAATCGTTAGTGGTGTGGTAGTCTAACGGTTAAGACGTCTGCCTAGTAAGTATGGAGGTCCGGGTTCGATTCCCGGCCGCACCACAAATTTTAATTCAATGCTTCAGATCTATCAATAATGTATTTGACATATTAGAGACGTAAATCCGTCTCAGGGATTCTTTAATTGTATTAATTGGTCCTCTAACTGTTCTGACCAATGTCAGTCACCTGCCTTAAATTGCGGAGACCGCGTCACGCATATAATGATGTCCAAAATTATAGCAACAAACAATCCCCCTTTTCCCCCCATCTCTTTCTCTCTCAATTCGGACGCTCTTGTGCGTGGCATTTACACCTACGTTTAACGCTGTAGCCTGCTGTAATAATGGTTGTGCATTCGAAAACGAAAGCCACCTCGTGGTGGTGTAAACGCAGTCGCGCGAACGCTATCACTGGGTTTCAAGTGGCGCGAGTGTTTGAGGGTAAGTATTTTTACAAAACTTATGAAATTAGTTGAGACTCGTTTTCGGCAAGTCTGTGTTGCTATCTTAAAATTCTTTACTGCTTCCATATTATACGCAAGTAGTTCGTCACTTTAAAATTAGAACCTGGACTTGAATGTCAAAAATAAAACATTTCTCTCTAAGGAATAAACATGCCGCATCTACGTCGCAACAGCAACACTGAGACCATAGTGGTTATTCGATGTACGACGAAGATTTTAGTATTTTAGTCGTACTGAACGAAGTGATGTCCCGTTTCGGTTTTTCTTTTTATATATTTTTTCATCATATGTATCTTGAATTCCTGTATCCTAATGTTGAATTATTTTGTAATTGTCTATTAACATATATAATTTTCCATCTGTGGAGCAATCAACATTTTTTTCCCTCGATCGGCTGTCTTATTTCTACTGAGCAGTTCTGGCCCCAGCTTATACAGTCTGATAGCCCAGTAGTGTCAACAACAATACGGAATCAGCCATCTGAAGAGCAATCTTCGATCGTTCTTTACAAGAAAGAAAAATAGATATGTTATCTAATACCTATCGACTTCCCCAGGGAAGCGTTATAGGTCCCCTACTCTTCCTTGCGTTTATAAACGATTTAGGAGATAATCTGAATAGCTCTCTTAGACTGTTCGCGGATGATGCTGTCGTTTATCGGTTAGTGAAGTCAACAGAGGATCAAAAGCAACTGCAAAGCGATTTAGACAAAATTTATACATGGTGCGAAAATTGGCAGTTAACACTAAATAATGAAAAGTGTGGGTAATACACATGACCACTAAAAGAAATCCGCTGAACTTCAATTACAAGATAATTCAGTCAAACCTTAAGGTCGTAAATTCTACCAAATACCTAGGAGCTACAGTTACGAACAACTTAGACTGGAGAGAATACACAGAAAATATCGTGGGGAAGGCGACCCAAAGGCTACGTTTCATTGGCAGAACGCTTCGAAGTTGTAACAGCTCCACCAAAGAGACTGCCTACATCACACTTGTGCGTCCTCTCCTGGAGTACTGTTGCTCATTGTGGGACTCTCGCAAGGTGGGACTGACGGAAGATATTGAGAAGGTTCAGAGAAGGGCAGCTCGTTTCATCACTTGATAGGTGGGGGAAAGCGTCACGGAAATGTTGCACGATTTGAGGTGGAAATCATTAAAAGAACGAAGTTATTCGTTGCTGAGAGATCTGTTTGCGAAATTTCAATCACCGACTTCTGAATGTGAAAATATTTTGCTAGCGCCCACCTACATATGGAGACATGACCATCCCAATAAAACAAGAGAAATCAGATCGAAAACGGAACGATTTAGGTGTTCTTTCTTCCCGCGCGCTATTAGAGAATGGAACGGTAGAGAAAAGTTATGAAAGTGGTTAATGAACCCTCTGCCAGGCACTTAAATGTGATCTGCAGAGTATCTATGCAGATTTAGATGTAACTTGCCAAAATTATAAGCATCTCACAACGTCACTAATGTGACAGGAAAAAAGTTTGCCTTCTAAATGAGAACACGCACCACGTGAAGGGTTATTATTACGCAATTTCTTTAATTGAAGGATCTGGTGCAACAGGGGTTGACACCTTTTCAGCTTATTTATTTCCATAAGAGAGATAAAACTGATTAACTAACTTCGTATTGTTTGAATAGGTTGGAGAGGGGTATTTTCGAATCATCTACGTGAAAATGGTAATACATGGGTGTAATTCAAAAGTTAGTATGATATGTATTAATAAAATATAAGATGGAGTTACCTTTGACTTGCACCAAAATATTAAAAGTATGTTTATATAGTTAAGAAAGTCTCTTTATTTCAATCATTAACGTGGAAAATAAAGTGTATGTAGAATACAGACTTGCGCTCTTTGAATCCAAATGTACGAAACAAAAAGTCACCATAGGAAGTGGAATCTTTAGTGTTTAAGTGTTTTCTTCTGTGTGAGTCAGTACAGTCACTTCAGTGCTTCGTGGTAACACATCATTACGTGGTACGTACTGATCCATCTGCGCCTGCCTTTAGTTTCGAGATGTTTAATGGTAGCATTTCTTGGTATGCACATGAAGCAGTAAGATTGCTTTATCTGCCTTACAATACGCATGCTTGGTAGATTGACTACATTCTACCACATCAATATTGCGACTGTAACGAAACATGCGATAAATCTTTGGTAGCACTTTTACAGGTTTTTGAGACAAGGTTTTAAATTATCGATAAAATGTCTATCGTAGCAGATTTCACGTGGATTACATGGAATTTATATGGTGACGTCATCTTCACAATTTTCTTAATTGCCTGTGGAACATATGAGCAGTACATTCTGGAAGAATAACCCTTGCTCTTGTTACAAATTCAAGAGGGTGTAAAGTTTTAATCACATGTATTATCGTCAGTTTGTAGCGGATTTACCTTATTCTTGATCAAAGATGTAACTCATTTTATTATTATTATTCGAATACCACTTTTACAGAGCACGTTACATTATTCGTCAATTCTTGCTTCCTTGCTTCTTCTTCCATTCTGCACAACTTAATTTCATACATTCTGATCTCTGACTTCAGAGCTCCTCAATGTTGTGAGGCTCCTTTCTTTTTCTCTCTTCTTCGTCCCTGAATATCGCTTTCTGTATTTTGTTCCTGTATAAGTTTCTGTTGTGTGTGTTCATTATACCGATCTTTGATTCTTTGAGGTCATTTAAAGTCTGTGTAACAAAACTGGTTGCCCTTTAAGCTTCATTATTTTATTAAAGAATTGTTTTGTTAGCCTGTAATTTTCCATTCCCGACAAATGTCGAAAGAATGACATTCTTCTTTTCAGCATGGTATGTATTATGTTCTCTACATGTTCGTAGATTTCTGTGTTTGGCCGTGGTCTGTTACATTCTGTTCCTGCTGTCCTTGGGCCGAGAATGCTTCTCATCAGTCTCCTTGTATAGGTGTTTGTAGTCTGCTATGACGAACACACCATCAGAATTTTGTACTCTCATATACTTCCATTACGTAATTGGCAAAGTTTCATTTCCATTTTCATTAGTTTATTGATCCCTCCTTTTTTGAATATTTTTAATGTTTCAGCACGTTATAGAATCTATGTTTTCACCACTGTCTGTAGTGTTTCATTTTGGTGCCCCATGATAATTCCTTCTTCTTGTATATGTTTCTGGTGGTCTGGAATGCTATGTTCATCTTTTTTGCTATTTCTTCTAGACTTACTTTCTGATTGTTCTTCATGGACAGCCTCTCACCTAAATACTTGAATGAATTAACTTTCATGATTTTCTTTTGATTTATGACTAGTTTCTCTGGCAATTTTTTACATTCGTTATAAACTCTGCCCTTGTGAAAGAAATTTGTAAACTGACTTTTCTTGCTTGCTCAATTAGGTTTTCTGTTTGGAGTTTCGCATTCCCCGGTGTGTCTGTGATCAGAGAACTGTCATCAGCGAATCCCAAGCAATCTTTGACAGATGTTATCTTTTCGGTTTCCTAATTTGTAGATTTGGAGAAGGCTTTTGACAATGTTGATTGGAATACACTCTTTCAAGTTCTGAAGCAAGCAGGAGTAAAATATAGGGAACGTAAGGTTATTTACAACTTGTACAAAACCCAGACAGCGGTTGTCCTTTAAGCTTCATGGGATGCAGTGGTTGGAAAGGGAGTAAGATAGGGTTGTAGTCTTTCTCCATTGTTATTCAATTTGTACATTGAGCAAGCTATAAAGGTAAGCAACGAGAAATTTGGAGAAGGAATTAAAGTTCAGGGTGAAGAATTAAAAACATTGTGTTTTGCCGACGACATAGTAATTCTGTCAGATACAGCAAAGGACCTGGAAGAGCAATTAAACGGAATGGACAGTTTGCTGAAAGGTGCATATAAGATGAACATTAACAACAGCAAAACTAGGGTAATGGAGTGCAGTGTAAGAAAATCAGGTGATGCTGAAGGAATTAGATTGGGAAACGAAGCAATAAAGTTGGTAGATGAGTTTTGTTACTTGGGCAGTAAAATAACAAATGATGGTCGCAGTACAGAGGATATAAAATGCAGAATGGCAATGGGTAGGAAAGCGTTCTTGAAAAAGAGACATTTGTTAACATCGAATATTGATTTAAACCTAAGGAAATCCTTTCTGAAGGCATTTGTATGGAGTGTTGCCTTGTATGGGAGTGAGACATGGACGATAAACAGTGCGGACAGGAAGAGGATTGAGGCTTTTGAAATATGGTGCTACAGAAGAATGCTGAAGATTAGGTGGGTGGATCGCGTAACTAATGAGGAGGTACTGAACAGAATTGGGGAGAAAAGGAATTTCTGGCATACCTTGACTAAAAGAAGGGATCGATTGGTAGGACATATTCTTAGACATCAAGGAATTGTGAATTTAGCGTTGGAGGGAAGTGTATGGGGAAAAAATTGCAGGGGAAGACCAAGAGATGGATACAGTAAGCAGATTCAGACAGATGTATGTTGTCGTTCTTATGTGGAGATAAAGAGGCTTGCTCAGGATAGGGTATTGTGGAGAGCTGCATCAAACCAGTCTCCGGACTGAAGACCACAACAACAACAATTTGATGCCTTTCGTATCGAATTTCCTCCACTCTCTTATCACTTTCTCAAGGGCACAATTAAAATGTATAGGCGACAAACCGTCTCCCTGCCTGACTCCTGGTTTTATTGCAGAGCTGTTTAGAATGGGCCATTTGGTTTGTATTTGGGCTCGTGAATTGTAATGTTGCCGGTATAAACTTGGTTAATTGTTTGTTAAACAGTTGGAGATAATTTTTCGTATTATGTCTTTTGAATTCTAATTTTACTGCACATACACACACACACACGTGTGCGACAAACAGTTTTTAATGGTTATGAATCCCTTTATGAGATCTTTATAGTCATAGATCCCTTATTGATTTTACATGACGACAATCTTAATTGTCCAGGCATGGTAAGAAATATACTGCAGATGAACCAACATCATAGTGGCAAATTATAAATGGTATGCACATCGTCAATCGAATTTGCCTTTGGGTCATGTTGTTCAAGACCCTGTGCAATACTATCCCACGTGTCCAGGTTGTGGGTTATCACAGTGAAAACTGTACTGTACATGTGCGATAGTATAGCACAAGGTCTTGAACAACATCACCCAAAGGCAAATTTGATTGACGATGTGCATACCATTTATAATTTGCCACTATGATGTCGGTTCATCTGCAGTATTACCATGCCTAGAAAAATTAAGATTTGATAATGACTCTTTAACGAGTCGAAACTAATCGTCATGTAAACTCAATAAGCGATCTATGGCTATCTCGTAAATGATATCATAACCATTACATTAAAAATCGCCTCCTAAACAACCTGAACAAGATGCCAGGTAATTATAAAACAGTTTTTAATTAAATTTGACGTTACAACATCCCTCCCTCTCTTGACCCGATCTTGACCCGAACCCTTCAATTATTGTTCATATATAGGATCATCCGAACCCCATCACTACGTGAGACTTTCACTTTTCCCGGCGTAATGAGTGTTCAAACAACTTACGGGTATGCTGCCGGGTGACGTCGTCGACAACCGCCGATATTCCGGCAGGAGAACACCCTGCCATTCTCAAGGCACAACTGCACTTAAGGAAGCAATGTGCAAGCGTATTTAATACCTCGGTTTGCAAAGTGTAAACAAGGAAGATAACACACACAGTACAAGTCACAGCAGAGTCAACACAACCAAAGGTGACCAAACATCAAAAATATCGATAGTGACTTAATCAACAGGTGAGGCAGCATTAATTTTATCCCTCTGTTTTTTGACGAGAGACAGTGCCGGATTCCAAGCAGAATTTAAACAAAAACCACCATCTCTGTTTATAAGGTCAAACAAAACAGAGGGATAAAATTAATGCTGCCTCACCTGTTGATTAACAGTCACTATCGATATTTTTGATGTTTGGTCATCTTTGGTTGTGTTGACTCTGCTGTGACTTGTACTGTGTGTGTTATCTTCCTTGTTTACCCTTGGCAAACCGAGGTATTAAATACGCTTGCACATTTCTTCCTTGAGTGCAGTTGTGCCTTGAGAATGGCAGGGTGTCCTACTGCCGAAATATCGGCGGTTGTCGACGTCACCCGGCAGCATACCCGTAAGTTATTTGAAACCATCACTACGGTTTGCAGTTTTCTGTTGGCCCAGAAATCAGGCTCTCGATATTCCCAGCCTAGTTAAATGTGGGCTGACACGGTAACGCCTGACCTCTTTCAGGCTGCAACCCGCACAGCATTCCGCTAGCGACTATCAGCTGTGGTCAAATTTAATACAATGTTTCCGTAACATCGAAGTTCATTACGACATACAGGTGTTTGCGGTACGCACAGAGAGCTGATACTTCCATTGCTAATTATAATTGTTACCAGACATATAAGGGACATACCCAGTGTTGTGACCTCGTCGCCTTTTGTTTAGTACTCGTCCCGGTCTAGTTGTCAATAAAGGTACTGGTGCAGGATCCTTTGACATCTAAAACATTGATGTAGTTAGTATTACAAGATATTTATTGACAGACAAGTACAATACTCAACTTTAGAACATATGAAGGGTCCACGGGAAAAAGGGGGTAAGTCAGTTCTTCTCAATTTTTCAGGAGAGAAGATTTTAGCACCAAACCTTCAGTAACAAATGCAATTTTTAGCCAGTTCTCTTGAAATTTATGTTTAGTGTAGCCTTACATATAGTCGTTAGATACCTTTACAAAGTTTTCATGTAAATGTCCTGTAACAATCAAAAGACAATATTATATCGAATGACGTCAATTTTTTGTAGGGAAAAGGGGGGTAAGTCATTATGAAATGGAGAATGTCTGTAAATCTCGCTAATTCGTTAACTTTGTTGAACCTACTACAGTTAGAACTAACTACCAGTATTATTCAAGAAGTAATTAAAAATGTAACAAATGAATGTGCAAAAATTTATTAGTTAAAAAAAAGAAAAATCATAAATTATAGGCTGGAATTAATTCTTTATAAATAGAACACAACTTTGTAGGTCGAAACAATATCTTTGTAAACTATGTGCATTCAATGCTTATTCATTTTCACTCTGTCTTCTTAGTGTCCATTCTAGGGCATCCAAAACCGACATTCACCCTAATTCATGGGTGGATGATAACAGTTTATTTCTCACGTCGAAAGTCGACCTGTTTTCTTCCTTTTCTTCGTTGAATGTGACAGTTGACTGAAGGTGCTACTTTCCTCATCTTCATTTTTCATGTTCTTCCACAGTTCAGTTAAAACGTAAAATAAACTAAAAAATTCACACAATACACAAAGCACTATCTTAACCTCGCCAACAGCAGATGCTCAACACCTGGACTATGGAACGTAAACGACAGGTGCGATAGGTGCTGCCAACTGACTAACCCCCTTTTTTCCTAGTTTCACATTGACTTACCCCCTTTTTCCCGTGGGCCCTTCATATGTCTGTTTCTTCTCTCTTCTCTCGTCTGTGTGATGCTAGCTGCGCTGAGACCTAGTTACTGCTAAGTTCGTAGCCGCGTTCTGACTTAGTACCGTCCTAGTTCTGTCGTTGTAGCTGCCTAGTAACTGCGCGAGTCCTCACTAGTAACTGACGAGTTCTCACTAGTAACTGACGTATTCCCGAATAGTAACTGACGGACGTCCAGACGTATGTCGTCCTAGATACAGCTGCTTGTAGAGGGCGCGCATCTTCGGTTACTCCCTCTAGGATGCGCGGCGCCTGCTTGCTATTGGCTTTAGGTCGATCGCTGCCTTCTACACGATCGTTCTCTTACGTCTGGTGTGCGGCGCTGACTTTGCACCACAACACCCAGCAGGCTCTATTAGATAATTACCAGCCTCTTAAAGGCTAAATAGAGTAACATGTAAAATAAAATAATAACTGCCAGTATGGCATGTACTGGTATGTCTGACTACGCGATTAGTTGGCAGCGACCAGGTCGCGCCGCGTGTGATTAATGAGCTGTCTGCAATCGTAGATGCGATGCAAGGTTCCCGAAATGGTTTTTTTACACAATCAGAAAGTTTGGTCTTATCGAGGTTTCTCTGCGTCGCAGTGAAAATGTAAGACAACTAAGTAAGTGAACCTATGTATGCGAGACACCGCCATCGCACACAGCATCTCATGACGTCATTGTGTTATTTGGAGCTTGCATTCCTGTTGTGTTTACATCGATACGTGGATTAGACGTAAAATCTCACGTTTTACTTACTTGTTACTACTTTTCTTTGCTGTCCGAACAAAGAATAAAGTTGCAAGAAACAAATGTGTTTCTCTGATCAAGTCCCGTACTTATGACGTGACCTAGCAACATCAGCTAGAGACAAGGCCTCACAACAGGCGGTGCTACGTCACACTTAGAGGCCGCGGCGGCCAGCTTACTGGCTGGCCGCTGGGGCACGCCCACTGCCTCGTAGCGGCCAGCCAGTAAGCTGGCGGCCGCGGCCTCTAAGTGTGACGTAGCACCGCCTGTTGTGAGGCCTTGTCTCTAGGTGATGCTGGACCTAGGCCCTATCAACCACGGAGCTAACTGAGCTAAGTGTTTTACACTATGTGTTTCTGTTGTGAGGTGCCGATAGTGAAACTGCTGAGCTTTCTCAACTTTAAAAATAGCAGTTTTGAAGTGTTGTGATGTCTTGATCTTGCACCTTGTGACTGCCATCTGTTTCCAGCTTTGAAGAAGATTCTCGGCGGAAGGCGCTTTGGAAGCAACGCTGACGTCAAACAAGCCGTTCAACGCTTATTCCGTAGGCAATGCCCTGATTGTTTCCTAGAAGGCTTTTTAAAGCCTAAAAAGAGCTTTGACAAATCATGTAGAAAAATAAAGATATGTTTCACCTTTAATGTCTCAGTCTATTTTTTTTTGCCTTTCATACTCTGACCACAGTCGACATGGCAAACTTATTTTCCAACTTCCCCTCCTATTACAAATACTAAGACGAGAGATACTATTAGTATACAGGATAAAATTTTACTTACGGGCATGGAGGCGTACCTAAACCGATGTTCAGAAGAGAATAAAAAATTAGGGAGCATTACTCTCCAGAATTCTTTCGTGCCACGTTAACGCAGCATTGAAGATGCTGTCACAGTTTGTTGATGATTACAAAAAAAGTATAACCCAAGTCTATACGGGCGCTGAGAGCTTTACGAAGGCACGTACAGATAACAATAAGTATCCCTTCTCTTAACATCTCATATAATCAATCTGCTTCGGCGAAATTATGAATTTCGTGGCATCACATATTGTGAGGCAAAGACAAATAATGTGGTAATAACAACAGTCTAGATCGAAACATATTTGTTTGATTATGATGCCCGGTCTCGACCTATAAAATGTACGTTATTAATTTTTACATGTTTTCATCCTGTAACATATACAAGTTGTTTGTATTGTTAACATCTAATGTTCCAAATATTACACAATGAGCACATGTTTTAACCAATATACCCCATATTCAAACCGAATGGTTGTAATTTGCGGCAACCTAAAGGCGAAGGGCGTGGCCTACACTATATAAGTCCAAGCACCAAGCTGTATCCAGCAGTGTTGCTCCTCAAGAGACGGGCCAGCTTAACCATGGGTTAATTTTATTATTCTTCTTTGTCTTATTAGTTTATAATTGTGTAGCACATATTTTTCCTCTTTGCGGATATGATCTGAGGATGATCTTTATTGATCGAAACCGGCCATCATAACATAATAAAATAAATATATTGCAATATAGAGTGATGCAATTATTCAGACATTTTTTCATCGCTGTTTATTTTCCACGGAAACAATGTTCCATAAAATATCAAACACAAATACACCGACATCGATACGGCCCCACGCGAACACTGATAGCTAGAGGTCTGCGCGGATGCCGATATCCGCGGATATATCAGCAGGATTTCTTACTTTGCGGATAAAATTGTGAATGACGGGGATATCCGCGTGTTACATGTGAATAAAGAGCGTGTTTCATTGTTTATTATGTCATATTTCCTGAACTATGTTTCTTGCAGTCATTTAATTATGTCAATAACCGTCGCGAAAGTGCAAGCAATATGTTGGCGAAGTTCTGTCGCACCGAATGAACGGTACAGCTGCGCTTAAATTACGAACAAACATACATGTTTATGTATTAGATAAATGGTAACAGAAGTAATAAAGATTTACAATAGCATTTTATAGCAACTTTCATAATAAGATACGGTGTACAGTTAAAGTATTTAGGAATGTACACAATGTTAGATTGTATAGGCTGGCCGTAGCTGCAGCCGATATTGTCTCTTTTTGCTGAGAGTTACGAATTTCGAAGCTATCGTATAAACGCAAACGATCACGCAAAACAAAACGCGGAATCACCAGGGGCGCTGCAGTCGACACACTCGGTTCGAGTAATCAACCGAGACAAGGAAGTCGGTCGTGTAGAAGTGGCTTTAGGGTGGCTAGAGCAAGCCAAGGCATCGACAGTTCCTGTATCTCTGTACCTCCTCTACGTGCCAACAACAACGCTCTCGGTCGCACCGAGAACTCTGGAAACTTCCGATGAGAGTCCTTCCTGACACAAAGTAGCCATGAGGGGCCGCGGCGGAACGGCCGAGCGCATTGAGGCGCTACGCTACGATGCGCGAGGCCGTTCCCAGTTGGGGGTTCGAATCTCCCCTCGAGCATGGATGTTTTGTGCCGTCTTTAGTATAAGCTAGTTCATAAGTAGTTTGTGAGTTTAGGGACTGATGACCTCGTACTTAACTCCCATAAGCTCTACAAACATTTGAACATTTTGAGCAATGAGGGTACAATCACACTCCTGAATCGACCTTCTAGACACGGCAGAACGAGTCAGTTCCAACAGTGTACTTCCTTGCTGGAGTTATGATTGGAATTGATCGGCCATCTTAGCCACTACGACGCACATCTTTGCCGGCCGCAGTGGCCGAGGGGACTGAGGCGCTCCAGTCACGGTCTGCACGGCCACTACGGTCGGGGTTCGAATCCCCCCTCGGGCATGGATGTTTGTGCCGTCCTTAGTCTTAGCTATTTCATAAGTAGTTTGTAAGTTTAGGGACTGATGACCCCGTAGTTAAGTCCCATAAGCTATACAAACATTTGAACATTTTGACGCACATCTTTGTGCGGGATGAACGAACGGTGTTGTGATTCAATAGACACATTCAACCACATTTATATTTGTAATCATCGCATGCGGCCTGTAAAACAGTGAGTCATGAATGTGATTCTACTTACAGGACATTTCACGAGTCAGGACAAAGTATTACGCCGCGCAGAAGAATCCTCGCCTTGTTACAGTGCCTCAGGGCTTATTGACACAAGTAAACCTACAGAAATGTCACTCTCAGATTTTTCTGAAATTTGGATATATAACAATATAATATATGAAAAACTGAGGGACACATTTTTTTAGAGGCGGTAAAATATATTTAACGGGTGAAGGGTCCCTTCAAAATACGGAATAAAATGGAAAAATTGCATTAACTTGGAGATTGGTGAAGCGATTTTAATGATTTTTGTTCTTAAACTATCTTTTGATAAAAGACAACAATCGGTGTAGTTATTGGCGGGGGAGTGAGAAATAGGGATCCAACTAACGCGAAAGGGACAAATTTTTGGCTACAAAAATTAGCCACGGTGGAGTGGCAGATTGTTCTAAGGCGCCTCGCTGCGGAGCGCGTTGTTTCTCGCCGTCGGAGGTTCGAGTCCTCCCAGGGGCATGGGTGTGTGTGTGTTGTCCTTAGGTTAGTTTACCTAGGTTTAAGTAGTTTGTAAGCTACGGACTGATGACCACGCAGTTTGGTCCGAAATATTTACAAACATTTCAATTTTTCAAAGAAGTAACTAATTTTACTGCACACACAGCTGCGATAAACAGATTTTCATGAATTTTGTAGTTAATCCCCCTCCAAAGCCTTCTATTATTGTTCGTATATAAGATTATCGGAACCACACCACGATGGTTTGCAGCTTTGTCGGCTCTGAAGCAGGCTACCAGGTTTTCGATGATATTTCCACGTATGTAGGCCGACACAGTAACGCCTTACCTCTTGCAAGCTGCAACCCGCACAGTATTCCGGCTGGGGCCTTCAGCTGCGGTCAAGTTTAATGTTTCCGTGGCTTATATATATATAGTTCCTTAATGGAGGTTGTTTCACTGCGTAATCACTGGGGCCGGCCGCGGTTGCCGAGGGGACTGAGGCGCCCAAGTCACGGTCTGCACGGCACGGTCGGGGGTTCGAATCCCCCCTCGGGCATGGATATTTGTGCCGTCCTTAGGATTAACTTTACACAAGGATGGCGGCGGTGGCGACAAGTACAACGTGCTGACATGAGGAAAATTTCCAAACGATTTCTCATACAGAAACAGCAGTCGACCGGCGTTGCCTGGTGAAACGTTGTTGTGATGCGTCGTGTAAGGAGGATAAATACGTACCAAAATGTTTCCGAATTTGATAAAGGGCGGATTGTAGCCTATCGCGATTGCTTTTTATCGTATCGCGACATTGCTTCTCGCTTTTGTCGCGATCCAATGAATGTTAACAGAATATGGAATCGGTGGGTTCAGGAGGCAATACGGAAGGCCGTGCTGGATCCCAACAGCCTCGTATCACTAGCAGTCGAGATTACAGGCATGGCTGGAAAGGATCGTGCAGCCACGTCTCGGTCCCCGAGTCAACAGATGAGGACGTTTAGAAGACAACAACCATCTGCACGTAAAGTTCGACGACGTTTTCAGCAGCATGGACTATCATCTCGGAGACCATGGCTGCGGTTACCCTTGGCGCTACATCACAGAAAAGAGCGCCTGCGATGGTGTATGCATCGACGAACCTTGGTGCACGAATGGCAAAAACTCCTTTTTTTTCGTATGAATCCAGGTTCTGTTTACAGGATCATGATAGTGGTATCCGTGTTTGGCGACATCGCGGTGAACGCACATTGGAAGTGCGTATTCGTCATCGCCATACTGGCGTATCACCCGGCGTTGTGGTATGGGGTGCCATTGGTTACACGTTTGGGTCACCTCTTGTTCGCATCGACAGCACTTTGAGCAGTGGCCGTTACATTTCAGATGTGTTACGACCCTTCACTGGAGCCCTGCGAACCCTACATTTCAGCAGGATAATGCACGACCGCATCCTGCAGGTCCTGTACGGTCCTTTCTGGATACGGGAATTGTTCCACTGCTGCCCTGGCCAGCACATTCTCCAGATCTCTCACCAATTGAAAACGTCTGGCCAATGGTGGCCGAGCAACTGGCTCGTCACAATACGCCATTCACTACTCTTGATAACTGTGGTATGGTGTTGAAGCTGCATGGGCATCTGTACCTGTACACGACATCCAAGCTCTGACTCAAGGCCCAGGCGTATCAAGCCCGTTATTACGGCCATAGGGGGTTGTTCTGGGTACTGATTTCTCAGGATCTATGCACCCAAATTGCGTGAAAATGTAATCAAATGTCAGTTGTAGTCTATATCTATAAATGTGAATGTCTGTTCGGTGCACGTTTATCACGTTTGAACCACAAGACATAAAGAGCTAAAAATTTGTACAGTTACTAATGTCTAGCCGGGGAAGGCTTTTTATGGCGATCGGATAGCTATTTATCTATATATATATTGATGTGAATGTCTGTTCGGTATACGCTTATCACGTCCGAACGACAAGACGCAGAGATTTAAATATTTGTACGGTTAAAATTTATACCTGAGGAAGTTTTTAGGCACGGTTTTATAGCGATCTGATAGATATTTAGTAATTTGAAGAATATAACGCGAAATGCGGAACAATAATTTCTTTCTGAAAATTATATTTACTCTTTGAAAATGGTTTTATTGGTTGCATTGTTGCTTGAGGCTTGATATTGGGATGGAAAGTTATCGGTGTATATAAAATTCTACGTGTGTGTGTGTGTGTGTGTGTGTGTGTGTGTGTGTGTGTGTGTGTGTGTTGATATTTCGCTCTGCAGTGAAAACTACAGAACGCAAACGAATGGTCTGTGTGTAATTGTTGTCCGAAGTCTTCCGTTGTAGACCATAGCAGTTTCCATGCCGATAGCTATAAGGGGGTGAAAGATATGGTGGTTGAAAGTCGTCAAATTATAAAAAAATTCGGACTGAAGTCCAGCGATGACATTTGCGACTCTATAGCAAGGAGGTTACATACAGTGAACTGTGACGGCACAGACCATATCTTTGGTCTATGCGTGCTACAATGTCTTCAGCTCTTTCTCCGTAAGGATAAGCATACGAATAAAGGATATATAAGAATAAATAAATAAAGCAGTAAAAAAAGAAATTTATTTTAATACAGCTGTTTAAAAATATCGCTGTATCCATTTAGAGCCCTCAGGTTTTTCACATGGTCAATAATACGTCGGTTGCTCATGTGTGGGCAACCCAAAAATTTCTACATTTAAGCTGGAAACAATACTACAAATTACGTAGTTTACTAGAATGCCCTAAAATGAAATTAAAATGAATTTGGACATTACTCTCACCATATATGTTGAGCTATTGCAACACAGGCTATAAGGAATAATGTATGTATTATTTATTATAAATAATTAAGCACTTCACATAATTTTATTTTTTTATTTGAATTTTGATTAAAATAATTGTTTCTAAAGAAGGTATTGTATTTCATTTCATTCTTCAAAACCAGTCTCATAGCACACTACTGAAAGATAGCTTATCTAGGTTCAGGTGTGTTAATGTGTGTTGTGCATCTTGAAGTGTCAAGACATAGAGGGTATTTTCCTGTGTCAACGTAATTATCTGGATATGAAAATCAGTTCTGGCAATCGTCCATTCAGCTTAAAGACACCGCACTTCAGAAAGGCTACCACAGGAACAAGTACAAGTGATGGTGTTAAATCGTTTATTACTTCCCGGTTTTCTGAGCAACATTTGTTGTACAACAAGTAGCGTTTCTGAAGTACATCAGAACCTAGGACCACTGTGATTACAAAGAACTGGAGACCAGACGAGATGAGGTGACCGCTCAGTTGAGCAGCTGCGGGCAGAGCAGCTGGTAGTGGTCGCCCTGGCCGGAGAGCCACGCGCTGCCGGACTCTGCGTGCCGGACCACGTGCAACAGGCCCTCCGCGATCTGCTCCGGCCTGCAACAAGGCGGAAACAGCCGCTCTCAACACGAGGCGAAGTACAAGGCGCGCCGACAACGTCACACTCAACATAAAATCTACCAACAGGAACTCACTCCCAAGGCCGCAATTTATTCCAAAGTTCCAGAATGAAACTGTCACTCTGCAACAGAGTGTGCTCTGACTTCCTGGATGATTAAAATTGCATGCCGCAACCGGGACTCTTACCTGGGACTTCTGCCTTTCGCCGGCAAGTGCTCTACCAGTGAGCTATTCCAACAGGTGCAGAGGTTCTCCCTGGCTCCTTCATAGGCCTACATTGATTTTAAATCTGACTGCTTTCAATAAGCCTTGTTCCTCGGACAGTTTTTATAAAAGTAGAGTTTTAGATATTTTAAACCACCGTGCAAATTTTATTATTGTCTTTACAATAGCAGGGAGATCGTCTCGGCTGCTCCTTTGTGTTTCCTGACTCTGTCCTTCGGATAGGGCTCCCAAAACAGTTTTCCGTTTACTACGCGGAACTGTTCGCTATCCTGAGGGCACTAGAACGGATTAAAAGGCATCACTGTCTGAAATTCCTGATCTGCTCAGACTCCCACAGCGCCCTCCTCGCTGTCGACCAAATGTATCCCGCAGATCGGATGGTGCAGGACATTCAGGACGCCCTCCTTGCACTGCAACGTCAACACAAGGAGATAGTTTTCTGCTGGGTTCCTGGGCACATAGGGATCCAGGGAAATGAGCTGGCCGATGCAGCAGCTAGGGAGGCTTGTTCTCTCCCCCCTACCGTACGCTGTTGCGTCCCACTGAAAGCCGTCACCTCCTTTGTGACACGCAGAACCATGGCGTTGTGTGAGAATCAGTGGTTGGATGTGGTGGACAATAAACTACGCGCGGTAAAATCCTCAGTCCGCCCATGGCGTACGTCCTTCCGCCCTAGACGAGCTGATGAAGTCGGCCTCGCTCGTCTTCGAATAGGACATTGCCCACTGACACACGGTTTCCTTTTACGCAGTGACGAACCGCCAGAGTGTGATCGATGTAGGACACAATTGTCAATACGACCTATTTTAACAGAATGCGTTTTATTTCCTGGTACCAGGGCAAATTTGGGTCTCTCACAGGACCTGAATTCTATTTTAGCTGACGATGAGGCGTCTGTGGATCGTGCCGAACGATTTTGTACCATGTCTGGACTACTTCCCAAAATACTGGGTGTGCGATTTTAATGTGTGTTAGAGTGGCTCGGCCACCCTTTATTTTTTAAGTAGTCGCCGGGCCACGTATGTCAATGTTTTATCCTCAGTTTTAGACCTTTTAAGAGTGTTTTAAGCTATCCCTGCAGCTATAGGTGTGATTTTATATTTCGCAAGGCCATCCGACATGCCATCCGAAATCCGTTCACGTTTGAGCACGGGCGCTGATGACCTCGATGTTGGGCGCCGTATATCACTAATCAATCAATCAATCAACCGACACGTGCAGGACGGACCTTGAGTCGTGTAGGGATAGCTCTCACCCAAACCTTCAGATGTCAGACACTCAGGTCGGTGCCAAACGTTGTATATCGATAGAGAATCAACCGAAACTTCTATACAATTCGTGCTATTTGCTGCCGTCCAGAAGAACGTGAGTAAACTATAATAATAAGTAACACCTAACATACGGAGAAGAGAAAAAGCATAACTGTCAGAGTTCATCACGTTGCCCTACTGTGGTCTAGTTGGTAGAGCGTTAGTTCATCAAATAGAGGGTACTGGGTTCAAACCCCACCTAGAGCGTTGTTTTTTAACTCCAGTACCCTGGAAATAGTTAAAAGGGGCGATGTGTTCCTCACATCTGAACGGACTGTTTATATTTCACAGCAGTTTGCTCTTGCTTTGTTTATTTGAAAGTAGAAAATCTGTAGTGTTTATTCGTAGTTTCACAGAAGAAATAAACATAATCAGAACATACGAATAAAGAAACAACTGCATCACACATACAGCAGTATTAATAGTAATCTATATCTATAAATGTGAATGTCTGTTCGGTGTACGTTTATTATGTACGTCTGAACCACAAGACATAAAGAGGTAAAAATTTGTACAGTCACTAATGTTTACCCGGGGAAGGTTTTAGGCACGGTTTTATGGCGATCGGATACAGGGGCGTAACTATGGGGGGATGAGGGAGATAGAAACCCCCCCCCCCCCAGAACCCGAAAAAAATCGTATAAAAGCAATCTGGTAAAGGTAAAGATTGGAAACTTGCGGTGTTTTACCGTAAACTTACATTGGATGGGAGTGAATTAGTTTCTTCAACGGGAGTGGTAGATAGTAGTCTGTCTGAAAATTGACTAAAATTTTGTTCGTCAAGCAGATCTACCTCCCCCCAAGCCAAGTCCTAGTTACGCCACTGATCGGATATATTGTGAATGTCTGTTCGGTGTACGCTTTCACGTCCAACAACAAGACGCAGAGACTTAAATACTTGCACAGTTACCAATTTATACCTAAGGAACGTTTTAGGCACGGTTTTATAGCTATCTGATAGATATTTAGTAATTTGAAGAATATAACGCAAAATGCAGAACAATAATTACTCTTTGAAAATTATATTTACTCTTTGAAAATGGTTTTATTGGTTGCATTGTTGCTTGAGGGTTGATATTGATAAAAGGGTGGAGTATGTTGGGATGGAAAGTTATCGATGTATATAAAATTCTACGTGTGTGTGTGTTAATATTTCGCTCTGCAGCGAAAACTACAGAACGCAAACAAATGGTCTGTGTGTAATTGTAGTCCGAAGTCTCCCGCTGTACACCATAGCAGTTCCATGCCGATAGCTATAAGGTAGTGGAAGATATGGTGGTTGAAAGTCATCAAATTATAAAAACATTCGGACTGATGGCCAGCGATGACATTTGTGACTCTATAGCAAAGAGGTTACATACAGCGAAACATGATGCCAAAGACCATATCTTTGGTCTATGCTTGCTACAATGTCTTCAGCTCTTTCTCTGTAAAGATAAGCATACAAATAAGGAAATATAAAAATAAATAAATAAATCAGTAAAAAAAGATTTTTTTAATGCATCTATTTAAAGAAATCGATTTGACTTTCCGCGAATTACATCAAGTGATCTATTTGGGATATTATTACAATCATTATTGTTGAATTTCGTGATTGGATTCTTCGAAACGAGTGCATTTTTACGTGTGATTTGATCTACACTACTTACTATTCAGTCTCATGGAACACTACTGAAAGATAGCTTATCTATCATAATCAACCAACACGCGAGCGGAGCCGCGGGTTTAAGCTAGTAATAGTAATAACAGTAACAAAAGTAATAGAAATGTTAAAAACAATAAGCGAAATTAAATTAATCACAATAGTAATAATGACAATAATAAATACCGTACATAAAGCTCGGGCATGAACCCAAAAACCACTACAGACGCACCGTGTCGTTCATGCAGGAACGGAGGTGTCACGTTTGGTGCAATTGTTTCTTTCTTCTACGAATATAGTCTACAGATTCGCAACTTTCAAATAAAACGAAGTCGAAGCAAACTGCCGATGACACAGTGCTATAAAATCCGAACAGTCCTTTTACATTTCAGGAACATATTGTCCCGTGTAACACTGTGTACGGGTCAAAATCAGACCAAGGCGTTGGGGCAGGGGTATACGGGGTGCAGCCAAGACTGGAGGGCGTCATCTCTCTGGCCTCAGTATTCCAGGCCGTAATCACTGCCATCAGGGCATGTGTGGAGGAGAATTTGCGTAGGTGCTACAAAGATCGTAGCATCTATATCTATTCACACAGCCAGGCAGCCCTGAGATCACTGGCAGCTCCTGCAACAAGGTCTAAAATTGTTGCAGAATGTCACAAGGTTCTGGTGGAGCTAGGGGAAAGCAATAGAGTAAACCTGTTGTGGGTCCCTGGCCACTCGGGGATCAGTGGCAACGAACATGCCGATAGATTAGCCAGGATGGGGGCAGAGACTCCATTTATTGGACCGGAACCTGTCCTGACAATCACCAAGGCAATGATCAAGTTGGAGCTACGTAACTGGCTCAGAAGACAGCACGTAGAATATTGGACCAAAGTCTACCAACAAAAGCATGGCAAGGTAATGATCCCAAAGCCATGTTTTAAAAGAAGCTCTGCAATCCTGGGCCTGAACAGGAGAGAGATTAGACTCATGGTTGGATTGCTGACAGGCCATGGGAATTTCAAAAAACACCTACATACAGTGGGAATAACAGAAGAGGACCCTAAATGTAGGATCTGTGATGACAGTGATGAAACTGCATCACATCTAATCTTCGAATGCATTGCATTGGAGAGTAAAAGGCACAGACCATTTGGGACAACCAGACCCGAAGAAATTGTGTCTAATAAAGAACTGGTAAAGGGACTTCTTGCACTGTTCAAGGGCATTGGTTGGCTTTACTAGATATACAGGGAGCGATACCGCACAATAAACTTAGTTTCGGTGCGGGAAATGGCGGGTTGAACCAAGACTGTTTTGGCTTCCCTGAAAAAATCAAATCAAATCAACACTGTGGACGTTTGTCGATTGTAGAACAATTTACAACGTCATAAAAAATCCCGCCACCAGGGTTTGAACCGAGAACCTACTTAACTACCCCACAGGAGTTCAGCCTGGCAAACCCCAACCGATACGCTTTTCCTGTGCTCCGTAGGACAGGACAGGAGTTACATATTATTTCCAGTTTACGCACGTTCTCCTGGACGGCAGCACATAGCACGAATTGTATAGCCGGCCGCGGTGGCCGAGGGGTCTGAGGCGCTCCAGTCACGGTCTGCACGGCCACTACGGTCGGGGGTTCGAATTCCCCCTCGGGCATGGATATTTTTGCCGTCCTTAGTTCATAAGTAGTTTGAAAATTTAGGGACTGATGACCCCGTAGTTAAGTCCCATAAGCTATACAAACATTTGAACATTTGTACGAATTGTATAGAAGTTTCGGTTGATACTCTATCGATATACAACGTTTGGTACCGGTCTGAGTGACATCTGAAGGTTTGGGTGTCAGCTATCCCTACACGACTCTTGTCCGTCCTGCTCTTGTCCTGATAGCTCAGTGGTAGAGCATTTGTCCGCGAAAGGCAAAGATCCCAGGTTTGAATCTCGGTTCTGGCACACAATTTTAATCTGCCAGGAAGTTTCTATTCGAAAGTTCTTTATCTGATTACCGGTGTCAAGAAGCTATATTTGTAGTCAACTACTTGTATTACCCACTCACTTTACGAATGCCGTTGTAGTCAAGGGCGGTGCGAACTGTTGTGGATCCTGCTCTTGGTACTTTCAACCTACGCACAAACGGTATGCCTATGTTCAATTAAAATGTAACATACTTCCTAAACTGAACGTGCATCAGATAAAACAAGTGTAAATTCTACTAACAAATTCTTGTTTAATGAAATAATCGAAATTAACAAGAAATAACAGGCTTGTTTTGTGGTCAAACGATGAGGCAGTGCGGTTACAAAACAATGGTACATTCGCTGTCAATGTATTCTTCTATAGAAAAACGTATGAAATGAATGAAACTGTAGTGTTACTATCGAGTAACTGAAGTGAACGCTTAATACATTTGCTATGAATACGTTGTTCTACAGCAGTGTTTTTCAACCTTTTCGAATACGCGACCGCCTTCCAAGTAAAGATAGTCAGCGAACCCCTTCGAAACCAAAATATTCTGACTACCCCCACGCCCTCCTCACGAATCATGAAAAAATGTTTTCTCAAGAAAACAAATTTAATCTTCCTTCTTTTACTTCAGCTTTCTTTTATATTGTTGGACGAGGCATTTTTGGGAATCGAACACTTTATCACTATTTTTACTGATTCGCAAATTATGCTCATTAACAAAGGTCCAACTGTATAGACAATTTGTAAAGTAGTACTTTTTTTGTTTTTTCGAATTTTTCAGAACTACTTACTGTATCAAGTTCTTTTTCCTATCGACTGGTTCCTGAATACATTTTCAGACTTTACATTTATCCATGATTAACACAATCTTTTACAAAACAATCGATCATCAATTCATAATGGATGTTACACAATGAACGCCGTAATTTTAATATTAAAGAAATTTCACTCAGACATACGTTTTTGTGTTACTGATCCCCCCCGCCGGCTGCGTTGGCCGAGGGGACTGAGGCGCTCCAGTCACGGTCTGCACGGACACTACGGTCGAGGGTTCGAATCCCCCCTCGGGCATGGATATTTGTGCCGTCCTAGTTCGTAAGTAGTTCATAAGTAGTTTGTAAGTTTATGGACTGATGACCCCGTAGTTAAGTTCCATAAACTATACAAACATTTGAACATTTTTTGAAAAAAAGTTACTGGTCCCCTAGTTAATTTTGGTGAAGTACTTCCTCCTGTGACGGCCAGCTTTGAGCACGAATTTGCGACCCCTGGGGGGTCATGACCCACAGGTTGAAAAACTCCGGTCTACAGCAAATCTTGGGAAATTAAAATAAGACTTGTTCTCCGATCTAATAAAATGTATTTGGCGTGTAATTGATAAAAATTTACTGTTAATACATCAATCTACGCCAAAGCTTAAGCTATTAAAATGGAAATCTTGGTGTAAGACCTAATAACTGTGAAGACGTCCCCTCTTGCAGGATCGACGGTTTTGAAATCACGTATTATACGTTGGTGTATGTTGGTCATTCACTTCGTGAGCTCTCATCTGTGTGCAAGTCGACGAGAAAACATTCGGAATTTTGCACAAATGTCTAGAGACTTTAAACAGAGAAGGCACTCAGATGACCAGAAATGCCTCTTTATTATTAATCGCCGAAGAAGAATTTTTGAGTTTTACTTGATATTCTACAACTTTAATCGAGAAACGATATTGTCAGTTCATGAATGCATTGTTTCGCGGCGAGTTATGTTGATAAAACTTTCTTGGGCTTCCAGCCGCGTCATGTGGTTTACTGTCCACGACGTTTCGGCCGAGATCTCCTCGGCCGTTGTCAAGTGATTGGTTGTCGAGTGGTTGCTGCTGTCGTCCTGCGGGCTGTGACGTCACTGGTGCTCCGCGACATAAACATAAAAGGCACTGTTTTGGTCGCGTGTCTGCCGCACCCTTCTGATCGCCTTGTCCCAAACCGTGCTCATAGGAGGGCTGGGGGAGCTTCTCTACTGGCGACCAGTGGCCGTATGCCGCGGTCCGCTCCTTACCTGCCTAGACCGCCTGCGGAAGCTTTACAATGGGAGTTTGTGTCTGTCTGCCTACTATCGGTGTAGCGCCTTCGGTTTAACGGAATGCAGCGGGCTTTGAGGTGGTCATGCTGTTTGATCTTCACGAGAACTCGGTATCTCCCGTCTGTTAACTTGGCGGAATACCTAGAATTTTAACATTTGTTATATTTCTGGTACCACCAGGCTGGGTGAGAAAGGAAAGCAGAGTGCGTTTCATACAGTGGCTGATTGGCAAATAAAAGATAGGCTTCAAGTTAATATTCCGTATATTCTTGACATACGGAAGACATGGCGGGACGCGCCCTGGGCTCGGAAGCAATGAATGAGTGCCAGTCTAAGTTAGCGGATTAGAAAACGGGAAAGATTACGGTAACGGTTCACACAGTTGGTGGCTGATACCGAACAGCCGCTAGGCGGGAGTTGGACGGCATGTGGCCGTTCGTCCCGCACAGAGGCTGGGCCTCTGGAGTGCGTCTGTTCTGCACGAGAACTCAAATGAAAGAGAGCCAAGGAACTGATTCTCGCACCTCAGAGTCCTTTAGCAGATGCTCACGTGATCAATCGTGGGTGTCTGTTATTGGCTCCATGGTAGCATGGAAACGTCAGTAGTTTCAGCACGGACGCCAGAAGGGTGGCGTGATTTTAGAATCAGCATTCAATACTGGTTCTGGCCGGCTCTGTCCTGCAAGGTGGACAGCCTTGGTCACGTTGTCAAGGCGTATGTCACAGTGGAAGAACACTTGTAAAACTTAGGCGGAGTTTTGCAATAAATTTTTTGAATTATATCCCTAAACTATATTAGACTGGCTGGTCATCCTGTACAGTATTAAGTGTTAACGTGATTAGTGTTCAAACGTTGTATATGTTGACAGTGATAACTAGTCACAAACTTTGATTTTTCTATTAGGCTGTATTATCTTTATGGTTAAATATAAAACATTTATTTTGGAATTGTTTTACCTCATTAAAACCCTCTCACTTATTTTGGTGGGTTATGTTTTCATGTGTACAAATAATGGGAAATTGTTAGCTGAGATTGACTTCAGATTTATTTTATCAATAGTGATTCATAATTTTTTTTAAATAGTATATCATTTTGAGATTTTAACTTGTCGCCATTCGAGGGTTTTTATATAAAATACAGTGGCGGCCCATGATTAAGATAAATTTGCATATAAATAACTTGCTAGATATTAAAATCAATCTGAAGGTATGCAAATTAGGGTGCAAGGTTGGGTGTTCGCTTTAATTTATCAAAGAGATGTCAGGTTTAACGAGCAATAAACAGTCACACCTAAACGCCTACATCACGACAACACATGCAGCATACACGTTTCAATTATTTCCGTTACTGTTTTAAATATTTGTATTTATAATAATAATAATAATAAAATTAAAGTAATTTAAAAGAAGTTAATACATAAATGTTATTAAAATTACACTCATAATTCAAATGAACCAAGGAAACAAAAAAGTGACCTAATGACAGATAGGTTGAAACTATGTTTAAAATAATGTGAAAAATGATGACTAAATATCACATTTAAACCAATTAATCGATAAAAATGGTGATCAAAGTCTTTTCGATAAAGATATGAAGTTAAAGATTAAGCCCATAACAAGATTTGAACCTCTTGCACATTACGCCATCTACTAAAATAGGCGCCCTGTTTTAAAGCTTTAGAAATGTTCATATGTTTGTAAATGTAAGGGAATTAACTACTCTGGTCATCAGTCCCTAGTGTTACACACTACTTAAACGAACTTATGCTAAGGACAACAAATACACCCGTGTCCGAGGGAGGACTCGAACCTCCGATGGAGAGCAGCGTCGCGCTCCACAGCTAGGCACTTTGGAACGCTCGACCACTCCACCGCGGCTTAAAGCTTTATAATCTTGCCCAAAATTCTGTAATTTTTTTATTAATCTCGAAAGAGGGTCGACTGAACACCATTATTTTTTTAATCTATCGGACCAAACCGCGTGGTCATCAGTCCGTAGCTTACAAACTACTTAAACCTAGGTAAACTAAGCTAAGGACAACACACACACCCATGCCCCAGGGAGGACTCGAACCTCCACAGCGAACAACCGCGCGCTCCGCAGCGAGACGCTTCAGACCGGTCGGCTACTCCACCGCGGCAACATTATTTATTAGATCTTTTCCAGCTGAACGTACTATTTGTTTACGTATATTTGCGCTATGCCTACCCTTTCAGCAGATGCTAAAGAATACGCAGTCTCACTATGGCAATACCGTGACTGCACAATGCTCAGCCACGTGCGTCGATCGTGTGTTTCTGGACCTCTTAGACCCTATATGGCCGTAAACAAAGTTTAGTTCCGCCGGCGGTTGTAAAGTGAACGGGTCGTATAATACACAAATTACAAATGTTTGCTTGCAAATGCTGCGCGATGCCATTAACAATATAGCTACTGCTTACAGAGTTTCTCATGGTTACTGCAAGACACGTGTACTGGTAAAAAGTTAAATAAAGGACTTTTTATATAACTTGCGGTATTGGCTGTGATTTTCTCTTTGAAGTGTTTATGAAATAAGTCTCCTCGTGATGCAATGTGAAGTAATTTTAAGATTAGTCAAGCATCGGACTGCTAATGTAAAATTAAAAAGCAACGTGATATCAAGATGCGTTTGGAACAGATGAGCTGCCATGATGAAAGTCAACGGTAATACCAAAAAGGGTCAGATTGACGCTCTTTCATTATTTTTGCTGCTGATATTTCTGTTTGCACTTGCTTGATGTGTGCCTCATGCACTACAGTATTAATAACTATATTATCAGATGTATGTTGTGAACTCTGTACATTACATGGGGACTTGTTGCAACGGATTTAACTATAGATTTGTTACAAAGTCTTTGAAGTAATAGAACTGCGCATTTCACTACTCACTGATCAACGTAATCTGTACATCGGCACGCCTGAGTATACAGATATTAATGCTGTAGAGCATGAGGCCCACGTTTTCGCAAGACGCTTGTGCGTGGTGTATTACGTACAGACGTGTAACATGAGCAATAAATGGCTCATATGATAAGGGATTGGAAGACACTGAAATGCCGTATTACAATACAATGCTGAAGATTCATTGTGTAGATCAAATAAATAATAACAGATGAGAATGGGGATGGGAGGAGTTGATCTGGAGGGGTAACATAGCAAATGTAAAGTGATGCTTGACTTATTGGCCACCATGTGCTTTCGTAAGAAATACACACTTTTTCATGTCAAAGGCGTCGATACCATCCTGGAAGAACTGAATAAAATGAAGAAAATTAAAAATGAGAGAACACATGAAGGTATAGAGAGTGACAGAAATGAAGGTGATGATGGGGAAAAGAGGATAAAAATGGTTAAAAAGTTGGAGTAGATGACGGGAATTGAAATGATAATGAAGTTTCAGGCTGTGACATTACAGACACAGGGAGAAGTTGATTGTTTTCATGTGAAAGGCGGGTTTTGTTAAGCTGTTGGGTTCACAGCCGGTCGGCTAACAGTTTGGACCTAGTGAATGGAACACAGGTCATCAGGGAAACCGTACCCAAATCTGCTCGGATTAATTTGGAACTGTAATGTTCGATGGACTTAATTTACGAATGATAATTTTGAACTTTTACTCTCAAGTGTGTGTGATACTTACTGTGGCTCTCATGAACAATAGTTGGGGAAATATTGAATTATTTACCAATTTGTAAAGTAGGAACACCTCCGCAATTTCATGTCTAAAAAGAGTAATAAACTGCATTTATATAAAAATTACTTCGTGAGTAAATCTCTTCTTAACATTATCTTAGAATCCATTTTGTTGGTTATTCAGAGCTTTAATTTATGTTTATTTAAATATAACTTTTCGCGTCACTATCTGCAGATTGATAGAATGGTTAAACTACAGATTAATTATTGATCTTATTTTAATAGTTTGGGTAGCTGTTTAGGGCATAGAAGCTGACATACGAGGCGCGTCCAGAAAGTAACTTCCGTTTCAATTTATCTCCGCTGCAGCGCTGCGATTGCAGTTCCGCACATGCGCTGTAGACGATATGTATCAAGGAGAAGAACGTGCGCCATTTGGAGATCGCTGTCAGTTACGTACGCTTTGTTGTGCTTGTTTGAAATGTCGGCGTTGATTGAAAATCCCGCCGCCTGTGAAATCAGGTCGGTGATTCGGTTTCTGAATGCGAGGAAAGTGAAATTTATCAGCAAATTTGCGATGTTTACGGACCAAATGCGATGAGTGATTCGATGGTGAGAAGATGGGTCCGACAGTTCAATGGCGGGCGTAGTGATGTGCACGATGAAGAACGAAGTGGGCGTCCACCTTTGGTTACAGAAGAACTGGTTCAAGATCCAGGAAAACCGTAGGTTTACAATTAGTACTCTCGCTATGGAATTCCCCCAAATTTCACGATCACACTGCAAATGTGACGAAAAACCTCCTACAGGGATTTGGATGGGACGTGTTTGACCATCCTCCGTACAGCCCTGACCTCGCTCCTAGCGACTTTCATCTGACGGTCATCACTTCACCAATGACGACGAGCTGAAAGAAACTGTTTCCAACTGGTTGAAGACACAGGTGGCAGATTTGTATGAAGAAGATATACAAAACCTGGTGCCACGCTATGACAAATGCCTGCAAAATTTCGGCAGTTATGTGGAAAAGTAGTTTAAGAGTTGTAGAATTTTGTGCAATAAAAATTTCTTCTGTATCTGTGTACAATTTCATTTTATTACCAAACGGAACTTACTTTCTGGACGCGCCTCACCCCTATGAACAGAGACGACGAGCCATAAATCTTTTACTACCCTGAGTTATGTATTGCCCAATTCTTATTGGTGAGTACCGACAGGAACGTCGCAAGCTGATGATAACATGAATATAGTGGAGTTGGAGAAAATAATGTAGGAGATGATGGATATCCGGCCGCGGTGACCGAGGGGACTGAGGCGCTCCAGTCACGGTCTGCACGGCCACTACGGCCATGGATATTTGTGCCGTCCTTAGTCTTAGCTAGTTCATAAGTAGTTTGTAAGCTTAAGGACTGATAACCCCATAGTTAAGTCCCATAAGTTCTACAAACATTTGAACATTTTAGATGATGGATAAAATGGAAAAGATATCGAGATAATGGATTAGTAATAAAGAGCTACAGCACTATGGATATGTTAAAACGTATTTTGTCTATCTACGATGTTTATGTATATGTGCTGATGGTGTAGAGGGTGGAATATAAGTGATGGGGGGGTGGAGGAGGAGAAGGTGGCGTATGAGCAGACAAGGAACACGATGGAGATGGAGCTGCTGTAGCACTAACAAGGGGAACACCAAGTATTGTACCAACGAATTTTGATGAGTCGCAAGTATATTGTGCGGGAACGCCTCCAGACTACCAAGCTAAAAGGATTTCTTCCAATGCGCCTTCGTTTCCACGAAAATCTCGATCAAAATCCAGCGCGTAACATCTATACCTGTACTGAGTCATCAGGAGCAAGTGAGCCAGCACGGTGTAATTAGCAAGGTGTTCGACTGTCACGCATACGACTCGAGGGCAAATCCTGCTCGGAATATATTCTTTCTTCACTTGTCCGGCGATTGACTGTGTGTAATTATATTCCTTATTTCTTATTGCAAAGATAAGGTTATATCAGATAATTACAGTTACATGTGAATGATATCACAGACAAATATATACAGACGGGAAACCTCCGTAAGGGCCCGGTCCTACGCCGAGGGGTGCGGGAAGGGAGGGTTTCCAGCAGTTCCGTAAGATGTCCCATGATGGCGCTGCGGTCAGAAGCAGCTCTTTAAACTGGCCAGAGCAGGCGGCAGGTAGCGGCTGCCCCCACTACCACCTCCCCTCAAACGCCAGCAAGCCGGACACAGCCGTGGCCTCGTGGCAGGCGGCACGAGCTCTCCCCTCAGCCTCCCCTCCACGCTACCCTCTGACAAGCGAGAGGCACCCTAAGCCAGGAAACCGCCTGACACCTGCTAGCATCTTACAGAACTACGAGGAGAGCGTAAGACAGTGGTTTAGGGCGGCCTTCTCCTCTGTATATGTTGCTCTGTGACGATATGCTACGAATGGCTACCCGCCTGGCCGTAGTATAATAAGCCTCTGGGACGCGTCAAGTGGACACACACTGCATTCGACGGTGTAACAACACTGGGGTCGGGGACTGTAAACGCTAACAAATGCTGCATAAAAGTTACAGCTGATGACTACAGACGGTTTACTGATCTTTCAGTCGCCGTAAAAGTATGCTTCGAAATAAGGAATAAAATAAAATAATCGTGCTCAATACATAATGAGAAATTAACATAAGCTATTATCATGACCAATTACTCAAGCATTAACATAAAGTGGCTATTAAAGCATATAATTATGCACAATCAATCGTCAGACAAGTGAAAAAAATTGGGTCCAAGCAGTATTTCAACTCAGGTTGTATGCGCGACAGGCTAGCGCCTTGCCAATTACACCACGCTGGCTCACGTGCTGCTGTTGTCTCAGTACAGGTATAGCTATTGCGCGTTGGACTTGGATCGCGATTTTAGTGGAAACTAAGGCGCATTGGAACAAATCCTTTTAGCTTGGTGCTCTGGAGGAGTTCCCGCACAATATACCTGCGACTCACCAAAATTCGTTGGTACCATACTTGGTGTTCCCCTTGTAAGAGTGGTCAGTGTTCTTTACGTCGTCGACCGTCAGACTCACTTGTTCATGCCGAAGGTGTCGATGGCGTTCTGGAGGTTGTCTGCGAGCTGTGGGTGCAGCAGGTAGTGCTTGGCGTCGTTGAGTAGTGGCGTGTCAGACGCCCCGGGCAGTATATACGCATATAGTTGAGCGTACCTTCTAAATACCTTCTATCACATTCAGTCACGTAGTTCATGAGATATGAGGACTTAAACAGTAACGTTCATGGTTAATCGCCCCATCTCGCACCAAGTTTTAATCTATTACTTCTTTACTACTGAATGTATTTCCAAGAGATTTCACCCCAGCCCTTATACAAATGAATATCTGCCTGAAATATGGCAGGAATAAATAAATAAATACCCGGGCAACGCAGGGTTTTCAGCTAGTATTTTATAATGATCCAATCATATATTTTTTTAATTCTCCCTGGAGCATTAAATAATACATAGACTATAGGGTGTCTTTAAAGTTACTATTTCAATGAAGGAAAACAGTGGCTGAAAAATCAAATTTACTGTGAAGTTTTAGGCATCCTGCTGCCATTCTACATGATCGCCTTCTAGAGCAAAACACATACTCCATCTTTCAGTAGTGGAACGACAAGTAGACCGTGACATTCCAACCGTAATATGGACCGCTGCTACCCTGATACGACTCCATAGATCAGGCAGACCGTTCATTTTGCTATTGTCCACTTCGGAATTTATGTACTCTCATAAAATGAAAATGTAAACGTTTGAAGAACTGGAAGCCGAGGTGAACCTCTGCCTATCCTCCTTCCCGAAAACGTTCTGTCTAGGTCATCACGGACGACGTGTGCCAACTTCGCAGGCGCACCATCTTGCTCAAACAGAACTGCAACCCATACGTCATCTTTAATCTGCGGTTTAAGAAACACTTCTAACATGAAGAGGCAGATGTCACTTGTTTTTTACCCTTTCGGCAAAGAAAAATCGGCTATACGGTTTGTTTTTATCATACCCAAGCAAACGTTGACGCTTGGTTTATAACGTGCCCACTGCGACAACTCATGTGGTCCTTCATGTGCCCATACTCGGCTGTAGTGTTGTGCACTTTCCCGCAAACGTAGAATGCGACTCATTCGAACAAAATGTTGTCCGGGTAATTGTTCTTCCCTACAAATACCAGGTCATAACACATTGCCCGTCGACTGGCTAAACGGTGCAGAACCTGCATGTAATGAGAACGTTTGCGATGACTGAAAAGTAGGCTATTCCACACTGTGTTGCGAGGTTTAATTTAATCGTGTCTGAGCTACATCTGTAGTTAATTAATAAGCTACATATACAAGATTACAAATAAAAAGTAAGTGCTAATTATACATTCATATATATATATATATATATATATATATATATATATATATATATACAGTCATGATTTTCACACATAATATGTTATTATTGTCCATAGCAGGCTCATATCTCTCTCCAGTGTTCGGCACACTTCACTGCAACGTCGTTGGCCAGCCACAGGTCTTGGAAAGTGCATGGCGCTGGCAAGGATGGGCAGCTCAGCAGGTGTATCATTGTTTGTTTTTCTCCACATTGGCAGAGCTCGTCTTCTGCGTATCCCCACTTGAACAGGTTATCCTTTGATCTTCCCATTCGACACCTAAGTCTATTTAGGCTCTTCCAGACTTTCCATTCCAGTTGAGATCCAGCCGGAAGTTCTTCATTAATGTTCCAACATTGCAAGCTGTTTTTTTTTCCGATTTCTGTGTCCACATTGATTTCCTGGTTGTAGTTTGGCTTTCATTTAGTGGATGTTCAAATTGAATGAAATCTTTCCTCGATTTTAATCTTGACACCACTGGCTGATGTCCGAACAGGGGATGTCTTCTATCCTCGCACTGTCTGCTTCTTTCAGCCATCGCCAAAGTTTGTCGTCTGATCTGTGGGGGAGCTATTCCAGAACACATATAAAGGAGATCACGGTTTGTAGGCTTCAGGCATCCCGTAATTAATCGACATGAATCGTTCAGTGCTGTATCTAGCTTGTGGGCGTGCGTCGATCTTCTCCATACGGGGCAAGCATATTCAGCTGGAGCAAAACACAAAGCCAGGGATGATGAACGAAAAATTTCAGGATTTGCTCCCCAGTGTGAGTTGGTGAGTTTGCGGATTATACCGTTCCGTGTGTAGATTTTCGCTCTAGTTTTTTCTACATGACTCTTGTAGGACAGTGTTCGATCTAATGTGACTCCGAGATAAACTGGGTTTGGGCAATGTTTAAGTTTAACTGCGTTCCATTCCAATTGTAATTCCCTTTTTGCTTCCTGGTTGTTCAGGTGGAATAAACAAGTCTGTGTCTTTGCTGGATTTGGTCGAAGCTGGTTCCTGTTGTAATATTCAGTAAGAACTTCTAAGGCATCTGATAGGTTTCTCTCGATGTGACTGATTGATCTCGATTGGCAAGCATTGGCTACGTCATCAGCATAGATAAAACTTCTTGCATCTGGTCCAGCTGGTTGGTCATTTGTATACAGGTTGAAAAGTAGAGGGGACAAAACACTACCTTGTGGGAGCCCATTCTTCTGGTTCCTCCAGCGGCTCCTTTGCTCTTGAAATTCCACATAGTTGCGAGGTGATGCATTCGGACTGCTATCGCTGGCTATTTGAACCTGTTCCACTGTTACTCATGTCGTCCATGACGTGTCTTATCTCACACACACACAGTGTCGGTACGCTTACACCCGTTCACAGTCAGACGAATGTGTGCCCTTGGTGGGGCCGGTTTGTCGAATTTATGGGTTTATTCCGTCCTGGCTTGTTCGTATGACAATCTGCGTACCTTTGCGCTAATAATGGTAACCCGTCCTTCTGTACTAAACATCTTGCACCATGGTAGCAGTATCTGCGACGAAAAGGAAAATTATCGTCTTCATGCAACTAGGGTTGCCAGATTGAACTCGAGGCAGGCCCGGAGACCAGACGTGCCCCCCTCCCCCTTGGCCAATGACTCACCCCCCCACTGCGACCAACTCCCCTCCCCCCAACAAGCATTGTCGTCTTCTACAGAAAATTGTTTCGGCAAGAAATTAACAAGCGACTGATTCTTCTTTTGTGTGGTAATATTCGCTTTGTGTCTTTCTGATTGTAAATGTTTATCCACAGCTTTCACTCCGTCGTACTTAAGAGTAAATGAGATGGATATTCTGCACTTACACATGCACTCATCAGTATCGACTTTTTGTAGCCACTCTTTATAACTTTCTTCCTGCAACCATTCTTCACGGAATGAACTTATATATCGTCTCTTCATTTCACTGTTATTACTCACTAATCTGAGTTAATGTTAGCTTGTCTGTTCACACGCGATCCGAGTATTCCAAAAATTGCCGGTAAACTGATAAACAATGAACGAATGAACACAAATAATAGACGTCGTCAATTGACACGTTGCCGCAACAGTGTTTGCTTAATAATGCGCTAGCCGATTACGAGTTTTCAGAGGAAGAATAGAAAAGTAGCGTTTTGTTGCAATAAGAAATTGACATTTATATAAAGTTATTCATAATTACGAGAGAGGAGCCGGCCGGGAATGGCCGAGCGCACTGAGGCGTCTTGCCGCGGTGCGCGAGGCTGCTTCCGCCAGAGGTTCGAATCCCCCCCTAGGACATGGATGTTGTGTTCGTCCTTAGTTTAACTTACGTCAAGTTCGATGTAGATCGTCGCTACATGAGCATAGTACTTAAAAAGCGTCGTAAAATAAAGTTAAGATGAAGGTTACATTCAAGCCCGGAGATGAGAGTCATTGGCCCGTAGACCCGGAGAATTCATTCCAAACCCGGGCACTCCGGGTGGCGCCCGGAGGTCTGGCAACCCTACATGTAACTGGATGACTTTAGAGACAACATGTAGACGTACGAAAAGAGCATCCGTTGTTGAGCAAAGAAACAGGAGAGGATGAGTGGTAAAATGTTTGTATTAAGCCGTGTATTTGTAAACGTTTCTGATGTTCTGCGCGGACTAGTAACATGAGACGTTGTCCGCCTTTTAAGTACTGGTAACTGAGTTCGTGGGCGACAATTTTACTGTGCTATCTTGTTAAAAAGCTTACCTTTTTATAACTGGGATACTGTAATATTTACAATTAAGTAGCAACCAGCTATAAGCATGGTATAAAAATATTTGACTCAAAGTATTACTATTTCTTACAAATGCCGCTTCAAATGGTTATTAAAGGTATTTTCCTCCCTCCTGGGATTCTGCAATCGCATTTTGTTCCAGTTTCCTAATATTTACGAGAAGTTTAGGTTTATTAGCCTCTATCGAAAATTTCATGAAATTTTTTTGAAGTTGTTAAATCCAAAAATGTTGTGAAAACTTATGTGCTGTGCAATTCTGCGTGACGAAATCGCCCTCTATTTTATTTTTTTGAATTTTATTAGGTTATACCAGAGCTTTTATAGTCACTGAAAAACACTTTAAACAATATCATTCTACATTTAATGGAAGCACACATGATAAACGTGTACAAAGAGTTTTCTACACTCACATTACTAAGGAATAAAATCAAATTTCGATATTACACCAGGAAAAATTCAATGTTATCATTGTTCTGTAGAGTCTAGGGCACAGTAAAGAATGTATTACCTAGCACAATGAATAAACTTAAAAATCTAAGAAGTAAAATTGCGTAATAAAATCTAATACAGAATTCTACTGAATATTTAAGATTACATTAAACTAATATGATAAACAAGCAATACCAAACAGTTTGTCAGTATTTAAAAAAAAGCAGGCTGAGTTATTACTTGAGTTTGAAAACAGAATCTATTGTTATATTCTACATAATAAACAGTAATCTGCTTTACCAGTTGGTCTTTTGAGTTGTAACAAATATAGTTTTTTTTTAATATCTCAGACCATGAATTTCATTTAGATGTGAATTTTACAATGAAATTAGTCTGTACTGTATCTATATAAGACAGGTAATTTATTTGTCCATTAATCATTTCTGTATGAGAAATGCTCTCAGAAGTTATTTAGGAAAAGGGTGTTGGAGGACTGTTTGCTAATTCACAATGACATTGGGAAAGTTGTTCTTGTCGGCCGCGGTGGCCGAGGTGACTGAGGCGCTCCAGTCACGGTCAGCACGGCCACTACGGTCGGGGGTTCGAATCCCCCCTCGGGCATGGATATTTGTGCCGTCCTTAGTATTAGCTAGTTCATAAGTAGTTTGTAAGTTTAGGGACTGATGACCCCGTAGTTATGTCCAATAAGCTTAACAAACATTTGAACTAAGTTGTTCTTATGTGTAAGAATCTAAATTTCCTCTATGAACATTATGTCGTTGTTACCTGTAAGTGTAAAATCTGCAGCTTATTTTCTATATAATGTATTGTATGATGATATGCTGCAAGATGGTTGGTAAAGGGCAATTTACTTATATTATTCAGTCGTAAGGCATCAAGGGGATTATAATAAAAAACAGCTACCAACCACAAGTATGGATATAAAATATTAATTTATTTTAACCTTGACCAGTTTCGAATTTCTTTCACAAATTCATCATCAGATGTTGTACTGCTTACAAGTTGTGACCTCGTTTTTATGTTAAAGATGTGTGCTGCCCTAAGATAAACAAAAATTTGTTTTATGCGCTATTTGATGAGTTTGTGCAATGGGTTATTTATTTTAGTCTTTATCTGCACTTTCGTCAAGGGATTTTTAACTTAATGACAAATGGGGTGTGACAAAAACTTACGTGTCATGTGTCTTCTTATGACGATTTTGTCTTCTGTTTTCATCAGTTACTGTCACAACTGTGTTTCCGCAGATGTATTGCGTGGGCGCTGTTAAGTTTTGTGTTATTCATGTAATGTAGCACCCTTCTTGGGGGGAAACACAAGCAATAAACACATAATAAACGTAACACAGCTTCACGAAGAAAATGAAAACAATGCAGAGATGTTACTGGTACACAGATGCTACGTTTCTTAAATTTTGTTTGAAAAGTTCTACACGTTTCGTAGAATTTGGGGCCATTGTTACAGTTTGTGTGTTTTCCGGTCTTTTTTAGGATTTCTAGTATGTGGAAGTGTATAAAACATTATGTTGAAGTTTATTATTTTAGGTGAAGGTAATTTTGACATCCTCCTTTATGAATATGAATAATAGGTATAAATATGATGGGGGACTGGAGGACTGTAGAGTTTGTTGATTTTATGTCCTTCACGATTCCTGTATATGTTACTTGTCGCAGAGATTTATTATCAGTAATTCTTCCTTGTACTTTGAGAGCGAGGTTAATAAATCATCATCTCCATTATTATAGTAACTGATTAATCAATCTCACTTCTTTTTGTTGTTTCGCAGGGATGTAGGAGCCTTCATGCGTACACTGTAGTACTGGCGTAAGATAGCCATTATTTTGGGTTTTACTGACAGGATGTATTACTGACAGTAATATGTATTACGGCTGGCTTGCAAAATATTTTAAAGTCATGCATGTTATTTATATTGTGTATTGTAATGTCTAAAAAGTTAATGCTTTTGTTATTGCCCCTTTGATACAGTATGATGTTTACGTAATTTACTTGAAGCTTATTTAATTTCCTCCGATTTTCAGTTTCGCTGCGATGGAATGGCCGAGTGTTCTAAGGCGCCTTGCTGCGGAGCACGTGGTTGCTCCTCGCCGGAAGTTCGAGTTCTCCATCTGTCGCGAGCGCTCGCTCGTGTGTGTGTGTGTGTGTGTGTGTGTGTGTGTGTGTGTGTGTGTGTGTGTGTGCTTTGTCCTTAGGTTAGTTTAAGTAATTTGTAAGCCTGGGGACTGATAACCTCAGTAGTTAAGTCCCATAGATTAACAAACATTTGAACTTTTTTCAGTTTGCATATGAGCTTTATTGCTATTACTATCAAACAGCAAAAATATACTCAACGACATATCTGTATTTTCTGTTCATGTAGTCCCTATATGAGAAATGTTTGCTTTAAATGGTAAATTTTAATGGCACCTAGCATTACAGGAAGACTGCGACCCATTCTAAGTCTATTATTTTTGTTGTAGATTTTACTATCAAATGTGGTATCTTTAGATGACAGCACATGTGTGAAAATCTCTATTAAATCACATATTTCAGGTACTTCAGTTTGTTGAGTTTCAGGAGATTATTTGTTTCGGTGTTAATGGTTGATTCCCCTATTTTACTAGTTTGGCGGTTAACTATATCTAATAGGGCAAATTTGACTGCAGGTGGTATGCGGATTTCTCCGGTATGTTCTATAAGATCACCTGTCTTTTAAACTGTGTTATTGTCGTGATGGTTGTCGTCTTTAGTCCAGAAACTAGTATCATACAGCTCTCCACCATACTCTATCCATAGCTAACCTCTTCATCTCCTCATAAAAACGATAACCCCAGTCCATTTGAATCTGCTTACTGTATTTGTCTCTTGGTCTCCCTCTACGATTATTACGCCACACATTTCCTTCTAATTCTTAATTCACGAATCTTTGATGCCTAAGAATGGTCCGCTAATCAATTCATTTCCTTCCCAATTCCTTTCATTAGCTCCTCATCAGTTACGCGATTTATCCTGACTTAATGCTTAATTCTTTTGTTTAAAAGATCAAATTTCTTACAACTGAAAGACGTTGCATTCTAAAGAATAGTGAACTTTTTCTGTAGGTCTGTACACAGTGATACACTACATGATGAACAACATAGTATGTGAAATGTGGAGGTGAGAGGCTATTTCCTAATTGTAAATGCAACTTCAGAATACAGTTTTCTCTCTGCAGCGGAGTGACCCTTGATTTGAAACTTTCTGGCAGATTAAAACCGAGTGCCCAGGACCTTTGCCATTCGCAGGCAAGCGTTTCACAGACTGAGGTTTCTGGGCATGGCTCATGACCATACACGCATTATTTCTACTTAAGATAGGTCTATCAGAGCACTTCACCGAAATAATTGTAATTTATTCGTGATACTCTAAACAACATTCTGACATACATGGGGTCTATGTATTTCAAAATATAACTACTGTATAATGTGCAAATACTGTAAACGAAAATGTCGAAAACTCTTCATCGTTACATCAAAAACTTACACAACACACTAATAAACTCTCAGGTGGGAATTCCCCGTATATTTTTTCATGTTTTAATGTTTAAAAATATACTAAAAGGGGAAACATAGAGCTGAAAAAAATTACCGTTACATTTCAAAATTTCACAACAGTTCGCTTCGACAGTTTACAAGAAATTTACAATGGTATATTGTAATGGGTACACATTTTTAATCATTTTGTTGTCACCTATCATTTGTACATTTAGTAAAAACGATACCAAAACTGTTAACTGTAAAACTGTATAAATACAATTTTCTATCAGACCAGAAGATGGTATCATTGTCTGCCAAACTGGTAGTCGCCATAAACAAAAATACTATTGCGACTTTGGCGAAATATTTCAGTTTTGATAACAAAAGGATAACATTGATGCAGGCAGTCAAATTTTAATGTAGCAAGTGATGGTTGGCTGGTTTAGGGGTAAAAGGAACTAACCTCCTTTGTCATCAGTTCACGCTCCTTGGAGTTGCAGAGCTGTAAGTACTTACCAAGGAAGATACTATGGCACATAAGTACAGTTAAGAGAGCCCAATAGTCTGCCAAAGGTCAGAATAGCTTAAAAAGAAGACTATGGAGAAAGAAAACATGGAAAACGAAGGTGGTATGTCCGATCTAGGAAGTAATAGGATGCCCCCCCCCCCCCAGCGGTGGAGATAGGGATGGGGAAAGATTAGACATGGACATAATGAAAGAAACAAACAGGTACAAAAGAAGGATGCTAAGTCAAACATGGGTTGGGGCAAAGAATAATTGAGCAAGCAGAGTTCGAGCTGGGACATCCCCAGTGAGCCCAATTACCTTCAGCCCAGTCATGGAAGAGGAGGCAACAAGGTGTTCTGTCAATCCCACAGTGGGCCAGCTGATACGTCCATTTCTAGATAGAGTGTTAAAATCCCCATCACAAATAAAATGTAAAAAAAGTGTCAGCCATTGAGGTATCATCTGCTAATAGTAGGAGGAGCTTCCAGGAGTTATAATTCTGCTGTACAGCGGCTAGGTAGGGTCAGTCCAGAAAATGTGGACCACCATTCATCAGGATCTACAACATCAGACACACAAGTTGCCACACTGGAGAAGATTACCGCATGACAGACACGTATGGCCAATGCAGAGGTATAAAAAGACAATGGAGTATTGGGAGGAGAGACACATAGAGGACCTTCACAAATGTGTGGTTTCCTTCATCACCCATAATTTGTCAGGTGAAGTCAATGTGTACCATTCGTATGTGCTTAAATTGAATGGTATAAAATCCGTCGAAGGTCCGGTTCTGGAATGACAACCTCAAGAGTTGGTTTATAGCCCATTTGGCCAACCAATCGGCGAGTTCATTGCCTGGTATCTCATACTGACCAGGGGTCCAAACAAAGGCCACTGAGCATTCATATTGATTGAGGTTATACAGATACTCCTGCATTGCTGAGACCAAGGATGGCATGGGTAACAATCATCAAGAAATTGTAAACTGCTCAAGAAGTCGCTACAGATGAGGAAGGACTCATCATTGAAGGATCATATATGAAGATATGATCAAGAGCATGAAGACTGCCTATCAATTCTAGCCTTTGGCAAGGAATAAAGTTCAATATATGTGGCATGTTCAAATGTTTGTTAAGCTTATGGGACTTAACTACAGGGTTATCAGTCCCTAAACATACAAACTACTTATGAACTACCTTATATTAAAGACGGCACAAATATCCATGCCCGAGGGGGGATTCGAACCCCCGACCGTAGTGGCCGTGCAGACCGTGACTGGAGCGCCTCAGTCTCCTCGGCCACCGCGGCCGGCTATGTGGCATGAACACAAGGAAATCCAGTATGTCATCCATTGAGCCGTCTTTCTGAATTATTTCTGAACCATGGAAGCATTGAGGAGGGAGAAACGTTGGCATTGCAGATTTTCAAGACGGACCTTGTGATAGTCCAAACCATACCTGTCGAAAGATGTACCATGGAAGTAATTGTGATCGGGTCAGGAGAAGGGATGGGAGAGGGGGAGACCTGGAGAACGGCAAAGAGGGACACGAATTGTGACTAACTTCAGTCCTGGGATGTCGTTTTAGGATACGGAGCTCTGTGTCTGGGGGAGATGGGAGTTCAGTGCTCTGGGGAGCAGCAGGTACGCAGTTCACAAGCAATAAGAAATCTAATGTTATCACAGAAATCCATGCCTATGTTAGCAGCCTGGTCATGGGACTAGTCTAAAGGGCTCCAGTTGCCAGTCATACCCCAGTATCTGGACTGGGTTTGGTATTTGTAAAGTGGAAGGATATGCTGAGCCATATTCAATATTACCATGATCTAGATGGGACAGGATCAATGCTTTATACAGCCACATTAGAATAGAGTTGTCTGCATATCAAAGTGGTGTTGCTGAGGCATTGAGGAGGGTTAAGGAAGGACTAGCATATTTGTGTAAGTTTACAAAGATGGCGAAGCTATGTTAACCAAGTGTCAAAGAGCAGTTTTAGAAAACGACGAGATTCTACCATTTTGCCATTTTGAGGGACTGATGGAAGGAGCTGGTTGAGGATGGACTACACGGTACTAGCGGAAATGCAAAACGCTGGCCTTATCAACTGACAACTGGAATCCACAAGTGAGAGCGCAATACTGATCAGTTTATTGCTCTTTGTAATTTGCTTTCAGTTACACTCATCGTGGACAAACTAAAACAATGGCAAAGGCGTAAAGATAATGGGACACTGTAGGATCCACAGTCGCCACAAAACCATTAATAGCCACTAAGAAAAGAGTCTCACTCACTACAGAACCCTGTGGCACCACATTCCCCTGGCGGTGAGAGGTGCTACAGAAAGCGTCAAGCTGTATCAGAAATGTGCGACATGAAAAAGGTCTAGATGAAAATCAAGAATGGCCATGGAGGGTGGCTGAGATGTCATGGCGCCATGTGGTATGTTAAGCTTTATGGAGGTTGAAGAAGACTGCAACAACGTGTCGGATCCAGGCAAAATCCGTTCAGACAACAGACTACAGTTGGACCGAACTGTATGTCGTAGAGTGGCCGCTATGAAACTTCAAGGATACAGTGCAGCAGACAGACAATGTGTTCAATTAATTTACAACGGGAATTGGTAAAACTGCTGACTGCAGTCCATCTCGGAAGGCGGCTTTCCTGCTTTCAAAACTTGGATGACACTTTTCGCCAGTATATGGACGATGGATAGCTACCTATAAGTACTCTGTCTCACCCATGGGCCATGTCAGGAAACGGAGTAAAGGTGCCAGTGCATTCAAAAAGTCAAATGTTTGTAAACGTATTGGACCAAATTGCTATGGCCATCAGTCCCTACACTTACAAACTACTTTAACTTATACCAAGGACAACAGAAACACCAATAACCGAGGGAAGACTCGAACCTCCGACAGCGAGCACCGCAGGGGGACTTAGAACGCTTGGCCACTCCACCGCGGCTCCGGTGAATTCCCACTCGCTCGGTGAGAAGTTATAAAGCTCCAGGCGTGTGAAGTGATACGTTTGGAGTCATTCCGAACTCTAAGAACACGGAATGTGTGTGGATAGTGATATGACGCTGAAATCTGGGTAAATTTCGAGCAAAATGCTTCGTAATAGTGTCTGGAGTAGTATAGATGACTCCGTTTAGCTAAATTCCTGCGACGTTTGTGAGAGGACAAATCATGCACTGAGCTTTCCTCATATCTACAAAGAGGGAGTATGCAGCCCTACGTACCATTCCCAGCAGGTCGGTTCCTTATGTTTAAAAAAGTAGTGGTCTTAAGCATACAAACTTTATAGGTAACAAGGAGGCAGGAGATGAGTCCCACTTGTAGTGTTGGAAGGCATGGCGGCCATCTTTAATAGCTGCAGTCTTCCATCCAGGACCACCTGTCGTTAAAGAGGGAATAGCAAATGCAGCCCCCGAGAAGATGGCATCGATGAAATTACGTATGGATTCGTAGTCAGTGCTTCCGTGTGGTGGAGGGATTGAGACGGGTGCCTGAGAGGGATTCCAGTTCTAAGCCGGTGTTGGAGGAGATATCAGAGGTGGAACCGGTAAAATTTTTGTCAGGTCTCACAGTAAGACAGACGGTCCAGTATTTTAAATTCTTTGACGTTTATTTGCCTCTTATGGACTAATTGTGAGCAGTCAGGCGAGCGAGGAGCTTGTGGGCCAGATCGGTTCACACCCTGGGAAGATGGCGTGCAGCGGTTTCCAACGTGGACTGAGTAGCCACAGTCGCCGCAAACACGGTTCCCTCTCATGGTGGCTCACACGAAGCAGTGCATAGGAGTTGGGACATAATGCTTTACATTGCAACTCTAGATCATAACTGTTTTTCTGAAACACTGTCTCGTTCAAAATCCAGGATGGATGCATCTGTGTCCATACGATTAATTAAGGACTTCTGAAGACATGCAGTTCCAGATTAGCCCCAAGTTCTTCATCAGACCAAAGGAGAAGATCTTGATTAATGATGACGCCTGAGTGATGTTAAAAGAATGGACAGTTGTACTCACTTGCATGTACCCTAACCTCTCACAAGTAAGGAGAGCAGGTGGCTGTCTGGCCGGCTAAAGAGGTTTTGATCAAAGCAGACCCAGAAATCTTATTGATCAACTCAACTTCAGCAAATTCATCTTCGATATTTTCCACAAATAAGACTGATTTGGTGCCAGCGAAAGTCTACCTATCTGTTCTGTTCTGGAACCGACTAAGTTATTGGGAGAGGGGGGAGGGGGAGCGATTCGTTCTTCAAGCTAGCAGGTCTGGCCTTCTTCCCATTGAGGGCAAGGCCAAGTGAAGAGACCCTGGCCACAAGGGAGGGACCAGAAGTGTGAGGCTACAAACATTTCATGTGCATTTTGCGCCCTGACATCATCCATTCCAGACAGGGATTGCACCATGGATGCCACAAGATAAACCGTCCCAAAAACATAGGGAACCATTCCAGGTAACACATGGGATGGCACCTGCTCAGGTGTCAGTTTGCCAGATGGCTCCTCCAAGAGTGTATATAACAGTTCCACTACGTGGACTGGTTACCATGCTGGTGACCTAACAGGGGCAGCTAGCTACGGCAAGGGAAGGAAGGAGACAGGAGCTCACACTGTAGAGACTAGGCAGGAAGCATTTTCCCAAATGGCTCTCACTGTAAAAAGCTCAGAAAAAGTCAGACCCTGAAGGGACCACACTGTGCTGAAAAAAGATGGGGTTGGGAGAAGTGAAGTAAAGAGAAGAATACCATGAGAACCGTAGAAATAGCCAAGTTGAACACTATGAGAGCAGGGAGTGGATCGCGGAGAGGGGAAGTTAGAATGGGAAGGAGGGGGAACTGGGAAACTGAATGTAGCCTGGGAGAGAGGTGTGCACCACACATGTATCCCAAAAGAGCTATGCCTCCTCTGGGGGAATAACTCGAGGAATTTATAGTTCGTGCAACACAGACGAAACGAAGTCGACTACAAGTGAGTGAGGTTGGTGTAGCTGCGCTCGGCCGGACTCACCCCGTACCCGCGCGTCATGGCGACGACGGCGTGCTTGGTGGCGCAGTAGATGGGCAGGTTGGCGACCACGGCGACGCCCACGATGGACGCCACGTTGACCACCAGGCCCCCTTGCCCATGTGCTTGAACGCCAGCAGCATCCCGTGCACCATGCCCTTCTGCAAAGCACACCAACAGTTACGTGCATACAGCGGTACAGGAGAAGGAAGGAAACTTCTACCTGATGGCCATCCAGCAACTACACTCCATCGACGAAAATGTACACACTATGACTGCTGGAAGTTATCGAGTTAATGTGGAAGACTTAATGCAGCCAACACTGAAGGCCCTGTCAATTGTCAGTTTATTTTCGTCACCTGCAGTGTGGAGGCTAAGGTAGGTCTTATTTATCTAGACCAGCGTTTCTCGACCGGTGGGTCACAACCCATAGGAGAATTGCAGGCAGTGTAATGGGAGGTAATGAGAATGGATAGCACAAGAACAGCTAAAAAATACTTCAGAATGGAAGTGGGAGGAAGAAGACCAAGAGGAAGGCCAAGGAGACGATGGATAGAGGCAGTTAAATCAGACATAGAGAAGAATGGTTTTAACTGGGATGATGTTCAAGACCAAATGTTATATCAAGATCTGATAAGATGGAGAGCGCTTGTTTGCCTCACTGGAGATGGAAAATGATGATGATGTACTGGTAGGTCACCTGTGATCTTCAAATGTTATCTTCATTTCTGGCAAAACAAAAATTAATAAACGATCACATATGTCAAAGGCTTGTCTACGGCACATGTACCTCAAGACCATAGCTCGACAGTATGCGCTTACAGCCTCGGCACTTCTTACCTACTCTTGTCACGTCATGCAGTTCAGCCACCAGTGGTCGGCCGTTTCCCAGTGCAGCACTTACGGCGTCAAACACATAGCTCCTTTCGGTTCAACTGTTAGAAGTTCAACAACTTCAGTTATCTGTGAACTTCTTAAGCAAAGGAAGCTATCTGCTTGACCCCAACTGCTAAGAAATGTCTACACATAAAAGCGGTAAAAGATATTTGTTGCTTTCCCCCTCTTGCAGCGTTTATTGGCGAAACTACTGCAGTTGTTGCATAATTCACATTACCAACTACATAGCAATTTCGCTTTGCTTAGGTACCTTCTTCTTCCAATCTTGTCTTTACCAAAGCCGTAACTCCTGTTTCTTGGGGATATCACCAACAAAATGAAGACTAGTATGGCTATCCAACAACTTTAAAATAAAATCTCTGTCATTTGTAACCTTTCGGCTAACTATAGTGAGGTAATTTTTATTACATTTTTTTTTATTTGATCCAGCAATAATTCCATTTTAGGCGTCTTTCTTCTGATATTAATGATTTCAGATTTTTATCTCACTGACAGGACGCGAATTTTACATTTTTGGCTATTTGGTTTGTTTAGTGTCTAGTTTTGTGCAATAATTATTTTTCCAAAGCTTTTCGTTTGGAAAGCATCTCGTCTTCTACTTGAACTCTAGGTACAGCAACTTTATTTAATGGCAAAATTGTGTTCGTTTCTTCGTTAAGATATTGCACTTATTTTATGATTACTACATACCGAATTATCTGAAGTCTACTTTTCAATTTGATACCTAGATACAGCTGGTGCTGCTATTTTATAGGAAAGAACTTGTAAATCTGTTGCGAATGCTACCTACTTTGAGAATATTTATCTTGAAATCAGATTTGCATATAATCTGCATCGGTGAAATGTTCACTACAAAGCAATGATAAATTTCACAGTGTACTGGGCGTATTGGTTTCTCTATAATTCACAGTAAACCACACATTTTAGGCTATTATCAATATTCGCAGTAACTAACGCTGTTCAAGTTTTCCTTACAAAATGGCACACAGCAGAAGAGCATCTGTATTGAAGTAGGAATGTACTTCAGATTATAGAGCTACGTGGTCGCAGTGTAGTATCAATGTATTTTATTCAAAACCATCAACAACATGCACACATGCAGTTCAAAAGCAAATACTACAACATTTTCAGTGTTACTCGCTTGCTGTATCCTTCATCTTAGTTAAAAGAAGACTGCAATGGGACGACATTGTTCAAGCACAAAAAATGTAAAAATCATTTATTACATATTCATAAAATCAACTGATTTCTCCATCGGTGCTTGAGAAAAAATGATAACATCAAAATGAAATAACTTCCTGATGTTTTTCAGAACATCAGGAAGTTGTTCCTTTTTGATATTGTTACATATTCACTATTTACAGATTAATCAAATTCTTCATGGGTTTCCAGCCGGATCATTCTGTCATCTGTCAACATTATTTCTGTGGTCCATCTGGCCGCCATCATCAGGTGAGGAAGCTAAGCATCTGCATCAAATAGTAACGAATTACATTCTATAACTATCTATCGTTTTTGACATTACCCACCACTGAAGGCGCTACAAATTCTCTCGTGCCAGGGGTCAGCAGCTACGAGTAAACTCACGCCCTCTGTACTTAGCGCATGCGCCTTCCTACTTTCGTTGTGTATATAGAGCCAGCAGTTCCACAGTTTCACTCAGTCATGGCGAGAGTGGCTTAGCTTCCTCACCTGATGATGGCGGTCAGTTGGACCGCAGAAATATTGTGTACGGATGACAGAATGTTCCGGCTGGAAACCCGTGAAGAATTTGATCAATTAATATGATGGGAAAGTCTACATAGCCATATTTACAGATTACATGAGTAATTATTACTGATGGTGACAATTTGAAAGTCTGGGAAAACCTCGACACTGCCTGCTAGCCTTTAGTGGTAGTACCTGAGGCATTCTTTTGTGTGTGTGGCGCCACAGATGGCAAAAGCTGCAACTTCTACAGACACGTTCAACACCATTTGATGCCGCAAAGCGCCGAGACTGTTGGAGCATACTATAGTTCGCATCACATAGGAAGGCGGCCAGTTTTCAGCCGTTCTGCGCATCCCCCTCCATTACCGAACTGACAGCCAATAATGTCCATTCTGTAAGTGTGTGGCTGGCCACAAGTTATGCAACATTTCTCCCACGGGCTTGACTGCTGGCGCTCGGCCGTAGCTCCTCCCCTTCACGCTTCTCCCTATCGCTACGCCTCCAAGCTCAGAAGCGCCTTCATACATGACTCCAACTATAGCAGGATATGGCAAGACACGGCGCAGAGGATGGGCGAACACTGTGATCCTGCTGAAGCCTCATTACAGTCTCCCACGTGCAGCACTGCTGTCAAATATGCCACAAAGTGCAAACAGACTTTGAGGGCTGCGGAGAATTATTATTATTTTTTTTTTTTTTTATTTTTTTTTTTTTTTTGGTGGGCAACTCTGCGCCGGCTGGCGCGGCTAGCCAGTTGCCGTGCTTCAGACCCAAATTCTGTGTGACCGGTACCAGGCAGTCTGACACATGTACTACGTGACCGACACAATATTTTCCCAGCTAATTTCTTAAGAATGTCCAGCTTCTTAATGTAATGAATGCCGTCTCCTAGTGGTACATCCTGGGTAACTCTAAAGGCATACAATGATGCTCATGATAGAACTTCCCAATGGAAATCAATCCAGACATAGAACAGTTCTTGGCCATACATTTATAGGGCAATACCTGGTAGCATAAAAGGTTAAATTCGGTGCATTATCTGGACTTCCTCAATTTATTGCCTACCTTGCTGGAGGACGTGCCATGGCAGCAATCATTGCAGATGTGGTTAACGCATGATGGCGCGCCAGCACACTTTCGTCACAGTGTGCGTGAACACCTAACACACATTTGAGGAGCGCTGTATTGGTCGGGGAGGCCCCACGCCTTGGCTGTCTCGTTCCCTGACATCAATCCTTTAGACGTTTGGTTACAGGGACATTTTCAAGCAACATTGTCTCAGCAAGTACTGCAACAACACTGACAACGACGACCAGATTTACTACAATAGTGCGTCATTCCTAAGGGCTAAGAGTAGGGGTAGCAATCTCATGTATCGGCCCCATGTGAAACATTTGTTATAAACACGTGTTTATCTCAGAAACTATGCGTTTTCGGACCTATGTTTACTGGCTTGTTTTTCTTGTTTCGATTACTACCACCAGCTCTCAAGCGTATTCGACATCCTGACTGTAATTCTGTCAGATATAACAAAAGAGTTGAAGAGCAGATGAATGGAGTGGGCAGTGTCTTGAAAGGAGGATACAAGATGAACATTAACAAGAGATAGGCGACGGTAATGAAATGTAGTAGAACTAAAACAGGTGCTGCTGACGAATTAGGAAACGGGACACCTTCGTGAAATAGCCTAAAATTGTTTTCTGTGACGTACTGGGGAAGACAGAGGTATATTCGTCTACAAACCTGTACACACATTTAATATTTGTATTAAAACCACATCATTCAATGATAAACATTTTTATACTGTTAAAACTATGCATCCCCTGAAAGGCGAAAATTGTTAGTCAAAGAGGGAAAAATTATGACCTTTTTTTAGAGAAACACTTTTGCTAGAAACCGCGTTGTCCGAGTTTTTCAAGGGAAACTCAAGAGCGATCTTCGAGTACCCGCCGACCTCTCACATCCATCGATTAGGATTTTAGAATGAAGGCTTTCACGGCAGGTGTCGTCATTACTTAAAGCTTCCGGGCTGAGATGCCATGGTCCATACATAAAATTTCCCCTGACGTTTCGCCCTCGTCTGCGGCGTACTGCCGCTTTACCTCCGAGGATGCCGTCCGCAGACGAGGGCGAAACGTCAGGGGAAAGTTTTATGTATGGACCATGGCATCTCAGCCCGGAAGCTTTAAGTAATGATTAGGATTTTCATTGTGTTTTCGGTGGCCGAGGGGACTGAGGCGCTCCAGTCACGGTCTGCACGGCCACTACGGTCGGGGCTTCGAATCCCCCCTCGGGCATGGATATTTGTGCCGTCCTTAGTATTAGTTCATAAGTAGTTTGTAAGTTTAGGGACTGATGACCCCGTAGTTTAGTCCCATAAGCTCTACAAACATCTTCATTGTGTTTTATTCATGGCACTTCCTCTTACCACTATACAAAAACTGTAACTACACAGGTTTTTCTGTAGGTGACCATCACCATTGTCTGTGATACTAATCACAAAGAAAACCAGAATGAAACTTTCACTCTGCAGCAGAGTTTGCGCTTCCTGGGAGATTAAAATTTTGTGCCAGAACCGGGACGCGAATCTGGGACCTTTCCATTTCGCGGGCAAGAGCTCTAGCACTGTGCTATTCCGACACTTCTCACGACCGTCCTCACAACTGTACTTCCACCAGTACCTCGCCTCCTACTTTCCAAACTTCTCAGAAGTTCTCCTGCAAAACTTGCAGAATTAGCACTCCTGGAAGAAAGGATAGCCGGCCGCGGTGGCCGAGGGGACTGAGGCGCTTCAGCACGGTCTGCACGGCCACTACGGTCGGGGGTTCGAATCCCCCCTCGGGCATGGATGTTTGTGCCGTCCTTAGTCTTAGCTAGTTCATAAGTACAAACGTAGGCTTCCGCGGCTGTTGTCACTATCAATAAAACTCTTCTGGGTATAAAACGCGTAGTCATTTTATAAATTCCACCGACGTTTCGGCCACTGTTGCAGGCGGCCTTCATCAGGGTCTATGTCTGCAGTCAGACACAGACCCTGATGAAGGCCGCCTGCAACAGTGGTCGAAACTTCGGTGGAATTTATAAAATGACGACGCGGTTTCATACCCAGAAGAATTTTATTGATAGTTCATAAGTAGTTTGTAAGCTTAGGGACTGATGACCCCGTAGTTAAGTCCCATAAGTTCTATTTAAAAAATAGAAAGGATATGGTGGAGACATAGCTTAGCCGATTCCGGCACACAATTTTAATCTGCCAGGAAGTTTCACATAGCAAACCATTTGCTCTGCAGTAAACAAAATGCAAGGCAGAAAATTGAAAACAAAAATACCTTCCCGAACTTTGCGATTTGAATCACGACCATAACACAGCAAGGAGAGAGAAAAACAGCGTTTCGCAGTTGGACAGCCTCGAAAGATGGATACAGACACAAGAAAACTTAATGATAAATCGATCAGCCTGATCAAATAGGCGAGAATTAAATATAAATACCTAAAAGAGGAATTACTTTCCAGACGTCAATGATACGTGTGATTGCGTCTAAATCTATTCAATCTCACTATATTATTACACTTTGTGTGTGTGTGTGTGTGTGTGTGTGTGTGTGTGTGTGCGTGAGAGCGTGCGTACCAGCGAGATCTATGAAATAGAATTTAAGAAAAGAAAAACTAGATAATGGAGTTCCACACTAAATGCAATCTTTGTAAAAGTGTCATTTGCTTGATAGCTGACTTACCATATTAATGTCGGTTTCCTTTTCTCAAATGTTTCCCAATTGTTGATGACGATATCCAGGCGCTTAAAGGTGTTATTCGCGGCTTTGAACACTTCTGAAATGTTAAACACACAGAAGTATAAAAATATTGCGTCACTTGTAGTGGCACACACAAGTATTAGGCGCGTCTTTGTATACGGCGTCTGTGATGCTACCTCTGTTTTCAACCATTTACTAACGAGTTTTAGAAAGCTATTATTATGGTGCCTCTATTTCCAACCATTTTACCTGCAGCCTGTATTGCTCTGATTAGAGACAAAAAAAAAAAAAAAAAAAAAAAAAAAAAAAAAAAAAAAAAAAAAAAAAAAAAAAAATTAAACTAGTCAGTCGTCAAATGGACTCCCGGCAAACGATAGAAAAGACCAAATAAATAAGACGGTCAGAGTACATAGTTCCTACTAGGGGTATGCCCGATTCCGAAGGTTCGGAACTTCCGATTCATTTTGCGCCTTCGAATCCGCTTTCGGTTCCGATAAATTTTAAACGGAAGTTATATAGGAGGTTGACGTATAGTGGCAGCGGCGACTTTTACTTCTGAATGTGAAAATATTTGGCTAGCACCCACCTACATAGGGAGCCATGACCACCCCAATAAAATAAGAGAAATCAGATCCAAAAGCGTACGATGTAGGTGTTCCTTCTTCCCGCGCGCTGTTAGAGAATGGAACGGTAGAGAAACGTTATGAAAGTAATTAATGAACCCTCTTCCAGGCACTTAAATGTGATTTTCAGAATATCTGTGTAGATGTCGATGCAGTAATAAAAACAATGTTACTGTGGCTTAAAAACACACTGATGAACACAAAACACTGGGCACAACGACATGACGCAGACGAGAGTGATTCTGCTAGCGGTGGTCGCAACTCATTAGTAAAGGGTATATTACACGGAGCGTATTTGGTCGCTAGTTGCTGGTGTATTTAGACACAGCTGCTAAATTCGCTCCGTGTGAACAAGGACAGCGAACAAAGTAGCTGCTCCGAAACGCGAGCGTCTAAAGTTGGAGGATGTGCTACCGAAGACGCTGGTCGCTGGCGTTTTTGATCGCTTTCAAGTGTTGGTCGCCCCGTGTCATATACAGGAGCGTATAAAATAGCCACCAGTCGAGTCAAGATGAAGGAAGTATAAATACTGGCCGTGTGTTTCTCGCAACAGTCTTAAAAGAACAATTAATCTACCAAAAACAGAAAGGAAAAATAAAAGAAAATGGATAAGTTGGATTGCGAGGAGGGATAAATATGGTGCTTCTGCAAATCTTTTTTTTGAGAGAATTATCGTATGAACGTCCTTCTGCCTACAGAAATATAATGAGGATCACATCAGAAAATTTTGATACATTACTAGAAATTTTAGAGGATAAAATACGGAAACAGAATGCTGTCATGAGGATGGCGATATCGCCAAGAATAAAATTTAAATAATCATTATTTTTAATGTCCCATAATATTGGAAAACTTCGATAAGTTTTCAGAAATTTGATTACAGTTCCACTTCATATTTTGTTTGGTGGGACAAAGAACTTTTAATATCTTTATTTACGTCAATGACCACAAAATTTCTCGTCGTTTTGACGAGAGGTTTCGGTTAGGATGACCATTTTCAAGTCTACAGTAAATCAGACACAGAAGGATTCATCAAGTATTAGACTACCTTACAAAACATAAATAATGCTTTACGACCATCAATGCATGTAATATAGCCATATGGCATCATCACAGCATGAGTGTATCTTCATTAAGGAATGTAACAACAGGTTTGATGTATAATATTTTAACACGTTTTTTATATTGATTGTAATGCCTTATTTATGTTTTATACGGTAGTCTGTTACTAAATGTGTCCTGTTTCCGATTTGCTGTAGACTTTAAAATGTTCATTACTGATCGAAACTGGTCATCAAAGCGACGAGAAATTTTGTGATCATCGACGTAAATATATTAAAAGTAATTAAAAATGGAACACTTATATAAATTCGCGACCATTTCACACCTCGGGAAAAAGAACTATTCGGTATGACCTAACCTCCAAAACAATGTATCATATGCTACGTCGTGTTTCAATTGTTTTTACGAAGACGCTAGCGTCTGAAGTCACTGCGTGTCATTGCGTCAGCGTATTCATTCGCTATTCGCCCATACGCCGAGCGACAACTGACGCCAGCGACTAGCGACCAAATACGCTCCTTGTAATATCCCCTATAGACAAGTGATGGAAGCACTGTAGAGAGCAATATTACAGCATCCGTTAAAATTTATGGCAGACCCCGCAGAGGAAGGAGGGGAGAGGATGGAAAACCAAGTGGGGGAAGGGATATGGGTAAGATGGGGAGAGGGGGCGTTGCATCTATGAGGAGGGGAGGGGAGAGGATTATGGCTGGTAGGAGGAATACATTTAGGACAGATGGCGTCATCCGAGAGGGGGGAGGTGGGAAAAGTTACCTTGGGAGAGAATATAGAGAGAGTGCAGATGAATGGAAGGGAGGGATACAACGGTAGAGACGAGGCAGAGACCCGGGATCAGTAAGGATGGGGTAAACCAGCGGGTTGCGGCTATATATTTTACGGTAGATGTAGAGGATGTGATGTGAAGCAGATGCAGTAAGCAATGTGGCATTCAAAGATTGTAATACGCAGGAAGGGCTGAGACCCAGGCGGGGCGAAAACTGCAAAGGATGGGGTGTATGATGGAATGGTAAGTGTAGAGAATAGTGAGGGAGTGGAGGCTCCACGTCTGGCTTGATAAGAGCTTCAACATGTGTAAGTGGCATATGGCTTTCTGACGAACCATGCAAGGGTGGGGAGTCCAGGAAAGGAAGCAATCGAGGATGAGGCAAAGGTATTTGAGGGTAGCGGATAGCACGATCATGAAGGGTGAGGTAAAAATCATGGAGACTGAAGGAGTTGGTCACACGACCTATGATGGTTGCCAGGGAATGATCAGAGTTGACAGACAAAAATGTTCAAATGTTTGTAGAGCTTATGGAACTTAACTATTGGGTCATCAGTCTCTAAACTTACAAACTACTTATGAACTAGCTAATACTAAAGACAGCAAAAATATCCTGGGTTGACAGACAGGAGCCATTGGGTATACTCTGTGGAGAACTGAAATAGGTGAGACTGGTAAAGTTGCTGAAAACTGGCGAGGTAGGGGGGCGAGAGCAAGGAAGGTGGTGCCATTTTATTGAAGGAAATGGACAGGAGGCTGGGATTAAGATTTGTCGGCCGAGTAGTTAGGGTAAAGGAGGGGTTTCAGTATGAAGCCTTTTTTGAGTTGGAGTTGCAGACAGTGACATAAGAAGGGTGGTGGTCGAGAAAGGAACAATGAGGTGGACATAATGGGAAGAGTGTAGGTCTGGAGCTTGAGTAGGAGACCTGAATGCCATACATGGTCGTAAGCTTTTTCGATATTGAGAGAGACAAATATGACGAAGTGACGGGAGTTGAGCTAGATGAAAAGGTGGGTGAGGTAGAGGAGCTGGCAGGAGGAGCGGAGTCAGAATCCGCATTCGGAGAGGGGGAGGAGTAGGTGTTGGCAGAGACGCCGGTGGATATGGCAGGATGTTTCCAAGACCAGCAAAGGTGCAGAGGAGTCGGTATGCTCATGGACGTTGGGGAAGAGGGAGTAGACAAATTGAGGATTGTAAGGGATACAAAAAATTTGAGATGTAGGTGGCTAATTGTTTGGTCTTGTTGGCGTTGTCAGGAAAACGACAGTCATCGTGTAGGAGAGGCTAGTAGGTGCAAAGTGACTGCCCTTAAGGCAGTGGAAGGCCTGCCAATACTTTGAGGATTTGATGGGGATCGAGGGCTCGTCTCTTATGCCAATCCAGGCGTTCTTTCGCAGACAAAAGCTTTTGGGTGTGGCATTAGATTTGCCTATGGTGGAGAAATGTGTCCCCATCGTGGATCCACAGGACGGGGCGATAGATACGGACAAAAGCTTTTGGATGTGGCATTAGATTTGCCAGTGGTGGAGAAATGTGTCCCCATCGTGGATCCACAAGACGGAGCGATAGATACGGTGCGAGTGACGGAATAGAAGGATGGCCTGTGGAGGAAGAGGGGGATAATATGAATGGACGGCATTGGTGGGGATATGGGGGAATGCGGTCTAGCACAGTGTCAGCAATGGTCTGGAGAAGGAAGCAGGAAGTGTGGTCAATTGAAGTGGGGGCTAACGACCAAGGTGTCTATGGATCTCCGGTAGGCATCCCAGTCAGAATAAGAATGTTTGTGGACAACTTTAGAAGGGAGTGCAAGACTATGAGCACTGGCCAGGCAGAGGCTGGGATTTGTGGTGGAGGAGGACTTTGTCGTGGTCACTGCGTATTAGGTCACGGACATCCGCTGTAAGGTGCCCAAGGAGGGGAAGAGACACCAGGATAATGTCGGGAGTGGTGTTGCTTTTGGACAAGTGGGTTTGGTAGGGAAATTATCTTGCCCTGAAGTGAGATGGTGATGAAGTGATGCCACTGGTTGAGTTCAACAACGGGCAGGGAAAAAAGTTAATGTTGGTGACAATCTCATAGGTCATGAAGGAGCTATTGACATGGAATAGGAAATTATAGGTGAGCGGGCAGTGCTGTGGATATATATGGGTGACCATGAGGGAAGGAAGAAAGAGGCTAAGGATGAGGTGCTGGGTGGGATCATTGAGGAGAGAATGTAGCTGGATGGGTTGGTGACGAAGGTGGCCAATTGCCACTCTGCCTCGGGCGAATGGTTGGTGGAGGGGGACAGGGAGGGGGGACAATGAGTACAGTGAAGAAAGTAAAGAGTGGTCCTGATGGGACACAGTGTTGTAAGAGAGTTTCGTTCAGGAGGAAAGCATTCATGTGGTGTTGGGATTGGGTTTCATAAAGACTTTTTGTTGGTGGGGAGGGGATGAACATTGTGGTAGAGTGTAGGAAGAGTGTGCTGGGTGGGAAGGTCTGGGGAGGCGGGGTGACATAAGGGTGTACTTTATACACGGGTAACTCACTATGTGAGAGGCACCACTACACCTGTGTCTTCATTACCCACCTGCCACCAGTGCCGACACCTCCGTTTGACTCACCTTCCAGCTGGGTGGGGTCAGTGACGTCAGCCTTGACGAAGAGGGCCCGTCTTCTCCAGCTGCTGCAAGAAGTGCTGGCCCACGGTGCTGTCCACGTCAGACACCACCACTTGCCGACCCAGAGCAGATTGTTCTGATAAGCAAACTGAATACATGTGCCAATAGCGAAATACTGCCAAGTTTTCTGCAAGTGACATTTGCTTCTGTACTCCATTGCTAACTGGTTTTCGAAATCCTAGGTCATCTTGAGGCGACTGAGAAGTGAAAATTAATATCACGGAAAAATAATCATTGATAACGTTTTATGTGTCTATGTATGGACGCATTATTTTTCAGAATAACGTAAACACTCATTAACAGATGACGATTTGGAAAGAATAGTGAATGATCCTGCATTTACGTAATGTGATGAGAGCACCGCAGATCTCAGAAGAATTAAAATCAAACAAAGCGCCCCGTAGAATCTGCATTATTTGGCTATAGCAAAGGAAAGACAATTTGTTCTTACGTTCCTCGGAAAGATCGAGCTTTTGTGTTCCTTTCATCTATGCATCACGATCAAAAAATTAGTATACAAAAGAGCAAACCTAAAAGATCATTAATTACAGTGTCATGAAATGAGTTGTGGATGCACTGAGCGAATTGTGCGTCAACTGTTCAGTATCATGGCGAACATGTAGGTGGACAATTTTCTTTTTTTGCCATTTTATACATAGGAGTGAATGCTGCTGTTTTACTTCGGTGCACCAAAAACTTAGCCCAATTGATAATTTAAAAAAATACAATTGCTACAGAGGCTTGGAATGGATTTAGTAAAATTACATGTACAGCATCTGGTTGTCCGACCACTTTTTCGTGAACTATAAGAACCGTTGTTATTAAACTTGAGGGTAACCCTCTTCCCTGAAGATCTTTAGAGCCATGACCCACACAGGAAAGCAAAATGCTGCATGTGTGCAAGGAAGCCGAACAAGAAAAAAGAGTTCATGTTTGGAAAATGCTCAAAATATGTCTGACCCGATCATAGATTTTCAGGATGCGAATTTCTTTCTAATCATATCTACAAAGCGTGAAAATGATTACAATATTCAGTACTAAAAGTGCAATTCAAAATAGAATTTCTTTGAGTTACAGTTTCGTTTTGCTTATTGGGGTACTCACAGACCCCACTAGAGTATTAGCGTAAGAGCCTGTCACTAGAGTAGTTAAGGATTAACAACTGATGAAATATATTTTATTATTTCGACAATGATAACAATAAAATTATTTCTGTAAGCATTTAACGTAATTCATTCCGCTGTCCAAATTTGTATCTTTTACTGTAACATCTTGTAAGTCACATATTTCAAGCTGGTTTTCTGTCATTGAGTTAATCACCTGAAGATTGCCTACGAAGCCGAAAACCTGTTAGTGACGGAGATGATATAAATTTCATTTGCAGAACATTTTGAAGTATTTTCCTTTTCAAACTTTTCATCATTTTCTGTCAAGCACCGATTGAGAAGTCAATTACACTGAGTACAGTGTACGCACAAACTAAATTACCATTCCGCGCGGTTATGACTGAAGGAAGAGGGGGCGACCGTTAATTGCGTGTGGCGCTTGGGGGGGGGGGGGGGCGGGGAGGTGAATCCCACCCAAACTCACCAACGAGCCAGGAGGGAACTCGGCAAATTTTCCCCGATAAACAATGTGAAATTGCGAAAAACTGGGTTAAATTCCTTAAAACATGGCTACATCCTATACAATATATTTCATCGCCGTTATCCTTAGGCCATGCACAGTACTTTTATAATTGTTAAATATATCCAGTGCAACCGAATACAAAGAGTGTTTCTATTGAAAATGAGCATTCTAAAAAAAACTCTCGTGAAATTGCGAAAAACGGGGGTGGGAGGGGGGGGTAGATGTCGATCTAAATCATATTGCATCTCTCCGAGGACAAGACGGGAGGCGACGAAAAAAAAAAAAAAAAAAAAAAACGAAGAAAGAAAAGAAAATCCAAAATCGCCTCACGTAATTAAAGCATGCCTTCTAAATGGGAAATACCTTTACGTTCTCGCCCATCAGCCAACCCGCCGTGTGTCAACTTTGTTTATACGCAATCCATTCTCTGCTGTATCTGAGAACGGGTAGTTCATAGTTCAAGAGGAATAATTATTTTAATTGCTGTACCTGTTATTCAGTCTCAACAATGTACCTGCACCTCATTTTACATACCGTATACTGTAATTAAAAGCAAAACCAAACGTAGCTGCCATTAATGTTGGTGATAAAATCGGGAGAAACTCAACAGAAATCGACCTAAGATGAGGGTGAGGATGGACTTTAAGTGCATGGAAACATGTGCAACCAGGTTCTATTTGGCCACTTTCTTTACAAGCAGTCCACACAGTGACTTATAACAAACTTTACACAGAAGTTCAAACTTCTGCGAAACTCCTCTAACTGATAGCCCATACCAAATGATGAAATACGTTCATCGTGTACTATGACATCGCTATCCATTCAGTACAACTGCCGCATGAGGCATATCAACACAATTTATGCCTTCATGCCCAGAGCCTTGAGTAACATTGAGGGCTAGCGCCCAGCGCTAGAAGCACATACACTTAACTCTTTCATTCCCAGATTATGAAATTCGCTTTGGAAAAAATAAGATTCATTATTTTCTGTTTTAATAGAATGTCCTTGAACGAACACTTATAATGTTTATGTCATGTTTTTCCTGCACAACACACATTTGTCTAGAGTTTTATTTTTACTTCGGACATTATTTTGTTAATTTTTGGCACTGTCAGATTAACAATGTTAGCATAATCTTCAGCACAGCACCAAGGACAAGACAATTCGCTGCTCAAATAAAATAACACGAACCATATTCACACTCACACTCATGGCCAAAACAGATTGCAATATAACACGACTTACAAGTCGGAGAGATTGACACATGCTACGCTAAGCAGCAAAACGTCGTTGTATAAGCATGTTTTTCCTCAACAACAACGCAACTTTAATGATGGTATTCATAAAACTGTGTAAAGCAGGTTTTAATACTGTGTTGTCTAAAGAACTATACTGGGAATGACAGAGTTAAATAGTTCCGGACATGGCAAGGATATAAAAAACGCTAGAAAGATAGCAGGCTGCCATCCTCACACGCCCGCTGTCACAGGCTCAACCGTCAACAGACTATACAGCAGCTCTTTCCCCACTACAACAGAGTCCATTGTGTCCTTTATCTGTTCCTGGTACCGCGACGTTCCGCTACCTCAGACCGCCGACTGCCAACGAGGGTCCTGCCAGGTCCGCCCTGCCGATCTGGACGGCAGTACGCCACATACAAATATATACAGATGGGAAACCTCCGTAAGGGCCTGGTCACACGCTCAGGGGTGCTGGGGGGGGGGGGGGGCTGAAACAGTTCCGTAAGATGTCCCATGATGGTGCTGCGGTCAGAAGCAGACCTTTAAACTGGCCAGAGCAGGCAGCAGGTAGCGGCTGTCCCCACCACCACCTCCCCTCAAACGCCAGCAAGCCGGACACAGCCGTGGCCTCGTGGCAGGCGGCACGAGCTCTCCCCTCACCCTCCGCTCCACGCTACCCTCTGACATGTGAGAGGCATCCTCAGAAGTGCCTCTAGTGTGGTCTACCGGTACTAAGCCAGGGAACCGGCTGACACCTGCTAGCATCTTACGGAACTACGAGGGGAGCGTAGGACAGTGGGTTAGGGGGGCTGCTTCGCTGTATATGTTACTCTGTGCTCCCACTGTCCACGCCCCGTCGGCTCATCACCGCCGCTGCTAGGGCAGGAAGGAAGTCACATCCCCTTGGCCCCACCGGGACCCCAGTTCATCGAAGGACCCCAGCCTGTCGGAGCGACTTCCGCTGCCTTGTCGCGTCATTCCCGCGTCATTCCCGCTACTGCTAGGTACATCCGTCACCACTGCTACTGCTGCTGCAGCTCTCGACACCATTTGTTGACTATTTCAACTTCTATCATGTCGTCTCTTCCACCCGTCCACAATCTCCTCAGTCATATTCACCACCCTATCCTAGAGTAACTCCTCCGCTGTGGCGAGTTGGACGCGCGCATTGGAGCGCCGTGCTGCGGTGCACGCAGCCGACCGCCGTCGGGGGTTCGAATCCCCCCCTCGGGCATGTTTGCTTGTGTTGTCCTTAGTTTAGTTTAAGTAGTTTGTAAGCTATGGACTAATGACCACGCAGTTAAATCAGATAGATTTACAAACATTTGAATATATGGTACCTCCTTCCCCCCCCCCTCATTACTGTAACAATTCTTTCCCTTGTCACCCTCATGACCCCCTCAACAATCTCCTTTTCCTCGACCCCTCACACAAGCTGCTGTCCCTGTCCCACACACACCTGCCTATTCCCCCATCTGCCCTTGATTTACTTCCCCTCCCCCTCCAAGATTACCGTGGTGTGCCTGCCAGGGTTTATGGCCCTCCATTACCGATTCAAGCTACCCCCTGCCCCCCACCTAGTCTTTGCCCCCTCAGCCTTTTCTATCGCTCCTTCCTCAACCTCTTCCTCTATCCCAGCCCCGTACTCTACACTTTTCTCCTAAATAACCCCATCCCCAAACTTCTGGACTCCTGTGCCCTCACCCTCCTCCTCTGTCACTATGCCCTCTCCGCTCCCATCTCCCAAATCACCCCACGAAGTGACTCTGATCTCCCCTGACCACAACCTCCACAATCAGATCCTTCAAAAAATCCTACGAATCCATTTGGTACCAACGCCTCCCTCGCCCCCTGCCCCCTCGTTTCTCCCACCACCAGCCCCCTCCCTCCCCCCCTTCCGTCCCACCATCACTGCCGTGATCATTAATCTTAGCCCAGGGTCCACAGAGTCTAAGGTGTTTCAGGAGCTCTGGCGGGTCTCCCACCACTCCAATCTGCCAGTCTCATTAACAATGCGACGGGCCCCACTTTTCTCGTGTGCATCTTCACAGAAGATGCGTCATTTATGAATGATCTCCTCCAGAACAGGGCCCTCATTTACAACAGACTCCATCAGGTACAGCCCCCCACGCCCTTCCCCAATCTTACCATTATTCCTGCTGCCTCACATACAACGATCACCTTGCCGAACGTTGCTGTCTACTCCCCCGTTTGCACACGCTGCAAAGACTGGGATACACTCTACCGCCACCGGCAATCTCGGTAACACGTGCATAGCCTTCTGACTGAAAAAAAAATTCCGGAACTGGCATCAGACAGTGACAGCTCAGTGCACAACTATCAGTCAATTCGGCTCTGTATTTGAATGCCTTCCACAGCCATCCTAAACCTACAGCCACCTACCACCTTCTCCATCTCCACCAGCCCCTTCCTGATAATGACAGTAAAGCAAACCATTTTGCTTCTTTCCTACCTGATGTCTTCTCCATCCTGGAAAATCCTAACTTTGATTATTCCTTGTTCCCACACCTTGACAAAACGGATGTCTGCATCTCACCCTTTACTTCCGACTTCCAATACCTGAACTGCATCCCCCCATCAGAACTTAACACCCCAATCACTACACACAGTTGATACTACACACCACAGCTCCTGGTTACGATCGCGTCACCTACCGTCAGTGGCACAGCCAGAGGGAGGAAAGGAGGGAGGGAGGAGGCTAATGGGGTTCAAGCCCCCCCCCTCCCCCAGCACCTCCCAAAGATTTTTTATTTTTATCACATTTTTTGATTTCATTCTTTTTTTTTTAACAGGTCGGCACCGGAAATTTGAAATAGTACACATGTAATACATCACAACGTAACTATAATTTGCCAAGCACAAGTGAACGTGACAGTGGGTCACCAACGTGATGCCGCCACTGAGAACGTGTGTTGTTGTCACTGTGCGCTGTTTCTAATTTATTACTGATGCTATAATATCCTCTACATGATGTTTCATAGACATTGCAGATAAATACAAGGTACTTCTAGATTCGGGCTGGTGCCATTTAAAACACAATCGATGTCCGGCAACGGCAGCGACAAACTGCTGTAGGGCGAGATGCAGGCAAGACTTGCACACTGCACATGCATGCGCGTCATCTAATAGGCCAAGCCACAAGGCAACAGGTGCACTCATACCTCAACTTGCGACCGAGAGTTTTTTTAATGTAACAGCAGTACCAGTTCTTACGCCATGCGTTTGTTGCTCGTTTCTGACTCGGGGTGGTAGTTAAATTATCATCGATCGCATTTCCTAGTTTCTGCGACAGTAACATTTCACAGCAGGGGAATGTTTTCGAAATAAATATTACTAATTTTTAAAGTTTTTTAATTATTTTAAAATAAACAACACTTAGAATCACTACTACAGAATGTATTTATAGCGGTGTTTTTACCGAGTTATTGGCAATAACAAAAAACCGACACCCAACATCGAAAAAAACCTGTAATTCAGAACTAAAGCACCTGTATCGGTTTTAACCTGTCTGTTTTTCCTGTCCCACTTGACAGTTCAAAGTGTCGCCAATGCACTCTTCACGAGACTCTGCGAAGAAGTTTGGAATGTAATCTAGGATATTGACGCAAAGACTATCTTTTAAGAATTTCACCTCACTACCTCTCATCTTACAGTCCAAATGCTGGCGATGAAAATGTCTTCCACTGGAAGGATATGAACGGGCTACCTGATAGCCAAATATCACAACACAAGCATGATTTAGCGACATCGACTGTGCAATGCAAGCATGATACAGCGAAATGAGGCGCTAACAGTGATTCAAAGTACCTTCTGATAACCCGATGTCTAGTACACGTTGCTTGCTGATAATATACAAAGATCCAGGTGTGTGAACAAGATCAAGGTTGCAGCAGGTTAGCTCATGTTTCCTCAATAAGCAAGGATTGCGCAAGGAGCTCTTCAGCGTGGTTTATCAGCGCGCTTTGTTGATTTTTGTTCAAAATAATGTTCAGATGTTTGTAGAGTCTATGGGACTTAACTACGGGGTCATCAGTCCCTAAACTTACAAACTACTTATGAACTACTTACGAACTAGGACGACACAAATATCCATGCCCGAGGGGGGATTCGAACCCCCGACCGTAGTGGCCGTGCAGACCGTGACTGAAGCGCCTCAGTCCCCGCGGCCACCGCGGCCGGCCCTCTAACGCCCCAACTACACGATACATTGGTAAATTAACACATCATAAGAACAAGAGTGGCCGGTGTATTTTCCATGCAAATCCTTGCGTTATACCACCAGTGGAATTTTAAGAGAGAAATATAGTAACAAGTTATCAATACCATAGGGGGAAATTATATGTGACTAACTTTCACCCACGACTTTGCTCAATGTGACTTCCTTGCATGCGTGTGGAAGACCATCGAAAGTACAATAATTTCGCATCTTTGTTCTTAAGTTATGATCAGGATCACAAGGATAAAAGTTAACCATTTTTTGGTATAAGTATAAACCGTGAATAGAATGACGGAAAATACTGCCCTTCTTTACCGAAAAGTCAGTAAAGGAATTATTAAGTACGAAAAGAAATAGTTACTAAATGCAGAATGAAGAGACTGCATATTATACAAAATCTAAATAATACAGGATTCAAATGTCATCGAAATCACATGATACTGCTTATATTAGTCGTCAAAGTGAGGAAATGGGGCTTAGATGAAGTCGTTCAAACGGGTGTATTTTCTTCAGGACGATAGTGAGGAACCAGATTATGTCCTCTGCTGTGAGGGAAGGACCTAAGAGAATAATGTGCTCATCTTATTATTGCCCTGTTTTTACATTAAAATCACTTTCGCGATCAAGCAATCTAACAAGGAGACTGCATGGGAATCGGATTTTAGAATCTTTTGATACTTATGATACGCTAAGAACTCAAATAATCATCCAAAGCCATTCGACGCAATTCTGAAAAATTATCGGGAGAATCAACTTTTAAGTTTTGCAAGTAAACGTAAGTATCAGTAATTGAAACAATTGTAGTATCCTTCGGTGCAGCTTAGACGGTAGCGTTCTAGCCTTATAAGCATAGCGTCGGAAGTTCGAATCCCGCCGTGACATGTTTTAATTTATTGTTTTCGTTGTATTCGATACTTACACAATTTTAATTTATAATGGTAATTTTTACGAAAAATTCACATGTTTTTGTATATTAGTAATTTTCTATATTTTATAAAGGGTTGTTAATATGGTTTCAATTAAAAAAAAAACTAAGTTAGGTTTTTTGCAGTACTGGCTTCACTGTTAGTTGACGACGGTAGTCTTCGACCGTTCAGTTAGTGAAGAGCTAAGACGCTGTTTTTGGAAAGTCATCTCCATAGCTACTAATGGCTTTCCAAGCAGCTAAATTACTAAAAAATCGTTTTTGTTGACGGGTTCAGCTCGTCTATATACACAAACTAAACCTGATAACACGTACAATTAGAGATCCCAAAATGTTTTATGTAACTGAATTCGAGAAAGAAAAAGTCACAGCGGGATTCGAACCATAAACCTTATGGTTGGGAGGCTAGAACGCTGACACCGACAGATGCTGCTACTGGATTAATTATTGGTACTTACGCTGTGAGGTGGGGTAGGGGTTTAAATATTGCATTTTATTGAAAGTAAAGATAAGTGACCATCGTTTGCATTTTTAAACTTTAAAAATATTGATAAAAGATCGCAACTGTCAGTCAACTTTGCACATTCGAAATACAGTTCACTTCTAAATGTATACCCTGTCGTAGAGTTTAAATAGTTCGTCAATTACCTGTGCAAGCCGATTAATATTTCTGATTTTGTGCATCTGTTTACTTCACTGAAGATTCTACTTAAACTGGATTAACTATAATTGTGTCGTGACTGAAAATGTACAACTTTGACTATCGTTTTGAAAGTAACTGACTTTTGATCTTTACTGTGGGTTTTGTTATATCATGACAGTTACAGCACACACACACACACACACACACACACACACACACACACACACACACACACACACACACACACACACACACACTTCCAATGCTTAATTCACAATTCCTTGATGTCTAAGACTGTATCCTACGAATCGATCCCTTGTTTTAGTCAAGGTATGCCAGAAATTCCTTTTCTCCCCAAATCTGTTCAGTACCTCTTCATTAGTTACACGATTTACCTACCTAGACTTTAGCATTCTTCTGTAGCACCACATTTCAAAAACCTCTATCCTCTTCCTGTCCGCACTGTAAAAGGCAACACTCCACACAAATGTCTTCAGAAAGGACTTCCTTACGCTCAAATTAATATTCGTTGTTAACAAATATCTCTTTTTCAAAGACGCTTGTTTCCAATTGTCATTCTGCATTTTATATCCTCTGTAGTGCGACTATATGTTATTTTACTACGCAAATAACAAAACTCATCTACCACCTTTATTGTTTCGATACCTAATCTAATTCCTTCAGCATCGCCTGATTTTCTCTGACTACACTCCATTACCGTTGTTTTGCTCTTGTTGATGTGCATCTTACACACACGTTTCAACACATTGTCCATTTCGTTCAACTGTTCTTCCTGGTCCTTTCCTGTCTCTTATAGAATGTCATCGGCAAAACGCAATGTATTTATTTCTTCACCCTGAAATTTAATTCCTTCTCCAAATTTCTCCTTGCTTTCTTTCATAGCTTGCTCGTGTACCAATTGAATAACATTGGAGAAAGGCTACAACCCTGTCTTAACTCCCTTCCCAACCACTGCATCCTCCTTTCATGCCCTTCAACTCTTAACAATCGCCGTCTGGGTTTTGTACAAGGTGTAAATAACATTCCGTTCCCTATATTTTTCTCCTGCTTGCTTCAGAATTTAAATAGTGTATTCCAATCAACAATGTCAAAAGCTTTCTCCGAATCTACTACAGCCAGAAATATAGATTTGCCTTCTAAGACAAGCCGTAGAGTGAATATTGCCTTCCGTGTTCTACATTTTTCCTGCATCCAAACTGATCTTCCCCGAGGTCAGCTTGTACCAGTTTTTCCATCCTTCTGTAAATAATAATTCTTAAAATTTTGCAACCACGAATTATTAAACTATTGGTTTCTGTAATTTTCACACCTGTCTGTGCCTGCTTTCTTTGGAATGGGGATTATTACATTTTTCTTAAAGTCTGAGGGTATTTTACCTGTCTCATACATCTTACTGAAGAGGTGAAATAGTTTCGTCATGGCTGGTTCTCCCAGAGACTTCAGTAACGCGTGGTCTTGAGGCATTATGCTACGAATAGGACGGCCGCACCCGCCGCAGGTTCGAGTCCTCTCTGGAGAATGTGTGTGTGTGTGTGTGTCTGTGTGTGTGTGTGTGTGTGTGTGTGTGTGTGTGTGTGTGTGTGTTATCCTTAGTGTTAGTTCTAGTAGTTTGTAAGCCTAGGAACTGATGACCGTAGCAATTTGGTCCATTACGTTTACAAACATTTTATTTAATTTGCGTATAATTTCGTCATATTAAAATGTCACAGACCAATTTTTCTTTATGGTCGACTGTTATTGTAAGTTGCTTTTCTTCAATCCTGTCAATGATTAAAAACATTTGTGGTCATTAGACGACCGGTTTCAGATATGAGTATCTTTATATATGTTATTTCAATAACATTTCTCAATACCATGGAGCCATACTGGTATCGTCACTAAAAAATCGTAAAATCTACGTCTACTATATCCACATATTTAGTCTCCCAGGCATTTAAATGCCATTTCCACAGGGTATGGCGAACCGCTTTCATAATATTTTCCTACCGTTCCATTCTCTAATAGCGCAGGATAAAAAAGAAACATCGAAATCTTTCCCTTCTTGATCGGATTCATTTTATTATGATGATCATGTCTCCATGTGTAGGTGGATGCTAGCAAAATATATTCGCATACCAGAAAAGAAAGTCGGTGAAAGAAATTTCGCAAAAGGATCTCGCGCAACGAACAACAATCTTCTTTTAATGTTTTCCATCCCAATCCCGGCATCATTTTTGTGACTATCACGATAATACAAAACGCACTGCCATTCTCTAAAGTTTCTCTATATCCTCCGTCAGTCCCACTTGGTGGGAATACCACAGTGGGCACCAATGCTACAAAATAGGACTCAAGTGTAGTGTAGTGTAGGCTGTTTCTTTAGCAGAACTTTTGCATCTTCTAAGTGTTCGGACAGTAAAATTTAGCCTTTGGTTCCCCTTCCCCATGATGTTTTGTGTGTGTTCTTTCCTATTCAATTTAAGTTCAGTTTCAATTGAATAGGAAAGAACACACCCAAAACATCGTGGGGAAGGGGAACCAAAGGCTAAATTTAACTGTCCGAACACTTAGAAGATGCAAATGTTCGTCTAAAGAAACAGCCTACACTACACTTGTGTGTTCTATTTCGGAGCATTGTTGCCCATTGTGGTACTCGCACCAAGTAATATATATCACCATCTATAGCGCAAAATTTCCTTTTTATTTCCGACTATTTGCGGTCCAATGTTGGGTCAACTTCAGGATGTTACTCCGAGATGAAGCGGGGCAGTACCTGTGACTTCCTCAGGTTAGGTCACTGCTGAAGAACTCAGCTTCTGGTCCTCTCCACACCATCTCGGAGCAAGATCCTGACGATGGCCCAAGATTTGGTCGTAACTTGTCACTTTTCTGAAATAAATAGTCAAGTTTGAACCCTAGACATAAAAGCGCTGTTATCCCGTAGGAAATATTTTCAAATATATGTAAATACATCAACATATTTTTGACGATACCATTGTGGCTCCACTGTATTAAGACATGTTATGGAAATGACATATCTGAAACCGGCCGTGATCATTGACGTGAATAAAGAAAAGCAATTTACAATAACGGATCAGTTTTCTGTCTGTGAAAACGTCGCAAGTTGTGTATTCTGAGCAGTGTTGCCAGATGGCAGAGAGAGAAAATACCTACAGTCTCACAAAAATGTACCTACGTTTTCCCTACGTTCTCCCTACCACCTCATTAATGCCCATACATCAGGGTCGTAGCCAGAATTTAAAATAAATATTTGGCAGCATGCTTCACTTGCTAGAGATGTTTTTTTCCATTGACTTGGAGTCAAGTGTAGATTATGCCGCGAATTCCAAGTGCTCTATTAGAAGAGGATTACTGATTTATCGATCGGACAAGGGTACATCAAGAACCTGTCAACCATAGAGTGGAGCAGCATTAATTACTTTCCCCAAATATGCCGCGAATTCCAAGTACACTGTTACACGAGGGTAACTAATTTATTGACCGCACAAGGATACATCGAGGCACCATCAACCATTGAGTAGGAACAGCAGTAATTATTTAGTTCACAGTCAGCATAAAAAAGGAAGCTCGTCTTTCTGCATGATTCGATTTTCAAAGAATAATGCTACTAGCGCTTTGTTCATTTATAACGTTGGCTGTCGCAAATATTTTAGCGTTTTCTTGTCAGCATCTTCTCATTTACAAGTACTAACTAGCATATCGTCCTGACGCAAATAAATAAGTCTAGTCAAGGTAATGAAACGATTTTCGTTCATGGAAACAATGAATTTTCCTTTTTTTGACATTTTCTAACACTATTTCCAAACCGACTTTCCATTCCACTGATATACATTGAAATCATCAAATTTCGCATCAATTTTAATGTGTCTGAAACTAAGTTTTCAAATTAATATTGTTTACTATGATCAGAAAACAACTATGCCGTCTAAAATATCATTGGCTACATCAAACTTTGCCGCAATTGGTCGGCTTCATTCCCGCGTGCTGACAACTGTTCTGTTGCCAACATTACCCGCTAGGCATGTGTCGGCGATTATAAAATGTCACCAAAGTACCTACGCGTTGGGGACTTTCGGATGAAAATTCCCTACTTGATTTTAATGCTCAAAAGTACCTACGTGTAGGGAAAATTCCCTAGATCTGGCAACACTGATTCTGAGCGCGGTTTCGCGCGGTTCCCATGTTAGGTGGCCCATGTCCCGCTCAACACCATCTAGAGAGAAGGCCGTGGCGCTCTCGTGTGACGTCACGCAGAGTAGGCATGGTTCGCGTAGCTCGCTGGCTGCACGCTACGGCATAGTGGGCCGTGCCCCAGCGGCCACCCAGTCAGCTACGCGAACGATGCCTATTCTGCGTGACGTCACACGAGAGTGCCACGGCCTTCTCTCTAGGTGGTGTGTCTCTCTCGGACTTCCTCACCTTGGCGCCTGCGGACAGGAGCGCCCGGCTGAAGGCTCTTCCCAGACCATCGGCAGCTCCCGTGATGAGCGCCACTTTGCCATTGGGGTCCATCCTGGAACACACACGAGAAGAGTGATAATGATGCCCTGACAGATACGGAAACTTTTGTGTCCCTGCCTCGTCGCCGCTTTTGTGTCTCGTTTACGTCGTAGGTGTCGGTGGCCGAGTAGGAAGACCGACATAGGAATAAAGGTAGCACGCTTGTGCAGGTACGGAGGTGAGCAGCCAGTGGGACAGCAGAAACTAGAAACACTAGAGTAAATTAGAACGAGATATATATTGCACAGAATTTATACAATACTTAACTTTTACATAGCTCAGTACTGCAGAATGCTGATACATAGTTGAGCTAGAGGCCTGGCTAGTGCCTGTCCGATAGCCAAGTCTTCAATGGTGCCTATCTGATTCCGAAGTGTTAACTGGTTCCTATCTCAGTCCCAAGCGAACAATGTCGTTCAGTGGTGGACACGAGCGGAGTTGCAGCAGAGGGCGCTCGTGGCTGTCGTCGTAAGAACGCCGCGTCGTGCGTGCATGGCGGCGCGCGGCGAAAGTAGGTGGCGCGCACTTTACACTTGTGCGACACCACAGAAACCACAATTAATAAATGTATCATGTCTAGAAAAGAAACTTGAATACCTTCAAACACTAGAGATGGAATGTTCATATTGACAGGACATGTACTACAGGAATGGTCAGCATTTGAATCAGTCGGCCCGCAGGTGCAGGTCAACATCGACATCACGCTGCAACACTCCCTACCACCAAAATGTGCCGGCGGTTCTCGTCACTGTACACTGAAGTTGATGGGTCAGTGGGACTTGAGTAAACGTTCAAAATAATTAAGAGCCATATCTTGGCAAACCATTCACAAATGAAGAATTGGAAAAAATACAGGACCCAAACGAGTACCGAATATTAGGAAGTCAAATGTTGGCTTGTACGAAACAATTGCCTGAGTGTCACTAAGTAACGCAGACATAAACAAGAATTAATACACACACAGTACAGTAAGAAACAAAGCACGAAATGTGATCATTTGTATTGTTGAAAAAGGACTAGTGTAAAAAAGAAGAAACTTAAGACCTACGTCACTCCTGTGCCATTTCTTTAAACCTCTGGGGACAAAAAGATTATTAAAGATCAGTCAATTTTCGGACTAGCAAAGACATGTACAATTCAGCTTTTCAATTAAACTCGACACATCATGGAAGGCTGTAAAGGAAAGAAAATCACAGAAGTTGTTCTCGGCGACGTGACTGCTGCTTACGATATTTTGACCGTTAGAGACTGAAAAAGAAGCTGTGTACTATAACAGATGATTCTCAACAGACGTATTTTACCCACAGTGTGTTGCAGAACAGATAATGCCCTAAATAAGAAGAGTCGATGCAGGACTCAGAAAAAATGGGCTTCCCCAAGGAAGCGTGTTGGCTCCAATGCTGTATAATACATACGCCTACAACAATAATAAAGACACTCAACACTGGAAACGGTCTTATCTACGCAGATGACACAGATGTAACTGCTGAAGTGTCAACATTTGAAGAAGTAGTAGCCAAGCTGACCTCTAGAACTCTGTCTACTATGGCGACGATCAACTGAAACCCAATCCCGATAAAAATGTTGTGTGTGCATTCCACTTCCGCACTGGAGAAACAATAATAAAACTGTGCACCACCTTTGAAAGGACGCGATTTAATTCAGTGACCACCGAAATTAATGTCGAGCAAAGCTGGAAGTTAGCTAAATTTTAAAGAGTACTGTGTGTACACCAAACGCAGAAAGCGCTAGGAACAGCCTTGTCCACGCACTCACGAACATCATGTGGGGAGCGCAGCTCCCAGACATCTACTCTTGCCTTGTGTTTCTGCCCTGAAGAGTACGCTGCTCCATCAGGAGGTCTCTGCATATACTAAGCAAGTTAGTGTTGTTCTCCATAAGACAGGCCGCATAGTTACCAGTCAGCAAGATTTTCCGCACTCATGGTATTAGCACTGCAGTGGAGGTTGTAAGGAAGAAGCAAGAAAACAGATTCATAGCTTCTGCTGTTTGGAATCCAGTCTCTATCATCACCAGTGACGTAGCTATCGTAGGGCTAGGCGGGGCAGTGCCCCGGGGCCCCCGAGCTCAAGGGGCCCTCGGCCTACGTGAGCGACGTTCGAAAAAAGTTACCGTAAGTCCTTGAACACTTTCATGTCCGCCAGTTACTTCGGATAATCGAAGTTGAACTGTATATAAGAATTCAGTTGAATGAAGGTCTTCCGACTTTGAACTTTTTGAACCCTGACCAACAAACCTCAAACGCATGAAATGGAATCCAAAAATTATTCTCACTCCAGAATATAAACATAACAAGGTCGTTAGCTTGTCTCCTAAAACGTGCCACATAATAATTTACTTAATAGTATTTAGATTTGCCTTATTATGTCTTCCAATAGGCGGTAAGGAGCTGATGATGAAGTAGTTTTGCATCTGTACAGTATTACTGTAAAGAGGGCCCCAATGTCATCTTTGCCCCGGGGCCCTTGGTGACATAGCTACGCCACTGATCATCACTACTGAAATCAGGTAAGAGCTTCCTCCTACAAAATGAGCTGTTGAGAACCAGGTCTCCAGGGAGACTTTGACAGCAGAAAAGAAACTACCAGCAATATGCCACCTCGCAGTTGGGACCTGGAAGACCCTAAACAGAATGAGAACCGGAGAGAGAAGTTGTAAAGCCAACATGAAGAAGTGGGGTGACAGAGACGATGGACGTTGTGAGTGTGGTGTGAGACAGGACTCCGAACGCTTGTTGGTTTGCAGGAACCTTAGCGCACCTAGTGACGAGCAAGACGTATAAAGTTATTTTTAACCATTCAGTCACATTACATTCTAAGTTAATATTTTGAATTATATTTTTGTGCCTTGTGAAGACGAATAAATAAGTCATTATATTGGTTCCCCCATCCATGTAGACTTCCTGTATTCATTTACTTTTTACTTGAACTACCAACTGCAACACACATATTTCCCTCTTAAAAAAAGAAAAAAAATCTTTAAACAAATATTCATGGAGAAGCGTGGTTCGTAACTCTTAGGGCCGGTTCGTCCATCTCTCGTTAATCTTCTCGTTAGTAAACGAGAAGATGCCTTTAACGTCCAGTTAAATGTGCTCGTTAAGTGCATTGAATTTGTCACTGCCAGATACACCTCTCGTTTGCTAACCTGGAGAAAACGAGAAGGTACGATAATATTTCGACTAGGTTGGCAATAGAAACAAATGAAAGTGCTGTCTGAATAAACAGCTGTTTCCCTTATTTAACTACCAGGGAAGAGGTTAGCAGATAGTTGTTAATTGGCGTTATGGAAAACAAACGTGAAAAGAGCTCGAATTTTATAAGAAGTTAGTGAGAGTGCGTTGGTCCTCAATAGAGAAATATTAGAGTACATTGGAATGTAAAAAAACGGACGCTACGACATGGAAGGAGAAGAAAAAAGCGACATGATGGCGTGTGTCTAATGAATTCAGTGCTTTCCATGGGAAATGTTGGACAGTAAAAATGCTTAGGGCTTAGCACGATAACATGCCAAGTGTGTAGTATCTTAGTGCAACCTTGCACATAAGAAAAAGTATACTGTTCCTGTAGATCGGAGGAAGGAATCACATTTTAGGCCTCATACTAGGCGCAACAAGCATAAGTAAATACTGGGTAAAATTTTACGACGCTTCTCGCCGGGCTCCACTGCTTATGTTGGCAACAGATGAACAATGAAGTATATAATTGTGTTAATATTTTTCAGAAGCTACAGAGTAAATGTTATTGCTGCTCGTTTCACTCGCAGCAAAATTAATACTGTACCTGCACTATGGTTGACATGTTCTTGTATATACCCTTGTCCGTTCAGAAAAAAATAATTTTCGTTTTAATTGAAAATGTCACGAAAAAACATTTATTGGTCGTCTGAGTTGCCGTCATTACAATTGGTGCCAAGATAACCACTACGGCCCGGCTAGAAGCGTAGTACAATTTAACAAAATACTGAATTAATAAGCTTGCAAGCATAAATAATGTATTCTATTTTATATTATGACAGATAACTTACAGAATACGTAACTATCTGTTGGACTCTTGAGACGGTCGTGGAGATTTTCATGTAGCGTTTCCAAGACGAAATAGCGTAACAAATTCTGAATTATCTCAGCATTCAAAATGATTTGGGCGAACATAAATACGTCTAGGTCGCATTATAGGAGCAATGACCTCTAGATCGTCTAAAATATTGACATCGTCTTCATTGTCAACCAAATCTCTTATTCAAACCATTTTCATCATACCGATTCTCACTGAACTAGTCGTTAACTATAAGTTTGTATTTTGATATCGCAACAATAATTTTAAGGTTATGTTGCGTGTCTGCAATATATCAAACTCATCTGCTACCTAATGACATGGATGGGACGAGAAATATGACGATAGCATTTTTCAATGAAGCTGCTTTCCACACTAGTTTTTCATATATGTAGTGCTTCTGTTATTTTGTTCGATAAATGGGTTTTATCACGTGAATATATTGAGGTATTTTAGGGCTTTGGAATCTTTCTATTTTCATGGAGATTCTCACTTAACTGTTAGTTAGCCGTGTAACGAGCAGAATTCTACTCGTTAACTTAACGGCCAGTTTGAGGTCATTTAACGTCTGGTTAGCTCATAACGAAACATTGACAAACGCAGTTCTCCGCCAACGACAAGTTAAAATCTTAACCGGAACTTAACAAGACATTGACAAACCGGCCCTTAATGTTGCATTTTATCAGACGATACCTTGAATATTCGTACCTCACTAATAAGGGGCAGTCAAACGAGTACGAGGCGATTGCCATGTACAATTTACGTTCCTGACATGAGCATCGCCGGTACTCGTAGCAAGTCGTCATGAGCGAGAGTCAGCTTTAATTTCCGTCTGGCCATTTTTTGAACCACGTGAATCATTCTCAATGTCAGTATAGCTCTGTAAACATTTAAGTTTTACACAAAATATTATTTACTAACCTTGGGCGTGTCTGACAGGCGAAATGTAATGCAGACGCGTTGCTGCTCTAAATCTACCATCCCTAAGGGCCGGTTCGTCCATCTCTCGTTAATCTTCTCGTTAGTAAAAGAGAAGATGCCTTTAACGTCTCGTTAAATGTGCTCGTTAAGTGCACTGCGTTTGTCATTGCCACATACACCTCTCGTTTGCTAACCTGGAGAAAACGAGAAGGTACGATGAATTTCGACTATGTTGGGAATAGAAACAAATGAAAGTGCAGTCTGAATAAACAGCTGTTCCCCATATTTGACTATTAGGCAAGAGGTTAGCAGACAGTTGTTATTTGGTGCTATGGCAAACAAACGTGAAAGAAGCTCAGATTTTACAATAAATTAATGCGAGAGTCTTGTGTCCTTAATAGATAAATGTATATGTTAAAAAAAAAAAAAAAAAAAAAAAAAAAAAAAAAAAAAACGACGCTACGATGTGGAACGAAAAGGAAGCGACATTGCGGCAAATTAATTCAATGCTGTCCATGGAACAAGTAGGACAGCAAAAGTGCTTAGAGCCTAGTACGATAATATACTGCCAAGTGCATAGTACGTTAGTGCAGGTTAAATTCTACGACGCTTCTCGCCGGGCTGCAGTGGTTATGTTGGCACCAATGGTAACGATGGCAACTCAGATGACCAATAAATGTTTTTTCGTGACAACTGCAATTAAAACGAAAATTATTTTTTTCTGAACTGACAAGTGGACAAGAGTACATACAAGAACCTGTTGACCATATAGTGAGTGAAACGAGCAGCAATAACATTTACTCTGTAGCTCGTGCAAAAAAAAAAATTAACGCAATTCTACACTTCATTGTTCATCTGTTGCCAACATAAGCACTGGAGCCCGGCGAGAAGCGTCGTAAAATTTTACCTTAGTGCAAGCAATAAATTGCACGTAGGCGAAAGTGCACTGTTCCTGTAGATCGGAGGAAGAAATCACATTTTTAGGCCTTAACTAGGTGCAACAAGCAAAAGTAAATACTGAATTAATAAGTTTGCACACATAGATAATGTATTCTGTTTTTTATTACAACAGATAACTTACAAAATTCATATCTATATGTTGGTCTCTTCAGATGGTCCTGCAGTTTTTCAAGCAGCATTTCCAAAGTGGCTTTTCGAAGACGAAATTGCGTAACAAATTCTGCATCATCCCAGCATTCAAAATGATTTGGACGAACATAAATATGTCTAGGACACCTTATAGGGGCGCTGTCCTCTAGATCGTCCAAAATATTGACATCGTAGTAATTATCAACGAAATCTTATTCCAGCCATTTTCATCATACCGATTCTCACTTAACTATTCGTTACCCGTAAGTTTGTATTTTGATATCGCAACAATATTTTTAAGGTTATGTTGCGTATCTGCAATGTATCAAACTCATCTAACCGCTACTGACATGGGTAGGGCGAGAAATATGTCGATACAATTTACCAATAAAGCTGCTTTCCACACTAGTTTTTCATACCTGTAGTGCTTCTGTTGTTTTGTTCGATAAATCGGTCTTTTACACGTGAATATATTGATGTATTTTAGCGCTTTGGAATCCTGCCATTTTGATACGGATTCTCAATTAACTGTTCGTTAGCCGTGTAACGAGCAGAATTCTACTCGTTAACTTAACGGCCAGTTTGAGGTCCTTTAACCTCAGGTTAACTCATAACGAAACATTTACAAACGCAATTATCCACTAACGATAAGTTAAAATCTTAACTGGAACTTAACGAGACATTGACAAACCGGCCCTAAATCTACCATCTCTAATTCGCATACTATACGGCAGAATGTTCTACTCAGTACAGTGCTGAACAATAACAGACGTACGCTGAAGACCGAAATAAACTGATACCTGTGCCTAATATCGCGTTGGATAGGCAACCATGAAGAAGTGCTGGAACACGAAGTGGCTTGGACTCTATTGATACCTCACGTAGTGCTGGAGGAAACTGACACCACGCAGTCTGCAGAGCTGTCCATAAATACCTAAGAGTACGAGGGGATATCTTCCGACCAGCACATTGCAAGGATCCCAGATATGCTCAGTAATGTTCATGTCTAGGGAGTTTGGTGGCCAGCGATAATGTTTGACGTCATAAGAATTCTGCAGTAATTCTGGACGTGTGGGGTGTCGTATTGTCCTGCTGGAATTGCGCAAGTCCGTCGCAATGCACGGTGGACATAAATGGATGCGGGTGATCATTCAGGATTCGTACGACGAATCATCTATCAGAGTCGTATCTAGGCGTATTAGGGATCCTATATGACTCCAAATGCTCACGCCCCACACCATTAGAGAACGGCCATCAGCTGGAACAGTCTCCAGCTGACCTGCAGGGTCCATGGATTCAAGAGGCTGTCTCCACATGTCCACCCACTCGATACAACTGGAAACGAAACTCGCCAGAGCAGCAAACATGTTTACAGGCATCCACAGTCCAACGTCAATGTTTACGGGCCCAGACGATGAGTGAAGCTTTGTGTCGTGCAGTCAGCAAGGGTACACGAATGGGCCTTCAGCTCCAAAAGGCCATATCGATAACGCTTCTTTGAATGGTTTGCACACTGACACTTACTGATGGCTCAGCACTGTAATCCGCACGCTGTCACACTGCACTATTCTCGTCCGTCGTCGTTGGTCCCGTCATTGCAGGATAATCATCCGGCCGCAGTGATGTCCCGATATACATGATGCACTCCCGAGATGATCGCACAGGAAAATCCCCACCTCATCCCGACCTCTGGGATACTGTGTCCCATCTTTCATGCGTCGATTGTAACACCACATTCAAACCCAGTCAAGTAATGATTGTAGCAGCAAGAACCAATAATACCTGGAACTAGACACCTGTTGTCTTATACAGGGTGGTCCATTGATAGTGACCGGGCCAAATATCTCACGATATAAACATCAACATCAAAAGAAAAAGCTACAAAGAACAAAACTTTTCTAGCTTGAAGGGGAACAACAGATGGCGCTATGGTTGGTCCGCTAGATGGCGCTGTCATACGTCAAACGGATATCAACTGCATTTTTTAAATTATGTTCAAATGCTTGTAATTCTATCGGACCAAACTGCGTGGTCATCAGTCCGTAGCTTACAAACTACTTAAACCTAGGTAAACTAACCTAAGGACAAAACACACACACCCATGCCCCAGGGAGGACTCGAACCTCCACGGCGAGCCAGCGAGACGCCTTTGACCGCTCGGCTACTCCACCGCGGCTTAAAGTATGTACATCATTTTATTATATATTCGTCTAGTAGGTAAATAAATATGAATGTTTTATTTGGAACAATTTTTCGCTTTGTGATAGATGGCGCTGGTATATTCACAAACATGTTGCTCACAATTTTAGACGAACAGTGGGTAACAGGTAGTATTTTTAAATTAAAACACAGAACGTTGGTACGTTTGAACTTTATTTCGGTTGTTCCAGTGTGATGCATGTACTTTTGTGAAATTATCATACATTACGAGAACGCATGCTGTTACTGCATGATTACCTTTAATTACCACATGAATTCAATAAATGCTCAAAATGTTCAACTTCAATGCATTTGGCAATACGCGTAACGAAATTCCTCTCAACAGCGAGTAGTTCGCCATCAGTAATGTTCTCACATGCATTGACAATGCGCTGACGCACGTTTTCACACGTTGTGGGTGAATCACGATAAATATCTTTCAATTTTTCCCACAGAAATAAATCCGGGGATGTAAAATCCGGTGAATGTGCGGGCCATTGTACGGTGCTTCTACGACCAATCCACCTGTCATTAAATATTTCATTTAAGACCGCTTTAACTGCACGCGAGACATGTAGTGGACATCCATATCATGTTGACAGTCCGTTGCCCTTCTGTCATGCAGTGAAACATCCTGTAGTAAACTCGGTAGAACATTACGTAAGAAATCAGCATACATTGCACCATTTAGATTGACATCGATAAAATAGGGGCCAATTATCCTTCCTCCCATAATACCGCACCATACATTTACCCGCCAAGGTCGATGATGTTCCACTTGTTGCAGCCATCGTGGATTTTCCGTTGCCCAATAGTGCATATCATGCCGGTTTACGTTACCTCTGTTTGTGAATGACGCTTCATCGCTAAACAGAACGCGTGAAAAAAAAATCGGTTATCGGCCCGTAATTTATTTTGTGGCCAGTGGCAAAACAGTGCACGGCATTCAAAGTCTTCGCCATGCAAATCCTGGTGCATATAAATATGGTACGGGTGAAATTTATTTTGATGTAGAACTCTTAATACCGACGTTTTCTGAGATTCCTGATTCTCTCTCAATTTGTCTATTACTGATGTGCGGATTAGCCGCAACTGCAGTTAAAACACTTACTTGCGCATCATCATTTGTTGCAGGTCATGGTTTACGTTTCGCTTGTGGCTGAACACTTCCTGTCTCTTTAAATAACGTAACTATTTGACGAAAGGTCCGGACACTGATGATGTCTACCAGGATGTAGAACATACTTAGCATAGGCCCTTTGGGCATTTTAATCACAGCAGCCATACATAAATACCGTATCGACCTCTTCTGCAAATAGTAAACTTTCCATTTTAACACGAGTAATGTATCACGAAGCAAATACCGTCCGCACTGGAGAAATGTTACACGATACCACGTACTTATACGTTTGTGACTATTACAGCGCCATCTGTCACTAAGCGACAAAAGTGTTCCAAATAAAACATTCATATTTATGTATGTACCAGACGAATATGTATAAAAATGGGAGTACCTATTTAAAAAGGCAGTTGATATCTGTTTGACCTATGGCAGCGCAATCTAGCTGGCCAACCATAGCGCCATCTGTTGTCTCTCTTCAAGCTAGAAAAGTTTTGTTCTTTGTAGTGTTTTCGTTCGATGCTTATTTCGTGAGATATTTGGCCCGGTCACTATCAATGGACCACCCTGTATACGCGGTGCCTACCGCAGCGCCTTCCTCTGAGTGTGTACATGTATACACATGCCTCTAGCAAGGAAGGAAGGAAGCTTAGGGTTCAACGCCCCGTCGAAAGCTTGGTCATTAGAGACTGAGCTCACGCTTGGGGTTTTGGGTAAGGATTGGGGAGGAAATCGGCCGTGCCCTTTGAAAGGAACCACCCCGGCATTTGCCTGGAGTGGTTTAGGGAAATCACGGAAAACCTAAATCTGGATGGCCGGAGGTGGATTTGAACCACCATCCTCCCGAATACGAGTCCAGTGCGTTAGCACTGCGCCACCTCGCTCGGTGCCTCTAGCAGTTTGAATCTTCAGCGTAGCACAGCGAAACTTCCGGCAGTTAGACATTCTCCACAGGCATGTGCAGGGGTGATAAATTTTGCCCCAGTACTCGATTACACAAAATTTTGACTGAACAGATCTCTTGTAGCAAGACAATCTCAGTCGTCCACCGGAAATCCAACCTACGATCTTGGTGTGAATAGCCGAGTCTCTTAATGGCTAGCAGGCGGAGGTGTGTTGTCAGTGCAGGAATTGTGCAATCGCTCGATCCGCTGCGTACGTGTTTGCCTGCAGCGGCGCTCCGGGCCACGCCTTCGTTATCTGAACGCTCAGTCCACTCATGATAGCGCCAGATACCGTGACCCTGACCGACGCGAGTGGTACAGGAGAGGCGGAACGTTGTGAACACAAGCAGAGGAGATAAAGCTAACATCATGAGTCAGCATTCTCAACCAACTCGACACGCAGTTATGAAATCAACCGATACTGACTTACGATCATTAAAGGTATCGGATACCACGTTTCAGGCCTCCTTTTGCCACCTGAAATGCACTAAACATGACGCGGGGGTCACCTGCAGAATGCTGGGTCCTGCTGCCATTTCAGCCGCTCACAACTGCACTAGTGTTGTCGGTGTTGAATGCTGTGCGCGAACAGACCTGTTTTATGTCCCATAACTGTTGGGTGTGATCCATGTCGGATGATCTGGATCGCCAAATCTTTTACTAGAATTGTCCAGAACGTTCTACATACCGATCGCGATGCGGCACTGTAACTTTTATATGTACGCTGTGGTCATCAGTGCGGAGACTGGTCTGAGGCAGCTCCCTACCTTACTCTATCATGAACAAGTCTCTTCATCTCCTCATAAAACTGCAACTCTCATCCATTTGAATCTGCTTACTGTATTCGTCTCTGACTCCCACTGCGATTTTTATCCCAAATACTTCCCTCAAATGCTAAATTTACGATTCGTTGATGTCCAAGAATGTGTCCTACCAATCGATTCCTTCTTTCATTCTAGGTACGCCAGAAATTCATTTTCCCTCTAATTATGTTTAATTCCTCCCATTAGTCACGCAATCCACTCACCTAATCTTCAGCATTCTTCTGTAGCACCACAATTCAAGAGCTTCTGTCCTCTTCCTGTCTGAACTATTTCTGTCTGTGTTTCATTCATGTAGAAGGCAACAGTCCACGCAAATGCCTTCAGAAAACATTTCCTGACACTGAATATTGTCACGTTGAAATGGAAGAAGGCTTGACTTCAAAGGCAGGGTTGTCAGCTGAACACAGCACTTAAACTGAAAGCTGGTTTATTGCGAACTGAAACGAACACGCAGCACTGACTGTCCCTCGGGAAGAGTGCTCTGCTCTTTATACACAGGCAGAATATACCAGAAATTAGAAGAATAGTTAACTTAAGAAACCAGTAGTGAAATAAGAAAACCAAGTGAACATATGAAATAGAATATTCTGGAAATAATAATTACAAAGAAATGATCTTTCCGGTGGACGGGATTGAACCGGCAACCTTCAGTACAGCAATCGGTGACGCTATCCTCTGCGCCACGCCGGCAGTCGGTTAACGTTGGGTCTAGCGGCATTGCTCCCTCTCCTGTAAAAACAGCGGCACGCTGTTAGTTTCCCTTTGGAGCCAGCTGCAATGTCCTGGATCTTGATCTTGTCATGGGTCCTCTGTATGGCAGTTCTGGAGAGTCCTTCCCTTCTGAACGATTATCTACGACAGACGTTCCTGTCGTGGCTTCATCAGTGGAATTACCGTCCTTAGAGTCCTTGAACAAGAAGCCTATTTGCACTTCAGGATCGTAGTAAGGCTTCATGCGGAGGACGTGAACAATGTCTCTTCGTTTTGTCGTTTCGTCGACGGCTCATAATCCTCAACTTCTTATGTGACGTCCGACAGGCGGCGTATGACAATATATGGACCAAAGTATCGCTTCAATAACTTTTCTGATAGCCCAACTTCCGTACAGGGGTAAAAATCCATACCAGATCTTCTGGGCTGTACACAATAGGTCGGTGCTTGTCGTTATACCGCTCACGGTCCTTCTCCTGGGCGTCCAGTGTCCGTATGCGAGCCAGCTGTCTTGCTTCTTCGACCCTAGTGATGAGCTGTTTAACATAGTCATCCTGAGTGTCGCCCGGTTGGAACAGGAGCAGCGTATCCATTGTCTCAGCTTCACGGCCATGGAGCAGGAAAAACGGCGTAAAGCCTGTGGTGTCTTGTATTGCGGTATTACAAGCAAATGTCACGGCTGGCAGTATTGTATCCCAATCATGCTGCTCAACATCGACTTACATCGACAGTATATCGGCTAACGTCTTGTTAAAACGTTCTGTAAGACCATTTGTCTGAGGATGGTATGCAGTTGTCATTCTGTGGACAATGTCGCAACGTGATACTAGTTTTGACTGGAATACTTTTCCATGATCAGATATCATGACACGTGGTGCTCCATGCTTCAAAATAATGTCTTCTACAAGGAATTTTGCGATCTCTGTAGCTTCTGCAGTCGGCACGGGTTTGGTGACAGCGTAGCGTGTGAGGTAGGCAGTGCAGAATCCATCGGTTACCGGTTATCGACTTCGGGAACCTCTCTAAAATATCGATCCCAACTCGGTAGAATGGAGCTGCTGCCGGTGGAATCGGTACGAATCCCGTTTATAAGTTGGAACTCTCCATTGGTCGGTTCTCCTTTCTCCAAGGCCTCTATTGTTTTTAATAGTGCTGGATCGTCCCTCTGTTGACCTGTAACGTCACCTAATTCAGTGAGGGATGAAATTTCATTCATGCTATCGTGTTCCACTAATGGATTCCTCGAAAGGCTGTCGGCATCCTTGTGTTCACGCCCGTTCTTGAATACCACTGTGACGTCGTACTCTTGGAGTCTTAGTGCCCATCTTGCTAGTCGACCTGATGGATCCTTCTAGCTAGTCATCCAACACAAAGAATGATGGTCAGTCACGACGGTGAATGGTTTGCCAAATAAATATGGTCGGAACTTGTTGATAGCCCAGATAACTGCGAGACGTTCTTTCTCAGTTGTAGAGTAATTTATCTCGGACTTTGAGAGTACTCTTGATGAATAGGCTATGACGTTTTCAGCACCTTCCTGAACTTGTACAAGCACTGCACCTATCCCATAACCACTGCTGTCTGTGCAAAGTTCAGTTTCATCATTTTCGTCGTACAAGGCTAGAACTGGTGAGGAAGTTAGAGCCTCCTTAAGTACCGGGAAAGTTCTTTCTTTTGTCTCATCCCAGTGAAACTTGGCGTCTGCCTGCAGAAGTTCTTGCACTGGACGTTCCTTGATACAAAATCCTTTTATGAAACGTCGGTAGTATGAGTAAAGCCCGAGAAAACTTCTCACATCACGAATGTGCTGAGGAGTTGGAAATTCTGTGACTGCCCTTACTTTATCTGGATCAGGACGGACACCATCTCCGTTGACTAGGTGCCCCAGGATTTTTATCTCTTTAGCGACGAAGAGGCATTTCTTTGGATTGAGGCGGAGTCCTGCAGTCTGAACACACTTCAACACAATTGACAGACGATTCAAATGTTTTTTAAATGTATTCGAGAAAACGACAACGTCATCTAAATAGCAAAGACACGTCGTCCACTTGAGGTGTCGAAGCAAGTTGTCCATCATTCGTTCGAATGTGGCTGGAGCATTACATAATCCAAATGGCATTACTTTGAATTCATAGAGGTCGTCAGGTGTAACAAAGGCGTCTTCTCCCTATCAGCTTCGTCAACCTTGATTTGCCAGTAGCCTGTCTGCATGTCCATAGTAGAGAAGTATGTAGCACCTTTCAAGCAGTCTAAGGTGTCGTCAATGCGCGGCAGTGGGTAGACATCTTTCTTTGTGACTTTGTTCAGCCGCCGATAGTCGACACAGAATCGTCACGTGCGATCCTTCTTCTTTATGAGGACCAGCGGAGACGACCTAGGTCTCTCCGAAGATTGAATAATGTCATCGGGCAACATATTCTCCACTTCCGAATTATCCGTCTTTCAGCTGGCGACACTCTATACAAACGCTGGCTAATTGGCGGATGATCCCCAGTATTGATACGGTGCTTGATCGTGGGCCGTTTCGTCCAACTTTCCCCTGCTGAGGTGTGAATACACCCGAAAATTGATGTAGTATAGCTAACACCCGCTGGTGTTGTTCCTTGGTCAGTCCGGGCCCTATTGGCAGTTCCACGGTTGTTTCCTCCAACGTGTTGTCCGTACTAACAGCAGGGCATGGGTCTTCGTTGATGACGTGGAGCTCACCGTCCTGGATTGGTTCAGCTGTCCCAATACACATTCTATTGGGGATTATTTGTGACTGCTGGTGACAATTAGTGATCCAAATCTCTCCTCTACCACTGGTAATATAACTGGTGCAATGTATGCCGATTTCTTACGTGATGTTCTACCGATTTTACTAAAAGATGTTTCACTGCATGACAGAAGGGCGATGTACTTTCAACATGATGGATGTCCGGCACATGGCTCGCGTGCAGTTAAATCGGTCTTAAATGGAATATTTAATAAGTGGATTGGTCGTAGAAGCACCATACCATGGCCTGCACGTTCACCGGATCTTACATCCCCGGATTTATTTCTGTGGGGAAAATTGAAAGATATTTATCGTGATTCACCCACAACGCGTGAAAATGCTTATGATAGCCGCTGGTATGTAAATTTCATTGTTGAGCCTGATAAACTTTTTACTATCAACAAGTACTTCACAGTTTAACCGGTCATCTGTGTTTGTGACTGCAACTCTTCTCATTGTCAACGGAGGGATCGTCACATTGTCAACGGCGAAAAACTTTTCAAAAAATTCTGTATTACGTGTACCCGTCGGAACGACTTCCTCAATTTGCAGCTCAGATCTTCCATAGTCAATGATAGCTTGGGATGCCTGAAGGAAGTCCCATCCGAGGATGACATTATGACTACACTCTGCTAAAACGACAAATTCAAACGGCTGGATCCTGTTGTTGAGCGTTATTCTTGCGACACAAATACCTGCTGGCTGGACGTACTTTCCATTTGCGACCTTCAGCACAGTTGCCCCCGTATCACAGAACATAGTCTTCTTTAGTGCGCGGCGGTATTTATCCGACAATACAGAGAAAGAAGCTCCTGAATCAACCAGTGCACGGTGAAACATTTACATACATTATTAAGTAATTAAATTTCATTCTACCACTTTCAAACATAATACTTATCTTTTCAACATTTCGATGTAAGGGGGTTCTGCTCGCTCAACATTATTCACCTGGGGCGTCGTGGTAGAAATAAATACTCGGTATGTACAATTTTTCACTTCTTCTTTGATTTGAAACCAAACTGCTTCTCCACCAAAACATTACAAATTTTAAACTTGCGTACAACAACACAGACTGACATAGATTCCAAAGCACTTTGCCAGACTCCAACTCCCCCCCGTAAGGCGGTGAGGCAAATATATAACATCGGCAATAATGACCTTACATTACGCATTGTTCCTAACAAGTGAATATACTAATTTACAATTAACGAACACACAAGTAAAACATTTCATGTACACAAAAATAATCACAATATAAAATGAAAACTATACATACAATAATTTTAGATTACACATTTGTGTCTGAATTGAAATCTCCGATCTTGCTCTTTGACAACAAAGTGCGATGTTGAATGCCAATTAATTTGTTAATGAGAACATCATACATGTTCCTAACATATATTGAACTATGAAATATCTTGTCCATTGTCAAAATATACTCCAAATCTTACGTCAGTCAATATATACAAAGAATAACTATATTCAAATCTCGACTATTCATTAATTAACACAATTAGCTGGTCAACACAACTTGTTTATGAGCCTAACATATATACAATGCTATTTATTTTAATGTCTTTATGTAGATGTAAAAGTTTTTACCATTCGTCTGTCTATTTGTTGAAATAACATACAATGACAAAACTATTGTTTATAGAACTGTCTGGAAGTATCTAAACAAATCTCTTAATTAATGAAATCTATCACTTGTTTTAATCACAGTATCACCGAGACACTGTCCTACACTGATTCCTAGGCTGGCTATATCGTTTTTAACTAACTTCACATGCAACTTTTATCACTAATGAACCACACGTTACCGGATCCGACGCAGACGGTATCGTACGATAACATTGAGATGAGAGGGCCAGCAGTATTGTCACAACGGACAGATTGACCGTCGATTATGACGTCGATGAGATTTCCCGACATCTTAGCGAATGTCGTCAATGGGGGATTTTCATCTACGGCGGCCTCACCTCCGTAGATGGTCGCCTCGCTTAGTTTTCCTAGGCGCGGCGGCTAGGCGAGCGGCTGGTACCTCTGTAAGGCGACCGTGTACGGCTGCGGCGCGTCGGGGAGCGACCTCGTCTAGGGTACGGCGATGGGCTTCTTCCCATAGGTCGACTGAACTCATCAGCAGGTGACTGCCTTGGATAGAACTGCTCCGACGGCTGACGTCTTGCGGCAAAATAATCGTCGAATACTCGCCTTCTCTCTCTGCAGTAGCGTGCTACATGTCCAGGGCGCTCACAGTGGAAACACAGTGGTTGTCTTTTGTCCTCCAGACGTCTGTTCTTCTGCGGGGCGTGACTGTTGCTGGGGGAGTTGGTTGTGGCCGCGTCGGCCGTTCATAGGCTGCCGTTTGGCGGCTGCAGCGTAAGTCATAGCAGGGCGACGCCATTCTTCACGTCGGGTGCGACTGGCGGGGCAGACAGGAGCTAATGTCTGAAATACCTCTTTCTCATCGGCATCGGCTCCCTAGTGACATAGGGCTCACATCCATGGCCATAATCTGATGCTCGCTCGGTCTAACAGTCCCGGCAAATAAATTGTTGCAATTCTTCCCTCACAATTTGTCGTATGAGAGAAGCGAAGTCATGCTGGTCTTCCACAACGACCATAGGGACTACATTCGGGAGTCTGTCATACTTCTTTCGTCCAATCCTCCTTTGTTGCATCTCTTCAATACGCTGGCACCACTTGATAAACACTTCCGTCGTAGCGACTTCTTTTATCAGAAGAGCTTAGTATATGTCTTCTGCAATACCCTTCATCAGGTGCGTGATTTTGTCGGCCTCAGTCATATTCGGATTGACTGTTACACAGGGCCAAAACATTCTGTATGTACGACTGTGTCGGCTCACCATGTCGTTGGACCCGGTTCTTCAGTTGTTCTTCTGCCGAGCGGATTTGTCGCTGGCGGTCTCCAAACGTCTTCTTAACTTCCGCCTGGAGCGTTTCCCAGTCATTCAGCTTGTCTTCATTGTTCTCAAACCATTACTGTGCTGTTCCGTCCAGGTAGAAATAAACGTTGGCCAAGCACATTGTATGATCCCACCTGTTATACTTGGCGACTCGGTCGAAACCTTTTAGCCATTTGTTGGGGTCCTGTCCAGCATCACCAGAGAACACCGACGGGTGTCTGATGTGTAGCTGGCTTACTGCTGGTTTCGTGTCCATTGTTCTTCTGATAGTACGGAGTTTCGGAAGGATGTACTCGGTATATCCCTTGTATTCCGGTTCTAGTCCTTGTAAGCGACGGCTTTTACGTTGCCTAATCGGAGCCACGGTGATGCCGCTGTTGCATAGGATACCCGGCGACTCTACTAAACAATATAGCGTTGAAATGGAAGCAGGCTTGACTTCGAAGACAGGGTTGTCAACTGAACTCATCTCTTACACTGAAAGCTGGTTTATTGCGAACTGAAACGTACACGCAGCACTGACTGCCTCTCGGGCAGAGTGCTCTACTATTTATACACAGACAGAATGTACCAGAAATTAGAAGAACAGTTAACATAAGAAAGTATAAATTACAGGTTGTAATATATTTAGCCAGGAGGGTTCCATTTGTTTAAATAACTGACGTATTCGATACCATAGTTGGTCGTAGTATTGTAACCTAATATTCCATGTTTATATTACATAAGCATTCTATAGCGCTTCTGTCAAGTCATTTTAATCATCTGCATTACTAGGGTCTTCTAACAAACTAAATTAATTAAGTATTGAAAGTCGTAACAACAATGTAAACATATATTAACACTGCACTAATTGTTGTTTACTTACGATCTTTTGTATTATTTCATTTTGATATGGAAATATTTTTATTACATCTGTCATAATATTGTGTATCTCCATGTAAAGCAAAATATGCGAATGTTTATTGAGCAAATCGTTAAATATTTAAATGTTGTACTTCCGTGTTCTATAAGGTTCTAGAAATATTATCAGATATTAATATGCGCGAATTGGCGCGAACTGAGGCAGAATGAAGTCCGTAGTAGAATGAAGTAGGAGTCTGTAGTAGTCTGGAGTAGTATGAAGTTACTAATGGAGTAGTAAGCATTGTTGTCAGTCAGTCTTGAAATGGATAAATAAATATATGTATAAAAATGAAAAGTGTCATATTAAAAATTTCCATAAGACGCCTTAAGAACCCGACTTCCTATTATTTTTGTAATGTGTTATTGGCAGGCGAGCAACGAGATCTACGAGCATTCTACCACTGAACATATATAACACGTGATGTATAGAAAAATGTGGCGTTAATTGATGTCCAGTTAAAAAAAGAAATGCGCCATAATGTGAACATAAGAAACATGTAGAATACTCTGGAAATGATAATTGTAAAGAAACGACTTAACTGCTTGGTTATTAGTCCGTAGGCTTACAAACTACTTAAACTAAGTTAAACTAACCTAAGAACAAAACGCATACCCATACATAAGTGAGGACTAACCTCAAACGGCGAACGGCCGCGCGCACCTTAGCACGGCGCCTCAGTGCGCACTGCTACTCCGCCGCAGCTTGTGTTGTGAGACGCCTATTCTTTAGATATGGGAGATAATCTAATGATAAAGCTTTGTCTGTTGTCCCAATACTGAGCATGTAATGTATAACTGACTATATGAAAACGCGGACTTCGCACATTTAATCTGCACGCTTGGAGCAGTTAAGCTGTTGCTTTGTTGACAGACACCGACAATGGTAGTGAACAGTGAACTGTAGTCGTTTGAAATTAAACGCCAATTCGCACAAGTGGGAAAGTCAGAAACAATTGGTTTGAACATAGCTGCGTCTGACTTGGTATGCAAAATTGTCGCCTCACTGAAGAAAAGTTTTGAGGGTAAGCCTTGTCCGACCACACTATAGAGGTGTTTCGTAGAAGATTTATTAAAGTCTGATTTTTTGAGTGAGTTTTCGCGTTGCGACACCAGTAAGATACAGCGGATTCAGAAACTGTTGGATTGTATTAAATACCGTCTGCAGTCGTGACTGTGTCCATCGATGTGTAGGATTCTGACTCACCAGCAGTTTTATCATGAATGGACATAACTGAATGTATAGACGGTGCTTTTTTGCTGTCAAAATAGCACATTTACAAAGCCGTTTATGATATTTGGAATTCGTGGGAATGTCTGGTAAAACTGTCATGTAACTGATCGATCAACGTTAAAAGACACAGGAGTTCAATGTAGTAAATGCCTTTCCATTCCCAACGCCCGATAGCTGTTTCGAAAATCCGGTTCGTGCACTCCAATATTTTTGTATGCGCATAATGGTCATTAATGTGAAGTTACGCACGTATGGCCGGCCGCGGTGGCCGCGGGGACTGAGGCGCTCCAGTCACGGTCTGCACGGCCACTACGGTCGGGGGTTCGAATGCCCCCTCGGGCATGGATATTTGTGCCGTCCTTAGTATAAGGTAGTTCGTAAGTAGTTTGTAAGTTTAGGGACTGATCACCCCGTAGTTAAGTCCCATAAGCTTAACAAACATTTGATCATTTTTATGCACGTATGATACAAAATTCTTTGAACTGACTTATCGGGGAGCCTACAATTTTAATATATTTTCCGAACCACGTTGCAATGCGTCATTTTTTACATAAATGATATTGCTAACTGAAGTGGACCAGAAGTGGGCCAGATTGTATACCAACTAGATTCCTCTCAGAGTATGCTGAGGCAATAGCTCCGTACTTAGCTATAATTTACAACCGATCACTCAGCGAAAGATCCGTACCCAAAGACTCGAAAGTTGCCCAAGTTACTCCAATATTCAATAAAGGCAATAGCAGTGATCCCCAAAATTACAGGCCTATCTCATTGACGTCGATTTGCAGTAGGATTTTGGAACATATACTTTGTTCGAATATTATGAACTACCTCGAAGAGTCAATACGGATTCAGAAAGTATCACTCTTGCGAAACACAGCTTGCCCTTTATTCACATGAAGTGTTAAGTGCCATCGACAAGGGATCTCAAATCGATTCCATATTTCTGGATTTCAGGAAAGCTTTTGACACTGTACCCCACAAGCGGCTTCTTATGAAATTGCGTGCTTATGGAATATCTCCCCAATTGTGCGATTGGATTCACGATTTCCTATCAGAAAGAACACAATTCGTTGTAATTGACGGTAAGTCATCGAGTAAAACTGAAGTGATATATGGCGTTCCACAGGGAAGCGTTTTTTCCCCTACTCTTCCTCGTGTTTATAAACGATTTAGGAGACTATCTGAATAGCTCCCTTAGACTGTTCGCGGATGATGCTGTCGTTTATCGGTTAGTGAAGTCAACAGAGGATCAAAAGCAACTGCAAAGCAATTTAGACAAAATTTCTGCATGGTGCGAAAATTGGCAATTGACACTAAATAAAGAAAAGTGTGAAGTAATACACATGACCACTAAAAGAAATCCGCTGAACTTCAATTACGCGATAAATCAGTCAAACCTTAAGGTCGTAGATTCTACCAAATACCTAGGAGTTAATATTACGAACAACTTTGACTGGAGAGAACACATAGAAAATATTGTGGGTAAGGCGAACCAAAGGTTACGTTTCATCGGCAGAACGCTTCGGAGATGCAACAGCTCCACCAAAGAGACTGCCTACATCACACTTGTGCGTCCTCTCCTGGAGTAATGTTGCTCCTAGTGGGACCCTCACCAGGTGGGAAGAAGACATTGAGAAGGTTCAGAGAACGGCAGCCAGTTTTGTTTTATGACGTTACGGGGTGGAAAGCGTCACGGAAATGTTGCACGAATTGGGGTGGAAATCATTAAAAGAAAGACGTTATTCATTGCGGCGTGATCTGTTTGCGAAGTTTCAATCACCGACTTTTAGTTCTGAATGTGCAAATATTATGCTATCACCCACCTACTTAGGGAGACATGACCATCCCAATAAAATAAGAGAAATCAGATCGAAAACGGAACGATTTAGGTGTTCTTTCTACCTGCGCGCTATTAGAGAATGGAACGGTAGAGAAAAGTTAGGAAAGTGGTTAATGAACCCTCTGCCAGGCACTTGAATGTGATTTGCAGAGTATCAATGTAGATGTAGATGTAGATGTAGACCTGTAACCGTATAAATTTCTAGCATTGATCCGGGATCGAACCCATGACGTTATAATTTTTAGTCTGACGATCCCCCTCCCCTCCCCCCTTTCGTTCTCCTGTTTGATCGATCCTTTGCGGACGTTGGCTAGTTTTGTTCTATGTGGTTTGTTCAGTCTTTTTGCTACAGAGAACATCGAGACCTCTGCCCGAGCGCGCTGAGCTACCATGCCGGCGTACCTCTGAGCCACGGAGTCATGCTTGTCGTGATACGTTTTACAGGTATGTACGATCTAGGTCTCAAATGTTCAAATGTTTGTAAATCTATCGGACGACCAAACTGCGTGGTCATCAGTCCGTAGCTTACAAACTACTTACACCTAGATAAACTAACCTAAGGTCAACACAGACACCCATGCCCCAGGGAGGACTCGAACCTCCACGGCGAGCAACCGCGCGCTCCGTAGCGAGACGCTTTAGACCGCTCGGCTACTCCACCGCGGCAATCTAGGTCTAGGAGTAAACGTCGTATAGCTATGAGGCACTACAAAAGTGGAATAATTTCGAGGTACGTGGAATAATTTTCGCGCGAGCGCATTTTTTTCCTATTGTTTACGATAAAAGTGTTTCAGAACTCTAAAGTATATCTGATTAAATTGTCAATATGTCTAAACGCATTCTTCCCACATTCAGCAACATTAAATTTATACATGGCAGATTAATGTCCTCCGTTTCACGCAGGTTCACAGACTCCTGTGTGTTTCTAAAGTACTCTTGTATGAGACAGTTTCTTACATTATACGATTTATGTATTTTAGGGCCTCGAAAGATGAACATTCAAAATACGATTCTAAAAACTGAAAAGAAAGAATTTCCTCCCTATTAAGAACCTCAAAAGGGTACCTACACAATTTTCAAGAGTGTTTTGATTGCGAAAGATTCGGAAATGCGTGATTGAGGCGTAGTTCTGTGACAACAATTTTTGACGCCCCCACAGCATATGTTGCCTAAAGTATCATCAATAAAATCGCAAACAAAAAGAAAGTAAGTGCCGGTATGTGTTAGTATTAAAATGCTTGCGATTTTATTTTCAATGTTTTTCCAAAGCAAATTGGAAAAAACGTCAATAATGTGGTATCTTAGCTGCTACCCTAAAAAAGCATAATGCTTCCCGACCTTTGCTCGTTTGAAGAAAAACAAATTTAGTCCAAAGAAGACGTATATAAGTATATAAACGAAGTCTTACGATTTCTTCACACATATCGCTTAACAGACATTTTAAATTTCGGAACACACACATCCTGTTCGCCTTTCAATCCATTGGTTTAAAAGTACTCTCATGCCGCAAAGTAAATTTTTTTCTACTGTTCATACCCTTGAAGCGCACTGACATTTGAAGAGATCATCGCACACCATGAACTTACAGTAACTGTACAGTAAAGCGCTGTTAATTAGTGTTGAAGCGTCTGACACTGGTTATGAATGTTCTAACCAAACCATTGTGGTACTTTTCATGATATATAAAGAGCTCCTCCCCACTTTATACGTTGCCGCCGCAAGTATATGCCTTCATAAAAAAAAGAGGGGGGGGGGGGCTAAAACGTATACTACGCTATGAAAGTATATCATTAAAGGGCATGAAAGTTGTGATGGCGCTGCTCCCGTGCTCAGTGATGATAATTTTGTAATCCCACAATGAAACAGAACGTTTTATTAATCCAAGTGCCCAATATCTGTTAACTGGAAAATTGAATGCTAAGGCATATTTCCTTTTGACTGTAGAGTACCATTTGCCTGTTTTGCTGCAGCTACCGTAAGAAGACCTGCCATTCGAAACTGTTAACGCATTAGCCGGCCGCGGTGGCCGAGGGGACTGAGGCGCACGGCCACTACGGTCGGGGGTTCGAATCCCTCCTCGGGCATGGATACTTGTGCCGTCCGTAGTCTTAGCTAGTTCATAAGTAGTTTGTAAGCTTAGGGGCTGATGACCCCGTAGTTAAGTCCCATAAGTTCTACAAACATTTGAACATTTTTGGACTGAGGCGCTCCAGTCACGGTCTGCACGGCCACTACAGTCGGGGGTTCGAATCCCCCCTCGGGCATGGATATTTGTGCCGTCCTTAGGATTAGCTAGTTCATAAGTAGTTTGTAGGTTTAGGGACTGGTGACCCCGTAGTTAAGTCCCATAGACTCTACAAACATTTGTTAAGGCATTCCTATTCTTTAATAGAGTACACGCGGTTTCTCATTTAAACCATTATTCTTATATTTTCTTGTGGTTGTTGCTACTCTTTTCAATTCTCATCACGGCAATACCAATCAGAAATTGGCCAAATAGTTGCTCTTGCTCTTAGCCTAACTATATTTCCGCAACGAATCTATGACATTTGTGCACTCGCAGAAGTTGTCAACTGCCCTTTGATGACACATATACAATAACATATTTGGTGTTTGATCTTCGGACATGTCCGAAAGAGCAGACACCATATCTATAACTGTAAATTAAGTAGCTCTGCTTTAGATACCGTTGTTGGGTGAGCTGGATTAATAACAAAATTTTTTCAAACTCCCGGTTTACAGTTACGAACAAATCGCTTCACTTTATTGTACATAACCCAAATTTTTTTCAAAGTATTTGTTTTTCGAAGTCAGATCAATCACGTGATCAGCTTTTGTAGTGCTATGAGAAAGTTGAGCCAGCTCATGTATAATTCTGGCGTCTGAATCAGAAACTACAAGATTTAGAAATGACTGCCGGCCGCGGTGGCCGAGGGGACTGAGACGCTCCAGTCACGGTCTGCACGGCCACTACGATCGGGGGTTCGAATTCCCCCCTCGGGCATGGATATTTGTGCCGTCCTAGTTCGTAAGTAGTTCATAAGTAGTTTGTAAGTTTAGGGACTGATGACCCCGTAGTTAAGTCCCATAAGCTTAACAAACATTTGAACATTTTTTAGAAATGACTCAAGGGAAGATCTCATACATGACGAACCAATTTATTTTTGAAATGTCACTTTTGAATGAACAAATTCTTAAATTTTTTGGATCACTTCTATTTTGAGTAACCCACCGTCAAAGCACCATGACACTACATTGACTAAAAATTAACTGGGTCGATAAACATCAACATTTTTGACCATATCTGTTATTCTAAAACACGTATTTCCGAGAAATCATTAAAGAAACTTTGGCGTCTATCGCTTATGCACGCAGTAAGGTAGTCGATTTTCAGCGAACAGCGGCGTTGGTCGACTGAACTGCGAGACAGCTTGGTGCGTTCGGCCACACGGCTTGTCTCCCCTGGAAAAACTCAGCAAACACCTCATCGATGAACATACAACAAACATATCCCGCTAGAAATCAGCAGTTTATAATCCTCCAACGATCTTATTAAAGGAATAAAAAATGTCTGCTGAAATTTTTTAAAATTTATTTAACAAAGAGGCGTTTCACACACTTAGCGTGCCGTATCTGTTATATATCATTGCTGTTAGATAGAGATATTGTTCATCTTCTCACCAACATATCACCCTCTATAAATTATGTAAATTAAAAGGAGTAAAAGTGATCAGTTGCCATAAACTGCAAAAGAGCCTTTAGTCACGATTAAAATCATCTGAAATGGTGGCGTTGAAGGGTACTATTATTATTTCACGCCCTTGTAAATTTTATTTGGTAAATTTAATTTATTGCATTTTAACTCAAACTAATTCTACATTGTTAATACTCTTCGATGGTTCCTGCTATCAGCGGCGTCAATTGGCCTCATTTTGAACTTGTAGCTGCCTGCCAACTCATTGACAGACCGGTACTTATTCATGTGTCACATGTCTGTAACCCTGCTTACTGATCGGTAAGTTCCTCCCATAACTTTGTTTGACGCGGTTTTGTCCCACTTACCAGTATATCCCACATTAGCACTTTTTAATTCGCCGGTTTCCCTGCCACTTTTTAATGAAACTGACGTATGCAATTATTTGCTTCAATTCCATTATTTTAAATGACTTTATTCATGAACAATGTGACTTTCGCAGCGTAAGGCAAATGACTCATTTTATTGCTTCTAATTACCCATTTGTCCCAGTATTCACACACTTTTTATAGCATTTCAGATCTTTTAACGAATTTGACATAGCGGTCAATCTTGTCAATGCCTACATTTTGTATGATTTTAATCATGGCCAATGCTGCTTACGCACTTTAAGGTCAGAGATTCGTTTCCACTGATAGTTTATAAAAAGTGCTAGACAGGTAGGCGAATATATGAAGAATGCCTCTATGTTACAGCAATGATGTATTATTTACAGTTATGTTAATCTGAAGTGCACCACGAGCGTAAAATGCTTTATGGTTCAATAATTTATTGAATTGTAACACGTTTTCTTTCATTGAACTGAAACAAACTATTGCTGAATCAGGCTATTGAGTGGAGGAACGTATACTTCTGTCGATCCAGTTAATTTTGAGACAATTTAGTGGCATGAATTTTAAGGGTTTCTTCTCAACCTTGGAGGTAATGAGCTGTTCAACTGTTTGCATAGCTTAAGGGACTTAACTGCGGGGCCATCAGTCCCTAAACTTACAAACTACTTATGAACTATGTAACGATACTGCTGACCCCCTCATCTCAATGTTACCGTACGATACCATCTGCGTCGGACCCGGAACCGTGTGGTTCAGTTGTGATATATGTTGCGTGTTAAGTTAAAAACGTAATAGCCAGCCTAGGAATCAGTGTAGGACAGTGTCTCAGTGATACTGTGATTAAAACAAGTGATAGATTTCATTAATTAAGAGATTCATATAGTTTCTTTCCAGACGGTTCTGTAAACAATACTTTTGTCATTGTACATTATTTCAATAAATAGACAGACGAAGGGTAAAAACTTTTGTGAAAAACATAAAGAAATGAAAATAAATACCATTGTATATACGTTAGGCTCATAAACTAGTTGTGTAGACCAGCTAATTGTGTAATTAATGATGTACTCGAGATTTGAATATTGTGTTTCTTTGTATATATTGTCTCACTTGAGATTTTAAACCTAGCTTCAGAATTGACAAGATAATTGATAGCTCAATATATGTTAGGAACATGTATGGTGGACTCATTAACTAATTAATTGACATTTTACATTTGGCTTTGTTCTCAACAGAAAGATCGGAAATTTCGTCTTAAAAATACGTGTGCCATCTAAAATTATTGTATGCGTAGTTTTCATTTTATATTGTGATTATTCTTGTGTGCATGAAATGTTTTTCTGTCATGTTTGTTAATTGTAAATCAGTATATTCTATTGTTATGAACAATGCTTAATGTAACATCATTATTGCCGATGTTATATATTTGCCTCGCCGCCTTGCGTGAGGGAGTTCGAGTTTTAGTCATTTGTCAAGTGCTCTGGAAGCTACGTCAGTCTGCATTTTAAAGTGGAAGTACTGTGTGCTCTAACTTCTGATGTATTGAATTTGTATTGTTTTGGTGCTGAGAAGTTTGATTTAAATTAAAAAAGTAGTGAAAAATTGTACATATCGACTATTTATTTCTACCACGACGCCCCAGGAGAATAATGTTGCAGCGAGCAGAACCCCCATACGTCGTAATCTTAAAAGCTGAGTATCGGTAGAATGAAACCGTAGCTACTTATATAGTATACAAACGTTACAACTACCTTATACTAAACAAGGCACAAAAATCCATGCCCGAGGGGGGATTCGAACCCCCGACGCCGGACGGCCGCGCGCACCGCAACACGGCGCTCCAGTATGCGCGGCTAATCCGCCGCGTCTTGGACGTAATGAACCAGAATATCTTTACAGTCCATAGTTTTCGCTCATGAACAAGCGACCTGTCAAAGAGTAACCGGATGGGTTAACCACGTCTAAGGTGTGTCAGTAATTTTCAGATTTACAATTTATTATCAAACACACACACAACTTGACCATAGGCAGTCATTTTATGTAACAATACTGATTAGGTTCTTTGCAATCGAATTATAGTGCTATATAACCTTCAATCCTTCATTTCCTTATTTGGAGTATTTTAAGATTGTATGTCAAATTTAGCTGATCTGTCAAACATAGACGCTTTTATCTCTTTTTTGTAAACGTATTTTCTGTCATTGTTTTGAACATTGTGCCAATAAAGTTTATCAACTTATGTTTCGCCGCAAGAGAGTAAATTTATGAAGTGTATCGTTCTTCTTTCCTCTCTTTTGTCATGCAGTTGTAGCAATTAATATATGTAGGTACAAATGCAGTGATCAGACTTGAATGATCAGCGAACATTCAAATTATTTTATATCGTTCCTTTCGTGGTCCTTCCATGGCAATGAACTGTTTGTATCGCAATCAGTAAATGTGAAAGAAAGCTACCGTACATACTGAGAATGAATGGATCCATGCTTGTGGTCGGAAGAACAATTATACACAGACATAGTCGACGGTATTGCTTTCGTTTCCCAAAGTTTATAAATATTTCGATTTCAGGATACTGAAAGGAAGTTGTACATTTCGGCGAGATGTCGAAGAAAAAGATCCTTGGTTCACCATCACACAGCATGGCATTGCTTTTATGTTTTTAACCAAGACTTGATGCCTAGTGGCGTCTTATTTATTTTTATTGTGTGACATGCATGCCAGTATGCATAAGGAGACATATAATGCACCTGTTTAATCAGTCTGTCTAGTTCTCTTCCGTGAAGATGGTTTATAACCGAAACCGGTTGAAGTTTGGAAAAATAATAAACAGCTGATGGTTTACAGTATGCATTTCCTCAAATATCTTACGGCTGTTGAACCTCATCTCAATAAAAATTTGAGTCCAAAGAAGGGCAGCCCGTTTTGCATCGTCACGATACAGGGGAGACAGCGTTACGGAAATGATACAGGATCTGGGATGGGAATCATTACAACAACGGCGCTTATCGCTGCGGCGTGGGCTACTTACGAAACTCCAATCGCCAACATTCTCCTCCGAATGCGAAAATATATTGTTGACGCCCCTTACAAAGGTAGAAATGATCATCAGAATAAAATACGAGAAATCAGAGCTCGAACGGAGAGATTCAAAATGTTCAAATGTTTGTTAAGCTTATGGGACTTAACTACGGGGTCATCAGTCCCTAAACTTACAAACTACTTATGAACTACTTACGAACTAGGACGGCACAAATATCCATGCCCGAGGGGGGATTCGAACCCCCGACCGTAGTGGCCGTGCTGACCGTGACTGGAGCGCCTCAGTCACCTCGGCCACCGCGGCCGGCACGGAGAGATTCAGGTGTTCTTTCTTCCCGCGCGCTTTTCGAGAATGGAATGGGAGACAAATAGTATAATGGTGGTTCGATGAACCCTCTGCCAGGCACTTAAATGTGATTTGCAGAGTATCCCATTTAGATGTAGAAACACTTTTTTTCATATTTCGTGTGTGTTGTGTGCGGGTGGGGAACTCGTCACCGTTTAAATTTTGACGTACTTAAGCCTGGCAAGCCTGGTGTCCAATGTATTGGACACCGACGTCTAATGCACTTCATAACATTACACAATTTCGTCCACCTTTGAGTCAAATTATCCTGTTTACTGGACATCCGTCACTTTTAGTTTCGTGCATCGTGCTGCCTTCTGTCGCCAGAATGGTATAGTAAATGAAAAACGGTGGAGACGGCAGACCCATAGCGGACTGCTTCCGGTATGGCATCAGTATCTTAAATTACTTTACGTAATCATGTCAGTATTTTGTACAAATTCCACGTTGAGACAGAGGTCCCACAATAAATTCGCTGTAACACGTATAAATGTCGACTTCTTATTCACATCCTTAATATCGTTCCAGACTCCGTGTCATCTTATTTAACTTCTCTTTATGTAAGCAAGAACGTAAAATTTGACAAGCCGCGTGGGAGTAGCCAAGCGGGCTGGAGCGCCACGTTACGGATCGGCCTCCCGCGGCTGGGGTTCAGTCCCCTCCCCCCCCCCCTCCTCTCGGGCATGGATGTGTGAGATGTCCTTAGGTTAGTTTAACTTAGGTTTAAGTAGTTTATAAGTCTAGTAACTTACGACTAAAGTCATTTGATCCCATAAGAATTACAAAAATTTGAACATTTTTTAAATTTGACAAATTATAATATTGTTCAAATACACAATAAATGGCGATCTCAGACTAGAAAAAGGGGAAGGAGATTTTTTTTATAGTTTCAAAGTTATTCATGACTGAAGGAATTAAGTGCTACTATATGTATGAGACAGGCGAAATACCCTCAGACTTTAAGAAAAATGTAATAATCCCCATTCCAAAGAAAGCGGGTGCAGACAGGTGTGAAAACTACAGAACCATCAGTTTAATAAGTCATGGTTGCAAAATATTAACACGAATTATATACAGGAGGATGGAATAGCTGGTAGAAGCCGACCTCGGGGAAGATCGGTTTGGGTTCAGGAGAAATGTAGGAACACGGGAGGCAATACTCACTTTACGGCTTATCCTAGAAGATAGATTAAGAAAAGACAAACCAACATTTCTAGCTTTTGTAGATTTGGAGAAGGCTTTTGATAATGTTGATTGGAATAAACTCTTTAAAGTTCTGAAGCAAGCAGGAGTAAAATATAGGGAGCGTAAGGTTATTTACAACTTGTACAAAAACCAGACAGCGGTTGTCAGAGTTGAAGGGCATGAAAGGGATGCAGTGGTTGGAAACGGACTAAGACAGGGTTGTAGCCTTTCCCCAATGTTGTTCAATTTGTACATTGAGCAAGCTATAAAGGAAAGCAAGGAGAAATTTGGAGAAGGAATTAAAGTTCAGGGTGAAGAATTAAAAACATTGCGTTTTGCCGACGACATAGTAATTCTGTCAGATACAGCAAAGGACCTGGAAGAGCAATTGAACGGAATGGACAGTGTACTGAAAGGTGCATATAAGATGAACATTAACAAGAGTAAAACTAGGGTAATGGAGTGCAGTGTAAGAAAATCAGGTGATGCTGAAGGAATTAGATTAGGTAACGAAACAATAAAGGAGGTAGATGAGTTTTGTTACTTGGGCAGTAAAATAACAAATGATGGTCGCAGTACAGATGATATAAAATGCAGAATGGCAATGGGTAGAAAGGCGTTTTTGAAAAAGATAAATTTGTTAACATCGAATATTGATTTAAGCCTAAGGAAGTCCTTTCTGAAGGCATTTGTATGGAGTGTTGCCTTGTATGGGAGTGAAACATGGACGATAAGCAGTGTGGACAGAAAGATAGAGGCTTTTGAAATGTGGTGCTACAGAAGAATGCTGAAGATTAGGTGGGTGGATCGCGTAACTAATGAGGAGGTACTGAACCGAAATGGGGAGAAAAGAAATTTCTAGCATACCTTGACTAAAAGAAGGGATAGGTTGGTAGGACACATTCTTAGACATCAAGGAATCGTGAATTTAGCATTGGAGGGAAGTGTGTGGGGTAAAAATCGCAGAGGGAGACCAAGAGACGCGTATAGTAAGCAGATTCAAGTGGATGTGGGTTGTCGTTCTTATGAGGAGATGAAAAGGCTTGCTCAGGATAGAGTAGGGTGGAGAGCTGCATCAAACCAGTCTCTGGACTGAATACCACAACAACAACATATTCAATATACATAGTTAGTATGCAAATACACAATCTCAGTGACATGCAGCACCATGTGTTATGCTGCTCCACGACAAACAGTTTCTAACTTCAGTACTTATCGAGTTAAACGTACAATATTTAAAAACCTTAATTCGGTCAGTTGTATGAAGAATTAAAAAACTAAATTTGTTATCCTTGGGAGCATTTGATAGCAAACCTATAATTCAGATTGTTGAACGGCGAGCCCATTTTATTCATTTTAAATTCATTTCGCGTTTAATTCGAGGTGCTCCTTGACTTATTGAAGCTAGTGTGTCTGTGTGGTTTAGTGACATTTAGTATGCTGCCATGTGGCTATGTCAAGACAAAACGGAGGCCACTTTCACGTTGGACAGTGAAGAGCAACACGTTGGTCGTCTCACATAAACAAAGTTATATACGTATGATATGGAAAGTATGTTTTGAGTTAGTTCCTCACGCAACCTATTCTCCAGACTTTAAACTTTGGCTTGTTGAAAATAAATTTACACCAAATGAGTATGTAATAGTTTGAGTAAACGAGTATTTACCAGAGATTGACTAAATCTCGCCGGCCGCGGTGGCCGAGGGGACTGAGGCGCTCCAGTCACGGTCTGCACGGCCACGACGGTCGGGGGTTCGAATCCCCCCCTCGGGCATGGATATTTGTGCCGTCCTTAGTCTTAGCTAGTTCATAAGTAGTTTGTAAGCTTAGGGACTGATGACCCCATAGTTAACTCCCATCAGTTATACAAACATTTGAACACTTTTTGACTAAATCTCTTTTTCCCGTGGAATCAAAAGTAGGATGGCTGGATCAAGTGTATACCCTGAAATAATAATACGTTAAAAATAAGGTGAACTATTCGTCAATCATTTTTCTTGCGTTTCGGGCATGCATGTTAAACCACCCTAGTATTGCATTAGATGGAGCGTAATTATCCACCAAAACATAAAAGACTTTGTGATGGCATCGTCGTATTGTGACTGACGTTGTAGTTCTAGGAGCAAATGACAGAGTAATCACCGCTGCCTACCAGTTTGCGTGTCATGCTGTTGGAACGATGAAGGAAAGCACTGTCTGGTGGGAGTGGAGAGGTTATAAAAACTTCCGCGGGCATTGCACACGAGACCACGGAGTAACGCACTGAGATATCGCCAGTGACACCATTTGCTTAGGTAGTTACCATTGCATAAACACGGCACCGACTATTGATATTGATATTGATTCAACTGGAACGTGGAATGCACCAGTGGAAAGGCGCAGTCAGTTTGTGTGTCCAATCCGCGACAGCGATAGTAATTGTACGGATGACGTTGCCGCTAAAACTAGGGTTGTCATACGTCCCGGTTAATGGAGACGTCCCGATTTTTTACCCGGGACGCCAAATGTTCCGATTTTCAAGCAAGAGAATCAGATTTAAATTCTACTGTTAATAAAATAATAAAACTGTAAACTTACGTCTACATCTACATCTACATGGGATACTCTGCAAATCACATTTAAGTGCCTGGCAGAGGGTTCATCGAACCACAATTATACTATTTATCTCCCATTCCATTCTCGAAGAGCGCCCGGGAAGAAAGAACTCCTGAATCTCTCCGTTCGAGCTGTGATTTCTCGTATTTTATTCTGACGATCTTTTCTACTTATGTAAGTGGGAGTCAATATATTTTCGCATTCGGAGGAGAATGTTGGTGATTGGAGTTTCGCAAGTAGCCCACGCCGCAGGGATAAGCGCCGTTGTTGTAATGATTCCCATCCCAGATCCTGTATCATTTCCGTAACGCTGTCTCCACTGTATCGTGACAATACGAAACGAGCTGCCCTTCTTTGGACTCTTCCGATGTCCTCCGTCAAACCCACCTGATAAGGATCCCACACTGGGCTGCAATACTCCAAAAATGGACGGACAAGCGTAGTGTATGCAGTTTCTTTTGTAGTTATGTTACATGCTTTAAGGATTCTGTCTATAAAAAGCTGTCTCTGGTTCGCCTTTCCCACGATATTATCTACGTGTTCTTTCCAATTTGAAGTAATAGTAATTCCTAGGTATTTTTGGAGTTTACGGACTTCACATTTGATTGATTTATCTTGTAAACAAAGTTTAACGCATTTCTTTTCGTACTCATGTAGACGACTTCACACTTCTCATTATTTAGAGTCAATTGCCAATTTTTCCACCGTACTGATGTCTTATTCAGATCGTTCTGCAGTTGGTTTTGATCTTTAGATGATTTTACTAGACGGTAAATGACGTCGTCATCTGCAAACAAACTAAGAGAGCTACTTAGATTTTGCCCTACATCGTTTATGTAAATAAGGAACAGCATAGGACCAACAACACTACCCTGTGGAACGCCCGATATCACCTCTGTTTTACTCGATGCCTTACCATCGATTACTACGAACTGTGTCCTCTCTGACAAGAAATACCCTATCCAATCGCAAATTTGGGGCGAATTACCATAACCACTCAATTTGTTTAAAAGCCCTTTGTGAGGTACGGTGTCAAAAGCTTTCTGGAAATCAAGAAATACAGAAAGGATTTGCGAACCGTTGTCGATATCACCCATCACTTCGTGTGAATAAAGAGCTAGTTGTGTCGTTGTACACTTAAATATTCAAACACTAGAAGAGTTTTCATGCGGGTTTCACAGGAAACTTGAGTGAAGTTTGGGCCAACTTAGAAGCATGATTTAATTAAAATCATACCACAAAGCCGCACGGGAGTAGCCGCGTGGTCTAAGGCATACGGACTGGCGGCCTCTTCCGTCAGAGGTTTTAGTCCTACCTCGGCCGCGCGAAAGTGTGTGTGCGTAATATTTTGGTAAGAGTACGCCACTGACAGAATTAAGCGCAGCAGTCTTGCCTCTACGACTACAGTCTATCGGTGAACGTGTTGACTTCGCTCTGCTTGTTAACCCTTAAACAGAAACACCGGTCTGAGAGACCGTTAGGGTTTTTTCAATGTGGCCTGTGGCAACACTGTCCTGCTTGCGACCATCCCTCCACAGTACCTCCACATTGTTAAATAATATACGTGTCAGAAGCATTGTAGTCCAGTTTGTGGCTTCTGGCTGTTAGGTCAGCATTAATTTTATAAAACTTGCATGTCTGTCGGACCGGATGTTTCGTATTACATTAATTTTATTTTTTTCTACTACGTCTTTTCTTGACTGATGCTTTTTTTTATTATTTTTTTATTTTTTATTTATTTATTTATTTATTTATTTATTTGTATGTTCAGAAGACGTCATGATGAATAATGCTTCAGAAGGCACTCTTAAATCTACAAGAGGCTACTTAGATGTTGATTCTGACGTTACAATTACCGACGCACGAAAAGACGATGAGAGAAGAAGAAACGATGGTAACAGGCTAATAGTGAGTGACAGTAGTGATGAAGATCATGACGACGATTGTTACAATCTAGTGGAAGGTGAACAAGAAATAATTGGTGGCAATACATGTGGGGAACAAGACAGTATACCAGATATTTTTGTTGGGATAAAGTCCAAAGAAGATTTTGTGTGGAAATCAGTGGAACCAACAAGAAGAATTAGCTCGTTAATTTTGAAGTAAACTTATTTAATACTCAATTTGATGTTTCATTTGAAAACCACAAAAATTATCCTAAACACATTAACAAATTATAAAAATGATAAATATATGAAAAAATATGGAGGAGGAAAAGTCCAGTCTGTCAGACCGGATGTTTTTAATAATGTACTATCGACTTATGTTTCCGTTTAAGGGTTAAGAACTTAATGTTCCTTCGCTTTTATCGACAGGTTTCGTTTACATAAGATTATTTGTAAGGACAATCAAATTTACGTAGTTTGTGATTTTCCCGCTATAAAGTTGCCCTTGCTTCGTATGATGCCATAATTGTTAAAGAGATTCCGCGATTATATTTTGGACAAGGAATTGCCGCGGTGGAGTAGCCGAGCGGTCTACAGCGTCTCGCTGCGGAGCGCACGGTTGCTCGCCTTGGAGGTTCGAGTCCTCCCTGGGGCATGGGGCATGTTGTCCTTAGGTTAGTTTACCTAGGTTTAAGTAGTTTGTAAGCTACGGACTGATGACCACGCAGCTTAGTCCGATAGATTTACAAACATTTGAACATTTGATTTGGACAAGGAATTGATGGTACCGATTTTTTTAATTTGAAATAATTTAGTTAAAGTACAGCACAAAATGAACATTAAAGCAAATAAACCGCGGGTTGCAATTAAAGTCGGGCACCATGCAAGCAACAGCACGTTATAAGACTTACGGAAACCATCTAGCTGGATCCTGCGCTTCGTGTTGTAGAAGCTGGAAATGATAACTTTTACTTATTTAATACGTGAACGTTCGAGATACTTTCCGTAGGAGATCAATGTTCACTTCGCTTTTCATTGTTGTGTGACCGTGGGTGGAACATGAAGTTACTGGCAATGATAGAATAATAAAACAAAACAAAAAAGAAATGATCGGACTTCGTGAAATTACAAAAGAAATGACTGCAGTTTCTAAAATCAAGCAAAGTATTGTATAAGGATGATTGATTGTGATTCAAATTTTGCAGACAATACGAAGCGATTGTAATGGCATCTGAACATTAAACGCCGGCCGCGGTGGCCGAGGGGACTGAGGCGCTCCAGTCACGGTCTGCACGGCCACTACGGTCGGGGGTTCGAATCCCCCCTCGGGCATGGATATTTGTGCCGTCCTTAGTGTTAGCTAGTTCGTAAGTAGTTTGTAAGTTTAGGGACTGATGACCCTGTAGTTAAGTCCCTGTAAACTAGGTCGATAGTTCTATGGCAGGTGTCGCCAAGTGTGAGCAATTAATCATCTTGGGTCGCCACCATATTTATCCAAAATATGGAAAATTAAAATGTTACTGATCAGCTATGATGTGATCATATTTTCAAACATATAATAAATATTCCTACTCTATTGCAATGTATCAGTTGTACCAAACAAACAAGCAAAATGTACTTGAAAAATTATTGGTAAACTGTGGAATTTAACTATTCTGTTTCCCCTCCAAAATAGTGAAAAAGGAATGTTCTTAAATGAAAGACGATCTGCTCAAAATCAATTTATTGAATTAAAAATTAAAAATCCTATCTTGACACAAAATTAGATGACATTTCCTAACATGAAAAACAGATATTGGTATTCAAACAATCTTTTACAAATGTTAAAATATTGAGACACAAAAATGACTGGCTGAGTCAAAGGTCGGAGAATGCTATTAGATTGGCTACACAGGGGGTTGAAATTATCGTTAGCCCTAAGCTGCCCAGAGTAAATAGGCAGATCTCAAAAGAATAACATAAGGGACAGAATCCAACAAGTCTGATTCATATAACCCTCCAGCAAGTGCGTCACCTTACCCAAACAGATGATCATTGACGGCAGCGTCTCAGGCTCGCAGGCAGCAGGTGGTGGGAGCGGATGAGCTGAAATTTTTATCCGACCGTAATTGCTGCGACCTGTTAAGCAGGGTCGACATGTAACTTAACACAGCGTCACTGGCGTCGGCGTCGCTAGGCAGTTCTATCACGCTAGTAGACTAATCAATATTTTGCATAGGTGACACAAAGGTCACTTGGCACAAATCGATCAGGCACTTGCGTAATAAGATCTGTAAAAACAATGCCCCATTCGCATAGGCGCGAATGATCAAATAGAGACTTCTAGCAAAACGAAAACTAAACTGTGTCAGCTCACAGCGTAACCACAGGACAATGTAACGTCCGTGAAGCAAACACAAGTTCTACAAGGTCCGAATCTTCGGAATCAAACACAAGTCTAACCAGAGGACCGTTTAAGACGATGTCCTCCTCGCGAATCTAAACGGAGTATTGCGTGTCTTCCAAGGTCCGCACACTTCGGATGCTCAAACAGGAGTCTTCCGTGGTCCGTACACTTCGGACGCACAAACAGGAGTTCTCGAGCTCCGTACACTTCGGACGCTCAAACCGGAGTCTTCGTCCCTCCTCGCGCTCTGCCGCAGCTCACGGCAAGTGACGGGCGGCCTCACCCACGCGCAAATAGACGCACGAATCTGTGCTAACTGCTAATAGTCAAACCAATCGGATGGCGTAGCGCCGTTGACAAATTGTTTAGCTGTGACACCAAAATAATCTGCCGAATCAGGACGCGTTCTCTGCGGCTGCCAAGAGGCTCCGCCCACGCCACCAAAGCTTCCCGCGGATTTCACCGTTCCCAGGGTGAATGCCCGGCAAGGAATTTCAGCTTGCTCCTAGCTACGGTCACACGACCTAAAAATGTTAACGTTGTGCTAACCTTTTTAATTCCAACTTTCCCTCAAAAGTCAAATGTTTACTACCAAATGTTAAAATGTAGTTTACGCTAGTTATATTATTCATTCTAAATAGGAAACTAGAAAAATAATTAGGCAATAACACGCACCTTGACACTAGTATCAAACGCACTGCACCTGCTAGAACCTGCCTGACCCTTGCCGGTGTGCCTTTGTATAGTTCACGCCCTTCAGCACAGTACCCCCACACAACCACCAGTACCCCACTCACCCCAAGCGTCCGTTGCCAGCCTCTACATGGCGCGGGCGGATCGCGTAGTCCGACAGTCAGCCCATTCTGAAAACATTCGCTGAACCTGGCTGGCAGACTACCTAGTCTAAAAACATTGATCATTCACTTACACGAAAATTATTCGAGTCGATTTGTGATTAACGATTGATACGTATTCCGTGTTGGATATTTTTGGGAGGGCGCCGCCCCAGAGTCCTCAAGGAGCAGCCACCATTGGTTGAGGGACATGTTAACAAGCGCCCCCTATCGTGCAAAGCACTGCAGTGAATCCGTGGTACACGCTGCGACATAGCTAACAGGGTCAGTGGGAGAACTCGTGTCATTGCAACATGGAATGCAAAATGGAGCAACACGTTAACATCAAGTTTTGTTTCAAATTAATCAAAAGGCCACAGAGCCTCATGGAATGTTAGTGCAAGTGTATGGTGTTGAAGCAGTGAGTGAAAAGTGTGCTTCAGTGGTTCCGGAGATTAACAACGCGTGACCTCAGTGCTTCCAGCGATTCCACAAGAAGCGTTTGGTGACAAGTTTCCAACAGGTGTATAACTGATGTCACAAGTGTATTGTAGCCAATGGCGGGTACTCTGATGGCCAATAAAGGTCTCTTGTTTGTAACTCGTATTTCTTGTATTTTCTGAGACAAATGCACCGAACTTATCAGGCGCACCTCGTACACAGAAATGGCTATAAGACTCAGTATTGTGTGGTCTCTTGGCTAGCATAACAGAGTTAACTGACAAAACGATCCAACAAGGATTCTATTTTTTACTGACTGGGGTGTAGAACTCTAAAACTATGGTATGCTGAGACCTAATATCTATTCCGAATACGTGACTATTAATATGTAACATACGCATAAGCAACAGCCAGCGGCTGACTCATACTATGTATAGTTTATTTGATTGGAACTGGGAACGCTAAATAATGTATATCATTCACTTGTTCTTACTGTAAAGTATCTTGAGTTCCATAAATTCGTTTACAATTGCGATACTTGTGCGTGTTAGAGAGTTCCCATTGCAGTGTGATACCAACACAGAAACTAAATGCCCTGCAGTGACGGATACACACCAATGCGGCCTTTGATAAAAATAAGGAACAACTGTGGAGAGGCATTTTGCAAACTTAGCGCAAAATCTGACTGAAGTCGTCATATTCAGACCCAAAGCACAAGTATTCAAGATGAAGCATCTCTCTCAGCTCAGAAGCGTTTATTTATTTATTTACACTATTGGCCATTAAAATTGCTACACTAAGAAGAAATGCAGATGTTAAACGGGCAGTCATTTGACAAATAAATTATACTAGAATTGACATATGATTACATTTTCACCCAATTTGGGTGCATAGATCCTGAGAAATCAGTACCCAGAATAACCAGCTCTGGCCGTAATAACGGCCTTGATACGCCTGGGCATTGAGTCAAACAGAGCTTGGATGGCGTGTACAGGTACAGATGCCCATACAGCTTTAATACGATACCACAGTTCATCAAGAGTAGTGACTGACGTATTGTGACGAGCCAGTTGCTCGGCCACCTTTGATCAGACGTTCAATTGGTAAGAGATCTGGAGAATGTGCTGACCAGGGCAGCAGACGAACATTTTCCGTTTCCAGAAAAGCTCGTACAGGACCTGCAACATGCGGTCGTGCATTAACCTGCTGAAATGTAGGGTTTCGCAGGGGTCGAATGAAGGGTAGTACTACAGGTCGTAACACATCTGAAATGTAGCGGCCACTGTTCAAAGTGCCGTCACTGCGAACAAGAGTTGACCGAGACGTGCTTCCAATGTGCGTTCACCGTGAAGTCGGCAAACACGGATGCGACCACCATGATGCTGTAAACAGAACCTGGACTCATCCGAAAAAATGATGTTTGCCATTCGTGCACCCAGGTTCGTCGTTGCATACACCATCGCAGGCTCTCCTCTCTGCGATGCAGCGAAAGGGTAACCGCAGCCATGGTCTCCGAGCTGATTGTCCATGCTTCTGCAAACGTCGTCGAACTATTCGCAAAGATGATTGTTGTCTTGCAAACGTCTCCATTTGTTGACTCAGGATTCGAGACGTGGCTGCACTATCCGTTACAGCCATGCGGATAATATGCCTGTCATCACGACTGCTAGTGATATCAGGCCGTTAGGATCCAGCACGGCGTTCCGTATTGCCCTCCTGAACCCACCGATTCCATATTCTGCTAACAGTCATTGGATCGCGACCAACGCGAACAGCAATATCGCGATACGATAAACCGCAATCGCGATATGCTACAATCTCCGACCTTTATCAAAGTCGGAAACGTGATGGTACGCATATCATCTCCTTACACGAGGCATTAGACAACTTCTGTTTGCATATGAGAAATCGTTTGGAAATTTTCCTCATGTCAGCACGTTGTAGGGGTCGTTTTTGTGTCCCAGCCTCGTCGCCGCTTTTGTGTCTCGTTTCCGTCATAGGTGTCGGTGGCCGAGTAGAAAGACCGACACAGGAATAAAGGAAGCACGCTTGTGCAGGTAGGAGGTGACCAGCCAGTGGGACAGCAGAAACTAGAAACACTAGAGTAAATTAGAACGAGATATATATTGCACAGAATTTATACAATACTTAAGTTTTACATAGCTCAGTACTGCAGAATGCTGATACATAGTTGAGCTAGAGTCCTGTCTAGTGCCTGTCCGATAGCCAAGCCTTCGCTGGTGCCTATCTGATTCCGAAGTGTTAACTGGTTCCTATCTCAATCCCAAGTGAACGACGTCGTTCAATGGTGGCCACGAGCGGCGTTGTAGCAGAGGGCTCTCGTGGCTGACGTCGTAAGAACGCCGCGCCGTGCGTGCATGACGGCGCGTGGCGAAAGTAGGTGGCGCGCACTTTGGACTTGTGCGACACCAAACCCCTCCCCCCCCCCTCCAAACCGCCGCGCCGTCGTGGCGTAGGGCGGAGGGCCACGGCGACGGCACTGGGAGGAGGGCCTGGGCGGGGGCGTTACTGGTGGGACGGGCGTCGTAGCTGAGGCTGGGATCGAGACGCCGTCCACGCCCCGGCATTCGCCTTGCGATCCCCCGGGAAACCCACCAAAACCTGGGGAAGGGCGCACACCCCCGCCCAGAGGGAGCAGGTCATATTCTTCTGAGGTGCGTGGCCCAAGCTGGGGGCCCGCACGGTCCCGGAGTCCCTCTCGGTGAGGCTGTCAGCTGCGGCGGCGACAGCGGCGGCAACGACTGCGTCGGAGGTGCGTCGACGTCCATAGGGATCTCGTATTCCGGGGACGAACGATGTGGCTGTGCTCCCTGGTGGTGAACTGGGTCTGGAATCAAGAAACCCGGGACAGGATCGCGCGGCCTGTGCAGACGCAATTGGTTTGCGTGGCGCTGCAGCTCCGACCCTGTGGAAGAACGCACAACATACATATTGCGACCGAGCACGCGCTGAATGATGTCCGGCGTCCATCTTGTCTTGTTGCCAGCAAACATCCTGTACAGCACCGGCGTAGAAACCTGAAAACGCGTAGCGCCATACGAACCGACTCGGTGCGTGGGAGGCTGCAGCAGGTGAAGGAGAGTGCGGTGACGGGGGCCGTGTAGCAGCTCGGCAGGAGACGGGCCGTCACGTGGCATGCACCGATACGTAGACAGGAAAATTTCAAGAGCTTGCTGCCTGGAGTGCTGACCATTCATCTTCTCCATGTGAGACTTGAATGTTCGAACGAAACGTTCTGCTTCACCATTGGACTGAGGGTGAAAAGGTGCGGTGGTGACATGCTGAATGCCATTCACACGACAAAACTGTTGAAATTCCGCACTAACAAACTGAGGTCCATAGTTTCAGGCAAACCTTCGAGCGAAACACTGATGTTAAGGCACTGATTGTACTAGACGCTGTCGTTGAGTTCATAGCAATCACGAAAGGAAACTTGCTGAAAGCGTCTACAACAATTAACCAGCGCGTATTCCAGAAAGGTCCGGCAAAGTCAACGTGTAAACGTTGCCATGGTCCCTTGGGGCGTGGCCAGTCTGAGAAACGTTGCGGAGGAGCCGCCTGATGCTCCGCACAAACCGTACACTGTGACGTCATGCTCTCTATCTGAGCGTCCATACCAACCCAGGTAAAATGACGTCTGGCCAATTGCTTTGTCCTAACAATACCCCAATGCCCTTGGTGCAGGAGGCGTAAGACTTCTCGTTGCAGGGAACGAGGAACAATCACTCTTGCTTGGTCGTTGTCCGTATGTAACAACAGAACACCCTGACTTAAAGATAATGCATGACGTTGCGCAAAATAACGTCGAACCAGAGGCCGATCAATGACTTTGGCTCTGGCAGGCCAACCAAATCGAACAAAACGTGCTACCACACTTAGGTCGGCATCCGCCGTTGTTTCCTGTGCAACCCGACGAGAGTTCAAAGGGAAATCTGCGACAGCGGAAGCATCTCTGGAGTCTATCTGACAACATGCCATCTCTGAAGAATCAATCGACACATCCTGGCCAACCGGAAGTCGGGAAAGTGTGTCCGCTTTGGCATGCTGAGGGTAGGTCGGTACAAAAACTCATATTGATAATTTGACAATATCAAGGACCATCTCTGAAGTTTTTGTGCCGTTCGTGGCGGAATTGGCTTTATGGGTGAGAACAACGACATGAGAGGCTTGTGGTCTGTCAACAAATAGAATTTTCTGCCACAGAGATAATGATGAAACTTTGTGACGCCGTAAATGATTGCTAAGGCCTCCTATTCTATCAGACTGTAATTCTGTTGCGTCGGCGTCAGTAGCTTGGATGCAAAGGCAATAGGACGATCGTGAGAACCAATACGATGTGACAATATTGCACCAGACCGTACGACGAGGCATCAACTGCTAACACTACAGGCTTCTGTGGGTCAAAGGGAATCAAACATGCATCACTGAGTAGTGCAGACTTTAATTTGTCAAAGGCAACCTGACAATTTTTAGATCATACAAAAGGAACATTCTTCCTACGTAAGTGATGTAGTGGAGCTGCAATCTGAGAGGCATTGGGAATAAACCTAAAATAACAGTACAGCTTTCCCATCACTGCTTGCAATTCGTGCACATTCTTAGGAGGAGGCAAATCTTTGATTGCTCTAAGATGTGACTGTAAGGTATGAATTCCTTGGGCATTAATCACATGGCCTAGGTACTCTATTTCAGTCTGAAAAAACGAACACTTTGCTTTATTGCAACGTAGACCTGCTGCAGTCAACACTTTGAAAAGACACTCCAGGTTAGCTAAATGTTCTTTAACTGTACGTCCGAATACCACAATATCATCTAAGTAGTTCGAGCAACACGGTACAGAAACTGTCAGCTGTTCCAAAAAAAATAGCGGGGGCGGAAGAACTGCCAAAGGGTAGGCGTTGAAATTGAAAAAGCCCCATGTGAGTATTAATGACGAAAAACTTTTTTGACTCGTCATCAAGCGGAATCTGTAAGTATGCCTCTGCTAAATCAATCTTGGAAAAGAAGCGAGACTGTTCTAATTTCTCCATCAGTTCCTCAGGTCGGGGCAGGGGGTAAGTGTCTACAATTGTTTGACTGTTCACTGTTGATTTAAAGTCTGCACTGAGACGAAGTTTTCCTGATGGCTTGGGTATAACGACTATAGGCGAGGCCCACTGACTCGCAGAAACAGGAGAAATCACCCCACTATCTTGCCAACGTTTAAGTTCTTCGGCAACTGAATCACGCATTGCGATAGGCACTGGTCTAGCTTTACGAAATTTCGGAACTGCAGATTCTTTTAAAGTTACATGTGCCACTAAGTCTTTTGCACAACCTAGTTCCGGCAAAAACAAGTCACTATATTTTTCATACAATGCATTGATTTTGTCCTGAGGCACTACTGACGAAATTTGAAGCACATCTCTTTGATGTCGAATGCATCTAGTCCAAAAATGTTCTGTGTCGATTTGGCCTGAAGAACAACAAAAGAAACTGTTTTTGTTACACCTTGAAAAGAGGCGGGCAGGCTACACGTTCTTAGCACTGGAATATTTTGACCTGTATATGCTGTTAGCACTTGTTGACACGGAGACAATTTTGGCGAACCCAGGAATTCATAAGTTTCTTTATTAATTAATGTGACAGCGGAACCAGTGTCGAGCTGAAATGGCACAGTCTTATTTTCTATAGAAAGAATCACTAATAGTTTTTGCTTGTGGCGCTCGACAGGTGCGCGAATGTGGGCAACGTCTAATACAGCTTGTTTGCGGCGCTTGCGCATGCGCGGGCTGTGTGCGATAGGAAGTGGCGCACAATTGGCACACAGATTAACATTACTGTCCCTAGATGGCACTACCCCGGAACAGCGTCCGCGCAAGCTTGCGAGGCTACTACATTTTCACTAACTACTGCACTAAAAGTACTTTGAGTAGCTACACCAAGTCTACTAGGCACTAGGTTCACTACAGGATTGCACTGTACATAAACATGTTGCTTGTCCCGAACCCATTACTGTTGCACAGTTTTACGCGCTTGTCGGCACTTGCGACGTGGCTTACTACATAGTTTTGCAGTAGGCGCAGAAGAACTTTCTTGCAATTGAGAACCAAGCAAAGCACTGTTCAATTTCACAGCGTCTATGACATTGACAGCATGAACTGTTCTCGCACTTTGCGAAGCACTGTTCCTAACGTTACTGTTCCTTGAATTTTCATTCTGCATACACACTGACTGAACATGTCCCTATATTCCACATTGATAACAGCTTGCGTTGCGGCTAGGGCACTGTGCACGTTTGTGGCAAGATACACACTGGGGGCAAGACTTATGAACATTTTTCTGAAATGAACGTTGGTGCCCGTTATTCAAACTACTGTTTCTAACACGACGGGGCGACCTTTGTGTCACACTTTTACACTGCCTACTGTTCACTGTCTGTTCAGCACGGCCGTTAAAATTTAAAGAATCACTAGTGCTAAACTGAGAACTACGGCTAGGAAAGCCTCCGTTACGGCGCACTGTATTAACACTGTGGCTTTGCATTTCTACATCTGCTAAGTCAAAGGTATCATGCGCTTCTATAAGCTGCAGTACACTATCTAATGAGGGGTCAGACTGTTTCAGAATTGCTGCCCGAATTCTGGGGTCCTGAATGTTCTGCGTAATCGCATCTCTCAACATAACGTCACTATAAGAGAGTCCACAAGAGCAAGTAAATTTACATTTGCGGGTTAAGCCCTTCAATTTAGTGATCCATTCCTGGTGAGATTGCTTCGGTAATTTTTTCAGTCTGAAAAATCAGTACCGCGCTGCAGCTACGAGAACTTTTCTCTCATAATGAGCATTCAGTGCTTCTACAATTTGATCGAATTCTAGATCACGAAGAGATGTGTGGGGAAAAAGTTTCTGCAGTAATACGAAGGTGTGAGTGCCCACCACAGATAATAACAGATGCTTCACTTTCTGACCTGTAATTTGATGAGCCGCGACGAGTTCTTGAAATTGAGCGAAGTAGTCACTCCATTCTTCCTCACGTTTGTTGTACTGGCGAAACGAAGGAAGCGGTGTGGCTGCAGGTGTGGGCTGCTGAAGCGACGGTTGTTGTTGAGTTGCTGTCAACTGCGCCACTGCTTGAAGTAGTTGCGTGATTTGCACTGTCTGTAACTGAATAAGTTCCATTAAGTTTGGGTTCGGGGTAATGGCCATGCTGACCGATTAGGTGCCGTGCATACAAGTAACTTATAACAAAACACAAATGCAATATGAAAGAGGACGCTCTGCAACAAAAAAGTCCACAAAATACGTAACAAAATATCTTCCCCCAAAATTCTGGGTGGGCGGGAGCAATTTCTGTGTGCTCCGACTGCTGTTGTCTGGCTGCTGCAAGCGGGCTGGTCCAAGTTTCGTCTATCCCATCCTCGTCACCACTTTTGTGTCCCAGCCTCGTCGCCGCTTTTGTGTCTCTTTTCCGTCGTAGGTGTTGGTGGCCGAGTAGAAAGACTGACACAGGAATAAAAGAAGCACGCTTGTGCAGGTAGGAGGTGACCAGCCAGTGGGACAGCAGAAACTAGAAACACTAGAGTAAATGAGAACGAGTTATATATTGCACAGAATTTATACAATACTTAACTTTTACATAGCTCAGTACTGCAGAATGCTGATACATAGTTGAGCTAGAGTCCTGTCTAGTGCCTGTCCGATAGCCAAGTCTTCGCTGGTGCCTATCTGATTCCGAAGTCTTAACTGGTTCCTATCTCAGTCCCAAGTGAACGCTGTTGTTCAGTGGTGGCCACGAGTGGGGTTGTAGCAGAGGGCGCTCGTGGCTGACGTCCTAAGAACGCCGCGCCGTGCATGCATGGCGGCGCGCGGCGATTGTAGGTGGCGCGCACTTTGGACTTGTGCGACACCACAGTCGCTACCGGCGCCAACCTTGTGGGAATGCTCTGAAAAGCTAATCATTTGCATATCACAACATCTTCTTCCTGTCGGTTAAATTCCGCGTCTGTAGCACGTCATTTTCGTGGTGTAGCAATTTTATTGGCCAGTAGTGTATTTATGTATATTGGTGTACAAGAGAGGAAATCTTTATTGGTACCACTAAATTGACAACAACTTACCGAAATACAACACACCACATCACTTAAGTTGTTTCATTGCACGATGAAATTGAGGTCAGATATTTATCTACATTCTGTTGTTGATTTTTAGTGAATTGTTTCGATTGCAGTACTAAAATATATGACAGCACTAGCTAAAACGGAGTAACTGTAAACCATTATCCGAAATTCTTTCATCAGTGCTGTATACAGGGTGTCCCATTTATCTTGACCACCTAAAATATCTCTGGAACAACAATCGGTATTGTAAAACGACTTTCACCGATATTAATGTCCGGCAGCGGCTCATGAATGTAAATATTTTGAAACATTCTAAAACGAAAGCATGTGTTTTTTAACACTAATTTGTGTTTAAATGGAACCCTATATTATTTCATCAGCAATCTATAGCCCGACTCATCACAAACAATAGCGTTGATTGCATCGCTTTACTTCAACTGCATCCCGAGATATTGCGAAGCGAAGTTGAGGCTTTAAGTACGTGCGGCTAACCCACGTCCTGAGCAGCATGGGGTTATAGCCTGAGACTCAGGACATGAGCTAGAAGCGCGTTGCGCATATTTCAAGCATCAACTTCCCTTCGCAATATCTCGTGATGCAATTGGATTTAAGTGATGCAATCAACGCCACTGCTTTTCTGATTTTTGATGGTATAGTTTTCAGATGAAATAATATAGGACGTCCATTTAAAAAACAAGCGTTTGTGTTAAAAAGTGCATAGGCTTTCGTTTCAGAATGTTTCAAAATATTTACAGTCATGAGTCATTATTATTATTATTGTTATGAATACAGATTAAATATTTTTAATATGATTGAATGAAAGTTTGTTATCAATGAAATGACGTAATATGTACAGTTAATATACACTCCTTGCCATTCAAATACAATAAGAGCTCTGTGACCTGAAGTGACAATAGTTCATTAAATAAAGTAAAATTTTCTAGTGGCAGTAAGATTACTTGTTACTTTTTCTGTTTGCCGTGGCTTCTCCCTGCGTTTTTTTTTCAAATGTAAACCGGCTCAGCCCCAGTGGATGTTAGAGGAATATTGTATTAAATGTGGACTCTAAGCAACGGTGCATTATGCCTTTCGCCCTTCTTGGGTTTTATCGGAGGTGAAATAGATGTGGTCGTGCATGATAAAAGTCGACGCCTGAAGTGGGAATATAACCCACAGATTCCACTTAAACTACTGAGGCCGCATTGGTCATGCGTATCACTGAATTGTAACGGAAGATGAACTTACGAATTAGACACGATAGAGTAAATGCGTGTGTATTAAATAGTTAACCATAAACAAGCTTCTGACAAATCTTGCTTGTCTCATTTCAGAGGAATGTAAAGACGCTTTTGACGCTTTTAGCCGCCATGGTTCCGATTTGAAGCCATTTTTAAACTTGCACTATTTCAACAAATTTCTTATTTGAGCAATACCACTACAAGGAATTAAATTAACAAACAATTCGATCATTTAACGTCGTTATTGCTATTACTTTATTAATGTCGCTTCTTTTACTCGTGTACTTTAAGAGTATTTAATGCCTTTTGCTCATTTTCAGAAGTAGTTGCCCCAAAAAGGTACTTTAGTTCCTTCCATGTCTATGGAATACTTTTCAAATATATCTGATTTAGCATTGCTCACGCTTGGGCAGTCTTATACTGTCTAATCTCTTACCTCACCTTTCGGCGCAACAGTAACGCTTGTCGTGTATTTCTTTTTCCTGTTAGCCCCTGAGGCAAGAGTAGTCCCCTAAAATCGTGGCGCCGGCCGCGGTGGCCGAGGGGACTGAGGCGCTCCAGTCACGGTCTGCACGGCCACTACGGTCGGGGGTTCGAATCCCCCCTTGGGCATGGATATTTGTGCCGCCCTTAGGATAAGCTAGTTTATAAGTAGTTTGTAAGTTTAGGGACTGATGACCCCGTAGTTAAGTCCCATAAGCTATACATACATTTGAACATTTTTAAAATTGTGGCTAGCTGAATTCTTATGCTGAACTGGTACCACTTTAGCCCCCAAAACCCCCAAAATCTTATTCTAAATGGGCCTGATGGGTCAGGAGTAGGGTTGTTAGTGGTCTAAGTGATACGAAATTTTTTTATAAAACAAAATTACGATTTAATTATTTATGTAAAAAAATAGAAACTGAATGAATGTAAAGATTATGAACATATACACGAATTTCACAGGCTCGTAGGCGCAGAATAACAGAATAAGGTAAAGGATAATGTTACGTCTGATCTCGTGTACCCGTCACGAATTAATCAGTAAATTACAAGTGGGGTCACAGAACGAGGCTGTCGCAAACGAGTGAAAATGCGCGAAAAACACGTCAAACGTCAGCCGAGTTCAGTGGAAGGAAGGGAGTCCTGAGCAATTAGCAACTGTACCGTGTGTGGTCTCATCGTGGCTGCAACCTGCTTCCGATGGTGCTGCAAACCTAGAAAAAAAAAACTCGAATAACTTGCCAAGACTGTCGTCAAACAGTTGGTACGTTCCCTGCCTATCTTTCCGTAGGCTGTTAGCAATTTGGCGTGGTACACTGGCTTCCTCCAGTCTACCGTTGAGCCCTCAAAATATGCTGGCAAGCTTTAACTACTAGAATGGACGTATAAAGTTCCAAAGACTATATGCATGTATCGTAGCCAGACGAGAAGCGTCAGACTCAGCACTTGATAACACCAGGCTTACAGCTCACCCTCAGAGCACACGTAAGACTCGCTTATTATGCCGATCGCTATGCGTCGTTCCGTAATTACGGAGGTACCGTATGTAATGTAGCAACAAGTCCGCTACAACGCCTGCTCAAACGTCGAGCATAAACTCGGCCGCTGAGATACAGTGTAGATGCTGAACCTCTAGAGAGAGAATGAGCCCTCCACGATGAAATGCTGGAGGTATATCTTTCCGCCAATGAGAGGATTCCACATAGGCCGTACTACACACACCCTCCAATCAGCGTGCAGCAACTATAGAATCCCTGTCGCCAAGTGGACGAGTCCACTGTGAGGCCTCCCCTTTAAAAAGCCAACGCGTAGAAAGCGAGTCCACCTCCCTGACACCCTCGAGCCGCGCCCCGTGCAGGCGGAGGAATGTGCGTTCTCTCAGCCAGGCGAAAAACTGACCAACATAGGTTTTGTGTAATGCTTCTCCTAGCCTCGTCGCCACTTTTGTGTCCCCGCCTCGTCGCCGCTTTTGTGTCTCGTTTCCGTCGTAAGTGTCGGTGGCCGAGTGGAATGAGACCGACACAGGAATAAAGATAGCACGCTGGTGCAGGTACGGAGAGGAGCAGCCAGAAACTAGAAACACTAGAGTAAATTAGAACGAGATATATATTGCACAGAATTTATACAATACTTAGTTCAGTACACAGAATGCTGATACATAGTTGAGCTAGAGTCCTGCCTAGTGCCTAACTGATAGCCAAGTCTTCACTGGTGCCTATCTGATTCCGAAGGTCCTAACTGGTTGCTATCTCAGTCCCAAGTGCCCGATGTCGTTCAGTGCTGGCCACGAGCGGAGTTGTAGCAGAGGGCGCTCGTGGCTGTCGTCGTAAGAACGCCGCGCCGTGCGTGCATGGCGGCGCGCGGCGAAAGTAGGTGGCGCGCACTTTGTACTTGTGCGACACCACAATAGGCAGCACCGCTAATGTTACCGTATGAATTTATCCCAATAAAATAAATGTGAGGGCGCTTGCCACCTTACACTGACATGCCCAGTTATCGAGTGGAGATTGTAGTAAATGTTGGGACTTTCATTGAAGTAAAAATATGAGACTTTCATCGCGAAGTGCAAACAAAACCTTGCCAGAGAGCTTCAGTCTACTTTGCTGAGGGAGCTCTCAAAAAAAATTCGTAATAATTATTTATACTTTTTCAATTTGTTTTTAAATTACCTAGTGTTTCTCAACAAAGTAGTCTGTTTCTGGCGGCAAACAAAATTACGTAAGACACAAAGTAAACCATATACCATTCGTAGCTGCACAGAAATGTCAATATGGTCGTAATATTTTGTAGTGACATTGATTAATCTGTCGTGTGGGTAATATGAACCAGTCTCTTACGAAGAAAACAGCAGGCTTTGTTTTAATCAATGCGCTTTGCTATTATTTTGAAACAGCGCGGAAACTGCGCCGTGCCATTGAGAAGAAGAGACGGGCCGCTTTGGTTAGCAACCAATAACTTTGAGTGCGAGTGTATTTCAATTGTGAAGAAAAGAGGGCATGAATTAATTTGTGGTCAAATAACCAAAAGGAATCTCCGCCATGGATAGCGGAGTTTACGGTGAGGAAGGCCAGTTTGATCCTTCAGAAAATTTCAGAACGTTTGCAAATATTGCAAATGCAGTATAGCCATTACCGGAAGAAGATGTCCCTATGGAAGCGCAAGATTTAGTCACTTCACAAAAAAGACGAGCTGCAGAATCGAATACATTACCTGATAAACGATCGGCATGGCAAACATTTAATACTGTCGTTTATTCTAGATCAACTCAGGATAGCAAGAAAGAAGACGTAAGCCACCAAATGGAGTTAGTTCCCGACAAAAAGACCCCTCTTCCAGGAGAGAAGTATCCATCAGAACAACATCCTTCTAGCCTCTCAGTTGGGGTAAACTGGATTCACAACAAGGTCAGTCGGATTTCGAATAGTAGAGTATCACCTGTCGCGGAAAATGCCCCAGTCGGCACTGTGGCTAATTCAGTGCAAATAGATACTCAACATGTGAACTGTGTATCCTAGTAAACAAATTGTGATTGATATATCTAAGGAGAGTTCTACTCGTTGCGACAGACCTCCTAATATTTACAGACTTACAGATAGTGGGCCATTGGACGTTTGCACCCAATGGCTTTGGGGAAGCTTCTGCATCTTTCCTTGCCAGACATCAAGAACTTTATTACCAATATCTCTTTTGTTGCCAAAAATCAAGTAGATCATAAATCTTATGGTAAAGCCAACTTTTTAGTATACTCAGAAATAAAGAACAAAAATATAGAAGCCTACATTCCCTCCTTTGTTGTACATAAACGAGGCATAATCAGGACTGTCGATACAGCTCTTGAAGAAACAGAGATTTTGGAGGTTATTCAGTTTGTTTACCCAGTTATTGATGTACGCAGCTTCACCAAGAGAGATGACCCAGATCATACAGTGAAATTACAGACTTGTGTTTTAACTTTTGATTCCCAAAGTTCGCCAGAAACAGTATCAATTCACGAACCAAGATGTCAGGTTGATCCATGTGTTTCATCTATCCGCCAGTGTTACGAGGGTTGTTTTTTAAGTAAGGGCCGTTCGCGCGTGTAGTCCCGTAGTTCGCGCGGACGCCGCAACAAGCCACCGCGCCACTTGCCGGCATCCTTCCCGCTCACACTGATGCCAGTTGCAGCTCTGTAGCTGACGTGTACGCATTGCTGTGCTACTTTATAACGTTTACGGTTATTGAATCGCCCGCCGCGTGTGAGATACGGTCAGTGATACGTTTTTTGACCTCGAGAAGCCTATCAGCTGCAGAAATTCATCGTCCGTTAACAGAAGTTTATGGCTTGAATGCAATGAGTGAAGGTAAAGTGCGTAAATGGGTTAGAGAGTTTAAAAATGGCAGGATACCGCTAGGACTCACACCTCTCAAAAGACTCGAGATTTGATTGATTCTTATGGCTGGACCATACACCATACAGCCCCGACCTTGCTCCTAGCGATTGTCACCTTTTTTGGTACCTGAAACACCATCTTGGCGGGCAGCGCTTCAATGACGACGATGAAGTGAAAGCGGCCGTGAACTCTTGGCAGTCGGAGCAGGTGGCCGAATTCTTTGAAGAGGGAATTAAAAACTTAGTTGTACGGTATGACAAGTGCTTAAATAAACAAGGCAACTATGTAGAAAAATAGGTAAAAGTGTGTAGAATCAGAAAATAAGTTTTTTTACAAAAGTATTTGTATCTTTTTTTTAAATAAAAACAGCCCTCTTTTATATGGACATGTCAGAAAACAGTGTCGTTCACAGTTGCGATGCATCAAATGCAGTGGTTCGCATCCAGTGGAAGCCTGCTCACCACCCAATGTTCTGTGTGTGCACTGTGAGGGACAGATCATGCCCAAAGTACTTAATTATATGAAGAGCTCAAGAAATCATCACACAATAAAATAGCGTTTAAAGATGCACTAAATATAGCTCGCTCTCATACATATGCAACAGTTGCAGGGAAACAACAGCCATCCTGAATTATCTCGAGTATTTCTCCATACCAACCTGTAGCTGTCCGGGTGTACAAAATTCTCAAGTAATCCCTCCACTTCCAGAGTCAAACATTCTAGTTCCACAAGGTGGCTCTACAGAGCATTTTCGACTGTCAGAGACACTACAACAGAGTAATAAAACTCGCCAGACTCTCAGGAATCAAACAGGAATCTTAAAACGCAATAACGTTCAAGAATGGACTTCATACAGAAATCTGCTCTATCTCGCTCAGCATTCTGTTTCTTTTATACCTCAGAATAGTATTAGCCCTGGTATCCAGACTTCACAACCACCATCATCACCACTACATCAAGCATCTAATCATCAAAATGCTCAACTCTTCAGAAATGATTGAGAAAATAAAGTGATCAATATGATATTACAAAATGCGAGACAATAGTTACATACACGATAATGATATCAGGCAGTTGTTAATAGGCAAATTTCAGCCTCATTCGTCTTAATTTATGAAACCTTTAAAGGTGTTACAGTGGAGCGCAAGATCAGTAAATGCTAACAGAGAAAACGTAGAAAGGGAATTATATGTCATTCAGCCGATATAGTTATTTTATATGAAACGTGGTTCAAACCATAATATTCTGTTAGGATAATGAGCTACTCTATCAAAGGGAAAGATCGATTAGATTGGAAGTAAGGCGTTACTATTTTATTAAAAAATACTATTCCACACCATATAATCTCACTCTCGTCAAGAACTGAAGACATTGAAATAATTGTAGTATTAATCGAAGCTATAATAAAACATTTTACTCTAGTTTCAGTTGGTCGTCTGACATAACATCTAGTGATTTAGAAAATGGGACGATCACTGACTTCCCTCCTGAGATATGAAGACCATTAGTATACACCGATTTATCTATGTGTTCTATAGTTGTTAGCAAATTCGATTTAGCTTGATAATATGAATTTGCAGTAGAATATACACGTACATCAACCGCATATGGTAAAATTTTGGAAGGTAGAGCATCTGTCTTTTTCTAAATAACGACTACAGACAATATATAGTAAGGGACTCAAAATTTCCCCTTGTGGTAAACCTTGAGAAGTTAGAAAAGGACCATGCATGATACCCCTGAATTTAACGTAAATTTTTCTTTGAGGGATCAAGATACTAATACCATATATCAATCTAGGTGGAAAGTATTGTATAAATTCTGTGCAATATATATCTCGTTCTAATTTACTCTAGTGTTTCTAGTTTCTGGCTGCTCCCCTCCGTACCTGCACCAGCGTGCTATCTTTATTCCTGTGTCGGTCTCTTTCCACTCGGCTACCGACACCTACGACGGAAACGAGACACAAAAGCGGCGACGAGGCTAGGACACAAAAGTTACATTTTCAACATTCAATCTGAGGCTCGATTCCTGGGTATGACTTGACTCCAAGTTAAGCTGGGCACCACATATTCGAGCTCTGATTATTAAATGGGAAGAAGGTTTGAATACAATACGCTCGCTCACTCGAGTATGGTTGGGTGCACATCTGAAAACAAAATGTTCAAATGTTTGTTAAGCTTATGGGACTTAACATCGGCGTCATCAGTCCCTAAACTTACAAACTACTTAGGAACTACTTACTAACTAGGACGGCACAAATATCCATGCCCGAGGGGGGATTCCAACCCCCGACCGTAGTGGCCGTGCAGACCGTGACTGGAGCGCCTTAGTCTCCTCGGCCACCGCGGCCGGCGGTGCATATCTGAGTCTTCTTCTCAATATGTACCGGGGAATTATTAGATCCAGCATTGATTATGGTTGTATACTGTATCACTCTGCTGCCCAAGTTCACCTTGCTAAATTAGACTCATTTCAATTCAGAGCCATCCGTACTTGCCTCAGAGCTGTGAACTAGTCTCCTACAAATGCTGTGGAGGCAGGAGAGATGCCCCTTAATATTCTACGGCAAATGCGTTCTGACAAATTTTATATCCAAGGTAGGGCATTTTAAGATAGTTCACTATACAAAAATAAACTAATTGTTCAAAGCATTAGGGTGACTTCTGGCAGAAGACTAAAAAATCCAGCCATCTGCTGCAGTTTCAACTCTTGGTGTCTCATTATTAAAGATATCAAATGTTCCAATATTACCGATGTTTGAATATGATCTTTATGTTCTCAATTTTCAAGTACCAGTATCTTATTTCAAACAGATCACTTTAGATAGCTCATTACGTAACCTCAACTTTCAAACATATCTTAGAGAACAATGGCCAAATTTCACATATCTGTACACTGATCGTCCATTCAAGTCCATAAGACATACAAATTACCGCAGTCAACATTTTCACAGCGCAGGCAGTGAAAATTTAGAATATGTTAAATTTACATATTCAAATTCATTTTTCAGCTCATTAATTATGTCAGATTCACAAAGTGTACTAAAATCTATTGAACATCGGCATTGGAAAAAATCTAACTTATATGTTTTGGACATAATGAAAGAAGTCAATCGCTGTCATAAGAGACAGTTAATCTTCTTTGGATGCAGTCTCATGCAGGTATAAAATTCAACGAGGAAGTAGATATTTTATCGAACCAAGCACCAACAGGCAGTATACTGTAAAACTCCTTATACAGATTATATTCATGACGTCAAGCTTCTTGCTCTACGACGCTGACAAGTATTGGAAATGAAACTAAACAGTAGAAAGGTAGTTACTTTGCCAGGTTACAACCTGTACTCTCGTCCGTTCCTTGGTTCAAGGAAGCCCAGTTAAACCGTTTCACAATATCTACTATAATTCGCCTCTGATTTAATAATGCTGCCTTCCCTCTTCATTTGTACCGTATCAACATCTTCAGTTCTCCAGCATGTGAGTGCCGTTCTGAATCAGTGGCTGATGTGAATCACATCCCCCCTTACGTGTGCCAAATACGACAACGAACGGCAGGATTTTTTAAAAGCGGTACAGTCATTAGGCTATCAGCTTCCACTAACAGCTACTCATCTGTTATCAAGTAAAGACATTGAACTAGATAAAGTCATGGGCAAATTCATCAAGAAGATTGACTCAAATACATAGTACAGACAGGGGCAGATATAGACTCTGACCATAACTTGTTGGTTATGAACTGTAGGCTGAAACAGAAAAAAACCTACGAAAAGGTAGGAAAATAAGGAGATGGGACCTGGATAAATTGAAGGAACCTGAAGTCGTTAAGAATTTCAGAGGGAGCTTTAGGCAACAATTGACAGAAACGGGGAAAATAAAACGGTAGAGGAGGAATGGGTAGCATTGAGAGATGAAATAGTGAAGGCAGCAGAGGACAAAATAGGTAGGAAGGCAAGACCTACAAAAAATCCTTGGATATCACAGGAGATACTAAATTTAATCGATGAAAGGAGAAAATATAAAAGTGCAGTAAATGAAACAGGCAAAATGGAGTACAGACGACTAAGAAATGAGATTGACAGAAAGTGCAAAATGGATAAGCAGGAGTGGCTAGAAGGCAAATGCAAGGATGTAGAAGAATGTATAAATAGAGGAAAAATAGATACAGCCTACAGGAAAATAAAAGAATCATTTGGAGATAAGGAAAACAGCTCTATGATTATCAAGGACTCTGATGGAAAACCAGTTCTCAGCAAAGAAGGGAAAGCTGAAAAGTGGAAAGAGTATATAGAGAGGCTCTATGAAGGAAATGAACTTAGCGACAATATTGTAGAAAGGGGAGAAGAAGTAGATGAGGATGAAATAGGAGATACTATACTGAGAGATGAATTTGACAGAGCACTGAAAGACCTAGGTCGAAACATGGTCCCTGGATTAGATGACATTCCCTCAGAGCTAATGAAGTCTCTGAGAGAACCAGCCATGAAAAAATTGTTTCACCTGGTGTGTAAGATGTATGAGACAGGTGAAGTACCCTCAGACTTTAAGAAAAATGTTATAATCCCCATTCCAAAGAAAGCAGGTGCAGTCAGGTGTGAAAACTACAGAACCATCAGTTTAATACGTCATGGTTGCAAAATATTAACACGAATTATTTACAGAAGGATGGAAAAGCTGGTAGAAGCCGACCTCGAGGAAGATCAGTTTGGGTTCAAGAGAAATGTAGAACTCGGGAGGCAATACTCACTTTACGGCTTATCCTAGAAGATAGATTAAGAAAAGGCAAACCTACATTTCTAGCTTTTGTAGATTTGGAGAAGGCTTTTGACAATGTTGATTGGAATAAACTCTTTCAAGTTCTGAAGCAAGCAGGAGTAAAATATAGGGAGCGAAACGTTATTTACAACTTGTACAAAAACCAGACAGCGGTTGTCAGAGTTGAAGGGCATGAAAGGGATGCAGTGGTTGAGAAGGGAGTAAGACAGGGTTGTAGCCTTTCTCCTATGTTATTCAATTTGTACATTGAGCAAGCTATAAAGAAAAGCAAGGAGAAATTTGGTGAAGGAATTAAAGTTCAGGGGGAAGAATTAAAAACATTGCGTTTTGCCGACGACATAGTAATTCTGTCAGATACAGCAAAGGACCTGGAGGAGCAATTGAACGTAATGGACATTGTGCTGAAAGGTGCATATAAGATGAACATTAACAAGAGCAAAACTAGGGCAATGGAGTGCAGTCTAAGAAAATCAGGCGATGCTGAAGGAATTAGATTAGGTAATGAAGCAATAAAGGAGGTAGATGAGTTTTGTTTAGTGTAACGATCGTTAAACTCGTCGTAAAAACTGACGCGCCTATTTTGGGTCGTCAAACCATTTGACGAGTCGTTTATACAAGACAGGATTACTGTAGTTTGAATATTCAGGAGATTTTGTAAAGGTAACATAGATACTTTATTGCTGTTCACGTCTTCTGGCTGTGAAGATGGGAGATCCAGACGTATTGTACATAGATTTAGTAGAAAATCTAGGCCCTGAACGCGAAATTTCTGAGCGCAATGATCATTTCTACACAATGAATGATATAAAATTCATTGCAAGGTACAGGTTGTCCAAGAAAGTAGCATTAAAACTTCTGGAACAAATTGAAAATAGACTATATGCAAATACAAAAGCTGCTTTCAAATCTACGATTCTATGGTACTGGATCTCTTCAAATGTTCAAATGTTTGTTAATCTTATGGGACTTAACTACGGGGTCATCAGTCCCTAAACTTACAAACTACTTATCAACTAGCTTATCCTAAGGACGGCACAGATATCCATGCCCGAGGGGGGATTCGAATCCCCGACCGTAGTGGCCGTGCAGACCGTGACTGAAGCGCCTCAGACCCCTCGGCCACCGCGGCCGGCTCTTCAAATGGTAACAGCAGACTTCAATGGGGTTGTGAAATGAACCGTCTGCCGATATATCAAGAAGGTTTCAGAAGCAAATTCGTCGCTGAGACCCCTATATGTGAAGTTCCCGCAAGGAATTACGTCTTTCATTTTCGAAATAAGGCCCACAAACAAACTTTTCTCATTATCAGAATATTTAGAACCTCTCTTTATTTCATCGGCACGTTTCATTTTGTTAGCGTTATTATTGCCCGGTTTCACCAAACTTACGAATCACAACAACTTTGGCCGTACTGAAAAACTCGCTATTTACGTAGCGATATTCATTTGTTCAATCGAAAACTATAGAACAACAATGAAAACAAACGATAAAACTCGATAGTATCGATTTCGTACATGATACTATACGCTGTTTCGATTGGAGCGTCTGTTTGAAATAAAAAAAATGAAAAAAATAAAAAAAAAGCCTCCTTTATTCATTGAGACTGTCGATGATGAAACGCTGTAGCTTTTGACGGTATGTGAAAATTAAACGAGGCGTTGAATTGGACGTTTGTCTAACATATTTAGACGAAGTTTGGTGAATCCTGGCGTTATTGTTATCACTGTAACTTAAAGTGGGCCAAAATTAACGGGTCTGAGTATACCCGGGTCGCTGAAACTTTGCACTTGACGTTTACAAATAACAAGTGAAGAGCAAGAAGCGTGAGGTGCTAGTCGCTGGGAACGATCCAATCACAGCGCTGTAAACACTTCCAGTGATCACGTGCCGTGACGTCAACGATCCCGCGTTGCCGGCTTTGTTCAGTTCTACCGTAAACAAAGTTGTGTATCGTGTTTATCCCGTGTTTACGTTGTGTGTGCTTTTTTCGCTGCGATTTGTTTTACTGTGAGTGGTTTAAATTGACTTCCCGAGTTCAAGTAATTGGATAATGTCATCGAAAAGACGTTTGTCTAGTGACGTTTTCTGACTCAATTTCGTATGAATAAAAGCTTCGAAGCTTATAGTCTGAGCAGGAAGTTCATTCTCACTTCAAACTATCGGAAAGAAGTTATGGTGCAGTGGTTACAAGAAAGAAATATTGCTGCAGATATGACAATGTCGAAACATCTTTTATATTCGCTCGAGAAACAAAATAAGTATATTACACCCACATATGCAGTAGACAAAATCGCAAAGGAACAGCGTCACAATGAAATAAACCTGCCCCCATTTTAGTGCCGTTTTAACCCTATAAAATTAGTATGGTGTGACGTGCAGAAGTACTTAAGGAACAACAAGTCTTTCACAATAACAGAGGTGGAAAAGCTGTTGCATGACGCTGTTGCCAATGTGGATGCTGCATCTTGGAAGAAAAAAAACAGTGGCGGCGCTAGGCGTCGGCAACCGCCGACGGCCTCGCAAAACATTGTTAAAATTTTAGCCTTTTTCCTTTTTTATATTTGATGTTTAACGGCGCTTTTCAACTGCTAGGTTATGTAGCGACGACCTACACCTAACTTACACTAGCTTAATCAAAGGACGAACACAACAGCCGTACCCAAGAGTGGGATTCGACCCCAACAAAAGCGACCTCGGTCACCATAGTATGACGCCTTAGTGCACTCGGCCATTCCCCGCCGGCGGCTATTTAGTTTCCCTATTTTCTTCCGAATGAGTGCAGCAGTGATGAAATTTTTAGTTAAATACTTGCAACACAACTTCTTCAGTATATTTGAGAAAACAATTTGGAAGAAGTATATCCAAATGTTTATATAAAAATCAGAATCAAGCTCATAGTTTGTCAGTAGAGCTTTGTCCGGGAGAAGCTTCTCTGAGTTAAAATTAAGAGTTAATTGAGAATCACAATCACCCAAGAAAGACTATCTGCGTTGTCAGTGCTGGGAAAAGAAGCCGAAATAGCGGCTAGTATTATTTAAGATGTGATTTTTAAAAATCCAGTGAGGCGAAAACCGAAAAGTTTCTGTCAATTTGTATTTTTTTATTGTAATTTGTCACTGCAATAATACTTTTCTATTACACTAATAAAATTTTAGTATAATGATTATTCATGTATAGTTCAGCTCATTTTACTTAACATTTTCTTCCTTACTGAAAAATTGAAAGTGGCCTCGCAAAGACATGTTCGCCGACACCCAGTTTTCGTCTAGCGTCGCCACTGAAAAAAAAAGGGTCGAGCACGTTGAAAAACTGATTCCGGCAGCGCAAAGGGAAGGGATCATGAACAGTTAATGATTTGTCTTGGTGGTGATGACGATTTTGGCAGTGACGACAACAGTGATGATGGGGAGCTGAATAGCCTGAATATAATGTACCATTGTCGCCGTAAATTGGCGAGTGAAAAGCATTCTGAATATAAAACGTAGAGAGAGAACTTACTATCTTGATTATTGTTTATTTCGTATCTGGCGTGATCCAATGCTTATTTTCTATATTGGTTTGCTCCGTTATTGAAAGCGTGAGTATTGTTGTGCTCTGGTTTTCATTAATATGCCGTTAATTAATTGCTGCTCAAGAACGAATTATTATATGCACTTTTATTGCTCAATGGCTTACATTTACGAGATGCAACAGAAAACCGTTTCGTCTGCTGTGTGTATAGAGTTGCAACGTCGCTAAACCAGTGTAGCCAACGTAACTCGCCGTAACTCGAAACGTCAAGTGCAATGTTTCAGCGGCCCGGGTATAGAACCGTGTGAGCAGCAGAAGGCGCCACGGCCCGGTCGATACATTCCTTTGTCCGCGATTACTTCAAAAGAAAGCCGCCACCGGCAGTCATTTCAGACACGCTGTCTCCAATCAAGGCTGAAATATTTAACGTGCCAAGAACAGAATGTTTCCACCCGCATCATGCCACAGGCTTTTCATTATGTCTATCACAAACGCATGTTATTAGTTTACGTTCATGCCCATACTGACTATTGTTACATGAGCTGCGAAGATGTGAGTAACGAAATTTCTTTTGTCGTGAACGTAATGAAAGGATATACACATGTGACGAAGACTAACGGGGTACTCGACAATATTCTTTTGTGAAAATACAGTTTTAAATTGCGGTCAATAAGTAAGTATTCCTTTGACAGGCGCGTACATCTGTAATATAGTATAGAATCCTAAGTACGACGCTCCTCACACGATGCATTGATAATACGTGATGTTTCATTTATAACGGAACCGATTTCCCTTCGGGATTCCCCCAGTTCTGCTGTCGAAAGCAGACGGTCCTCTTCACATCAGCTCTTGGTGAGATGTCCATCTTATTGTCTTGTTCTCTTACTTACCAAATGCAGTGTTTCCCAAAATATTTATTTAGAATTTTACGGACTAATAAACGGCTCACAGTAGTTAGTCTGATATATCTCATGCGGACTATGATTACAGGACTGTAGAAAGTCACGGGACACGAATCACGATGCGTTCGTATAATTGGTAAATTACACGAAATAACGATATTTTGTAGTACACATATACAATCTTTTGCTGAAACTTTCTGACATAAACCAAATAGTTTTTCTTGATTCAAGGTGTTCTGTGATGAATTGTGCTATAGCTGCTCATATCAGATCCATTTTCACCATTGACCAAACATTTTGAAAATAGTGTTAAAAATCTCATTAACATTTCAACAAGAGGGAAAAATTCTTTATGGCCCACGCTATTGTGTTGTTTCACTTGGACAAGACTATATTTTGTAGTTTTGTTCAGATAATCTTGGTTTTTTTAATCATAGTTTTCAATAATTTTTCCACTTACGGTTGCTCGGTGGTATTTTTTGTCGCTTTATTTACATGTTTCCAGCGTGTACGTGGTAAATTGTACAAATTACCGGGAATTAAATACAGCATTAATTTTGGACATAAGATATTTCGAGAAATATGCGTACACTAGCTGCAAGTGCCCGGCTTTGCCCGGGTTTAAAATAAGGTTTTGTGTAGAAGCGTACAAAACCGTTTATTTGCATGTAATAAAAAGTACTTATGTAGACAGTAACCTTCATCTTGTTTTCAAGGTCAAGTGTACATAATTTCATCAAGATCGGAGCAAAACTGTGGAATTTGGCGAAATCCATAAGTATCCTCCACCGTGCACTGAACGAAATTTTATGTAGATAGTGCCCTTCCTCTTGTTTTGAAGGTCAATTGTGCAAAATTTCATCAATATCAGTGCGAAGATATAGATTTACACAGAGACATTGCAAACGCACTTTCACTTTTTCTCAAATTTTCCAGTTGGTTTTCCAAAAAATGGAATTAAACCTGTTTAAGAACCTTCCCCGTGTAATTTTGTGTACGTGTACCAAATTTCACGTTATTTGGTTGTCTGGATCTTGAGTTATAAGAGAACAAATGCGTCTTATAAGTATAGAGATACTAGCTGAAAACCCGGCGTTGCCCGGGTATTCATTTATTTATTTATTCCTGCCATTTGTCAGGTGTATACTCATTTATATAAGAGCCGTATGTCTGTAAAATCTCTTGGGAATACAATTAGTAGTAAAGAAGTAATAGATTGAACCTTGGTGCGTGATGGGGCGGTTTTCCATGAACGTTGCTGTTTATGTGCTCATATCTCATAAACTACGTGTCGTACTGTGATACAATTTAGAAGGTGCACTCAACTATATGCCTGTATACTGTTGGCAAAATTTCCTGCGACCTCAATTTGTAGTGTAGAAATTAAAAATTGTAACGTCATACCGAATGTCGTAGTTTTAGTCCACGAACAGTGGAACGTTACTGTTTATGTGCTCATATCTCATGAACTAGGTGTCGTACTGTGATACAATTTAGAAACTACATTCAACTATATATATGTATGCTGTCTGTAAAATTTCCTGTCGCTACAATTTGTAGTTTACAAATTATAAATTTTAACGTCATACCGAGAGCCGTAGTTTTTCTCCATAAACAGCGGAAAAGTAGTAAGCGAGAAATTTTCTTCCTTTCATCATTTTACTATGGTTGCCAGCGAGAAAAAGTTTAATAAAGGTTTAAAATTATGTTGAAAGTTTGTTGCAAGTCGCTAAGTACTGTCATTCTCATACAGTATTTCGAAAGTCTCGCCGCATTATATTGCATTTTTTGCGATTTCTATTGATAATGACGTAATATCTTTTGAACCATGAGCCGTATGTGATTCTCAACCATGCAGCAATTGTTACCTCACGGCAAGGAATGTGTGTACCAAATTTGGTTGAAATCTGTCCAACGGTTTAGGAAAAAATGAGCAGCATTGTCGCAAAATGCAGCAGTTTTTCACGCATCTCATTGTTCATGACGTCATATCTCGTAAACTATATATCTTATGTGATTCTTACACTTATGGCGACCGTCCTCATGGATTGAAGCTTACGTGTACAAGATTTCATAAAGATTGGAACAAAACTGTAGATTTGTATGCAACACGTACAAATATACAGACACTCTGCTTTATATATTAGATACCCCACTTGAAGTGTAGTCATAATTGGAAAGCAGTGTGGGTTGGAAATTAACACACGATGGTCAGTATTAGAAAAATAAACAGTATCTGTTTGTTTGCGACAAGGTCAGTGTTATAAGTTGAATTCAACCATATATCACAGGATAAATACTTACTGATACTTCTTGCTGTGATCTGAAGATGTCTTTCATTTTTGTGTGTGAGTGAACATTTCTTCATCTTTTTAGCTGCTTTTTCAGTGAAGAATGACTCCTACGCCAAAGAACGGATTGACTGGTCACCATCTAAACTTAGTAGAGCTGTAACGTAACGTGAGGAAGGATATACGTTTGAAGAGATTGCAGCAAGACTAGGTGGTAGTGGTATAAGGAAGGTGTGGAATGTGATTAGATAACCAACAACCAAGACGAAAGAATAATTTGTCGCCTTGCGTTACAAGACAGTCGGCGTACTTCAAAACAATTTAAGAAAGAGCTGGAATCATCTGGAGTCGCCATTACTGACAGAACCGCCAGAAGAAAATTGTGGGTTAATGGTTTGCCAGCCAGAGAGCAAGAAAAAAGCCTTAATGCCGAACAAAGGGAGAAAGGTGACCTCTGTACCACAGAATATGGTCTGATGTGAACTGGAGCGAGGTAATTTGGAGTGACGGAGATTCGTGTTTCAATGTTTGAAGTGATGTTATCAAATACGTGCGTCGTTGACCTGTTGAAGATTTGTCCGAACGCTCAACAGCTACTATGAAACATCCAATAAGTGTGATGGTTTGGGGATGCATGACAAGTCATGGTGTTGATCGACTATATGTGATAAATTGTACACGAAATTCCCAAAGATACCAGACCGAGATATTGGAATAAAATCTGCTGCCTTCAGTCAACGATTAGTTTCTTTATCATCAGAGACAGTGCTTCTTTCAACAATATGGTGCATCATGCCACATTGAAAAACAGAACATGAAATGGTTGAAAGATCATTGCATTGTTTTGCCATGGGCGGATAACAGTCTCGACCTAAACACAATCGAAAACTTGTGGGCCAGACTGGTTACGAATAAAATGAAAATTGATGAAACCATCATCCAGACTGCGGCGTCTGACAGCTCAAAGTCCTTTTGATAACACTGTCGGGCCTGGTAGTCTCGGGGTAAAGCGCTCGACTGAGAACCGAAGGGTCGCGGGTTTGAAACCCGGTTGGATCTCGGAATTTTTCAATGTGCGTTTTAACCCATGCTTCACCTTTCAACAATGTGAGGAATCGCCAGAAACGTCACGTGGTTCGGATTCCACGTTAAGCGTGTTGGCTAAGCTGTGGGTCCCCTTCCCCCGGTTGGTTAACTGGGTAGGCTGGTAGGCTAGGGACACGCAAGTCTCCGAAGTGGCATCCAATTTAAAGAACTGCAACAGCCCACTGAGTCACACGAAATTTGATTATTATTATTTGATAACATTACAATACAGATTTTCCTGTCAATTTGTCACGTCGATGAGTTAGCCTTACGTGTTACAGAAAATAAGATCATACACTAAAAACAGAAAGGATACCGGAATGTGTCTCAAGAAGAGTATGCTATGGACTAAAAGTTACGCTCACCATTGATGGAACAGCACTCTCAGTAGGTCAGGGGGTTCTGTCCCAGGGACGGCTAATCAAACCGCAGCTATTTTGAAGAATGTTTCACATAGGTACTTTGACACTTGAAACAGTGCTTACGATTCTCACAGTAAAAGTTTACTTTGTTCCTTTTTGACATTACTGTAGCGATCGATAGTTTAATACTAGGTTAAACTATTAAATTTTTGAGAGCAGTGAACTACTTGATTTAAGCTTAATTATGGATCGATTAAATAAATACCCTCTTCGTAGCTACATTATAGTTCAGTTTTTTTCTTGGTATTTGGAACACAATTTCTCTCAAACGTCAACCAAATTAATTCTATGCTACATGTTAGTCTGTTCCTATCTTCGTGAAATACTTTGTTTTTTGATACAAACAAAATAGTGATGTTTGCTGTTAAGAAAAATACGGAGTCCCACAAGTTGCTTTAAAATAAATATTCTTTAACTCGATTCGAGGACCATCTTGTAGCGCCTTTGTCGTGCTCACACTTCTAGATACAGCTTCCAATATTTTTTCACTTACACAGAATTCGCCTAATGGGTAAAGACTCTTGAGTAAATTGTTTTATAATCTTGTGAGCGTATTGTCGCCATCCGCAAGCGAGCATGTAACACCGGAAACTACTCTTTCAGCGCACACTGACATTAGTATTTCCGATGATACGTCCATAATGCTTGATATGTTGTTGCAGTTTCTTTTAGCGAACCAAAGAAGCAAGAAAGAGTTTCACACAAAAAATCTGATATCGGAGAAGATTAAAAGCAATATCGTCGTGATGACAAAACAGCAGAACGTTATTGAAATTCCGATAACGCAACGCGATATCTCTGGTCCAGTTGCCACACTAATTATTATTGTTTTTTTTTCACGTAATCCTTAAAACAATTGTCTTCTGGTTTGTCTTCATATTTGTGCAGAATATAGTCACGCTTTGACCTTTTGAGAATGTCAGATGGATTGCTTTAGAACTTCCGAAGATTATGTTCACAATGTGCAACCGCATTTACCGACAGTTTGCGAAGTTTTCTTGTTTCGTATTCCACACGCCAAACAATAATGAAAGTATTAATAACCAGCATGGTTTAAAGGGAAAGTTCTCATTCGCCAACCCCGTCAGTAAATTGTGGCCGAGGCGCATTTGGCGCTATGCTACGATGTGCTAGGCTGTTCCCCGTCTGGGGTTCGAATCCCCCCCTCGGGCATGGATGTTTGTGCCGTCTTTAGTATAAGCTATTTCATAGGTAGTTTCTAAGTTTAGGGACTGATGATCCCGTAGTCCGATAAGCTTTACAAACATTTGAACAAGTAAATTGTACCGAATAAACTTTAGTTTATTCAGTTTTCTAAGTCCAATGATCTGTATGTCTCTATTACTTAATGAAATTATTGTCCACCGTTCCTGAACACTACAAATGACCGTACAGTAGTCAGATAACTGACTAAAAGTCGTAGACGGAAGTATAAGATTAAAAGAACACCCAAAAAAATGTCAGTTAAAGCAGGGTACATACAGCCTCTGAATACCAAAGAAACCTGACGACGCCACTTGTGTCGAAAGATATATCTAGTAAATAAATGAAAAATACCGGATGATCAAAAGGTCAGTATAAATTTGAAAACTTAATAAATCACGGAATATTGTAGATAGAGAGGTAAAAATTGACACACAAGCTTGGAATTACATGGGGTCTTATTAGAACCGAAAAAAAGTTCAAAAAATATCCGACAGATAGCGCTTGATTCTGGTTGTGTAACTGCTACCGTGACGGGTGAGATGTTCGCCGAAATCGCATCATCCCCAGCCTGGCTGATAAACACCTGCTGGAACGTACGATTTTATGCAGGATGGCGCTCCACCCCATACTGCTAGACGCGTGAAAGATCTCTTGCGCGCGTCGTTTGGTGATGATCGTGTGATCAGCCGCTACTTTCGTCATGCTCGGCCTCCCAGGTTCCCAGACCTCAGTCCGTGCGATTATTGGCTTTGGGGTTACCTGAAGTCGCAAGTGTATCGTGATCGACCGACATCTCTAGGGATGCTGAAAGACAACATCCGACGTCAATGCCTCACCATAACTCCGGACATGCTTTACAGTGCTGTTCACAACATTAGTCCTCGACTAGAACTATTGTTGAAGAATGATGGTGAACATATTGAGCATTTCCTGTAAAGAACATCATCTTTGCTTTGTCTTAATTTGTTACGCTAATTATTTCTTTTCTGATCAGATGAAGCGCCATCTGTCGGACATTTACGAACCTTTTTTTCTTTTCTTACAAAACCCCAGGTCATTCCAAGCATGTGTGTCAATTTTTATCTCTCTATCTACATTATTCCGTGATTTATTAAGTTTTCAAATGTATTCTGACTTTTTGATCACCCGGTATATTTTAGTGTTCGCGACCAATCAGTTATAATTATGTGAACCGTAGAAGTTTGTTGCTGTAATTGCGTAATTCTGAAACACACTGACGTATGGAACACACACCCATTTCAGTCTTGGACGTCTATTTACTGCCGTAAATATGCACAGGACGAAATATTGAGAAAAACTTCTTTTTTATGTTGCTGTCGCGTGAGGAATCGCGCAGTGAAGCCCGAATGCGCGCATTTCGTTCCACTGAAATCTGGAACACTGTTCATGAAGTCGAGTAACTCAGAGGTGCTTGTAAATTAGGTAATGGATTTCCTTGAGATTATTTCAAACAGCATTGGGAAATTAAGTACAGTTATCTATAACTAGTAAATCCAGTTTATGGTGTACATGTTGACGAAATTCCAACGAAATCCATTCAACCATTGAAAGTTGACTGACACAAACATATTAACTTCCATATATATATATATATATATATATATATATATATATATACTATCTGAAAACCCGGCTTTACCCGGGTATTTATTTATTTATTCCTGCTTTGTGTTAGTACTTCTATCATTTCTCTTTCTCTCTCTCTCTCTCTCTCTCTCTCTCTCTCTCTCTCTCTCTCTGTCCATCTCCTTTGTTTGTAAAAAAATGCTCTATTTATCAGAGAATAAATAAGAAATAAGACTGTCTCGCATAATGTACAAAATTATAATTATCCAAACAAAGAAAGATAGTAATCAAAACACAAATGACATACAAAACGCGTACGATCTCATATTCATTGAGTTATATGTTGTACAATTGTATAATTTTGCAGGTATGCATTCATTTGTAAAAGTGCTATATGTCTGTATTAAAAGAAATTTCTTTTTTACCGCTTTATTTATTTATTCTTATATTTCCTTATTCGTATGCTTATCCTTACAGAGAAAGAGCTGAAGACATCGTAGCACGCATAGACCAAAGATATGGTCTGTGTCATCACGATTCGCTGTATGTAACCTCCTTGCTATAGACTCGCAAACGTCATTCCTGGCCTTCAGTCCGATTTTTTTAAAATAATTTGACGACTTTCAACCACCATAATTTCCACCCCCTTACTGCTATGGTCCACTCCCATGAACCACAGACATTGCCGAGGTGGAGTGGCTTGCGTGCCTCAACGATACAGATAGCCGTACCGTAGGTGCAACCACAGCGGAGGGGTATCTGTGGAGAGGCCAGACAAACGTGTGGTTCTTGAAGAGGGGCAGCAGCCTTTTCAGTAGTTACAGGGGCAACAGTCTGGATGATTGACTGAGCTGGCATTGTAACATCAGCTAATGTGGCTTTGCCACACAGCTACTGCGAACGGCTGAAAGCAAGGGGAAACTACAGCCGTTACCTTTCCCGAGGACATGCAGCTCTACTGTATGAACATATGATGATGGCATCCTCTCGGGTAAAATATTCCGGAGGTAAAATAGTCCCCCATTCGGATCTCCGGGCAGGGACTACTCAGGAGGATGTGATCATCAGGAAAGACAATACTGGCATTCTACGGGTCGGAGCGTGGAATGTTAGATCCCTTAAACGAGTAGGAAAGTTAGAAAATTTAAAAAGGGAAATGCATAGGTTGAAGTTAGATATAGTGGGGATTAGTGAAGTTCGGTGGCAGGATGAACAGGATTTCTGGTCAGGTGAGTACAGGATTATAAATACAAAATCAATTGGGGGTATCACAGGAGTAGGATTGATAATGAATAAGAAAACAGGAATGCGGGTAAACTACTATGACCAGCACAATGATCGCATTATCATTGTCAAGATAGATACGAAGCCAACACCGACAACAGTAGTACAGGTTTATATGCCAACTAGCTCTGCCGATGATGAGGAAATCTAAGAAATATGTGAGGAGCTAGAGGTAATTATTCAGACAATTAAGGGAGAGGAAAACTTAATTGTTATGGGAGACTGGAATTCGGTAGTAGGACAAGGAAGGGAAGGGAAGATAGCAGGTGAATATGGTCTGGGCAAAAGGAACGAAAGAGGAAGCCGCCTGGTAGAATTTTGCACAGAACATAATTTAGTTATAATAAACACCTGGTTCAGGAATCACAAAAGAAGGTTGTATACGTGGAAGAGACCAGGAGACACCGGAAGGTATCAGATAGATTTTATAATGGTAAGACATAGATTTCGGAACCAGGTTTTAAACTGTAAAACATACCCAGGTGCAGATATAGACTCTGACCATGACTTGTTGGTTATGAACTGTAGGCTGAAACTAAAGAAATTACAAAAAAGTAGGAAAATAAGGAGATGGGACCTGGATAAATTGAAGGAACGTGAGGTTCTTAAGAATTTCAGAGGGAGCTTTAGGCAACAATTGACAGAAACAGGGGAAAATAAAACAGTAGAAGAGGAATGGGTAAAATTGAGAGATGAAATAGTGAAGGCAGCAGAGGACAAAATAGGTAGGAAGGCAAGACCTACAAAAAATCCTTGGATATCACAGGAGATACTAAATTTATTCGATGAAAGGAGAAAATATAAAAATGCAGTAAGTGAAACAGGCAAAATGGAGTACAGACGACTAAGAAATGAGATTGACAGGAAGTGCAAAGTGGCTAAGCAGGAATGGCTAGAAGGCAAATGCAAGGATGTAGAAGAATGTATAAATAGAGGAAAAATAAATACAGCCTACAGGAAAATAAAAGAAACATTTGGAGATAAGAAAAACAGATCTATGAATATCAAGGACACTGATGGAAAACCAGTTCTCAGCAAAGAAGGGAAAGCTGAAAGGTGGTAGGAGTATATAGAGGGGCTCTACAACGGAAATGAACTCCGAGACAATATTGTAGGAAGGGAGTAGGATGTAGATGAAGATGAAATAGGAGATACTGTATTGAGAGAAGAATTTTACAGAGCCCTGAAAGACCTAAGTCGAAACAAGGCCCCTAGTCTCTGAGAGAACCAGCCATGACAAAACTTTTTCACCTGGTGCGTAAGATGTATGAGACAGGAGAAGTACCCTCAGACTTTAAGAAAAATGTTATAATCCCCATTCCAAAGAAAGCAGGTGCAGACAGGTGTGAAAACTACAGAACCATCAGTCTAATAAGTCATGGTTGCAAAATATTAACACGAATTGTATACAGAAGGATGGAAAAGGTGGTAGAAGCCGACCTCGGGAAAGATCAGTTTGGGTTCAGGAGAAATGTAGGAACACGGGAGGCAATACTCACTTTACGGCTTATCCTAGAAGATAGATTAAGAAAAGGCAAAGCTACATTTCTAGCTTTTGTAGATTCGGAGAAGGCTTTTGACAATGTTGATTGGAATAAACTCTTTCAAGTTCTGAAGCAAGCAGGGGTAAAATATAGGGAACGTAAGGTTATTTATAACTTGTACAAAAACCAGACAGCGGTTATCAGAGTTGAAGGGCATGAAAGGGATCCAGTGGTTGGAAAGGGAGTAAGACAGGTTTGTAGTCTTTCTCCATTGTTATTCAATTTGTACATTGAGCAAGCTATAAAGGAAAGCAAGGAGAAATTCGGAGAAGGAATTAAAGTTCAGGGTGAAGAATTAAAAACATTGCGTTTTGCCGACGACATTGTAATAATCTCAGAGACAGCAAAAGACCTGGAAGAGCAGTTGAAGGGAATGGACAGTGTGCTGAAAGGTGCATATAAGATGAACATTAACAAGAGCAAAACTAGGGTAATGGAGTGCAGTGTAAGGAAATCAGGTGATGCTGAAGGAATTAGATTGGGAAACGAAGCAATAAAGGAGGTAGATGAGTTTTGTTATTTGGGTAGTAAAATAACAAATGATTGTCGCAGCACAGAGGATATAAAATGCAGAATGGCAATGGGTAGAAAAGCGTTCTTGAAAAAGGGAAATTTGTTAACATCGAATATTGATTTAAGCCTAAGGAAGTCTTTTCTGAAGGCATTTGTATGGAGTGTTGCCTTGTATGGGAGTGAGACATGGACGATAAACAGTGCGGACAGGAAGAGGATTGAGGCTTTTGAAATATGGTGCTACAGAAGAATGCTGAAGATTAGGTGGGTGGATCGCGTAACTAATGAGGAGGTATTGAACAGAATTGGAGAGAAAATAAATTTCTGGCATACCTTGACTAAAAGAAGGGATAGTTTGTAGGACACATTGTTAGACATCAAGGAATTGTGAATTTAGCATTGGAGGGAAGTGTGTGTGGTAAAAATCGCAGAGGAAGACCAAGAGATGGATACAGTAAGCAGATTCAGTCAGATGTAGGTTGCCGTTGTTATGTGGAGATGAAGAGGCTTGCTCAGGATAGGGTATTGTGGAGAGCTGCAACAAACCAGTCTCCGGACTGAAGACCACAACAACAACAACTGCTATGGTGTACAACGGGAGACTTTGGACAACTATTAGACACAGACCATTCGTTTGCGTTCTGTAGTTATCGCTGCAGAACGAAATATTAAAACACACACACACACACACACGTAGAATTTTATATACACCGATTACTTTCCATCCCAATATACTTCACCTTTTATCATTATCAACCCTCAAGCAACAATGCAACCAATAAAACCATTTTCAAAGAGTAAATATAATTTTCAAAGAGTAATTATTGTTCCGCATTTCGCGTTATATTCTTCAGATTACTAAATATCTATCAGATCGCTGTGAAACCGTGCCTAAAACCTTTCTCAGGTATAAATTAGTAACTGTACAAATATTTAAATCTCTGCGTCTTGTTGTTCGGACGTGATAAGCGTTCACTGTACAGAAATTCACGTTAATATATATAGATAAATAGCTATCGGATCGCCATAAAACCATGCCTAAAGCCTTCCGCGGGTATAAATTAGTAACTGTACAAATATTTAAGTCTCTGCGTCTTGTCGTTCGGACGTGATAAGCGTTCACTGAACAGAAATTCACGTTAATATATATAGATAAATAGCTATCGGATCGCCATAAAACCGTGCCTAAAGCCTTCCCCGGGTAGACATTAGTAACTGTACAAATTTTTAGCTCTTTATGTCTCGTGGTTGAGACGTGATAAACGTACACCGAACAGACATTCACATTTGCTGTTCGTTAGTCTCGCTAAAACTCGAGAACGGCTGAACCGATTTGGCTAATTTTTTTCTTAAATATTTGTGTAAGTCCAGGGAAGGTTTAAACGGTGAGAAAATATGGAAAAGTTGTCCGGAAAAGAGGAAAATCAGGAAAAACTGAAAAGCCTTGTTGCCGTGAGCTATCAATACCGTTCGTCCAACTGCGATAAAATTTTGTACATTTCATGTTGAAATCAAGATGAACGTTCGCATCAAATAAAAATTTGGAAAAGTCGCCCGAAAAGTAGGAAAATTTAGGAAAAACCGAAAGCAATTTTTTTTCTATGAATAACAATTAATTGCCACACGGTTTTTTTATAAATTTTTGAAAAATCTACGTGAAAATTGGAAAATTTGAGAAAAAAGAAAGTGCGTTTTTCAATTTGTTTTTGTTTGAATTCAGCACTATAACAGACTATTCGCACGTCGGAGAAGGGTGATTTTCTTTCTTTTTCTTCTTCTACTTTTTTTTTTCTTTTTTTTTTTTTTTCGTTGTGGTCGTGGAAACGTTTTCAGTAAAAAAAAAAAAAAAAAAAAAAAAAAAAAAAAAAAAAAAAAAAAAAAAAAAATAGGGACAGTTAAAATGGAAAGTCGCAAAATTCGAACCAAGTTCATTTCTCAATGTGTTCCTAAATGTAGGCCTACTCAACACAATAAGTTCAGAACCGTTCATCCGATTGCAATAAAATTTTGATCATTTGACTTTCAACAAAAGATTAATGTTCTTATGAACTAAAATTTTGGGAAAGTAACCCGAAAAATTGGAAAATTTCGAATAAATGGAAAGAGATTTTTCTATCAAATATCAATACCATTTATCTGATTGCGATAAAAGTTTGCACATTCAACGTTCAAAGCGAGAGGAAGGTTTGAGTGAAGTAAAATTTTCGAATAATTGGCCAGAAAATAGGAAAATTTGTGGAAAACTGAAAGAGCTCTTTTCTTTGGGATATCAATAACAGTAATTTGATTGCGATAAAATTTTGCACATTTGACGTTCAAAGCAAGAGTACATACATATCAACAATTGTGAAGCATTGCCGGGATGACTAGATGACCCGATGAATGTCGTATCACTTACCTCTGAATATAAACAAAAATGTTTCAAATGTTTGTATAGCTTATGGGATTCAACTACGGGGTCAATAGACCCTAAACTTACAAACTACTTATGAACTACTTAATACTAAGGACGTATCGTGCAGACCGTGACTGGAGCGCCTCAGTCCCCTAGACCCAGTAGCTTTATAAATGCATCATCAGATAGACTAACTATCGGCTCGATAATAGGCGGAAGGAGTGGGCAAATCACTCACACATGTCCAGGATAATGTTCATGTAATATTCGTGGAAGTTCAGGGAAGGTTTAAATGGTGATAAAATACGGAAAAATTGCAAGGAAAATTTAGAGTTAAAACATGTAAAATAATGACAGTTACTTCTGTTGTTCTGTCGTTCTATCCACTTGTTACAAAAGGGACAATGCATTTTTAAAAGTTAATTATAACTTCTGAAAAATAGATAAGAATTCAAAGAGTAAATAGCTGTTCCAGAGAGTAATTATTGTTTGATATTTCACTTTACATACTTCAAATCAAATAATATCTTGAATTACACACTTTCTAAAGTATCTCATCCGGCACTTCAGCGCTCAAGCTATCTCCACACCAGATTTCATCACAATAGTTTCAGTGATTTATGTAATGATATATAGCCAAATCGGTTCAGCTGTTCTCGAGTTTTACCGAGACTAACAAACAGCAATTTATTTTTATCTTTCACAGTTCGTATACGGGTACAGATTGTGTAAAGCGAACTTTTACTCTTTAAAAGTATATTTCTGAAAGCAGCCAACACAACAACCAAGTCATTATTTTACACGTTTTAAATATAAAATTTCCTCCCAATTTTTCCATATTTTTTCACCGTTTAACTTCCACGAATGTGACATGAACATTGTCCTGGACATGTGTGCGTGATTTGCCCACTCTTACCGCCCACTATCGAGCCGATACTTAGACTATCTTATGATGCCTTTATAAAGCTACTGGGTCTAAAATACATATGCTTTAAATTAATATGGTTTATATTAAGAGGTAAGTGATACGAAATTCACTGGGTCATCTAGTTTGTAATATTATTAGGATAAGTAAGTAAAGCGCGGATAACACGGGCACTTTTTCGTGCACCAGTATCAGTCTTTTACTGACAGACATTTGCAGTCCAGAGTGAATGTTTAAAAGATGCGCCAGTTGAGCTAGTTCTTACAGTTTCCATTGTTTCATTTAATAATTTCCGATGGCAGGATGCAGAAATAAACTTTTTTTCCTTGAGCACTTAATCGAAGACTTTAGACAGCACACCAATGAAGAACGTGGCTCATCAGTGAAGTCGCGTTAATGTTGGTAGTACGTAATTACCGCAGCGTAGTATGCTGGAACGGAGGGGCAACATGCGATCAGAGGTCACGGAAGAGTACGATCAGTTGGAAAAGCGTTAATAATTAATACAGTTAGGTTTCATCGTAAAGAATAACGAAATGGTATACCGGTCGCAACCCAAATGAGGGGAGCATCAGCGACAAGTGCAAAGAGCGTTAAGACAAGAGAAAAGTCGCAGTAGCCAAACGGAGTAGTGTGGAGACGAAGGTAGGAATTCAGACCATGTTATGCAGCATCTCGCCACATTAGCGTTTTACCATAGAATATGTTAATAGCAGAATCTACTTTCATCTGCTGCACGCACACACCAATTATTAGACTGTAAAATAATTTTCACTCGGTCTGCCTTCCGGGTAGCTGCGTTGAAGTCCAGCGACGTTTCGGCGAGTGTAATTCTCAGTGTGTATGAGGTCCCACCGCAGTTTTTTATAGGCTAGTGTATTCCTAGCTACAGATGGCTAGGGAATCAAAGAAATATAGGATCCTATATCTGACATCAGCAGCCGTACCAACTCCAAACTTACTCCCCTGACAGAAGAGTTCAAATGATGCCGATCATGACGTCTCAAAACAGACACAAATCTCACACTAGTGATGCTATCTCCACCACGTCACTCTTTGTGGGATATTCAGCGTCTCTGTCAGTGCTACGAGGCGCGTCCAGAAAGTAAGTTCCGTTTGCTAATAAAATGAAATTGTACACAGATACAGAAGAAATTTTTATTGCACAGAATTCTATAACTTTTAAACAACTTTTCCACATAACTTCTGAAATTTTGCAGGCGTTTGTCATAGCGTGGCACCAGGTTTTGTATACCTTATTCAAAGAAATCTGCCGCCTGTGTCTTCAACCAGTTGGAAACAATTTCTTTCAGCTCGTCGTCATTGGTGAAGTGATGACCGCCAAGGAAAGACTTGAGATGTCCTGGATCTTGTCATCAATCGTGTGAACCAATTCTTCTGTAACCAAAGGTGGACGCCCACTTCGTTCTTCATCGTTCACATCACTACGCCCGCCATTGAACTGTCGGACCCATCTTCTCACCATCGAATCACTCATCGCATTCGGTTCGTAAACATCGCAAATTTGCTGATAAATTTCACTTGGTTTCACTTTCCTCGCATTCAGAAACCGAATCACCTACCTGATTTCACAGGCGGTGGGATTTTCAATCAACGCCGACATTTCAAACAAGCACAACAAAGCGTACGTAACTGACAGCGATCTCCAAATGGCGCACGTTCTTCTCCTTGATACACATCGTCTACAGCGCATGTGCGGAACTGCAATCGCAGCGCTTCAGCGGAGATAAATTGAAACGGAACATACTTTCTGGACGTGCCGCGTATTTCCCGGACCACCCACTATCCTCCTTTATGAAATCTTTGCATAAAGAATCTGTATCCTCTGTTGCCTGACCCAGACCCGCATTCGGTTTCAAAAAGTTTATGATCTGGTACTCTGGACCTAGCTCTTACTGCAGTAGTTGGCCAACACCTCTAGCATGGGAACTACCTAACAACAAGACTTTATTTATCTTCACAAATTTCCCTACCTTTTAAATCCTTCTTGGCGGTTTGTTTGCCCTTTCTACGGCTTGTGCTACATGAGTTTCATCCGATCCTGACTGAGGCAGGACAAATCTGTTTTACAGATTAATGACAAAGCTGTCTGAAACTGTCCTAAGCCTATTCTCACTGTTACCTGTTGCCACTTACCACCTCTGTTCACCCTTCTCCCTCTTTAACCTGCTCTGATTCTCCCTTGCCCTATCTAATACAGCTTGAAGAGCTGCAATTTTCCCCTCCGGTCCATCATTTTCCGATCTCTATTGTAGATCCTATAAAACCACTGGTGAGCCTCATTTATGTCCCCATTTACGACGTCACTACATTCACCCAATGAAAGAAACCACTGCAGTTGTCACACCACGTCCATGATAAAAACAGAAATCGTACTAATTTAAGTACTGACTAAAACGTAAATGTAACACCAAGATGAATAAAAAACTGTTCACACTAACGTAAACTGAAAGGGTACTGAATAAACGTACTGATGTTCGCAAGAATAAAACGAGACAAAGAATATACTTCAACCAAGTATTTTCTCACAGTGGATAAAAGGGGAGGTGCTTATAACGGAGAACAGTCTTCGACCGGAGAACATTCTACGTTTTCTGACGTGAGCACTCTAACATACTTCAAGCTGAGTAACTTCTATTAAATTTACGTTTTACTGTAGTTTAGAATAAAAATGGCAAAATTTGTGTTGCTTAGAAGGCAAAAAGTCCCTTTATATGTAGTCTGAAGAAATGAGAGGAATTAAAAAGTTTAAGCAAATAAAAACATTTTGCTGACGAGTTGCTTCCTTCACAAAAATCATAGGTGTGACACTTCTATCATTTTATATAGTGACGAGAATGATGTCAGAGAAGTATTTTCATTACCGACATAGAAATGAAACAAAAGTGGATTCAGCTGCATGTTTTGCCCATTTGTTAGGAGTGCATATTTACAGTTGTAAACAGCTACTGCCGGCCGCGGTGGCCGAGGGGACTGAGGCGCTCTAGTCACGGGCTGCACAGCCACTACGGTCGGGGGTTCGAATACCCCCTCGGGCATGGATATTTGTGCCGTATTTAGTCTTAGCTAGTTCATAAGTAGTTTGTAATGTGGTGTCGCACAAGTACAAAGTGCGCGCCACCTACTTTCGCCGCGCGCCGCCATGCACGCACGGCGCGGCGTGCTTACGACAGCCACGAGCGCCCTCTGCTGCAACTCCGCTCGTGGCCACCAGTGAACGACATCGTTCACTTGGGACTGAGATAGCAACCAGTTAGGACCTTCGTAATCAGATAGGCACCAGTGAAGACTTGGTTATAGTACAGGCACTAGGCAGGCCTCTAACAACTATGTATCAGCATTCTGCAGTACTGATCTCTGTAAAAGTTAAGTATTGTATAAATTCTGTTCAATATATATCTCCATCTAATTTACTCTAGTGTTTCTAGTTCCTGGCTGCTCCCCTCCGTACCTGCACCAGCGTGCTATCGTTATTTCTGTGTCGGTCTCATTCCACTCGGCCACCGACACCTCCGACGGAAACGAGACAAAAGCGGCGACGAGGCTGGGACACAAAATTTAAGCTTAGGGACTGATGACCCCGTAGTTAAGTCCCTTCAGTTCTACAAACATTTGAACATTTGAAACAGCTACTCAGGAAAATAATACTGTATATTTTAAATAGGGTCTATTAATAACGCCTTATGATATTAATACCGAAGTAGACACAACAGTAATATTAATAACTGATTAAATACATACCTAGCAGTCTATTTCTTGTAACAAAATTGCATGACCTATCGCTTATGAGCAGACCGTTATGTGTCATATTTAACAAAAAGTATCTTGTGTTAGAAAGCTCTGGCAGCGTTTCATGTTGAAACAGATGAAAATGTGATGCAGTCTTAAAATTTCATTTGCAAATTGTGCTAACCCAACTTCAATAACAAAGTTTCTCGCATGACGAAAATTTTGTAACATCGTTAGAAGAAGACATTTTTGTAAAAAGTCCCTATTTAATTTTAATAATATGCTGCTCCAAAACAAAGTAATATGTAGACATAGTACAGTTCTTCCCGAAAACGTAGATGTCTACTCCATATTTGTACACTGAATAGTTGGCCTGATTGGACTAGTTGAAAGAAATACACGATTAAACAGCTGTTCTTGTGCCGGACATGACACTCTGAAAACTTAGTCGAGAAGGAGGGGAGCTGCTCAGAGCATATGCTTCGAAGTTTTTATTGATAGGAAATTGAGAACTTACTCAGAGAACGTTCTTTTGCTCCTAGAATCTTCTCTGGAGCATGTACTCTTATTTCTTCATACGGCCCACTGTTTACAACGATTCGCGCGCTTTCAATTAGGCCTACAAATACGTACTATAGGCGCGAGAAGAAAATACAGTTCACACCGGTTTACCTTATTTATCACTGTACTAACGCAACGGTTACAGGACTGGAGTAGTAAAGTGAAGGCGCTAGAGTGTAAAACTGCTTGCATCCTTTTTCATCTGTACTAAATCTCTAGAAAGAAAAATACGGCGAAATTGCGGACACTGTGCAACAAAATGATGAAACACTCTGATAGCGTAATAGGTGACGATACTGCACAGTAACGTCGCTGTAATTTTCATACTTTTCCTGCAGTAGCGACAGTCACGAAAGGTGTATGTCTTGGAAAGTATGTAACCTGAAAAGTAGTTTGTGATCCATATATAGTATTTATTCTTTATATCTCGTTTTTCCCTTTTAGTTCCAAACCTTCTCATGTACTTATTTCATCCGGAATTTTTATGTTACGGTCCAACCATAGTGAGTAACTTGGTTATCTTTTTTGCTGTTGTTCATTTCCTTAAGGTCAATGTATGCGATACTGTATGAATACCTTGCAGTTGCCAGCTCTATAGCGACACAGGGACATGAATATTTTTGTGATCTCCATATCTGCTTTCACGGGGACTTGACGCTGATAGAGAGTAATACTAAAGGCATTTAATTAGATTTAAACCAACAGATTGCCAGTTTTGAAGTTACCCATAGAGGAACGAAATTCATCTCCTTTTTGTCAATATGATTTTGACAGTCTCTGTCTTCCTACACTGCTAAAACAATTGGATCAAGTGAGATATCATACACAAGATACATATCGTTGGTGTTGAACTGCAACCTCGTATGTCAGTTTAATCATGTAAGAACATTGTTGACAATTTTGATTTAATTTATGGCTTGAAAATTATTTTCCAGTATGTTTTCATGGGTTATTTTATTAATGAAATAATTTATAGTGATTATAATTGTTTTTTAATTTATTTGCTATCAAGGTAACTGTAAAATAATAATGTTTATTTCACTCTCCTGTAAAACTGAACTTTTTTGACATGCGAAGTTGCCGTTCAACACCATCGATACGGTACCTTATTTTATTCAGATATTGGTTACAATTGTAATTTGTGTGTTACATACGATATTTTGCTGTCTCAATTCTTTGAGGTTTACATGGCGTTTACTTAGAGCGAGGCACGAGGGGGTTAGCGTAATAGTGTGATCACCTCGGACGGCCAGAACAATTGCACATCTGCGTGGCACGGACAGTATGAGGTTATCAATCACCTCTTGAGGGATATTTGGCCATTCTTCCATGACTGTAGTATCCAGCTCTGCAACTGTTGTGGGAGGTGCTGGTCTGGCTGCAATGCGTCTGTCAAGTGCGTCCCAGACAGGCTCAATCGGGTTTGTCTGGTGAACAAGCTGGCTCCTCCATTCGTTCAATTCCCTCAGCTTCAAGTATGTTCTCAACCAGTTCAGGTCTGTGGGCACGAGAGTTATCGTCCACCAGAAGGAACCAATCTCCTATCGTACCAGCGTAGGGCACAACAAGTCGAAGGATCTCGTCTGTATATCTCTGAGCAGTCAAAGCACCATTCTGAATGACTTTGAGGTCAGTATGTCCACCAATACTGACTCCTGCCCAAACCATTCGTCCTTCACACAATCAGGATTGACCAAACGTCTACGATCTCTCCAGATGAGGGTACGATTGTCTGGCTGAACACAAAATCTTGACTCATCTGTGAACAGTACCCGGCACCAATTGTAAATAATAAACTCCTGATGTTTCTCCAGCCAGTTTCTCCGGACTAAACGGTGTCGTGATTTTAATAAGACACACGCCATAGGTCTTTGTGCTTAGGGGCCAGATTACCGAACGCGATTTCAGACTGTTTATGTTGATATTGCGCGTCCTGCTGCTGCCTGGAGGGTGCGTTGTAGCTGATATGAAATGAGCCTAAAGTCCCAACGGGCTGTTAACCGGAGGTAACGCTCATCTCTTGCGGATGTTACCCATGGACGACCTCTGCCTTGCTATCTTTTAACAGTTCCTGTTGTCTAAAATCGCTTCCAGGTCCTGTAGAGTATGCTTTGGGACACTTCGACAGCTGCAGCCATCTCCCTCTGTCTGTCTCGCTACAACTTTCATATGGCTCTATATGCCATAGCTTTGGAGAAGTCTCGTTGTTGATGTATTGCGCTACCTGCTCACTACACTATCTCCCTACAGGGGGTCCACAGATCCTTTGTGGGTACGTGTGTGGCGCACGTGGGTCCCCGACCCGAAGCAGCCTTCTACCTCTACATCTACATGGGATACTCTGCAAATCACATTTAAGGGCCTGGCAGAGGGTTCGTCGAACAGCCCCTATACTATTAATCTCCCATTCCATTCTCGAATAGCGCGCGGGAAGAAAGAACGTCTGAATCCCTCCGTTCGAGCTCAGATTTCTTGTATTTTATTCTGATGATCATTTCTACCAATGTAAAAGGGAGACAACAATATATTTACGCATTCGGAGGAGAATGTTGGCGATTGGAGTTTCGTAAGTAGCCCACGTTGCAGCGATAAGCGTCGTTGTCGTAATGATTCCCATCCCAGATCCTGTATCATTTCCGTAAAGCTCTCTCCCCTGTATCGTGACAATAAGAAACGAGCTGCCCTTCTTTGGACTCTTTCGATGTCCTCCGTCAAACCCACCTGATAAGGGTGCACTGGGCTGCAATACTCCAAAAATGGGCGGATAAGTGTAGTGTATGCAGTTTCTTTTGTAGTTCTGTTGCATGTTTTAAGGGTTCTGCCATAAAAACGCAGTCTCAGGTTCGCCTTTCCCATGATATTATCTACGTGTTCTTTCCAATTTAAGTCTGAAGTAATAGTAATTCTTAGGTATATTGTGGAGTTTACGGCCTTCACTTTTGATTGATTTATCATGTAAACAAAGTTTAACGGATTTCTTTTCGTACTCATGTGGACGACTTCACACTTCTCATCATTTAAAGTCAATTGCCAATTTTTACACCATACAGATATCTTATTCAGATTGTTCTGCAGTTGGTTTTGATCATCAGATGATTTTACTAGACGGTAAATGACGGCGTCATCTGAAAACAACCTAAGAGAGCTACTTAGTTTTTCCCCTAAATCGTTTATGTAAATAAGGAACAACAGAGGACCAATAACACTACCTTGTGGAACGCCCGATATCACCTCTGTTTTAGTCGATGCCTTACCATCGATTACTACGAACTGTGTCCTCTCTGACAAGAAATCCCCTATCCACTCGCAAATTTGGGGCGATATACCATAACCACGCAATTTTATTAAAAGCCTTTTGTGAGGTACGGTGTCAAAAGCTTTCTGGAAATCAAGAAATACGGAATCGATTTGCGAACCCCGCCCCAGGCTGCTTCAATTCCCCCCTCCCCTCCCCCCCCTCGGGTTTATGCCTTTGCCCGGAGACGGGTGTCCAGTGTCAATCTAGGTGGTTCCTGTACCAGCTTTTCTCTTTCCTCAATTCTTTCTTTTCCTAACCTTACCCTCCTTGCTGTACTCTTCTAGCCTTCCCCTCCTCCTTTTTTAATCCTGCCTCGGCGTTTGAGACTCTACCTCTTCCACTTCCTTCTTCTCTTCTTCCTTCCTCTTTCCTTCCTTTCCCCCTGTGCGTTACTGAAGGCTGCCCATGCACATGGTGTGTAAAAGGGTGACTGCTCTAATGCATAAGCCCCAGCCCCGGGTTGGCATGTAGGGCCTGCAGAAACCCACTTGTAATGGCAAGGCCAAGGGAGGGGTGATTATCCGAGCTGATACCTTTCGACCGTGCCGATCGGTCCTTCCATCCGTTTCTCGGAAGGTGTGACCTGAGGTGTGGACAATTAACTACGGTGGGTGAGCCATCCGTGAGGGTTCCTCATTAAGAAGGAGTGCGCCATCAGAGACGCCAGTTGTAATCGTGGGAGTCAACTTCGCAATGTTCTTTTTCCTCTTCTTCTACTTTGACCTTGGCCAAGAAAAGTTTTGTATCATTCTCGATGCCATTTATTGAGTACTCGTCCCTGGTCAGCCTGTCTTTCATGAAAAGTTCTATAATTTTATTGACTGAAGAATACAATACTCGACATTAGACATATGTCTGTTTCTTCTCTCTTCTCGCGGAATTGTCTTATGTACGATACTAGCTGCGTTGAGACCTAGTTACTCCCTAGTTCATAGCAGAGTTCTGACGGGAGTCCAGACCCATGTCGGCCTAGATATAGCAGCTTGTAGAGGGCGCGCGTCTATGGTTACTCCCTCCAGCGTGCGCGGCGCTGGTGTGCGATAGGCTGACGGACGTCATCCGCTGCCTTCTCCACGATCGTTCTCTTGTATCTGACGTGTGGGGCTAACATTACGTCACAACATCCCCCCCCCTCCTAAAGTGCCAAACCGTCGTCGAGTAGGAAGCTCGACAACGGGGGAGGAGGCAGGGCAGGCCGCGGTGGCCGAGAGGACTGAGGCACGTCAGTTACGTTCTGCACGGCCACTACGGTCGGGGATTCGAATCCCCCGTCCGGCATTGATATTTGTGCCGTCCTTAGTGTTAGCTAGTTCATAAGTAATTTGTAAGTATAGAGACTGATGACCCCATAGTTAAGTCTCATAAGCTATACAAACATTTTTGAGAAGGCAGGCTCGTGGACATACTGAGGGACCAGAGTCTGTAGCTTCAGAGGACGTCAGACTACCGGCCGCCCCCCACCCCCGCCCCCGTATCCGGCCTGAGCTGGCGAGGGAACGTCCTCTGTGAAAACCTCTGAGGAGCCCATGTCCATGACCTGTGGCCCAGGTGATGACGTATATGGTGAAGTAGGTGGTGACTTCGGCGTCGGATGCTGCGTGATGTCTTGGTCCAGTTCCATAGGGATGTCCAGGGGAGGCAGAGGTGGCAAGGGCTCCATTTTCATGGCGTCGGGCCTCGGTGCCTGGAGATCTGCTGTGGCGGCCGCCGCGGTCACGCGGGCGGCTGCGGCCTCGCAGTCTGCGTGGTGCGTGAATCTGCTGAGAGAAACGCAGAAGAATCACAGGCTACACAACAAGGGCGAATTTGGTTGCGGTGCCTGCGTACGACGCCATCGGGACCTGAAATTTCAAATATGTGAGCATCGTAACATTGGATGATCTCGCCCCACTAGCACCGACTGCGACCTCTGAAAACTCTGTAAAAGACTGGGCTACGCGGAGCGAAGCGATGCTTGCGTGTCGTCGGCTACTGCTTCGGACGGTACGGTGGGTGGAGCAAATGGAGCAGGGTGCGGTGGCGGCGGCCATGCAGAAGTTCGGCCGGCGATGAACCTTCTCATGGATGCGAGCGATAGGAGGCGAGGAACAGTTGCATAGCTGCCTCCCGTGAGTGCTACGAACGAAGTTTGGACATATGTTGCTTAAGTGTCCGGACGAAGCGTTCCGTAGCGCCGTTTGACTGCGGGTGAAATGGTGCACTGGTGAGATGCGTAATTCCATTGCGTTCACGAAAGGAGAGAAATTCTTGCAATGTGAACTGAGGGCCGCTACCAGAGACTATTAGTTCAGGGAGACGTTCCAGGCAAAAAATTGAAGACAACGCTCTAATCGTGCTACTAGAAATCGTAGAAGACATTGGCACCGCACCACTAAAAGCATCAACCACAATAAGCCACTTAGTGTTGCAGAAGGGACCAGTATAGTCAATATGCACTCATTGCCATGGTGAATCTGTTTTGGGCGAGGTGGGTCGGACTGATTGGTAGTGCAGACTGAACACTGTGACGTCATCTGTTCTATTTGGGCGTCCATGGACAGTGTCGTCACGCCAATTGCTTAGTGCGAACCATTCCCCAATGTTCTTGGTCAAGTAAGTGCAATACGTCTTTCTCCAAACGTCGCGGATCAACACACGCGATTGTCCACTGTCATTGGACACTAGAGTGACACCTCTATGTACCGAAAGATCATTTCTACTAGCAAAATAGCGACTCACCAGAGAATTTTCAATGTCACGTTGTGAACGACGCCATTTTGTGCGAATGTAGCGCAGCAAAAGTCGTATGTCGGGGTCTGTTTCTGTAGCCCGAGCAATTTTCCTATAGTCCAATGGGAAAGATTGCAACAAACTCTTCCTGTGCATCTATCTGAGAACAAGACGTCTCAGAAGCATCAAAGTCTTTGTAAGGACCAATCGGAAGGCGGGAAAGTGCATCGGCATTTCCATGGCGAGTTGTGGGTCTGTACACAATTTCGTACTGATAATGTGATAAAAACAATGCCCAGCGTTGCAATTTGTAGGAATAGGCTTGGCTGGATGAAACAATGACTGCAAAGGCTAGAATTTTCTCCCATAGAAGTAGTGATGGAATTTCGTGATACCATACACTATTGCTAAAGCTTCCCTCTCAATCTGAGAATAACGGCACTGTGTGTCTGTCAAGAGTTTTGACGCAAACGCTATCGGACGGTCCATATCCCCATGTCTATGTGACAGTATCGCCCCTAGATCATACGACGACGAGTCAACTTGCAAAAGAACTGGTTTTTCTGGATTGAAGGGCACCAAATATCGATCACTGAGCAATGCATCTTTTAACTGTTGAAATACGCGTTGGCATTCTTCTGTCCAAACAAAACGAACATTATTACGGCGGAGCAGATGCAAAGTGGCTGCGTTGGGAATAAAGCTAATATAGTACGTTAACTTTCCCAAGACAGACTGCAATTACTTCACATCTTTTGGTGCTGGCAGGCCGTGAATGTCAAGCAAATGTGATTGCATGAGGTGCACATCTTGACTGTATATCACGTGTCCTGGATACTGCAGTTCCTGTTTGAAAAAGTTACGCTTATCTAAGCGACACCTGAGACATGTATCTGACAAAACTTGAAATAATTTTCTCAAATTTGCAACGTGTTCTTCTGGGGTACGACCTGACACAACGATGTCGACCAAGTAGTTTGAACAACAAGGAACCCGAGCTGTAAGCTGTTCCAAATATCTTTGAAAAATTGAGGGCGCGGATGCACTGCCAAACAGTAGAAGCAAATATTTAAACAAGCCCAGACGTGTTTTGCCAACACAAATTTTCTGTGATTCTTCGTCGAGTAGCAGCTGAAGGTAGGCACTGCATAATTCTATGTATGAGAAATATTTTCCTGCACCTAATCTGTCTCTTAAATCTTCTGATCTCGGCAAAGGATAACTGTCTACCACTGTTTGTGGATTCACTGTGACTTGAAATCAACAAAAATGCGAATGCTACCTGACGGCTTCGGCAAAATTACAACCGGACTCGCTAACTGGCTAGCTTGTATTGGGTCAATTGCACCATTTTCCTGCAATGTGCGAAGCTCTTGTGCTACTTTTCGCGTAAAGCGAGCAGTACATTACGAGAACCGAAACTGGTCGCACAAAATTTATAAAGAATTTGAATACAGCTGCTGGTATTTTCACCCATCTATATAATACGGAGAGTGGTCAGGTTGAGGGCATGGGGAACGCAGTGAGGGAGGCACAGCAACAAACCAGGATCTGTGAGGAGGGGTGGACGAGAGGATTGGGCGACTCTTATTTGCGGGACAGGCATCTGAGGTGCAGGTGTTCAGTGAAGAGGTAATAGAGGATGCGCGTGGGGTATGGGGGATAATGGGGGATATAGAAAGCGAGGCAGAGTGCATGGTGTGGTAGGATTTCGACGGATTTATGGAAAGACGGGGGGCAGAGGTCCAGGCGGGACGGGCTACGAGAAGGATAGGGCGGATGAAGGATTTGTAGGTGTAAAGGACTGTGGAAGGGTGTGGACCCCAAGTTCGACCAATGAGGAGTTTCAGGATGCAGAGATAAGAGCGAGCTATATCTCGGATGATGCGGAAGTGGGGAGTCCAGGAAAGAGTGCGATCTATGGTTAGTCCTAGCAGAGACAAATATATACAGATGGGAAACCTCCGTAAGGGTCCGGTCCTACGCTCAGGGGTGCGGGGAGGGAGGGTTTCCAGCAGTTCCGTAAGATGTCCCATGATGGCGCTGCGGTCAGAAGCAGCCCTTTAAACTGGCCAGAGCAGACGGCAGGTAGCGACTGTCCCCACCACCACCTGCCCTCAAACGCCGGCACACCGGACACAGCCGTGGCCTCGTGGCAGGTGGCACGAGCTCTCCCCTCAGCCTCCCCTCCACGCTACCCTCTGCCGTGCGAGAGACACCCTAAGCCAGGGAACCGCCTGACACCTGCTAGCATCTTACGGAACTACGAGGGGAGCGTAGGACAGTGGTTTAGGGGAGGCTTCTCCTCTGTATATGTTACTCTGTGGTTCTAAGTACTTAAAGGTTGGGGGTACGGCGGATGGGAGTGATAAATTAATTACACCTGCAATTAAAGGAAAAGAGGCGACATTTTAGTCATATGAGGACATTTATCTTGAATAGCTGTTACAGTTTCATCATAATTATTACACGTTGTTACCGGTGAGTAATAAAGTATCTGCATTACTAATGTTCGATTCTCCCCTGGCCTGTGCAGCTATGACCACGGCCGGCACGGAGGCGGCGGACGCGCTGCTGGGCCCCAGCGCGGCGGCGCTGCGGGCGCTGGGCGTGTGGCCGCGCGCGCCGTCCACGTCTGCGTCTGCGACGTCGCGGACCTGTCTGGTGGCCGGCTGCTACCCGGCGCTCGTCGCCTTCGCCGGCTCCCAGCTGCTGGCCGAGCCCTGGCGGCCGCTCGAGGAGCTCGCCATCGCCGCCCTCATCTTCGTCACCAGCGCCTCCTTCACTTTCAAGGCACGTACGCTCCACTCTCTCACTAGCCACGCTCCACTCTTAATGCAATCGTAAGCAGCGTCTCTGAAACGTGTCGGATCCGGTGGTCTCGAGGTAAAGTGCTCAATGGAAACCCGAGGGCGGCGGCTTCGAAACCCGATCGGATTTCGCATTTCTTCAGGCTGCGTTTTAACCCATCCTTCACCTCTCAACGATGTGACGAGTCGCCAGAAACAACACATGGTTCGGGTTCCACGTTAAGCTGTAGGTCCCTCTTCCCCTGTTGGGTAACTGGGGTAGGCTAGGGACATGAAAGTCGCCAAAGTGGCGTCCAATTGAAAGGCTTCCAACAGCCCAATGAGCCACACGAAATTACTATTATGATAAACGCTTTAAGGGCAGTCGGAATGCCCGATCTGACAATGTTTAATTTGCTAACTTTATGTACCTTTTGGCCCACTTTAGATTACGGTAGTAACACTAAAAGTGGCCCTTTTCGATCGTCTTTTGACAGCTCGAAATGTAAATGAAAATAACGGCTTATCTATTCATCTGACACGAAAATTGAATAACCGAATTTGTAGAGGAGACAATTCTCTACAACTTTGCTCTCTCGTGTTTTTTTCATATCCCGTAGCGTTTCAAAGATATTTGCAAAAATAACGGCGATTTTGGGATGTCTGTCTGTCTGCCTGTCTGTCTGTCCGTAACGTGTTCCCTGTTTTTAAGACGAACCGTTCAACCAGTGGCGTAACTATGGAGGGGGGGATGAGGGGGATGAACCTGCACCCCCCCCCCCCCAGAACCCGAAAAAAAAAAGAAATTTTATAACAGCAATCTGGTAAAGATTGAAGGGGTGTTTTACCATAATCTATCATTGGATGGCAGTGAATTAATTTCTTCAACGGGAGTGGTAGATGGTAATCTATCTGGAAACTGACTAAAATTTTGCTCGTCAAGCAGATCTATCCCCCCCTCCCCCTAAAGCCAAGTCCTAGATTCGCCACTGCGTTCAACCGATCAGCACCAAATTTTACAGACATGATTGTAGGCCGCCAGAGACAAGAACCTCCATTTGTCAAATTTTTCGGCCAAAAAACACGGCAGTAATATAAAGAAAGCCGTTTGTAATTTAATTGTAATTGCAAACGAACCGTTCATCTGACACGAAAATTGAATAACCTGATTGGTAGAGGAGAAAATTCTGTACAACTTAGCTCCCTTATGTTTTTTCATGTCTAGTATCGTTTGAGACATATTTGCAAAAATCATGGAGCTTTGGCACCCTCCATTGAATTAACGAAAACCAGCCGTTCGGATATATCACGTGACATTCCTCGCCCAGAACTCTCTCTGGCATACGCCATCTTGCGTCGCGTATTTGATGATTTTCTTATTGTAACTTACACGTTGTCATTTCAAAGCAATGGCGCACTGAGGAATTAACAAAAACACGTCGTTCTTCGTACGATAAATGATAATCTAGTGTCTACAAATGCCATATTAGCATCTGTTAACAACGGCCTTGAATAGTATGAGAGTAATGAAGTCATCTTTTGATTGATAGCTGTAGCGTAGTGGGCAAGGCGTTGGGCTATGACGCTAAACGTCGGTGAGTCGGAACCCCCCCCCCCCCCCCAGTACCTAAATATATTTTTCCTAAAAGGGTTTCAGACACTCTTATTAATAAATTTTTATTATTTAGATTATTATTTTGGTCCAAAATGTTTGCAAAAACTTATAAAACTACAATTCTAAAAGGGGCCTTAAAACACGTCAGTGTGATATACAAGGTTTCTTTTACTTTGACCATCCAAGACACACTACTGGCCATTAAAATTGCTACACCAAGAAGAAAAGCAGATGATAAACGGCTATTCTTGGACAAATATATTATACTAGAACTGACATGTGATTACATTTTCACGCAATTTGGGTGCATAGATCCAGAAAAATCAGTACTCCGGAAACCATCTCTGGCCGTAATAACGGCCTTGATACGCCTGGGCATTGAGTCAAACAGAGCTTGGATGGCATGTACAGGTACAGATGCCCATGCAGCTTCAACACGGCACTACTGTTCATCAAGAATAGTGACTGGCGTATTATGATGAGCCAGTTGCTCGGCCACCATTGACCAAACGTTTTCAATTGGTGAGAGATCTGGAGAATGTGCTGGCCAGGGCTGCTGCATTCGAACATTTTCCGTATCCAGAAAGACCCGTACAGAACCTGCAACATGCGGTCGTGCATTATCCTGCTGAAATGTAGTGTTTCGCAGGGATCGAATGAAGGGTAGAGCCACGGGTCGTAACACATCTCAAATTTAACGTCCTCTGTTCAAAGCGCTGTCGATGCGGACAAGAAGTGACCGAAATGTGTAACCAAGTAACCAATGGCACCCCATACCATCACTCCGGGTGATAACGCCAGTATGGCGATAACGAATACATGTATGCAATGTGCGTTCACCGCGATGTCGCCAAACACGGATGTGACCATCATGATGCTGTAAACAGAACCTGGATTCATCCGAAAAAAATGACGTTTTGTCATTCGTGCACCCAGGTTCGTCGTTGCGTACACCATCGCAGGCGCTCCTGTCTGTGATGCAGCGTCAAGGGTAACCGCAGCCATGGTCTCAGAGCTGCTGCAAACATCGTCGAATTGTTCGTGCAGATGGTTGTTGTCTTGCAAACGTCCCCATGTGTTGACTAAGCGATCGAGACGTGGCTGCATGATCCGTTACTGCCATGCGGATAAGGTGCCTGTCATCTCGACTGCTAGTGATACTGTGCCGTTGGGAATCCACCGATTCCATATTCTGCTAACAGTCATTGGATCGCGACCAACACGAGCAGCAATGTTGCGATGCGATAAACCGCAATAGCGATGGGCTACAATCCGACCTTTATCGAAGTCGGAACCGTGATGGTACGCATTTCTCCTCCTTATATGATGCATCACAACAACGTTTCACCAGGCAACGCCGGTCAACTGCTATTTGTGTATGAGAAATCGGTTCGAAACTTTCCTCATGTCAGCATGTTGTAGGTGTCGCCACCGGCGGCAACCTTGTGTGAATGCTCTGAAAAGCTAATCATTTGCATATCATATCATCTTCTTTTTGTCGGTTAATTTCAGAAAAATGAACAAGCAACTAAATGTGGGGAGACCAAATTAAGCACACACCTTGTACAAAAGTGAATTAAATCATATAGTTACTGTCCGTAATAAAATTATTTCTGCCCTTTATGAATATGGAGGTAACATGGGAGGAAATTTGCAAACACACAATGGGTAGCACATTCATTCATTCAGATACGTGCATAATGCTGAGCAGTACATTTCTCCCAGGGTACACTTGAAAGCAGTGGCAAAATGAGGTGCGGTGGCATCTCGACGAGATGGCAGGTGTCTTGATCACTAATTGTAAGTACTCTGTGCAGTGGCTCACTATTCTTAAGTACCATGTGGGGTGTGACCACGCCGAATTTCATAACATTTACAAACAGAAATTATTTTAGAATAAGCGAGTAAAGCACACGCGAGAATTCATATAGAATAGATCTAGGATTAACAAAAGCATGGCCGGATGCTGAAGTTACGACCGTTACGAAAGCATGTGGTGCAATCGGTCTTACAAGACAGGAAAGATGGAATCAAGCTTGAAAATCTGAGAAATATTTAGCATACACGTAGATACAGACATGACATGAAAAGTTAGTTAAAAACACGAAGGAAATTCAAACATACTAGGTTTACACAAAGGCTGAAGGTCACACATGTCTATTCTAACTTGAGCAAAACCAGACACACAATCATCACTGGAATGAAAATGCAAATAATAAATTTATACTGAATTTACTCGAATTCTATAAATTAAAAATTAAGAAACACTTCGCCTCGCATAGTGAAAGAATTACTCAAGAGAACTATCACTGAAAAACCAAGACTGCCGGATCACAAAGAAATCAACGTCATAACAGCATGCCTTCCCCTCAGCATGATTCGGCAGAGTACTTACTTCCACATTTGTCGGAGCAAGAATGAAGAGTGAAGAGTGTAGCTCCAAAGCCATGGAAAAACCTCCCCCCGCCAAACACCAGATGTAGAGCGCACTAAAACCGACGCAGAGTGCATTCAGAGACTAGTGTTTACCAACACGTGCTACCTGGCCAAGACAATTCCCTCTACAACCGCTCCCATAGAGGTCTCCTGTCACCTCTTTTGTACAAGATTATGTTGGTACGACACTCGCCATCTTGCCATTAAGCTTGTCTCTGGCCATCCAGCAGACGCCAACGTGGACGACAAACGAAGCCATGCGTTGTTAACTACAGCAAAACGACGCCTGAAGCGGGAGGCGGCGACTTAAAGCCATTGTGCGGCAGTCAGTCAATATTAAAAGCAACCTTCCACATTCACATGAACACACAAGTTCAATCACACAGGTGGAAACATATATAAATATGGGGCAAATGTATATGAACATAGGGCATAGATCATTAATAAAAATAATAAAATAATTAACACAGACAGATAAAATTAATGGTTCAGAAACACTTTAGGTTAATGAATAAATCAAAATGGAACACGACCACACATTCAGGGGACGTGTTTCATCACCCTCCGCTTAGGGGCGATAAATAAGACTGGAACGAATCCTGTCATACTGGATTCGATCCAGATTAAAATCAATGACACACAAACACAATAAGAAGAGAAAAAATTTTTAAAAATCTACCTAGTCTGGGCATTGTAGGCACATCATGAGCATTTTCAAACAAAAGATAAATTGAAACACAATAATACAAGATGAACAAAGATTTTAAATCATTTAAACAACATATAAAAATAGAAAATAAGTTGGTGTGCAAAAAGATTGGTCAGTCATATGGGAGGGCAACAATACATACATTGTAGTGGTACAAGACATTCTGCTTAATTCTCATATACCTTGAGATACCCAAATAAGCATTAATTTACGTTGTTAAATTAATTAAGAAATCACGAGAAGAGGAACTGCCGCCAGAATCTGTTTGTTTTACATTCTGGAGGTGGTGGCAGCAGCAAGGATTCAGTGACGCTACTGCGGCCTGCTAAGAGTAAACATGCACATGAAAAAGAAGAGATTATGTTATCTCTGATGCGTTGCTAAGCGTGATTTTGTTGTTTACTTTGTATTCCTTGGATGATTCTCTGAGCCTGTAACATGTTAATATCCTGATTATACCTCGACTCCGAGTAATAAACTTAGTTTAAGACTACACATGTGGAAATTATTTCACAAGAAGTTAACCAGAGTTAGAATTATTGATTGGTGTGAAAAGAATGATGAAGGATTTAGTACAAAGTGATATTCTGGAGTTGAATACATTAGGCTCAAGGAGGCACAGCAAATGCTGGACCTCAAACCTATAATAGTATTACTCTTGACACGTAAGAAGATCAAACAACTTGATTAAAATCCGAAAGTAAAAAGACCTGGCTTGAGTGACATTAAATGATGACACTTCAAGTAACAACCTGGGCGGACTATTATACTGTCTATGTTGAGAATCCTCCAACACAGGGTCAGGCAGCAAGTAATAGTTCAACATAAACAAACATTTTACAAATTAACACAAAAGAAATTATACACAAATAAGTTTTTCAGTCCTGGGAGTGTCTTTAGAGAAAAAGTAAAGTTCGCTTCACTGTGGTGAGTGTTCGCTTTCTTTTTTAACTACATTTATGACCGAAGTTTCGCCACACATATCGGTAAAAACAACTTATATGCATCAATGGGGAGGATGCACTCTTCGGGATAACTGGGTGGAATCTAGAACCCGCACTTATTTAACACTTCACCACTGTCAAGTTGTTGTTCAGTGTCCATGGTCGTAGTTGATTGTCCCTCTTTCCAGCACCAGGTGCATCTCGCCTCGCCGACATCTCTACCTCTCCGTCTCAGTGCCAATGTTTGTATCAGAGATTGTCTTGCATTTGGCACAGAGGAAGGCGAACTTTGCGAGCACCCTCGATGGCGAGTGATCACAAGAGGCATTGCCATGCCTTCCAAAACTGTTGTACAGAGGAAGATTGCACTGTAGTTCCTTCCCTAGATTACCGCACAGATTACAATATGGCAGGTATCGAAATAATTGACAGAGGGATAGCAAAACAATTAACATCGCTCAAGAGAGGAAAGGCCGCAAGACCAGATGGGTACCAGTTCGTTTTTACATAGAGTACGCGGAGGAACTGGGCCCCCCTTCTCGCAGTAGTGTATCGTAGGTCTCTAAAAGAGCATAGCGTTCCGAAAGATTGGAAAATGGCGCAGGTCATCCCAGTTTTCAAGAAGGGTCCTCGAACAGATGTGCAGAACTATAGGACTATATCTCTAACGTCGGTCAGTTGTAGAGTTTTGGAACATGTATTGTGTTCGAATATAATGACATTTCTTGACACAAGGAATCTGCCCTGTAAGAATCAGCATGGGTTTCGAAAAAGGCGTTCGTGTGAAACCCAGCTCGCGCTATTCGTCCACAAGACTCAGAGGGCCATAGACACGGGTTCTCAGGTAGATTCTGTGTTTCTCGACTTCCGCAAGGCGTTTGATACAGTTCCCCACAAACGTTTAATGAACAAAGTAAGAGCATGTGGTCTATCAGACCAATTGTGTGATTGGATTGAGGAATTCCTAGACAACAGAAAGCAGCAGGTCATTCTCAATGGAGAGAAGTCTTCCGAAGTAGGAGTTATGTCAGGTGTGCCACAGGGGAGTGTCGTGGGTCTGTTTCTGTTCACGATATATATAAATGACCTTGCGGATAACATCGGATGTTCACTGAGGCTTTTTGCGGATGATGCTGTAGTATATAGAGAGGTTGTAACAATGGAAAATTGTATTGAGATGCAGGAGGATCTGCTTCGAATTGACGCATGGTGCAGGGAATGGTAATTAAATATCAATGTAGACAAGTGTAATGTGCTGCGAATACACAGAAAGAAAGATCCTTTATCATTTAGCTACACTATAGCAGGTCAGCAACTGGAAGCAGTTAATTCCATAAGTTAACTGGAAGTAGTCATTAGGAGGAATTTTAAATGGAACGACCATATAAAAGTAATCGTCGGTAAAGCAGATGCCAGACTTAGATTCATTGGGAGAATTCTTAGGAAATGCAGTCCAAAAACTAAGGAAGTAGGTTACAGTACACTTGTTCGCCAACAGCTTGAATACTGCTCACCGGTGTGGGATCCGTACCAGGTGCGATTGATAGAGGAAGTGGAGAAGATCCAACGGAGAGCAGCGCGCTTCATTACAGGATCATTTGGTAATCATGAAAGTGTTACGGAGATGATCGCTAAACTCCAGTGGAAGACTCTGCAGGAGAGACACTCTGTCGCTCGGTACGGGCTTTTGTCGAAGTTTCGGCAAAATACCTTTACTGAGCAGCCTAGCAGTATATTGCTCCCTCCTACGTATATCTCTCGAAGAGATCATGAGGATAAAATCAGAGAGATTAGAGTCCAGACAGAGGCACACCGACAATCCTTCTTTCGGCAAAGAATACGTGACTGGAATAGGAGGGAAAATCGATAGTGGTACTCAAGGTACCCTTCGCCACACACCAGCAGGTGGCCTGCGGAGTATGGTTATAGATGTAAATGTCATAGTATTTGTGAGGTTCCGACATCCGAGCAGAAACCAAGTATGTGGAATGCCTGCTGTTCTCGTTGAGTGCCATTCAGCAGGGTGCTTGTCGGCTGCCGGACCAGTGGCGACCTCGCTTCCAGAATTTGCCGGCTGCAGGCGGTGGCTATGTCTAGGGGCATTTCCTACCACACTGACAGAAGCTCCCATCATCTATTGTCCCCCACCATCAGCGCGTGTGGGACGAAGGCGCGCAGGACACGCCCATCTCTGTGGTGCCCAGATCACCAGCGGGTGGCGTGGCTGCTGACAGCCGCTGTGAGAGGGCTCACTGTCTGCTGCGACCCCAGAAGTGTCGCATGGTGGGGATGGGACGCCCCGCCATCAGCCAGAGGTCAGCGCCCCGCTGTCTCGTGGATGTACAGAAGCACAGAGTAACATATACAGAGAAGCAGCCCCCCCCCCCCCTAAACCACTGTCCTACGCTCCGCTCGTAGTTCCTTAAGATGCTAGCAGGTATCAGGCAGTTTCCTGGCTTAGTACCAGTACACCACACTAGAGGCAACTCTGAGGGTGCCTCTCGTTCGTCAGAGGGTAGCGTGGAAGGGAGGCTGAGGGGAGAGCTCTTGCCGCCTGCCACAAGGCCATGGCTGTGTCCCTCTTGCTGGCGTTTGAGGGGAGATGGTAGTGGGGACAGCCACTACCTGCCGCCTGTTCTGATCAATTTAAAGGGCTGCTTCTGACCACAGCGCCATCATGGGACATCTGACGAAATTGCTTCAGCACCCCCCACCCCGTGGGACTGGGGCCTTACAGAGGTTACCCGTCTGTATATATTGGTCTGTGACGGAAGCAAGTGGACATGCCCCAGTGACGACAGCAACCTAGAACGCGGCCACCTACAGAGCTGGGATTGCTGACTCAGCCACTGCTCCGTGGCCGGCATGGCTCCTTGGGGCGGCCGCTTGACATAGAAGCAGTGTTGCCAGACATAGGGAATTTTCCCTACATGTAGGTACTTTTAAGCATTAAAATCATGTAGGGAATTTTCATCCAAAAGTCCCCAACGTGTAGGTACTTTGGTAAAATTTTACAATCGCCAACACAGCCCTAGTGAGTAATGTTGGCAACAGAAGAGTTGTTAGCACGCGGGAATGAATCCGACGAATTGTGGCAAAGTATGAAGTAGCCAATGATATTTTAGACCGCATAGTTGTTTTCTGTTCATAGTAAACATTATTAATTTGAAAATCTAGTTTCAGACACATTAAAATTGATGCAGATTATGATGATATCAATGTATATCAGTGGAATGGAGAGTCGGTTTGGAAATAGTGTTAGAAAATATCAGCACAATAAAAATTCATTGTTTCCATGAACGAAACACGTTTTATTGACTAGACTGTTATTTATTTACGACAGGACGATATACTAGTAAGTACTTTGAGAAGACGCTGACAAGAAAACGATAAAACATTTGCGACAGCCAACGTTATAATGAACAAAGCGCTAGATATTTGTTGTCAACGTAGCATTACTCTTTGAAAACTGAATTATGTAAAGTGACGGACTTCCTTTTCTGTGCTGACTCTGAACTAAATAATTACTACTGTTCCTACTCAATGGTTGATAGTGTTTCGATGTATCCTTGTGTGGTCAATAAATCAGTTATCCTCATTTAACAGTGCACTCTCTATCAACAAAAACATGGCAAGGTAATGATGCCAAGCCATGTTTTAAAAGAAGCTCTACAATCCTGGGCCTGAACAGGAGAGAGATTAGACTCATGGAAATTTCAAAAAACACCTACATACAATGGGAATAACAGAAGAGGACCCTAAATGTAGGATCTGTGATGACGGTGATGAAACTGCATCACATCTAATCTTCGAATGCATTGCATTGGAGAGTAAAAGGTACAGAACATTTGGGACAACGAGACCCGAAGCAATTGTGTCTAATAAAGAACTGGTAAAGGGACTCCTTGCACTGTTCAAGGGCATTGGTTGGCTTTACTAAATATACAGGGAGCGATACCGCACAATAAACTTAGTTTCGGTGTGGGCAGTAGCGGGTTGGACCAAGACTGTTTTGGCTTCCCTAAGAAAATCAAATCAAACAGTGCACTCGGAATTATCGGCATATTAGAGGAAACTAATCAATGATGTTCCTCTCTATGGTTGCCAGGTTCTTGATGTAACCTTGTCCGATCAATAAATCTGTAATCTTCTTGTTACAGAGGGCTTGGAATTCTACAATTGACTGCATCAGTAACGATCATCAGTCACTGGAAAAACATATCTAGTAAGTGAAGCATGATGTCAAATATTTATTTTAAAGTTTTTCAAAATTGTAACACGTCACATTAATCAAGTGGTTAACGTCTGCTAGCCGGACTCCTGGATTCAGCCTCTCCCAGACCCAAATCCTGGCTACGACCCTGTTGTAGGGACATTAATGAGGTGGTAGGAAGAAAGTGGGGAAAACGTAGATAGATTTTTTTGTGTGACTGTATGTATTTTCTCTCTCGGTCATCTGGCAACACTGCATAGAAGCACAGAGTAACATATACAGAGGAGAAGACCCCCACTAAACCACTGCCCTATGCTCCCCTCGTAGTTCCGTAAGATGCTTGCAGGTGTCAGGCTTAGGGTGCCTCTCGCACGTCAGAGGGTAGTGTGGAAGGGAGGCTGAGGGGAGAGCTCGTTCCGCCTGCCACGAGGCCAAGGCTGTGTTCGGTGTGCCGGCGTTTAACGGGAGGTGGTGGTGGGGACAGCCGCTACCTGCCGCCTGCTCTGGCCAGTTTAAAGAGCTGCTTCTGACCGCAGGGCCATCATGGGACATCTTACGGAACTGCTGGAAACCCTCCCTCCCCGCACCCCTGAGCGTAGGACCGGGCCCTTACGGAGGTTTCCCGTCTGTATATATTTGTCTGTGATAGAAGGCACGAAACCCGCGCCGCACTCAATTCTTGCGGCATGACGCTGCGCTCGGTGGGGGAGGGCGGCGGCCCGCGTTTTGTGAAGCAGTGAGGCGCGCACGAACTGCCTCCCTTGGCACTTAGAAAACACTTTTTGACACATTCGTTGCCCAGCGGTGTTCATTACGCTGGTGCAATGTAACACTCACAAACGTCACAACATACAAATACAAAATTTACACAAATAATTTATAATCAAATAGGTGAAAACATTACATTACACAATCGTAAATAAACTACATTATTCGGGTCAGTTAGTCTTTACAAATTGAGACCCACACTTATCAAACAAAAGTTATAACATATGAGAACTGTTTAAGAAATTTCTTAATACTATCACAGGGACTTAAACAAAGCTAATTTAATTGTGCTGATGGTGTGGCCACAGTCGGACGGACACACACTCACAATCACACTCACAACAAGACGCCAGCAGGAACAAAAAAAATCGCACTGACTTGTTTTACAGCCCACTTTAGATTTGTAGTTTTATAAGTTTTTGCACCAAATTAATAGTCTAAATAATAAAAATTAAATTAATAAGTGTGTCTGAAACCCTTTTAGGTAAAAAAAAAAAAAAAAAAAAAAAAAAAAAAAAAAAAAAAAAAACCTTTAGGGAGCAGCAGGTTTTGAACCACTGACCTCCAGCGTCACAGCCGAAAACATTGCCCACGATGCTACAGCTGCTAGTTACTGTTGAGTTCTCTAATCTTATACTATTAATAGTCGTTGTTAACTGATTCTAATATGGCATTTGTAGTCACTGGATTATCATTTATCGTACGAATGACAACGTGTTTTTGTTAATTCTTCAGTGCGCCGATGCTTTGAAATGACAACGTGTAAGTTACAATACGAAAATCATCAAATACGCAACGCAAGATGGCGTGTGCCACAAAGAGTTCTGGGCGAGGAATGTCACGTGACATTTGCGAACGGCTGGCTTTCGTTAATTCAATGAAAGGTGTCAAAACTCCGTTATTTTTGCAAATATCTCTCAAACGATACGAGATATGAAAAAACATATGGGAACAAAGTTGAAGAGAATTTTCTCCTCTACAAATTCGTTTATTCAATTTTCGCGTCAGATGAACGGTTTATTTGCAATTAAAATTACATTAAAAACGGCTTTTTTTATTACTAACGTATTTCTTGTCCGAAATATTTCAAAAGGCGAGGTTCAGGTCTCTGGTAGACAACAATTATATCTGTAAAATTTGGTGCCGATCGGTTGAACGGTTCGACCTAAAAAGTGGGAACACCTTACAGCCAGACAGACATAGTCAAATCGCCGTTATTTTTGCAAATATCTCTGCAACGATGCAAGATGTGAAAAAAAACATAATAGAGCGAAGTTGTAGAGAATTTTCCCCTCTACCAATTAGGTTATTCAATTTTCGTGTCAAATGAACGGTTCGTTTGCAATTACAATTATATTACAAACGGCTTTTTTTGGTATTACTACCGTATTTTTGTCCAAAAAAATTGAAAAACGGTGGTTCTTGTCTCTGGCGGCTTACCTTTGTGTCTGTAAAATTTGATGTTGATCGGTTGAACGGTTCGTCTTAAAATGGGGAACACGTTACGGACAGACAGACATCCCAAAATCGCTGTTTTTTTTTTTTTTTTTTTTTTTTTTTTTTTTGCAAATATCTCTGATACGATACGATATATGAAAAAACATAACAGAGCTAAGTTGTAAAGTTGTAGAGAATTTTCTCCTCTACAAATTCGGTTATTCAATTTTCGTGTCAGATGCATGGTTAAGCCGTTATTTTCATTTAAATTTAGAGCTGTCAAAAGACGATCGCAAAGGCCCACTTTTAGTGTTACTACCGTAACCTAAAGTGAGCCAAAAAGCGTTGGCAATGAGCAGCTAGCACACGCAAATTGGCGCGGCGCGGCGCTGCAATACTTATTCATAATATCAAATTAAATTGACCTGCCACCGGTCTAAGCTCGCGCTACTATAATCTACCAAGCAAACTACATGCTGGGTCCAACTACTGCATCTACTGCCTACAGTCTAGTTCCCGACTCCTTGCAGTTCACTGGATTCTTTTTGTCTCTCCGGCGAGTACCTGAAGAATCCTTATATAACTAAAGACAATTTATTATACTTAGTGGCACTACACCCGCTTATTGTCCATTTGGAAGCAGTAGCGTAATGATCAGAAGACTGCTTTAGCGGTCCCTCGATTCCTAAGAACATTCTCTCTTCAAAATGTCAGAATACATAGTAAGCTTGGTATTAGAATAAAGAAATGGATAAATTAACATCCTAATCCTAAAATCAGAAAAACAAACCATGAAAATACATGAACACCTGTAACAATAAAGAAAACAAAACACAGTTGATTAAGACAGTCATATATATCACGACTACCTGTAAAAACATAAATCAAAACACACACTAGTTATTAGATGCCCTATTTCAAGGCTCATCATACAAAAGGAATTAGTATCATAAAAATCAAACTTGTTACCTAGGTTCCAGCTAAAATTTAGAAAAGAAAGTGATTATTGGAGTTCATATTCATAAGTTGTTTTCCAAATTCGGACATGCTTCTCGCTGCGGAGTGTGTGGTTGTTCGTGTCCTCCCTGGGGCATGGATGTGAGTCTTGCCTCAACCTGGATGTACTCTTTTAGTATATAAAAAATGTCGTGAAGTTAGGTAAATTACAACAGGTCTGAAGATAGCGTCGAGCACGCCGAAACCGGTAACATAATAAATGAAAAATGCGATCTTGGCTGCAAAATCATTATTAAACATTATAAAGTTGTAAGACATCTGGATGTAATGTGATGTAAACCAGATGCTGGACTCAAATATTCTGTAGTTATGGGTCAAATAAACCATGATGTGTTTATAAGAAATGCACTGTGAAGAGTTCTCATTTTAGTAGTTGCAATTTATCTCCTGGTGTAACTACTTCTCAACATAACTTCATTACTTGTGACGAAGTGTAATGGCCTCGACTACTAATGGAAGAGTGAAAAATAGAGGCACTGGTTAACCAGGACCTCAACTAAAAGTTTAACCGCACTAGACAAGAAGAGATTCTTATATATATATATATATATATATATATATATATATATATATATGTGGTGTTGCAAGATTGAAGAGGGACTACGCGGTCAAATCATAGAATAATGTCCCCTAAAAAAAAAAAAAAAAAAAAAAAAAAAAAAAAAGCCATAATTATGGCTACCAATGTGACTGGATACGAAATAGAGACGAAAACCAGACGAAAATGTGATTAATTTTACGAAAAAAATTGGTTTTATTGCTTCTGTGGAAGGGAGGTTGCCTTGACGACAGAAGTAAACTATGTCAATAAACGTGAACGTGACTAGCAACAACTAACAAGTCATGAACTCATTAAAAAGAAGAATAATTACAATTTATGATAGAAAACGACGTTAACAAACTTCAAAAATGCATTTCATCTCTGGTGACTTCAGTCATATCAACCAGTAAATACTTGGCTGCTTAAGATAGTTGCGGCCTATAAAACTTCGAGATTGACAGATACAAGATCCAGGACTGTGGAGTCACGACTAAGGCGCAGATCGGGCGGTCGGTGTAGAGCTCCTAAAAACGCAGGCTGAATCGTCCGCCATTTTTGCCCCAACATGGGCGCATCTGACAATGTTTATATTGGCGATGGTTGACGTATTCACGCAGTTTTCAACAATACTTCTAATGAAATTTATTTAATATTGCACACACTAAGTGTACCGAACAGTAACTAATGTGTATGGCCCTATAAAGATTTAGAATGCGCTTTTAATATAACAGAAAATCGTAACGTACCGGTAATATAACATAGCTTCTCGCCGGGATGCAGTGGTTATGTTGGCACCAATGGTAATCACGGCAACTCAGGTGACCAATAAATGTTTTTTCGTGACAACTTCAATTAAAACGAAAAGTATTTTTCTGAACGGACAAGGGTACACACAAGAACCTGTCAACCATAGAGCAGGTACAGTATTAATTTTTCTGCGAGTGAGTCCAGCACCAACAACATTTACTCTGTAGCTCGTGAAAAATATTAACGCAATTCTACACTTCATTGTTCATCTGTTGCCAACATAATCACTGGAGCCCGGCGAGAAGGGTCGTAAAATTTTACCCAGTGCCGTATTTTGGAGTGTGTTATGCGACTGTAAGAGATGCTTCGACCTTATATATAAGTAATTGTGTAAAGTATTATTCAGTATGTTGAAAACTACGTATAAATGCACCACAATAAATATTCCTATCTACTGCTCCAGCATCATTGACAGGGAGAAGTAATGCAATTGTACATAACTGACATGTTTATAGCTACATAGCTGCAGTGATTTGTGCAGTTCACAGCTGAGCAGCCACCCATATTTTCCGCAAATTCTTCAGTAAATTCGATTATAAACTCCCTTTCCGGTCGCGACTCGTATATACCCACATACAACTGTCCTGCACATTGGGGCAAAAATGGCGGATAGTTCAGCTCAGATTATAGGAGCCTTAGGTCGGTGCGTGACGTAACGGGGCAGTGCAGAGTAGTAGTAGCAGAGCCGCGGACGCTGAAACCTCCAACTCGCCGCTACGCCAGGCCGACGCAGCCTGTTCAAAAAAATGTTCAAATGTTTGTTGAGCTTAAGGGACTTAACTGCGGGGTCATCAGTCCCTAAACTTACAAACTACTTATCAACTAGCTTATCCTAAGGACGGCACAAATATCCATGCCCGAGGGGGGGATTCGAACCCCCGACCGTAGTGGCCGTGCAGACCGTGACTGAAGCGCCTCAGTCTCCTCGGCCACCGCGGCCGCCACGCAGCCTGTTGGTGACCGTAAACATTTCTGCTTTATTGTATCAGTGTCAGAAGAACCATTGTGTTTGCGTGAAAGGAAAGAGTGTTTGTTTTAATGTACCTAACAAGAAAGATGTCGCGAGAAATGGAGCAGGCACTGGTTTGGTTTTTAATCTTACATCTTATAAAATAGGCTGTATGTGTGTATGTATGTATGTATATATGTTCCACATCTCCTCCTAAACTACAGGACCGATTTCAATCAAACTTGGTACACATGTTCCTTAATATCAGGCAACAATCGCTGTCGGGGTAAGAATCACCTACGACACATACGTAAGGAGATATGACGTCGTAAACAATGAGATGCGCGAAAAACTGCTGCGTCAAACGACAATGATGCACATTTCCTCCTAAACCACTGCACCGATTTCAAACAAATTTGGTAGACATATTTCGTACGTGGGGTAATAACTGTTGTATGAGTACGAACCACGTACGACACATGGTTCAGGAGATATAACGTCAGGAAAAATAGGAATCACAAAAAACTGCTACATAATGCGACGAGACTTTATAAATACACTGCAAGAGAAGGATAGTACTTGGCGACTTGGAACAAACTTTAAACATAATTTCAAACCTTTATTAAACTTTTTCTCACGGACACCCACATCAAAATAATGAAAGGAAAAAAGTTTCTCGCTTACTACTTTTCCGCTGTTCATGGAGCAAAACTATGGCATTCGGTATAACGTTACAATTTATAATTTCTTCACTACCAGTTGTACTCGCAGGAAATTTTTCAGACAGAATACACACTTAAAGCGGAATGTACATTCGAAATTGTATCACAGTACGACACGCAGTTCATGAGATATGAAGACATAAAGAGTAACCTTCATGGAAAACCGCCCCATCAAGCATCACGTTTTTCGTTTTCAGTGTTATTTCTACTTCATTATGGAAAAACTTATCATATTTCAGCTTTCCATGCCTTAGATCATTGCCCAGAGATATGAATGATCATGAAATAAAAGGTAAAAATGGCGAATATCACTAATGTATGTTGTAAGCTACATCAAATTTATGAATATATGCCTATTTCTAACACGTTTCGCAAAAGTATTAAAAAAAAAAACTACTGACACATTTTCATGCAGTTTTCACAGGAAATTTGAGCTAAGATTGGGGGAACATATAGGCATGATTTCATCAAAATGACATCACAGAAAAAAGATACATCGCAATCTTAAGTATTTTCGTAACTGTCTGTTCATCTATTAGAAATACCTAATCGCCTAAACTACTTCACGGATTTGCATGGAGCAACTTCGCCGGCCGCGGTGGCCGAGGGGAATGAGACACTACAGTCACGGTCTGCACGGCCACTACGGTCGGGGGTTCGAATCCTCCCTCGGGCATGGATATTTGTGCCGTCCTTAGTCTTAGTTAGATCATATGTAGTTTGTAAGCTTAGGGACTGATGACCCCGTAGTTAAGTCCCATAAGCTATAAAAACATTTGAACTTTTTTTTTTTTTTTTTTTTTTTTTAGCAACTTCGTTTCATAAAAGTGGAATCAGGGAAATTGTTTTAGATGTAGGCTATGCTTGAAGTATGGATTGCGTAGTACAGCAAACAAGCTATAGAGGCGCTGTAGTGCACCAAAGAACTAATAAACACCTCTGCTACATAAGAAGTATGGGGTAGTACAACAAGGAAGCGAACGTCTGAGACAGAATTAAGTAATCTTACGTCTACTAATACCAACAAATATTGAACATAGTGTTACTGATTTCGCTTTGTGTATTAAATACCTTTGCTTATTTTGGCACGTATCACTTTTGGTATCAGAAAACTTTATAAAGATGCATTGTTTCGGGCAATGACTTTTACTTACATTTGATATCTTTATGAAACTACATCGTTTCGGACAATGACTTTTACTTACATTTGACATCTTGGCTAGGACAACTGAGTTTATTGACAGAGCAATCCAACAAGGATTCTATTTTTACTGACTGAGGTCTGGAACCCTAAAAAGCCATGATACATACGGGCCTCCTTCAACAACCGTTGCGAAGCACCGGCATATAAGCTAGTGTTTCATAAGTAGATAAGTGAAAAACTAAATTTCCAATCTAAAGAAATTCAGGACATTAAGTCTGCAAATAAAGAGTTAAGTGAAAAATCTAAAATCGCAATCTAGGGAGATAAGTGAAAAATTAGATGCACAATCTAAAGAGTTAAATAAAAAACTAAATAAAACTGTAAAGTCCTTAGATTCAAGTATTGATGGTAAGATAAAAGTAGTTTCCGATCAATTAAAGGATCAATTTCAGTCCCAAAATGATTGGTTACATAATTTAAATGACCAACTGGTTACACTGTCCAGGAGTGTAAGGAAAGGTATAGCCTTTTAGAGGAGGAATTTAACAGTTTCAAACAGCTATTAATTACTAAAGAGGAAGTAGAAAGTGTTTCAAAAAGGATAGTTACGGAATAGTTAGAATTAGTTAAAGATTCTATAGCTAATGACATTAAACATAAAATAGTTCAAAATGAAGAAACTATTTTGGGAAATTTACAGTCTTTAAATCAGGACTTACATATTACCAACCAAAGACTAGACGCTTCAGAAACTAATTCTATATCTGAAATCTCCGAGGTGAGTAAAACTGTTATAGAAACTTCTTCTAAATTACGAGCGTTAGAAAATATCCAGAATTTAACTGAAACTGGTTTATCAGTTAGCGAAGTCAGTAATTGAGAACAAAGATTTGAAGACGATACTTTTGTTTATATTTTGATACCGTAGACAACCGACTGTCGCAGCCAGCGAGAATTGTTACATCAGCGGCAACGATGTTAAGAGTACAGCGCTACTAGCGTGGACTACGACAGTGAAATTGTACTTAAGGCGCGCGAGTACGAACTTCTATCGGAGAGTCAAAAGGAACAATTGTACCAGATTATTAATAAATATAGGGATGTTTTCTCAAATACAGCGGGAACTTTAGGAGGATACGTGTGTTCTTTCAAAATGAAAGACTATGTACCTTTCTTTTGCAAACCGTATCCTATCCCCTTAAATGAACGAAATAAAATTTTATTGTCTCCCTCAGACTGATTTGCGTTCTTTGCTAATCCGGTGGAGTGACGACCATCAGGAGTCAGTCATTTGTCCTTTTTCTTCCTGTTTTCGTTTTCAATTAAGGACAAATACTTCCCTCTTTTCCTAGTCTTTCAAACTTTCCTTATACTATTTATGTCTTTATTTTTTTTAACGATATTGAGAGACTATAGTTAACATGATCAGCATGCATGAAGTGAGCATCTCAGATCATGAAAACAAAGCAGATAAAATGTAATTATAATCTCTAAAAATAGATGGCATTACAAAATGCAATGATTTTAAATGAATCATAATTCGTGAAAAACGTATACTGGGATTTTAATGTTGAATATCACGAATACTTTCATGAGCAATTATGATCTTAAGCATACATTTATTATATTAACATAGCCTGAATTTGTCATTAATACACTTATATATTCACAAGAGGACAATATATATATATATATTTTTAATTTTGTTTTATATCTGATGGACCATGTTAGGGTAATATATATATATTACCCTAACATGGTCCATCAGATATAAAACAAAATTAAAAATAAACCCACCCATTGGTCTATATTTCTTTCAGAAAAGATACAAAATTTATATATATATAGGCTAATACTTACGGAGAATGAAAAATATTAATTTAAACTTACAGTGCAAAATGCTTTATCCTGGTACACTCATCTTAAGAAGGGTGGGGGGCTAAAGGATACCAAATGTAAAAATAAAGTTAAATGAGTGCACACAGTCAAAGTATTTTTTTTAATAAGGGAGTCTACTGCGTACTTGAAAAAGGGAGACATGAGGGACAAAAGAGGAAGGCGCAGAAAAGACGTAGAGGGGTAATATATATATATATATATATATATATATATATATATATATATATATATATATATATATATATATAAGAAAAATAATAAAGAAAATCAAATGTTTATGTAAGAGGAAACCTGAAAACTATATTATGAATTTGTTTAGAAATCATGGAATGATTTTACCTTTTAAAGAAAAATAATAAATAAAATGAGATGTTGTTTATGTGAGATGACTAAGAGAAAGATGTTAATGCTTAGTAAGCAGAGAAAGCCTGAAATGGTTCTTGTGGTGTAGGTGTCATTTGGCATCTTGCCTTTAAGAAGGGGGGTATGTAGTGTCTCGAACACTACATGCTCACCTTGGATGGACAATATGTCCAAATTAATTATTTTTTATATGTTGTAGGAGGTTTTTTGTGCTCTATTACTTCCGTAAGTTATTACTTTACAGGACAATTGTTGAAAATAAACCTCCCCTTTGTCATAAGAGGTTCCAAAGAGACATTTTATTTCTTTAATAAAATTGTGGTGAACCTCAGAATAATTAAAGCACCATGGAATTGTCATTCAGTTCTTATAGTTGTTGATTAGTTCTGACTGAGCTAACACATTATAAAGTTGTAAGACATCTGGATGTAATGTGGTGTAAACCAGGTGCTGGACTCAAATATTCTGTAGTTATGGGTCAAATAAAACCCTGATGTGTTTATAAGAAATGCACTGTGAAGAGTTCTCATTTTAGTAGTTGCAATTTACTTCTCAGCATAACTTCATTACTTGTGACGAAGTGTAATAGACTCGACTCCTAATGGAAGAGTGAAACATAGATGCACTGGTTAACCAGGACCTCAACTAAAAGTTTAACTGCACTAGACAATGCAAGATTGAAGAGGGACTACGTGGTCAAATCATACAATAATGCCCCCAAGAAACATCACAAGGTTTGATACTTTAAAATCATAATCTATTCAGAAAAATTAACAAGCAACTAAATGTGGAGAGACCAAATTAAGCACACACCTTGTACAAAGGTGAATTGATCATATAGTTACTGCCTGTAATAAAATTATTTCTGCCCTTTATGAATATGGAGGTAATGTCGGAGGAAATTTGCAAACACACAACAGGTAGCTGAAAGCACATTCATTCATTAGCAGACACGTGCATAATGCTTAGCGTTACGTTACTCTCCGAGAACTCTTGAAAGCAGTGGCAGTCCATTGATAGTGACCGGGCCAAATATCTCACGAAATAACCATCAAACGAAAAAATTACAAAGAATAAAACTTTTCTAGCTTGAATGGGCGAAAACAGATGGCACTATGGTTGACCCACTATATGGCGCTGCCGTAGGTCAAATGAATATCAACTGCATTTTTTTAAAAATAGGTACCCCCATTTTTATTACATATTTGTCTAGTACGTAAATAAATATGAATGTTTTATTTTGAACACTTTTTTCTCTTTGTAATAGATGGCGCAGTAATAGTCACAAACGTATAACTACCTTGTGTCACATAACATTTCGCCATTGCGGACGGTATTTGCTTCTTGATACATTACTCGTGTTAAAATGAAGAGTTTACCAATTGCAGAAAAGGTCGATATGGTATATATGTATGGCTATTCTGATCAAAATGCCCGACGGGCCTGTGCTATAGATGTTGATTGTTATCCTGGAAGACATCATCCAAGTGTCCGGACCTTTCGTCGGATAGTTATGTTATTTAAAGTGACAGGAGGTGTTCAGCCATTAGTAAAACGTCAACCACGACCTGCAAGAAATGATGATGCCCAAGTAAGTGTTTTAGCTGCAGTTGCAGCTAATCCGCACATCAGTAGCAGACAAACTGAACGGGAATCGAGAATCTCAAAAACGTCGGTGTTGAGAATTCTACATCAACATAAATTTACCCCAGTCATATTTCTATGCACCAGGATTTGCACGGCGAAGACTTTGAACGTCGTGAACACTTTTGCCACTGGGCATAAAATAAATTACAGGACGATAAAACTATTTTTCCCGCGTTCTGTTTAGTGACGAAGCGTCATTCACGAAAAGAGGTAACGTAAACTAGCATAATATGCACTATTCTGCAACGGAAAATCCACGCCGGCTGCGAGAAGTGGAACATCAGCGACCTTGGTGGGTTAATGCATGGTGCGGCATCACGGGAGGAAGGATAATTGGCCCCTATATTATCGATAGCAATCTACATGGTGCAATGTATGCTGATTGTTTACATAATATTTTACCGATTTTACTACAAGATGTTTCACTGCATGACAGAATGGCGATGTACTTTCAACATGATGCATGTCCGGCACATGGCTCATGTGTAGTTGAAGCGGTCTTAAATGGAATATTTAATGACAGGTGGATTGGTCGTAGGAGCAACATACCATGGCCCGCACGTTCACCAGATCTTACATCCCCGGATTTCTTTCTGTGGGGAAAATTGAAGGATATTTGTTATCGCGATTCACCGATAACGACTGAAAACACGCGTGACCGCATTGTCAATGCATATGAGACCATTACTGAAAGCGAACTTCTCATTGTTGAGAGGAATTTCGTAATGTGTATTGCCAAATGTATTGAAGTTGGAGGACATCATTTTGAGCATTTATTGAAGTAATCACACACTAACAACATGCGTTCTCATAATGTATGATTATTTCACAAAAGTACATGTACCACAATGGAACAACTGAAATAAAGTTCAAACGTACCTACGTTCTGTGTTCCAATTTAAAAAACCTGTTACCCACTGTACGTCGTCTAAAATTGTGAATATTACAGCGCCATCTACCACAAAGCGAAAAAAGTTTTCCAAATAAAACATTCATATTTATTTACGTACTAGACGATTATGTAATAAAAATGAGGCACCAAAAAAAAATGTTCAAATGTTTGTAGAACTTATGGGACTTAACTACGGGGTCATCAGTCCCTAAGCTTACAAACTACTTACGAACTAGCTAAGACTAAGGACGGCACAAATATGCATGCCCGAGAGGGGATTCGAACCCCCGACCGTAGTGGCCATGCAGACCGTGACTGGAGCGCCTCAGTCCCCTCGGCCACCGCGGCCGGCAATGGGGTACCTTTTTTTTTTTAAAAAAAATGTAGGTAATATACGTTTCTCTTACGGCAGTGCCATATAACGGGCCAACCAAAGTGCCATCTGTTGTTCACCTTCAAGCTAGAAAAGTTTTGTCCTTTGTAGTTTTTTCGTTTGATGCTTATTTCATGTGATATTTGGCCCAGTCACTATCAATGGACCACCCAGTATACGGAAGTCCCCAGCTGGCTTCCACGCCATGCCACTGGTGTGTGCCCTTACTGCAAAACATCATGCACTTAAACATTACACTGTTTATACCGCCTTATATCCTAGAACTAGCTGCTCCCCGCGGTGTTACCCGCGGTTCAATAGTCAGACATTAAAGTCCCAAGAAAGGGCATAAATAACTACATGACTGTTTGCGACATTGTTAGCACGGAAAATATAATTGTCTTGGAACGGATGGAGTGCCAAAAATCTATTGCAATACGTCCCTGTAAACGACGTTTCGAGACTTCTTGCTCTCCGAGTATATGTAGAGATTTCTAGCTCTCGATACACGGGAGCAGCCTATGTAGAGCTGTCCGTGCGAGAAACATGGGGTGGCCAGATGAATACCTGCCACTTTTAACGTTTGTCCTTGACTCTTGTTTATTTATAGTAATCGAGAAGGCCACTTGCAATGGGAACTGTAACCGGTTAACCTGGAATGGCAAGTTTGTTGGGATGATGGGAATTCGTGGTATTAATACAGTCTCTCTCTTGGCTCCACCGGTTGATGATGGTGGCCTGCACGATATGCCTTCTCAGGTCCGTGATGCGTAACCTGGTGCCATTGCATAATCGTGGTGCATCCAAGTTACGCATCAATAAAACAGGCACACCTACCTTCAGCTCCAACTTGTGGGATGGCACCCCTGACAGTAAGTAACCACAATAACAACAATACAGTAATCGAAAACAAATGCCAAGTAAAGGAACAAAATAAACAACAAACCTAACGGAGAAAGGAAAGAGATAAAAAAGACATCGGTAATTTGGTAGAATCCGTGTACATCGAAGGAAACGGCATAGCCATCGATATATATCGAATATTCGATATAGTGTTTCTGAACCGGAGATTCGGGCGCTACGCGCCCTCACGTACTAAAAAAAAAAATTCTTGTTTAACCTATACCTAACCTTCTTAAGGCTACGCTACAGATCAATTTTTTTAAGTCAAAGTTAGGTTACGTATAGGTTAAACAAGATTTTTTTTTTTTTTTTTTTTTTTTTTTTTTAGTACGTGAGGGCGCGTAGCGCCCGAATCTCCGGTTCAGAAACACTATATCGAATATTCGATATATATATCGATGGCAATGCCGTTTCCTCCGATGTACACGGATTCTACCAAATTACCAAGACATCTAACGGAGAAACGAACTGTTGAGATCCTACAAATACAAAGCGAACCAACAAAAGAACTAAATGCAAACGTTCGAATGCTATAAATAATTGAAATCGCCAAAGAAACTATTATTCATTGAAATCCAAAGAGAATACAATTTTAAAGAATTAAGATAACATCACAATGTACGAACATTAACGTTTCATATCTTAACTGCAGCGTACCGCCTGCCATCTGTTGAGTTCATTTGCTACTACTCTCGTTGCAGTTTACGTACGCTATTTATACGTCGCAGTTCGCGCTTTGTACACAAAATAGGGCTTGGTATTTAGATCCTATTCTACACAAAACGTCAATGTTTCTTCTTGCCATGGTACTTAGAGCATATTTTATTTAAAGTCTTCAATTTATATGCATACTTCCTTCATTTGTTACAACAAATGAAAATGAATGCGGCATAAACGCCAACATTCAGATTTCTTGTGTATGTAATTATATATCAGTTAAGCCGTTTTGGCAGTATCCAAGAATCTTTTTGTATATTCGAAAGTAAAAAAGATAACAATAACAAAGAAAAAAAATTTCACTATAGCAGGACCCGAACCATTGCCCAAAATAACGGGAGACTATTACATACCGCGGTAACCCATGTGGCTAAACATAACACACCCTACAGGCTTCTTCTGCTGTTGTATTCTTACAACCGTTACGTATCTCTAGGGATATATTTCAAATAAATAACTTGTAATAAACATTTTGAAAAGTAGCCCATGTCCTAATCCAAGACATAAGAATTCTCTATATGAAATTTCATCTAAATCAGTGCTGTAGTTTTAGCGTGATGCGGTAACAAACATACAAGTTTTCGCATTTATAATATGTATAGGATTACAATCTACGTCAGTGTATGAATCCTCAGAATTTCATTTCACTCTGTTAATTTTGTGCAGTGTCGGCGATCCGCACTTTTCGTCTAACTGTCGCCCACTGCGTGTTGTTTCAGTTCGCCATGTTCCTGAGATACCGCCCTCGATTGCGTAAGTTGGCGACACTGCTGTGTGGGGGCGGACTGCGGCCGGCAGAGGGGGAGGAGACGCGGCGGCGCTACAGGGAGCGCGGCCGACAGGTCTTCCTCTACCTGCAGGTCTGCGCCGCCGCTGCTGCTGCTGCTGTTGCTAGTCATCTGCCTGCCGCGAGTAGCCGAGCGGTCTGGAGCGCCACGTTGCGCATCTCGCGGCCTCCCGGGTCGAAGGTTCGAATCCTGCCTCAGGCATGGATGTTTGTGTCGTCTTTAGTATAAGGTAGCTCATATTTAGTGTGTAAGTTTAAGGACTGATGATCTCACAGTTCAGTCCCATAAGCTTTACAAACATTTGACATTTTTTTGACAATTGGCTAGTCATCATTCCAACACCAAAGGCTGCGGTCGGCAACGCCTACATAAGATTTTCAAATGTTTGTTAAGCTTAAGGGACTTAACTGCGGGGTCATCAGTCCCTAAACCTACAAACTACTTATGAACTATATTATACTAAAGACGGCACAAACATCAATGCCCGATGGGGGATTTGAACGCCCGACGCATTGTAGCATAGTGACTCAATGCCCTCGTTCGCTCCACCGCGACCGCCTACGTAATACGGCGGGGCATCTTTTTAAAAAAGACAGGGAGGGTCGGTCAGTGCATAGTTGACAAAGTTCCTAAAACACCTCCCCTCTTTCATGCCTTCCCTCGGCGATGTTACCAACGCACTTCGTGCCCGTGCCCTGATTTGTAAACAGGGGAGCACTGCACGCGAGGTGCCGTGTCGATATGCAACTTCAGTGCACGTCTAAAATCACTCTCTTACTAACCTTGAGTCTTCCGTCGTAGTTGATGTCCCATTGCGCAGGTGAAGCACGGAGGTCGAGCGCCCGTTGTACCTGAAGTGATGCTAAAAGAAGTGTTGAGATGTGGCTAGGAAGTACTGCACCACGAATAACTTTAGCTTTTGTGGGATGCCAGTGCTTGTTTTTATTGAAGAAATGCCAGAGTATATCAAAGCACAAATATACAGACTGAGTAATATTAAATATATAAACGATACATAACATATAAACTGTCCCTGGCCCGCAGTGAACTAACATGAATGTGCAAGGTATCGCGGTCGGCGTTCGACTGACTGCCGCTGCACCTCGCTGCGCGCCACAAGCCACCGTTTTGGCGCCAAGCGAAACTTCTAGACTAACATTGTTCAGCTTATTACAAAATATACAAATAATTAAATCTTTGAATTAACCGAAATAGAGCTTAGCACAAAAGCATTAGAGAAAGTATACAGATGATTTTTAATAGACATAGGAAAGTTAAATATTAATAAAAGAAGCTTAAAGTTTTGGTGGACAACTAGTATAGGCGGGAGCCAATCAGATCTCAACTTGCAATAGGGGCGGAGCTTTCCCACGGATACAAGCTCATCTACTGCCTCTCTCTCACACCCTTTCTACTATTGCGTTACACAGTTCTCCAACCAAGAAAACTTCTTTAACACCCAATACACTGATAGCGAAATAAACGGCTCCATGTCAGCCCCCTCGCAGTAAGACAACATGTGTCTGGAGAAGGCGTTAGATCGAATACTGCTGCTACAATGGCAGGTTACGATTTTTGTTTCAACGTGGGTGACAGGGCATCTCTGAGGTAGCGGTGAGGTGGGATTTTCATTTACGACCATTTCAGTTCATCATGAATATCGTCAATCCATTAGAACATAACATCTTTGACATCACTGCAGCTGGAGTATGATCCTGCAAGACCTGGACCAACAACGACTGAAGAGAACTGTTCAACGTAATAGAAGAGCAAGCCTTCCTCAAACAGATGCGAATTTCAGTGCTAGGCCATCAACAAGTGTCAGCATCTGAACCATTCTACGAAGCATAATCGATGTGGACTTGCAGAGACGAAGGCCCACTTGTGCACTCTTTGTTGACAGCACGACACAACGCTTTACGTCTCGCCTGGGCCTGTCAATATCAACATTGGACTGTTCATGTCTGACCAGGCAATGTGTTTGCAGTCTAGTCTCGTTTCCAATAACATCGAGTGGATGGTGTGACGATACTGCCGGCCCTCTCATCTCAATGTTACCGTACGATACCGTCTGCGTCGGACCCAGAATCGTGTGGTTCAATAGTGATATATGTTGTGTGTGAAGTTAAAAACGAAATAGCCAGCCTAGGAATCAGTGTACGACAGTGTCTCGGTGATACTGTGATTATAACAAGTGATAGATTTCATTAATTAAGAGATTTGTATACGACGTTTCCAGATAATTATATAAACAATACTTTTGTCATTGTACAATATTTCAATAAATAGACAGACGAAGGGTAAAAACTTTTGTAAAACATAAAGAAATGAAAATAAATAGCATTGTATATATGTTAGGCTCATAAACAAGTTGTGTTGACCAGCTAATTGTGTTATTTCGACTATTACATTAATTATCAATATTGAATTCTTTGTTATATTGACTGACGTGAGATTTTGAGTATATTTTGTGAATGGCCATGAGATTTGATAGTTCAATATATGTTAGGAACATGTATGATGTACTCATTAACAAATTAATTGACATTTATCATTATTCTTTGTTGTGAAACAAATAGTACCGCGATTTCGTCTTAAAAAGATGTGCCATCTAAAATTATTGTATGTATAGTTTTCATTTTATATTATGATTATTTTTGTGTACATGAAATGTTTTCTTTGTGTGTTTGTTCATTGTAAATTAGTATATTCAATTGTTATGAACAGTGGATAATGTAACGTCATTGTTGTCGATGTTATATATTTGCCTCACCGCCTTGCGTGGGGGAGTTAGAGTTTTGTCTTTTGTCGAGTACTTTGGACTCTACGTCAGTCTGTGTTGTTGTGGTAATTTGTGTACGTTATTGTAATGTTTTGGTGGAGAAGTTTGATTTAAATTAAAGAAGAAGTGAAAAATTGTACACATCGAGTATTTATTTCTACCACGACGCCCCAGGAGAATAATATTGCAGTGAGTAGAACCCCCATACATCGTTATGTTGAAAAGATGAGTATTATGCTTGCAGGTGGTAGAATGAACAGTAATTACTTATAATCTATTAAAACGTTATAATGGACATGTACGAATATGAATTCATATACCCTACATGTCAGCAGGAGAATGTTGAAGCAGGTGCAGGTTCTGTAACGGTGTGGAGCGAGTGCATTTGGAGTGATGGAGGACGCCTGATACGTGTAGGCACCACTGGTAGGTGACACGTACATACACATCGTGGCTAATCACCTGCATCCATTCATGCCCATTATGCATTCAGACACATCGACAACCCACACGTTCAGAACAGTTTCAGAGGGGATCCTGAAACACTCTCCTGACTTTAAACACCCAGACATGAATATTATTGAGCTTACCTGGTATGCCTTGCAGCGTGCTGTTCAGAATAATTTCCACCCTCTCTTACTCTTACGGGTCTGTGGGCAATCATCCAGGATGCATACTGTAAATTCCCTCCAGCACTAATTAAGCTACACTACTGACCATTAAAATTGCTACACCAACAAGAAATGCCTATGATAAACGGGTATTCATTGGGCAAATATATTATACTAGAACTGACATGTGATTACATTTTCACGCAATTTGGGTTCATAGATTCTGAGAAATCAGTATCCAGAACAACCGCCTATGGCCGTAATAACAGCCTTGATACGCCTGGGCATTTAGTCAAACAGAGCTTGGATAGCGTGTACAGGTACAGATGCTCATGCAGCTTCAACACGATATCACAGTTCATCAAGTCTAGTGACTGGCGTATTGTGACAAGCCAGTTTCTCGGCCACCATTGACCAGACGTTTTCAATTGCTGAGAGATCTGGAGAATGTGCTGGCCAAAGCAGCAGTCCAACATTTTCCGTATCCAGAAAAGCCCTTACAGGACCTGCAACATGCGGTCGTGTATTATCGTGCTGAAATGTAGGGTTTCACAGGGATCGAATGAAGGGTAGAACCACGGGTCATAACACATCTGACATGTAACGACCACTGTTCAAAGTGCTGTCGATGCGAACAAGAGGTGACCGATACGTGTAACCAATAGTACCCATACCATCATTTTGTGTCCCAGCCTCGTCGCCGCTTTTGTGTCTCGTTTCCGTCGTAGGTGTCGGTGGCCGAGTAGGAAGACCGACACAGGAACGAACGCACGCTTGTGCAGGTACGAAGGTGAGCAGCCAGTGGGACAGCAGAAACTAGAAACACTGGAGTAAATTAGAACGAAATATATATTGCACAGAATTTATACAATACTTAACTTTTACATAGTTCAGTACGGCAGAATGCTGATACATAGTTGAACTAGAGGCCTGCCTAGTGCCTGTCCGATAGCCAAGTCTTCACTTGTGCCTATCTGATTCCGAAGTGTTAACTGGTTCCTATCTCAGTCCCAAGTGAACGATGTCGTTCAGTGGTGGCCACGAGCGGAGTTGTAGCAGAGGGCGCTCGTGGCTGACGTCGTAAGAACGCCGCGCCGTGCGTGCATGGCGGCTTGCGGCGAAAGTAGGTGGCGCGCACTTTGGACTTGTGCGACACCACACATCACGCCGGGTGATATGCCAGTATGGCGATGAAGAATACACGCTTCCAATGTGCGTTAACCGCGCTGTCGCCTAACACGGATGCGACCATCATGATGCTGTAAACAGAACCTGGATTCATCCGAAAAAAATGACGTTTTGCCATTCGTGCGTTGTGTACACCATCGCAGGCGCTCCTGTTTGATGCAGCGTCAATCGTAACAGCAGTCATGGTCTCGGAGCTGATAGTCCATGCTGCTGCAAACGTCGTCGTACTGTTCGTGCAGATGGTTGTTGTCTTGCAAACGTCCCCATCTGCACGACCCATTACAGCCATGCGGTAAGATACCTGTCATCTCGACTGCTGGTGATACGAGGCCGTTGGGATCCAGCACGGCATTCCGTATTGCCCTCCTGAACCCACCGATTCCATATCCTGCTAACAGTCATTGGACGGCGACCAACGCGAGCAGCAATGTCGCGATACGATAACCGCAATCGCGATAGGCTACAATCCGACCTTTAGCAAAGTCGGAAACAGGATGGTAGTCATTTCTCCTCCTTACACGAGGCATCGGAACAACGTTTCAGCAGGCAACGCCGGTCAACTGCTGTTTGTGTATGAGATATCAGTTGGAAACTTTCCTCATGTCAGCACGTTGTCGGTGTCGCCACCGGCGTCAACCTTCTGTGAATGCTCTGAAAAGCTATTATTTTATTATAACAGCTTTTTCTTCCTGTCGGTTATATTTCGCGTCCGTAGCACGTAGCATCTTCGTGCTGTATCAATTTTAATGGCCACGAGTGTACGTAAGACTTTAGTTCAGTCGATGCCACATGTTATTGCGGCATTTCTTCTTGCTCGCAGTGGCCCTAAACGATATTAGGCAGGTGTACATAGTCTTCAGTGTATATTTAAAACATACAGGCTTTGTTTTAACTTGAAACAGCCACATATCTCGAAATATATTCCTCGTGCAAAGAATACAATTGAAAAGTTATTGTCTGTAGCCGCCGGAGGTTAGAGTCTTCCCTCGGGCATGGGTGTATTTGTTGTCCATAGCATAAGTGGTTTGTAAGCCTAGGGACTGAAGACCAGAGTAGTCAAGTCCCATAGATTTACAAATATTTAAACATTTTAATTATCATCTGTAAAGAAAACTGGCCACCTCCGAAACTATCCCTGCTGCATGGGCGGGGATAATTTTATATTTCCAGATGGGAACCTGCCCTGTCCCACTTTCCACTTCCACCTATTTTTATGCATATTCGCATTCTACGCTAAAGAAATATTGTTCAATCAAACCATTGGTTTCTATTTGCGGTAACTAGCTCTGTTACCGACTAATATCAAATGTGGCTGTATTTCCAATTAAGAGTCGTCATAGTTGATTCTACATTTGGTTTGCGATATTAATGTAACTTTTAGCGTTTTAACAGTTATTTATACTCGAAATTTAATTTATTGTTGCAAATTTGATTGTGCAGTACAAATTTCCTCTCTCTGAATCATCAAGGGTTACTGGAGAAACAATCATGTGATACCCAGCTCGTCGACGAGATCCAGAGGACAGTAGATACAGGTTTCCAGGTAGATGGCGTGTTTAGTGACTTCCGCAAGGTGTTAGATAAGGTTCCGCAGTTGACTAATCAAGAAAATAACAGCCTACGAATTATCAGAACCACTGTATGATTCGGCTGAAGTTTTTAGTAACAGAAGGTAGCATGTTACATAATGAAGAGACGTCTTCTGTGAGTGTACTTTCTGGCGTGCCCCAAGACAGTTATAGTGGTACAAGCCACTTCCCCCACTTCTCCAATACCTTGAGATACCCAGAAAGTTATCAATTGATTTTAGTGAATTGATTAGGCATAATAGAAACGGCAGCTGCCGCCAGAATGTTTGTTTCAGATTCTGAAGGTGGTGGCAGCAGCAAGTGGCCTCAGATATCATGTCTGCCCAGCTAAACATATATATTGAAGTTCCTTGGAGAAAGTGTGTGCTTAGACGGTTACTAAGAAGAAAAAGTTCTTGATTTTGATTTGTAGAATTAACTCCTTGAATATATCGTTTGTTTGAATGCCATCTCACAACCGTTACACTATCGCACTAAAGTATCCGCTCCAGTTGTCACAATGTAAAAATGTCCGAACGACATGTTTCGGGCCTACAATAGCCCATTCTCAAGTTCTAAAAGGAGAAAGCCAAGGAAAACGTAAATTAAAAAGAAAACATTAAAATCTTAAATATGATCCATGTCAATATAATCAAGTGTGTTCATCCTAGACAGTCTTACCTTGAATTCTAAAACATATCTGCACTAAGGCAACGTTAATCGTAAAATCTTTGCGGCATATGCGCCATGTCAACAGACAAACATTCCTCACCGTAAAACATGTTTCTAGTTGGAGGCACAGTTGTGGAGTATCTGCTATCTCAGAGATAGACCAAACGCTACCCATTACCAAAGATAAACCTACCGTATTGCTACTATCGAAAGTAAACCCGTATTTTTTACTTGGCTTTCTCCTTTTAGAACTTGAGAATGGGCTAATGTAGGCCCGAAACATGTCGTTCGAACATTTTTACATTGTGACAACTGGAGCGGAAACTTTAGTGCGATCCTTGAATATAAATAAATATGGAGTTAAATGTATAAAAGAGTGGTTTATTCTACAAAGTACATAGATGAGTGAGAAATGACAAATTCATTTGGTAATTAATTAATGACTAAAATCACTTAGAGGCACAGCTATTGCTGGACCTCATTGTTTCAAGACTTTCATATTTTGAACCTGCAAGGAATATTTACTAGTTGAATTTCACTCTTCATGAAAAAGAACTGTCAGCTTGGAATTCATTAACTGGTGAATTACTAAGCATATACAAAAGTAACTCTCAAACAGCTTATGTTGAAAATTATTCAAATCAGGGTCAGGCAGCCGTGATAGTTTAGTGTTGTGGAGCCGTTTCTTTTCGCGATATGGGCTTTTCACTGATGCTGAAGTTGTATATCGAGAAGACGGAACGCTGAAAAATTGTAGCTAAATACAGTTGGACCTACAGCAGAACTATGCTGCAGGGAGTGTCAATTGACCCTCAGTGTAAACAAATTCAACATACCGCGAAAACATAAAAGGAAATAGTTTTGTTATTTTGTAATTAGACAATACAGACTATCTCTGCAGGGAGTGTCAATTGACCCTCAGTGTAAACAAATTCAACATACCGCGAAAACATAAAAGGAAATAGTTTTGTTATTTTGTAATTAGACAATACAGACTATCTCTGGAAGCAGCTACTTCCCTAAAATGTCTGGTTGTGTGCATAAGGATCAGTTATAGATAGTACATCAACAAAGAAAGTAGGTTACAAAACCAGAATGAAACTTTCACTCTGCAGCGGAGTATGTGCTGTTATGAAAATTCCTGTCAGATTAAAATTGTGTGCCGGAATCGGGATTCAAACCTGGGACCCTTTCCTTTCGTGGGCAAGCGCTCTACCGTCTGAGCTATCCTGGCACGCTTCACGGTCCGTCCTCACTACTTCAATTCCGCCAGTACCTCGCCTCCTACTTTCCAAACTCCACAGAAGTTCTTCTGCGAGCCTTGCAGGAATAGCACCACTGGAAGAAAGGATATGGTGGAGACATGGCATAGCCACAGCCAGGAAGTTTCATATCAGCGAAAACTCCGCTTTAAAGTGAAAGTTTCATTCTGGAAACATCCCTTAGGCTATGGCTAAGTCATGTCTCCACCATAGCCTTTCTTCCAGGAGTAATACTCCTGAGAGTTTCGCAGGAGAACTTCTGGAAGTTTGGGAAAGTAGGTGGTGAGGTAGTGACATAAGTGAAGTTGTGAAGACGGGCCGTGAAGCGTGTCGGGATAGCTCAGTGGTAGAGCGCTTGCCCGCGAAAGGCAAAGGTCCCAGCTTCGAGTCCCGGTTCCGGCACACAATTTTAATCTGCCAGGAAGTTTCAGGTTACTTGTTCGACTAACGCTTGAGTGTTGTTCATCAATGTTAGAGTCGTACCTGGTAGAGTTCATAGAAGACATAGAGAACATCCAACGGAGAGCGGTGCGCTCCGCTACTGGCTCATTAGTACGCGAGAAAGTGTCACAGAGATCGGAAAACTCCAGTAGCAGGCGATACAAGAGAGATCTTTATCGCGGTATGGACTTTTGTCGAAGTTCCAAAAGTATGCGTTTTTTAAAGAGTCGACCAAGGCCACGAGTATAATATTAGACCGCACGTGTATGTGTAGAATAATGTGACTAGACATTGACATTTCTGGACTGTAAGCTGCTGGCAGGGCATCATACTTTCCCGTTCCCTTTATGGTTGGATATCGCTAGTCCCTAAACCATTGGAATGCCAGATTTCAGTGGCTGCCCTCCAATCCTGCCATCAGCGTATCGGTTTTCGGTTTATCGCTAAATGTGGCCTTCCAGATCACCCGACCTTGTGCTATCGCATTTCGTCTTGTTGGATTCGCTGAAGGACAGAATGTGTGCAGAAGTATCACCTACTCGACAAAAATTATAGGAAAAATTCACCAACATTCTAGCAGACTGCATTCTAGGCATCAGTTAATAATGTATAGAAACGAAAAGTCGTTAGTTTGAGCATGTATTGTGAATTAAAATTATGGCGAAATGCAAAACAACTCGCTGATATCAAGCAGCCGAGTGGTGAGAGGCAAGGGCACTCACCGAAATACTGTATCGTCGCCGGTGAAGAAATTACCCAAAAAATCTTTACCGTCATGTGGGAACTCGGATGGTGAGCGTAGAGGAATATGGACGGTAGGGACGTCATTACTGTAGCGTGAGACGTGAGATTTTGGACGAATAGCCAAGAAGTTAAAGCGACCTCTGGTTCAAAGCGGAAATCCGTGAGTTCAAATCCTCGATCGACACAATTGCTTTGCCGGTAAATTATTTCAGTGCCACGGTGCAGACCTAAGTAATCATCTCTCTCATTTCCGAAAGGACAGGCACCATATCGGTATAGTTATAAACTAAATTAGGAAGTAATTACACTGTAAATGCGGATGGAGGATTTGCACCCCCTATAGCTGCGTATGTTGCACATGCTGCCGCATTCCACTTGCGGATCGTAAAGGAAACGCCATGTTTCGTCTCCAGTTACCTGGTTCAGAAACGTCCGAATATTATCCACACAACTGATGTCAGCACAAATTGTCTTGCGCTTATCACGCTGGTCTTGCGACAGGATTCGTGGCACACTGTGCTAGCTAACACGAGACATATTGAGGTCGTCCATCAGAAATAGATATCTCTATATATAAAAGGAAGTGTCCCGATTGACTGACTGACTGATTGACTGACAGACTGACTCATCATCGCCCAGCCCAAACCACTAAAGATAGAAACTTGAAATTTGTGGAGGGTGTTGATCTTCCTCTGCAGGCGTCATTTAAGAAGCGATTTTTCGATATTCCGTCCGTAAGGGGGTGAAATAGGGGATCAAACGTTTTTTTGAAATTACGTAGCTATTTAGGCAATTTTGAAGCTAGAACTACAAAATTTCTGATTTTAATTCAGGGTTCGAATTTAAAAGACACGTGTTTCGGCATTTTTTGAAACTCACCCAATAAGGGGGTAAAATAGAAGACGCAAAAATTTGGTTTTCAAAATATGTTGCTGTTAACTCAAATTTTAAGCTACAACTATGTTGAAACTTCGGATATGGAACCTTGGTCAGGATTAAAAATCCATGATTTTTACTATTTTCGGAAATTCAACAACTGAGAGGGTTAAATAGAGGATCAAAAATTCTTTTTGAAAACACGTTGCTATTGATACAATTTTGAAGCTAGAGCTGCAAAAATTGATATTTATATAGATGATTAGACGTTAAAAAAATACGTGTTTCGGTATTTTTCGAAATTCAACCATCAAGGGGGTTAAATTGGAGAGGGGATGTTTTTCGAAAATCTGTTGCTATTTAGGCAATTTTGAAGTTAAAATTACAAATTTTCGGATTTGGATTCTGGGTTCGAATTTAAAAGACACGTGTTTCGGTATTTTTGGAAATTAGACTAATAAGGGGGTGAAATACGGGATGCAAAAATTAATTTTCAGAAATATGTTGCTGTTAACTCAAATTTCGAGCTACAACTACGAAACATAAGCACTCTTGATCAGGATTAAAAAGAAACAACTGGTGGAGACCAACCAACCTACACATGCGAAGCAGGGGGGTTCAGCTAGTTTGTGTATAAATTTGATGCAATTTGAGGAATAAAGGGATGCTTAAGCACTTGGTACAGAAGGAAGCCCTCTCATACATTGTGGTCTCTATTAATTTCCTGACAATATTTCAATGGGCTGCGCCATAAGTACATAAAGCGTTGCTCGAACACTAGATAATACGGTGTACTTAGCCAATGTACTATGAAACGTATAAATACCATAGATGACAACTGCTCAATACGCAAAACTGCACTGTCACTGATTTTCAATACTTAGGGAGAGACAACGATGTTATGGAGTATATGCTTTTAATTAATAGTGATTATTTAATTGCATGGTAATTTTAGTAAGAATATGGGTAAGTAAATCTTCTAAACAAACAATAATACAATTACTGCCAGAGGTAAGTTGACAATATCCATTGGTTAATTTGAATTGGTCGCTTCCTAAAACTGAAAGTAAATGTAATTATTCAGAATAACACCATTTGTATTTCAAATGATTCGTTAATTTGGTTGCTAAAGTGCATGACGTTCAATGTCTTATTAATTTCTTTCTTATGCTTAATGACAAAATATTTCAGTTTAACTTCAATTTTGCAAATTAGTACCTTTAGCAGTGGCAAGCTATTTTTGTAAACATGTTTCTTCTTTGTTTTATAGACCTGTTTTTCCACAATTGCAGTAATACAGTTTGTATAGGATAATTGACTGTCTTTTGAAACTGTAAAAATTAGTCTAATTCAGGTCAGATTCGTTTCGCTTTTAAGTGGCTCCAGCAATCAACTGTACAACATAGGCCTATGTTGTTTATATTTTTGTATTTTTTTTTTTTAATATTATTCATGAATAGTTGCCACGCTATGGCTTTGTGTTGTTCTAAATATAATTAAGATTACTCACGTTTTCTATGTTGCTTTCCTAATACTTTTTTGTTGTACTAACATTGACACGTTCACTGTGTACTGTGTGTACTTATACTGTGGTTTTTAGGAAACTACAGAGTCCAACAGTTACTGAGGTAAGCAGTGAGCAGCATGAAAATGTTTCATTGTTGAACTAGCTGAGAACCTGGTGTCGCGAAGCTACTCATGTGAAGCAGTGTGCAGTCTTAGTCTCTCTCTCCTTCCCTTTTCTCTCTGTCCATCTTCTTTATATCGCCTCCCCTCCCTCCACACTGTTTGAACTCTTCGGTTGATGATGTCTCTCTTGTTTTGACGGTTATATGTGCTAAATGGCATCAAGGTCGGAATAAAACCGTAGAATTTGTCGAAGTTGTAGGTTAAGTAGCCTCTGGCATGCACCATACACAATTTTACATTGGCAGTGACTTTCTTCTTGTTTTGTAGGTCAAGCTTGCAAAGGTTCATCGCAATTGGATGAACGGTATGGCAGCACATAAAATAAATAAATACATACATACACTTTTATATATAAAATAACTCCAGAGATTGACCAAATCGCTGTGGATATAAGCAACAGCGTTTACAGTACTCAAATGGTTTGTGTGTGTTAGCATTTATTAAAATTTTCTGTAAATGTAAATCTCAAGAGTGTTACATTATTGATCTTTCAGAGTACATAGTTTAAACTATATCAAATGTTAAGGAAAGATCACGCTATATATCAGGTGTGACGGCCAATCATAAAATAGACCATAGAAACGCCTGACAGTTGAAGGAAAAGATATAGCAGGGTCATTACAAACTGACACTTTCCATGCAAATTATGACTTTTAATGTTTGATGACAAATTATATCAAGGTTATCCCGCTAGTTGTCCCTGTAGAGTGTGGTGTGACCGTGTATTTAAACACATCACATAGCTGTTTTATTTCTATGCATCTTGAATTCTTCTTGCAGGGTCTGTAAAAGATTGTATGATTACTACTGCTTTTATTGGATCCTGCTAAGCAATGCCCATTAGGAGTAATTGATTTGTCTTTCTATAAATCGGATTTTGAAGTTCTTGCTGCTTGTTGGAGCATATATATTTATATATTAATAGCAATGTCTACTGATTAAATAGGTATAGAAGCTTCAATTAACTATTGAAGCGTTGTATTTCTCTTAAAATACAGAGTCCATCTTGACTCTTCAACCTTCAGACATAGAGTGAACATAACAATAAACTAAATGCGATGTCTTGTACTTAATCGGAGACCTGTAGTATAACAATGTTACACTACAAGGTAAAAGTCATAACCAATTGTCCCCCTCCCTCTACTACCCAGAATAAAAGTGGGAAACTTTGACGAAGCATAAGGCCAAGGTCATCGTTTCATGGAAACAACTGGGTAACACTGATACACCCAACGACAATGGAAATTACATGCTTTAAGAATGGCGTGAAATTTTGAAAAAGTTAAGAAATGTTTTGCAAAAGTCTGTAAATACACGCACATTTACTGTCAAGACGAAAAGGACGGAAATGCTGACACGCCTCACTTTGGAAATGTTGGAAATACTAGCACAGGCAATGTAATCCTCCACATTTTCCGCCAATTATTATTTGGGGAATTTTTAAGGGGACTAAGCAGCATGTCGTCAGTTCCTTTCTGCCAGTTGTCTCCACAACAACCACACCCTCACCACATTTACTAGTGGGTGTACGATCTGCAGCAGCAGCATAACTAGAGTACAGTACACCACCTTGAAGCGTCAGCAGCAACAACAGCGACAGATGAACTGCCAACAGATGCAGAAATATAAAAATGTTAACATTCTCTGTTTTGCAGCCTGGTGGCAGTGTCGATCAAATGTAACATCTTTACCTTAAGAATAAGAGTATGACACTTAACAAAACGTCACGGTACATAAACACTGCCACCCAGCTATAGTTCGTGTCACGCAGGAAGGCGGCCCAGTTTCCAGCTGTTCTGCGCATCCCCCTCCATTACCGCACTGGCAACCAATAATATTCATTCTTTAGGCGCGTGGCTGGCCGTGAGTTGCACAATGTTTCTCCCGCAGGCTCCACTGTTGGCGTTCGGTCGTATCTAGTCCCCTTTATGCTACCCCTATCGCTCCGCCTTTGTGTGTGGAAGTGCCTTATAACTTGACGCCAACTGTAGAAACCTGAGTGATTTTCATTAGAAAGCTGGGTAAGTCTACAACAAGATTCTCAAATCCGAAGGTAATTACTATTACCTATTTAGCAGCTCATTATTGACTTTGTGAGAATGTGCGCAGTTATGTAATAATGTTCAGCTGTTCTATGAATTCGATGACGAGATCTGTCTGTGCTATCACGCTAAGTTGTAAAAACACTACCCCATTGAAGCAGCCATAATGTGAAACAGTCAACCACTTATGAAAGTAACGTTATTTAATACAATGTTTACTGTAAGCAACATCAACGGGTAAACATGATAGTGTGGGAATGATGTTGGATCACAAATTGTAGTCATGTTGATTCTCGAATAGTCTTCAGTAAAGTGATATGAAAGTAAACACTACCTAATGATGAGTGAGGCCACCTACGTGATATTTCCGTACGAATGATGATCAGTGCTATTATTCAAGCTCCCTCAATGATAGGGCCTATTATTTGATCATATGGTCTCCAGAGGTGACTTTATCAGTCACTGTAAAAATTTAGACAAAAAGAGTAATAATTTAAAAGTTCGCACATTAACACACTTTTGCATACGAGATACATGACTGTTTTGCCAATACCAGCCTTTTGAAATCCTGTGCCACAAAATCGTGGTTATGAAATGTGCTTGGTTTGCATTGCAACAATGTATGAAGGTATGACTCAACAAACAGTAACTGTACCTTGTAGCTGGATGTGTTTCTGTTTCACTAATAAATTGTCACATTTGAAACAACTATGAAACTGGCAAATTAGATATTTCGGGTTTGCCAAAAGTCTCCACTTTTAAGCACATATAGGTACGTTATCTACATCACTTTGTAATTATTGATTTTCTGATGACTTTGCAAAGTACATAAGAAGTTGTTCTGATTATTTCCATTGTCATTTATATACTGTAGATTAGGATTAGCAGAAAATCTTGTGGAACACTGGATATCACTCCGACTGTCCATCTAGTAGTATGAACTGCGATATTTCTCATACCGACTCATGAATCCAGTAACAAATATGAGACGATAAGCCGTAACCACCAAATTTAAGTCCCTTGTTAGGAATGGTGTCGAAAGCCTTCTAGAAATTTAGTAATATTGAATCATTATTTCGTAAGAAAAAAAGAGTTGGTTATGTTGCAGAAGAACAATATTTTCTGAGCTCGTTAATTTCGTCACTAATCTGTTGATACGTAAATGCTATTTGTGATATTCAAGGGTGTTTAAATTCATTGATTAATTGGTATATGCGTGTTGCTTTACTTGCGCATTGTATGGATTCTGAAGAGTTTGTACATTTTTAATTTCCAGTTGATTGATTTGTTTGTGGTTAAAGCATACCTTGTTATAGCATGAATGAAGTTACAGGATTACATTTCTAAAGAGCTGTGTTGGACAGCCCCACCAGTCATCAATGTGACAATGTGACTGACCATGATCTAAACGAGAGGTAAGCTAGCAACCGCAAGAGTGTTAACTGTTTGAAGAAATGTGGAGCAAGCAGCCATTACTCAAGACTCCTTCAGTGGATTAAAGTGTACAAGTGGGTATGAGCTGGCATGCCGGAAGTAACGTTATATTTACGTTATTACTTGGGTAAGTACATATAACCAACTATCTATTAGAATGCTTATTTTTTATTTATAAAATCAACTGCATGCTAATACCATCACGTAGTCCACAACTTTAATAACTGGTTTTAACAACTTGATCAAAAAGACTTAGTAGTAACCAACTGGTCCTGCAGTACTTCGAAAAAAACTGAAGAAGAAGACCACTCTCCGCGATAATATAAAAGTGGTAATTAAAGGCCCATCTGAGTACAGCAAGATAAATGTCATCACGTCATTGCTGGCAAACCTAAATGGAATGTTCTACAAATGAGTACTACATATTTTCAAAAACCACCATTCCAACGCAAATTACAAGAGATACTGCAAAGCACTGACAGTTAATGATATAACACTCAGTGAAAGCAGTGATATCCAACTACAGCAAGGGATACAACCGAACAATGTGTATATATTTCACTATGATGTAGTGAAAAACCATGTTTTTTGTACATGAAAACTTGAGTGTTAATTTAAAATGAATATGTAAATTGGTCTAGAGAGATAGATATAGAGAGAAGGGAGGCAGGATGGGCAGTAGCTTCAACAGTAGCATTTTACATAGTGTTAAATCTGTGAAGCAGTAGAAAGCAAAGACAGTCATAAATAAAACTTTCCTATATACTGTTAAACTCGTCAGCAAGGAACTCTCTCTCTCTCTCTCTCTCTCTCTCTCTCTCTCTCTCTCTCTCTCTCTCTCTCTCTTTCTCTCTCTTTCTCTCTCTCTCCCCTCTGTTGTATTTACAATATGTGTCTACAGTTATATATATGAGATTAGTACACTGAAGAGATTAGTATACTGAAATACTTGGAAACTTCAGATCGCATACAAATCTGGATCAGAGGAGGACCTTCAATGATAGGCCTACTATAGTCCACCCATCACACAACCTTATACATGGTAAGGGGGTGGTGGATAACTTTGAAATCTTCAATGAAGCCCCATTTGATTGCAAAGTTTGATTTGACCTCAAACCGTAAGTTGTCGTCGCATTTTCACCCAATTTAACGCAAAAAGAAATTGCATACCATTGCGCAATATTATGTAGTTCTATTTCCGTGACAAGAGATACTAACACGTGTTAACTTATTACAGCACAACTTATGACTGAGTAGTTACATCGATGTACCGCTTGGACTAGATCCAGCTTATAAAGCAAGATCAGAGATATTGTGCCTATGCAAGCCTGCAGGGTTGCCACATCTTGGAAAGAAAATCTGTCTCATTACTTTCTCCTTGCATTACTTCACAGCTTGCTCAATGTACAGATTGAAAACATTGGAGAAAGGTTAAAATGCTGTCTGACTTCTTTCCCAACGACTGCACATCTTTCACGCACATCGACTCTCACAACTACTGTCTGGTTTTTGTACAAGTTGCAAACAACCTTCCGTTGCCTATATTTTACCCCTGCTGACTTCAGAATTTAAATAAAATATTCCGTTCAATATTGTCAAAAGCTTTCTCCAAATCTACAACACATAGAAATGCAGGTTTCCCTTTCTTTAACCTATCTTTTATAAAAGGGCGTAATATGAGTATTGCCTCTCACGTTCCTACATTTGTCCTGAGTCCAAAGTAATCTTTGTTGAGGTCTGATTCTACTAGTTTCTTCCATTCAGCTGTAAATACTTCGCTTAGTATTTTGCAACAATGACTTATTAAACTGATAGTTCTGTAATTTTCACACTAATCTGAACTTTGGAATCAGAATTATTATATTCTTCTTCAAGATTGTGGGTTTTTTCCCCATTTAATATTTCTTGCAAACGATGTGGAACAATTTCTACTTGACTGGCTCTCCCAACGTTGTTAGGAGTTCAGAGGAACTATTATCTACGTCAGGAACTTTGTTTTGTACCAAATCTTTCATTGCTCAGTCAAATTCTTCTCACATGATCGTATCTCTTATTTCCCCTGCAACTACTTACTCTTTCCTTTCTACTATTACTGTCTTCATATCCCTTGTATCACTTCCACTTTCAGCTTATCCTTCTTTGCTGTAGCTAGTTTTCTTGTCTCCAATCGTCTCTTTTATTTGCCTGTAGTCAGTAACTATCTTTGCCCTAGTCGAACATTCATCTACAGATTTGCATTTGAACTATAGCCTCTCCTCCTTTGAGCCTCATTTTATAGTCACCTGTACTCCCTTTCACCTACATATATACTTCCATCACTATCATTGGTGTTCGCTTTGTTTCTGTCTTGACTATGATAATGCATTAAATATGCTGTTTATTGTGACTTACCTGTACTCCTATTTTCTTAGAACCATTTCTGCACTGCCCCCAACTGATTCTGTATTTATAATCCTGTACTGACCTAACAAGAAATCCTGTTCATCCTGCCACTGAACTTCACTGAACCTCACCACACATAACTTCAACCTTTCAATTTCTTAACATATTTCCTAGTTTTCCTAACCAATTAATGGATAAAACATTCCAATTCCCAATTTGCAAAATGTCTGTTTTGTTTTTCCTGGTGACTCATAAGCACCATATTGAAATGAATTTATCTAGAGTAGAAAAAAATTTTATGTTTTCTTAACAGGTAATTTGCTTAATGTAAACTGTCAGTATATTGTATTAATAATTTGCTGCTGCAAATGAAAGTAAATGAAAATATAGTGGCGTGGTTTTAGAGTGCAAGGATGTATGTTCTGAATATATAAAGTGAACATTTTGCATGTTTGAGTGAGTTGAATGTCATGCGAGGTTACACATCAGCTCCATGTGGGAGTTTGCTTGAAGGTACTCCTGCAGAACTGTCAATCCGAAGGTATTTTTGAAAAGACAATAGTGTGGATCCGTCATTGTCTTGTTTACAGGCAGTGAGCTCAAAGATAATCTGGAGTCAGTACTGTCTATTACGAAAGCGTGACGATCGGCGCCATATTGGTGTACGTATATCTGTCGCACTCTAACTAGTTGTTAGTATAGTAGTATTTGCTTAGACAACATTCTGACATTTGTAATCGTTGATTCTAGTTGGTTTCGAAGAAAGCAACTCAAATACAAGGTTAACTACTTCTGAAAATTCTAATACTATTCACAAAATAGTTGACACATAGAATAAACTGTGGGCCTACTCATGAAAAGAAACAGCAGTAAACGGAATGTATAAAACGTAGAAGTGAGTTATATATTTTTTCATAACTAGTGTTTCTATCACATTGCGTTTAACGAATAAATTGCTTTACTGTAGAAAGACAAATAAAGGTGTAAAAACGACCAATTCGATGTCTCTGATATAAGCATTTTAAGTACAGTAATTCCCAGTCAGTGAGCTCAAACGAAAATCTTTATAAACAAGAGACAAATATAGAACTTAACACAATAAGTAGCGTCTACAGCAGTGTAATTTATTCTTTAAATTATCTGTGATAGAAATACTATGTAGTTCTGAAGAAAAATATAGTCAATCTATGGATATGAACTCTACTTCGTTTCTTTATCGTTCTCTACAACCATAAACGACTCAAACTTTACCAAAATGCATTTATGAAAGTAATTAATTATTCATAACTTAATTTTAAAGGACGCAGAGCACAAAAGTACTATACGACCTATACGTACGGAGTTGCCAACTTAACGGAAATAGTGTGTCACGATTTTCACAGATTCAAAGCACTACTTGTGTACAGTGGCGTAGCTGTGTCACTAAGGGCCCCGGGGCAAAGATGACATTGGGGCCCTCTTTACACTAATACTGTACAGATGCGAAACTACTTCATCATCAGCTCCTTACCGCCCACTGCAAGACATAATAAGGTAAACCTAAAGACTACTAAGTAAATATTATGTGCCAGGCAGCAGATAATATTTAATCATACTCCCTAATATAATTGTGAATGTTTGTTTGTTATATTTCCACGCAAAAGTTACTGGGCGGATTTGAATGAAATTTTGCAGAGGGATAGATTTGGACCTAGGTAGGACGAAAGATAAACGACCTCTTGGGAAAGTTTCCGAAGTTGCTCCAAACTAGGTGAATGAAGTCGCAGGCATAAGCTAGTAAAAGATAAACAATGAAGAAGTATTACTTAACCATGAAAACGTGGACCCCTGCTGCGAAGCAAACCGGAAACAGCCGAGTCAGTGCCGACAACTCACTCTCATTGCAGACTGTTGTCAGTACCGACATCTCACTGTCGCTAAACTCCTCGCTGTTAGGTCATTGCTCCGTACCGATTTCGTTGATAGCAAAATCAAAGAAGGAAAACAGGGGGAATATTCGTGTAGGATGGTTTCAGAAAAGAAAGTTGACCGTTTTTGTTTGATGGACTACTTTGGTTTGAGCCGTGCCCCTACCAGGTATCATGAAGTATACATTAATGTCTGGCCAGGAAAAAGTAATCAGTAAAATAACTAAGTTGAAATGTTTGTATAGTCTATGGGACGTAACTACAGGGTCATCCGTCCCTAAACTTACAAACTACTTATGAACTACTTACGAACTAGGACGGCACAAATATTCATGCCCGAGGGGGGATTCGAACCCTCGACCGTAGTGGCCGTGCAGGCCGTGACTGGAGCGCCTTAGTCCCCTCGGCCACCGCGGCCGGCAACTAAGTTGACATCTTCGCTTATTATAGTGGCAGTGAGGGTACAGGGTAGTGTCTTGAATGCACAATTTACTGTTGTGACAAAGTAACCATATTTTCTCTTCTTCTTGCACGAATTTCAGAGTGCAGTTGCTTACAGCACTTCATTGGGATCTATGATTATGGAGCACACCCTTGGGGAATTCACTACACAAACTGTTGAGTTACCATAATAATACCGTTCTGTAATAATACATTGTAGAGGCTTCATATTCAAATGTGGTCACACTGTCTACTGTCAAACACTGTGCTAGTAATTCAGCACCATTCACTGTTATTTCGCAAAGATTCAACCGACAATACGCTGACGATGGCAGTGTCCACGTCTTATTGGACAAGCAAAGGACCTTGGTATGTTTATATTCTGGGGTGCGAATAATTTTTGGATTTCAATTCGTGCGTTTGAGGTTTGTTGGTCAGGGTTCAAAAAGTTCAAAGTCGGAAAAACCTTCATCCAACTAAATTATTATATACAGTAGAGATTCGATTATCCGAAGTAATTGGGGGACCTGCAAGTGTTCAAGGATCTACGGAAACTTTTCTCGATCGTCGCTCACGAAGGCCGAGGGGCCCCTTGAGCTTAGGGGCCCCGGGGCACTGCCCCGCCTAGCCCTATTATAGCTACGCCTAGGGTTGCCAGATCTCCGGGCGCCGCCCGGAGTGCCCGGGTTTGAAATGAATTCTCCGGGTCTATGGGCCAATCACTCTCATCTCCGGGCTTGAATGAAACCTTCATCTTAACTTTTTTTTTACGACGCTTTTTAAGTACTATGCTCATGTAGCGAGGATCTACATCAAACTTAACGTAACTTAAACTAAGGACGAACACAACATCCATGCCCTAGAGGGAGGGATTCGAACCTCTGGCGGCAGCAGCCTCGCGCACCGTGGCAAGACGGTTCAGTGCGCTCGGCCATTCCCGGCCGGCTCCTCTCTAGTAGTTATGAATAACTTTATATAAATGTCAAATTCTTATTGCGACAAAACGCTACTTTTCTATTCTTCCTCTGAAAACTTTTCATTGTTGCGTAGGTTGTAATCGGCTAGCGCATTATTAAGCAAACACTGTTGCGACAACGTGTCAACTGGCGACGTCTATTATTTGTTTTCGTTCGTTCATTGTTTGTTATCAGTTCACCGGCAATTTTTGGAATTCTCGGATCGTGTGTGAACAGACAAGCTTACATTAACTCAGATTAGTGAGTAATAACAGTGAAATGGAGACGATATCTAAGTTCGTTCCGTGAAGAATGGTTGCAGGAAGAAAATTATAAAGAGTGGCTACAAAAGTTTATTAGGTATTTGGCGCTCTTCTTGGTGACCAGTTTGCGGAGTCGCAAGCGGCAACGCTTCGTAGGCGCAGCTGTCGATGTGAGCAGCTTTGATGCTGCCGCCACTTCTGCTGCCACGCCGACTGAAGTTTGCCGATTGTTGATCCACAGCATCTGGCGGCCTGGCCGGTCAGCTGAGGCATGTGAAGGCCACCCCTAGCAATGTTCCACCGGGGGGATACTTGCTAGGAGGGAGGAGATGATTAGTTCTTTTTTTTTTTCTTTTAGAATTCACGTGTAATCCCGGTTGGGGGGGGGGGGGTTGGTCGCAGTTGGGCGGTGAATCATTGGCCAAGGGGGAGGGGGCACGTCTGGTCTCCGGGCCTGCCTCGAGTTCAATCTGGCAACCCTAGCTACGCCACTGCTTGTGTATCCAGTGTTAATAATTGAGATCACTGTCTACAGGCAATCCTGAGCGTGCCGACTCTGCTGTGGGCGATGCAGCCACTGCTGGTGCCACCTGGCGGCAGCGCCGCGAACCTGCGGAACGCGACGTCGCCAGTGCGCATGCGCAGCACGCCGCTCCCCATGTGGCTGCCGCCGGCCCTGCAGCAGTCGCCCGCCTACGAGCTGGTGTACGCGCTGCAGGTCGTGTCCATGCTGATCGTGCTGCAGACGTCCGTCTTCACCGGCGTCTTCTTCCTCGTCCTCATGCTCAGCATCGCCGCCGAGCTTCACGTCCTCAACGACAACATTTCCGGGAACAGAAGCAAGCCGTCGAGCTCCTCCGAGCGGCGATGCAGTTCGCTTTCGATGGAAATCCACTGTCCCTCTAACAGACATCTTGTAAATGACAGTTCACTCATCAATTTTGAAAGAAGGCTATTCCATCAACAGATGTATTGCGACTTGGTGAAAAATATTCGTCATCATCAATTGATAATAATGTAAGTATCTGAGATTTGTCCCAACCTTTCTTTCATTTCGCTCGTTAGCATTTTGTCAAACACGGTGGTACGAAGAAAGAATCGATGGAGAAAAAGTGAGAAATGATGAGGAATGACTGCTAATCAGACATACACATGGTGCATGTGGTATGATTGAGTGTGCTCTCTGTGTGTAAAGTGGTGAAGGTGTGTGATTGATTGAGGGAAGAAACTGATGGCCTGAAGGCTCAGCATGAGCACTTTGGAAACTGAACGACTTTTTGGGTGTTCAAAGAGTGATGTAGTGTGTTTTCAAAAAGTGTCAGAACCAAGGCGAAACCATATCCAAATGTCAGTGGTTTCGGTGGGCACCCTTCATTGAAGTGTTGGTTGCTGTAGGCTGGGCAGACTGGTAAAATAGGACAGGTGGCGAACCACAGCAGAACTAACATCACATTTTAATACTGTGTGTAGTAAATGTGTATCTTAAGACACAGTGCACCAAACATTCCTAACACTGGACCTCTGCAGCCAACAACCCATGCAACTGCCAATGTTTATACCATGACATTAGTAACTATGGCTGAAATGGGCACTTTTTCATCATCACTGGTTGCTGGGGCCATGGCATAGCACTGCATGGTCTGTTAGACCCAGTGCGGTGGTCGTGCTGATGAGATGGTGTGTAGCTGTTGCTGTCCAGGAAAAAGCTCCTTGATACCTATACTGTCAGATGGAGACAAGCTGGTGACAGTTCAGTTACACTCTGGAGGCATTCATGTTGCATCCAGGGATCCAGTGGAGCTTGTGCAAGGCACTATGATGGCCAAGAAGAACCATGCACTGATTGCAGACCATGTAAACCCCTCAATGACGAACACCTTTCCAGTGGCAGAGACATTTATCAGCAAGATAATGCGCCATTTCACAACACCATAAGTATAATGTGAGTGGTTTGAGGAACACAGTGATGAGCTGCAGTTGATGTGATGCCTTCCATTCCACCAAACTCGCCAGATTAGAATCTGATTGAACGGTTCTGGGATGTGATTAAAGGTGTCGTCTGAGCTCATCACTCCCCACCTTGGAATCAACTGGAATTAAACTTGCATGGGCAGACATGGTGCCAACTCTCTCCAGCGACCTACTGAAGCCACATTGCTTCCATTCCAAGATCCATTATCAGTCTTATCCGCTTCAAAGGCGGAAACACCAGGTATTGGTTCCTTTTACCAGCCTCCTGACTCTGACAATACAATAGCAGAAAGGTTCAAAGAAAACCTGGGTCTAATTACAAAAACGTACTCAACTCACACGATAATTTTTAATTTACCCTCAATCTGTTGGCGAAATTATATTTTCAAATCAGGAGGTACGCATGAAACATCATGTGAAATTGTACTCAACGAACAATTAGTTCATGAGCCAACTGGAATTGTAAATAGATGTCAAAACACACTTGATCTCTTAGTAACTAATAATCCTGAGCCCATAACGAGCATCAGAACGGATATAGGCATTAGTGAACACAGAGCTGTTATAGCGAGATTGAATATCGAAAGTCTCAAAGTTACCAAAAATAAACGAAAAGTATATTTTTTCAGGAAAGCAGATAGAAATAAAATAAAACTCTTCTGGGGGTTGGATCGCATCGTCAAAATGTCAAATACTTCACCGACGTTTCGGCCACTATTGCAAGTGGCCATCTTCTGGGTGTTACGTTTACTGAAAACGCGAGATGCCTACAATACTTATCACAACAAAACTCTTTCTAGAAATTTGACTGAAAACCCAAAGAGATTTTGGTCATATGTTAAATATACTAGGGGCAAAACACTAACAATACCCTCACTACGTGATAGTAATGTCAATCGTGCTGATGACAACGCTACTAAAGCATAGTTACTAAACATAGCTTTTAGAAACCCATTCACCAAAGAAGACGAAACCAATATTCCAGATTTCGAAATACGAACAGAGGCCATAATGAGTAACGTAGAAGTGGATATCATTGGAGTATTGAAATAACTAAAATCACTTAACAAGAACAAGTCTTCTGGTCCGGACTGTATACCCATTAGATTTCTATCTGATTATGCTGAAGCGATAGCTCCTTACTTAACAGCCACATACAGTCGCTCTCTCAAAGATGGATATGTACCAAAAGATTGGAAATTTGCACAGGTCACACCTACATTCAAGAAAGGCAGTAGGAGTAACCCACTAAACTACAGACCTATTTCATTGACGTGAATTTGCAGCAGGGTTTTGGAACATATTCTGTATTCAAATATTATGAATTATCTCGAACAGAATGATCTATTGACCCAAGGTCAACACGGATTTAGAAAATACCTTTCATGCGAAAGACAACTAGCTCTTTACTCACACGAAGTGATAGGAGCTATCGACAAGGGTTGGCAAATCGATTCCGAATTTCTTGATTTCCCGAAGGCTTTTGACACCATACCTCACAAACTGCTTATAATCATATTGTCTGGTTACGGTATATCGTCCCAAATTTGCGACTGGATAGGGGATTTCCTGTCCGAGAGGACACAAGTGGTACTGATCGATGATAAGGCATCGACTAAAACAGAGGTGATGTCAGACGTTCCACAGGGCAGTGTTATTGGTCCTCTGCTGTTCCTTATTTACATAAACGATTTAGGGGAAAATCTAAGTAGCTCTCTTAGGGTTGTTTGCAGATGACGCCGTCATTTACCGTCCAGTAAAATCATCTGAAGATCGAAACCAAGTGCAGAACGAACTGAATAAGATATCACTATGGTGTAAAAATTGGCAATTGTCTCTAAATAATGAGAAGTGTGAAGTCGTCGACATGAGTACAAAAAGAAATCCATTAAACTTTGTTTACAAGATAAATCAATCAAAAGTGAAGGCCGTAAACTCCACAAAATACCTAGGAATTACTATTATTTCAGACTTAAGCTGGAAAGAACACGTAGATAATGTTGTGGGAAAGGTGAACCAGAGATTGCGTTTTATTGGCAGAACCCTTAAAAAATGCAACATAACTACTAAATAAACTGGTTGCACTACGTTAGTCCGTTGTTTTTTGGAGTATTACTGCCCAGTGCCACTTCCATGAACCACAGACATTGCCGAGGTGCGGTGGCTTGCGTGCCTCAGTGATACAGATAGCCGTACCGTAGGTGCAACCACAGCGGAGGGGTATCTGTGGAGAGGCCAGACAAACGTGTGGTTCCTGAAGAGGGGCAGCAGCCTTTTCAGTAGTTACAGGAGGCATTGTAATATCAGCTAATGTGGCTTTGTCACACAGCTACTGCGAACGGCTGAAAGCAAGGGGAAACTACAGCCGTTACCTTTCTTGAGGACATGCAGCTCTACTGTATGAACATATGATGATGGCATCCTCTCGGGTAAAATATTCCAGAGGTAAAATAGTCCCCCATTCGGATCTCCGGGCGGGGACTACTCAGGAGGATGTGATCATCAGGAAAGACAATACTGGCATTCTACGGGTCGGAGCGTGGAATGGTAGATCCCCTACTCGAGTAGGAAAATTAGAAAATTTAAAAAGGGAAATGGATAGGTTGAAGTTAGAGATAGTGGGGATTAGTGAAGTTCGGTGGCAGGATGAACAGGATTTCTGGTCAGGTGAGTACAGGATTATGAATACAAAATCAGTTGGGGGTATCACAGGAGTAGGATTGATAATGAATAAGAAAATAGGAATGCGGGTAAACTACTATGACCAGCACAGTGATCGCATTGTCATTGTCAAGATAGATACGAAGCCAACACCGACAACTAGCCAACTAGCTCTGCCGATGATGAGGAAATCGAGGAAGTATATGAGGAGCTAAAGAAAATTATTCAGACAATTAAGGGAGAAGAAAACTTAATTGTTATGGGAGACTGGAATTCGGTAGTAGGACAAGGAAGGGAAGGAAAGATAGTAGGTGAATATGGTCTGGTCAAAAGGAATGAAAGAGGAAACCGCCTGGTAGAATTTTGCACAGAACATAATTTAGTTATAACAAACCCCTGGTTGAAGAATCACAAAAGAAGGTTGTATACGTGGAAGAGACCAGGAGACACCGGAAGGTATCAGATAGATTTTATAATGGTAAGACATAGATTCCGGAACCAGGTTATAAACTGATATAGACTCTGACCATAACTTGTTAGTCATGAACTGTAGGCTGAAACTGAAAAAACTGCAGAAAGGTAGGAAAATAAGGAGATAGGACTTAGATAAATTGTAGGAAAGTGAAGTTCTGGAGAATTTCAGAGGGAGATTTAGGCAACAATTGATAAAAACAGGGGGAAATAAAACAGTAGAACAGGAATGGGTAGCATTGAGAGATGAAATAGTGAAGGCAGCAGAGGACAAAATACGTAGAAAGGCAAGACCTACAAAAAATCCTTGGATATCACAGGAGATACTAAATCTAATCGATGAAAGGAGAAAATATAAAAATGCAGTAAAGGAAACAGGCAAAATGGAGTACAGACGACTAAGAAATGAGATTGACAGGAAGTGCAAAATGGCTAAGCAGGAGTGGCTAGAAGGCAAATGCAAGGACGTAGAAGAATGTATAAGTAGGGGGAAAATAGATACAGCCTACAGGAAAATAAAAGAAACATTTGGAGATAAGAAAAACAGCTCTATGAATATCAAGGACACTGATGGAAAACCAGTTTTCAGCACAGAAGGGAAAGCTGAAAGGTGGAAAGAGTATATACAGGAGCTCTACAAAGGAAATGAACTTCGAGACAATATTGTAGGAAGGAAAGAAGATGTAGATGAAGATGAAATAGGTGATACTGTACTGAGAGAAGAATCTGACAGAGCCCTGAAAGACCTAAGTTGAAACAAGGCCCCTGGAGTAGATGATATTCCCTCAGAGCTACTGAAGTCTCTGGGAGAACCAGCCACGACAAACCTGTTTCACCTGGTGTGTAAGATGTATGAGACAGGCGAAGTACCTTCGGACTTTACGAAGAATATTATAATCCCCATTCCAAAGAAAGCAGGTGCAGAGAGGTGTGAAAACTACTGAACCATCAGTTTAATAAGTCATGGTTGCAAAATATTAACACGAATTATATACAGAAGGATGGAAAAGCTGGTAGAAGCCGACCTCGGGGAAGACCAGTTTGGGTTCAGGAGAAATGTAGGAACACGGGAGGCAATACTCACTTTACGGCTTATCCTAGAAGATAGATTAAGAAAAGGCAAACCTACATTTGTAGATTTGGAGAAGGCTTTTGACAATGTTGATTGGAATAAACTCTTTCAAGTTCTGAAGCAAACAGGAGTAAAATATAGGAAGCGTAACGTTATTTACAACTTGTACAAAAACCAGACAGCGGTTGTCAGAGTTGAAGGGCATGAAATTCAATTTGTACATTGAGCAAGCCATAAAGGAAAGCAAGGAGAAATTTGGTGAAGGAATTAAAGTTCAGGGGGAAGAATTAAAAACATTGCGTTTTGCCGACGACATAGTTATTCTGTCAGATACAGCAAAGGACCTGAAAGAGCAATTGAACGGAATGGACAGTGTGCTGAAAGGTGAATATAAGATGAACATTAACAAGAGCAAAACTAGGGTAGCCGGCCGTGGGGATTGAGGCGCTCCAGTCACGGTCCGCACGGCCACTACGGTCGGGGGTTCGAATCCCCCCTCGGGCATGGATATTTGTGCCGTCCTTAGTTGTAAGTAGTTCATAAGTAGTTTGTAAGTTTAGGGACTGATGACCCCGTACTTAAGTCCCATAGACTTTACAAACATTTGAACATTTGAAAACTAGGGTAATGGAGTGCAGTGTAAGAAAATCTGATGATGGTGAAGGAATTCGATTGGGAAACGAAGCAATAAAGGAGGTAGATGAGTTTTGTTACTTGGGCAGTAAAATAACAAATGATTGTCGCAGTACAGAGGATATAAAATGCAGAATGGCAATGGGTAGAAAATCGTTCTTGAAAAAGAGAAATTTGATAACATCGAATATTGATTTAAGCCTAAGGAAGTCTTTTCTGAAGGCATTTGTATGGAGTGTTGCCTTGTATGGGAGTGAGACATGGACGATAAACAGTGCGGACAGGAAGAGGATTGAGGCTTTTGAAATATGGTGCTACAGAAGAATGCTGAAGATTAGGTGGGTGGATCGCGTAACTAATGAGGAGGTACTGAACAGAATTGGTGAGAAAAGAAATTTCTGGCATACCTTGACTAAAAGAAGGGATAGATTGGTAGGACACATTCTTAGACATCAGGGAATTGTGAATTTAGCGTTGAAGGGAAGTGTGTGGGGTAAAAATCGCAGAGGAAGACCAAGAGATGGATACAGTAAGCAGATTCAGACAGATGTAGGTTGCCGTTCTTATGTGGAGATGAAGAGGCTTGCTCAGGATAGGGTATTGTGGAGAGCTGCATCAAACCAGTCTCCGGACTGAAGACCACAACAACAACAATTGCCCAGTGTTGGATCCTTATCAGGTGGGTTTGACGGAGGACATCGAAAGAGTCCAGAGAAGGGCAGCTCATTTCGTATTGTCACGATACAGGGGAGAGAGTGTTGCGGAAATGATACAGGATCTGGGATGGGAATCATTACAACAACGGCGCTTATCGCTGCGGCGTGGGCTACTTACGAAACTCCAATCGCCAACGTTTTCCTCCGAATGCGAAAATATATTGTTGCCTCCCACTTACATTGGTAGAAATGATCATCAGAATAAAATACAAGAAATTAGAGCTCGAACGGAGAGATTCAGGAGTTCTTTCTTCCCGCGTGCTATTCGAGAATGGAATGGGAGGTAAATAGTATAACGGTGGTTCGATGAACCCCCTGCCAGGCACTTAAATGTAATTTGCAGAGTATCCCGTGTAGATGTAGATTAGGTAGGTGATCTTAATGTTCTCACTGAACAGTATATGTACCATTATTAAGATAGATAATGCTTTGTTAGAGATTAATAGAACTTGAGACTTCCATTGATTATAATGAAAACTGACGCATATCTGACACATATCTGCATTGCATGGCAGAGAGTAACTTACAGTAGACTGATAGCATTTAACCAATCACTGCATGTGGGCACATATTATGTATTTTTTCATCAAGAAGCTTTTTATACCCTGCAGGCCGCCATCTGTTGCATGGCTGTGGGTATTTTTCAATAGACTTCATTAGTGTTTGTCTAATTATCGTGAAAGTTGGCAGGTGTATGTGTAATTTTTCATAATGTCAGGAAGGAGGGGATTGAAAGAGAAGAGAAAAAGAGAAGATGACAAAGAGGAATAGGAGGAGGAGGAAGAGATGGTAGTAGAAGAGTTGGGCAGACAAGGGGGAAGAGATAGCTGCGAGAGGCGAATGAGTAAATAGATAGAGGTAGGTGATAATGGAAATGACCGAGATAGGGGAAGGATGTTATGGTGAGATTAGAGGAGGAGATGAACAGAGAGAAGGGAAGGAGGAAGTGGAAGACTGCAATAAATACCTGATGTAGGAAATACTGTTGTGAACGTCACAGCATCATTTACGTCAGGAAGGGGGAGAGGAGGTGGAGAGAGAGAGGGGAATGGAAAAAGGAAGGAAGAAGGAGGAGGTGGACAATGAGGAAGAATAGGTAGGTAGAGGAGGAGGAGTATATAATACAGAGGAGGAACACAAGATAAAGTTAAAAAGAGGTGGAGAAGTAGACAGAGACAGATAGAAGTGGTATTATGGACAGAAAGAGGATGGGAGAAGGAGGAGATAGACATTGTGTGTGTGTGTGTGTGTGTGTGTGTTTGTGTGTGTGTGTGTGTGTGTGTAGAGGGAGAGAAAGAGGAGATGGACTAACTGAAGACTGGAACGAATAAATACCAGATTTTCAGCTAGTAAAATACACTAGTGGCCATTAAAACTGTTACACCAAGATGAAATGCAAATAATAAATATATATTATACTAGAACTGGCATGTGATTACATTTTCACGCAATTTGGGTGCATAGATCCTGATAACTCAGTCCCCAGAACAACCACTGGCTGTAATAACGGCCTTGATACGCTTGCACATTGAGTCAAACAGAGCGTGGATGGCGTGTACAGGTACAGATGCCCATGCAGCTTGAACACGATAGCACAGTTCATCAACAGTAGTGACTGGCATATTGTGACGAGTCAGTTGCTCGGCCACCATTGACGAGACGTTTTGAATTGGTGCAAGATCTGGAGAATGTGCTGACCAGTACAGGACCTGCAACATGCGGTCGCGCATTATCCTACTGAAATGTAGGTTTTCGCAGGGATCGAATGAAAGCTAGAGCCACAGGTCGTAACATATCTGAAATGTATCGGCCACTGTTCAATGTGCCGTCGATGCGAACTAGAGGTGACCGAGACGTGTAACCAATGGTACCGCATACCATCACGCCGGGTGATATGCCAGTATAGCGATGACGAATACACATTTCCAATGTGCGTTCACCGCGATGTCACCAAACAGGGATGCGACCATCATGATGCTATAAATAAAACCTGGACTCATCGGAAAATATGACGTATTGCCATTTGTGTACCCAGGCTCGTCGTTGCGTACACCATCACAGGCGCTTTTATCTGTGATGCAGTGTCAAGGGTAACTGCTGCCACGATCTCCGAGCTGATAGTCCATGCTGCAACGTCTTCGAACTGTTCGTGCAGATGGTTGTTGTCTTGCAAACGATCCCATCTGTTGACTCAGGAATCGAGATGTAGTTGCACGATCCATTACACCCATGTGGATAAGATGCCTGTCATCTCGACTGCTAGTAATACGAGGCCGTTGGGTTCCTGCACGGCGTTCCGTATTGCCCTCCTGAACTCACCGATTCCATCTTCCACTAACAGTCATTGAATCGCGACCAACGCGAGCAGCAATGTCGCGATACGATAACCGCAATCGCCATAGGCTACAATCCGACCTTTATCAAAGTCGGAAACGTAATGGTACACATTTCTTGCCTTACAAAAGGCATCTCAACAACGTTTCACCAGGCAACGCCGGTCGACTGCTGATTGTGTATGAGAAATCGGTTGGAAACTTTCCTCATGTCAGCACGTCGTAGGTGTCGCCACCGGCGCCAACCGTGTGTGAATGCTCTGAAAAGCTAACCAATTGCGTATCAAAGCAGCTTCTTCCTGTCGGTTAAATTTCGCGTCAGTAGCACGTCATCTTTGTGGTAAAGCAATTTTAATGGCCAGGAGTGTATAAAATTACCATACAAATTATCCTAATATGATTGTAATAATCAGATAAAATATAGCACATCTCATGAGTTATACTAAGAAAATAAAAATGGGATAGTTAGATCAAGTGTTAAGTTTTTGTTGATTTGTACTCTTTGTGTATGACATATTCATATAATGGTTACATGTATGATTCTTTTTCATCTGTTGCAGTCCAAATACATTCTGATAGCTGATGACATAACTACAGATCACTTATTTGATTTGTCCAAAGTCACCTTGTGTCTACAATACAACTTTTTTATCCTTCCATTGAATGTCATTTCGGTATAGCAGAGTGCTACCATTATAACATCATAATTAAATGCAGGCAACAGGAGTGGGCTGGAGTACAGATGGATGGCAACTTCATTTGTCTCGCATATGCAGATGACATAGTCCTGCTAAGTGAATCTAAGCACGAGTTGAAAGAAATGTATCAACAAATGGATAGCTGTGCACAGAAGGTTGGGCTTAAAGTAAACCAAGATAAAACATAGTTCATGCAATTAGGAAGAAGAGAAGAGCAAGAAGAATTTTTGGAAACAAATGGCATGAGATTCAAGAGAGTACACCAATTCAAATACTTGGGATCTTGGTTTACCACAGACAACAAAATAGAAATGGACATCAAGGAACGAATAGCAGTCGGAATGAAACGCATCCATTACCTGAAAGACATACTTGGCTCCAAATCAGTGTCAGTAAAATCTATAACACGGTGATTTGCCCAGTGGTAATATACAGTTCAGAAACGTCGAGCATGACTAAACGGGAGAAGGAAAAACTATTAATATGTGAAAGAAAACTAATGAGGAAGATATGGGGACTAATTTTAGATAACTGAGAATGGAGGAGGAGGATGAATGAGGAAATCTACCTTCTGATGCGACAGCCAAATATTTTAAAGAAGATAAAGAGTAAGAGAATACATTGGGTGGTCCACATAGCCCGTATACCAGTAGGAAGACTGGCGAAAATGGCACTTGAAGGGAAACCAAACATCAACGCCCCATTGGACGACCAAGGCAGCGCTGTATGGACGACCTGGCGGAGGACCTGGCAGCCCTGGGAACTGAAGACACCTGGAGGAACCGGGCGCAAAACAGGAGGGAATGGAGGCAGTTCGTGGAAGCAGCACGTGGTCTGGAGGGCCTGTGATCGCTGGATTTTGTTTGTTTGTTGTTATATGCGTAAATGAGGACTGATCAGCAAGATCCCTCTGCTAATCCACATCACAAACAGTAGTGGAGTAGTGTGCGCAGTGGCTCAGTAGGCATACACTGCTAGCTCTGAAAAGTGGACCATTGTACTACTGTGTGCTGTAGCAAGGGGAGTCAACACCGTCTGGGGACAGGCCTTCTAGTGCGGTCGATGTTGTGACATATTGAGAATAGGCCGCGATCGCTAGCTGATTGGCTGGCCACTATGAGACAGTTGGATGTGCCCCAGTAGCCAGCCAGCCTACTCAGTGTGACATGACACGGCACTAATGCTTGTTTCCAGACAGTGGTGGCTGCGCTGCACGCCCCACATTCTGTATCAGGTACCAGCTCCACTGGGTGACGGAACTTGCTCTGGTCTGTTGCTCCACTTGTGAAAATAAATATACATACATTTGCTTTTCGAGCACTGATACTCATGGGAATATCAGCCAGTTAGAGAGCTTATGCGCGCATTTTATCAATAAAATATTTGAGAGATAAATCAGTGTATTTTATTTTACTACACACATATCTGAAGCAATCGGAGTCTCTGTTGGACATATTAAACTCACCCAATGCAAGAGCTGACATTTTTCTGTAATCGTGCATGATGGAAAAGAAGTGAATGTTTTCTTCCACAAGTTATATCTTATAGAAAAGAGAATAAAAATACTCCTTTGTACGTAAGTAAATATGGAATTCTTTGTTAATATTTTCTGTGTATCCTTTGGGAAAAAAAGTCAGGATGGTGACATGGAGTTTCTATTTTCTTGGTGCAAAATGCCGGACAGTTGTTGTGGCATTACTCTGTGACAGTGATAACAAATCTCTCAGACATGTTTCTGGGCTTAAATAAAGGGTTTAAAAACGTGAATACAATACCTATTCAGATATTACTAGCACTGTATATGCTGGAGCAGCCAGTATAAAAAAAAACTTCCTTTCTTTTCTGTCCTGAATAGCAAACCAAATAAAACAAGTAGCTATCATTTTATGGTTGAAGCTCTTATTTTGCACTTTTGCTTCCTGATATAAAGTAAGAAAGTACGGTTCTGTCTTCAGCAAACACAGATCTTGTTTTTCGTACTCAAAGATGTTTTGGAGAAGCTTCTTGATCTTGTTCTGTTTAATGGAATAAAAAGAATTTTAGCATTACGATTATAACATTTTTGAGGCTGTTGTAATTTACATTAGCACGAGTATTTACAGAGACGTAAGAGTTAATAATAACGAACACGTACCATAATATTTCACGTTGTTTTCCATGTTGCTGCATGAAATTTGTAGTGCAGCTGTAGTATTGTCTTCCAGTATGTCACTTGCTTTTAATAATCGATTTTTAATGTTCTGTTAGATGATTTACCTAAATTGAGACTTATATGAAATTGGTTTTAGAAATTATCCGTAATGGATAAAAGTTTTATATGAAATTACTGTGTTCGTGTAGATTTCATCCATTTCTATCATTTTTTTTTTTCTTTGCAGTACTATCACTGTTTTATGTTCTCTGCAAAACAAATATTCGCTATTACATTCTGACTGTCGGTTTTTTTAGATTACAGTATTGTTGAAAACAATCAGTACACATACTGAATTGATATGGGAGTGGAGGCTATCTTTTTAGATATCTGTGTACGAGGTGCATTCTAAGGCCTCCGATTTTTTTTCCGGATTGGAAAGAGATAGAAACATGTGAATATTTTAAAATGAGGCCGCGTTCATTGTCAATACGTCCCAGAGATGGCAGCACCGTACGGCAGATGGAATTTTACCGCCAGCGGCGATAATGAGAACTGTTTTAGATACTTAAAATGGCGACGTTTTTCTTACTTGAACAGCATGCAGTCATTCCTTTTCTGAATTTGTGTGGTGTGACACCAATTGAAATTCATCGACAGTTGAAGGAGACATGTGGTGATAGAGTTATGGATGTGTCGAAAGTGCGTTCGTGGGTGCGACAGTTTAATGAAGACAGAACATCATGTGACAACAAACCGAAACAACCTCGGGCTCGCACAAGCTGGTCTGACGACATGATCAAGAAAGTGGAGAGAATTGTTTTGGGGGATCGCCGAATGACTGTTGAACAGATAGCCTCCGGAGTTGGCATTTCTGTGGGTTCTGTGCACAAAATTCAGCATGACGACCTGAAAATGCGAAAAGTGTCATCCAGGTGGGTGCCACGAATGCTGACAGACGATCACAAGGCTGCCCGTGTGGCATGTTGCCAAGCAATGTTGACGCACAATGACAGCATGTTCAAAATGTTCAAATGTCTGTAAATCTATCGAACCAAAATGCGTGGTCATCATTCCATAGCTTACAAACTACTTAAACCTAGGTAAACTAACCTACGGACAAACACACACACCCATGCCCCAGGCCGGCCGCGGTGGCCGAGGGGACTGAGGCGCTTCAGTCACGGTCTGCACGGCCACTACGGTCGGGGGTTCGAATCCCCCCTCGGGCATGGATATTTGTGCCGTCTTTAGTATAAGGTAGTTCATAAGTAGTTTGTAAGCTTAGGGACTGATGACCCCATAGTTAAGTCCCATAAGCTTAACAAACATTTGAACATTTGAACATGCCCCAGGGAGGACTCGAACCTCCATGGCGAGCAACCGCGCGTTCTGCAGCGAGGTATTTTAGACCGCTCGGCTACTCCACCGTGGCAAACGAGAGCATGAATGGGACTTTCTTTTCGTCGGTTGTGACAATGGATGAGACGTGGATGCCATTTTTCAATCCAGAAACAAAGCGCCAGTCAGCTCAATGGAAGCACCGCCAGCAAAAAAATTTCGGGTAACCGCCAGTGCTGAAAAAATGATGATGTCAATGTTCTGGGAGAGCGAGGACGTAATCCTTACCCAATGCGTTCCAAAGGGCACTGCGGTAACAGGTGCATCCTACGAAAATGTTTTGAAGAACAAATTTCTTCCTGCACTGCAACAAAAACGTCCGGGAAGGGCTGCGCGGGTGCTGTTTCACCAAGACAACTCACCCGAAACTTTGAGCTAACGTTACGCAACAGTTTCTTCGTGATAACAACTTTGAAGTGATTCCTCATGCTCCCTACTCAACTGACCTGGCTGCTAGTGACTTTTGGTTTTTTCCATCAATGAAAGACACTCTCCGTGGCCGCACATTCACCAGCCGTGCTGCTATTGCCTCAGTGATTTTCCAGCGGTCAAAACAGGCTCCTATAGAAGCCTTCGCCACTGCGATGGAATCATGGTGTCAGCGTTGTAAAAAATGTGTACGTCTGCAGGGCGATTACATCGAGAAGTAACGCCAGTTTCATCGATTTCGGGTGAGTAGTTAATTAGAAAAAAAATCGGAGGCCTTTGAACTTTAATGCACCTCACACTTGCCATTTGTACATATATTTCATGAATTGTCACTTCTGCTTGTTACTTTTACTGTGTTTACCAACACACTGCTACAATATTTGTACTGCTAATGTTCACTTGTTCATCCATCTTGTTTTTTGTGCAAGATTTACGAATTTTTCAGTGATATTGCGTTTTCGTCTATATTGTCTTCTGAAATTTCTTTAATAGAGACAGGTAACTGATTAGGCAAGGAGCTGTGTTACAAATACATTATCATTATACATTGGACCTAGCTAGAGTGGCAAAAGTATTGTATTTTCTACTATAGTAACCGCGTTTTATTCCAAATTTATAGCATTCGGAAGACCGTTAATTCAAATCCACTTCCCAACCATCCTGATTTAGGTTTTCTATGATTTCCCCAAATCATTCCAGGTAAAAGCTAGGAATGTTTGTTTCAAAGGGAGCAGCCGATTTCCTCCTGCCCCTGACGAAAACTATCAGACTATGTGCTCCGTCTCTAATGACTACGATGTCAATAGGACTTCAAACCATCATCTTCCTTCCAAATTTCTATTTGCACGTACTAGAAGTGTTCAGAAATGCTATGTCCGGCAAGATAATCGTTTTACATAAAAAAGATTTTAGGAAAAACAATAATTATTCACTGGAATACAGGCAAGTGTTCTCGTTGCCAGAACGTCTATCGACTTGAAAACAACTTTAGAACTGAAGAATTCTAATTCTATATGGAAACTTAAGGAAATATAAATCTCATTAAGTGCTGATACCGTAAATGATGCTGTTTATACTTCAGTAATAAGTGTTGATATTAATTTCATTTTTAAGAAGTAGCGATTATTCATAGTGAAAAAAATAAACACACTTTAGCCTAAAATTTAATTCTTTTAAAGTCATACGATTAAAAACATACACACAAATTAGAAACAACATCATACAAGTGTGGCACTCAGAGAGGGGAAAAAAACACAAGGACCAAAGTTTTGGAAGACCAGTCGCTGGAAAGAGTTCAGCGCTGAAATTTATTAAACCTTGTTTGTCAGCATCAAGTATTCACAAAACACCATGAAATACTTCGCGTATTTTTGCCAGTATTTTTTTTCCATTTTTACCGGGAGTCAATTAGTGGGTTATCTTCACATTGTGCAGCTTAGAGGCTGGCGAATAATTTTCACAGGGGATGAAGACCTGGGGGCACTATGTGAGAGCCTTATAGGCAAGTCCAGGAAAGTACCTCATTTAGTTTTTACAGAAATCTCTGGCTCTGTAATAAGTCAAGTTCTCGCAATTGTGCTTGGGACGAGCTATCGAGGGAAGAACGGGACCGGACGACCGGTGTGTGGGGTCTTTGTCTCCTGGAACCCGTACAGGGGTTGCTGTCTGCGGGGCAGACGAAGCGCAGCTTACCTGGTAATGCAGGAGCATTGTCTGCTTGGGGGCGTCTGTAGTCCCTCCTGAAAAAGCAACACAGGAAGCAGGTGTTTGGCACTGAGGCTGGCTGTGGGCAGACACAGAGGTATTGCGTGTACGCTACTTTCTGCAGCTCTCCGGGGGATTGTTGAATCTTACTACGCCAAACTTCCCAAAATGTTCTGTAGGAAGACGTCCTGGTGACTGCAGTGCGGCGCCGCTCTGGTGAGCTGCTAAAAGTTATTGGTGTCGGTGTCTGAAGTTTTACACAAAAGCAGAGGCATATGGGACTGCCCTTGCTTTGGGTCACTCACCTTGTGTGGGAATGCTGCAACTTTGGCAGGCCCTTGCGAAAACGCGGGAGTGACGGTGATGGAATAGCCTGAGGACACACTTAAGCCATCGATCATGTGGGGGGGACTGTGTGATTGGCCGGAACCTGCTTGCTTCATGTGGATTGGAGTGTTTAGTTTCGAGTAAGCATGGGTTACGTCAGTTTTGGTGGCAGTAGTGCTGGGATGAAGATGATTTGGTGGCTTACTCGAGAATAAGTAAGATGAGCTGGATGTTCTGCGCTGGTAAAAGTAGGACGGACCCGTCCTGGTTCTCCTCTTGGAAGTGGATTCATTTAGAGCTCTGCTCCCGACCGAGTGGAACTTACGAAACAGTGACTTGCTCTTCATAGAGTGAGACTAATTCGACGATTTGATGGAAACTTCTGGTTTCGGTAGCATTATACTGATAGCGTTGCACAAGTCTTAAGGTGGCCTCCACAGCTGCACAAGACTGCACTCAGGTTACGATAACGTGCTGTCCGCTCACTCTGTAATACCACAGGGGCTCCTTGGGTTTTAAGTGATAGGAACTACGTTTTGTCGTTGGATTAATCTCTGCGATCTTGCCCAAGGTAGTTTTGATCATTTTGTTGATTTAACTGAATCTACTTGCCCGTCATTTATGTACCTTTTGTATTTAACTTGTAAAACCTTAATTAGCTGTTTATTGTTGGTTATAAAATATCTTTCTATCTAATTCGTTCAATGAACTGTTGATTATATCTCTGAATTAGAGTTTCCATTATAACTGTAGATCCTTATTTCTTTATTTTGGTAGGAGTTTTCGTATTTATTTGTCGAATTGAGAGACAATTGCATCAACAGTTTAGTAGCGTTTGTTAATCTTATCCTTTATGTAAGTCCACTCTGAATATTTCTCCGTCCACAACCTGATCACCCACTACGAAATTCTTGGCATAACCTGCTTGTCGACCCTTCATTCTACCCTTTCCACCCATTCCAATACCTCATTTTCTCCCCTTTCTTACAACCATACAAAAATTACCTAGAAGTAGGAGTCGTAAAATTCTCTCTTTCAGAAAATGAATTCCTACAATACAAAAATGTGACAGGAATAAAATAAAGAACCAGTTAACGAATACATTTACAAAGAACCTGAAAAGCTGATAAGATGTGGAAAATCTTGTAAATAATTGTAATGTAAATGAAAAAAATATTCTAGGACTGTGCACCAGATAAAATGTGTGGTAATGAAGAAGAACCACGAAATTAGTAGTATTTTTTATTTTATTTTATGGCATCTCTCAATGGTCTTTCTCTGTTCCTCCATCATAAACATCATTCTATGCACTTATATACTAGTATTGTCTGTCTTCATCTGTGGCATTAGTGAGTGAATTTGGTTGTGAAACGCAATTTAATTTGTTGAGGATTGACTTGTAAGCTGCTTTTCTTCGATTTTGAGTGGTGCTTACTGTCATAAAAAGATTTCTGCACTGTTCTACACATCATACTGTTCTAGATTCCTAAAGATCTGTAATATGATTTTTGGTATGATATTTTATCTTACAAAGTAGAGCTTTCCTAAATACAATATTTCGGTGCTCATATGTAAATAAACATGTAAGACATGGAAGTTTTGATGTCCTTTGTGATTCTACCTTTTTCAGAATCCCATCACATAATCAAATGTTTTCTTCAGGTATTTTTTATGGCATATAGAATTGTAGACGTCCTGAAACTCGGTGCCTCTAGTAACAGTTAATTCAATATCCAGGCCGATCAGACTTCTTCTCTGATATAAGTTGTATAGAAGAGATGAAGAACTTCAGTCAGGACATAACTCATTATAAATGAGTACACACTCCAGTTCTAGTTCAACATTACAAATGGGGTTTATTAACCCTTAATACAACTTCAGTAAGAGTATCTTTGGTTTACACTTATACATGCAGAGGCAATTACAAATATCTATTATTGAGACCAAACTTGGACTATGTTATCTATCCAAGACATCACTTGTAACTAATTACTAAACAAAAGAATAACAACTTGATTCACTCCACATTGTCCATTGTTTACTCCAAGTCTCCGCAGAGTTCATTACACCACACAAAACCTTCTGGTTGTATGTCTTTGACAAGTAGGAGGTTTCTGTCTAGGCATTAACCTGTGAAAGAAATTGCCCAGGAGACTAATAGTCCAAAAATAAACCTTCATAAATACCCAAAATTAATCCATTTGGTCATCTTGCCTAGCTAGGGAAGGTATGTAGTGCTTGAGACACTACAAAGTCAGAAGGCAACTTACTGTTGCCGAACTCATAACCATGCAGTCAATTAACTTATGTCCTCTAGTCTTCAATATATGCTCATGCATGTTGCAGATATTGTCCTTTAAGACTTTCAAGAAAAAGTGCATAAAATGAACTCAATATTACAAATTATATAACGAAAATGTAGATGTAAATAATAATATAATTTTTATGTGATAGTCTTTTAATATAAAAGTGAAATAATAGTCAAAAAATAAAACTGCTCTTGGATTTTTTGGGTTATTCACAAATATCTGAATGTAAAACTTCAAATTATCTGTACATTTCAAGAAAGTTGAAAGGACAGAACTTAAAGATCATAAAATTTTTTAAGAAATAACATTGGAATCAATATTTTAGGAATAGCAACTTGCTTTATGTACAACTATTTTTATAAATATCACAGCTTTTCTGAACTGTTAGTTTAAGAAGACTTGGTTATGAAGCAGAGCTGTCACATTCATCTTTGACATTTCATTTGACATCTTTGACATTTCATTAGGCATAGGCAATTAGCGTCTTTTAGGAGGGTTCACACTAAAGATAGGGAGAAAACAATTCTCTCCTTTGTGCAAAAACTCATATGTACATGTGCTTCGATGTAGGTCTAAAATAAATGGAAGTTAATCCAGTCAAACTTTTTAGGGAATAGAGTATCCGTCACTAGCAAAATGTGATTAAAAAAAGTATAAAAGTGTTCAGAATATTCTGCTTGTGCTTGTGATTTATTCCAAAACCGCAATCACTAAAGCTCACAAATATACAGGGTCAGTTTTTTTCCACCGCCCAAAATTTATGTGGATTTATCAAGGAGAGGATACAGAACAAAAAGGTCTAATTAACATATGGTCGAAAAGTGTGGTTTCCATGTTAGAGACCATTTTTACAGTCAAACATTGTTACAGAGATTGCAGTCTAATTATGTGCTGTACAGTTACAAAATGCACTTTTTCCACCTAGAGGGTGGTACTGTTCATCATACTGCGCCAGTCAGGATTCGAATGGTTGTGTGGCTGCTACATGATGGAGTCCCAGGCGACTCTGTCATTAACATCCAGACGCATCTCAGTCACGTCTTCTCTGGTTGATGCATCAGATGAGGAGCTCCGTTGTATGACCTGCACATCCAGCAGATCTCAACCTGTGTGATTTATGGTCATAGGGCCATACAAAGGTATTCTGTACACTGAGATGATTGCAGATGTGAAGACACTGGAGCAGCTTACTCATGCTGCATTATTACCACTCCAATGTTAATGCTCGTGTGTCAAAGGCAGCATAATGCACATATGCTGAGGTACATGAAATCATTTTCAACATATACTGTAACCGTGGCTGCGCGGAACAGCACTTATTAGACTATATTCTTTGTAATAAAGTATGAATAAATGATGTCTACCATAGAAACCATGTATTTTTGCACTTAAGTTCATAAGACTTTTTCCTTCCACGTCCTCTCATTGACCAATCCCTAGAGTTTGTAGATGGTGGAAAATATCGCCCTGTGTATAGCCTACTGCCAGTCACACAAAAAGCAACACCCTGATAATGCATCCAAATCAGGTTAAATGTGTAGCATGTATTTCTGGGGATGAGAGATATACATCATTAGCACTTCACTGGAGGCGCACATCATGGACGCCCATAGCGCCATCTGCAAACGCCATGTAAAGGGGAACAGATTACCATGTGGATGTAGTGGAATTTTCTTTTGTGTGTTTGTTTTGTGTAAGCAGCTTTGGTATTCGTCGTGTAAGACATCATCTTTCGAACACATTTTGAAGTTCAACCTGAGAGATTTCAGTACTGCCATGTTAGTTTCCAACGGCAAAAGGACAACGTACCCTTGTTAATTTATTCGATTATTTCGTATGGTATCGATTTTCTTTAATAACTTGTGGCTAAAGGGAAATAGTGCGCCTCGGTTGCAAAGTGGTAGAGTGTCAGACTACAAATCCAAAGGTCGCGGGTTCGATCCCAGCCAAGTCCAAGGATTTTTATAAGGATTTTTATCTGTCACTTTCCACTTCTTTCATCTCTGGCAGTATTGCTCATGTGAAAAATACCGAGTCCACCGTGGTTCGGAACCCACTTTAAACTGTAGGTCCCCCTATAACTGGCTGGGTAAGTCAGTTCGAAGGTCGGAGGAAGGCAACGGCATACCACCTCCAAACAGGGCCATGCCTAGTAAAGCACTGTGGTGTTCAAACCAATCTTCGGATTGTTGTCTGCTTTACCTTTTTTAAAGGGAAATAATCTGTTACTCGGTTGAGTGTGGCCTGTAGCAGGGGGAGAAATACGCCTTCAGAGCTAACGGCATGGGCCGGTGGCCGCACCACAAGGGTGGCTCATTGTTATTCTGAGGGGCCACAGTTCCAGGAAGACAGAATACGGCCGAGGCCGCCAGAGTAGGTAAAGCTGAGGCGAGCCCCTGCCAACTACTTTCGCAAACGTTACCGTCAGCTGGCTCGCGCTGGCTGGGCGAGGGCAACTGGAGGAATAGAATGTGCCTCCAACAGCAGTTTACGTTGCTTTGCGAGGGGAAGGCTGTCAAATTTATGAACGACAGACCCCGGGACGACCACGTCTGGCGACGAGTTGGCGGACGCCAGGGTGGCACCCAGTAGGACATTGTACATCTCTGCTACCAAGTTAGCGGGAGCTGCAGTTGTACAATAGCGAGGGAGACTGGCCGTTTGCTGGGAATAACTTGCTGGCCATGTTTTCGAAGGTGCCTGAAGGCCATCCACCTCTACCGTGAGAACGCTGGAGGTGAGGGCGAGGCCCGACCGGTGGAAACGCGGGAAAGCTGGCCATTGGCTGCTGATTTATAGTAAGGGGGTTCGGCTGTCCGACTTTCAAATGCAAGCCGTGATTGGCCGGACACTGGCGCCTCTCAATGGATTGGCGTTTCAGCAGAGATAGGCGGAGCCTGGTGGCTTTGCAGAAAGGAGGCACAGATTTTGGAAGAGAAACTGGTGTTTGAGTAGCCAAAGAGAGCAGACGCTCCTCTTCTGCTCTTAGTTTGGACATACCCTCGAGCATCTGTACTTAATTAGTGGTACATCATTTGGAGTTGCTCCAAAACATGTACTTACAGTGATGAGTATTGGCAAGCCGAGAACAAGGTCAGCCTGCCTGATATTAGACGCACCGACGCGCTAATTATGATTGCCACAGTTCTGGTGTCACCTCTGCTTACAGTACATTCGTGTATCACACGTAAATTGTATATAGTGGCACGACATAGTCGAAAGAGTGAGATCATAGGCACAGAGAACCACCGGGGTCAAAGTTAGCTGATACTAGTTAAATATCGCTCTTGGAATACGAAGCTGAATTATCTCTGGGTCCGCTTCTAAAAGCTATCGATGCACACAGCTACTGCCCAGCCGTCGCCTTGCTGACATCGCCAACCAGCACAGTATTGGTACAATATCGCGTGCATTTGCTGGTATTTCAAGGGGTGTTCACGTTTTCAGACTATTGAAATGTTAGGCAAACTCACAGAAATCAAGTATCGGAATATTCCTCTTGATTACGCCAAAGTTTCCAGTTAAATATGGGTTGTCACGAGTGTTTAGGATCAGTTACAATTATCCTCGACTTACCAGTCACTTGCTGTAAGAGTGTATGTCCTGTTTGTATTTTATATTCATTAAATTTTATCTTTGCTTTATTGTATAGAATTTTGCTTTTTAACTCTGACGTTCATTTGACTTCAGAGAATTAAACGAGTCAAAACTACTTTTGTCATTCAAATTAGTTAGTCCCCTCTACACAATTTTGGATGGTTTTGATTTATTGGAAATTAGAGTATAAATTCCTTAACCGATCGATGGTGGTCAGCCACACCTATCCTTTGATGTCAAGTGAACAAACCATTCACATACTCCATTTGCATACTGTCCTTTCTCTCCCCTTCCTTGTCATTATTTGTACCACACCCTTCATTTGCATACTGCCAGGATCCACTTCCTGCTCCCCTTCACATTTATTGTCCCAGCATACATATATCTTTCAAACTGATGATGAATAGTTATCTACTGGGGTTGTGGATTATTCGGTGATCATATCGAATGTAACCAAGTAATTATGATGTGGATCTGTAACTGCTGGATGTAAGTGGAAACAATGGATCTATGGGACTGATTGCACCTATCTCATTGCACCACTACAAATGTGTTCAGGTATATTATGTGCATGGCAGTGATGGATTGCTCTACCACATCACCGACCATATTGCCACAAGAAGTATTCGCATGTACCGCTGACATTAGTTGCTGCAGTGTGGACTGTCTGTATGGTGTCAATTGCTATGTTTAGCAATGAGCAACGCCACCGGCGTATGCGCCAGTAACTATGAAATGAGTGATGCACATGGATAATGTGTGAAACAACATTATTTTTAGTGACGACTCGCACTTCGGCCTTCACCATCAAGATAGAAGAGAGTCTGGAGACACCAGGGTGGGAGACTGTTGAACTGCTGCAAGCACTAACTATTATGGTTTGAAGTGCTTCTGGATTCTTCCCTCACATTCCTCTACTTCGCATTGCTGGGACATTACGTGATCAGCATTATATCTCCCATACATTGGAGCCTTTTGTCCTCCACACCCTTCAAGCTCGCCAATAGTCACATTGCAAGAGGGTAATGTACGACCACTTTGGGGCTGAAATGTTCAAGATTTCTTCGCTACTCACCAGAACTGCATTGCTGAGATGGACTCCCTATTCCCTCAGTCTTTCACCTGCAGAAAACGTCTGGTCAATGATTACCTAACTGAGGACCCAGAATACACCACCTGATGATGCACAAGAGCGTCTTTGGCAATATGAGAAAGCAGCATGCTCTGCTATACTCCAAAGACATATCTACAGCCTTTTTCTATTCAATGCCAACTCGAGCAGCAGTGACTGTAGCCAGAAGTGGTGGCAACAACACCGATTTCATCATTTTTCTCACTTCAGAAGGTGCTGCATTTGCAATTATGTCCTCCTTGTATGACGTAATATCTTCCAAATACATACGGCTATGATAGAGCCAGTGCTTCAAGATACACATTTTCGATAGTTAGCAATGAATATGTAATTTTTATGACAGCTGTGGATTTGCAAAAAATGTTCAAATGTTTGTGTAGCTAATGGGACTTAACTACGGGGTCATCAGTCCCTAAACTTACAAACTACTTATGAACTAGCTAATCCTAAGGACGGCACATGCCCGAGGGGGGATTCGAACCTCCGACCGTAGTGGCCGTGCAGACCGTGACTGGGGCGCCTCAGTCTCCTCGTCCACCGTGGCCGGCGTGGATTTGCAGAACCATATCAATGTACATAAACTTAGGAGGATTTCGTAATGCAAAAAGTAAATTTTATAATTGTAGATTCAGTGAGGTTTCAGAAAACTATCAGGTGTTCCATGATAGCCTATCATGTTTCACTTTCATAAAAAGACGAAAGTAGCAACACAATAAAAGAGTTTAATAAACTCTGAATCACTTTATTTTTGTCACCTTGCACACTGTTTATGATGTACATTAAGGTTGTTTTAAAATAATCATCTTTGATTCCCATATATTTGATGAGACTAGGTATAAACATACAGGGTGTTTCACAAAGTGTGTTTGCCTCTGTAACTTATAAAATAATAGGTGACGGGAAATTTTAATGCGGTAGGTCAACACAAGAAATGTTACACTTTCTGCGGAGCTATGAACATAGTTTATTGTATCATTTTGCAAAGAGTTACACCACAAAGATATAATTTTTTAAATGGAACAATAGTTTTTTCTACCGTGAATTGGATTCGTTTAAACCAGCTGCGTCCAATTCAGTTTAAACTACATTCCTATCACTGTTAGTTTGGGAGCTACAACCGTTAAAAGTTCCGGGGGCGGAGGCTGCGATAGCGTAGCTCACTGGCCGAGTGACTATCCCCTTGGGCACGGCCCACTGTCTCATGACCATCGGCCAGTCAGCTACGCTGTCGTAGCCTCCGCTCCCTAAACTTTGAAGGGTTGTAGCTCCCAAACTAACAGTGATAGGAATGTAGTTTAAATTGATTTGGACGCAGCTGGTTTCAACGAATCCAATGCACGATAGAAAAAACTATTGATCCATTTAAAAAATTATATCTTTGTGCTGAACTCTTTGGAAAATAATACAATAAACTATGTTCATAGCTCCGCAGAAAGTGTAACATTTCTTTTGTTGACTTACCGCATTAAAATTTCCCGTCACCTATTATTTTATAAATTACAGAGGCAAACACACTTAGTGAAACACCCTGTATGTTTATACCTAGTCTCATAAAATATATGGGAATCAAAGATGATTATTTTAAAACAACCTTAATGTACATCATAAACAGTGTGCAAGGTGACAAAAATAAAGTGATTCAGAATTTATTAAACTCTTTTATTGTGTTGCTACTTTCGTCTTTTTATGAAAGTGAAACATGATAGGCTATCACTATTGTCACTCATTATGTTTCTGATGCACATAACACTGTCTTGTGCCTGTTGAGGATAGGATGTCCACTCATTTTGAAGGAGTGCATAAAAACACCATTCTCTGAAATTGACACGTTCCCCTAAAATACAGCTTAGGTCATAAACTAACCTATATTTAGTTAGCAACGAATATAAACATAATTTACTTTACAGGTGACAGCTTGATCTAATCGTTTAACATAAACTTTGTTATTTTCTATTTACTAATACTTCTGATTAATAATAGTTAGCAAATGTTTTAGGTAGTTATTCCTAAGTGTTTAATTTTGTAACAGTTCCTTTCTGATTGGCTTTGCAGGTGTGTCACGGAACTAGAAGCTATAATGAACCTGCCTATCTTTGTTCTTTTGTTTCTACACATGGTGAACATCTGTGCACAGATCTTCGTCACTTCACTTGTAAGTGGATATGATTAAAAGCAAAACTCATGCTTCTTGTTCATTTAACATGCTCTTCTTCAAATCCTCTCGGTATAAGTTACAAGGGACTGTCATTTGATTTTATGAACACTTGGATAAAATTAGGTATCCCTACTAAAACTTTACAAGATTTTCATTAGTTTTAGAACTGTCACAGGAGACAAAATTTATGGGAGATGTAATTACTAAAGAATATTTGACTTGTGTTACAAAAATCTATGAAACATGTAGGTAAGCAGCAGATTTTCAAAACAACACAATTATAAAAATAAGGCATGTGCAGTGAATGTGGATAGTAGGCCTATAGGGCGATTAGCCTTGCAAGTGAAGCTTTTAAACCGCTGATCAGAATAATATACAGAAGAATGGAGAGGATATTGAAGATGTAATATACTGGGTGATCAAAAAGTCAGTATAAATTAGAAAACTTAATAAATCACAGAATAATGTAGATATAGAGGTACAAATTGGCTCATATGCTTGGAATTACATAGGATTTTATTAGAACCAAAAAAATAAAAATAAAAATGTTCAAAAAAATGTCCAACATGGCGCTGGACAGCAAAACGTCAGTGACTGCACATGAAAATCGTCATGCTTGGTCTCCCAGGTCCTCAGACCTCAGTCTGTGCGATTATTGGCTTTGGGGTTACCTGAAGTCGCAAGTGTATCGTAATCGACCGACATCTCTAGGGATGCTGAAAGACAACATCTGACGCCAATGCCTCAACATAACTCCGGACATTTTTTACAGTGCTATTCACAACATTATTCCTCGACTACAGATAATGTTGAAAAATGATGGCTAACATATTGAGCATTTCCTGTAAAGAATATTATCTTTGCTTTGTCTTAATTTGTTATGCTAATTATTGCATTTCTGATCAGATGAAGCGCCATCTGTCGGACATTTCTTGAACTTTTTTTTTTCCTAATAAATTCCCATGTCATTCCAAGCACGTGTGTCAATTTTTACCTCTCTATCTACATTATTTCGTGTTTGGTAAGTTTCCAAATTTATACTGACTTTTTGATCATCCGGTATTTTGTACACAGAGATGATTCCAGATGTGAAGACACTGGAGCAGCTTATTCATGCAGCATTGTTACCACTGCAATGTTAGTGCTCGTGTGTGAAAGGCAGCATGTATGCACGTATGCTGAGGCACATGAAACCATTTTCATCATATACTGTAACCGTGGCTGCACGGAACAGCTGTTATTAGACTATATTCTTTGTAATGAATAAATGATCTCTAGCATGGAAACCATGTATTTTTGCACTTAAGTTCATAAGACTTTTCCTTCCATTTCCTCTCATTGACCAATCCCTAGAGTTTGTACATGGTGGAGGTAACAAACATGCTTGGAATGACATGTGGTTTTATTAGAACCAAAAAACAATAAATAATTAAATAAAAATTAAGTATTGCTAGATGCGTGAAAGATCTCTTGCGCGCGACGTTTGGTGATGATGGTGTGCTCAGCCGCCACTTTCGTCATGCTTGGCGTCCCAGGTCCCCAGACCTCAGTCCTTGCGATTATTGGCTTTGGGATTACCTGAAGTCGCAAGTGTATCGTGATCATCCGACATCTCTAGGGATGCTGAAGGACAACTTTCGACGCTAATGCCTCCCCATAACTCTGGACATGCTTTACAGTGCTGTTCACAACATTATTCCTCGACTACAGCTATTGTTGAGGAATGATGGTGAACATATTGAGCATTTTCTGTAAAGAACATCATCTTTGCTTTGTTTTAATTTGTTATGTTAATTATTGCTTTTCTGATCAGATGAAGCGCAATCTGTCAGCCATTTTTTGGACTTTTTTTTTTTGGTTCTAATGAAAATCCCTGTCGTTCCAAGCATGTGTGTCAATTTTTACCTCTCTATCTATATTATTCCATGAATTATTAAGTTTTCAAATTTATACTGACTTTTTGATCATCCGGTACAATGATTTATATGTTTTCAGAAAGAAAGAACAATTCACTTTTCTTGCTAATGGAAAGCAAATCATCGAACACCCAAAATATCTTTGCAGCGTTTGTAGTTCCAGAGAAAATCTTAAAGTTGCGATAGAGTGGCAGAGTGCTCTAAGGTGCCTTGCTGTGGATAGTGCAGTTGCTTGCAGTCGAAGGTTCGAGTCCTCCCTTAGGCATAGGTGTGTCTAATATCCTTAGCATAAGTTAGTTTAACTAGTTTGTAAGCTTAGAGACTGATAACCATAGCAATATTTTAACTAATAATTATGGGTGACTAAGGATGACACATATATAGTAAGAAGAATGTAGGGCAGAGTAACGCTAAAATTTAATGTCATTCATAATTTTCAAGGCTTTATAATTTTTACTATGATTTATGTATCTTCTGTTACTATTTATACTTATTTCTCATTTTGTACCAAATATGAACCCTTTCTATACAAGCAACATAGTATGTGTAAATATTGTTAGGCCCACTGCCACATGAATTCAATTTATAGAATTGTAATGATAGCATAGGAAAAGTTGAAGGAAAGACACTCTGTGTTAAGGACACATAAGTGCCAATGGAAAAGATGGAATGTCATCATAGATGTGCCAACTGAGTATAAAAGTCCAGTTCATAAACAGTCATCATAGTCAATACCACTCACCTTGAATATAAAGGTATAATCTCTAGACTTCATTGCAAATATTGCTTTCGACGGTCATTGATTATGAAAGTAGAGGTATGGAATGAGAGAACAGGACTATATCTGAGCTGCTAATTAAAAGAAAACCATGTAATCGCCGAGACTGAAACTAGATCATATTCGACAATGCCAAGGAAGGTCTTCACGTAGTCACCTGCAGGCAATGTAATATTTATTTTGCGTTCTAAAAACACAAACAAAAATATTTATTGAGTGTTCTTTTACCATTATTTATGTGTGCATAATAGATTGTTATTGACCTAAGTCATGCTACCTGTGCTTGTTAACTGGTCCACTTTAGGTCATAATTTTAAAGATGAAACCTCATTATTTTCTTAATGAAGACTATCAGAAAAGTTCGTTGTCTTTAAAAACCATTTAAGGATCCTGTTTAGTTAAAAACGATCATGAATTTACCCACAGAGTATTATTATAAAACAAACAGATCCTCATAAAAAGTCAACCAGTAATCAAACAACTAATAAATTTTGATTGCATTTCATTGTTTGAAAAGTGTATCAAGTTTAAGTGCATTTATGTGTTTGTGGTATTCGCCACCTAGATAAAGAAAATGGGGTTGAAGATGAAAATAATTGGTTTTTAGATGTTGCTCAGCTCGGAACATTGCCAAGTATTTTTTAACCATCAGCATGAGAGAGTTTGATGTATAATTAGTCTATTGGATAGTTGGAAGCTCATAGTTAAGCATTATTCTTAAGAATTGGATCAATAGTTTAGTTATTAAATTGTTAATGTTCACAATTAATTACCTACTGAAATTTTGGGTTTTATTTTTAAATATCCATTACTCATAAAAAACAAAAGGTGTTTTTTTCTTTATGGGCCAAAATCAGAAAAAAACATGCATAGGAAAGTCTCTTAAAATGTGTGTGCACTTGTGAATGTGTGACCATATAGCGCCACTGCACAGCAAACAAAATTTGGACCTCCTTGCGCCTCCCCCAGTCGCACCCCTAAATTGAATTCATAAAATATATCTTATTTCAAGTTAGTTCTGCTTAAAATTGTTATCATTTAAGAATTAGTTTTGTACATTTGTGTTATACATCGACACATAAACAAATTTCACATTTGTGTTATGTAAATATGTGCGTTTATTATTTTACCCAAGGCTTCATGATTTCCTTACATCCTATTAAGTACCATGCCCTTTCATTTTGGCTTCTGACCTTTTGAAAATATGGAAGAAGGTTATTCATTATGCTTCAGCCTAATTGCATGGTTCTTCTCTATACAAATCTATGGATTTGATAGCAGCTAAGTCGCTCATTTAACTCTACCTAGTTGTGTCTCACATATCAAATGTCAATGGTTTTTCTTTGAAGCATTCATAATGCATTAGCCTCTTCTGTAATAGCTATCTCTTTCTACAAGGTATATATCAAACATTTCATCCAACTAAGGAACAAATAACTTTAATCAAATGCTAGTCCCTCTTTTTATAGAATATTTAGAAAAGATTTTACTTAAGTTATATTTTTTCATTTAGTTTTAGAGAAAACTTGTTTTGTGGGAAGAATACATGTAGCCTAGAAAGAGAGTTCGCTCTTCCTGTCAGTTAAAATATGCATGAAAAAGTTATTGCCTTACAAATGAATCAAATAAGCTTAGTACCATATTGTTTTGAATTTCACTATGACATAAAATGTATGATACATGTTTCTACTTTCATTATCTTTTTCGACATTTACAGTTTTACTGTTTAAATAAGATAATTAACCGTCTTTTTCAGATGTTAATGTTAGTCTAATTCAGACCAGACATGTATATTTATATTTACAAGCATCTTGAGTGGTTAAGTGTAACAAAAGAATTGTCTTAAAGTTTTGTGTGTTTCTTGGTTTTGGCCATGAACATTTCACGTGCTTTGGCTATTTGTTATTCTCAATTTTTCTATGTCCTCATTTTTCGTATTTTAATCTTCCTTCTTCATATTTCTTTGCTGCATGAACACTGGCACTAAAAATTTTATATTGTTCTCATTTTAACAAGCAATTTCTGTGTTCTATTTTGATGTTGTGAGGTGCGTTTGCTTTTGCTCGACTGCAGTAAATGGATCGTCCGCAACTACAGTTTTTGGTGTTTGTGAATCTTGCTATACAGATTTGGATGTTTCTAAATAAGCATGTGCGTGTGCACGTATCAGTGTGTGTGTGTGGGTGTGGGTGTGTGTTTTAATTGTTTTTCTTACTTTAATATTCAAAGAAAATAAAAATAGTTGCTAACCTAAATGCATGCACACATATAAACAATAAATAAATATGAGTTGGTTATATGTTAACAGTCCACATACACACACACACACACACACACACACACACACACACAAACACATACATACACTAAAATGCTTACTTATGAATACCAATACATACAAATTGACTAATATGATTCACAAACACACATAATAGTACCCAGCGAACCATTTACTAAAAATCTAGCAAAATACAAACTCATCTCATAACATCGTCCAAGTACAGCACACAAAATGGCAAATTGCTGGCGGTTTTCAAAAAGAGAGTAATATAAAATATTAGTGCCATTGTGTTAGTGCCAGTGATTACAAGAGAAATTTGAAAAATAAGGAGAAGATCATAATAACATTTAGAATAATCAAAAGCATTAGTATGGGAACTGTTAATGATCAAAACCAAGAAACATATAGAAGTGGAAAACAAACGTGATATTACAGTTGACCACTCAAGATACTCTTGAATTAAGTGAAACACATCTTTTTCCAGTTACAAAAGATAGGTACTTATATTAACTATATACTTACCATACTCGAATTTCGATTGATACCAATTTTATGCTGACGCAAAGTTTATAATGAGTCTTTTGTGTAAATAGTGTTTTCTAACAGCTGTTGCAGAAGGATAATGACTCAACAACGATGTTCAAGGTGTTGTTCACACTTCCGATATATCTCTATGAGACTGGGCTTTACTGTGTCTTTGGTCAAATAATTATTGATCAGGTAGGTGCAGCCAAATGTAACCTTTTGTAAATCACTGTTAATGTGCGCAATAAGACTTTAATCTAAGTAGCTGCCAGGATTCATAACATGAGTCTGCTATTCTTAATGGCTGTATTTGAGATCGACAGCTGTTGCTTATTGAGGTTGTATCACAGGGACCCACTCTTCCGACAGTCTGGCCTTATGTGACAGCAGCGACCCACATACAATGAAGTTAGATTATAGGCTCCTTCTGCCTATTATAGCCTGCATGCACAGTTCTCACCATGACCATAGAACTTTCGTGAGCCTATAGAATTCTGCTGTTTGCATAGACTGCAATCATGTAATCAGGTAAAAGTTTTCGTTAGGTCTGTACATGTCTATAGATTAGTTACTTATGTTTCTGCTATTTACAAACTTTATAACGTTGATGATAAAACTATCTGATGCAGGCAAGTGCCAGAATACCAAAATATTGTCATATGGTACTTCAGTTGACCTTGGTAACTTGAATAGTTTTTATCCACATACTTAAAAATTTTACAATTTATCTTTTGACTTTACTCCTGCAAATAGTGCCTAAAAATTATGTCTAAATTAGCATTTTTTGAAGAAGCGTACAGTTTACAGTTGCAGTATACATAATTTATTATAGTGTCAGCAGATATATATGGCTGGATTTTATTTTACATTTATGTTCTCATTCTACTGTGTAGTGCATCCGTCTTTGTTATAGTGAAACATTTAAAGAAATTAATCATTTTTAAGGAATACTCGATAAAGTTTATGGATTCCAGTTGCATAACTTCGGCTTCCTGGTACGATATTTAGGCTGAAATCTTTCAGCCATCTTCAGTTGACTGTCAGCCACTGGATATTGCTAGTTCACAGCAACGCCTTTATAGCGAAATCTGGCGTGGAGAAGCATAAGCAAAAGCGGCTGTTACATAAGAACCCTCTGGCAAATTTCGCACCCTCTACATATGCAAATCTAAATGTGGTGCCCAGGCGAATACGCAAAGGTGAAACGACATGTCCGCCCTCTGTCGGAACGCGCATTAAAACTCAGATGTCAAATTATTAAAAAAATTTAACTGTCGTCAGACGTGTCGTTATGGAAAAAATCTTTTCTTTCCGAAGATATTGAAGAGATCATCAGGTTCGAAGCCTTGTTGTTGTTATGGTCTTCAGTCCGGAGACTGGTTTGATGCAGCTCTCCACCCTACTCTATCCTGAGCAAGCCTTTTCATCTCCTCATAAGAACGGCAACCCACATCCACTTGAATCTGCTTACTATACGCGTCTCTTGGTCTCCCTCTGCGATTTTTACCCCACACACTTCCCTCCAATGCTAAATTCACGATTCCCTGATGTCTAAGAATATGTCCTATCAAGCGATCCCTTCTTTTAGACAGGGTATGCCAAAAATTTCTTTTCTCACCAATTCTGTTCAGTACCTCTTCATTAGTTATGCGATCTACCCACCTAATCTTCAGCATTCTTCTGTAGCACCAGTAGCACCACATTTCAAAAGTCTCTATTCTCTTCCTGTCCGCACTGCTTATCGTCCATGTTTCACTCCCGTACAAGGCAACACTCCACACAAATGCCTTCAGAAAAGACTTCCTTACACTAAAATTAATATTCGATGTTAGCAAATTTCTCTTTTTCAAAAATGCTTTTCTTCCCATTGCCATTCTGCATTTTATATCCTCTGTACTGCGACCATCGCATGTTATTTTACTACCCAAGTAACAAAACTCATCTACCACCTTCATTGTTTCGTTACCTAATCTAATTCCTTCAGCATCGCCTGATTTTCTAAGACCACATTCCATTATTTTTGTTTTGCTCTTGTTAATATTCATTTTATACGCTCTCTTCAACACACTGTCCATTCCATTCAACTGCTCTTCCAGGTCCTTTGCTGTCTCTGACAGAATTACAATGTCATCAGCAAAACGCAATGTTTTTATTTCTTCCCCCTGAACTTTAATCCCTATTCCAAATTTTTCCTTGCTTTCCTTCACCGCCTGCTCGATGTACAAGTTGAATAACATTGGAGAAAGGCAGCAACCCTGTCTTACTCCCTTCCCAACTGATGCTTCCCTTTCATGCCCTTCGAGTCTAACAACTACGGTCTGGCTTTTGTACAAGTTGTAAATAACTCTCCTTTCCCTATCTTTTACCCCTGATGACTTCAGAATTTGAAAGAGTTTATTCCAGTCAACATTGTCAAATGCTTTCTCCAAATCTACAAAAGCTAAAAATGTAGGTTTGCCTTTCCTTAATCTATCTTCTAAGATAAGACGTAAAGTGAGTATTGCCTCCCGGGTTCCTATGTTCCTCCTGAATCCAAACTGATCGTCCCCAAGGTCAGCTTCTACCAGCTTTTCCATTCTCCTGTAGATAATTCGTGTTAAAATTTTGCAACCATGACTTATCAAACTGATGGTTCTATAATTTTCACACCTGTCTGCACCTGATTTCTTTGGAATAGGGATTATTACATTTTTCTTAAAGTCTGAGGGTATTTCGCCTGTCTCATACATCCTACACACCAGTTCAAATAGTCTTGTCATGGCTGGCTTTCCCAGAGACTTTAGTAGCTCTGAGGGTATGTCATCTACTCCTGTGGCTTTGTTCCGACCTAGGTCTTTCAAGGCTCTGTCAAATTCTCAGGATAGTATCTCCTATTTCATCTTGATCTACTTCCTCTTCCCTTCCTACAACATCGTCTCTAAGTTCATTTCCTTTGTAGAGCTACTCTATGTACTCTTTCAACCTTTCAGCTTTCCCTTCTTTGCTGAGAACTGGTTTCCCATCTGAGTTCTTGATATTCGTAGAGTTGCTTTTCTTGTCCCCAAATGTCTCTTTTATTTTCCTGTAGGCAGTGTCTACTTTTCCCCTTCGTATACATTCTTCTACAGATTTGCATTTGGCTTCTAGCCACTCCTGCTTAGCCATTTTGCACTTCCTGTTAATCTCATTTTTTAGTCGTCTGTACTCCATTTTGCCTGTTTCATTTGCTGTATTTTTATATTTTCTCCTTTCATCAATTAAATTTAGTATTTCCTGTGATATCCAAGGATTTTTTGTAGGTCTTGCCTTTCTACCTATTTTGTCCTCTGCTGCCTGCACTATTTCATCTCTCAATGCTACCCATTCCTCTTCTACTGTTTTATTTCCCCCTGTTTCTGTCAATTGTTGCCTAAATCTCCCTCTGAAATTCTCCAGAACTTCACTTTCCTTCAATTTATCTAAGTCCCATCTCCTTATTTTCCTACCTTTCTGCAGTTTTTTCAGTTTCAGCCTACAGTTCATGACTAACAAGTTATGGTCAGAGTCTATATCAGCCCCTGGGTATGCCTTACAGTTTATAACCTGGTTCCGGAATCTATGTCTTACCATTATAAAATATATCTGATACCTTCCGGTGTCTCCTGGTCTCTTCCACGTATACAACCTTCTTTTGTGATTCTTAAACCACGTGTTTGTTACGATTAAATCATGTTCCGTGCAAAATTTTACCAGGCGACTTCCTCTTTCATTCCTCCTGCCCAGTCCGTTTTCACCTACTATTTTTCCTTCTCTTCCTTTTCCTACTATCGAATTCCAGTCTACCATCACAATTAAGTTTTCCTCTCCCTTAACTGTCTGAATAATTTCCTTTAGCTCCTCATATATTTCTTCAATCTCCTCATCATCGGCAGAGCTAGTTGGCATATAAACCTGTACTACTGTTGTCGGTGTTGGCTTCGTATCCATCTTGACACTGATAATGCGATCACTGTGCTGCTCATAGTAGTTTACCCGCATTCCTATTTTCTTATTCATTATCAGTCCTACTCCTGTGATACCCCCAACTGATTTTGTATTTATAATCCTGTACTCACCTGACCAGAAATCCTGTTCATCCTGCCACCGAACTTCACTAATCCCCACTATATCTAACTTCAACCTATGCATTTCCCTTTTTAAATTTTCTAATTTTCCTACTCGATTAAGGGATCTAACATTCCACGCTCCGATCCGTAGAATGCCAGTATTGTCTTTCCTGATGATCACATCCTCCTGAGTAGTCCCCGCCCGGAGATCCGAATGGGGGACTATTTTACCTCCGGAATATTTTACCCGAGAGGATGCCATCATCATATTTCCATACAGTAGAGCTGCATGTCCTCGGGAATAATAACAGCTGTAGTTTCCCCTTGCTTTCAGCCGTTCGCAGTAGCTGTGTGGCAAAGCCACATTAACTGATGTTACAAGGCCAGCTCAGTCAATCATCCAGACTGTTGCTCCTGTAACTACTGAAAAGGCTGCTGCCCCTCTTCAGGAACCACACGTTTGTCTGGCCTCTCCACAGATACCCCTCCGCTGTGGTTGCACCTACGGTATGGCTATCTGCATCGTTGAGGCACGCAAGCCACCCCACCTCGGCAATGTCTGTGGATCATGGGGGTGGTTCGAAGCCTTATCCAACAGAAAACTGCCTTCACGATTAATAACAATTTGTGCCAAGCATATTTCTACAGATTCTTTAATTAATGAATATCAAATGGATCTCACCAGCCAAGATTTCTGTTGTACAATAATTCATAGAAATCCTGTGGAAATAGAATGCCCAGCTATGTGTCTGTATTGTTTTAGATACTTCATTTTATCAATTACTTAAAGATTTGTCTAACACCAGTACATTATATAATTTATACGTTTATGCTGTAACTTGTTACACTGTTTTGTATAAGATCGGAATGAATTACTAAAGTGTAAGTGAAAATAAATCAAATGAATGTTTTATGAGTGTGCCACCCCAGATCAGAGTCGAGTCTCGAAATTATACAGTGGAAGCAACGTTGCTTTTGCACTGGTTTAGTAACAGTTTACTTCATTCTTATTCAGAGAACAGGAACTACCAATATGGTAGACTCATGTACGTGCAGAATCGGAAGGAATTGTGCTTTGCATTGTAGTGATACTTTGTAGCAATAAATTTTGTAGGTATAGAGGAGAGAAAGGATATTTGATCAGTGCTGTCAGAGAGCTGTAGATGAAAAATCAGGCTCTGCAGAGATCTCACCTTGACAGGTTTGGCAATTCTCAACTTTTTGTCGTTAGCCTCATCATCACCATCAGCACTAAGCATTTGCCATATACTTAGAGTTCCGGCGACGTTTAAAACCACGTCGGTGTATTTCGTATAATACGACAACCTTAGTTTTCAACCGTTTAATACCAGGTAGTATTGGTATAATGAATTAGATTGGTATATTCAATGTGCAAACCGAAACATTAGACATCCGAAATGTTACAATGGGTATTTTATTTCTTACATACATTTCATAGTCCACAATATAGAAATATGGTACATTTTTATTCGATATGTGACTTGAAATTGTATGTAAAGCACACTTGACATATTACGAAACGCGATTACACTACAAGAAAACTTTGTCAAATTTCTTCTTCATGTATGCCACTGTACATAACTGTAAAATATCAATCAAAACTTTGCATTACAAACAACAACAATAATAATAATACCAATAATAATAATTATTATTATTATTATTATTATTATTATTATTAAAAATCTCTGTGGAACAAACAAACACTACCCGTCTCTGGAATGAATACAAATAAACATTCCGGTAGCCTCTTATTATGATATTTATCAGATTCCTCCTTCCAGAATGACATCAATGTATCGATATCTTGTGAGTCACCCATGTACCTGAGGTTCCGCTGTATATACACTAGTTTTTCGGTTGTATCTGGAGACGGTCTGTTCCGTAATGGAGTGTGAATTCGTCCGTCGCGCATTTGCCGCTGAGGAAGGCGGTACATTCAAAATTCTGGAAGCAAGTGAACACTAGGGCTGTTTCGTACATAAGCCTTTCCACCATTCCGTTCATTTCCGACTGGTAACGCCTGATGCGTATGCAGTTCATACTGTCGCATAGTACTGCGGGTTGCCTGACAACCAGGATGAAATTAACCTCGCTCCGTAATCACACATGGTTTCAAACGGTTTAAAACGACACGTTTCTGAATTCAACCGTATGAAATCGTATTTTTAAATCTCTACATATACTACATGACAAAAGCTTCCTCTAGACTTTTCCACAGAAAACTGGTTTCAGCTTCTTGCATTGTATTGCTCCAGCATCTTTTTCTGTCTAAAGTAAAAATAACTCTGTCATAATGTTACAATCACAGATATGTTCACAAAGCGTAAATGCATCAATTTCAGGCAAGGTAACCCACCATGGTGTTATTAGCGAAAGTCTTTCGGGTACATCTCACAGTGGAACTCGTCCACTGATATATTTGTCCCTAAGACTGTAAGCCAGGCAAATGTATTTGCTTCATTATTTGTCAACTCCCTTAGGTCCAACGTTATAGGGTCCAATTTTAAGCTTGTACTGAGGACCTTGAAACCGTGAATCGACATTCCCTGAAAATTAGAGGAGGTGGTCTTTTTGATGACGCGCTGTGCTGATTTGGACACGTGTGCTGTGTCAATACTGCTTTATGTACCAATGGTACACCTACACCGATAATGACGTAATAGTACACTACTGAAACAGAACCCTCAACGTAGCAGTTAATATATGTACAAGTCCAAGCCTACAGAACAATCTTATTCTATATACCTGTCCTCGGTAGGAGGAGGGGAGGGGGTTGAGGGGACTAAACTACAAGGTTATCAGTCACCCGTCCTCGTACCAGCATTCTCTCTACTCTTAAAAGTACATACAAGCAGGTTATGTCTTTCGTACACAGTATTCTAACTTATGGATAACACAACTGCGTCACCAAATTCACAGGTAGGGAGAATCAGCAAGATAGTGTATAAGACTAGTTTTAATATTTGATTCTAGTGGTAATAGAAACTTTTTTCATCCCACTAGGTCAAAATCTGTGTGCATTCCTCATTACGGTTACACTGCCATAGATATAATTTTTGCTGTACTCGATCGTACATTTTAAAAGTAGCACAATTACATATTATGAGTTTCACATTACTTATCTCTAAAAATGTTTATTGTTAATGTTATTCCCTCCATAACATTAATTGTGTCTGTCCTACAACTTGACTATGGGTCATTACATGTCAATTCAACGCACCTCTCAATCTGACCCTCTTAGATTTCTTTCAAATTTGGTGCATTCAATGACCCAGAAGAGATGGAAAAATACCAATATGCAGGGCTGTATTACAACTGCGAAGAAAGTTGGAGGTCTGAAAAGTCTGTAATTTGTGCGAAATTTACACATGTCTTTCTCAACATAAAAGACTGTAATTCTGGTTCTAATTAAGTTTCAGCAATGGAAATGGTACCTTTGGAAAGCTAATGAATAGACCTTTACACTGATTTGCCACATGGCAGGTTTCTAGATATTTTTATTCTAAAGGTCATTGACCTTTCCATTTGACGTTGAATATCTAAAAACATCCCATCTTTAAATTTTTTGAAAAAAAATATATTTTATTGTTCCATTATGTTACTAAAATATGGTAAATATCAAGATAGTACACCAAAGGCATCATTCACAAAAAATTATTTTGTCAACTTAAGTACACCATTAACATGTAGTATGCAGCTGTTAGCCTAGATTCATTTTTTTCTAGAAAACCAGCCAATAGCAGTTACTTTTATTCTGACCAATTCTGTAATATTTCTAGCTGGGAACAGCTAATCAGAGAGACTTTTATTTCTGCCAATCAACTTTAGGCTGTTTTAGTGAACAGACAATCAGAGAGATTTTTATTTCCACTAGGCAACGTTAGCCTGTTTTAGTGAACAGCCAATCAGAGAGACTTATTTAATCACCATTATACTGTTTTATGGCTGTGGATTGTTTAATCAAAGTGCTGTGTACATGTGTTGTCAAGTACCATTTAGTAATAGTGTGTCAAAAATGGATTTCAAGTCAAAATTGTATTGTTGCAATCCATTTAGGTGGAAAAATTTGCAGTAAATGTAGAAAGAAAATATCAGAAATCCCAAGAACCACTGCAGATGTTGCCTCAGTTGAGCCAGGTTATTCCAGAGAAGATTTAAGTGAAGATGAAGTAGCTTCAGATCTGGCACTCGATTTTTTAAATAGCAGCCTTCAGTTTTTAGTGAATCTCCTGTGAAGAAAAATAGGCTTCAGAGAGAAAAAGTACCCAAAACAAAAACTGAAAAAATAGCTTCTGTCTTGGAGCACACTTATGTGGCACAACTGGAAAAAGAAGAGAGTAAAAATGGAGAAAGTGAAATCATCGCCCAGCTGAAAGATAAGTTTCACAATTCAGACCATATGTGGGACAAAAAACAAATTCTAACTGGACTTCCAAAAAGTTGGAGTATAAGGAAAACTCTGAAAGCATCGTGAGGACGATGAAATACCGGCCGCGGGAGAGTGGCCGAGCGCATTGAGGCTCTATGCTCCGATGCGCGAGGCCGTTCCCCGTCGGGGTTCGAATCCTCCCCTGGGCATGGATGTTTGTGTTGTCCTTAGTATAAATTAGTTCATAAGTAGTTTGTAACTTTAGGGACTGATTACCCGGCAGTTTAGTACCATAAGCTTAACAAACATATGAACATTTGAACCATCTAACTGTGCCAGTTTTTAGAAAAATGTTTCATAGGTCTATTTTGTTTGATAAATTTATTTCTAACTTTACATTTCTGTACAAAATTTATGGACAAAACATGTAATAATGACTGTCTGCTTAAAACATGACTGAATATAACGAGAGCTGTATTTTATTCATTTAACCCATTATTGTCATTCTTGAAATTGTTTAATTCAATTGTCAATGTTCACTTGCTTGTATGTTTTATTCCACATATTAATCGTAACCACCCACATGAACCACAGCCATTGGCTAAGTGGGGGTGACTTGTGTGCCTCAACGATGCAGATAGCTCTACTACAGATGCAACCACAGCAGAGGTATAGCTGTCTAGAGGCCAGACAAATGTGTGTTTTCTGAAGGGGGACAGCAGCCTTTTTAGTAGTTACAGGGGCAACAGTCTGGATGACTGACTGAACTGACCTTCTAACGTGGTGTGCTATGCAGTTACTGCGAATGGCTGAAAGCAAGGGGAAACTACAGTCGTTGCTTTTCCCGAGGACATGCACCTCTACTGTATGAATATATGATCATGACTTTTTCTTCTTTGGTAAAATATTCCCGAGGTAAAATAGTCCCCCATTCAGATCTCTGAGTGGGAACTACACGGGAGAATGTCGCCAACAAGAAAAACAAAACAGGCATTCTACAGATTGGAGCATTGAATGTTCTAACCCTTAATTGCAAAGGTAAGTTAGAAAATTTGAAAAGAAAAAAGGACATGTTAAAGTCAGATATGGTAGGGATTAGTGAAGTATGTTGGCTGGATGAACAGGATTTGTGGTCAGGTGAGTACAGGGTTATAAATACAAAATCAGTTGGTAGTGACGAAGGAATAGGTGTGATACTGAGTAAAAAAAATATGAATGCGGGTAAGTAAATATGAACAGCATAGTGAATGCAATATCGTAGCAAAGATAGACACAAAACCAACACCGACCACTGTAGTTCAAGTTTATATGCCAACTAGCTCTGCCGATGATGAGGATATTGGATAAATGTATGAGGAGGGAAAATAAATTATTCAGACAGTAAAGGGAGACGAAAACTTGATTGTGGGGGGCTGGAACTCGGTAGTAGGAAAAAGAAGAGAAGTAAATGTAGACCACGAATACGGGCTGGGAAAAGAGGAGATATTCTGGTAGAATTTTGCGCAGTGCACAGTGCGCTTGCCCGCGAAAGGCAAAGGTCCCAGGTTCGAGTCCCGGTTCCGGCACACAATTTTAATCTGCCAGGAAGTTTCATATCAGCGCACACTCCGCTGCAGAGTGAAAGTTTCATTCTGGAAACATCCCTTAGGCTGTGGCTAAGCCATGTCTCCACCATATCCTTTCTTCCAGGAGTGCTAGTCTTGCATGGTTCGCAGGAGAGCTTCTGTGAAGTTTGGAAGGTAGGAGGCGAGGTATTGGCGGAAGTAAAGTTGTGAGGCGGCATCGTGAGTCGTGTCGGGATAGCACAGTCGGTAGTGCGCTTGCCCGCGAAAGGCAAAGGTCCCAGATGGTAGTGCGCTAGCCCGCGAAAGGCAAAGGTCCCAGGTTCGAGTCCCGGTTCCGGCACACAATTTTAATCTGCCAGGAAGTTTCATATCAGCGCACACTCCGCTGCAGAGTGAAAGTTTCATTCTGGAAACATCCCTTAGGCTGTGGCTAAGCCATGTCTCCACCATATCCTTTCTTCCAGGAGTGCTAGTCTTGCAAGTTTTGCAAGAGAGCTTCTGTGAAGTTTGGAAAGTAGGAGGCGAGGTACTGGCGGAAGTAAATATGTGAAGCGGCATCGTGAGTCGTGTCGGGGTAGCTCAGTGGTAGAGCGCTTGCCCGCAAAAGGCAAAGGTAACAGGTTCGAGTCCCGGTTCCGGCACACAATTTTAATCTGCCACGAAGTTTCATATCACCGCATACTCCGCTGCAGAGTGAAAGTTTCATTCTGGAAACATCCCTTAGGCTGTGGCTAAGCCATGTCTCCACCATATCCTTTCTTCCAGGAGTGCTAGTCTTGCATGGTTCGCAGGAGAGCTTCTGTGAAGTTTGGAAGGTAGGAGGCGAGGTATTGGCGGAAGTAAAGTTGTGAGGCGGCATCGTGAGTCGTGTCGGGATAGCACAGTCGGTAGTGCGCTTGCCCGCGAAAGGCAAAGGTCCCAGATGGTAGTGCGCTAGCCCGCGAAAGGCAAAGGTCCCAGGTTCGAGTCCCGTTTCCGGCACACAATTTTAATCTGCCAGGAAGTTTCATATCAGCGCACACTCCGCTGCAGAGTGAAAGTTTCATTCTGGAAACATCCCTTAGGCTGTGGCTAAGCCATGTCTCCACCATATCCTTTCTTCCAGGAGTGCTAGTCTTGCATGGTTCGCAGGAGAGCTTCTGTGAAGTTTGGAAAGTAGGAGGCGAGGTATTGGCGGAAGTAAAGTTGTGAGGCGGCATCGTGAGCCGTGTCAGGATAGCACAGTCGGTAGTGCGCTTGCCCGCGAAAGGCAAAGGTCCCAGGTTCGAGTCCCGGTTCCGGCACACAATTTTAATCTGCCAGGAAGTTTCATATCAGCGCACACTCCGCTGCAGAGTGAAAGTTTCATTCTGGAAACATCCCTTAGGCTGTGGCTAAGCCATGTCTCCACCATATCCTTTCTTCCAGGAGTGCTAGTCTTGCATGGTTCGCAGGAGAGCTTCTGTGAAGTTTGGAAAGTAGGAGGCGAGGTATTGGCGGAAGTAAAGTTGTGAGGCGGCATCGTGAGTCGTGTCGGGATAGCACAGTCGGTAGTACGCTTGCCTGCGAAAGGCAAAGGTCCCAGGTTCGAGTCCCGGTTCCGGCACAGGAAGTTTCATATCAGCGCACACATCCGCTGCAGAGTGAAAGTTTCATTCTGGAAACATCCCTTAGGCTGTGGCTAAGCCATGTCTCCACCATATCCTTTCTTCCAGGAGTGCTAGTCTTGCATGGTTCGCAGGAGAGCTTCTGTGAAGTTTGGAAAGTAGGAGGCGAGGTATTGGCGGAAGTAATGTTGTGAGGCGGCATCGTGAGTCGTGTCGGGATAGCACAGTCGGTAGTGCGCTTGCCCGCAAAAGGCAAAGGTCCCAGGTGGTAGTGCGCTTGCCCGCGAAAGGCAAAGGTCCCAGGTTCGAGTCCCGGATCCGGCACACAATTTTAATCTGCCAGGAAGTTTCATATCAGCGCACACTCCGATGCAGAGTGAAAGTTTCATTCTGGAAACATCCCTTAGGCTGTGGCTAAGCCATTTCTCCACCATATCCTTTCTTCCAGGAGTGCTAGTCTTGCAAGTTTTGCAAGAGAGCTTCTGTGAAGTTTGGAAAGTAGGAGGCGAGGTACTGGCGGAAGTAAAGTTGTGAAGCGGCATCGTGAGTCGTGTCGGGGTAGCTCAGTGGTAGAGCGCTTGCCCGCAGAAGGCAAAGGTCCCAGGTTCGAGTCCCGGTTCCGGCACACAATTTTAATCTGCCACGAAGTTTCATATCACCGCACACTCCGCAGCAGAGTGAAAGTTTCATTCTGGAAACATACCTTAGGCTGTGGCTAAGCCATGTCTCCACCATATCCTTTCTTCCAGGAGTGCTAGTCTTGCATGGTTCGCAGGAGAGCTTCTGTGAAGTTTGGAAAGTAGGAGGCGAGGTATTGGCGGAAATAAAGTTGTGAGGCGGCATCGTGAGTCGTGTCGGGATAGCACAGTCGGTAGTGCGCTTGCCCGCGAAAGGCAATGGTCCCAGGTGGTAGTGCGCTTGCCCGCGAAAGGCAAAGGTCCCAGGTTCGAGTCCCGGTTCCGGCACACAATTTTAATCTGCCAGGAAGTTTCATATCAGCGCACACTCCGCTGCAGAGTGAAAGTTTCATTCTGGAAACATCCCTTAGGCTGTGGCTAAGCCATGTCTCCACCATATCCTTTCTTCCAGGAGTGCTAGTCTTGCAAGTTTCGCAAGAGAGCTTCTGTGAAGTTTGGAAAGTAGGAGGCGAGGTACTGGCGAAAGTAAAGTTGTGAGGCGGCATCGTGAGTCGTGTCGGGGTAGCTCAGTGGTAGAGCGCTTGCCTGCGAAAGGCAAAGGTCCCAGGTTCGAGTCCCGGTTCCGGCGCACAATTTTAATCTGCCAGGAAGTTTCATATCAGCGCACACTCCGCTGCAGAGCGAAAGTTTCATTCTGGAAACATCCCTTAGGCTGTGGCTAAGCCATGTCTCCACCATATCCTTTCTTCCAGGAGTGCTAGTCTTGCATGGTTCGCAGGAGAGCTTCTGTGAAGTTTGGAAAGTAGGAGGCGAGGTATTGGCGGAAGTAAAGTTGTGAGGCGGCATCGTGAGTCGTGTCGGGGTAGCTCAGTGGTAGAGCGCTTGCCCGCAAAAGGCAAAGGTCCCAGGTTCGAGTCCCGGTTCCGGCACATAATTTTAATCTGCCAGGAAGTTTCATATCAGCGCACACTCCGCTGCAGAGTGAAAGTTTCATTCTGGAAACATACCTTAGGCTGTGGCTAAGCCATGTCTCCACCATATCCTTTCTTCCAGGAGTGCTAGTCTTGCATGGTTCGCAGGAGAGCTTCTGTGAAGTTTGGAAAGTAGGAGGCGAGGTATTGGCGGAAGTAAAGTTGTGAGGTGGCATCGTGAGTCGTGTCGGGATAGCACAGTCGGTAGTGCGCTTGCCCGCAAAAGGCAAAGGACCCAGGTTCGAGTCCCGGTTCCGGCACACAATTTTAATCTGCCAGGAAGTTTCATATCAGCGCACACTCCGCTGCAGAGTGAAAGTTTCATTCTGGAAACATCCCTTAGGCTGTGGCTACGCCATGTCTCCACCATATCCTTTCTTCCAGGAGTGCTAGTCTTGCAAGTTTCGCAAGAGAGCTTCTGTGAAGTTTGGAAAGTAGGAGGCGAGGTACTGGCGGAAGTAAATATGTGAAGCGGCATCGTGAGTCGTGTCGGGGTAGCTCAGTGGTAGAGCGCTTGCCTGCGAAAGGCAAAGGTCCCAGGTTCGAGTCCCCGTTCCGGCACACAATTTTAATCTGCCAGGAAGTTTCATATCAGCGCACACTCCGCTGCAGAGTGAAAGTTTCATTCTGGAAACATCCCTTAGGCTGTGGCTAAGCCATGTCTCCACCATATCCTTTCTTCCAGGAGTGCTAGTCTTGCATGGTTCGCAGGAGAGCTTCTGTGAAGTTTGGAAAGTAGGAGGCGAGGTATTGGCGGAAGTAAAGTTGTGAGGAGGCATTGTGAGTCGTGTCGGGATAGCACAGTCGGTAGGGCGCTTGCCCGCGAAAGGAAAAGGTCCCAGGTGGTAGTGCGTTTGCCCGCGAAAGGCAAAGGTCCCAGGTTCGAGTCCCGGTTCCGGCACACAATTTTAATCTGCCAGGAAGTTTCATATCAGCGCACACTCCGATGCAGAGTGAAAGTTTCATTCTGGAAACATCCCTTAGGCTGTGGCTAAGCCATGTCTCCACCATATCCTTTCTTCCAGGAGTGCTAGTCTTGCATGGTTCGAAGGAGAGCTTCTGTGAAGTTTGGAAAGTAGGAGGCGAGGTATTGGCGGAAGTAAAGTTGTGAGGCGGCATCGTGAGTCGTGTCGGAATAGCACAGTCGGTAGTGCGCTTGCCCGCGAAAGGCAAAGGTCCCAGGTTCGAGTCCCGGTTCCGGCACACAATTTTAATCTGCCAGGAAGTTTCATATCAGCGCACACTCCGCTGCAGAGTGAAAGTTTCATTCTGGAAACATACCTTAGGCTGTGGCTAAGCCATGTCTCCACCATATCCTTTCTTTCAGGAGCGCTAGACTTGCGTGTTATCAAAAGAGCTTCTGTGAAGTTTGGAAAGTAGGAGACGAGGTACAGGCGGAAGTAAAGTTGTGAGGCGGCATCGTGAGTCGTGTCGGGGTAGTTCAGTCGGTAGAGCGCTTGCCCGCGGAAGGCAAAGGTCCCAGATGGTAGTGCGCTTGCCCGCGAAAGGCAAAGGTCCCAGGTACGAGTCCCGGTTCCGGCACACAATTTTAATCTGCCAGAAAGTTTCATATCAGCGCACACTCCGATGCAGAGTGAAAGTTTCATTCTGGAAACATCCCTTAGGCTGTGGCTAAGCCATGTCTCCACCATATCCTTTCTTCCAGGAGTGCTAGTCTTGCATGGTTCGCAGGAGAGCTTCTGTGAAGTTTGGAAGGTAGGAGGCGAGGTATTGGCGGAAGTAAAGTTGTGAGGCGGCATCGTGAGTCGTGTCGGGATAGCACAGTCGGTAGTGCGCTTGCCCGCGAAAGGCAAAAGTCCCAGATGGTAGTGCGCTAGCCCGCGAAAGGCAAAGGTCCCAGGTTCGAGTCCCGGTTCGGGCACACAATTTTAATCTCAGGAAGTTTCATATCAGCGCACACTCCGCTGCAGAGTGAAAGTTTCATACTGGAAACATCCCTTAGGCTGCGGCTAGTCCATGTCTCCACCATATCCTTTCTTCCAGGAGTGCTAGTCTTGCAAGTTTTGCAAGAGAGCATCTGTGAAGTTTGGAAAGTAGGAGGCGAGGTACTGGCGGAAGTAAAGATGTGAAGCGGCATCGTGAGTCGTGTCGGGGTAGCTCAGTGGTAGAGCGCATGCCCGCAAAAGGCAAAGGTCCCAGGTTCGAGTCCCGGTTCCGGCACACAATTTTAATCTGCCAGGAAGTTTCATATCAGCGCACACTCCGCTGCAGAGTGAAAGTTTCATTCTGGAAACATACCTTAGGCTGTGGCTAAGCCATGTCTCCACCATATCCATTCTTACAGGAGTGCTAGTCTTGCATGGTTCGCAGGAGAGCTTCTGTGAAGTTTGGAAAGTAGGAGGCGAGGTATTGGCGGGAGTAAAGTTGTGAGGTGGCATCGTGAGTCGTGTCGGGATAGCACAGTAGGTAGTGCGCTTGCCCGCGAAAGGAAAAGGTCCCAGGTTCGAGTCCCGGTTCCGGCACACAATTATAATCTGCCAGGAAGTTTCATATCAGCGCACACTCCGCTGCAGAGTGAAAGTTTCATTCTGGAAACATCCCTTAGGCTGTGGCTAAGCCAAGTCTCCACCATATCCTTTCTTCCAGGAGTGCTAGTCTTGCATGGTTCGGAGGTGAGCTTCTGTGAAGTTTGGAAAGTAGATGGCGAGGTATTGGCGGAAGTAAAGTTGTGAGTCGGCATCGTGAGTCGTGTCGGGATAGCACAGTCGGTAGTACGCTTGCCTGCGAAAGGCAAAGGTCCCAGGTTCGAGTCCCGGTTCCGGCACAGGAAGTTTCATATCAGCGCACACTCCGCTGCAGAGTGAAAGTTTCATTCTGGAAACATCCCTTAGGCTGTGGCTAAGCCATGTCTCCACCATATCCTTTCTTCCAGGAGTGCTAGTCTTGCATGGTTCGCTGGAGAGCTTCTGTGAAGTTTGGAAAGTAGGAGGCGAGGTATTGGCGGAAGTAATGTTGTGAGGCGGCATCGTGAGTCGTGTCGGGATAGCACAGTCGGTAGTGCGCTTGCCCGCGAAAGGCAAAGGTCCCAGGTGGTAGTGCGCTTGCCCGCGAAAGGCAAAGGTCCCAGGTTCAAGTCCCGGTTCCGGCACACAATTTTAATCTGCCAGGAAGTTTCATATCAGCGCACACTCCGCTGCAGAGTGAAAGTTTCATTCTGGAAACATCCCTTAGGCTGTGGCTAGGCCATGTCTCCACCATATCCTTTCTTCCAGGAGTGCTAGTCTTGCAAGTTCTGCAAGAGAGCTTCTGTGAAGTTTGGAAAGTAGGAGGCGAGGTACTGGCGGAAGTAAAGATGTGAAGCGGCATCGTGAGTCGTGTCGGGGTAGCTCAGTGGTAGAGCGCATGCCCGCAAAAGGCAAAGGTCCCAGGTTCGAGTCCCGGTTCCGGCACACAATTATAATCTGCCAGGAAGTTTCATATCAGCGCACACTCCGCTGCAGAGTGAAAGTTTCATTCTGGAAACATCCCTTAGGCTCTGGCTAAGCCATGTCTCCACCATATCCTTTCTTCCAGAAGTGCTAGTCTTGCATGGTTCGCAGGAGAGCTTCTGTGAAGTTTGGAAAGTCGGAGGCGAGGTATTGGCGGACGTAAAGTTGTGAGGCGGCATTGTGAGTCGTGTCGGGATAGCACAGTCGGTAGTGCGCTTGCCCGCGAAAGGCAAAGGTCCCAGGTGGTAGTGCGCTTGCCCGCGAAAGGCAAAGGTCCCAGGTTCGAGTCCCGGTTCCGGCACACAATTTTAATCTGCCAGGAAGTTTCATATCAGCGCACACTCCGCTGCAGAGTGAAAGTTTCATTCTGGAAACATCCCTTAGGCTGTGGCTAGGCCATGTCTCCACCATATCCTTTCTTCCAGGAGTGCTAGTCTTGCAAGTTCTGCAAGAGAGCTTCTGTGAAGTTTGGAAAGTAGGAGGCGAGGTACTGGCGGAAGTAAAGATGTGAAGCGGCATCGTGAGTCGTGTCGGGGTAGCTCAGTGGTAGAGCGCTTGCCCGCAAAAGGCAAAGGTACCAGGTTCGAGTCCCGGTTCCGGCACACAATTTTAATCTGCCAGGAAGTTTCATATCAGCGCACACTCCGCTGCAGAGTGAAAGTTTCATTCTGGAAACATCCTTTAGGCTGTGGCTAAGCCATGTCTCCACCATATCCTATCTTCCAGGAGTGCTAGTCTTGCATGGTTCACAGGAGAGCTTCTGTGAAGTTTGGAAAGTAGGAGGCGAGGTATTGGCGGAAGTAATGTTGTGAGGCGGCATCGTGAGTCGTGTCGGGATAGCACAGTCGGTAATGCGCTTGCCCGCGAAAGGCAAAGGTCCCAGGTGGTAGTGCGCTTGCCCGCGAAAGGCAAAGGTCCCAGGTTCGAGTCCCGGTTCCGGCACACAATTTTAATCTGCCAGGAAGTTTCATATCAGCGCACACTCCGCTGCAGAGTGAAAGTTTCATTCTGGAAACATCCCTTAGGCTGTGGCTAGGCCATGTCTCCACCATATCCTTTCTTCCAGGAGTGCTAGTCTTGCAAGTTCTGCAAGAGAGCTTCTGTGAAGTTTGGAAAGTAGGAGGCGAGGTACTGGCGGAAGTAAAGATGTGAAGCGGCATCGTGAGTCGTGTCGGGGTAGCTCAGTGGTAGAGCGCATGCCCGCAAAAGGCAAAGGTCCCAGGTTCGAGTCCCGGTTCCGGCACACAATTTTAATCTGCCAGGAAGTTTCATATCAGCGCACACTCCGCTGCAGAGTGAAAGTTTCATTCTGGAAACATACCTTAGGCTGTGGCTAAGCCATGTCTCCACCATATCCTTTCTTACAGGAGTGCTAGTCTTGCATGGTTCGCAGGAGAGCTTCTGTGAAGTTTGGAAAGTAGGAGGCGAGGTATTGGCGGGAGTAAAGTTGTGAGGTGGCATCGTGAGTCGTGTCGGGATAGCACAGTAGGTAGTGCGCTTGCCCGCGAAAGGAAAAGGTCCCAGGTTCGAGTCCCGGTTCCGGCACACAATTATAATCTGCCAGGAAGTTTCATATCAGCGCACACTCCGCTGCAGAGTGAAAGTTTCATTCTGGAAACATCCCTTAGGCTGTGGCTAAGCCAAGTCTCCACCATATCCTTTCTTCCAGGAGTGCTAGTCTTGCATGGTTCGGAGGTGAGCTTCTGTGAAGTTTGGAAAGTAGATGGCGAGGTATTGGCGGAAGTAAAGTTGTGAGTCGGCATCGTGAGTCGTGTCGGGATAGCACAGTCGGTAGTACGCTTGCCTGCGAAAGGCAAAGGTCCCAGGTTCGAGTCCCGGTTCCGGCACAGGAAGTTTCATATCAGCGCACACTCCGCTGCAGAGTGAAAGTTTCATTCTGGAAACATCCCTTAGGCTGTGGCTAAGCCATGTCTCCACCATATCCTTTCTTCCAGGAGTGCTAGTCTTGCATTGTTCGCTGGAGAGCTTCTGTGAAGTTTGGAAAGTAGGAGGCGAGGTATTGGCGGAAGTAATGTTGTGAGGCGGCATCGTGAGTCGTGTCGGGATAGCACAGTCGGTAGTGCGCTTGCCCGCGAAAGGCAAAGGTCCCAGGTGGTAGTGCGCTTGCCCGCGAAAGGCAAAGGTCCCAGGTTCAAGTCCCGGTTCCGGCACACAATTTTAATCTGCCAGGAAGTTTCATATCAGCGCACACTCCGCTGCAGAGTGAAAGTTTCATTCTGGAAACATCCCTTAGGCTGTGGCTAGGCCATGTCTCCACCATATCCTTTCTTCCAGGAGTGCTAGTCTTGCAAGTTCTGCAAGAGAGCTTCTGTGAAGTTTGGAAAGTAGGAGGCGAGGTACTGGCGGAAGTAAAGATGTGAAGCGGCATCGTGAGTCGTGTCGGGGTAGCTCAGTGGTAGAGCGCATGCCCGCAAAAGGCAAAGGTCCCAGGTTCGAGTCCCGGTTCCGGCACACAATTATAATCTGCCAGGAAGTTTCATATCAGCGCACACTCCGCTGCAGAGTGAAAGTTTCATTCTGGAAACATCCCTTAGGCTCTGGCTAAGCCATGTCTCCACCATATCCTTTCTTCCAGAAGTGCTAGTCTTGCATGGTTCGCAGGAGAGCTTCTGTGAAGTTTGGAAAGTCGGAGGCGAGGTATTGGCGGACGTAAAGTTGTGAGGCGGCATTGTGAGTCGTGTCGGGATAGCACAGTCGGTAGTGCGCTTGCCCGCGAAAGGCAAAGGTCCCAGGTGGTAGTGCGCTTGCCCGCGAAAGGCAAAGGTCCCAGGTTCGAGTCCCGGTTCCGGCACACAATTTTAATCTGCCAGGAAGTTTCATATCAGCGCACACTCCGCTGCAGAGTGAAAGTTTCATTCTGGAAACATCCCTTAGGCTGTGGCTAGGCCATGTCTCCACCATATCCTTTCTTCCAGGAGTGCTAGTCTTGCAAGTTCTGCAAGAGAGCTTCTGTGAAGTTTGGAAAGTAGGAGGCGAGGTACTGGCGGAAGTAAAGATGTGAAGCGGCATCGTGAGTCGTGTCGGGGTAGCTCAGTGGTAGAGCGCTTGCCCGCAAAAGGCAAAGGTACCAGGTTCGAGTCCCGGTTCCGGCACACAATTTTAATCTGCCAGGAAGTTTCATATCAGCGCACACTCCGCTGCAGAGTGAAAGTTTCATTCTGGAAACATCCTTTAGGCTGTGGCTAAGCCATGTCTCCACCATATCCTATCTTCCAGGAGTGCTAGTCTTGCATGGTTCACAGGAGAGCTTCTGTGAAGTTTGGAAAGTAGGAGGCGAGGTATTGGCGGAAGTAATGTTGTGAGGCGGCATCGTGAGTCGTGTCGGGATAGCACAGTCGGTAATGCGCTTGCCCGCGAAAGGCAAAGGTCCCAGGTGGTAGTGCGCTTGCCCGCGAAAGGCAAAGGTCCCAGGTTCGAGTCCCGGTTCCGGCACACAATTTTAATCTGCCAGGAAGTTTCATATCAGCGCACACTCCGCTGCAGAGTGAAAGTTTCATTCTGGAAACATCCCTTAGGCTGTGGCTAGGCCATGTCTCCACCATATCCTTTCTTCCAGGAGTGCTAGTCTTGCAAGTTCTGCAAGAGAGCTTCTGTGAAGTTTGGAAAGTAGGAGGCGAGGTACTGGCGGAAGTAAAGATGTGAAGCGGCATCGTGAGTCGTGTCGGGGTAGCTCAGTGGTAGAGCGCTTGCCCGCAAAAGGCAAAGGTACCAGGTTCGAGTCCCGGTTCCGGCACACAATTTTAATCTGCCAGGAAGTTTCATATCAGCGCACACTCCGCTGCAGAGTGAAAGTTTCATTCTGGAAACATCCTTTAGGCTGTGGCTAAGCCATGTCTCCACCATATCCTATCTTCCAGGAGTGCTAGTCTTGCATGGTTCGCAGGAGAGCTTCTGTGAAGTTTGGAAAGTAGGAGGCGAGGTATCGGCGGAAGTAAAGTTGTGAGGCGGCATCGTGAGTCGTGTCGGGATAGCACAGTCGGTAGTGCGCTTGCCCGCGAAAGGCAAAGGTCCCAGGTTCGAGTCCCGGTTCCGGCACACAATTTTAATCTGCCAGGAAGTTTCATATCAGCGCACACTCCGCTGCAGAGTGAAAGTTTCATTCTGGAAACATCCCTTAGGCTGTGGCTACGCCATGTCTCCACCATATCCTTTCTTCCAGGAGTGCTAGTCTTGCAAGTTTCGCAAGAGAGCTTCTGTGAAGTTTGGAAAGTAGGAGGCGAGGTACTGGCGAAAGTAAAGTTGTGAGGCGGCATCGTGAGTCGTGTCGGGGTAGCTCAGTGGTAGAGCGCTTGCCTGCGAAAGGCAAAGGTCCCAGGTTCGAGTCGCCGTTCCGGCACACAATTTTAATCTGCCAGGAAGTTTCATATCAGCGCACACTCCGCTGCAGAGTGAAAGTTTCATTCTGGAAACATCCCTTAGGCTGTGGCTAAGCCATGTCTCCACCATATCCTTTCTTCCAGGAGTGCTAGTCTTGCATGGTTCGCAGGAGAGCTTCTGTGAAGTTTGGAAAGTCGGAGGCGAGGTATTGGCGGAAGTAAAGTTGTGAGGCGGCATTGTGAGTCGTGTCGGGATAGCACAGTCGGTAGTGCGCTTGCCCGCGAAAGGCAAAGGTCCCAGGTGGTAGTGCGCTTGCCCGCGAAAGGCAAAGGTCCCAGGTTCGAGTCCCGGTTCCGGCACACAATTTTAATCTGCCAGGAAGTTTCATATCAGCGCACACTCCGCTGCAGAGTGAAAGTTTCATACTGGAAACATCCCTTAGGCTGTGGCTAGGCCATGTCTCCACCATATCCTTTCTTCCAGGAGTGCTAGTCTTGCAAGTTTTGCAAGAGAGCTTCTGTGAAGTTTGGAAAGTAGGAGGCGAGGTACTGGCGGAAGTAAAGATGTGAAGCGGCATCGTGAGTCGTTTCGGGGTAGCTCAGTGGTAGAGCGCTTGCCCGCAAAAGGCAAAGGTCCCAGGTTCGAGTCCCGGTTCCGGCACACAATTTTAATCTGCCAGGAAGTTTCATATCAGCGCACACTCCGCTGCAGAGTGAAAGTTTCATTCTGGAAACATACCTTAGGCTGTGGCTAAGCCATGTCTCCACCATATCCTTTCTTACAGGAGTGCTAGACTTGCATGGTTCGCAGGAGAGCTTCTGTGAAGTTTGGAAAGTAGGAGGCGAGGTATTGGCGTAAGTAAAGTTGTGAGGCGGCATCGTGAGTCGTGTCGGGATAGCACAGTCGGTAGTGCGCTTGCCCGCGAAAGGCAAAGGTTCCAGGTTCGAGTCCCGGTTCCGGCACACAATTTTAATCTGCCAGGAAGTTTCATATCAGCGCACACTCCGCTGCAGAGTGAAAGTTTCATTCTGGAAACATCCCTTAGGCTGTGGCTAAGAAAAGGCTCCACCATATCCTTTCTTCCAGGAGTGCTAGTCTTGCATGGTTCGGAGGTGAACTTCTGTGAAGTTTGGAAAGTAGGAGGCGAGGTATTGGCGGAAGTAAAGTTGTGAGGCGGCATCGTGAGTCGTGTCGGGATAGCACAGTCGGTAGTACGCTTGCCTGCGAAAGGCAAAGGTCCCAGGTTCGAGTCCCGGTTCCGGCACAGGAAGTTTCATATCAGCGCACACTCCGCTGCAGAGTGAAAGTTTCATTCTGGAAACATCCCTTAGGCTGAGGCTAAGCCATGTCTCCACCATATCCTTTCTTCCAGGAGTGCTAGTCTTGCATGGTTCGCTGGAGAGCTTCTGTGAAGTTTGGAAAGTAGGAGGCGAGGTATTGGCGGAAGTAATGTTGTGAGGCGGCATCGTGAGTCGTGTCGGGATAGCACAGTCGGTAGTGCGCTTGCCCGCGAAAGGCAAAGGTCCCAGGTGGTAGTGCGCTTGCCCGCGAAAGGCAAAGGTCCCAGGTTCAAGTCCCGGTTCCGGCACACAATTTTAATCTGCCAGGAAGTTTCATATCAGCGCACACTCCGCTGCAGAGTGAAAGTTTCATTCTGGAAACATCCCTTAGGCTGTGGCTAAGCCATGTCTCCACCATATCCTTTCTTCCAGGAGTGCTAGTCTTGCATGTTTCGCAGGAGAGCTTCTGTGAAGTTTGGAAAGTAGGAGGCGAGGTATTGGCGGAAGTAATGTTGTGAGGCGGCATCGTGAGTCGTGTCGGGATAGCACAGTCGGTAGTACGCTTGCCCGCGAAAGGCAAAGGTCCCAGGTGGTAGTGCGCTTGCCCGCGAAAGGCAAAGGTCCCAGGTTCGAGTCCCGGTTCCGGCACACAATTTTAATCTGCCAGGAAGTTTCATATCAGCGCACACTCCGATGCAGAGTGACAGTTTCATTCTGGAAACATCCCTTAGGCTGTGGCTAAGCCATTTCTCCACCATATCCTTTCTTCCAGGAGTGCTAGTCTTGCAAGTTTTGCAAGAGAGCTTCTGTGAAGTTTGGAAAGTAGGAGGCGAGGTACTGGCGGAAGTAAAGTTGTGAAGCGGCATCGTGAGTCGTGTCGGGGTAGCTCAGTGGTAGAGCGCTTGCCCGCGAAAGGCAAAGGTCCCAAGTTCGAGTCCCGGTTCCGGCACACAATTTTAATCTGCCAGGAAGTTTCATATCAGCGCACACTCCGCTGCAGAGTGAAAGTTTCATTCTGGAAACATCCCTTAGGCTGTGGCTAAGCCATTTCTCCACCATATCCTTTCTTCCAGGAGTGCTAGTCTTGCAAGTTTTGCAAGAGAGCTTCTGTGAAGTTTGGAAAGTAGGAGGCGAGGTACTGGCGGAAGTAAAGTTGTGAAGCGGCATCGTGAGTCGTGTCGGGATAGCACAGTCGGTAGTGCGCTTGCCCGCGAAAGGCAAAGGTCCCAGGTGGTAGTGCGCTTGCCCGCGAAAGGCAATGGTCCCAGGTTCGAGTCCCGGTTCCGGCACACAATTTTAATCTGCCAGGAAGTTTCATATCAGCGCACACTCCGATGCAGAGTGAAAGTTTCATTCTGGAAACAACCCTTAGGCTGTGGCTAAGCCATTTCTCCACCATATCCTTTCTTCCAGGAGTGCTAGTCTTGCAAGTTTTGCAAGAGAGCTTCTGTGAAGTTTGGAAAGTAGGAGGCGAGGTACTGGCGGAAGTAAAGTTATGAAGCGGCATCGTGAGTCGTGTCGGGGTAGCTCAGTATTAGAGCGCTTGCCTGCGAATGGCAAAGATCCCAGGTTCGAGTCCCGGTTCCGGCACACAATTTTAATCTGCCACGAAGTTTCATATCAGCGCACACTCCGCTGCAGAGTGAAAGTTTCATTCTGGAAACATCCCTTAGGCTGTGGCTAAGCCATGTCTCCACCATATCCTTTCTTCCAGGAGTGCTAGTCTTGCATGGTTCGCAGGAGAGCTTCTGTGAAGTTTGGAAAGTAGGAGGCGAGGTATTGGCGGAAGTAAAGTTGTCAGGCGGCATCGTGAGTCGTGTCGGGATAGCACAGTCGGTAGTGCGCTTGCCCGCGAAAGGCAAAGGTCCCAGGTGGTAGTGCGCTTGCCCGCGAAAGGCAAAGGTCCCAGGTTCGAGTCCCGGTTCCGGCACACAATTATAATCTGCCTGGAAGTTTCATATCAGCGCACACTCCGCTGCAGAGTGAAAGTTTCATTCTGGAAACATCCTTTAGGCTGTGGCTAAGCCATGTCTCCACCATATCCTTTCTTCCAGGAGTGCTAGTCTTGCAAGTTTCGCAAGAGAGCTTCTGTGAAGTTTGGAAAGTAGGAGGGGAGGTACTGGCGAAAGTAAAGTTGTGAGGCGGCATCGTGAGTCGTGTCGGGGTAGCTCAGTGGTAGAGCGCTTGCCCGCAGAAGGCAAAGGTCCCAGGTTCGAGTCCCGGTTCCGGCACACAATTTTAATCTGCCAGGAAGTTTCATATCAGCGCACACTCCGCTGCAGAGCGAAAGTTTCATTCTGGAAACATCCCTTAGGCTGTGGCTAAGCCATGTCTCCACCATATCCTTTCTTCCAGGAGTGCTAGTCTTCCATGGTTCGCAGTAGAGCTTCTGTGAAGTTTGGAAAGTAGGAGGCGAGGTATTGGCGGAAGTAAAGTTGTGAGGCGGCATCGTGAGTCGTGTCGGGGTAGCTCAGTGGTAGAGCGCTTGCCCGCAAATGGCAAAGGTCCCAGGTTCGAGTCCCGGTTCCGGCACATAATTTTAATCTGCCAGGAAGTTTCATATCTGCGCACACTCCGCTGCAGAGTGAAAGTTTCATTCTGGAAACATACCTTAGGCTGTGGCTAAGCCATGTCTCCACCATATCCTTTCTTCCAGGAGTGCTAGTCTTGCATGGTTCGCAGGAGAGCTTCTGTGAAGTTTGGAAAGTAGGAGGCGAGGTATTGGCGGAAGTAAAGATGTGAGGTGGCATCGTGAGTCGTGTCGGGATAGCACAGTCGGTAGTGCGCTTGCCCGCGAAAGGCAAAGGTCCCAGGTTCGAGTCCCGGTTCCGGCACACAATTTTAATCTGCCAGGAAGTTTCATATCAGCGCACACTCCGCTGCAGAGTGAAAGTTTCATTCTGGAAACATCCCTTAGGCTGTGGCTAAGCCAAGTCTCCACCATATCCTTTCTTCCAGGAGTGCTAGTATTGCATGGTTCGGAGGTGAGCTTCTGTGAAGTTTGGAAAGTAGGAGGCGAGGTATTGGCGGAAGTAAAGTTGTGGGGCGGCATCGTGAGTCGTGTCGGGATAGCACAGTCGGTAGTACGCTTGCCTGCGAAAGGCAAAGGTCCTAGGTTCGAGTCCCGGTTCCGGCACAGGAAGTTTCATATCAGCGCACACTCCGCTGCAGAGTGAAAGTTTCATTCTGGAAACATCCCTTAGGCTGTGGCTAAGCCATGTCTCCACCATATCCTTTCTTCCAGGAGTGCTAGTCTTGCATGGTTCGCTGGAGAGCTTCTGTGAAGTTTGGAAAGTAGGAGGCGAGGTATTGGCGGAAGTAATGTTGTGAGGCGGCATCGTGAGTCGTGTCGGGATAGCACAGTCGGTAGTGCGCTTGCCCGCGAAAGGCAAAGGTCCCAGGTGGTAGTGCGCTTGCCCGCGAACGGCAAAGGTCCCAGGTTCGAGTCCCGGTTCCGGCACAAAATTTTAATCTGCCAGGAAGTTTCATATCAGCGCACACTCCGATGCAGAGTGACAGTTTCATTCTGGAAACATCCCTTAGGCTGTGGCTAAGCCATTTCTCCACCATATCCTTTCTTCCAGGAGTGCTAGTCTTGCAAGTTTTGCAAGAGAGCTTCTGTGAAGTTTGGAAAGTAGGAGGCGAGGTACTGGCGGAAGTAAAGTTGTGAAGCGGCATCGTGAGTCGTGTCGGGGTAGCTCAGTGGTAGAGCGCTTGCCCGCGAAAGGCAAAGGTCCCAGGTTCGAGTCCCGGTTCCGGCACACAATTTTAATCTGCCAGGAAGTTTCATATCAGCGCACACTCCGCTGCAGAGTGAAAGTTTCATTCTGGAAACATCCCTTAGGCTGTGGCTAGGCCATGTCTCCACCATATCCTTTCTTCCAGGAGTGCTAGTCTTGCAAGTTTTGCAAGAGAGCTTCTGTGAAGTTTGGAAAGTAGGAGGCGAGGTACTGGCGGAAGTAAATATGTGAAGCGGCATCGTGAGTCGTGTCGGGGTAGCTCAGTGGTAGAGCGCTTGCCCGCAAAAGGCAAAGGTACCAGGTTCGAGTCCCGGTTCCGGCACACAATTTTAATCTGCCACGAAGTTTCATATCACGGCACACTCCGCTGCAGAGTGAAAGTTTCATTCTGGAAACATCCCTTAGGCTGTGGCTAAGCCATTTCTCCACCATATCCTTTCTTCCAGGAGTGCTAGTCTTGCAAGTTTTGCAAGAGAGCTTCTGTGAAGTTTGGAAAGTAGGAGGCGAGGTACTGGCGGAAGTAAAGTTGTGAAGCGGCATCGTGAGTCGTGTCGGGATAGCACAGTCGGTAGTGCGCTTGCCCGCGAAAGGCAAAGGTCCCAGGTGGTAGTGCGCTTGCCCGCGAAAGGCAAAGGTCCCAGGTTCGAGTCCCGGTTCCGGCACACAATTTTAATCTGCCAGGAAGTTTCATATCAGCGCACACTCCGATGCAGAGTGAAAGTTTCATTCTGGAAACATCCCTTAGGCTGTGGCTAAGCCATTTCTCCACCATATCCTTTCTTCCAGAAGTGCTAGTCTTGCAAGTTTTGCAAGAGAGCTTCTGTGAAGTTTGGAAAGTAGAAGGCGAGGTACTGGCAAAAGTAAAGTTATGAAGCGGCATCGTGAGTCGTGTCGGGGTAGCTCAGTATTAGAGCGCTTGCCTGCGAAAGGCAAAGGTCCCAGGTTCGAGTCCTGGTTCCGGCACACAATTTTAATCTGCCAGGAAGTTTCATATCAGCGCACACTCCGCTGCAGAGTGAAAGTTTCATTCTGGAAACATCCCTTAGGCTGTGGCTAAGCCATGTCTCCACCATATCCTTTCTTCCAGGAGTGCTAGTCTTGCATGGTTCGCAGGAGAGCTTCTGTGAAGTTTGGAAAGTAGGAGGCGAGGTATTGGCGGAAGTAAAGTTGTCAGGCGGCATCGTGAGTCGTGTCGGGATAGCACAGTCGGTAGTGCGCTTGCCCGCGAAAGGCAAAGGTCCCAGGTGGTAGTGCGCTTGCCCGCGAAAGGCAAAGGTCCCAGGTTCGAGTCCCGGTTCCGGCACACAATTATAATCTGCCAGGAAGTTTCATATCAGCGCACACTCCGATGCAGAGTGAAAGTTTCATTCTGGAAACATCCCTTAGGCTGTGGCTAAGCCATGTCTCCACCATATCCTTTCTTCCAGGAGTGCTAGTCTTGCAAGTTTCGCAAGAGAGCTTCTGTGAAGTTTGGAAAGTAGGAGGGGAGGTACTGGCGAAAGTAAAGTTGTGAGGCGGCATCGTGAGTCGTGTCGGGGTAGCTCAGTGGTAGAGCGCTTGCCCGCAGAAGGCAAAGGTCCCAGGTTCGAGTCCCGGTTCCGGCACACAATTTTAATCTGCCAGGAAGTTTCATATCAGCGCACACTCCGCTGCAGAGCGAAAGTTTCATTCTGGAAACATACCTTAGGCTGTGGCTAAGCCATGTCTCCACCATATCCTTTCTTCCAGGAGTGCTAGTCTTGCATGGTTCGCAGGAGAGCTTCTGTGAAGTTTGGAAAGTAGGAGGCGAGATATTGGCGGAAGTAAAGATGTGAGGTGGCATCGTGAGTCGTGTCGGGATAGCACAGTCGGTAGTGCGCTTGCCCGCGAAAGGCAAAGGTCCCAGGTTCGAGTCCCGGTTCCGGCACACAATTTTAATCTGCCAGGAAGTTTCATATCAGCGCACACTCCGCTGCAGAGTGAAAGTTTCATTCTGGAAACATCCCTTAGGCTGTGTCTACGCCATGTTTCCACCATATCCTTTCTTCCAGGAGTGCTAGTCTTGCAAGTTTCGCAAGAGAGCTTCTGTGAAGTTTGGAAAGTAGGAGGCGAGGTACTGGCGAAAGTAAAGTTGTGAGGCGGCATCGTGAGTCGTGTCGAGGTAGCTCAGTGGTAGAGCGCTTGCCTGCGAAAGGCAAAGGTCCCAGGTTCGAGTCCCCGTTCCAGCACACAATTTTAATCTGCCAGGAAGTTTCATATCAGCGCACACTCCGCTGCAGAGTGAAAGTTTCATTCTGGAAACATCCCTTAGGCTGTGGCTAAGCCATGTCTCCACCATATCCTTTCTTCCAGGAGTGCTAGTCTTGCATGGTTCGCAGGAGAGCTTCTGTGAAGTTTGGAAAGTCGGAGGCGAGGTATTGGCGGAAGTAAAGTTGTGAGGCGGCATTGTGAGTCGTGTCGGGATAGCACAGTCGGTAGTGCGCTTGCCCGCGAAAGGCAAAGGTCCCAGGTGGTAGTGCGCTTGCCCGCGAAAGGCAAAGGTCCCAGGTTCGAGTCCCGGTTCCGGCACACAATTTTAATCTGCCAGGAAGTTTCATATCAGCGCACACTCCGCTGCAGAGTGAAAGTTTCATACTGGAAACATCCCTTAGGCTGTGGCTAGGCCATGTCTCCACCATATCCTTTCTTCCAGGAGTGCTAGTCTTGCAAGTTTTGCAAGAGAGCTTCTGTGAAGTTTGGAAAGTAGGAGGCGAGGTACTGGCGGAAGTAAAGATGTGAAGCGGCATCGTGAGTCGTTTCGGGGTAGCTCAGTGGTAGAGCGCTTGCCCGCAAAAGGCAAAGGTCCCAGGTTCGAGTCCCGGTTCCGGCACACAATTTTAATCTGCCAGGAAGTTTCATATCAGCGCACACTCCGCTGCAGAGTGAAAGTTTCATTCTGGAAACATACCTTAGGCTGTGGCTAAGCCATGTCTCCACCATATCCTTTCTTACAGGAGTGCTAGACTTGCATGGTTCGCAGGAGAGCTTCTGTGAAGTTTGGAAAGTAGGAGGCGAGGTATTGGCGTAAGTAAAGTTGTGAGGCGGCATCGTGAGTCGTGTCGGGATAGCACAGTCGGTAGTGCGCTTGCCCGCGAAAGGCAAAGGTTCCAGGTTCGAGTCCCGGTTCCGGCACACAATTTTAATCTGCCAGGAAGTTTCATATCAGCGCACACTCCGCTGCAGAGTGAAAGTTTCATTCTGGAAACATCCCTTAGGCTGTGGCTAAGAAAAGGCTCCACCATATCCTTTCTTCCAGGAGTGCTAGTCTTGCATGGTTCGGAGGTGAACTTCTGTGAAGTTTGGAAAGTAGGAGGCGAGGTATTGGCGGAAGTAAAGTTGTGAGGCGGCATCGTGAGTCGTGTCGGGATAGCACAGTCGGTAGTACGCTTGCCTGCGAAAGGCAAAGGTCCCAGGTTCGAGTCCCGGTTCCGGCACAGGAAGTTTCATATCAGCGCACACTCCGCTGCAGAGTGAAAGTTTCATTCTGGAAACATCCCTTAGGCTGAGGCTAAGCCATGTCTCCACCATATCCTTTCTTCCAGGAGTGCTAGTCTTGCATGGTTCGCTGGAGAGCTTCTGTGAAGTTTGGAAAGTAGGAGGCGAGGTATTGGCGGAAGTAATGTTGTGAGGCGGCATCGTGAGTCGTGTCGGGATAGCACAGTCGGTAGTGCGCTTGCCCGCGAAAGGCAAAGGTCCCAGGTGGTAGTGCGCTTGCCCGCGAAAGGCAAAGGTCCCAGGTTCAAGTCCCGGTTCCGGCACACAATTTTAATCTGCCAGGAAGTTTCATATCAGCGCACACTCCGCTGCAGAGTGAAAGTTTCATTCTGGAAACATCCCTTAGGCTGTGGCTAAGCCATGTCTCCACCATATCCTTTCTTCCAGGAGTGCTAGTCTTGCATGTTTCGCAGGAGAGCTTCTGTGAAGTTTGGAAAGTAGGAGGCGAGGTATTGGCGGAAGTAATGTTGTGAGGCGGCATCGTGAGTCGTGTCGGGATAGCACAGTCGGTAGTACGCTTGCCCGCGAAAGGCAAAGGTCCCAGGTGGTAGTGCGCTTGCCCGCGAAAGGCAAAGGTCCCAGGTTCGAGTCCCGGTTCCGGCACACAATTTTAATCTGCCAGGAAGTTTCATATCAGCGCACACTCCGATGCAGAGTGACAGTTTCATTCTGGAAACATCCCTTAGGCTGTGGCTAAGCCATTTCTCCACCATATCCTTTCTTCCAGGAGTGCTAGTCTTGCAAGTTTTGCAAGAGAGCTTCTGTGAAGTTTGGAAAGTAGGAGGCGAGGTACTGGCGGAAGTAAAGTTGTGAAGCGGCATCGTGAGTCGTGTCGGGGTAGCTCAGTGGTAGAGCGCTTGCCCGCGAAAGGCAAAGGTCCCAAGTTCGAGTCCCGGTTCCGGCACACAATTTTAATCTGCCAGGAAGTTTCATATCAGCGCACACTCCGCTGCAGAGTGAAAGTTTCATTCTGGAAACATACCTTAGGCTGTGGCTAAGCCATGTCTCCACCATATCCTTTCTTACAGGAGTGCTAGACTTGCATGGTTCGCAGGAGAGCTTCTGTGAAGTTTGGAAAGTAGGAGGCGAGGTATTGGCGTAAGTAAAGTTGTGAGGCGGCATCGTGAGTCGTGTCGGGATAGCACAGTCGGTAGTGCGCTTGCCCGCGAAAGGCAAAGGTTCCAGGTTCGAGTCCCGGTTCCGGCACACAATTTTAATCTGCCAGGAAGTTTCATATCAGCGCACACTCCGCTGCAGAGTGAAAGTTTCATTCTGGAAACATCCCTTAGGCTGTGGCTAAGAAAAGGCTCCACCATATCCTTTCTTCCAGGAGTGCTAGTCTTGCATGGTTCGGAGGTGAACTTCTGTGAAGTTTGGAAAGTAGGAGGCGAGGTATTGGCGGAAGTAAAGTTGTGAGGCGGCATCGTGAGTCGTGTCGGGATAGCACAGTCGGTAGTACGCTTGCCTGCGAAAGGCAAAGGTCCCAGGTTCGAGTCCCGGTTCCGGCACAGGAAGTTTCATATCAGCGCACACTCCGCTGCAGAGTGAAAGTTTCATTCTGGAAACATCCCTTAGGCTGAGGCTAAGCCATGTCTCCACCATATCCTTTCTTCCAGGAGTGCTAGTCTTGCATGGTTCGCTGGAGAGCTTCTGTGAAGTTTGGAAAGTAGGAGGCGAGGTATTGGCGGAAGTAATGTTGTGAGGCGGCATCGTGAGTCGTGTCGGGATAGCACAGTCGGTAGTGCGCTTGCCCGCGAAAGGCAAAGGTCCCAGGTGGTAGTGCGCTTGCCCGCGAAAGGCAAAGGTCCCAGGTTCAAGTCCCGGTTCCGGCACACAATTTTAATCTGCCAGGAAGTTTCATATCAGCGCACACTCCGCTGCAGAGTGAAAGTTTCATTCTGGAAACATCCCTTAGGCTGTGGCTAAGCCATGTCTCCACCATATCCTTTCTTCCAGGAGTGCTAGTCTTGCATGTTTCGCAGGAGAGCTTCTGTGAAGTTTGGAAAGTAGGAGGCGAGGTATTGGCGGAAGTAATGTTGTGAGGCGGCATCGTGAGTCGTGTCGGGATAGCACAGTCGGTAGTACGCTTGCCCGCGAAAGGCAAAGGTCCCAGGTGGTAGTGCGCTTGCCCGCGAAAGGCAAAGGTCCCAGGTTCGAGTCCCGGTTCCGGCACACAATTTTAATCTGCCAGGAAGTTTCATATCAGCGCACACTCCGATGCAGAGTGACAGTTTCATTCTGGAAACATCCCTTAGGCTGTGGCTAAGCCATTTCTCCACCATATCCTTTCTTCCAGGAGTGCTAGTCTTGCAAGTTTTGCAAGAGAGCTTCTGTGAAGTTTGGAAAGTAGGAGGCGAGGTACTGGCGGAAGTAAAGTTGTGAAGCGGCATCGTGAGTCGTGTCGGGATAGCACAGTCGGTAGTGCGCTTGCCCGCGAAAGGCAAAGGTCCCAGGTGGTAGTGCGCTTGCCCGCGAAAGGCAATGGTCCCAGGTTCGAGTCCCGGTTCCGGCACACAATTTTAATCTGCCAGGAAGTTTCATATCAGCGCACACTCCGATGCAGAGTGAAAGTTTCATTCTGGAAACAACCCTTAGGCTGTGGCTAAGCCATTTCTCCACCATATCCTTTCTTCCAGGAGTGCTAGTCTTGCAAGTTTTGCAAGAGAGCTTCTGTGAAGTTTGGAAAGTAGGAGGCGAGGTACTGGCGGAAGTAAAGTTATGAAGCGGCATCGTGAGTCGTGTCGGGGTAGCTCAGTATTAGAGCGCTTGCCTGCGAATGGCAAAGATCCCAGGTTCGAGTCCCGGTTCCGGCACACAATTTTAATCTGCCACGAAGTTTCATATCAGCGCACACTCCGCTGCAGAGTGAAAGTTTCATTCTGGAAACATCCCTTAGGCTGTGGCTAAGCCATGTCTCCACCATATCCTTTCTTCCAGGAGTGCTAGTCTTGCATGGTTCGCAGGAGAGCTTCTGTGAAGTTTGGAAAGTAGGAGGCGAGGTATTGGCGGAAGTAAAGTTGTCAGGCGGCATCGTGAGTCGTGTCGGGATAGCACAGTCGGTAGTGCGCTTGCCCGCGAAAGGCAAAGGTCCCAGGTGGTAGTGCGCTTGCCCGCGAAAGGCAAAGGTCCCAGGTTCGAGTCCCGGTTCCGGCACACAATTATAATCTGCCTGGAAGTTGCATATCAGCGCACACTCCGCTGCAGAGTGAAAGTTTCATTCTGGAAACATCCTTTAGGCTGTGGCTAAGCCATGTCTCCACCATATCCTTTCTTCCAGGAGTGCTAGTCTTGCAAGTTTCGCAAGAGAGCTTCTGTGAAGTTTGGAAAGTAGGAGGGGAGGTACTGGCGAAAGTAAAGTTGTGAGGCGGCATCGTGAGTCGTGTCGGGGTAGCTCAGTGGTAGAGCGCTTGCCCGCAGAAGGCAAAGGTCCCAGGTTCGAGTCCCGGTTCCGGCACACAATTTTAATCTGCCAGGAAGTTTCATATCAGCGCACACTCCGCTGCAGAGCGAAAGTTTCATTCTGGAAACATCCCTTAGGCTGTGGCTAAGCCATGTCTCCACCATATCCTTTCTTCCAGGAGTGCTAGTCTTCCATGGTTCGCAGTAGAGCTTCTGTGAAGTTTGGAAAGTAGGAGGCGAGGTATTGGCGGAAGTAAAGTTGTGAGGCGGCATCGTGAGTCGTGTCGGGGTAGCTCAGTGGTAGAGCGCTTGCCCGCAAAAGGCAAAGGTCCCAGGTTCGAGTCCCGGTTCCGGCACATAATTTTAATCTGCCAGGAAGTTTCATATCTGCGCACACTCCGCTGCAGAGTGAAAGTTTCATTCTGGAAACATACCTTAGGCTGTGGCTAAGCCATGTCTCCACCATATCCTTTCTTCCAGGAGTGCTAGTCTTGCATGGTTCGCAGGAGAGCTTCTGTGAAGTTTGGAAAGTAGGAGGCGAGGTATTGGCGGAAGTAAAGATGTGAGGTGGCATCGTGAGTCGTGTCGGGATAGCACAGTCGGTAGTGCGCTTGCCCGCGAAAGGCAAAGGTCCCAGGTTCGAGTCCCGGTTCCGGCACACAATTTTAATCTGCCAGGAAGTTTCATATCAGCGCACACTCCGCTGCAGAGTGAAAGTTTCATTCTGGAAACATCCCTTAGGCTGTGGCTAAGCCAAGTCTCCACCATATCCTTTCTTCCAGGAGTGCTAGTATTGCATGGTTCGGAGGTGAGCTTCTGTGAAGTTTGGAAAGTAGGAGGCGAGGTATTGGCGGAAGTAAAGTTGTGGGGCGGCATCGTGAGTCGTGTCGGGATAGCACAGTCGGTAGTACGCTTGCCTGCGAAAGGCAAAGGTCCTAGGTTCGAGTCCCGGTTCCGGCACAGGAAGTTTCATATCAGCGCACACTCCGCTGCAGAGTGAAAGTTTCATTCTGGAAACATCCCTTAGGCTGTGGCTAAGCCATGTCTCCACCATATCCTTTCTTCCAGGAGTGCTAGTCTTGCATGGTTCGCTGGAGAGCTTCTGTGAAGTTTGGAAAGTAGGAGGCGAGGTATTGGCGGAAGTAATGTTGTGAGGCGGCATCGTGAGTCGTGTCGGGATAGCACAGTCGGTAGTGCGCTTGCCCGCGAAAGGCAAAGGTCCCAGGTGGTAGTGCGCTTGCCCGCGAAAGGCAAAGGTCCCAGGTTCAAGTCCCGGTTCCGGCACACAATTTTAATCTGCCAGGAAGTTTCATATCAGCGCACACTCCGCTGCAGAGTGAAAGTTTCATTCTGGAAACATCCCTTAGGCTGTGGCTAAGCCATGTCTCCACCATATCCTTTCTTCCAGGAGTGCTAGTCTTGCATGTTTCGCAGGAGAGCTTCTGTGAAGTTTGGAAAGTAGGAGGCGAGGTATTGGCGGAAGTAATGTTGTGAGGCGGCATCGTGAGTCGTGTCGGGATAGCACAGTCGGTAGTGCGCTTGCCCGCGAAAGGCAAAGGTCCCAGGTGGTAGTGCGCTTGCCCGCGAACGGCAAAGGTCCCAGGTTCGAGTCCCGGTTCCGGCACACAATTTTAATCTGCCAGGAAGTTTCATATCAGCGCACACTCCGATGCAGAGTGACAGTTTCATTCTGGAAACATCCCTTAGGCTGTGGCTAAGCCATTTCTCCACCATATCCTTTCTTCCAGGAGTGCTAGTCTTGCAAGTTTTGCAAGAGAGCTTCTGTGAAGTTTGGAAAGTAGGAGGCGAGGTACTGGCGGAAGTAAAGTTGTGAAGCGGCATCGTGAGTCGTGTCGGGGTAGCTCAGTGGTAGAGCGCTTGCCCGCGAAAGGCAAAGGTCCCAGGTTCGAGTCCCGGTTCCGGCACACAATTTTAATCTGCCAGGAAGTTTCATATCAGCGCACACTCCGCTGCAGAGTGAAAGTTTCATTCTGGAAACATCCCTTAGGCTGTGGCTAGGCCATGTCTCCACCATATCCTTTCTTCCAGGAGTGCTAGTCTTGCAAGTTTTGCAAGAGAGCTTCTGTGAAGTTTGGAAAGTAGGAGGCGAGGTACTGGCGGAAGTAAATATGTGAAGCGGCATCGTGAGTCGTGTCGGGGTAGCTCAGTGGTAGAGCGCTTGCCCGCAAAAGGCAAAGGTACCAGGTTCGAGTCCCGGTTCCGGCACACAATTTTAATCTGCCACGAAGTTTCATATCACGGCACACTCCGCTGCAGAGTGAAAGTTTCATTCTGGAAACATCCCTTAGGCTGTGGCTAAGCCATTTCTCCACCATATCCTTTCTTCCAGGAGTGCTAGTCTTGCAAGTTTTGCAAGAGAGCTTCTGTGAAGTTTGGAAAGTAGGAGGCGAGGTACTGGCGGAAGTAAAGTTGTGAAGCGGCATCGTGAGTCGTGTCGGGATAGCACAGTCGGTAGTGCGCTTGCCCGCGAAAGGCAAAGGTCCCAGGTGGTAGTGCGCTTGCCCGCGAAAGGCAAAGGTCCCAGGTTCGAGTCCCGGTTCCGGCACACAATTTTAATCTGCCAGGAAGTTTCATATCAGCGCACACTCCGATGCAGAGTGAAAGTTTCATTCTGGAAACATCCCTTAGGCTGTGGCTAAGCCATTTCTCCACCATATCCTTTCTTCCAGAAGTGCTAGTCTTGCAAGTTTTGCAAGAGAGCTTCTGTGAAGTTTGGAAAGTAGAAGGCGAGGTACTGGCAAAAGTAAAGTTATGAAGCGGCATCGTGAGTCGTGTCGGGGTAGCTCAGTATTAGAGCGCTTGCCTGCGAAAGGCAAAGGTCCCAGGTTCGAGTCCTGGTTCCGGCACACAATTTTAATCTGCCAGGAAGTTTCATATCAGCGCACACTCCGCTGCAGAGTGAAAGTTTCATTCTGGAAACATCCCTTAGGCTGTGGCTAAGCCATGTCTCCACCATATCCTTTCTTCCAGGAGTGCTAGTCTTGCATGGTTCGCAGGAGAGCTTCTGTGAAGTTTGGAAAGTAGGAGGCGAGGTATTGGCGGAAGTAAAGTTGTCAGGCGGCATCGTGAGTCGTGTCGGGATAGCACAGTCGGTAGTGCGCTTGCCCGCGAAAGGCAAAGGTCCCAGGTGGTAGTGCGCTTGCCCGCGAAAGGCAAAGGTCCCAGGTTCGAGTCCCGGTTCCGGCACACAATTATAATCTGCCAGGAAGTTTCATATCAGCGCACACTCCGATGCAGAGTGAAAGTTTCATTCTGGAAACATCCCTTAGGCTGTGGCTAAGCCATGTCTCCACCATATCCTTTCTTCCAGGAGTGCTAGTCTTGCAAGTTTCGCAAGAGAGCTTCTGTGAAGTTTGGAAAGTAGGAGGGGAGGTACTGGCGAAAGTAAAGTTGTGAGGCGGCATCGTGAGTCGTGTCGGGGTAGCTCAGTGGTAGAGCGCTTGCCCGCAGAAGGCAAAGGTCCCAGGTTCGAGTCCCGGTTCCGGCACACAATTTTAATCTGCCAGGAAGTTTCATATCAGCGCACACTCCGCTGCAGAGCGAAAGTTTCATTCTGGAAACATACCTTAGGCTGTGGCTAAGCCATGTCTCCACCATATCCTTTCTTCCAGGAGTGCTAGTCTTGCATGGTTCGCAGGAGAGCTTCTGTGAAGTTTGGAAAGTAGGAGGCGAGATATTGGCGGAAGTAAAGATGTGAGGTGGCATCGTGAGTCGTGTCGGGATAGCACAGTCGGTAGTGCGCTTGCCCGCGAAAGGCAAAGGTCCCAGGTTCGAGTCCCGGTTCCGGCACACAATTTTAATCTGCCAGGAAGTTTCATATCAGCGCACACTCCGCTGCAGAGTGAAAGTTTCATTCTGGAAACATCCCTTAGGCTGTGTCTACGCCATGTTTCCACCATATCCTTTCTTCCAGGAGTGCTAGTCTTGCAAGTTTCGCAAGAGAGCTTCTGTGAAGTTTGGAAAGTAGGAGGCGAGGTACTGGCGAAAGTAAAGTTGTGAGGCGGCATCGTGAGTCGTGTCGAGGTAGCTCAGTGGTAGAGCGCTTGCCTGCGAAAGGCAAAGGTCCCAGGTTCGAGTCCCCGTTCCAGCACACAATTTTAATCTGCCAGGAAGTTTCATATCAGCGCACACTCCGCTGCAGAGTGAAAGTTTCATTCTGGAAACATCCCTTAGGCTGTGGCTAAGCCATGTCTCCACCATATCCTTTCTTCCAGGAGTGCTAGTCTTGCATGGTTCGCAGGAGAGCTTCTGTGAAGTTTGGAAAGTAGGAGGCGAGATATTGGCGGAAGTAAAGATGTGAGGTGGCATCGTGAGTCGTGTCGGGATAGCACAGTCGGTAGTGCGCTTGCCCGCGAAAGGCAAAGGTCCCAGGTTCGAGTCCCGGTTCCGGCACACAATTTTAATCTGCCAGGAAGTTTCATATCAGCGCACACTCCGCTGCAGAGTGAATGTTTCATTCTGGAAACATCCCTTAGGCTGTGGCTAAGCCATGTCTCCACCATATCCTTTCTTCCAGGAGTGCTAGTCTTGCAAGTTTCGCAAGAGAGCTTCTGTGAACTTTGGAAAGTAGGAGGCGAGGTACTGGCGGAAGTAAAGTTGTGAGGTGGCATCGTGAGTCGTGTCGGGATAGCACAGTCGGTAGTGCGATTGCCCGCGAAAGGCAAAGGTCCCAGGTTCGAGTCCCGGTTCCGGCACACAATTTTAATCTGCCAGGAAGTTTCATATCTGCGCACACTCCGCTGCAGAGTGAAAGTTTCATTCTGGAAACATCCCTTAGGCTGTGGCTAAGCCATGTCTCCACCATATCCTTTCTTCCAGGAGTGCTAGTCTTGCATGTTTCGCAGGAGAGCTTCTGTGAAGTTTGGAAAGTAGGAGGCGAGGTATTGGCGGAAGTAATGTTGTGAGGCGGCATCGTGAGTCGTGTCGGGATAGCACAGTCGGTAGTGCGCTTGCCCGCGAAAGGCAAAGGTCCCAGGTGGTAGTGCGCTTGCCCGCGAACGGCAAAGGTCCCAGGTTCGAGTCCCGGTTCCGGCACACAATTTTAATCTGCTAGGAAGTTTCATATCAGCGCACACTCCGCTGCAGAGTGAAAGTTTCATTCTGGAAACATCCCTTAGGCTGTGGCTAGGCCATGTCTCCACCATATACTTTCTTCCAGGAGTGCTAGTCTTGCAAGTTTTGCAAGAGAGCTTCTGTGAAGTTTGGAAAGTAGGAGGCGAGGTACTGGCGGAAGTAAATATGTGAAGCGGCAACGTGAGTCGTGTCGGGGTAGCTCAGTGGTAGAGCGCTTGCCCGCAAAAGGCAAAGGTACCAGGTTCGAGTCCCGGTTCCGGCACACAATTTTAATCTGCCACGAAGTTTCATATCACGGCACACTCCGCTGCAGAGTGAAAGTTTCATTCTGGAAACATCCCTTAGGCTGTGGCTAAGCCATTTCTCCACCATATCCTTTCTTCCAGGAGTGCTAGTCTTGCAAGTTTTGCAAGAGAGCTTCTGTGAAGTTTGGAAAGTAGGAGGCGAGGTACTGGCGGAAGTAAAGTTGTGAAGCGGCATCGTGAGTCGTGTCGGGATAGCACAGTCGGTAGTGCGCTTGCCCGCGAAAGGCAAAGGTCCCAGGTGGTAGTGCGCTTGCCCGCGAAAGGCAAAGGTCCCAGGTTCGAGTCCCGGTTCCGGCACACAATTTTAATCTGCCAGGAAGTTTCATATCAGCGCACACTCCGATGCAGAGTGAAAGTTTCATTCTGGAAACATCCCTTAGGCTGTGGCTAAGCCATTTCTCCACCATATCCTTTCTTCCAGGAGTGCTAGTCTTGCAAGTTTTGCAAGAGAGCTTCTGTGAAGTTTGGAAAGTAGGAGGCGAGGTACTGGCAAAAGTAAAGTTATGAAGCGGCATCGTGAGTCGTGTCGGGGTAGCTCAGTATTAGAGCGCTTGCCTGCGAAAGGCAAAGGTCCCAGGTTCGAGTCCTGGTTCCGGCACACAATTTTAATCTGCCAGGAAGTTTCATATCAGCGCACACTCCGCTGCAGAGTGAAAGTTTCATTCTGGAAACATCCCTTAGGCTGTGGCTAAGCCATGTCTCCACCATATCCTTTCTTCCAGGAGTGCTAGTCTTGCATGGTTCGCAGGAGAGCTTCTGTGAAGTTTGGAAAGTAGGAGGCGAGGTATTGGCGGAAGTAAAGTTGTCAGGCGGCATCGTGAGTCGTGTCGGGATAGCACAGTCGGTAGTGCGCTTGCCCGCGAAAGGCAAAGGTCCCAGGTGGTAGTGCGCTTGCCCGCGAAAGGCAAAGGTCCCAGGTTCGAGTCCCGGTTCCGGCACACAATTATAATCTGCCAGGAAGTTTCATATCAGCGCACACTCCGATGCAGAGTGAAAGTTTCATTCTGGAAACATCCCTTAGGCTGTGGCTAAGCCATGTCTCCACCATATCCTTTCTTCCAGGAGTGCTAGTCTTGCAAGTTTCGCAAGAGAGCTTCTGTGAAGTTTGGAAAGTAGGAGGGGAGGTACTGGCGAAAGTAAAGTTGTGAGGCGGCATCGTGAGTCGTGTCGGGGTAGCTCAGTGGTAGAGCGCTTGCCCGCAGAAGGCAAAGGTCCCAGGTTCGAGTCCCGGTTCCGGCACACAATTTTAATCTGCCAGGAAGTTTCATATCAGCGCACACTCCGCTGCAGAGCGAAAGTTTCATTCTGGAAACATCCCTTAGGCTGTGGCTAAGCCATGTCTCCACCATATCCTTTCTTCCAGGAGTGCTAGTCTTGCATGGTTCGCAGGAGAGCTTCTGTGAAGTTTGGAAAGTAGGAGGCGAGGTATTGGCGGAAGTAAAGTTGTGAGGCGGCATCGTGAGTCGTGTCGGGGTAGCTCAGTGGTAGAGCGCTTGCCCGCAAAAGGCAAAGGTCCCAGGTTCGAGTCCCGGTTCCGGCACATAATTTTAATCTGCCAGGAAGTTTCATATCTGCGCACACTCCGCTGCAGAGTGAAAGTTTCATTCTGGAAACATACCTTAGGCTGTGGCTAAGCCATGTCTCCACCATATCCTTTCTTCCAGGAGTGCTAGTCTTGCATGGTTCGCAGGAGAGCTTCTGTGAAGTTTGGAAAGTAGGAGGCGAGGTATTGGCGGAAGTAAAGATGTGAGGTGGCATCGTGAGTCGTGTCGGGATAGCACAGTCGGTAGTGCGCTTGCCCGCGAAAGGCAAAGGTCCCAGGTTCGAGTCCCGGTTCCGGCACACAATTTTAATATGCCAGGAAGTTTCATATCAGCGCACACTCCGCTGCAGAGTGAAAGTTTCATTCTGGAAACATCCCTTAGGCTGTGTCTACGCCATGTTTCCACCATATCCTTTCTTCCAGGAGTGCTAGTCTTGCAAGTTTCGCAAGAGAGCTTCTGTGAAGTTTGGAAAGTAGGAGGCGAGGTACTGGCGAAAGTAAAGTTGTGAGGCGGCATCGTGAGTCGTGTCGAGGTAGCTCAGTGGTAGAGCGCTTGCCTGCGAAAGGCAAAGGTCCCAGGTTCGAGTCCCCGTTCCAGCACACAATTTTAATCTGCCAGGAAGTTTCATATCAGCGCACACTCCGCTGCAGAGTGAAAGTTTCATTCTGGAAACATCCCTTAGTCTGTGGCTAAGCCATGTCTCCACCATATCCTTTCTTCCAGGAGTGCTAGTCTTGCATGGTTCGCAGGAGAGCTTCTGTGAAGTTTGGAAAGTCTGAGGCGATGTATTGGCGGAAGTAAAGTTGTGAGGCGGCATTGTGAGTCGTGTCGGGATAGCACAGTCGGTAGTGCGCTTGCCCGCGAAAGGCAAAGGTCCCAGGATCGAGTCCCGGTTCCGGCACACAATTTTAATCTGCCAGGAAGTTTCATATCAGCGCACACTCCGCTGCAGAGTGAAAGTCTCATTCTGGAAACATCCCTTAGGCTGTGGCTAAGCCATGTCTCCACCATATCCTTTCTTCCAGGAGTGCTAGTCTTGCAAGTTTCGCAAGAGAGCTTCTGTGAAGTTTGGAAAGTAGGAGACGAGGTACTGGCGAAAGGAAAGTTGTGAGGCGGCATCGTGAGTCGTGTCGGGGTAGCTCAGTGGTAGAGCGCTTGCCTGCGAAAGGCAAAGGTCCCAGGTTCGAGTCCCCGTTCCGGCACACAATTTTAATCTGCCAGGAAGTTTCATATCAGCGCACACTCCGCTGCAGAGTGAAAGTTTCATTCTGGAATCATCCCTTAGGCTGTGGCTAAGCCATGTCTCCACCATATCCTTTCTTCCAGGAGTGCTAGTCTTGCAAGTTTCGCAAGAGAGCTTCTGTGAAGTTTGGAAAGTAGCAGGCGAGGTATTGGCGGAAGTAAAGTTGTGAGGCGGCATCGTGAATCGTGTCGGGATAGCACAGTCGGTAGTGCGCTTGCCCGCGAAAGGCAAAGGTCCCAGGTAGTAGTGCGCTTGCCCGCGAAAGGCAAAGGTCCCAGGTTCGAGTCCCGGTTCCGGCACACAATTTTAATCTGCCAGGAAGTTTCATATCAGCGCACACTCCGCTGCAGAGTGAAAGTTTCATTCTGGAAACATCCCTTAGGCTGTGGCTAAGCCATGTCTCCACCATATCCTTTCTTCCAGGAGTGCTAGTCTTGCAAGTTTCGCAAGAGAGCTTCTGTGAAGTTTGGAAAGTAGGAGGCGAGGTACTGGCGGAAGTAAAGTTGTGAAGCGGCATCGTGAGACGTGTCTGGGTAGCTCAGTGGTAGAGCGCTTTCCCGCAAAAGGCAAAGGTCCCAGGTGGTAGTGCGCTTGCACGCGAAAGGCAAAGGTCCCAGTTTCGAGTCCCGGTTCCGGCACACAATTTTAATCTGCCACGAAGTTTCATATCAGCGCACACTCCGCTGCAGAGTGAAAGTTTCATTCTGGAAACATCCCTTAGGCTGTGGCTAAGCCATGTCTCCACCATATCCTTTCTTCCAGGAGTGCTAGTCTTGCAAGTTTCGCAAGAGAGCTTCTGTGAAGTTTGGAAAGTAGGAGGTGAGGTATTGGCGGAAGTAAAGTTGTGAGGCGGCATCGTGAATCGTGTCGGGATAGCACAGTCGGTAGTGCGCTTGCCCGCGAAAGGCAAAGGTCCCAGGTGGTAGTGCGCTTGCCCGCGAAAGGCAAAGGTCCCAGGTTCGAGTCCCGGTTCCGGCACACAATTTTAATCTGCCAGGAAGTTTCATATCAGCGCACACTCCGCTGCAGAGTGAAAGTCTCATTCTGGAAACATCCCTTAGGCTCTGGCTAAGCCATGTCTCCACCATATCCCTTCTTCCAGGAGTGCTAGTCTTGCAAATTTCGCAAGAGAGCTTCTGTGAAGTTTGGAAAGTAGGAGGCGAGGTACTGGCGAAAGTAAAGTTGTGAGGCGGCATCGTGAGTCGTGTCGGAGTAGCTCAGTGGTAGAGCGCTTTCCCGCAAAAGGCAAAGGTCCCAGGTGGTAGTGCGCTTGCCCGCAAAAGGCAAAGGTCCCAGGTTCGAGTCCCGGTTCCGGCACACAATTTTAATCTGCCAGGAAGTTTCATATCAGCGCACACTCCACTGCAGAGTGAAAGTTTCATTCTGGAAACATCCCTTAGGCTGTGGCTAAGCCATGTCTCCACCATATCCTTTCTTCCAGGAGTGCTAGTCTTGCAAGTTTCACAAGAGAGTTTCTGTGAAGTTTGGAAAGTAGGAGGCGAGGTACTGGCGAAAGTAAAGTTGTGAGGCGGCATCGTGAGTCGTGTCGGGGTAGCTCAGTGGTAGAGCGCTTTCCCGCAAAAGGCAAAGGTCCCAGGTTCGAGTCCCGGTTCCGGCACACAATTTTAATCTGCCAGTAAGTTTCATATCAGCGCACACTCCGCTGCAGAGCGAAAGTTTCATTCTGGAAACATCCCTTAGGCTGTGGCTAAGCCATGTCTCCACCATATCCTTTCTTCCAGGAGTGCTACTCTTGCATGGTTCGCAGGAGAGCTTCTGTGAAGTTTGGAAAGTAGGAGACGAGGTACTGGCGAAAGGAAAGTTGTGAGGCGGCATCGTGAGTCGTGTCGGGGTAGCTCAGTGGTAGAGCGCTTGCCTGCGAAAGGCAAAGGTCCCAGGTTCGAGTCCCCGTTCCGGCACACAATTTTAATCTGCCAGGAAGTTTCATATCAGCGCACACTCCGCTGCAGAGTGAAAGTTTCATTCTGGAAACATACCTTAGGCTATGGCTAAGCCATGTCTCCACCATATCCTTTCTTCCAGGAGTGCTAGTCTTGCATGGTTCGCAGGAGAGCTTCTGTGAAGTTTGGAAAGTAGGAGGCGAGGTATTGGCGGTAGTAAAGTTGTGAGGCGGCATCGTGAATCGTGTCGGGATAGCACAGTCGGTAGTGCGCTTGCCTGCGAAAGGCAAAGGTCCCAGGTGGTAGTGCGCTTGCCCGCGAAAGGCAAAGGTCCCAGGTTCGAGTCCCGGTTCCGGCACACAATTTTAATCTGCCAGGAAGTTTCATATCAGCGCACACTCCGCTGCAGAGTGAAAGTTTCATTCTGGAAACATCCCTTAGGCTGTGGCTAAGCCATGTCTCCACCATATCCTTTCTTCCAGGAGTTCTAGTCTTGCAAGTTTCGCAAGAGAGCTTCTGTGAAGTTTGGAAAGTAGGAGGCGAGGTACTGGCGGAAGTAAAGTTGTGAAGCGGCATCGTGAGTCGTGTCTGGGTAGCTCAGTGGTAGAGCGCTTTCCCGCAAAAGGCAAAGGTCCCAGGTGGTAGTGCGCTTGCACGCGAAAGCCAAGGTCCCAGGTTCGAGTCCCGGTTCCGGCACACAATTTTAATCTGCCACGAAGTTTCATATCAGCGCACACTCTGCTGCAGAGTGAAAGTTTCATTCTGGAAACATCCCTTAGGCTGTGGCTAAGCCATGTCTCCACCATATCCTTTCTTCCAGGAGTGCTAGTCTTGCAAGTTTCGCAAGAGAGCTTCTGTGAAGTTTGGAAAGTAGGAGGCGAGGTATTGGCGGAAGTAAAGTTGTGAGGCGGCATCGTGAATCGTGTCGGGAGAGCACAGTCGGTAGTGCGCTTGCCCGCGAAAGGCAAAGGTCCCAGGTGGTAGTGCGCTTGCCCGCGAAAGGCAAAGGTCCCAGGTTCGAGTCCCGGTTCCGGCACACAATTTTAATCTGCCAGGAAGTTTCATACCAGCGCACACTCCGCTGCAGAGTGAAAGTCTCATTCTGGAAACATCCCTTAGGCTGTGGCTAAGCCATGTCTCCACCATATCCTTTCTTCCAGGAGTGCTAGTCTTGCAAGTTTCGCAAGAGAGCTTCTGTGAAGTTTGGAAAGTAGGAGGCGAGGTACTGGCGAAAGTAAAGTTGTGAGGCGGCATCGTGAGTCGTGTCGGGATAGCACAGTCGGTAGTGCGCTTGCCCGCGAAAGGCAAAGGTCCCAGGTTCGAGTCCCGGTTCCGGCACACAATTTTAATATGCCAGGAAGTTTCATATCAGCGCACACTCCGCTGCAGAGTGAAAGTATCATTCTGGAAACATCCCTTAGGCTGTGGCTAAGCCATGTCTCCACCATATCCTTTCTTCCAGGAGTGCTAGTCTTGCAAGTTTTGCAAGGGAGCTTCTGTGAAGTTTGGAAAGTAGGAGGCGAGGTACTGGCGAAAGTAAAGTTGTGAGGCGGCATCGTGAATCGTGTCGGGATGGCACAGTCGGTAGTGCGCTTGCCCGCGAAAGGCAAAGGTCCCAGGTGGTAGTGCGCTTGCCCGCGAAAGGCAAAGGTCCCAGGTTCGAGTCCCGGTTCCGGCACACAATTGTAATCTGCCAGGAAGTTTCATATCAGCGCACACTCCGCTGCAGAGTGAAAGTTTCATTCTGGAGACATCCCTTAGGCTGTGGCTAAGCCATGTCTCCACCATATCCTTTCTTCCAGGAGTGCTAGTCTTGCAAGTTTCGCAAGAGAGCTTCTGTGAAGTTTGGAAAGTAGGAGGCGAGGTACTGGCGGAAGTAAAGTTGTGAGGCGGCATCGTGAGTCGTGTCGGGGTAGCTCAGTGGTAGAGCGCTTTCCCGCAAAAGGCAAAGGTCCCAGGTTCGAGTCCCGGTTCCGGCACACAATTTTAATCTGCCAGGAAGTTTCATATCAGCGCACACTCCGCTGCAGAGTGAAAGTTTCATTCTGGAAACATCCCTTAGGCTGTGGCTAAGCCATGTCTCCACCATATCTTTTCTTCCAGGAGTGCTAGTCTTACATGGTTCGCAGGAGAGCTTCTGTGAAGTTTGGAAAGTAGGAGGCGAGGTATTGGCGGAAGTAAAGTTGTGAGGAGGCATCGTGAGTCGTGTCGGGGTAGCTCAGTGGTAGAGCGCTTGCCCGCAAAAGGCAAAGGTCCCAGGTTCGAGTCCCGGTTCCGGCACATAATTTTAATCTGCCAGGAAGTTTCATATCAGCGCACACTCCGCTGCAGAGTGAAAGTTTCATTCTGGAAACATACCTTAGGCTATGGCTAAGCCATGTCTCCACCATATCCTTTCTTCCAGGAGTGCTAGTCTTGCGTGGTTCGCAGGAGGGCTTCTGTGAAGTTTGGAAAGTAGGAGGCGAGGTATTGGCGGAAGTAAAGTTGTGAGGTGGCATCGTGAGTCGTGTCGGGATAGCACAGTCGGTAGTGCGCTTGCCCGCGAAAGGCAAAGGTCCCAGGTTCGAGTCCCGGTTCCGGCACACAATTTTAATCTGCCAGGAAGTTTCATATCAGCGCACACTCCGCTGCAGAGTGAAAGTATCATTCTGGAAACATCCCTTAGGCTGTGGCTAAGCCATGTCTCCACCATATCCTTTCTTCCAGGAGTGCTAGTCTTGCAAGTTTTGCAAGAGAGCTTCTGTGAAGTTTGGAAAGTAGGAGGCGAGGTACTGGCGAAAGTAAAGTTGTGAGGCGGCATCGTGAGTCGTGTCGGGGTAGCTCAGTGGTAGAGCGCTTGCCTGCGAAAGGCAAAGTTCCCAGGTTCGAGTCCCCGTTCCGGCACACAATTTTAATCTGCCACGAAGTTTCATATCAGCGCACACTCCGCTGCAGAGTGAAAGTTTCATTCTGGAAACATCCCTTAGGCTGTGGCTAAGCCATGTCTCCACCATATCCTTTCTTCCAGGAGTGCTAGTCTTGCATGGTTCGCAGGAGAGCTTCTGTGAAGTTTGGAAAGTCGGAGGCGAGGTATTGGCGGAAGTAAAGTTGTGAGACGGCATCGTGAGTCGTGTCGGGATAGCACAGTCGGTAGTGCGCTTGCCCGCAAAAAGGCAAAGGTCCCAGGTGGTAGTGCGTTTGCCCACGAAAGGCAAAGGTCCCAGGTTCGAGTCCCGGTTCCGGCACACAATTTTAATCTGCCTGGAAGTTTCATATCAGCGCACACTCCGCTGCAGAGTGAAAGTTTCATTCTGGAAACATCCCTTAGGCTGTGGCTAAGCCATGTCTCCACCATATCCTTTCTTCCAGGAGTGCTAGTCTTGCAAGTTTTCACAAGAGAGCTTCTGTGAAGTTTGGAAAGTAGGAGGCGAGGTACTGGCGGAAGTAAAGTTGTGAGGCGGCATCGTGAGTCGTGTCGGGATAGCACAGTCGGTAGTGCGCTTGCCCGCGAAAGGCAAAGGTCTCAGGTTCGAGTCCCGGTTCCGGCACACAATTTTAATCTGCCAGGAAGTTTCATATCAGCGCACACTCCGCTGCAGAGTGAAAGTTTCATTCTGGAAACATCCCTTAGGCTGTGGCTAAGCCATGTCTCCACCATATCCTTTCTTCCAGGAGTGCTAATCTTGCAAGTTCCGCAAGAGAGCTTCTGTGAAGTTTGGAAAGTAGGAGGCGAGGTACTGGCGAAAGTAAAGTTGTGAGGCGGCATCGTGAGTCGTGTCGGGGTAGCTCAGTGGTAGAGCGCTTGCCTGCGAAAGGCAAAGGTCCCAGGTTCGAGTCCCCGTTCCGGCACACAATTTTAATCTGCCAGGAAGTTTCATATCAGCGCACACTCCGCTGCAGAGTGAAAGTTTCATTCTGGAAACATCCCTTAGGCTGTGGCTAAGCCATGTCTCCACCATATCCTTTCTTCCAGGAGTGCTAGTCTTGCATGGTTCGCAGGAGAGCTTCTGTGAAGTTTGGAAAGTAGGAGGCGAGGTATTGGCGGAAGTAAAGTTGTGAGGCGCATCGTGAATCTTGTCGGGATAGCACAGTCGGTAGTGCGCTTGCCCGCGAAAGGCAAAGGTCCCAGGTGGTAGTGCGCTTGCCCGAGAAAGGCAAAGGTCCCAGGTTCGAGTCCCGGTTCCGGCACACAATTTTAATCTGCCAGGAAGTTTCATGTCATCGCACACTCCGCTGCAGAGCGAAAGTTTCATTCTGGAGACATCCCTTAGGCTGTGGCTAAGCCATGTCTCCACCATATCCTTTCTTCCAGGAGTGCTAGTCTTGCAAGTTTCGCAAGAGAGCTTCTGTGAAGTTTGGAAAGTAGGAGGCGAGGTACTGGCGGAAGTAAAGTTGTGAGGCGGCATCGTGAGTCGTGTCGGGGTAGCTCAGTGGTAGAGCGCTTTCCCGCAATAGGCAAAGGTCCCAGGTTCGAGTCCCGGTTCCGGCACACAATTTTAATCTGACAGGAAGTTTCATGTCATCGCACACTCCGCTGCAGAGCGAAAGTTTCATTCTGGAAACATCCCTTAGGCTGTGGCTAAGCCATGTCTCCACCATATCCTTTCTTCCAGGAGTGCTAGTCTCTCATGGTTCGCAGGAGAGCTTCTGTGAAGTTTGGAAAGTAGGAGGCGAGGTATTGGCGGAAGTAAAGTTGTGAGGTGGCATCGTGAGTCGTGTCGGGATAGCACAGTCGGTAGTGCGCTTGCCCGCGAAAGGCAAAGGTCCCAGGTTCGAGTCCCGGTTCCGGCACACAATTTTAATCTGCCAGGAAGTTTCATATCAGCGCACACTCCGCTGCAGAGTGAAAGTTTCATTCTGGAAACATCCCTTAGGCTGTGGCTAAGCCATGTCTCCACCATATCCTTTCTTCCAGGAGTGCTAGTCTTGCATGGTTCGCAGGAGAGCTTCTGTGAAGTTTGGAAAGTAGGAGGCGAGGTATTGGCGGAAGTAAAGTTGTGAGGTGGCATCGTGAGTCGTGTCGGGATAGCACAGTCGGTAGTGCGCTTGCCCGCGAAAGGCAAAGGTCCCAGATTCGAGTCCCGGTTCCGGCACACAATTTTAATCTGCCAGGAAGTTTCATATCAGCGCACCCTCCGCTGCAGAGTGAACGTTTCATTCTGGAAACATCCCTTAGGCTGTGGCTAAGCCATGTCTCCACCATATCCTTTCTTCCAGGAGTGCTAGTCTTGCAAGTTTCGCAAGAGAGCTTCTGTGAAGTTTGGAAAGTAGGAGGCGAGGTACTGGCGAAAGTAAAGTTGTGAGGCGGCATCGTGAGTCGTGTCGGGGTAGCTCAGTGTTAGAGCGCTTGCCTGCGAAAGGCAAAGGTCCCAGGTTCGAGTCCCCGTTCCGGCACACAATTTTAATCTGCCACGAAGTTTCATATCAGCGCACACTCCGCTGCAGAGCGAAAGTTTCATTCTGGAAACATCCCTTAGGCTGTGGCTAAGCCATGTCTCCACCATATCCTTTCTTCCAGGAGTACTAGTCTTGCATGGTTCGCAGGAGAGCTTCTGTGAAGTTTGGAAAGTAGGAGGCGAGGTATTGGCGGAAGTAAAGTTGTGAGGTGGCATCGTGAGTCGTGTCGGGATAGCACAGTCGGTAGTGCGCTTGCCCGCGAAAGGCAAAGGTCCCAGGTTCGAGTCCCGGTTCCGGCACACAATTTTAATCTGCCAGGAAGTTTCATATCAGCGCACACTCCGCTGCAGAGTGAAAGTTTCATTCTGGAAACATCCCTTAGGCTGTGGCTAAGCCATGTCTCCACCATATCCTTTCTTCCAGGAGTGCTAGTCTTGCAAGTTTTGCAAGAGAGCTTCTGTGAAGTTTGGAAAGTAGGAGGCGAGGTACTGGCGAAAGTAAAGTTGTGAGGCGGCATCGTGATTCGTGTCGGGGTAGCTCAGTGGTAGAGCGCTTGCCTGCGAAAGGCAAAGGTCCCAGGTTCGAGTCCCCGTTCCGGCACACAATTTTAATCTGCCACGAAGTTTCATATCAGCGCACACTCCGCTGCAGAGTGAAAGTTTCATTCTGGAAACATCCCTTAGGCTGTGGCTAAGCCATGTCTCCACCATATCCTTTCTTCCAGGAGTGCTAGTCTTGCATGGTTCGCAGGAGAGCTTCTGTGAAGTTTGGAAAGTCGGAGGCGAGGTATTGGCGGAAGTAAAGTTGTGAGGCGGCATCGTGAGTCGTGTCGGGATAGCACAGTCGGTAGTGCGCTTGCCCGCAAAAAGGCAAATGTCCCAGGTGGTAGTGCGTTTGCCCACGAAAGGCAAAGGTCCCAGGTTCGAGTCCCGGTTCCGGCACACAATTTTAATCTGCCAGGAAGTTTCATATCAGCGCACACTCCGCTGCAGAGTGAAAGTTTCATTCTGGAAACATCCCTTAGGCTGTGGCTAAGCCATGTCTCCACCATATCCTTTCTTCCAGGAGTGCTATTCTTGCAAGTTTCGCAAGAGAGCTTCTGTGAAGTTTGGAAAGTAGGAGGCGAGGTACTGGCGGAAGTAAAGTTGTGAGGCGGCATCGTGAGTCGTGTCGGGATAGCACAGTCGGTAGTGCGCTTGCCCGCGAAAGGCAAAGGTCTCAGGTTCGAGTCCCGGTTCCGGCACACAATTTTAATCTGCCAGGAAGTTTCATATCAGCGCACACTCCGCTGCAGAGTGAAAGTTTCATTCTGGAAACATCCCTTAGGCTGTGGCTAAGCCATGTCTCCACCATATCCTTTCTTCCAGGAGTGCTAATCTTGCAAGTTTCGCAAGAGAGCTTCTGTGAAGTTTGGAAAGTAGGAGGCGAGGTACTGGCGAAAGTAAAGTTGTGAGGCGGCATCGTGAGTCGTGTCGGAATAGCTCAGTGGTAGGACGCCTGCCTGCGAAAGGCAAAGGTCCCAGGTTCGAGTCCCCGTTCCGGCACACAATTTTAATCTGCCAGGAAGTTTCATATCAGCGCACACTCCGCTGCAGAGTGAAAGTTTCATTCTGGAAACATCCCTTAGGCTGTGGCTAAGCCATGTCTCCACCATATCCTTTCTTCCAGGAGTGCTAGTCTTGCATGGTTCGCAGGAGAGCTTCTTTGAAGTTTGGAAAGTAGGAGGCGAGGTATTGGCGGAAGTAAAGTTGTGAGGCGCATCGTGAATCGTGTCGGGATAGCACAGTCGGTAGTGCGCTTGCCCGCGAAAGGCAAAGGTCCCAGGTGGTAGTGCGCTTGCCCGCGAAAGGCAAAGGTCCCAGGTTCGAGTCCCGGTTCCGGCACACAATTTTAATCTGCCAGGAAGTTTCATATCAGCGCACACTCCGCTGCAGAGTGAAAGTTTCATTCTGGAAACATCCCTTAGGCTGTGGCTAAGCCATGTCTCCACCATATCCTTTCTTCCAGGAGTGCTAGTCTTGCATGGTTCGCAGGAGAGCTTCTGTGAAGTTTGGAAAGTAGGAGGCGAGGTATTGGCGGAAGTAAAGTTGTGAGGTGGCATCGTGAGTCGTGTCGGGATAGCACAGTCGGTAGTGCGCTTGCCCGCGAAAGGCAAAGTTCCCAGATTCGAGTCCCGGTTCCGGCACACAATTTTAATCTGCCAGGAAGTTTCATATCAGCGCACCCTCCGCTGCAGAGTGAACGTTTCATTCTGGAAACATCCCTTAGGCTGTGGCTAAGCCATGTCTCCACCATATCCTTTCTTCCAGGAGTGCTAGTCTTGCAAGTTTCGCAAGAGAGCTTCTGTGAAGTTTGGAAAGTAGGAGGCGAGGTACTGGCGAAAGTAAAGTTGTGAGGCGGCATCGTGAGTCGTGTCGGGGTAGCTCAGTGGTAGAGCGCTTGCCTGCGAAAGGCAAAGGTCCCAGGTTCGAGTCCCGGTTCCGGCACACAATTTTAATCTGCCTGGAAGTTTCATATCAGCGCACTCTCCGCTGCAGAGCGAAAGTTTCATTCTGGAAACATCCCTTAGGCTGTGGCTAAGCCATGTCTCCACCATATCCTTTCTTCCAGGAGTGCTAGTCTTGCATGGTTCGCAGGAGAGCTTCTGTGAAGTTTGGAAAGTAGGAGGCGAGGTATTGGCGGAAGTAAAGTTGTGAGGTGGCATCGTGAGTCGTGTCGGGATAGCACAGTCGGTAGTGCGCTTGCCCGCGAAAGGCAAAGGTCCCAGGTTCGAGTCCCGGTTCCGGCACACAATTTTAATCTGCCAGGAAGTTTCATATCAGCGCACACTCCGCTGCAGAGTGAAAGTTTCATTCTGGAAACATCCCTTAGGCTGTGGCTAAGCCATGTCTCCACCATATCCTTTCTTCCAGGAGTGCTAGTCTTGCATGGTTTGCAGGAGAGCTTCTGTGAAGTTTGGAAAGTAGGAGGCGAGGTATTGGCGGAAGTAAAGTTGTGAGGCGGCATCGTGAATCGTGTCGGGGTAGCTCAGTGGTAGAGCGCTTGCCCGCAAAAGGCAAAGGTCCCAGGTTCGAGTCCCGGTTCCGGCACATAATTTTAATCTGCCAGGAAGTTTCATATCAGCGCACACTCCGCTGCAGAGTGAAAGTTTCATTCTGGAAACATACCTTAGGCTATGGCTAAGCCATGTCTCCACCATATCCTTTCTTCCAGGAGTGCTAGTCTTGCATGGTTCGCAGGAGAGCTTCTGTGAAGTTTGGAAAGTAGGAGGCGAGGTATTGGCGGAAGTAAAGTTGTGAGGTGGCATCGTGAGTCGTGTCGGGATAGCACAGTCGGTAGTGCGCTTGCCCGCGAAAGGCAAAGGTCCCAGGTTCGAGTCCCGGTTCCGGCACACCATTTTAATCTGCCAGGAAGTTTCATATCAGCGCACACTCCGCTGCAGAGTGAAAGTTTCATTCTGGAAACATCCCTTAGGCTGTGGCTAAGCCATGTCTCCACCATATCCTTTCTTCCAGGAGTGCTAGTCTTGCAAGTTTTGCAAGAGAGCTTCTGTGAAGTTTGGAAAGTAGGAGGCGAGGTACTGGCGAAAGTAAAGTTGTGAGGCGGCATCGTGAGTCGTGTCGGGGTAGCTCAGTGGTAGAGCGCTTGCCTGCGAAAGGCAAAGGTCCCAGGTTCGAGTCCCCGTTCCGGCACACAATTTTAATCTGCCACGAAGTTTCATATCAGCGCACACTCCGCTGCAGAGTGAAAGTTTCATTCTGGAAACATCCCTTAGGCTGTGGCTAAGCCATGTCTCCACCATATCCTTTCTTCCAGGAGTGCTAGTCTTGCATGGTTCGCAGGAGAGCTTCTGTGAAGTTTGGAAAGTCGGAGGCGAGGTATTGGCGGAAGTAAAGTTGTGAGGCGGCATCGTGAGTCGTGTCGGGATAGCACAGTCGGTAGTGCGCTTGCCCGCAAAAAGGCAAAGGTCCCAGGTGGTAGTGCGTTTGCCCACGAAAGGCAAAGGTCCCAGGTTCGAGTCCCGGTTCCGGCACACAATTTTAATCTGCCTAGAAGTTTCATATCAGCGCACACTCCGCTGCAGAGTGAAATTTTCATTCTGGAAACATCCCTTAGGCTGTGGCTAAGCCATGTCTCCACCATATCCTTTCTTCCAGGAGTGCTAGTCTTGCAAGTTTCGCAAGAGAGCTTCTGTGAAGATTGGAAAGTAGGAGGCGAGGTACTGGCGAAAGTAAAGTTGTGAGGCGGCAGCGTGAGTCGTGTCGGGGTAGCTCAGTGGTAGAGCGCTTGCCTGCGAAAGGCAAAGGTCCCAGGTTCGAGTCCCCGTTCCGGCACACAATTTTAATCTGCCAGGAAGTTTCATATCAGCGCACCCTCCGCTGCAGAGTGAAAGTTTCATTCTGGAAACATCCCTTAGGCTGTGGCTAAGCCATGTCTCCACCATATCCTTTCTTCCAGGAGTGCTAGTCTTGCATGGTTCGCAGGAGAGCTTCTGTGAAGTTTGGAAAGTAGGAGGCGAGGTATTGGCGGAAGTAAAGTTGTGAGGCGCATCATGAATCGTGTCGGGATAGCACAGTCGGTAGTGCGCTTGCCCGCGAAAGGCAAAGGTCCCAGGTGGTAGTGCGCTTGCCCGCGAAAGGCAAAGGTCCCAGGTTCGAGTCCCGGTTCCGGCACACAATTTTAATCTGCCAGGAAGTTTCATATCAGCGCACACTCCGCTGCAGAGTGAAAGTTTCATTCTGGAGACATCCCTTAGGCTGTGGCTAAGCCATGTCTCCACCATATCCTTTCTTCCAGGAGTGCTAGTCTTGCAAGTTTCGCAAGAGAGCTTCTGTGAAGTTTGGAAAGTAGGAGGCGAGGTACTGGCGGAAGTAAAGTTGTGAGGCGGCATCGTGAGTCGTGTCGGGGTAGCTCAGTGGTAGAGCGCTTTCCCGCAAAAGGCAAAGGTCCCAGGTTCGAGTCCCGGTTCCGGCACACAATTTTAATCTGCCAGGAAGTTTCATATCAGCGCACACTCCGCTGCAGAGCGAAAGTTTCATTCTGGAAACATCCCTTAGGCTGTGGCTAAGCCATGTCTCCACCATATCCTTTCTTCCAGGAGTGCTAGTCTTGCATGGTTCGCAGGAGAGCTTCTGTGAAGTTTGGAAAGTAGGAGGCGAGGTATTGGCGGAAGTAAAGTTGTGAGGTGGCATCGTGAGTCGTGTCGGGATAGCACAGTCGGTAGTGCGCTTGCCCGCGAAAGGCAAAGGTCCCAGGTTCGAGTCCCGGTTCCGGCACACAATTTTAATCTGCCAGGAAGTTTCATATCAGCGCACACTCCGCTGCAGAGTGAAAGTTTCATTCTGGAAACATCCCTTAGGCTGTGGCTGAGCCATGTCTCCACCATATCCTTTCTTCCAGGAGTGCTAGTCTTGCATGGTTCGCAGGAGAGCTTCTGTGAAGTTTGGAAAGTAGGAGGCGAGGTATTGGCGGAAGTAAAGTTGTGAGGTGGCATCGTGAGTCGTGTCGGGATAGCACAGTCGGTAGTGCGCTTGCCCGCGAAAGGCAAAGGTCCCAGATTCGAGTCCCGGTTCCGGCACACTATTTTAATCTGCCAGGAAGTTTCATATCAGCGCACCCTCCGCTGCAGAGTGAACGTTTCATTCTGGAAACATCCCTTAGGCTGTGGCTAAGCCATGTCTCCACCATATCCTTTCTTCCAGGAGTGCTAGTCTTGCAAGTTTCGCAAGAGAGCTTCTGTGAAGTTTGGAAAGTAGGAGGCGAGGTACTGGCGAAAGTAAAGTTGTGAGGCGGCATCGTGAGTCGTGTCGGGGTAGCTCAGTGGTAGAGCGCTTGCCTGCGAAAGGCAAAGGTCCCAGGTTCGAGTCCCCGTTCCGGCACACAATTTTAATCTGCCAGGAAGTTTCATATCAGCGCACACTCCGCTGCAGAGCGAAAGTTTCATTCTGGAAACATCCCTTAGGCTGTGGCTAAGCCATGTCTCCACCATATCCTTTCTTCCAGGAGTGCTAGTCTTGCATGGTTCGCAGGAGAGCTTCTGTGAAGTTTGGAAAGTAGGAGGCGAGGTATTGGTGGAAGTAAAGTTGTGAGGCGGCATCGTGAGTCGTGTCGGGGTAGCTCAGTGGTAGAGCGCTTGCCTGCGAAAGGCAAAGGTCCCAGGTTCGAGTCCCCGTTCCGGCACACAATTTTAATCTGCCACGAAGTATCATATCAGCGCACACTCCGCTGCAGAGTGAAAGTTTCATTCTGGAAACATCCTTAGGCTGTGGCTAAGCCATGTCTCCACCATATCCTGGAGTGCTAGTCTTGCATGGTTCGCAGGAGAGCTTCTGTGAAGTTTGGAAAGTCGGAGGCGAGGTATTGGCGGAAGTAAAGTTGTGAGGCGGCATCGTGAGTCGTGTCGGGATAGCACAGTCGGTAGTGCGCTTGCCCGCAAAAAGGCAAAGGTCCCAGGTGGTAGTGCATTTGCCCACGAAAGGCAAAGGTCCCAGGTTCGAGTCCCGGTTCCGGCACACAATTTTAATCTGCCTAGAAGTTTCATATCAGCGCACACTCCGCTGCAGAGTGAAATTTTCATTCTGGAAACATCCCTTAGGCTGTGGCTAAGCCATGTCTCCACCATATCCTTTCTTCCAGGAGTGCTAGTCTTGCAAGTTTCGCAAGAGAGCTTCTGTGAAGTTTGGAAAGTAGGAGGCGAGGTACTGGCGAAAGTAAAGTTGTGAGGCGGCAGCGTGAGTCGTGTCGGGGTAGCTCAGTGGTAGAGCGCTTGCCTGCGAAAGGCAGAGGTCCCAGGTTCGAGTCCCCGTTCCGGCACACAATTTTAATCTGCCAGGAAGTTTCATATCAGCGCACCCTCCGCTGCAGAGTGAAAGTTTCATTCTGGAAACATCCCTTAGGCTGTGGCTAAGCCATGTCTCCACCATATCCTTTCTTCCAGGAGTGCTAGTCTTGCATGGTTCGCAGGAGAGCTTCTGTGAAGTTTGGAAAGTAGGAGGCGAGTTATTGGCGGAAGTAAAGTTGTGAGGCGCATCATGAATCGTGTCGGGATAGCACAGTCGGTAGTGCGCTTGCCCGCGAAAGGCAAAGGTCCCAGGTGGTAGTGCGCTTGCCCGCGAAAGGCAAAGGTCCCAGGTTCGAGTCCCGGTTCCGGCACACAATTTTAATCTTCCAGGAAGTTTCATATCAGCGCACACTCCGCTGCAGAGTGAAAGTTTCATTCTGGAGACATCCCTTAGGCTGTGGCTAAGCCATGTCTCCACCATATCCTTTCTTCCAGGAGTGCTAGTCTTGCAAGTTTCGCAAGAGAGCTTCTGTGAAGTTTGGAAAGTAGGAGGCGAGGTACTGGCGGAAGTAAAGTTGTGAGGCGGCATCGTGAGTCGTGTCGGGGTAGCTCAGTGGTATAGCGCTTTCCCGCAAAAGGCAAAGGTCCCAGGTTCGAGTCCCGGTTCCGGCACACAATTTTAATCTGCCAGGAAGTTTCATATCAGCGCACACTCCGCTGCAGAGCGAAAGTTTCATTCTGGAAACATCCCTTAGGCTGTGGCTAAGCCATGTCTCCACCATATCCTTTCTTCCAGGAGTGCTAGTCTTGCATGGTTCGCAGGAGAGCTTCTGTGAAGTTTGGAAAGTAGGAGGCGAGGTATTGGCGGAAGTAAAGTTGTGAGGTGGCATCGTGAGTCGTGTCGGGATAGCACAGTCGGTAGTGCGCTTGCCCGCGAAAGGCAAAGGTCCCAGGTTCGAGTCCCGGTTCCGGCACACAATTTTAATCTGCCAGGAAGTTTCATATCAGCGCACACTCCGCTGCAGAGTGAAAGTTTCATTCTGGAAACATCCCTTAGGCTGTGGCTGAGCCATGTCTCCACCATATCCTTTCTTCCAGGAGTGCTAGTCTTGCATGGTTCGCAGGAGAGCTTCTGTGAAGTTTGGAAAGTAGGAGGCGAGGTATTGGCGGAAGTAAAGTTGTGAGGTGGCATCGTGAGTCGTGTCGGGATAGCACAGTCGGTAGTGCGCTTGCCCGCGAAAGGCAAAGGTCCCAGATTCGAGTCCCGGTTCCGGCACACTATTTTAATCTGCCAGGAAGTTTCATATCAGCGCACCCTCCGCTGCAGAGTGAACGTTTCATTCTGGAAACATCCCTTAGGCTGTGGCTAAGCCATGTCTCCACCATATCCTTTCTTCCAGGAGTGCTAGTCTTGCAAGTTTCGCAAGAGAGCTTCTGTGAAGTTTGGAAAGTAGGAGGCGAGGTACTGGCGAAAGTAAAGTTGTGAGGCGGCATCGTGAGTCGTGTCGGGGTAGCTCAGTGGTAGAGCGCTTGCCTGCGAAAGGCAAAGGTCCCAGGTTCGAGTCCCCGTTCCGGCACACAATTTTAATCTGCCAGGAAGTTTCATATCAGCGCACACTCCGCTGCAGAGCGAAAGTTTCATTCTGGAAACATCCCTTAGGCTGTGGCTAAGCCATGTCTCCACCATATCCTTTCTTCCAGGAGTGCTAGTCTTGCATGGTTCGCAGGAGAGCTTCTGTGAAGTTTGGAAAGTAGGAGGCGAGGTATTGGTGGAAGTAAAGTTGTGAGGCGGCATCGTGAGTCGTGTCGGGGTAGCTCAGTGGTAGAGCGCTTGCCTGCGAAAGGCAAAGGTCCCAGGTTCGAGTCCCCGTTCCGGCACACAATTTTAATCTGCCACGAAGTTTCATATCAGCGCACACTCCGCTGCAGAGTGAAAGTTTCATTCTGGAAACATCCTTAGGCTGTGGCTAAGCCATGTCTCCACCATATCCTGGAGTGCTAGTCTTGCATGGTTCGCAGGAGAGCTTCTGTGAAGTTTGGAAAGTCGGAGGCGAGGTATTGGCGGAAGTAAAGTTGTGAGGCGGCATCGTGAGTCGTGTCGGGATAGCACAGTCGGTAGTGCGCTTGCCCGCAAAAAGGCAAAGGTCCCAGGTGGTAGTGCGTTTGCCCACGAAAGGCAAAGGTCCCAGGTTCGAGTCCCGGTTCCGGCACACAATTTTAATCTGCCTAGATGTTTCATATCAGCGCACACTCCGCTGCAGAGTGAAAGTTTCATTCTGGAAACATCCCTTAGGCTGTGGCTAAGCCATGTCTCCACCATATCCTTTCTTCCAGGAGTGCTAGTCTTGCAAGTTTTGCAAGAGAGCTTCTGTGAAGTTTGGAAAGTAGGAGGCGAGGTACTGGCGAAAGTAAAGATGTGAGGCGGCATCGTGAGTCGTGTCGGGGTAGCTCAGTGGTAGAGCGCTTGCCTGCGAAAGGCAAAGGTCCCAGGTTCGAGTCCCGGTTCCGGCACACAATTTTAATCTGCCAGGAAGTTTCATATCAGCGCACACTCCGCTGCAGAGTGAAAGTTTCATTCTGGAAACATCCCTTAGGCTGTGGCTAAGCCATGTCTCCACCATATCCTTTCTTCCAGGAGTGCTAGTCTTGCATGGTTCGCAGGAGAGCTTCTGTGAAGTTTGGAAAGTCGGAGGCGAGGTATTGGCGGAAGTAAAGTTGTGAGGCGGCATCGTGAGTCGTGTCGGGATAGCACAGTCGGTAGTGCGCTTGCCCGCGAAAGGCAAAGGTCCCAGATTCGAGTCACGGTTCCGGCACACAATTTTAATCTGCCAGGAAGTTTCATATCAGCGCACCCTCCGCTGCAGAGTGAACGTTTCATTCTGGAAACATCCCTTAGGCTGTGGCTAAGCCATGTCTCCACCATATCCTTTCTTCCAGGAGTGCTAGTCTTGCAAGTTTCGCAAGAGAGCTTCTGTGAAGTTTGGAAAGTAGGAGGCGAGGTACTGGCGAAAGTAAAGTTGTGAGGCGGCATCGTGAGTCGTGTCGGGGTAGCTCAGTGGTAGAACGCTTGCCTGCGAAAGGCAAAGGTCCCAGGTTCGAGTCCCCGTTCCGGCACACAATTTTAATCTGCCAGGAAGTTTCATATCAGCGCACACTCCGCTGCAGAGCGAAAGTTTCATTCTGGAAACATCCCTTAGGCTGTGGCTAAGCCATGTCTCCACCATATCCTTTCTTCCAGGAGTGCTAGTCTTGCATGGTTCGCAGGAGAGCTTCTGTGAAGTTTGGAAAGTAGGAGGCGAGGTATTGGCGGAAGTAAAGTTGTGAGGTGGCATCGTGAGTCGTGTCGGGATAGCACAGTCGGTAGTGCGCTTGCCCGCAAAAGGCAAAGGTCCCAGGTTCGAGTCCCGGTTCCGGCACATAATTTTAATCTGCCAGGAAGTTTCATATCAGCGCACACTCCGCTGCAGAGTGAAAGTTTCATTCTGGAAACATCCCTTAGGCTGTGGCTAAGCCATGTCTCCACCATATCCTTTCTTCCAGGAGTGCTAGTCTTGCATGGTTCGCAGGAGTGCTTCTGTGAAGTTTGGAAAGTAGGAGGCGAGGTATTGGCGGAAGTAAAGTTGTGAGGCGGCATCGTGAGTCGTGTCGGGGTAGCTCAGTGGTAGAGCGCTTGCCCGCAAAAGGCAAAGGTCCCAGGTTCGAGTCCCGGTTCTGGCACATAATTTTAATCTGCCAGGAAGTTTCATATCGGCGCACACTCCGCTGCAGAGTGAAAGTTTCATTCTGGAAACATACCTTAGGCTATGGCTAAGCCATGTCTCCACCATATCCTTTCTTCCAGGGGTGCTAGTCTTGCATGGTTCGCAGGAGAGCTTCTGTGAAGTTTGGAAAATAGGAGGCGAGGTATTGGCGGAAGTAAAGTTGTGAGGTGGCATCGTGAGTCGTGTCGGGATAGCACAGTCGGTAGTGCGCTTGCCCGCGAAAGGCAAAGGTCCCAGGTTAAAGTCCCGGTTCCGGCACACAATTTTAATCTGCCAGGAAGTTTCATATCAGCGCACACTCCGCTGCAGAGTGAAAGTATCATTCTGGAAACAACCCTTAGGCTGTGGCTAAGCCATGTCTCCACCATATCCTTTCTTCCAGGAGTGCTAGTCTTGCAAGTTTTGCAAGAGAGCTTCTGTGAAGTTTGGAAAGTAGGAGGCGAGGTACTGGCGAAAGTAAAGTTGTGAGGCGGCATCGTGAGTCGTGTCGGGGTAGCTCAGTGGTAGAGCGCTTGCCTGCGAAAGGCAAAGGTCCCAGGTTCGAGTCCCCGTTCCGGCACACAATTTTAATCTGCCACGAAGTTTCATATCAGCGCACACTCCGCTGCAGAGTGAAAGTTTCATTCTGGAAACATCCCTTAGGCTGTGGCTAAGCCATGTCTCCACCATATCCTTTCTTCCAGGAGTGCTAGTCTTGCATGGTTCGCAGGAGAGCTTCTGTGAAGTTTGGAAAGTCGGAGGCGAGGTATTGGCGGAAGTAAAGTTGTGAGGCGGCATCGTGAGTCGTGTCGGGATAGCACAGTCGGTAGTGCGCTTGCCCGCAAAAAGACAAAGGTCCCAGGTGGTAGTGCGTTTGCCCACGAAAGGCAAAGTTCCCAGGTTCGAGTCCCGGTTCCGGCACACAATTTTAATCTGCCTGGAAGTTTCATATCAGCGCACACTCCGCTGCAGAGTGAAAGTTTCATTCTGGAAACATCCCTTAGGCTGTGGCTAAGCCATGTCTCCACCATATCCTTTCTTCCAGGAGTGCTAGTCTTGCAAGTTTCGCAAGAGAGCTTCTGTGAAGTTTGGAAAGTAGGAGGCGAGGTACTGGCGGAAGTAAAGTTGTGAGGCGGCATCGTGAGTCGTGTCGGGATAGCACAGTCGGTAGTGCGCTTGCCCGCGAAAGGCAAAGGTCTCAGGTTCGAGTCCCGGTTCCGGCACACAATTTTAATCTGCCAGGAAGTTTCATATCAGCGCACACTCCGCTGCAGAGTGAAAGTTTCATTCTGGAAACATCCCTTAGGCTGTGGCTAAGCCATGTCTCCACCATAGCCTTTCTTCCAGGAGTGCTAATCTTGCAAGTTTCGCAAGAGAGCTTCTGTGAAGTTTGGAAAGTAGGAGGCGAGGTACTGGCGGAAGTAAAGTTGTGAGGCGGCATCGTGAGTCGTGTCGGGATAGCACAGTCGGTAGTGCGCTTGCCCGCGAAAGGCATAGGTCTCAGGTTCGAGTCCCGGTTCCGGCACACAATTTTAATCTGCCAGGAAGTTTCATATCAGCGCACACTCCGCTGCAGAGTGAAAGTTTCATTCTGGAAACATCCCTTAGGCTGTGGCTAAGCCATGTCTCCACCATATCCATTCTTCCAGGAGTGCTAGTCTTGCATGGTTCGCAGGAGAGCTTCTGTGAAGTTTGGAAAGTAGGAGGCGAGGTATTGGCGGAAGTAAAGTTGTGAGGCGCATCGTGAATCGTGTCGGGATAGCACAGTCGGTAGTGCGCTTGCCCGCGAAAGGCAAAGGTCCCAGGTGGTAGTGCGCTTGCCCGCGAAAGGCAAAGGTCCCAGGTTCTAGTCCCGGTTCCGGCACACAATTTTAATCTGCCAGGAAATTTCATATCAGCGCACACTCCGCTGCAGAGTGAAAGTTTCATTCTGGAGACGTCCCTTAGGCTGTGGCTAAGCCATGTCTCCAGCATATCCTTTCTTCCAGGTGTGCTAGTCTTGCAAGTTTCGCAAGAGAGCTTCTGTGAAGTTTGGAAAGTAGGAGGCGAGGTACTGGCGGAAGTAAAGTTGTGAGGCGGCATCGTGAGTCGTGTCGGGGTAGCTCAGTGGTAGAGCGCTTTCCCGCAAAAGGCAAAGGTCCCAGGTTCGAGTCCCGGTTCCGGCACACAATTTTAATCTGCCAGGAAGTTTCATATCAGCGCACACTCCGCTGCAGAGCGAAAGTTTCATTCTGGAAACATCCCTTAGGCTGTGGCTAAGCCATGTCTCCACCATATCCTTTCTTCCAGGAGTGCTAGTCTTGCATGGTTCGCAGGAGAGCTTCTGTGAAGTTTGGAAAGTAGGAGGCGAGGTATTGGCGGAAGTAAAGTTGTGAGGTGGCATCGTGAGTCGTGTCCGGATAGCACAGTCGGTAGTGCGCTTGCCCGCGAAAGGCAAAGGTCCCAGGTTCGAGTCCCGGTTCCGGCACACAATTTTAATCTGCCAGGAAGTTTCATATCAGCGCACACTCCGCTGCAGAGTGAAAGTTTCATTCTGGAAACATCCCTTAGGCTGTGGCTAAGCCATGTCTCCACCATATCCTTTCTTCCAGGAGTGCTAGTCTTGCATGGTTCGCAGGAGAGCTTCTGTGAAGTTTGGAAAGTAGGAGGCGAGGTATTGGCGGAAGTAAAGTTGTGAGGTGGCATCGTGAGTCGTGTCGGGATAGCACAGTCGGTAGTGCGCTTGCCCGCGAAAGGCAAAGGTCCCTGATTCGAGTCCCGGTTCCGGCACACAATTTTAATCTGCCAGGAAGTTTCATATCAGCGCACCCTCCTCTGCAGAGTGAACGTTTCATTCTGGAAACATCCCTTAGGCTGTGGCTAAGCCATGTCTCCACCATATCCTTTCTTCCAGGAGTGCTAGTCTTGCAAGTTTCGCAAGAGAGCTTCTGTGAAGTTTGGAAAGTAGGAGGCGAGGTACTGGCGAAAATAAAGTTGTGAGGCGGCATCGTGAGTCGTGTCGGGGTAGCTCAGTGGTAGAGCGCTTGCCTGCGAAAGGCAAAGGTCCCAGGTTCGAGTCCCCGTTCCGGCACACAATTTTAATCTGCCAGGAAGTTTCATATCAGCGCACACTCCGCTGCAGAGTGAAAGTTTCATTCTGGAATTTTCAAATGTTTGTGAAGCTTGGAGTTAACTGTGGGTTCATCAGTCCCTAAACTTACAAATTACTTTGAACTAGCTTACACTAAAGACGGCACAAACATCCATGCCTGAGTGGGAATTTGAACCCCCGACGGGCAACGGCCTTGTGCATCGTAGCACAGCGCCTCAATGCGCTCGGCCGCTACGCGGCGGCTATACGCCTGAAAAGTTAGATTGACAGGAAGTGCAGACTGAATAAGCAGGAATGGCTAGAGGACACATGCAGAACCGTAGAAGAATGTATAACCAGGGGAAAGATAGATACCGCCTACAGGAAGGAAAAACAATTCTAAGCAAAGAGGGGGAAGCTGAAACTTAGATAGAATATATAGAGGGCCTATACAAGGGAAATAAATCTGAAGGCTGTATTCTAGAAATGGAAGACAAAGTGGAACAAGGTAAGATGGACGATACGATACTGCCAGAAGAATATGACAGAGTGCTGAAAGATTTGTGTTGGAACAAGGCCCTTGGAGTAGACAGTAAATGATATTCTGTTTGAACTGCTGATATCGTTAGGAGAGGAAGTAATGAAGAAGTTGTTCCACCGGGCATGCCAGATGTATGAGACAGGGGAAATACCCTTGGCTTCAAGGAGAATGTAGTAATTCCAATTCCAAAGAAATCAAGTGCAAATAAGAAAATTACAGAACTATCAGTTTAAGAAGTCATAGTTGCCAAATACTAACATGAATTATTTACAGACGAATGGAAAAACTTGTGGAATCCGACCTCGGGGTAGATCTGTTTGGATTTAGGAGAAATGTAGGAACCCAGGAGGCAACACTCACATTACAACGTATCTTAGAATATGAGCTAAGGAAAGGCAAACCTAAGTTTTTAGCATTTGTAAATTAATAGAGAGCTTTTGACAATATCGATTGGAATACACTCTTCCAAATTCTGAAGTTAGCAGAGGTAAAATATACGGAGCGAAGAGTTATATTCAACTTATAAAAAATCAAGACAGCAATTATTAGAGTTGAAGGACGTGAAAGGGACGCAGAGGTTGGGAAGGGAGTATGACAGGGTTGTCACCTTTCCCAAATGTTGTTCAATCTGTACATTGAGCTAGCTGTGAAGGAATGCAAGGAGAAATTTGGAGAGAGAATTAAAGTTCAGGGAGAAGAAATATAAACGTTGCAGTTTGCCTATGACATAGTAATTCTGTCAGAAACCGCAAATGATCTGGAAGAGCAATTGAATGGAATGGACAGTGTCTTGAAAGGAAGATATAAGATGAACATTAACAAGAGTAAAACGAAGGTAATGGAACGCAGTGTCAGAAATCTGGCTATGCTGAAGGAATTAGATTAGGTAATGAGACAATAAAAGTGGTAGATGAATTTTGTTATTTGGTTAGCAAGATAACTTCTGATGGCCGAAGTAAAGAAGATATGAAATGCAGAATGGCTATGGGAAGAAAAGCGTTTCTGAAGAAGCGAAATTTGTTGACATCCAACATGGAGTGTAGCATCGTATGGGAGTGAAACCTGACGATAAAGAGTTAACGACAAAACGATGATAGAAGCTTTCGAAATGTGGTGCTACTACAGACGAATGATGAAAATTAGATTGGTAGATCACGTAATTAATGAGGAGTTGCTTCACCGAATAGGGGAGGAAACGAGTTTCTGGCATATCCTGACTAACAGAAAGGATAGGTTGGTGGGACACATCCTGAGACATCTAAGAATCGTCAACTTCGCATTAGAAGGAAGTGTGTGGGTTAAAAATCGTAGAGGGAGGCCGACGGACGAATACAGTAAGCAGATTCAAAAGGATGTAAGTTGTCGTTCTTTTGCTCATATGAAGAGGCTTGCACAGGATTACCGTGGCAAAATGCACCAAACCAGTCTGTTAACTGAGGACCACAATAACAACCGCCGACAGGCTACCTTTCCACCACCCATATGAGGCAACAAGGGATTACTTAAAAATAAAGGTAAAAAGACATGACCACAATTAGCTACCTTAGAATCGAACTCCATACACAACTTTTGACGAAATAAGTGTCGTTCCATTGGAAGTAATCGTGCTCGTAAATTTAGGGGGATGGTAATTACCTAATTTCTGTCTCTGACTAAGCCACGTCACAAGAACTGCATGCCCTGTACATGAATTCTAGCCATTGCACTAGGGATCTATTAACACCTAACCTAATGATAAATGGACCCCAGGTCAATATATAGTTCTTATAATTGCCCCCAGGGGGCTCACGGTTCTTTCGTGAGTAAGTGCGTGGCGAGCATGGGGCCCTGAGCTAATGCAGTCTTCCTTCCTTCTTTACTTCCTGGACTGCATATCCTTTCCCCTCCCCTCCTTTCCTATCCTCACTCCTTCCCCTGCCTCTGAGGACTTGATAACCTCAGTAGTTAAGTCCCCCTATTCCAAACAAACAACCCAACCCTTATATTATAATTCAAAATTTATAGAGTTATATCCAAATGAATATTGCAAAATAAGATCAGCCAAAGGTGTTCTACTTCAATCTCAACAATCCCTAGAGTTTAAGAATATTATTTATTAAGTAAATATATCAAAAAAGTTAACAACACTATAGTCTGCGTCACGTACGAAGGCGCCCCAATTGTCAGCCGTTCTGCGCATCCCCCCATTACCGGCACTGGCAGCCAATAACATTATTTCTCTAGGACCGTGGCTGGCCGCGAGTTACGCAATGTTTCTCCCTCAGACGCAACTGTTGTCGCTCGGCCATAGCTCCTCCCCTCCACGCTTCCCCTATCGCTCCACCTCTGTGCGCGGAAGCACCTTCCCAACTATAATTCAATAGATGATTGATGCTTATAGTATTCAACTACAATATAGCAAAGATAACAAGGAATGGGCTGGAAATATAAATTACGAAGCCAATTGCCCCTTCTCGATTCAATACTGAAACTCAGTCGGAATTGATACACACGATTGTGGCACTGCCGATCTTCCTACTTTTACTAAGTAAGATTGCGAAGCTCAAACAACAGCAGCACTGATCCTGCCGTGTTATCAGTTATACTGGTAAAATGAAGTTATTCAGCCCCTTAGCGGTGAGTACGGCACTATTTGATGCTGATGTAGAACAGCAGTGGGCACCAAAGTGCGAAGCCGCACTAATGTAAGTGTACAAGCGGAAATTTCAGAGCGGCATCTATGTTGCGACTTGGCTGGCAATTTGTCCAAGAGAAGAGACCTATCCATCACCTTTTACGACAGCATCCAGAGTCCTGTTCGCTTCAACGCTTTTCATACTCTCCCCATCATCTATATGGAGTGCGCGCGCAAAAATAGCAAATGGCCAATGCGTTTTGTCATTGCGTAATGGACGCCAATCAAGTACACTCTTTGATGTGACTCAAATATCCCACAGAAGCGTTAATGCCCATCATCACATGGCACCATACCGCCCCCACATGATCTGACGTCTAGCGAATGAGTCTCCCTGATACTTAGTGGCTCCTCAGAACAAAGGAAATTTCTCATTAATAACACAACACAATTCAAATGAAATAGCAGTGTGCATAGCTACAACACTAGGAGAAAGACTGATCTACACCATTCAATGTTAAATTTAACTTCGTTATAGACGGCGGTGAATTATGCTGTCAAAAAAGCCTTTGATCACCTACCAAGTAACATCGAATGTCTAAAAGATAGCCAACCAGCATTTTAAAACAAATTTAAAGAATTTCTTAATCACAACTCCTATTCAGTAGATGAACTTTTACATAGAAATTAGCAATTTTATGAAAAAAGAAAAAAATATTGTATGTCATAGAATGTTACCCTTCACTAAACTGACACATTCCACATGATTACGAAATCTCATATTTCTGACCTATGGAACAAGTAATAATCTAATCGAATCAGTGCTGGGCTGGGACTACACCTGGGAATAAGTGAGAGTGATCATCTCAGATTATGTGAGAGAATGAACATTTTAGTTCCAAAATTCACTGTCTGTTTCACCCATAGTTAATGTATTGTTGTTATGGTCTACAGTCCAGAGACTGGTTTGATGCAGCTCTCCACCCTACTCTATCCTGAGCAAGCCTTTTCATCTCCTCATAAGAACGGCAACCCACATCCACTTGAATCTGCTTACTATACGCGTCTCTTTGTCTCCCTCTGCGATTTTTACCCCACACACTTCCCTCCAATGCTAAATTTACGATTCCCCGATGTCTAAGAATGTGTCCTACCAAGCGATCCCTTCTTTTAGTCAGGGTATGCCAAAAATTCCTTTTATCACCAATTCTGTTCAGTACCTCTTCATTTGTTATGCGATCTACCCACCTAATCTTCAGCAATCTTCTTAGCACCACATTTCAAAACCCTCTATTCTCTTCCTGTCCGCACTGCTTATCGTCCATGTTTCACTCCCGTACAAGGCAACACTCCACACAAATGCCTTCACAAAAGACTTCCTTACCCTTAAATTAATATTCGATGTTAGCAAATTTCTCTTTTTCAGAAATGCTTTTCTTCCCATTGCCAATCTGCATTTTATATCCTTTCTACTGCGACCATCGCATGTTATTTTACTACCCAAGTAACAAAACTTGTCTACCACCTTCATTGTTTCGTTACCTAATCTAATTCCTTCAGCATCGCCTGATTTTTTAAGACCGCATTCCATTATTTTTGTTTTGCTCTTGTTAATGTTCAATTTATACGCTCTCTTCAACACACTGTCCATTCCTTTCAACTGCTCTTCCAGATCCTTTGCTGTCTCTGACAGAATTAAAATGTCATCAGCAAAACGCAATGTTTTTATTTCTTCCCCCTGAACTTTAATCCCTATTCCAAATTTTTCCTTGCTTTCCTTCACCGCCTGCTCGATGTACAAATTGAATAACATCGGAGAAAGGCTACAACCCTGTCTTACTCCCTTCCCAACTGATGCTTCCCTTTCATGCCCTTCGAGTCTACTAACTGCGGTCTGGCTTTTGTACAAGTTGTAGATAATTCTCCTTTCCCTATATTTTACCCCTACTGACTTCAGAATTTGAAAGAGTTTATTCCAGTCAACATTGTCAAATGCTTTCTCCAAATCTACAAAAGCTAAAAATGTAGGTTTGCCTTTCCTTAATCTATCTTCTAAGATAAGACGTAAAGTGAGTATTGCCTCCCGGGTTCCTATGTTCCTCCTGAATCCAAACTGATCTTTCCCGAGGTCAGCTTCTGCCAGCTTTTCCATTCTCCTGTAGATAATTCGTGTTAAAATTTTGCAACCATGACTTATCAAACTGATGGGTCTGTAATTTTCACACCTCTCTGCGCCTGATTTCTTTGGAATGGGGATTATTACATTTTTCTTAAAGTCTGAGGGCATTTCGCCTGTCTCATACATCCTACACACCAGTTCAAATAGTCTTGTCATGGCTGGCTCTCCCAGAGACTTTAGTAGCTCTGAGGGTATGTCATCTACTCCTGGGGTCCTGTTCCGACCTAGGTCTTTCAAGGCTCTGTCAAATTCATCTCTCAGTATAGTATCTCGTATTTCATCCTCATCTACTTCCTCTTCCTACAACATCGTCTCTAAGTTCATTTCCTTTGTAGGGCTGCTCTATGTATTCTTTCCACCTTTCAGCTTTCCCTTCTTTGCTGAGAACTGGTTTCCCATCCAAGTTCTTGATATTCGTAGAGTTGCTTTTCTTGTCCCCAAATGTCTCTTCTATTTTCCTGTAGGCGGTATCTATTTTTCCCCTTCTTATACATGCTTCTACAGATTTGCATTTGGCTTCTAGCCACTCCTGCTTAGCCATTTTGCACTTCCTGTCAATCTTATTTTTTAGTCGTCTGTACTCCATTTTGCCTGTTTCATTTACTGCATTTTTATACTTTCTCCTTTCATCAATTAAATTTAGTATTTCCTTTGATATCCAAGGATTTTTTGTAGGTCTTGCCTTTCTACCTATTTTGTCTTCTGCTGCCTTCACTATTTCATCTCTCAATGCTACCCATTCCTCTTCTACTGTTTTATTTCCCCCTGTTTCTGTCAATTGTTGCCTAAATCTCCCTCTGAAATTCTCCAGAACTTCACTTTCCTTCAATTTATCTAAGTCCCATCTCCTTATTTTCCTACCTTTCTGCAGTTTTTTCAGCTTCAGCCTACAGTTCATGACTAACAGGTTATGGTCAGAGTCTATATCTGCCCCTGGGTATGTCTTGCAGTTTATAACCTGGTTCCGGAATCTTTGTCTTACCATTATAAAATCTATCTGATACCTTCCGGTGTCTCCTGGTCTCTTCCATGTATACAACCTTCTTTTGTGATTCTTAAACCACGTGTTTGTAACAATTAAATCATGTTCTGTGCAAAATTCTACCAGGCGACTTCCTCTTTCATTCCTCCTGCCCAGTCCATATTCACCTACTATTTTTCCTTCTCTTCCATTTCCTATTACCGAATTCCAGTCTCCCATCACAATTAAGTTTTCCTCTCCCGTAACTGTCTGAATAATTTCCTTTAGCTCCTCATATATTTCTTCAATATCCTCATCATCGGCGGAGCTAGTTGGCATATAAACCTGTACTACTGTTGTCGGTGTTGGCTTTGTATCTATCTTGACAATGATAATGCGATCACTGTGCTGGTCATAGCATTCCTATTTTCTTATTCATTATTAGTCCTACTCCTGTGATACCCCCAACTGATTTTGTATTTATAATCCTGTACTCACCTGACCAGAAATCCTGTTCATCCTGCCACCGAACTTCACTAATCCCCACTATATCTAACTTCAACCTATGCATTTCCCTTTTTAAATTTTCTAATTTTCCTACTCGATTAAGGGATCTAACATTCCACGCTCCGATCCGTAGAATGCCAGTATTGTCTTTCCTGATGATCACATCCTCCTGAGTAGTCCCCGCCCGGAGATCCGAATGGGGGACTATTTTACCTCCGGAATATTTTACCCGAGAGGATGCCATCATCATATTTCCATACAGTAGAGCTGCATGTCCTCGGGAATAATAACAGCTGTAGTTTCCCCTTGCTTTCAGCCGTTCGCAGTAGCTGTGTGGCAAAGCCACATTAGCTGATGTTACAAGGCCATCTCAGTCAATCATCCAGACTGTTGCCCCTGTAACTACTGAAAAGGCTGCTGCCCCTCTTCAGGAACCACACGTTTGTCTGGCCTCTCCACAGATACCCCTCCGCTGTGGTTGCACCTACAGTACGGCTATCTGCATCGTTGAGGCACGCAAGCCACCCCACCGCGACAATGTCTGTGGTTCACGGGGGTGGAGTTAATGTACTCAAATGCAATAGCCTGACGAGTCTGTTCACTGATAAAGAAGTATTACATACAAGGAGCAAGCAAGTGACTCAGGGCTGTTGTGCTCAGGCAACATTCCCACAGGTGCCATCTAGTCTCTAAAGCACGGCCATGACACCGTCATCATTTACATCTTCATCTACATAGATACTCTGAATATCACATTTCAGTGCCTGGCAGGGTTCATTAACCACTTCCATAACCTTTCTCACCGTTCCATTCTCTAATAGCGCGCGGGAAGAAAGAACACCTAAATTGATCTGTTTTTGATCTGATTTCTCTTATTTTATTGGAATTGTCATGTCTCTCTATGTAGATGGTTGCTAGTAAACTATTTTCACATTCAGAAGTCAGCGATTGAAATTTCGCAAATAGATCTCGCCGTAACGAATAACTTCGTTCTTTTAATGATTTCCACCTCAAAATGTGCAACATTTCCGTGACGCTTTCCCCCAAGTAACGTCATAAAACAAAACGAGCTGCCCTTCTCTGAACTTTCTGAATGTCTTCCGTCAGTCCCACCAGGTGAGGGTCCCACACTGGGCAACACTACTCCAGGAGAGGACGCACAAGTGTGATGTAGGGAATCTCTTTCACTACGTTTACATGCAACACATCTTCCGGAAGACGAAAACCGATTTTCGTAAACCGTTTTTCGCTGACGTGTTTACATGGCATAGCCTGAATCGGATTTCCTAGCTCACTTAACATGGCGGCTGGAAAACAGCTGATTCTGTTCCTTATTGAGTCTTCACAATCGCTATTTTTCTTTATTTAAATACACAGATTTATGTTCACTTTGATATTTATACATTTATTTCACATTAGAGAATATCACTCTTTCCATATGTGCCGAAAATTCTTAACAAGAAAACACAATCTGACAAGCCAGAACGCTTCAAAAACGGTTGCGTTTACATGGGCACGAAAATCGATTGTGGAACTGGAAAATCGCTTTAGAGAAGCGGATTTCCAGAATCGATTTTGGAGTGTTTACATCACCAACCAAAAACGGAATTGGGAAATCGGTTTACGAAATCCGGTTTTGGGAGCCCATGTAAACGGGGTGTTTGGTGGAGCTGTAACATCTTCGAAGCGTCCTGCCAATGAAACGTAGCCTTTGGTTCGCCTTCCCCACAATGTTTTCTGTGGGTTCTCTCCATTCCAAGTTGTTCGTAATTGTAACTTCTAGGTATTTGGTAGAATTTACGACTTAAGGTTTGACTGATTTATCGTGTAATTGAAGTTTAGCGGATTTCTTTTAGTGGTCATATGTATTACTTCACTCTTTTCATTATTTAGTGTTAATTGCCAATTTTCGCACCTTGTATCACTTTTGTCTAAGTCACTTTGAAGTTGCTTTGATCCTCCGTTCACTTAACTAACCGATAAACGACAGCATCATCCGCGAACAGTCTAATAAGGGAGCTATTCAGATTGTCTCCTAAATTGTTTATAAAGGAAGAGTAGGTGACCTATAACGCTTCTCTGGGGAACGCCAGATATCACATCTGTTTTACTCGATGACTTACCGTCAATTATAACGAATTGTGTACTTTCTGATAGGAAATCGTGAATCCAATCGCACAATTGGGGCGATATTCCATAAGCAAGCAATTTCATTAGAAGCCGCTTGTGAGGTACAGTGTCAAAAGCCTTCCGGAAATCCAGAAATTTGGAATCGATTTGAGATCCCTTGTCGATGGCACTTATCACTTCATGTGAATAAGGGCAAGCTGAGTTTCGCCAGAGCGATACTTTCTGAATCCGTGAAAGACGACCGTCTGTCGTCTTCCATGTTGTTGTTGTTATGGTCTTCAGTCCGGAGACTGGTTTGATGCAGCTCTCCACCCTACTCTATCCTGAGCAAGCCTTTTCATCTCCTCATAAGAACGGCAACCCACATCCACTTGAATCTGCTTACTATACGCGTCTCTTTGTCTCCCTCTGCGATTTTTACCCCACACACTTCCCTCCAATGCTAAATTCGCAATTCCTTGATGCCTAAGAATGTGTCCTACCAAGCGATCCCTTCTTTTAGTCAGGGTATGCCAAAAATTCTTTTTCTCTCCAATTCTGTTCAGTACCTCTTCATTAGTTATGCGATCTACCCACCTAATCTTCAGCATTCTTCTGTAGCACCACATTTCAAAAGCCTCTATTCTCTTCCTGTCCGCACTGCTTATCGTCCATGTTTCACTCCCGTACAAGGCAACACTCCACACAAATGCCTTCAGAAAAGACTTCCTTACCCTTAAATTAATATTCGATGTTAGCAAATTTCTCTTTTTCAAAAATGCTTTTCTTCCCATTGCCATTCTGCATTTTATATCCTCTGTACTGCGACCATCCCATGTTATTTTACTACCCACGTAACAACACTCATCTACTACCTTCATTGTTTCGTTATCTAATCTAATTCCCACAGAATCGTCGGATTCTGATGCTTGCCTTTCATGCCCTTCGAGTCTAATAACTGCGGTCTGGCTTTTGTACAAGTTGTAAATAACTCTCCTTTCCCTGTATTTTACCCCTGCTGACTTCAGAATTTGAAAGAGTGTATTCCAGTCAACATTGTCAAATGCTTTCTCCAAATCTACAAAAGCTAAAAATGTAGGTTTACCTTTCCTTAATCTATCTTCTAAGATAAGACGTAAAGTGAGTATTGCCTCCCGGGTTCCTATGTTCCTCCTGAATCCAAACTGATCTTCCCTGAGGTCAGCTGTCTTCCATGTATGTTTGGTATATTTCTGTATAGTTATAATTTATTTAATGTCACTAGATTATCATTTTGTTAAAACTTGAACCCCACTCTTTTCAAGGCTTGAGTAATAGCATTTTTATTTCATGTGTTAAAATATTAGTTAATATTGCTATGTTTTTCTTATTTTGTTATGTTAATAATTTATTATAATATTAATTAATGTGGCATAAGTACGGCTTCTCCGCTACGCCACTGTCCCTGTGAGAATGTGTACTTGTTTTACTTTTAAGTGGGTGCGAGAATCTATGGCTGTCTGAATGTGGGCTCAGAGTAGATAGCTGCTGATACTACCAAAGAGGTTTCTACACCCTTTGGTTACAAGCTCGTCGGCGAGCCCTCTCTAGCGTGAGTCTTGCTCTCCGTCTCCTCCACTGCTGTTTCTTGGGCTTTCCAGCTACCGGTAGCTTTTCGCGCCCCCGTGGGCGCTCGGCTGTTCATTCTATGCTTGTCTTCTGATGAGGTAAGGTTGGTTCTGCTCTTGTGTTTGGAGATAGTAGCGTTTCATTGTCTATCACGTTTAACTTAGACTCGGGAACTTAGAATCATTGTTTTGAATATTTTCTCCGACCATGTGTGGAAATGTGTTCTCGTTTTTCAATTCAGTGTCATCCAATAGATAAACGCAGTGTGTGTGATTTTAGTTGCAGTTTGATAACGGCCTAGTATGTTAAAACTTTTTGTGATCATGTGGCAGTGTATGAATTCTTTGTAAATACTTTCTAGCTTTGTGGGGCCCGATTTCTAATAGGTGATATGTTCATTTTTGTACAGTGCATGTAAAAATCTTCTCATCGTTTCCTTCGGTGAGTGATATGTGTTCCACATGGTTGGTTCGTAGAACAAAGACTTCAGCTTCTACTCTTGTTTGTTCCATGCCCATCAGGCAAATAACTATGCGGGTATCCTTCTGATTTCCACTAATATTTCGCGATCTTCTCTCTCCGCCTATTATAATTTTGCTGTTTCTTCTCCGACTTGTAGTACGCACTCTGTCTTTGTCAGTAATTCTCTCTGAGCCTTGTACAACCTCCTTCAATAGCTTTCTTAAGTGATTCTAAACATTTCTATGGGTTGCATGCTGTAATTCTTAATCTTATTTTTTCGACTTTGTAATTATTTCACTCTTACGAGTTTTGGAGACTGGCCTTCATCCGTCTCTGTAATCGCCCCCTATCGCGTGTAGCTGTATTTCATTCGTTTCCTTATATAATTGTAATCGTTTCTATGGGTTGCATGCTGTAGTTAATTTTCTTTATTTTTCGGAAACTGAATTTATTCAGTTTTATCGGTACCAGTACCTAGATCGATTTCTAACAGACTGTAACTTAATAATCCACCGTGATTTTGTATAATGAATCCGATTTTCAACCACTTCACCTTCAGTGGAGTGTGTTAATGTAACGCAGTCGTGTGTCGCCGTTAGCGTTTTTGCTCGCGGCCCAATTCAGATGTAATTTAACTTGGCTATACACACGCACCATCTCAAAACAGGCACGACAGACCAGAGCCAGCTTCAAAGTGTTTTTGTATATTGTGTTTTGTGCTACCTCCGACTTGCTGAAGTTCGCCTACGATAGCGGCGCCTGCTTCCGCCTCGTCTCAGCACGCAGATTTTGGCGAGTTTCGCTGTGGCATTGCATGTGTGTGAGCGAATGAGTGTTGTTTGTGAATCCTTCCCCCCCCAGTAGCGTTAAATCATGTATAATTTAGGCAGGGCACCATCCGCATTAATCCATGTAAGTGATGCATTTTACTGTATTAACAAAATTGGTTCACCATTTTGCTTGTTTTCTATCTGAATAAATAAGTTTAAGTTCAGCGTAATCTGTAAGTTGCCTATAAATTGTAGTTTTGGAGCACCTTCCCTCTCTTATTTGACATTGTTCTTCACAAGTGCTGAGAAAAAGATCAGATGCAATTTTTCTTGTGTCTAAATTCCGTTGCGCCATAAATGTTTTCTTAGCCACTTTTCTAAGATAACTTTAATTATGGTGGCTTGCTTATTACTGTCTGTGTGTAATAACGTGTGAGCTGGTTTGTATATTGACCACTGTAGTATTAACTTACGGTTATTGAAGTAATTTGAAACGAGTCAGTTCTCAGTTTGGGCCAGGGAACAAGGTCTTGTAGCACGGAGTAACCGGTAGTTCACACGGACCTTATTTGCTAATTTTAGTGATAAAACAAAGCTCTTGTTTCGTACAGTGGTCACTTTTATCCGTGTTGACTATTGGTTTATAGGTCGTTCTCTTCGAGGTAGATCACAATGTTCGAACAAAGTATATGTTCCAAAATCCTATTGCAAATCGACGTCAATGTGATGCTCCTATAATTGCCTTTTTTGAATATTGGCGTGATCTGGGCAACTTTCCAGTCTTTGGGTACGGATCTCTCGCTGAGTGATCGGTTGTGTATGATAGCTAAGTACGGAGCAATTACATCAGCATACTCTGAGAGGAATCTAGTCGGTATACAATCTGGTCCGGAATATTTGTTTTTGATTAGTGACTTAAGTTGTTTTACTACTCCAGGAACATTTACTTATAAATTGCGCATGCTGGCAGCTGTTCTTGGTTCGAATTCTGGAATGTTCACTTCGTCTTGTTTGGTGAAAGAATTTCGGAAAGCCGGCCGCGGTGGCCGAGAGGACTAAGGCGCTACAGTCACGGTCTGCACGGCCACTACGGTCGGGGGTTCGAATCCTCCCTCGGGCATGGATATTTGTGCCGTCCTTAGTATTAGTTAGTTCGTAAGTAGTTTGTAAGTTTAGGGACTGATGACCCCGTAGTTGAGTCCCATAAGCTATACAAACATTTGAACATTTTTTGAATTTCGGAAAGCTGTGTTTGAATGAGGAGAACTGGCTGCCGCAGTTATCGGACAGTTAATCTGCTTCTTACATGGTCAGCAGACAGTGGTGCTGTTGCAGAGCGACCGGCTGCCCACGTCGGCGTACAGTGGCGCCTGGCTGCAGGGCGACGTGCGCTTCCGGAGGGCGCTGCTGCTGCTGACGTCACGCGCCTCCCGGCCCCTTACCCTCACCGTGGGCAAGACCTACACGCTCTCCAGGCACACCTTCCTCCAGGTAACTCTCTGCCGGCGCCGTCGCTTCCTTCATTGTCACTAACAAGGGAATGGTCAGTCGAAACCTGTGTTGCCACTGTGAGTTAACATTGAAGGAAGTCTGTATGCAGACTGTTAACTGCTGACATACATAGGTTTTTTGTGCACCAAGAACATAAAAGCAAAGACGACATATGACAGCTCTGCGAATCACAGACGTAGTTAGACGTCCGAAGACAAAACTCGCCCGGTGTTAGGAAGGAATCAGGCCTAAAATCAGTATATTTCGAGGCGTGTCACACATATTTGATCACATTTTGAAACCGTGGCGAGGAAAATTGCTAATGTACGACATCGCAACTTGAGAATATTGTCACGGTGATAGAAAACTGCAGTGATTTGCACACAATAATTTTCTCTGTTTGTTTTCTGTAAAATGCCTTCCACTGGCGGAAAAATTCTCTGTCTGGTTGAATTACGTTCGTCGTGCCGGGTGGAATCTAAAGTAATCTCTACTTCTTTGTCAGGGTGAGCTCGAAATACAGCTTTTAATGAATCAGAACTTTCATGACCTGACCACGAAACTAGAAGGAGAACAGAGTTGGTCCCGCAGAACGGAAGAAAAGGATGACGCATGAAAAGTGTAATGTTATCATTTCCCATTTTTCCAGACTTTGAAGGGCCTACCACAAGATTGTCTGCGTAGAACATTGTTTGTTTGACACTTGGTCCAAAACGTCCAGTTGGTTCTTGAAGATCGACATATAGTTTAGGCAGCAATGAACCATCCAGACTAATTATAGTCTATGAATGGGTGAGTGCAGTCGTGGACTGCGCAGTTGCCTCGATATGTTTTTCCCCTGACAGTGTTCTTTTCGCACGCACGCACTTTTTTTTTTTTTACTTATCTGCATTGTAAACGTAAGATTCACTAAAACTGGCGATCTTATGTTTTGAAGTCGTAAGAAAAGCTTATATCATTTCCATTTGAGTCACTTGATTTGATTTGATTTTTTCAGGGAAGCCAAAACAGTCTTGGTCCAACCCGCCACTGCCCGCACCGAAAGTAAGATTATTGTGCGGTATCGCTCCCTGTATGTCTAGTAAAGCCAACCAATGCCCTTGAACAGTGCAAGGAGTCCCTTTACCAGTTCTTTATTAGACACAATTTCTTTGGGTCTGGTTGTTCCAAATGTTCTGTGCCTTTTACTCTCCAATGCAATGCATTCGAAGATTAGATGTGATGCAGTTTCATCACCATCATCACAGATTCTACATTTAGGGTCCTCTTCTGTTATTCCCATTGTGTGTTTTTTGAAATTCCCATGGCCTGTCAGCAATCCAACCATGAGTATAATCTCTCTCCTATTCAGGCCCAGGATTGCTAAGCTTCTTTTAAAACATGGCTTTGGCATCATTACCTTGGCATGTTTTTGTTGGTAGACTTTGGTCCAATATTCTACGTGCTGTCTCCTGAGCCAGTTACGTAGCTCCAATTTGATCATTGCCTTGGTGATTGTCAGGACAGGTTCCGGTCCAATAAATGGAGTCTCTGCCCCCATCCTGGCTAATCTGTCGGCATGTTCGTTGCCACTGATCCCCGAGTGGCCATGGACCCACAATAGGTTTACTCTATTGCTTTCCACTAGCTCCACCAGAACCCTGTGACATTCTGCAACAATTTTAGACCTTTATTAGTTTCTCCATCACTGGATGGTTGCTGTTGCCGCAACTGTGGTTCAAATTTAATGAAATTCCAGCTCCAGTTGCATTTATTGGTGCTTTATTTAAGCCCACACTACCGGTTTTGGCCTCTATGTTAGGCCATTTTCAAATGTGACAGACGTTATGCTGTGGAGAAAGCAACATCAAGTAATTAAAACAATAGAACTTAGAGAATTTAAAACTTTTGGCCAATGCCGACATGAGAAAAATGGGTGTGTCATTTTTAACATTCCAAAACATTATAATCGGCATGTTCTGATGTGTTCTGATAGAAACATTACATCATTGCAAGCTTAAAATTCTAAACATTAGTTGATAAAATGTCATTTGACATAATAATAATAATAATAAAAGGATGATAGCATGTTGACCTTTCGGTGGTTCGAATCTTGTTCGAGTACTTTCACAATTTTAGTATCTAATGGTAACTTTTACGAAAACTACACGTTTTACATAATTGAATTCGAAAACGAAAAAAAATCTGTAACAGTCGGAGGCCAGAAGGCTACTACCTTGAAACGTAGCGAACTAGCCTGCCAGCTTATTTCACAAACTGAAACGAAACGAGCCTCTCTGCCTTGCTCGATTCACCACGAAGTTCTGTTTGCCGTTACCTTGTTATCTCGGGATATGGCGTAACTTCTGGTAACTCAGCATCTGGATTAACAATACTGCAGCAACATCTGGATTCTGTTGAATTCGAGCAGCTGAATTCATTTATTGTGTACGTTGCTGGATTGGAATTACGATGAGCAACACCACGTAAGTTTGAATCAGAACTTCAATCGCAAATTTTAAATAAAACTTGCAACTACGACAATCACTTCTAACCGTTAAATATCAGTGTGCTGACGGGCCTAGTGACTGCCTCGAAATCTGAATCAAAATCGCTCTCTCTCGACCTCTGTGGGTCGCCCTTATTCCCAGCAGTGTCCAGTATTGTTGGAATAGTTAAAAACGTCCAAATATTAAATTTACAATCACTTATCTGAATCGTAATAACATTTCATATTCTGCAAATCAAGCTTAAATACGACTTCACCTTTTAATAACATTTAAACCTTGTAACTATTTCTGATATCTGAACATATACCTAAATATGAAAATGAACAATGAATATCACATTTGTAGTAATAACATGGAAAATATTAATACGAAATTGTTCCTAAAATTTACGTGTCTATTATTCACAAATATGATTAATTCTATAACAGTACTGACTGCAAATAATAGTGTATCTGCCGAGTTGTTCTACACATTGGATTCGCCTGTTACGACTTATTTTGTTATTCTGTCAAAAGCTAATTTAAAATTGATTATAAATAACAGTTTACATGCTCACATATATTTACTTTACATAACCATAAATTGATATTCAAGCTAAAATACATGACATCTATTTAGTAAGACTTGTGCTCATCTATTGAAGATTTACATCAAACTATTCCATAGTTTATGTTCCTACAAATGGATAGGATATTTTATATTGGTAATTAACTTTTGCTAATATTAGATGATCCACTGTGTACTGTGATATATTGTGTTGCCATTTGTTTACGATTTCCACTATTATGACAAAACATTACAGTTTAATTTTGTCTTTTGAACTAAGGAAATGTGGTGGTAACTGTATTTAAATATTATTAATGGATTCTTCCGTAACTTCTTGATAGAACACTTCCATATTTAAGGTTTGTTTAACTGTTTCTCTTCTACTAATTTTTTGTTTATTTACAAACTAATTTTTGGGTTATTAGCCCATCATCAGGTAAACTAACTGATGATGGTCTAATAAGCCGAAAACTAGTTTATGAATAAACAAAAAACAAGAAATTAGTATAACAGAAAGAGTTTGTTTGTTTTAAATCTTAAAAAAAGTATTTAAATATTGTTTGGGGACTTGCCAGTTACATATCAACCTGAGCTACACCGACAGATGTTACAACTGTTTTAATTGTGTGGACTTTGCAAAACTCGATTTTCTCGAGAATTTTTGAGATTGCGCCGAATGGCTTTGGCTGATTGTTATTTAAGTTCTGAACTTTATGTACCATAAATATAAAGAAATTCTAAAATCCGATACCCACGTGGTCTCCTTGTCAGACATATGGCAGTATTGTTTGTTGTACATTGATCAATGGCAGTTATGTTGCTTAGTCCCCCATATTTTCTTGAGAGCCTGGATTGGTTAGTCCAGTTATACTTAGACAGAATGTCGATTGTAATTTTTTATAATGTTGTCACTGAATTTTATTCTCATTGCTGTTATGTTCGCTTAAACACAATATTTTCACTTTTAGAATGAGAATTATTTAATTGCGTCTTTGTTTTGTTGCTGTCAGTGATCGCACTAAAGTGACACAGAAAACTGCACTCAGTACAGAACCAGTAAGCAGCCTTTATGTGAATACGATTTTATTTTTGCTTTCTGTACACGTTAATTTATGCAGCAGTGACATGTTTATGGCAGTGTAAATGAAACATTTATTGACACCTTGTACAAATTTCCAGTTGCTCTCTACAGCAAGCAAAAAACAGTATATCATACCATAACACTGGCTCACTTAAATGAAACTGATCACATCAAAAACTCAATAATGTTGAAGACGTACAGTCGATATCTAAATCAAGAGATCAGAATGTCAAGTTGAAATGTGTAGGAGATTCTTCACTGGGTGTGCAGTGCATCCATTTGAATGATGAATTTTGAGCGAACAACGCTACAGCGAGGAGCACATGGCCACAGTGGCCTAGTCAACTGATCTACATCTACATGGGATACTCTGCAAATCATATTTAAGTGCCTGGCAGAGGGTTCATCGAAACACCTTTCTACTATTTATCTCCCATTCCATTCTCGAATAGCGCGCGGGAAGAAAAAACACCTGAATCTCTTCGTTCGAGCTCTGATTTCTCGTATTTTATTCTGATGATCTTTTCTACCTACGTAAGTGGGAGTCAAGAATATATTTTCGCATTCGGAGGGGAATGTTGGCGGTTGGAGTTTCGCAAGTAGCCCAGGCGGCAGCGATAAGCGCCGCTGTTGTAGTGATTCCCATCCCAGATCCTGTATCATTTCCGTAACACTGTCTCCCCTAGAGCTCCTAAAACCACAGGCTGGCGCATCCGCAATTTTCATTCCTGTGATTGCTAAACACAGCACGCAGCTTATACGAACAATGTTGTTTTATTTAAGTTTAGTGAAATATTTTACAAGTGCCAGGCATAGGCACTTTGAGCTTGCTACTTTGAGCTTGCATTCCGCTCTGTTTACATCTATATATGGATTAGACACAAAAATCTCGCGTTTTCTTTACTTATTGCTGCTTATGTCCAAATACAGAAAAAAAGAGCTAGAAACATATATTTCTGTGATAAAAATCGCGTACTACGTTTAATGCTGCCGAAACTGTTCATCTAGATAAAATTTTTAAGTGATATTGGCTTCTATTTGAATAATGACTATCAATATGCAAGGTTTGTTTGCCGTCTTGCAGTAAGTGTTTGTTGTCTGCTGTGACAAATTCACCACATCAGAGTTCTGTACTCAAATTGCTGAAAGTACTTCTATTATGTTACTGAGAAAGTTTCAGAATGTATCACAAACACTAAAACTAAAAATAATATTAATGTACAGATTCACACGGTGCCGAAGTTGGCAACAACCTTTGAACGCTATTTGAAAACCTAATCGTATAGAATGTGTTGACCATGAAATAAATAAATAATTCTGTTCCTTCTCTAAGGTTTCGTATGTAACAGTACCCTTGTCTTGTTGTAATTTAATAATCCTTATAAAGCAAACATTTCGTTGCCGACATTGGCACACTACGCCACCGCAGCCGTAAGTAAAATTTACCCAGTATTCTTTGCCAGTTATGTTACAGCCTCTTATAGATAAACTTCAATATTGGCATTTAGTAATAAGAAATCGAATTGAGGGTGTATTTTGTGATAAAACATCATGTACCGTACTAGTCTGTCAAATTGCATACTACAAGTTATGACGCTAAAACTTCGAAATACCACAAATAGTATTCAAGGGTACGCTGCCACAGCTGTAACGAAACATTTTGCCCAGTATATTTATATTTTCCGTTTTATTGTTTATAATATTTTCTTGCAATAACATAACAGAAGTATCTCCAACAATTTGTGCAACTTTTTGATGAGGTGTATTTCACAATATAATATATAAGACATACATATCGTGCTCTAAATACAGTATGTTCTGGGATGCTTTGCTGTAATATGATATTTTCCAGCTGCTAATTTCCTACAGGCAGCTTCTCTGTTAAGAGATAGTACTTGCAGAAGAGCTAAACAACACCCTAAATTCAGACATCACAAACAATTTATACTATTAAATATTGCTTCAAGTCTAATAATAACTATTTACTTACAATACATAAATATGGGCTCCGTTCGGGTTCCCAGTTTTTGCGCCGATATTTAATGATACATTTTTTTCTTCTCTTAGAATCTCTCGGGTAACTAAACGCTCTGCAGCCACTGCAGAACTATAGTTCCATTTTAAAAAAAAAACTATATCTTTGTGCTGTAACTCTTTGGAAAATGATACAATAAACTATGTCCATAGCTCCACAGAAAGTGTAACATTTCTTGTGTTGACCTACCGCATGATTTTATTTTATAAGTTACAGAGGCAAACACACTTAGTGAAACACCTTATCTATATATATAGCTACAATAATTACAGTGAAAAGAATGTGCACGTTTGAGAAAGACGAGTGAGGTGTAAAAACGTGCGAATCACAAGATTCCACACTGAATTGATACACGTCAAAAAACTGCCAGTCATAGTAAGAATAGACCCTAATTAAAATTTGCGTTTCCCTTGTGTTCATATTCTACTTACTTTCAGCGTAATAAGCTGCATATATTCACATATTTGTAAGTATTGAGAAGTTGTCCTTTATGCCTGAATCGGTTAAGTTAGACTGTTTTTACATTAATTTCCGTATTATGTATGTCTCTTGATATTTTACCAATGCTTGTGACGCAAAAATTGTACTAACTGTTTCCTTAATTACGTACACAAATAATTGTAAACAAACATCATTCCTTCGGCGGTTCGCGCACCACTAGGAACGCTAGTGTTGTTGCAACTGTCACTTGGTAACAACTTCACAGCAGTGAGTGTCGCCCTTTTTAAACGATGAACGAAGGTGAACAAGCTAGATAACAGTCTACTGAAGCGCTCCTAGCGTACAAGCCCTGAACTACAAAGCCAAGCCAGATCTTGTGGCAGCGTGTGTAGACGGTAAACGTAATCGAACAGTAATACCTGATGTTGAAAGTGAGGTTATAACAGGCGATTTGTTATGTAGGAAGTCATAGTTTAATACTGGAATTGAGGAAACACCGCTAAATGTTATTGACGGCCAAAGAAAACCTTGCAGTCTATGTTTTTGGTCAATGTAGTGTGGTAAAGTTCTGGGAAGTGAAACAACATTTCAAAACCTTCACATCTATTTTCAAGCGAAAAAAATAAACTTATGAACACATCAAGCCATATTTATAAGAGCGTAAATAGACCTTCTTTACTTTATCTACTGTACTACGATTTGCCCACTGACATTGTTAAGAACGTCATGCACAACTGAATTTTTGTCTTTCATTTGGACTAACTTTTTCATTTAAAATGCTACTTAATGAAAATTGCATCATCAAAGTACAATCTTACTCAAATAAAAAAATGGCTTGAGTCTTTTCTGTTACGATATTGCAAAACATAAACCATTTTTCGGTTCCAAATGTAGACCTACGACGTCGCTTTTCGGTGGACAATAATTGACATAAATATTTAAGTCTTCATGAAACATTTGCAATTTACCGCTAAACCAAAGTATAATAATGAACTAAAGACTAATGAGATTAATTTGCGTGCAAACCGTGTAACTGTCGACTACAATATGAAAATCGCCTGACGAAAATAGGTTAACTTCTGATGTCAGCAGACGACCGTTCAATCAAAACAATCTTCTCGAGAATGCTTAACATGACGTTGACGTTAGGTGACGGTCTGGTGACGGACAGTGTGAATGCCGTCATTAGAAATACATTTTGTAACACATTCTGATCATAAACTTCAACATAATGCAAAATATACGTAAATACGAAGGAAAATGGCGGACTAACTGGAGCGGTGACTGCAGCTGACAGCTACTAGCTCGCGCATGCGCAGTGTACCCACTAGTACCGAATTTAGAATGGGCCCTATTTCTTTATCTCTATAATTATGGCGCTTCGATACTAGCGCGATCATACTAGTGCAGCCGTTCAAACGACTGAAGGCCGCCATTAACGCAACTTGTTATCAATCTATTACAAGTTCGTTGATCGTTTAAAACGGGCTTAATAGAGTGTGCTAGCACCACGTGGCGGCGACTCTGCTTCCGGCTTCCTTCTTAAACACCTGGAACACAACAGATCTACATCTAGGTCGATACTCTGCAAGCCATATTGAAGTGCATGGAAGAGGGTTAATCGAACAATTTTTATGATATTTCTCTTTAGTTCCATTCTCTAATAGCTCACGGGAAAGAGGAACACCTAAATCTTTCCGTTTTCGATCTGATTTTTCCTATTTTGTTATGATGTTGATGTCTCCCTATGTAGGTGGGTGCTGACAATATATGTTCGCATTCTGAAGAGAAAGGTGGTGAAAGAAATTTCGTAAATATTGCTTGCTTATATAACACGTGCCGCTTTTCTAATTCGTCACCCATAACGAACACCTTGCAAAGTTAATAATGTTTCACATACGTCCACTAGAGAATAAATCATCATTATATGTTCAAAGCACTATCGGTACGGCGCGATACAGCGAAATGACGCTATTGGCTGGGTCCTCACGTGGTATACTAGCCCTTAATACTGTGCATCGCCGCACCATCTGCCTTCCAATCTGCACAGAGCTCTAGTGCCCAACTTCCTATACTCCATTGACGAATTTTTTAATAAAACTAAATGATGCTTGTATCTGTATTCATACTGTTTGTATTATTATATTAACTTAGACATATATTCCAAATTCAGGACGATCTTCTCAACGTGGATCTCTGAAACGAACAACTAATCTAATCGAGTATAAATATCAACAACAATTCGATTCCCTGAGACATACCGGGTGATCAAAAAGCCAGTAAAAATTTGAAAACTTAATAAATCACTGAATAATGTAGATAGAGAGGTAAAAATTGACACACATGCTTGTAATGACATGGGATTTTATTAGAACAAAAAGAAGTATTGCTATACGTGTGAAAGAACTCTTGCGCGCGTCGTTTGGTGATGATCGTGTGCTCAGCTGCCACTTTTGTCATGCTTGGTCTCCCAGGTCCCCAGACCTCAGTGTGTGCGATTATTGGCTTTGGTGTTACCTGAAGTCGCAAGTGTATCCTGATCGATCGACATCTCTAGGGATGCCAAAAGACAACATCCGACGCCAATGCCTCACCATAACTGCGGACATGCTTTCCAATCAATAAATGCTTTGTAGAGTGCATGGAATATGCGAGAATTTTTGACTTCAGGACTTTGTTAGGGATAGTTAGGAGGTGAACATATTAAAAGTCACCGGTCCTGGGGGTAAGCTACAGCGGGGAGGGGGCTGGAAAGGTACCATTTTTCTTTTCTTTTTTTTTCTTTTTTTTTCAATTATATCTCGAAAACGGCCCGCTTTAGGAAGAAAACGTTCCAAATAAAAATGAAAGATAATTGAATTTGCTATAAAATTGTTTCATACATAAAAGTCGAATTCCTAATGGTTTTCGAGATATACGTTATTGAAAATCGACAATTTCGGAAAAAATCATTTGTACCTCACAAATTTTGTCAAACATTTACTTCTAGTGACTCTCTCGATCGTTTTTCAAAAAATTTGCCGGTTCATTTCTAGGAGGCCGTCGAAACTGAGCACACATCTTATAAATAATGTAACTTCTGATTGGTTGGAGATAAGGTAGCAAACGTGAATATCAAATTGAAGGAAATTTAAAGCTCTACTAGTTTCTTTCCAAAAAATTTCCTGAGAAACGATCGAGTGAGTCATTAGAAGTAAATGTTTGACAAAATTAAATGATTTTTTCCGAAATGGTCGATTTTCAATAACGTATATCTCGAAAACTGTTTTGAATTCGATGTTTATGTATGAAACAATATTATAGCCAATTTTAATTATCTTTCATTTTTATTTGGAAAGTTTTCTTCCTAAAGTGGGCTGTTTTCGAGATATAATTGAAAAACCAAAAACTGGTACCTTTCCACTCCCCTCCCTGCTGTAGCTCACCCCCGCCCCCTCCCCAGGAGTGGTGGAGCGGGGACTTTTCTTTTAGTATGTTCACCTCATAACTATCCTTAACAAAGTCCTGAAGTTAAAACTTCTCGGATATTCCATGCACTATTCACTCCTCTTTTGAGCACTCATTGACTGGACTATACAGCTATTGTTGAGGAATGATGGTGAACATATTGAGAATTTCCTGTAGAGAACATCATCTTTGCTTTGTCTTAATTTCTTATGCTAAATATTGATTTTCTGATCAGATGACGCGCCATCTGTAGGACATTTTTTTAACTTTTGTATTTTATTTATTTGTTTATTTATTTATTGTTCTAATAAAACCCCATGTCATTCCAAGCATATGTGTCAATTTTTACCTCTCTATCTACATTATTCCGTGATTTATTAAGTTTTCAAATTCATACTGAATTTTGATCACCCGGTATATAGTCTCATTATATCAAAAGCCTTGAATTAAATTATTGCCGATATTTATATCACCTCAGCCTGAGGTACAAGGCAGGATTGTTTCCATTCACATTCATTGCCGGGATGCTATTCCACTATAGAAGAACCTTGATACATATCGATAGAATATGATACATATTTCACAGAGAAACATGTGTAGCCGCATTATCGAAAAGGCTGTGGTAGTTCACTGGTTAAAGCATTTGCCTAGTAAGGAGGAGGTCCCGGTTTCGAATCTCGGTCACGGAACAAATTTTAATTCAACACCTCCATTTGAAAGTTTTTCAAAAGATAGACAGTATTAAACAGGCACTTATTTAACTGTTTTTGGACCCAAAAATATCTGGCACGAGAGGCACAAACATTATCATTAGTTTCATGATAGATAATGTGAGCGAATCCGTCAATATTTCACAGTTGTCTAAATTATGGGAATTTGGATATACATCCTTAGCTGCCCCATGCCCCACTATCTGCCTTTCTCCCTATCTCTGTCCTTATCCTGTGCTCTTTATTCATCTCCTCCTCCTGACCCATCTCTCTGTTAAGCTTCTCCTTCCTCGCTTCCTCTGTCCGTTTACTTCTTCCTCCCTTCCTCCCTCCCTCTCTTTCCTGTCACCCATCCCTCTGACGTGTGACTTGGAGAACAAGGTAATTTTAGTTCACCGTTTTCTTCCTTTAGACTTTGAATACACAACACCCTTCTTTCGAGGCCGTAGGGTAGGTTGCCTGCTCTGACCACTCCATCATGTCGATGTTTTTCGTTATTGTCTACTGAGTAATTTTCGGCCCAGATATGATTTCTTCACCCTGTATGATAAAACTGGATGTTGTGTAGATTGCTTCCCTACGATTTTTTGTGATAGTTCAAAATTGCATTTGCGTTGCGATTGTGAATATTCTTTTGTACATATTTATTTTCAGTTGTGATTTTTTTTAACTACTAGACTTTACTTTATGTCTATGTGTATCTAGAAGAGAGTTAAAAAGTTGTGCTATGAGAAAACTATGTTTGTTTGTATTAATGGCACTCCTTAGGTTTCAGGAAAATGACTGAAAATTCGTGGCAGTTGTGTCCAGGTTTCTTGTGCATTTTATGGGATCTAAATACTCAGTGAAGCGGTGTCTAAATAACAGATTCATGGCATATTAATCCGATATCTGTGAAGATGTTGTAACAGACATGTTGCTGTTTCAGATTCTTAACGGTTCTTACTCGCTGTTCAACATGCTGTATCAAGTTCAAGGTAATAAGTAAAGGATGAAATCTGGACAACACATCGTGGTGTAGTGGACATACCAACAGCACCCACAATATGAAAAGACAATTGCCAGTATTTATGTAGATGATGCACGCACAGCCAAAAGGACAATGTGGGCAACCACAAAAAAGCTACAGTACCAATCAGTACATAGGTCTTTGTCAACATTACAAGCTACTCTTCATATATTCATTTAAGGCTTTGATTACTTCTTTTTTTATCACTGTAATAAAAAAAGCTGTTGCTTAAGATGGATGAGTTATTCTATTATTCTGTAACATTAATTTTAATGTCCTTATATTCGTAAAGTTTGCCTTTGTTTTAATAATGAAGGAGTGATCACAATGCCTATTCTCAACAAGCTAAAGAAACTAATGGTGTATACTGAGAAAAGTGTATTTGTTAGTAATAGCTTATGAAAACCAAGAGCATGGTTTAAAATGAACATCCCATGTTATGGTAAATCACTATTCTAACAATTAGCTAAATCAGAAAATGTTTTTCTACTACAAGTTTATTTCCTCTTGGCCTCGCGTTTGATCATAATGATGGTGGTGTAACATAGTTAAAATTAAGAATATGATGTGGCTATTGAAGTAATAGTTACCTGATAAAAGACTCATTTACACAATATATTGTTTAATAGAGACCACTGAGTTTACTGTTTACTAGAAGGCTGACATCTTTAGCAATTCTAGAAGCACTGAAATAAATGGCAAAAATAGTGATACTGTCTTGCAGTACATCAGTTTTCAATCAGTATGACTCACTTCAGTTTGGCAGAATCATGGTGTCAGCATTGTTTACCCATCGCTATTTGCTCGTGGTATGAAGGATGTTCAACAAACCAGTGACTGAACAAAATGATGAAGCCTAGCGGTCTGTAGTTACAAGCCTTTAAAAATTAATGGAATTGTGAAAGAGAAGGAAGAGAATTCTCAATATATATTTTACAGTACCGTAAATTTGCTATGAAACTACATTACAAGTTCATAAAGAATTTAAGATGACAAAGGAGCAAAACATTACGGTCAATGGACGGGATTCATTGTTCTGCGTAACAACAAGTGTATTGGAGACTTTAGATATTACTGCTATGTACGTTAGTTAATCTTAAATTTTGTACTGCATAGCACAGTAAAACACAGATAATAAAGATAATTTATTTCGCTGGTTACATTTTTCCACACACACAACGTCTGAGGCTCAGATAATGATACACCAAAGAACATGCAGTGTACCGCTGATACAGTGTATCAAAACTAAGGCACCACTACCAACTAACCTAACAGATGTAACAACTCCGCCATCTAAGACAGAAACTACTTAAGAGTAAGTCTCTATGTTTCTTAGTTATTCTGGAACTACAGTGCAGTATTATAATGGCCCTTACTATCTGTGGAACGTGTCGAGTCACTATAGCGTCATTGTTCTGGATGCTCACAAGTGGAACATTTGTAACAGAGGTTGGTGACTGTTCAGTCTCACGAATGTAAGTTTCTGAGTTAGAATTGAAATCAGCTACATCATCAATTATGGCTGCTACATTAGTTTCTGACGTGGCACGCCTATCACTAAGAATAGATGACACAAGTTAGTTAATGACTTTCCTATGAATAACACCATTCAGATATTTTACAGAATACATAACATTTCCTTCTCTTCTTAAAATTACACCATTTGCCCATGCCTCCGTGCTGATACCAATTTTCATATGTACAAAGTCCCCCCCACTAAATGTACTACTTTTATCAAGTGTTAACTTGGGTCTGATCTTTGGGTGGATGCCGACTGATTTGGTCATGCGTAATTGGGTACTTAGCATCCTTCCAAGAATGAGCATGACTGGGCTTTGGCATATAATTGCATGTTCCACATTGTAACATGTAAGTAAGCATGTATACAGTTTATCACGGATGGTTGTATAGTCAAACATACTGGCTTTCAACGCATGCTTGAATGTCTGGAGCGTAAAAGACGTATGCCTAGGGGGAAGATAGATACCGCCTATATGAAAGTAAAAGGGACACTTGCCGACAAGAAAAGCAGCGGTATTAATAACAGGATCTCAGATGGAAAACCAGTACTAAGCAAAAAATGGAAAGCTTAAAGATGGAAGGAATATATTGAAGGCCTGTTGCAGCATCTGTTGCAATAGTCTCCATAGGCATCGCAATTTCTTGGCATTGATTGAAAATCAAGTTGCGTTGACAAAACAGTTTCTTCTTTTTTTTTTTTTTTTTTTTTTTTTTTTTTTGAATTGATTCACTATGTCGGATCTGGCTGAGAAGGCTATCGTCCGTCTATTAGCTGTTGTGTACGTCGCCAGATAATCATACCGCGGCAAGTGCGCGGTATTAATATGTTCGTAAACGGCGCGTGCGAATTGTCGATTCTTTAGGGTCCCATATCTCAGGTTCTATTCATCTCAGAGTGAAGGGGTAAAGTGTTCTGGATATATCTTGGCCTAGTGATCATTTTTGTACATATTGGAAGAATGGGTATACTATAGCTATCATACAGTTCATCGTCAAAATATTCAAAGTTACACACTTCCTGGAGCCCATCCAAATTGAGCAAATCAGTTGGCTTTTGTACATGACGTGTAGTCTATGGTGGGCTTTCAACGGCTTACAAAAGCGCCATTCATTCATGGGCGGTTCCTGAGAAAATCTCAAAAAACCATGATTTTTGGGTACCAAAAAAACGAATTGTGGGGATGGTCACTTCGATACTTTCTATTCATTCCAAATCTTCGAAATTATTACCATATGTTCTTATGATGATATTCTCGAGGCCGTTTTTAAATTTTTTCGATATCGTCATCCGTTACCTAGATCCAAAGGTTGAAACTTATCATAGTTTTGCACAAAATCACAAAACCCTATTTTTAGCCGTTTTAGTACCGTGAATCGCAAATACCTAAATAACTAGCCATAGAAAATTGTTCAAATATTTACAATACATCCTGTAGACATTTATCTATAAACGGTGGCCGCGGGGAATGAGGCGCTCCAGTCACGGTCTGCACGGCCACTACGGTCGGGGGTTCGAATCCCCCCTCGGGCATGGATATTTGTGTCGTCCTTAGTATAAGGTAGTTCGTAAGTAGTTTGTAAGTTTAGGGACTGATGACCCCGTAGTTAAGTCCCATAAGCTTAACAAACATTTGAACATTTATCTATAAACGGCATTTTTCAGTTTACGTAAATCTTAGTCCGTTATCAAGATACGACCGAAAAACCGCTATATTTTGGTAGAAAAAGTGCGTATTGTGCTGAAAAGCGGCGTTCGGACAGCTCTAAAACTTACCATGCGATTTGAAAAAAGGTACTCGGCGAAAAAATTTATTTTTGTACATCTTAAAGATTCATATCCTCGGTCGATGAAGGGGTGATTTTTTTTTTTTTTTTTTTTTTTTTTTTTTTAAATATGCGTCATCCGGTTTGGTGAACTATTGCAACATATATAAAAAAGAGTTTGCAGAGGTAATAACTTCTCGTATGGTTGCTTTTAGGTTACACATAGCTGCGTATGAAATGTAGATAAGATATCGAAATTTTATTTAAAGTTTATAGCAGAATGATATCTTACTTGGTTCTTGAGATATCAGTCCGTGAATGACAGCACGCGAGAGTAATAGGGGGGGGGGTGTTCGAATCCCCCCTCGGGCATGGATATTTGTGCCGTCCTTAGTATAAGGTAGTTGATAAGTAGTTTGTAAGTTTAGGGATTGATGACCCGGTGGTTAAGTCCCATAAGCTTAACAAACATTTTTAGTGTAATAGGTTCGAAAACGCTATTTCTGATTGTGAGGTAACGTATCTTGAGGAATAGGAAATGACTAAGATGTTATGTGTATATTGTTTAGGTGTTTATCTGGAAAATCCGCTTCCCGTTTTGGAAATGTGTATTCGTTATCGCGATGCGCTACAAAAATCATAATTTTTGATATCAAAAGATCCAGCTGCGTGCATTGGCAAATCTACACTTCTGTTCATGGAAAATCGTCGAAACTTTTACGATGGGCTCTAATATAAAATACTATCCAAATTTTACTCACCGTTGATTTCATGTTATATAAGCAGTACACTCTGATGTAACAGGAAAAAGACGGAAACCAGCTGAAAAATACTCCTGCCGGAGCACAGAAAAGACGAATATGTTCTTTGATACAAAAGTGTGGAACCAGCTGCCTCAATCCTCATTCCGACTTCCTCAGCAAAAATGTTGGCATGAGAACATATTCGCGTTTTTTTTTTTTTTTTTTTTTTTTTTTTTTTTTTTTTTTTTTTTTTTTTTGTTTTTGTTTTTTTTTCAGCTGAATGTGAGTAGGACACAGGCAGTGGAACAAAATGTTCAAATGTTTGTATAGTCTATGGGACTTAACTACGGTGTCATCAGTCCCTAAACTTACAAACTACTTATGAACTAGCTAATACTAAGGACGGCACAAATATCCATGCCCGAGGGTGGATTCGAACCCCCGTGCTGAACGTGACTGGCGCTCCTGACAGCTCGGCCACTGCGGCCGGCCCAGTGCAACAGGCAGAGAGCCATATATGATGGAACAGAGAAAGTGTCAGTTCAGGAGAAAGGTATATGCATGAAAACAGCAGTGGGAAGCAAAACGAGACGTCGGAAGTCAAGAACAGTGGCACTAAGGCAGATGCTGATAGTAGCAATTGGAACAAAAGAGAAAACAGTGGAAACTGAGACGAATGGAGACCATACATAAAGCATGAGCGTGCGGCTCTCCAATACTATAGCACGAAACAATTTGTCCGATTTTTCCAATCCCCAGTACCCGCGTTTTCCGGTCTACAGGTCAAACCCCAAGCAAACCATCCCCATGGACATATGTGTAAAGGAGACAATCGTGATTGAAGACAATAAAAGTCGACTCTAAGTGAGAAAGAAAGGATACTGGCAACAGGGCAGGTATTGAATGGGACAACGTCGGTGGGGCAGAGAGACGATGAAAGTGGCAGAGACAGCGGTGAGGAATCGCGAGGGAAAGGGATGAAGACATTGAAAGTTTGACACAGAAAGCGGCAGTGGGAGAGACAGGAAACAAACGGACAGAGCATATATAGATACTGACAGGGAGACGACATTGCTGACAATGACGGCTTAACTGGGCAAAAGTATTAACGAAGGTATGCGCTAGAAGTGCGCGAATATGTTCGCATGCCAAAATTTTTAGTGAGGAATTCGGGATGAGGATTGAGGCAGCTGGTGCCACACTTTTGTGTCAGAGAACATATTCGCCTTTTCTGTGCTCCGACAGGAGCATTTTTCAGCTGGTAATTGATACACAATACACACTCAAAAATAGTCTTGCGCAACTATAGCTACTGAAATTGACGTGATAGTCGCGGAAATAACAGGAAGAATACTATCAGGATGGTGACTGGTTTTAATGGAACAAATCTAGTGCTGTATGAAATACTCAGTAACAAAGGAACTGTTGATAGCAGCGAGAAAAACGTGTACATCAAGGAATAAAAAATTCATTGAATAACGACAACAAAAAACATATATAAAACAAGCACAATATCTCTGGTTTGCCGCGAAATGTTTGACAGTCTGATACTTTATGAACACACGCCGTGCGATGTGACGTAGCGGTAGGCTGTCACTACACACTACACAAACCACACACAAACCTGTCTCTTACTGCTTGCTGTAGATTATCTTTAAATTCACAGTGTTGTGGAAAAGAACTCAGAAATGTGCTGTGGAGTAGATTCATCTGGCAGTTGGTTTCTCATTTGAAACTTACAGCACTCTAGAATTACCGAAGGTGCACGCTGTATATGGTCCTTCACCAGATTCACCAATTCATCGAAATTCATATCCTCTGGCTTCTGAGAATACAAAAGGTCTCTTACGAGAGCTGTATATTAAAGACCAACGAGAGTCAACTGGTACTTTGGTTGCAGATTGTCTGCAATTTTGTGCACAGTGAACTTCTATTATTTTCATAATGCTAATGTACAAACCCACTGCACTTGTTTGGCGAACTAGGAGGTTGCAATAGTACCAGTATTGTCCACAGAAACTGGAATCTTCTTTGTTACATCATTTTCTGCCGCAGTGGAATGGCCGAGCTCTCTAATGCGCCTCGCTGCAGAGCGAGCGGTTGCTGTCCGTCGGAGGTTCGAGTCCTCCCTCGCACATGGGTGTATATGTGTGTGTGTGTGTGTGTGTGTGTGTGTGTGTGTGTGTGTGTGTGTGTGTCTTCTTCTTAGGTTAGTTTAAGTAGTTTGTAAGCCTAGGAACTGATAACCTCAGTAGTTAAGTCTCACAGATTTCCAAACTTTGAACATATGACTTTTTACATAATTTTCCTCATGTTCATTGTCGGTGTCAGACATGGTCACTGGTCACTGGTTAATCCAGATTGTTAAATTTCTTCCCACACTATTTCAGTGCGAAAATTTATACACACGCCTATGTTCATAGAATTCTTCTTACATTTCTCACCAACAGATACTAAGTTTTTACTGGATTGCACAGTAAAACACAAATATCAAAACATAACACTTTATTTCATTGTTTACATGTTTGCACCACACACACACACACAAAGATTATGGCATAGATAATAATATACCAAAGAAACTGCAGTTTACCAATGATTCAGTGTACCAACTTACAACTAAGGTACCGCTGCCAACTAAACAAACAGATGTAACAACTCCCCCATGTAACACAGGGACAACTCAAGATTAAATGTCCCCTGGAAGTACAGTGCGGTACTGGAATGTCCCAAACTACCGGTGGAACTTTTGGTGTCAACCATAGGCTCAATGTTCTGGATGGCCACAGATGGAACATTTGTGACTGTTCAGTCTCGGAATTATCAGTTTCTGGGTCAGAACAGAAATCAGCTATATCATCAATCGTGGCTTCTACAGTAGTTTTAGACGTGGCACTCTTATCGCTAGTAATGGAAGGCAAAAGCTGGTCCAAGTGTTTCCTATAACTTATATATTCAGATCTTTTACAGCACACACACATTTTTACAAAGATGTTATAGAATGTTATAGAATATTTTTAGTCATGAACAGTGTAACTAATTTTCCCATCATTATTAGCGAGCAATCGTATGCTGTGAGCTTTCACAGTAGTAGCAGGGTAGAATACAAGGTTTGACTTTACTAAGTTACTTCCTGATTACATACGATACCTGAAGAGTGGCTGCTGTCAACAGAGAAAGGTGAGTGAAAATTTTATTTATGATTGGCATTCCGAGAAGGGAGGCAGATTGTTGTGTGTCTGATAAACATTTTGCACGCACTTAGTATCCCCATTTGTTAAGCTCTAAGATTACGTTATACAAATTGTAACTAACTAGTTTTCCAGAGAGCTGCCAGTATTTCTTGCCAATCGTGGAAAATACTTCATACACAAAAATTAATTGCACCACTTGATGACAACACAATAATTTGTTTGTTAATGAAATTAAGTCTTATTCTCAGTACCTGTCGTCACACGCAACAATCATTGCTAAGGTCACAACAGAATCCATACTCAATCCGTTTTGCATTTGTAATCAAAATTGTGATATTTATTTCAAATAATTTACAAATATCATTATTGTCAGTTTAGCGTTTCGACTCTGTGCTACATCTGTACATGCTAGTCTTTTGCTATCAGTCACTGTTAGAAGTTGTTAATCATTCTGAAAGTGGCTTGTTAAGTTTACTAAGGAAGGTCTCGGGCAGTAGAGATCTGCAAATGCAAGTTAAAACGCTCACTGCTGCTCTAAATTACTTTTCGAGTGGCCACAGTGCAACGGAAATTTATCAAACTGCTCACTCCTCTCCTTAAAGCCGTCCTCACACGGGACGTGTTGTCCCAACGTGGCGCAGGCCAGACGTGCTGTCTACCTAGTGTAGCTACAGCACGCTCTGAAACGACCCGCTACATCACACGGAACGTGATGCTCATCGTGATTTGCGAACTCAGCGCTCTCCAGCGCCCGTTGCGGGCTGGCGCCTAGATAATTGTGTTTACAAAGATGGACGTGCGCAAAATTACACGGTATCTGTTAGCGAACGCCGGAAAAAAACTGAATGCTGTAGCTTTCTTATGCTCGCACGTTGCATACAATACTCTTCCAGAAATTGTAATTGTTTTTCTTCAAGAAACACAAAGACCGTACATTAACTCGAAGCATTTGATAATGATAACAAAATGTACGACCAAATCACTTTTGGCAAAATATAATAAAAAAACTGTAAACGGTGAAATCCATCGTATGCGTCAGCTCCACTTGATGATGTGATGTTTGTAGAGCTTATGGGACTACTTATGAACTAGCTAATACTAAGGACGGCACAAATATCCATGCCCGAGGGGGGATTCGAACCCCCGACCGCGGTGGCCGTGCTGAACGTGACTGGCGCACCTCAGACCGCTCGGCCACCACGGCCGGCAGCTCCACTTGTCTTGCTCTCTTATATTCCTACTTTTCACGATGCACAGTTTGTGTCTCGTCTCCGGCGGTTGTCCTGGGTGTCGGTGGCCGAGTAAAGAGAGTCCGACACAGGAGGTAGGATGCACGTGTGTGCAGGTACAAATGGTGACCAGCCAGTGGGACAGCAGAAACTAGAAACAGTAAGCTAGATTAGTATAAGAGATATTTCATAGAGACGGTACAAACTTAACTTGGAGAGCAGCAGACTAGTAGAATGTTGATACATAGTTTAGATAGAGGCCTGCCTACTGATGATTCCTAGTGCCTATCAGATAGCCAAGTCTTAACTGGTGCCTATCTGATTCCCAAGTGGCCGCTACAGCAGTATTGTCTCGAAATTTACTGGTACCTGTGCCTTGCACAAAAAACTCAACAAGTTCTTTCGTGGACAGAGTTCGTTCATGTTTGCAGTAAATAACTTCGATTACTGGGTATTATAATTCTATTAAATTAACAAATAAATTACATAAACATTAATTAAACCAAATCGTTAAACAAATATCTCTGAGAGTGTAGATGCAAATCTGTTATTTACATCTCTTTTCCTCCTTACCTCGTAACGCTAACCACCACGCTAATCCGTCGTCTTAGAAAGAAATAACAACGAATATCGGATATTACACTTAAATTAATAAGAACGAACCAGAAACGTTAAAAAACAAAAAAGGAAAGAATAAAAACTTTTTAAAAGTATGGGGTCGCTAACCCCAATTTCTCGCAACTTCTACTCCACAGTTTGAGGCGCTACCAACTAAGCTCTTTCTCCTTGGGATGTTTTGTGCCGTATTTATTATATACTATGAACCTCAAACATGTTGTAATATTTTATTTATCTGTGATAAACTATCATAAAGTCGCTCCTTTGATTGAATAACGTTGAACCGTGGCACAGGGACGATATTCTTTCACAGTATACAAATTATAACACTAACGTTAAATACGATATCCTTTAAAGCTATGAATATGCAGTTTCCTGTAATTTATTGTAACATATTATATCTAAATAACTTGTTTTCAAAAGTTATTCAATTTTCTGGTGCTTTAAAAAGATTATATTTACACATCGTACGCTAAAATGAAAGAAGGCACGAAATACCGAGCTCTGTTTGCAATATGGTGGATCAAAAATTCTGCTTGTCACGTGGAAACCAGGTCGCTTTTCATTGGCCACGTTCCACTCCACGAAGCAAAAATTTAACATGCCAGATCCTTCATTTCACACTTCGCAGTGCAGTGGAACGTGGAATTCTACGCCACAACGGCACCATGTCCTCCTCCATGTGTGTTTACACATCCCATGAGAGGATGTCATAAGACATAAACACAAAATAAATATTTAAAAAAAGGAATAGATAATTAAACTTGGGACGGGGATCATATAATTCTAAAGCAGAGGTTTGATACTTTAAATCATCATCTATTCAATAAAATGAACAAGCAAATAAATATGGGGAGACCAAATTAATCACAATAAAGCACACACCTTGTACAAAAGTGAATTGAAAACATGATGTTGCTGCCCGTAATAAAATTGTTTCTGCCCTTTATGAGTATAGCAGTAACTTGGCAGGAAATTTGCAAATACACAGTGGATAAAGGAAAGCACATTCATTCACTCACAGACACATGCATAATGCTTGCAACACATTACCCATGCGGCAGCACTTGATAGCCACAGTGAAACAAAGTGTCGACAGCATTTTGACAAGATGGCGGGTGGTTTGAAGCACAAATTAAAATAACAGTATGCACCAGACGAACTCATGTGCGGGGAGGCAGCGGCATATTATCCCTAAGTTCCACATCATGTGCGGCTACAGTGAATTACATAGGAGCTACAAAAAAAAGTTAATTTAGAATTAGCAAGTAAAGCAGGCGTGAGAATTCATATAGAAGAAAGCTAGTATTAGTAAAACCGTGGCTGAAGGCCGAAATAAAGACTGTTACAAAAGCATGTGGTGCAATCGGTCGTACCAAGACAGGAAAGGCGACATAAAACCAGTAAATCTGAAAATTTAGCATACTCGTGGATACATACGGATGGAAAACGTTAGTTAAAAAACAGCGAGGTAATTGAAACATAATAAGTTTACATGAGGGCTGAAGGCCACACCCGTAAATTCTAACTTGCGAAAACCAGACACAAAATCATCACTGAAATGAGAATGCAAATACTAAATCTAATCTGAATTACTCGAGTTCTGTAAATGAATAAGCAGTTTGCCTTGCATGGCGAAAGAATTACTTAAGAAAACTATCACTGATAAACCAAGACTGCCTGATCACAAGAAGGCAAAGTTCTAACAGCATGCCATCCCCTCAGCATGATTCGAATGATGTACTTACTTTGATGGTCACACAAAAGTGCCACCTAAGGTCACGCCAAAAGCTTTCCCCACCACACACCAGATGTAGAGCGCGCTAAAAGCGACCAGAGCGCGTTCAGACCATAGTGTCTACCAACCCCATGCTAACTGAAGAACATAATACCATCTTCTAGAGTTCCAGAGAGGTCTCTTTTGTCAACTCTTTTGACCATGATTATGTTGTTACTACACTAAAAACAGGCCACCTCGCCATCTTGCCAAATAAGCTTGTCTCTGAGCACCCAGCAGACGTCAGTGCAGATGACAAACGAAGCCATGCGTTGTTAACTAAAGTAAACGAGTCCTAAAGGGCGAGGCAGCGACTGTTAGCCATTGCACGGCAGTCAGTCAATATTAAAAGCAACCTTCCACACTCACATGAACACACAAGTTCAATCACACGGATGGAAGCATATATAAACATACATAAAAAACATATATAAAAAATAGATTCGCGCCATATTCTTCGTACTTCCCTGGTGGATAAGTACGGCGGCCGTAACATACAATCCTATGGAGGCAGTTTCTTGAGCTTTTGCTACCCCACCTACTCTGCCAACGCCATATGGTGCATCTTAGCCGTGGGAACTTTAACAGCTCCTACTGACGGCAGCTGCCTACCTGAAAATATATCTGCCTCCGACCCGTGCACAAAAAACTGTTCATAACTCATTAAACAAAATAAAATAAAATTTTATACCTACTTATAAGAACCTTTCATATCCCGCTTTGTTATTTTCTTTTCGAAATTGGGGTTTTTCGCAAAGCAAAAGGTGTAATTTGGAAAAATAAACAAAATTAATAGTGGCAAGGCAGATATTAGCGACAGACTGTACATTTGGTCATTTTATAATAATGGTTAAATTTTGAAAAAATTACTGTGGCGACTACCTAAAGTTTTTGAAATTGTAAACTGTAAAACTTCTAATTATTCTTGTAGGTCTAATAATAAATTCGCTGCCAGTAAGTATTTGCAGTCTGTATCTTGACGTTAAAGTTTTACATTAGCTGTTATTTGCCATGATTTGTTATATATAATCTTAGTAAATCAACATTATCAAAACAACACATATTAGCAAATGTCAAAATGCCAAAGCAATTTAACACATAATATATTTAAGATAACAATCTTCAATAAATACCACCAGAAAGAAGATTGAAATACTACTAGAAGACACCAACATGGAAAACAAAACAAACATTCAATATTACATTTACATAGAAATGATCAAAGACCATAGTCCTCAAAAAATTTTATCAGCAAGTTGGCCATCTTGTTGCATTTATGTGGCCTCTTATTTTCTTTTGTAACATGTATGGATACCATATTTATGACTTATACACAAGTGTGATCATCTTCTTTCAACCACTATAGCACCAGGCTGTATACTATTATTTGATAATTTATTTATTTTCGATTCTAGGTCATTCACTTTAGTTGAAATACACTACACAAAACTTTCCATGATGATACTAGCACGTCCTGATGTTGAGGGATCCTTGTCATTATCATCATGCACCTTCAATATTGGCAATGGCTATGGTGTAGATTACTTCCACGTCCTTTAATTTTCTCATCCAGATTCTCTGGATCCCTCAATTATTTACATTGGCTAGCATCTCTCCCATGTATTCATTTCAAGAAGGGTAACATTCGGTACATGCAACAAAAGCACTATTTCAGAAACTAAGTTACAATACCAACTTACAACTAAACACTGAAAACATGGCATAAAACCAATAAACATTATTGCAATTATTGTTTCTAATTACTTTAAGTAAGATAACATTTTTTAGTCTACCTATACACAAACATTGACAATTGTTTACAAACACGAGCCATACCCCTCCATTACGTCATGAGGTCAGTGGCTCGGGAGACCACCTGCTTCCTTCCACGGCTACTGGCTACTGTTGTTAAGAAGTAAACTGTCCTTTTAAATGGCTCTCTGACTACTGTGTTCCACTGACCTACATCAAATCGCGATAGTTCATTCATCTCAACAGAACCGAAACATTAGTGTGGCTCTACATACACTTCCATATTTTATACAAGATAATTATTGCTTTCACATTATATACTAATACTGGAACATATTTGTAATTATTATATTTATGATTTATTTACACATTCATATAAATAAGAAGATATCACCTCAGTGGCTGCTATTAATGCAAGACAGTGCCAGTAATATCCCCTAACCACTGATGTACCTTTTAACATCTGTCACATTATCAACTCCCTTTATGGCCTTTGTTTCACGGTGTGTCATCTCTACAGCATTGGGATCAGGTACCGTACTTACCACAAGTGGCCCTTATTTTCCTTTATTTGAGCATCGACCTTGGATGATTGCCTGTGAGTTCTGTTTAACAGTATATCGCCGATTGTGTATACTTTAGCCACTACATTCCTATTATGCCAAACTTTTTCGAATCTCACCTTTTGCTAATGCCCGATCTAATGCAAGTTTTCTCTTTTCCTTGATGCTCAAATCAGTCCTTTTGGGAATTTTATGACTCGTTAAATTAAGATTATAACTCTCTTACCTGTTACTTTTTCATCATCTACTGATTCTATTTCAGCCTGCTTGTAAAGATTGCTTTCTCTGTCAACAGTACAGTACTTGTCTACATACTACTTAAAGAATTCAAATATTATTGTCAGGTAGCCCTGTCTTGTGGCTCACTGCTAGCTAGGACTGTATTGCCAAACTTAATTTCACCCTTGCTGCCATTTACTACCACGAATATATTCTCCATATTTATTCCTATTATACCAGGCACCATAAATTCATTACTCTCCAGTACTAATATCTGAATGTCAATTTGCAACAATACTTGTTTCTTTACTAATTTACTTTCTTCACAAACAACTGCTACAACTTTTACTCCTTGTAGTGGTAAAAATAACATTCCCTCTCTATTTATTACGTGGCTAATCACTCCTTCCACTACTGCACACCGCTCGCTACCTATTTCAATAAAGGCAACTACTTTAGTACTACTTAGTTCAACATTTATCGTTTCTACTTTCTACACCAGTTTTCTCTAAAAGGTCTTCCCTAGTATCCCTATCGTCTTCTGTCACATCCTGTTTAATGTCTATCAGTGCCATCCTGTTTGTTTTGTCACTGTTGGTACTTCGCTTATGCAGTTCGATACTTTGTTTACTCGACCAAAACCACAACATGGGATCCTACTACTCGTACGTTGTAGAACCAGCATCATATATTTCATTCTTTTTCCAGGGAATGTGACAAACATCACTATGATTTTCGTTCCCCATTACTTTTAACTTCCATCTTACTCCCTTCCTATCATTGCCTGATACATATTGTGTTTCCTTTTCCAAACTGCTACTGCCCATAAGACCTTAAAAATCATTTTAATTTTCTGTTAATACTTTCCCATATCATCTACATTCCTTTTAACAACAAATTTGTGTGAATTACACTTTATCTTCTTTTGATCTTTGTCAGTTTCACTGCAAATATTTTTTCTGCCTCTATGCCTGACATTTGTTCTCTTTTTCTTAGCAACTTTACTGAAAGAACCAGCTTTCTTAGAGAAATTTACTAGTTTTGCTCCTGCCTTTCCTTGAGTGTCCCAATTTCTGTTTAACATCCCTTTAAATTGCTCTAACACGACTTTTGGGTGTAGTTTTTCTTTAGGATCGAAGCCATTTACCCCATGAAATGTTGAGCAGTACTCTTTGTTATTATTTGTTTCACTGTTACCACCTGTCACTATTAAATTTTCTACACTTTCAGCAGAGATGTCAGTGTCTCTGGCTGTAAAATCATCGACCTCCTGCTGAATACCAGCCACCTCGTTTGATATCTTCTTAGTTTTATTTTCTATACAATTTTGAACCACATTCCCTTCCTCAAATAAAACTAGCCTCTTTTCGCCAACTGTATGCTCTAACATGGATATTGAATCACTCTTTTTTTTCAGTCTCATTGCTAATATTTACTTCTAAATTTTCTACAATCTTTTTTGGTGTATCAATATAAGTATCTTGATTTACAACATTGTTTTCATAATTGTCTTATTATACTGTCCATCCCATCGTCTGCTTTTCCAAACGTACATCAATTTACTTAATATACAGTATTCTTCTAATTCTTTTTTACTATTCTCAATCCCTTTATTAATTTTCTCAATCGACCCCTTGATTTCCTGGCTAGTATCCTAGCACATTCTTCTATGTTTCGTTAATATCCCTATAACTTTCTATTTTTGTTCCTATCTTCAATCAGTTTGTTAGTATGCCTATAACTTTCACTGAGTTCTAATAATTCAGCCAACATCATTTGTAACATTGATTGTGTACTAATATCTGAACCATTATCCATGTTGCTTTGTACCATTTCATTTATATTTTAAGTGGAACCTGTCTGATTGGTGATGTCAACTGAACTATTCATTAAATTTTGTGTTTTTATTATAGTTTCCTGCTCCTCACTTTTCAGTATATCATTCATTCTAATTTATGGACCCTCTAGATTTTCCTAATGGAAATATGAAGTCTCCTCGATTCTCCATATATAAATTCTCCTGAGCTACGTTTTGCCTAGCATTTTCCACAGTTTTGGACATATTATTAGCATTAGTTAGTCTACCACTATGAAGCAACATAAAACTTTTACACTCACATTATTGATCTTTTCTGCTCCCTCTGGTCGACATAGCTGGCGCCGCACCCATGTGTCGAACTCTGGACCTTTGTGTGCGCCTGTAGCCCACCCCTTACCGGTAGCTGCTTCGGTCTACTTTCTGTGTCCTCCCTACGCACTGCAGTGACTCCGTTGAATTTGCGGCTAACCTCGCCACATCTGCGTCTATCTTCTTTCTTCTTCACCGCAATGTTTCTCATCGGCTGTTCGTTAGGTTGCACTCGCAAAATGTTCGCAGTCCAGTGACACAAAACATATTATTACGGTCTTTGATACACTTTTTTCCACTCCATGACTCCGTAACGTATTAGATTTCTCTGTCTCTGACAGCTCTACTATTTGCAAATCAATAAAAATTGCACATGCACTTCTTTCCCAGTTTTTGACAGCTCTCCAATCGCGAAATCGTTCAGTTCAAGTTGCTTCTCGTGCTAAATATGTCACTTGCCTTCAACAAATTCATTCACCGCTCATGGGATGCCAAGTGTAACAATCCCCTCCTGTTGATTAACCCTACATTGAAAGTGTAGGCGTAGTTAGGAGTCCATAGAAGATGGAATAGGGGGCACGTGGATTTACCGGCCCACACTGTCCATCCGGGATCTGCAGATTAAGCTGACCCATCTTTGAGCCAGACTTGCGACTTGATGTGTAGGCGCTCCTCCTGCCTATTTTGTAGGAAGTGCTCTCGACTATGTAGTCTCCTTCACAGATGGACAGCGCACTGGAATGTTGCTGGAAGTGCTGTTAAAAGAGCTGAAATATTAACTTGTTTCAGGTAGGTGTTTCATCTGAATAAAATCCGAGATGCCAACTATGGGGCTTTATTACTAGCCACAACATAATGCAGGACTGATTACTGGCTTTGAAATTAATAATTATAGTTTTAAGGCTATACTGAAAGCATGGTTCCTACGAGACCAGTCCGGCTTAGGTCCTGACGACAGTGGCACGCAACCGAGACCTCGTATAAACTTTTTACCTTTTCGTAAGTGTTCTAAAATGTTCGTTAAAGACGTTGTAATTCAATTATTTAGTTATTTGAACATTATTAGAGAATATGAAATGATCAGCACCTACTTTTGTTGACCCTACCCCACTACTAATGTCTGTATGCCACCAAAACATAGATAAATAAAAAATAGATTCGCACCATATTCTTCGTACTTCCCTGGCAGATAAGCACGGCGGCCATAACATACAATCCCACGGAGACAGTGTCTGGAGCTTTCGCTACCCCACCTACTCTGCTGAAGCCATATGGTGCGTCTTGTTCGTAGAAACTTTAATAGCTCCTACTGTCAGCAATTGCCTAACTGCCTACCTGAAAATGTATCTGCTGCCGACTCGCGCACAAAAATTACTAACTTATCAACAAAATAAAATAAAAAATTTCACCTACTTACACGAACCCTTACAGGGAGATGTGGCAACCAAACGACTATTTAAGTTGATGAGTTGCAAGTAGAATCCATAAGACCAATGATGTTCCATCAGATGTTCGGAAAAATATCATCTACACAATTCCGAAGGTAACAAGGGCATAAAAGTATGGAAACTACAGCAAATTAGTGGCGAGAATCATATACAGAAAAATGGTAAAGAAAATTCAGAATCAACTAGATGACTATCAGCGATCAGTTTGGCTTTAGGAAAGGTAAAGACGCCAGAGAGGAAAAAGAATTCTGGCATTGCGCTTGAAAACAGAAGCCAGGTATGTAAAAGAAAAAAAAAAAACATTCGTACTTTTTTGTGGACTTGGAGAAAGAGACAGACATTGAAAATGGTGCAAAATATTTGAAATACTGAAAAGAAATAGGAATAGGACGTATCGAAAAAAGGTTGTATATAATATGTACAAGAACCAAGACTGCAAGACCAAAAAACAAAGTGCTCATATTATAAAGAGTATAAGACAAGGATGCAATATTTCTCCCTTAATGCTAGGTATATACATCGAAGAAGCGATGAAGAAAATTAAAGAAAAGTTTAAAAGTGGCGTCAAAATTCAGGGTTCAAAGTTATATGATTTAAGATTCGCTGATGACCCTGCTACCTATTGAAAGTGAAGAAGACTTACAGGATCGATTGAATGGAATGAATAGTCTACTGATTTCAGAATATTGACTGAGAGTAAACTGCAAAAAGAGAAGATTAATTATAAATAGCTGAAATGAAAGTATCAAGAAACTTAACATCAAAATTGTGGATCACAGTGTGGATGAAGTTAAGGAATTCTGCTATCTTGGAAGTATAACACACGACAAGCGAAGCTAGTTGAACATAAAAAAAAAGACTGGCACAGGCAAGAACGGCATTCATGGCCATAGAGCAGTTTGCTGCTATTAAACATTATCTTTAAAGAGTGCAAGAAATTTCTGAGAATGGACGTTTAGAGCACAGATTTGTGTGGAAGTGGAACATGGCCAATGGTAAAAATGGAACAGAAGAAAATTCAAGCATTTGAGATGTAATATGACAGACGAATGTTGAAAATGAAGTACAGTGATAATATAATGTATGAGGAGGTTCTATATATAACCTGCGAATAAAGGACTGTATGGAATAGTCTGACAAGAAGGGACATGATGACAGAACAGCTGTAAGACATCATAGAATAAGCTCAATTTCACTAGAGAGAAAACTGTAGAGGGAAAAACCAAAGAGGTATTTAATTATATAGCATTTTGGAAAAAACTGTAGAGAAAGACAAAGACTGGAATACATCTAGGAAATAATTGATGACGTATGGTGTAAGTGCAACTCTGAAATGAAGAGGCTGGCGCAGGAGATGTCATCCTCAAAACAGTCATACACTGATGAATAATAAAATAAAAATAATAAAACACAAATAAAAAATTTAAATCACTTCGTTTATATGCGACACATCATCCGGAAGATGAAACCAAATTTTGTAAGCCTTCTGTGTTATGAACTATATTAGTTCAATATACTTTTAGAGGGACTGATGAGCCCCCCAGGTTCGTCCCCCTAAAACATAACAAACCAATCTATATTTTTCGAAGTGCTCCGAGGATAAATAAATCTACAACTATTCCTAGTAGGGTAATAATAATATGAAGACTATCTACCACAAGTAGTAAGGTTTAGCACCGATAACTAGTGCTTGTCATCACATGTCTGTCTATGCCTCTCCATTTTAGATGTCAGTGCCTTGTAAGAATAGGTTTGGAAATCTCATCCAGTAATCAACAAATATGAAAACTTTTACTCTCTCCTGAATAATAGGGTTTGAAATCAGCCTTCAGATTTCTTTAAAAGTTAGCAGTTGCTTAAAGATTTGCAAAAGGTATCATCTCAATTGAAATGGAGAGGACATACCTCGAGGAAAGCTACAAGAATTTCAGAATTTCATCTGCATGCTGTGCTGTGAGAGTACTAGCATCTGACTGTAACAGTAACTGCCTCAAAGTAACATATCACACATACTCATTCACTCCTTACATACGGTATTATCTTCTGGGGCTCAGACAGGCAGAACATTAAAAAAAATTCATATTCCAAAAGAGAGCTCTTTGGATAATAGCAAAACAGGACAAAAGGGCTCACTGCCTTGAATTGTTTAAAGAACTGGGTATACTGACTGTTCTTTGTGAATATATTTTCCAAACAGTAGTGTATGTAAGAAAAAATGTACATCGCTATGGCACCAACAGCGCTACACATAACCATAATACAAGAATTAGGGAACACTTGCACCCTGTCCACCAGAAAAAAAAAAAGAAAGAAAAAAGAAACTGAGAACTCAAAACAGCAGTGATTATCAAGGACTAAAGCTTTACAATAAGTTGCCTCATAAAGTGAACAAATAGATAATATTTTCAGATTTAAAAAAAGCTGTCAAAATATTTCTCATTACGAAAAGGTCTTATACAATAGAAGACTATTTCATTGAAAAATAATCACAATAATGTACAAAAAAAACCTTTTGTGAAATAAGAAAAAGAAGGTTTTGCATATAGTATAGTTATATTGTAGCTATATATTCTGTTAAGTATTATATGTATATGTATTTTTTATGTATGCACATTGACGAAATACATAGGCTATCATGTAAATGATAAATGGTGAATAAATAAATAAATCAATCAATCAAAGAAGTCTTCCCATGTATGAAAGACCTTTTCGACTTTGTTCATCCTCCAATTCAGTACATTACCTCAAATTTAATGAATACCACAGCAGCAACCTTAATGTGATAATCAACAATTATTTCCAAGAGAAATGAAATGAAGGTCTGCATTTATACACATCATGGCTCAAAAATGTATTACAAAGAAATGTTGGATGTACTATCCTATGTCCTCGAATAGGTCACTATGAGCTAAACAAACTTGCTTCTTCGGCCTCTTCTTAATAGTGGAAGCAATTGCAGTCTTGTAGGCCATTAAATATTGTTTAACACAGAATTAAGATAGAATTTTAATTATCTATTACTCTGAAAGTATACTGGATGCAATCGAAAGAAAAAATTGAATAAACATAGTGGTTTATTTATTTAGGTAGGCCTACTAATTTAGTCCATTTGATCTGAATTTACACAATGTGTGCAGATATCGGCCATGATGTATTAAACATAGCGGCTTAAGGATAGCTATACATAGTGTACATAAAATAGGATTTTCATGGACATGTTGTATTAAACATAGTAGCTTAAGGGTGACTATGTATAGTATGCATAATATAGGATTTTCTAAATAGATCACAAATGTGTATTAAAGCAGTGTTATTGTTCCATGTATTCTTTTACAGAATAAAAGCAGTGGGACAGTAGGTAAGACCTCAATATTTTTCCCTATTTCTGGTTGTTTTCGATTTCTTTTACATTTGTGGGGAGCTTATTGTATATTTTTAGGCCCATATGGAGTGCTCCCTTTCTACGTACCAGGGTGGCATTTTGTAAAACGTGCAAGTTCGATTTAGATATGGTGTCACGGTCATGTTTCAGCATTTCTCTTAAGTCTGGGCTCACTTGGCAGTTTGTGGATTTTTTAGGAATCTTATTATCTCGAGTATAAGCTCATAATCGACATAGGCCTGAACTAACAGAATGCTCACAAAGAAATAATTCAATTTCATTTTTATGGATTAAAGCCCATGCAGGAATATTGTCTAACGAAACAGTGAATCAACTAGTCAAGGAAGCCGCTACTTTGGACTTTTTTTTAGATACTATACAGTTGCCCTACACCTTAGAGTATAGATATTTATACCTAAGCCCTACACCAATGACTTTTGTCAGATTAAATAAAATCAGATCACAGTGGGAGGAGGAATGGAAAACTTCATCCAATCTAAAAGGAAAATATTATAGCTGGATTCAACTTCACATACCCAGGTTACTGTAGTTTCATAACATGCCATTAACCGCAGAGCCATTTCTACTATTACGAGGATGTGTTTCAACCATGGCTGCTTTCCTTTCCATTTATTCCGTTTACATCTAAGGAAATACCTGTGGTTGCATCAACACAGATGTAGGGGACATTAGTAACCATTTAATTTTCGTTCAGCCGAAATATCTCGATCAACAATTCATCTCTAATCTCAAGAAACTTAGGGTTGCGTCCTCTACAAGCATTCACTAGCCAGCCGCGGTGGCCGAGGGGACTGAGGCGCTCCAGTCACGGTCTGCACGGCCACTACGGTCGGGGATTCGAATCCCCATTCGGGCATGGATATTTGTGCCGTCCTTAGTATAAGGTAGTTGATAAGTAGTTTGTAAGTTTAGGGACTGATGACCCCGTAGTTAAGTCCCATAAGCTTAACAAACATTTGAACATTTTAGCATTCACTACGTTTACATGCAACACCTCTTCCGGAAAACGAAAATCGATTTTCGTAAACCGTTTTTGCGAGTCGTGTTTACACGATATAGCCTGAATTGGATTTCCTAGCTGAGTTAACATGCACTACGTTTACATGGAACACATCTTTCAGAAGATGAAAACCGATTTTCGTAAACCGTTTTTCGCTGTCGTGTTTACATGGTATAGCCTGAATCGGATTTCCTATCCGACTTAAATATGGCGGTTGAAAAACAGCTGATTCAGTCCCCGATTTAGTCAGCATAATCGCTATTTTTCTTTACTTAAATACACAGATTCATGATCACTCTAATATTCGGAATAAGACTCCAAAATAGTAAAGCGTCTGTATTATAGTACGTAATATAACCTTGCTCGGGAGTGCATGCATTGGTAATATGTGCCATAGTTTTTAATTTTTCTGAGGTATCATATTGACCTCCCTCACCATAATCTCCGCTATCCATAGTAAGGATTCACTTTTTGTAATATATTAGGGAGATATTGATTTATTTCCCTTTTTTTTAACACAACGTTTGCATCCAATGGCTTTGGGAAAGCTTCTACATCTCTCCTTGCCAGAAATCAAAGATTCTATTATCAATATCTCTACGCTTGGTAAAGTAAAGCCAACTTTTTAGCGAATAATGTGGTACTCAACAACAAAAATATAGAAGCCTACATTCCCTTCTTTGCAGTGCATAAAATGGGCTTAGTCAAAAATGTAGACACAGCTCTTGATGAAACGGAGATTTTGGAAGTTATTCAATCTGTTTTCCCTGTGATTGGAGTGTGCAGATCCACTAAGAGACATGGTCCTAATCACATAGTCAAATTACAGACTTGTGCTCTTACCTTTGATTCACAAGCCTTACCACAGTCAGTATCAATACATGGCAAGTTGAACCATATGTGCCATCTGTTCATAAGTGCTATAATTGTCTTAGATATGGTCATGTTAGAAAAAAATGTAGATCACAGATGCGATGTATCAAATGTAGTGGGTCACACCCAGTGGAGGCCTGTTCTTCACCCACTCTTCTATGTGTACATTGTATGGGAAACCATATAGCCACACATAGGTCTTGCCCAGAGTACTTAATCAGATTTAGAGCTCAAGAAATCTTTACATACAATAAAGTAGAGTTCAAAGAGGCTCTAAAAATAGCTCGCTCTCCAACATATGTAACAGTTACAGGGAAACAACAGCTATCTCTGATTATACTGAGCATATCTTCTTCAACGACCAGTATTACTTCGGATATACAAAATCCTCAAACATTCCCTATTCTTCCTGCATCAAACACGCCGATTTTTCAAGGTGGAAATAAACAGGATTTTCGACAACTGGAGACAGTACAACAGAATATTAGTTCTCGTCAGAACATCAGGAACCAAACTAGAATAATAAAACTAATAACGTTCAAGAATGGGATTCATACAAAAAGCTGCTCTTTCCCTCTCAGCACTCTGTTTCCTCCATTGCACAGAATCCGTATCATCCTGGTATCCAAACGTTATTAACATCTCAAGCATCTAACCATGAAAATTTTCAAAACTTTGCAGAATTAATCGACAAAATAATTAAAATTATTAATGTTATAATTCAAAACATGAAACAAAACAGTCCCATGAATGATAACGATATCAGGCAGTTAGTAACAGGCTTATTTCAACCCTTTTCATCTTAATTTATGAAAGCTTTAAAAGTGTTACAAGGGAATGCAAGATCAGTAAACGCAAATAGAGACAACTTACAAAGAGAATTATATACCAGTCAACCTGATATAGTTATTTTATGTGAAACATGGTTCAAACCACAATATACAGTTAGAATAAAGAACTACTCAGTTATAAGGAAAGATCGACTAGATGGGAAGGGAGGTGTTGCTATTTTATTAAAATATTCTATTCCACATCAGATTATTCCACTCTCCTCTAGAAATAATGAGGTTGAAATAGTAGCAGTGCAAATCCAAGCATCCAAGAATCCTTTTACTGTAGTCTCAGTATATAAAGCACTTCATTATAAGATAGTGCAAGATGACTGGAGACATATAATTACACAAATTAGACCCCCTTTCATCATAAGTGGAGACCTAAATTCTCATCATTTTGCTTGGGGTGGAGATTGGACGGATAAAAATGGTAGAGCCCTGATGAATGTTATAGAATATAATTATCAATGATTGATCTTCCCCAAACTATTCGACCTTCTGCAATTGATGTAACATTTTGATCACCATGTTTCACTGACATTTTTAACTGGAATGTGAAAACAGATAATATGGGGTCAAATCACTTTCCAATAGAATTTTTTATAAACATAGATATGTACACCAAAGAAATTCGTTTTTCTAATACTAAATGGAAAACTGAAAAAGCTGATTTGCACACATACCGATCGACAACAAAACGTTCAATTGAAAACTTGCAAACTATTACATCGAAGACAGATGATTATCAAGTATTAACAGACTCTATAGAATCAGCAGCTCAAACAAGCATCCCTGAAACTAAAGAGATTGTGATTCTAAAGCATCGTCCTCCACCTTGGTGGAATCCAGATTGTTCTCGTGCAATTGCAAAACGAAGATTAGCTCTGAAACATTATCGGCAGTTTCTGACTACGGAGAATTATTTGGAAGTTCGAAGGATTACAGCTGTAGTTAACAGATTTTTGAAAAAGATAAAAAAAGAAAATTGGATAAAATTCTGTTCTTCATTAAATAGATCATTTAGTATGATGCAAATCTGTAATAAGACTAAGTCCTTTCGTCATATTGGATTACCCTTACCAGTTCCCTCAACTACTATGTGGATAGAAGATTTTATTGATGCACTGGTTCCTCCATCAGTTCCATACTTGAATTTATAACCCAGTGAAGAAATAGATCATGAACATCCATTACTATGCCCTTTTACTATGAATGAATTTAATGAGACTATTAAATCTTCAAGAGATACATGTCCAGGTATAGATAGCATACATCACTGAATGTTGGAAAATTTACTCAAGGTAGGAAAGGAATTTCTTCTGAACATATATAATAATTACTGGATGGTTCAGGAACTTCCACAGACTTGGACGACTCAAGTAATTTTACCAATACTAAAACCAGGAAAAGATCCTAATTTACATTCAAGCTATCGTCCAATTGCTCCATCATCTTGTGTCACTAAAACTCTAGAGCGTATAATTAAAAAGAGGTTAGAATGGTGGCTAGAAAAATATGAATTATTGCCAAAGAGTCAATATGGATTCAGGAAAGGAAAGGGAAGCATAGACAATTTGTATACGCTAGTAATGTATATAACATCTGCTCTATGTGAGAAACAATTTGTGGTTCAGCATTTATTGATGTCAAAGGAGCATGTGACCATGTAAATATTCCCCTTCTGCTAACGAAATTAGAGAAGATTGGTTTTCCATCTAGACTGATATATGGCATTTGTACGTTGATTTCTCAAAAAAACATTTTCATTAAATTCAGAGGTAATATGCATGGTCCATTTCTAGCTACCCAAGGTTTACCACAAGGAGCGATATTAAGCCCTTTACTATATATTATATATACTCATGATTTAGAAAACTGCATAGAACTGCCTTCCAAAATTTTACAATATGCAGATGACATATGTGTTTATTCTACAGCAGCTTCATATTCTCAAGCCAAAACGAATTTACTTAGAAATATTGCACATATAGATAATTGGATGTATTCTAATGGCCTCCAGATTTTGGCAGAAAAATCAGTGATTGTTCCATTTTCAGAATCGGTTGATAATAACTCAGAAGACCAAATAATGTTGGAAAAATCCAATGTCAAGCACGTTTTCTGAGTATGATTCTATATTCCAAGATGACCTGGGCACCACATATTAGAGCTCTGATTAGTTAATGTGAAGAAGGTCTAAATATAATTCGCTCTCTCGCCTGTGTTTGGTGGGGTGCACATCAGCATATCCTTCTCAATATGTATCGAGGCATTATTAGATCCCGCATTCATTATGGTTGTATATTACATCATTCTGCTGCTCAAGTTCACCTTACTAAGTTAGACTCTTTACAATACAGAATCATTCGAACTTGCCTAGGAGCTATGCACTTGACTCCTACAAATGCATTATTAGTGGAGGCAGGAGATATCCCCCTCCATATTCGTCGAGAAATGCTTGCTGACAAATTTTACATCCAAGGCATCCAGTTTACAAAAATAAAATTAATCTTCAACATATTAATACAGTATTGGGCAGAAAAAATAAAAATCCAGCTATCTGAAGTAGTTTTAGTACATGGATTCCTATTATTACAGACATTAAAAGTTCTAATATTTGAATATGAACTTGAGACTCTAAACTTTCATGTACCAGTATATTATTTAAAAAGATTCTCTTACGACAGTACAGTGAATAATATCAGTTTTTATTCTTACATTAGAGACAAATGGCCAGATTTCACATATCTGTATAAAGATGGGTCAAAAAAATTGGGTGAGGAATGTACTGGCAGTGCCTTTATTTGTCCCCTACTACAAGTCCAAGAGACAATCAAATTGCTGATGACAGCATCAATCTTTACAGCGGAGTGGCAATATTAGAAGCTCTTAAATTTATAGCACCCAATACCATTAACAGATCATTAATTATTTCACATTCTCACAGCGTCCTTAAAATATAGAACACCAGCGTTGGAACAAAGCAACAAATCAATATATTTTAGATATAATGAAAGAAATCAGTAGCCGTCACAAGAGAGGACAAATTATTAATCTCCTATGGGTTAATTCACATGCAGGTATAAAATTCAATGAACAAGTAAATATATTAGCGAAAGAAGCAAAATCAACTGGATGTATTCTTGATTACAAAACTCCATATACAGATTATCAACATGAAATAAAGCGACTTGCATTGCGTCGTTGGCAAGATATGCGGAATGAGACCAAACAACAGAAGGGCAGCTATTTTGCGAGCCTAACAACCCCAAATCAATCCCACTCCATGGTTCCAGAAGGTGCAGTTAAACCGTTTTACAATAACAACAATAATTCGCCTCCGATTCAACCATGCTTCATTTCCACTTCATTTATATCGTATCAACATTATTAATTCTCCACGATGTGAGTGTAATTCTGAGTCAGTCAGTGATGTTAATCATATTTTCTTTGTGTGTGATAAATATGTTAATGAACGGCAAGAATTCATCAAATCAATACAATCCTTGGGTTACTACTACCTTTAAATGTATCTCAACTGCTTTCAAGTAAATCAATTCTATAAAGTTATCGGGAAATTCATCAAGAGCACAGGTTTAAAATTATAAAAAAATAATTGGAGAAGACATTTATATGTATGTGTAATCAATTTGTATGTTTTACTGATTGTATCCTAATTGCTGTAAAATAAAATTAAAAAAATGTACTTTTGATGGCAAAAATAGAGGAACTCTAAAGGCCCCCCCCCCCCCCCAAAAAAAAAATAGACATAATTTTTCAGTGACCTTAAAACAAGTATGTTAGTACAATGTAAATGTGTGTGGCTAAATGGTGTACTGTCACCAAATGCTAAATTAATTAAAAACAATAATTAAATATTCTGCATTATAAACATTGGTTTTATGGTTTTGTTTATTGTCGTAATATCTTTGCGTATGTAGCTGTCATTCAAATGTGAGTAGAGCGCGCGAAGTTTTTCGTAGCGGCAAATATTACCTGTGTTTATTGTTTTCGTATGTGTGTTTTTAAAGTTTTATACTGTTATGGAAGGTCTTTTTATGAGCCACCTGATTTGCATATTTTAAACGTTCCTATTGCTTTAGTGTCACGCAGTGACATTTTTTGTACTTTTAAATATAGAGAAATATGAGTGATTCGCGTACTGTACAAAGTGCCCAGAAATTAGGAGACATCGGACTCAGATCATTATGGTGCTCTGTATTTGATTTAGACAATTTTCCTGTTGTTGAAGAAGACGAATTGCAAGAAGTCACACTACTTGTTAATACACTAGTTATATTATTCAGAAGTAAGTATTATTTCATTAGTAACATATCTGAAAGTATTTATTTTGAAGATTGGTCTCTTCATTTAGTTTCATTTTATATTTTGCTTGTAATATTGTGTCGAAACAGCCACTGACACATGATTTGTTATTTTTTTTCACTGGGTGGTAATTTTAAACTCGCAGTTTCTTTTAGAAATTGTCGTTAAAACTCTGAACGTGTGACGTCCACCGTCCTAGGCGCCGCATTATCAATGCTGTGTAGGGGAGAGACTATAGAAGAATAAAAAAATTATCCATTGTTGGCTGTAAATAAAAATCAGCTGATGAATGTATGAAAAGGCATTTTATGAGAGTTGTTTGATTTGCCTTTCTGTTATTTCTATGTGTGTGTGTGTGTGTGTGTGTGTGTGTGTGTGTGTGTGTGTTGGGACAAGGCTTGTATTTAATTAAAATTTAGAAAATTTTTGGGAAATCTGAGAGAGATTTTTTTCCTTTTTTATAAGGGTTTGTGTATGACCTCAGGACTATAAGTTACAATACAAACAAGCAGAACTTTTTGTTTATTATGGTCCTTTCAGAGAAAAAATTCTGACAACTGCTAATGAAAGTCGAAAAGTAGACAAACTGTAAAAATCACACGTTTTGAATGCATTCTAGATCATAGCTGATGACTGGAATGGAACATTTGAGAGATCACAATATTTTGCACTTATTTGTATTTTCAATGGAGACATTAAAGAAACCATATGGTGCCTAGCAGGGGGGTAGTTTACAGTAGACTTTGATAAGTCAATCAGAATGTAATTTGGCTCATAGCCTATGTTTGTTTTCATACAGAAGATTTTTGTACCCTGTACAGCACCTTGCAATAAGCTTTGACATTGATGAATCATGACTAACTTGAGCGAATATTTCTAATTTCTCATAGGTTGGGGGAATGGAGAAATGGTCAGACAGAGGAGGAAATGAACACGAGGGAAAATGATTGAGACAGGGTGGTAGTGGGTGGGAGGATGTGAATGACAGAGAAATGGGGAGGGGAGGACATTGAAAGGGGGTTGTGCTGATGGGCAGATGAAAGGATGAGAATTAAGAGGAGAGATGGACTAAAAGAAGGGTGGAGTAAATACATAATGCACCAAATATTACTATTCAATATATGACCCATCTATTTATTGCAGTACGAATTATCAGACCACAAGTTGCGTAATAAATTTAAAGCACAACTTTTTCAGAACTATACAAACATGTTGAGGAGGCTTAGGATATTGTACCCCACGAAAGGAACCCATCATCCATAGAGCAGGAATAAGATTAATCATTTACTTCAATGTCATCACAAAGGATTAATTCCTTCTTATATAGAATGAGGAATATAATCCTTTCTATTTACCATGAAGTGTATAATTAATGCTGTTCCTGGTTGGAATGTTCTTGTATGTAGTATTGTCCAGTCAGTAAATAATTGATCACTGTAAAGGAAACATTTCATTGTCAACATTAGGTCACTACTCCACAAGTGCCCTGCATAAAACTTAAGCATGTCACGATTCATCACAACGTCCTTTTGTTTCTTATAATTACTCTTTCACTTAGCAATTAAAACCATCTTAATTTCAATTGGCTGCCTGCATCTGCTTCACCGTTGGTCACCTCATTTCTAGCCATTATCATGTTGCCAACACCAGCACACTAGGCTGTCAACATCGTAAGTAAAATTTAACCATGGTCAGTTGCCAATTTTCATGCCATTCAGTTATAATTATTGTGCAGTTGGTTTTGATATTCAGATGACTTCGACAATAAATGACAGAACTATCTGCAAAAAGCCCAACAGGACTGCTCAGATACTCCAGCAGATCATTTATGAAGATAAGTAACAGTAGGAGAGAATGTCAGATATCACCTCTTATTTAGTCAGTGACTTTCCACCAGTTATAACAAACTGTGTCCTCTTTGACAGGAAATCCCCACTACACGGTTTTATTAAAATTTGCTTATGATGTATAGTGTCAAAAGCCTTCTGGAAATCTAGAAATGATATGGAATTAGTTTGAGATTATTTATTTATAGCACTCATCACTCAGTGTGGGTAAAGAGATTGTTGTGTTTGGATAGTGACATTACACATCTCGTTGTCACTTGTTTATAGTGTGCATATGTCAAGTTGATTCCCAAGTGTTGTCTCCCTGACCAAGTACCGTGTAATCATGGTAACATACTCGTGTCAATTTTTGTAGGCAGTTCGTAAATGCGTATTGGTTATTAGTGGCAGACGATATGTTGTTTGTTACGCATAAGCATCCATGTTGTGTACAGTTGCTGCTTTGTCAGAAATATTCTTCATTGTAGGTTTCACAACATTGGTCTCCCACAGTGATCTACAATTTTCTTCCCACAGTTTTAATTAACTGTGCATCCTTCATGGTATTCAACACATTCCACATGCCTGTATCACCCACACTCAAATGGAGAAGTGGAAACATTTGCTCGTATGTTTAAAACTCAGATGAAAAAATACAGTCTTCTTCTGACTCGGTGTTGGATTGATTCTAATCATTGTACTGTTTCACACTATTTGGTGAGAAGAGCCCAGTGAAACTCCTCCACAAGCCCCAGCCTTGAACACTCTTGCATCTGCTGTGATTGTCATTGTAATGTCTGCACAGAAGACTGCCGTGTTCCAAAAATCACAATTAAATACATCACTGTGTTGCTGACCAAGGACCTACTGATGTGTGTCTGTTGCAATCTCACCTATCGGCTGTGGACTTCTCTGCCCTAGTCGACCACACAGTCCCTGCTGATGTCCAATTTGAGGCAGCCGCCTACCCCTCAGGGGCTCAGCATTAATTTTCTGAGTATGGGCTAGGCGAACCCAGGGTCCTGAGCCGTGGGCTGTGTCACGCCAACAGTCCACTACACTGTAAGCTCTGTGCGTGCTTCAACTACCATCGTTCAGCACGACAGTGGAACGTTGTACGTTTCAGAGCCCAGGGATCTTGGCTTAATCGCCCAGGTCACGAGGACGGTACAAACCTCAATCTCAAGGTGTGCTACGTGCAGAGGAGATGCATGGCTGTTGAGGTTGCACAGTCGCTAGCGAGCAACCTCTGAGGAACCTGCCGAACCTCAGTTGTATATGGCTTACCCTAGCTGCTCGCGGGGACACCATGAAAAGACCACGGAATGTTGGCGGACGTACAACCGCCGTCTCTAAGTGCGGTAGGGGTGATTACAACGCTTCGCAATATGACCCCCCAAACGTTTCCTTCCCTGTCCACACCGTGGGAGGAATGTAGGGCAAAAATTCAAGGTGAGGCTTATGCCCCTAAGTATTTAGTGTGCAGTCATACAGATGGGGAATCTTTCAAGTCCGCAAAGCCAATGTTCTTTGTGGAACATTTGGTGGACAAATATGGAGAGGTGGAGGGTATGTCAAAGGGTCAATCCTAATGACGACGTCATCCCCAGGCAGTCATGGGCTTTGCTAGCCTGTGACAAATTTGGTGATGTTTCCATTACCATCACACCACATAAGAGCTTAAATATGGACCAGGGTATCATCTTCCACAAGGATCTTCTGCTGCAATTGGACAACGAATTGCATGCTAACGTGGAGTGGTGAAGTGTGCATTTCATCCGGTGCATCTATAGTGGTCCGAAGGACAACAGGGTTGCCACCGGTGCCTTCATCTTGTCTTTCGAGGGCAATTCATTGCCTGAGAAAGTCAAGGTGATGATCTACCGGTGCGATGTAAAGCCCTACGTTCCTCCCCCTATGCGCTGCTTCAAGTGCTGGAGGTTTGGACATATCTCCTCCTGATGTGATGCCAACCCAATATGTCGGGATTGCAGGCGTGTGTCTCATCCGAACGCCCCTTGTACCCCATCTCCAATGTGCGTCCATTGCAACCAGCAACATCCTCCTTGTTTACCCAACTGCTCTGTACTCCACAAAGAGCATAAGATCATGGAGTACAAGACCCTGGACCAGCTGACATACACAGAGGCAAGATGTAAGTACATGAAGCTCCACCCGGTGACCATGATGACACCATACGCCATTGTAGCTTCAACGTCAATCTCCAGACCACAATCTGTACCACCAATGTCAACAGGCCCCCTTGACAGTTGGGGGCGCTACTCCTTTGGTTGCTCCCACACTCTTCACATTGGGAGCAACAGACAACAAATAACAGGGGACGTTGGTCCCCTCCCCACTGCCAGAGAAACAACAGCCTTCTCCGGCTCCTCTCACCCGGAAGGAGTCCCATGGGACACTCCCTTCCAAGACTTCTCTTCGTGGGAACGTGGATCCCAGCAAATTGCTGAAGGATCCCCCAGCTGCTGATCGAAGGGCCTCCAGCTCTTTGTCAGCCCCTGTTAAGAAGCCCCCACAGCCCTTAACACCGAAGGGCCAGCGAGAGGGCAAAAATCTGAACAATAAGAAAAGGAAACATCGGTAGCTTCAAAGCCACCCACACCATTCCTATGGAATGATCTCCTTCTTTTATGGCCTTACAGCATGGAGGACAAATCATTCTCCAGTGTAACTGCGACAGCTTCTTTAATCACCTGGCCAAGCTGCAACAATTACTGTGCCGCTACCCTGCATTTTGCATCGCCCTACAGGAAACATGGTTTCCAGCACAGTGAACCCCTGCCCTTCGTGGGTATCAGGCTACTACCGCAACCGGTCCATATACGACTGGATGTCTGGTGGTGTCTGTCGGTACGTCCTGGTCACTGTCCCCAGTGCCCTGGTGCCACTCCACACCACTCTTGAGGCAGTGGCTGTCAGAATCCAGGCTATGCAGGTATTAATTGTCTACATCTTGTACCTTCCTCCGGACGACGCCGTGTCTCTTTACAACCTTACTGCTTCGGTCTCCCAACTTCCCCCGTCATTCCTCCTTTTGGGGGACTTCAATGCCCACCACCCATTGTGGAGTGAAATACAGACCACAGGCTGCGGTAGTGATGTTGAGACATTATTGGCGCAACAAGACCTTTGCCTCCTGAATTCAGGTGCCCCCACGCATTTTAGAGTGGCACAGGGCACGTATTCGGCGATCAGCCTCTCTGTCTGCAGCCCTAGCCTTCAACCACACCTCAGTTGGTGGGTGCATGACGACCTGTGTGACAGTGACCACTTTCCAATTTTTGTGTTGCTCCTGCAGTACCAAGCTGCAGACTGCTTGCCCCATTGGTGCCTCCGTAGGGCTGATTGGCCTGCTTATGCCTCAGCCGCTGTAATCGCTGCACCACTGCCAGATGACATCAATACTGCAGTCCAGAAGGTGACTGACAGTATCTTCGTAGCCGCTGAGGCAGCAGTTCCATAAACCACCGGTTCCCCTCGGCGTAGGTCCGTGACTTGGCGGACACTGGAGACTGCTGAGGCTATCTGGGCACATCGGTGAGTGCTCCAGCGCCATCGATGCCACCCTTCCTTGGAGAACTTGGTCGCTTTTAAACGGCTCTGTGCGCGTGCTCGATGACTTATACAGCAGAGCAAGCAGGACTTCTGGGAGCAGTATGTAGACACTATCGGCTCCCTCACCTCCCTGACTCAGGTATGGACACAAGTACAACGCGTCTTTGGATACCGCCCGCCGACAGTAATCCCATCCCTCTCCATCCACGGTGTGCTCTGCACACTTCAGACAGCTATCGCCGAGCATATGGCAGAGCACTACGCATGATGCTCTGCGACTGCCACATACAGTGACGACTTCCGCTCCCTCAAAGAACAGGCCGAACGGAAACAGATGTCCTTCCGCACTCATCAGCGGAAACTCTACAACGACCCATTTAGGGAGTGGGAGTTCCGAACTGCACTTGCTGCATGCCCTGATACCACTCCAGGACCAGATAGGATTCTCAGCCAGTTCCTCCAACACCTTTCACCAGAGTTTTAATGCCAAATTCTTGCCCTGTTTAACCATCTATGGGCAGAGGAGGTTTTCCCGTCGCAATGGTGGTAAAGCACTATTGTCCCAGTGCTGAAACGTGGTGCAGATCCCCAGGTGGCTGACAATTACTGTCCGATCAGCCGCACCAAAGTTTTCTGCCAGTTCTTCAAACCTATGGTGAGTCGGTGGTTTATGTGGATCCTTGAAGAGCGTGGACTCCTTGCTCCACAACAGGGGGGGCTTCCGCCAGGGCCGTTCTACCATTGACAAACTCATGTCACTGGAGCCGGCCATTCGCTCTGCCTTCGCTAGGCGTGAGCATTTGGTTGCTTTATTTTTTTACCTTTGCAAGGCGTACAGTACCACCTGGTGCCACCATATATTGACTACCTTGCATGATTGGGGCTTATGTGGCGCCCTTCCTATCTTTATTTGAAATTTCCTCTCCCACCGATTGTTTCGGTTGAGGGTTGGCACCTCTCTTAGATCCGCCCGCATTCAAGAGAATGGTGTCCCACAGGGCTCTGTCCTCAGTTTCCCATTGTTTTTAGTGGCAATAAATGGTCTTGCTGCAGCTGTGGCATCATAGGTCAGTTGCTCCCTGTTCGCTGTTGACTTCTGCCTGTATTTCAGCTCCGTTAGTATCGGTGTAGCTGAACGGAGGCTGCAGGGTGCCATCCGAATGGCCCACTCATGGGCCTCTGCTCATGGATTTCAGTTCTCCGCGCAGAAAACCCGCTTGATGTACTTCTGTCGCCATCGGGTAGTTCACCCTGACCCAGAGCTCTACCTGGATGGTGAACTACTTCAGGTCGAGGAAACACATCCTTTCTGGGCATGGTTTTCTATGCCCGGCTGACTTGGGTGCCTTACCTAAGTCAGCTGAGACAGAAGTGTTGGCGGCATTTGTATATTCTCCGATGCCTCAGTCATACTGGTTGTGGCGCAGCCCGTTCTACCCTCCTCCGGCTCTACAAGGCTCTTATTCAGTCGCGACTTGACTACGGGAGCTTGGTTTATGACTCAGCAGCCCCTTCTGCCTTTCGTGTCTTAGACCCCATTCACCACACTGGTGTGCATCTCGCCATGTGGGCTTTTCGCACCAGTCTAGTATCGAGCTTCCTAGCTGAAGCTGGGGTTCCCCCTCTGCGGTATTGCCGGCAACAGTTTTTGATGTCTTACATTGCCCGGGTTCATGCTTCACCCCGCCATCCAAGCCACAGGCTTCTCTTCCTACTTTCTGCACTTCCTTCTCCATGACATCGGCTCAGGTTGGGTCTTCAGATTGGAGTCCGTGTCCATTCCCTTCTCTCCTTACTTGATTCCCTACCCCTTCCTCCACCTTTCCACTACTTCCTCCCCTCCCCCCCCCCCCCCCCCACGTATCCCCCCTGTACAATTCCTCGCCTGGAGCTTCAGTTGCATTTGTCCCGGGATTCAAAAGCCTCCATTCCACCACTGATTCTCCGTCGCTGGTTCCAAGCACTGCTTGACACATTTCATGGTACCAATGTTATTTACACGGACATTTCTTTGGTTGATGGCCATGCCGGATATGCCTTTGTCTGTGGTGACCACATCGAACAGCGATCATTGCCTTGTGGAACCAGCATCTTCACCACGGAACTGGTTGGTATTTCGAGAGCTCTTGAACACCTCTGAGCTCGCCCCATTGGGTTGGTTGTCATCTGCAGCGACTCCCTGAGTGGCTTACAGGCCCTTGACCAGTTTCTCCCCAAACACACTGTGGTGCGAGCAATTCAAGATGCTGTCTTTGCCCTTGGCGAGTCAGGCCGTTCTGTCGCTGTTGTCTGGACGCCAGGCCATATAGGTATACTGGGCAATAAACGTGTCGATTAGCTGGCCAAGCAGGCCACCACTTCACGGTTCCTGAATATTGTCCTCTGGTCCCAGTTGCCCCGCAAGGTCCTTGGCGTTTGGAATTCTGAATGGGCAGACTCAACTGAACCAAATAAGCTCCATGTTGTCAAGCCCTCTACCACTGCATGGAAGACCTCCCTGAGGGCTTATCGCAGGGAGTCGGCTCCATATAGGCCATACTTGACTCATGCATGGTCAGCTTCTGCGTCGCGAGGACCCTCCTCAGTCTCGACGTGGTGCGCCTTTAACAGTTGCCCACATCTTACTTGAATGCCGCAATTTAGCCACAAAATGACGAAATTTTAATATCCCTGACGCTTTGCAGCTTGCTTTAACCGACAGTGCCTCCATGGTTGATTCAGTTTTAAATGTTATCTGTGAGTGTGGATTTTACAAATCCATTTAAAGTTTGTGTGTATCTGTCATTGTTCTGTCCTCCACCCGCCTAAGTCTTTTAGGTAGGTGTCTTTAAAGTGTCCCAGAGTGACTGGATGTGTTCCTTATATTTCTGTGATCACCCAGCAAAAACACTCTTGTACTGTTTCAGCACTTTTATCCCTTCTTCCTTTTTACTTGTATCCTTTCTTCATATTTACCTGTTCCTTTTAAACTGTGACCTGTTAACGCATTTACTTAGGTACGCTTAACACAATTTTATACCTCTCAGACTGGAACAAGGGACTGATAACCGTTGCAGTTTAGTCCCTTCCAAAAACCAACAACAGCAGCCGCCCGCATAGGGGACTCCATTGCCTACTCTCGTCTTTATCTGATGCCAGTCAACAGCGGCCTTTTATGCTAGAGCCAGCACACCCAGGTACACCACCAGCATCGCAGGTGCCATTACTGGCACTTGTACGAGACACTGAGATACAGGCCACTCCAGGCTCTCCGAGCTACCATAAAAAAGGGCATCCCACGCTCAAAACACTTCTGCCCTTACATACCAGTTACAGTGCATCACCTGAACCAATGCCCTGGAGATTTGGAAGCCAAAGGTGTGGGCATGGCCCAAGTTCACTCTCTACCCCAAGAGGAGAGGGATGTTGCCACATGAACGCACACACACACACACACACACTCACACACTTGGGACTAACATCGTGCTCCCATATACGGAAGATACACTGTAGCCTGGCAAATATTTCAAGTAGCTACAGTTAGTGTCTGTGTCCAATAGAACTTGCTCCATAGGCTCTACTTACGGATGTGCACAACTGTGATCGTCCTCACTTGTGTGCATGGTTTCTGTGTGCAATATTCGGTGAACTATTGCTTGCAACTTTTGTTGAATGTGCATGAACAACCTTAAATGTTAGCCGTACTGCTCTTAGGTAGTTACTTCATCTTGGAACAGATTGAAGCATTATGGTGGCTAGGGACTGATGACCTCGTAGTTAAGTCCCATAAGCTTAACAAACATTTGAACATTATGGTGGCTATGAAAGCCCCTAGATTCATGAGTTTCCATTAAGTGTATTTTTTTTTTTTTTTTTTTGCCTTCCCATGAGCAGATGTCTTTTGATCTTACGAGTACCCAAGTAAGGTAAGTATGTTGTAGGCTGCTATTACTTGAGTGTTCTTGAAATCCTTCATATGAAATTGCATAATAATTATTTTCAGAGCTGCCTTATTATCTTCACTTAGACATTGGTGGTATATTTAAAGATCTTAAGAATGATTGTTGGTGTTTGATAAGTCTGTCTTTCATCTTATGTTTTTCCCTATAAAAAAATAAAAAATAAAATAAAAAAATAATTAAAAAAAAAAGAACAGATAGCACTGACATCGTTCCAGAAGGACAAGAATAGCAGTTTACTTTTTCATTCTTGTATTTAAGAATTTGTGCACAGTGTCATATTTTATTTCTTTGAATAGCCTGCTCCCATTACAGATCAATTTTAGCTTGTATTGTCAATTTGGATACTCAGGAGGATGTTGTCATCAGGAAAGACATACTGGCATTCTACGGATCGGAGCGTGGAATGTTAGATCCCTTAATCGGGTAGGAAAATTAGAAAATTTGAAAAGGGAAATGGATAGGTTGAAGTTAGATATAGTGGGGATTAGTGAAGTTCGGTGGCAGGGTGAACAGGATTTCTGGTCAGGTGAGTACAGGATTATAAATACAAAATCAGTTGGGGGTATCACAGGAGTAGGACTGATAATTAATAAGAAAATAGGAATGCGGGTAAACTACTATGAGCAGCACAGTGATCGCATTATCATTGTCAAGATAGATACGAAGCCAACACCGACAACAGTAGGACAGGTTTATATGCCAACTAGCTCTGCCGATGATGAGGAAATCGAAGAAATATATGAGGAGCTAAAGGAAATTATTCAGACAGTTAAGGGAGAGGAAAACTTAATTGTAATGGGAGACTGGAATTCGGTAGTAGGAAAAGGAAGAGAAGGAAAAATAATAGGTGAATATGGACTGGGCAGGAGGAATGAAAGACGAAGTCGCCTGGTAGAATTTTGCACGGAACATGATTTAATCGTAACAAACACTTGGTTTAAGAATCACAAAAGAAGGTTGTATACATGGAAGAGACCAGGAGACACCGGAAGGTATCAGATAGATTTTATAATGGTAAGACATAAATACCGGAACCAGGTTATAAACTGCAGGACATACCCAGGGGCAGATATAGACTCTGACCATAACTTGTTAGTCATGAACTGTAGGCTGAAGCTGAAAAAACTGCAGAAAGGTAGGAAAATAAGGAGATGGGACTTAGATAAATTGAAGGAAAGTGAAGTTCTGGAGAATTTCAGAGGGAGATTTAGGCAACAATTGACAGAAACGGGGGGAAATAAAACAGTAGAAGAGGAATGGGTAGCATTGAGAGATGAAATAGTGAAGGCAGCAGAGGACAAAATAGGTAGAAAGGCAAGACCTACAAAAAATCCATGGATATCACAGGAAATACTACAGTTAATTGATGAAAGGAGAAAATATAAAAATGCAGTAAATGAAACAGGCAAAATGGAGTACAGACGACTAAAAAATGAGATTGACAGGAAGTGCAAAATGGCTAAGCAGGAGTGGCTAGAAGCCAAATGCAAATCTGTAGAAGAATGTATAGCAAGGGGAAAAGTAGATACCGCCTACAGGAAAATAAAAGAGACATTTGGGGACAAGAAAAGCAACTCTACAAATATCAAGAACTCAGATGGGAAACCAGTTCTCAGCAAAGAAGGAAAAGCTGAAAGGTGGAAAGAGTACATAGAGCAGCTCTACAAAGGAAATGAACTTAGAGACGATGTTGTAGGAAGGGAAGAGGAAGTAGATCAAGATGAAATAGGAGACACTATACTGAGAGATGAATTTGACAGAGCCCTGAAAGACCTAGGTTGGAACAAGGCCCCAGGAGTAGATGACATACCCTCAGAGCTACTAAAGTCTCTGGGAGAGCCAGCCATGACAAGACTATTTGAACTGGTGTGTAGGATGTATGAGACAGGCGAAATGCCCTCAGACTTTAAGAAAAATGTAATAATCCCCATTCCAAAGAAATCAGGTGCAGACAGGCGTGAAAATTACAGAACCATCAGTTTGATTAAGTCATGGTTGCAAAATTTTAACACGAATTATCTACAGGAGAATGGAAAGGCTGGTAGAAGCTGACCTCGGGGAAGATCAGTTTGGATTCAGGACGAACATAGGAACCCGGGAGGCAATACTCAATTTACGTCTTATCTTAGAAGATAGATTAAGGAAAGGCAAACCTACATTTTTAGTTTTTGTAGATTTGGAGAAAGCATTTGACAATGTTGACTGGAATACACTCTTTCAAATTCTGAAGTCAGCAGGGGTGAAATACAGGGAAAGGAGAGTTATTTACAATTTGTACAAAAGCCAGACCGCAGTTATTAGACTCGAAGGGCATGAAAGGGAAGCATCAGTTGGGAAGGGAGTAAGACAGGGTTGTAGCCTTTCTCCGATGTTATTCAATTTGTACATCGAGCAGGCGGTGAAGGAAAGCAAGGAAAAATTTGGAATAGGGATTAAAGTTCAGGGGGAAGAAATAAAAACATTGCGTTTTGCTGATGACATTGTATTTCTGTCAGAGACAGCAAAGGACCTGGAAAAGCAGTTGAATGGAATGGACAGCGTGTTGAAAACAGCATATAAAATGAACATTAACAAGAGCAAAACAAAAATAATGGAATGCGGTCTTAGAAAATCAGGCGATGCTGAAGGAATTAGATTAGGTAACGAAACATTGAAGGTGGTAGATGAGTTTTCTTACTTGGGTAGTAAAGTAACATGCGATGGTCGCAGTACAGAGAATATAAAATGCAGAATGGCAATGGGAAGAAAAGCATTTTTGAAAAAGAGAAATCTGCTAACATCGAATATTAATTTAAGGGTAAGGAAGTCTTTTCTGAAGGCATTTGTGTGGAGTGTTGCCTTGTACGGGAGTGAAACATGGACGATAAGCAGTGCGGACAGGAAGAGAATAGAGGCTTTTGAAATGTGGTGTTACAGAAGAATGCTGAAGATTAGGTGGGTAGATCGCATAACTAATGAAGAGGTACTGAACAGAATTGGTGAGAAAAGGAATTTCTGGCATACCCTGACTAAAAGAAGGGATCGCTTGGTAGGACACATTCTTAGACATCGGGGAATCGTAAATTTAGCATTGGAGGGAAGTGTGTGATGTAAAAATCGCAGAGGGAGACCAAGAGACGCATATAGTAAGCAGATTCAAGTGGATGTGGGTTGCCGTTCTTATGAGGAGATGAAAAGGCTTGCTCAGGATAGAGTAGGGTGGAGAGCTGCATCAAACCAGTCTCCGGACTGAAGACCATAACAACAACAACATTGTCAATTTCAAAGTGGTTGGACATGGCTGCGAAGTAGAGGATCATACACGAGATATTGAAGACTTCCTCGTAGTTAAGTTTGTATTTCTTGGACATTCTTTAGTTTTTTAGACATTTGTATGCTTATATTTCTTTTTAAATGTTGTTTCAATAATAATGATTTATCAGATTAAAATTTTAAAAAATTCATTTGACATCCTTCCTAAAGAAGTTCGCAATTGTGAAGAAGAAGAAGAAGAAGGGGGGGGGGGGGGGGGGGAAACCTCATAAAGAGCTCGTGCACTCATATGATAGTAATTAATAGCTTCCGAAAAAAATTAAGACATAAATAATTCTGTGCTATCTGGGCTAATTAATTCAAGCAAAGAAAGGAAATAGCAAGAGACAAAAAATCTGTGACGATGAATAATATCCTGTCAGGGCAACTTGGAGCTAAACCTTAGTGAGAGACAGCAGCTGAATATCATCAAGAGGTCAACATTGGAGGCACAACTCTCACTTCAAGTACTTTCTTCGGAGCACAGTTTGAGCTCTGTTACTCTCAAAATATCCATAGTGGTTTCTGCATGCTTAGCTTTTTTCTGATAGTATTGTTTCTTTTTTTAGAGCTGCGGACCAGGTTAAAAGAAACGGAGGACCAGTATGTGACCACCAAGACAGAACTACAAGCATCAGTAGTAGAAGTAAATCATCTAAAGAAAGAACTAAACAGGTATTATTACTACTATTATCTCAAAGTTGACATTGTTTATAATACATTATCATAATGAGCTTATCTTTTTTCACTGCAAACAGTTTGTGTTAACATTAAATAAGCCCATTGAATTTTATGTAGCAGTATTACCATATTTACTTTGTGTTGTTGCATGACAACCCAGGTGTAAAGAGCCCTACTAGTGTCTGCAACTACACCTATATCCCTTGGTACTGTCTTCTTGCGAGCTGGAGTAGGTCTTTAAGAATATTGCCATCTTTGATAACAAGGTGTTTGAAAATTTTAAGTTCTTCCACAAATCTAATTTTCTTCTTGTGTAAAATTATAGTGTCTTCCAAAGGCCTCAGAACATGCTGATCATTTGCTTATTGCTGGTCATGTTCTGAGTCATTGACCAAGGGAATGTGCAGTTGAAGAAGAGCAAACTGCTCAAAAGCTACTAAATGCAGTTCCCTTTTACGCCTTGGTGTGCTCCACACATAAATCTGCTTTAGGTGAGGGGTTGCCTTTTCCTTATTTTTACATCTTACAGCTGGAGGTGACTGTCGTATGACTGTGTTGTGTGCCTATGTGATTGCGTGAATGTTCTATTTTCTGAAGAAGGCAATGCTCACTTGCTGAAAATGTTGTATGTGTGTGTGTGTGTGGTTTATTTTTATGTGCCTGGTGCATCTTATCGCCACGCCATGTCACCATGTGAGTTGTAAACTATCCTTATTACTATATTGTCAGTTTCAACCTGGACTTTCCATTATTAGAATTCAATAAAAGCTATGTTAAAACCAATATACTAAAACAATATAGAAGCTATTATAAGTAAACCTTTCCCTTTATACTTCATAACAACTGCAGCAACTGATAGGATAGAAAGAAAAACATGGAATATAAAAGTGAAAGTTTAAAACAATCAATTACATTCTAAACCAAGTTGTACTCTGCCAGTTAAAATTGCAGAATGCCTAAACTAGATGTGGATCGGAGAGGGAGGGTGGACGACTACATCCAAATGCTAAGGAACCATGTGTACATAGACTGTCTGAAGTCAATCAGTGTTAATCAAGCGTATTACAGTATGAATGTCTTGTAAAGTATAGCAAACAGGCAAAACTAGGAGAATAAATATGGAAGTATTTGCACTTAAAATCTACAATATCATCACATAAGACAATGCATATGGGCAGCACAAGCACTTGCAAGTCCAGTCTACGTTGCAGGATACATAGATTTTTTCTTTGTTTCCACAGATTTGTCGTGTTTTTGTATTTTAGAGTCACACAAAGAGCTGGGAGTAACCACCTCTGCTGCAGCAGGTTTGTAGAAATTTTCAGTTTCATGACTATAACTTTTAGCTAAAGTCAATGAAGTTTATACTTCATTGCTTCCCTAGCTCTACCATAAATTTTATGGAAACACAAAGGAATTTGTTACATTAGCTGCCAGTGGGCATTGAATTAAATCAACGTGGAAGGTAAAAAATTGGGCCCAGTAGGGATTCAAACACAGGTCTCCTGCTTACCAGGCTTTTGTGCTGATCACTACATCATAGGAACACAGACTATCTTAGAACACTTCCTGCTAGACACATATTTTCAAAATATGCATACACTACTAACATAGTGCTAGTGCCCATTTTCACTCATTACTTACAGGATTTTGCCAATCCCCCCCACCTCAGGGGGCTCAGTATTAAATTGCTGAGTACAGGCTTTGCAACCCTGGGGTCCTTGAGCAGGGGACTGGTGGGAACTGGCACTCATCTGTTACTATGAGCTCTAGGCGTGCTCCAGCAACCACTATGTCATGTGGCACAGGAAATAGCCTGGATCTTTGCTTTATGGCCCAGATCACAGGGATGGTATAAACCTCTTTGAAAAAGGTGGGATGCTTGGCTGTTGAAGTGGAACAGCTGCTAGCAGGTGGACTATGGGGATACTACACATCTCAGTTGTAGGCATGTGTGACTCTAGGTGGACTTCTAGATTTCTAGCTGTGTGTGGGACCGAGATGGATCCTTCAAATGTTTTGAACTCTGGCAGCATAGGTGTACCATCTAGTATTACGCACACCCACACATCAATGCTTACGAGGAAGGCAAGTTTTCGTGATACTCAGATAGTACACATTAACAGGGCTCTCAAGGAGTTTATTATATTTACTTATATTTATCATGTTCCCCAGGACCAGATTCAGGAACTAATCTCTGTCATGGAACGAGTCAGTACATCATATTGTAACAAAAGAGTACTAATAGATAAAGTGAAATGCATATCAATCCTATGTACACAACAGGCCTGACCATAAAAAGTAAAAAGAAGCCACAATGTAACACAGGAATTAGTTTAATTTTTTTTTAATTTTTCCAGGAATTCCTCGACAGAATAGAATTTTTCAATGTAGCCTTTAAAGTCCGAGAATTACTTCTAAGCATTTTGAATTCTTGTTGTAGCTTATTAAAAGTGGAAGCTGAATAATATTGCACACCTTTCTGCACAAGGCTCAAGGAAGTGTGATCCAAATGCAGTTTCGATTTCTGTTCCCCCAGGGGCCTCATGGTTATTTCGTGAGTATGTGTGTGGCGAGCACAGGGCCTCAAGCTAATGCAGTCTTTCTTCCTTCTTTACTTCCCGGACTGTATATCGTTCTCCCTCCCGCCCCTCCCCTCCCCTCCCCTCCTTTCCTGTTCTCGCTTCTTTCGCTTCCCACCAGTAGACTGATAACCTTAGCAGTTTACTGCCTCTATCCCAACCAAACAACTCAATTTCTGTCTAGTATTAACTGAGTGAAAGCTGCTAACTCTTGGGAATAGCCAAATATTATTAGCAACAAACATCATTAAAGATAAAATGTATTGAGAGGCCAGTGTCAGAATTCTCAGGCTGCTAAACAGGGGTTGGCAAGAAGTATGCAAGCTTACACCACATATTGCTCTAACCACCCGTTTCTGTGCAGTAAAGACCTGGTAGCATACTGCCAACCGAAGCTTAGTTGTGTGGGTCCTCAAAAGAGGGTCCTGACTCAGCAACTCTCAAAGCAGTTTCAGATGGTGCCATTCAACATTTGATAACCTAATCTTGCTTGAAAGAGAAATTCAATGTGCTTTTCTACACAAGCAACACCTCAGTGCTGCTTTCTTTGATATTGAAATGGTATACAATACTACCTGGAGACGTAATGTTATATGGCATCTCCATGAGTGGGGTTATTTGGCCTTTCCTTTCAGAAAGGTATAGTAATAATAATATGGTTTTCTGTTCCATAGGACTTAAGTGAGGAGCAAGACTCCATTGTCATAGCACTCATCGGTACATGAAGTTTAACACAAGAATGGTAATATAAAAACTTAAATTAGTCCTGTGCACATGACATTCTTAAGCCTAAGTAAAAAGAATTAATAACAAATAAAACAAATTAGATTACTTTTTTAATTTTTCCAGGAGTTCCTCGACTGAATAAAAGGAGTGAGTCATGAGACAACTTCTCAATTTTGATTTAAAAGCAAGTGGATTGATACTAAGATTCTTGAGTTCTCGTGACTGCATATTGAAAATAGATGGTGCGGAATACTGCACACTTTTTTGCACAAGAGTCAAGGTGGTGTGATCAAAATGTAGATTTGATTTCCATCTAGTATTCACTGAGTGAAAGCTGCTAACGTGTGGGAATAAGCTGATATTGTTAACAACAAACAACATTAAAGAAAATAATTATTGCGTTGCCAGTGTCAGAATTCCCTGACTACTGAAAAGAGGTTGACATGATGTTTGCAAACTTACACCACATATTGCAACTGTATTAGCTTTTCTAAGTAGATTAAAATTATATCTAACATTTGTTTGATAAGAAATACCTTTTAGAGTTAAAAATTGTGCAGCATGGTCTGAAAGGCCATTTACTTTTCTGCTAACAGAGTATTTTAAATGCAAGAGTTGGAGTGCCTTGTCTGACTATTTTAAGCAAACTACTGGTATCCTTCAAGGGAGTGATTTAAGCATGATGGCATTTGCCATTACTATCAATGCCCACATTGTGATGAATTCTACAGTGTTCCTTGTTTGTGGATGATTTCTCCATCTTCTGTGCATCTTCATCCGTAGCAATGGCTGCTTGTCAATTGCATTGGACAATCAGGTGGTTGGAGGAACGGTATAACACCTCAGATTTTAAGTTATCTTCGGAGAAAACTTTTTTATTAGTTTTAATCATCCCATTTGCTTTTTAATTTACCTGTTTTAAAATTAGGGGACGATGTTTTCACCTTTAAAAACAAAGTTAAATATCTTGGCCTCACTTTTGATGAAAATATAACTTGGTTTCTGCAGCGTAAGGAATTAAAACTAAGATGCATCAAGGCTTTAAATCACCTTAAATGTGTAAGCCTGAGATCCTGGAGAGCCTACAGGGCATGTCTGCTCCAATTTTACAAGGATTTGTGCGATCCCGGCTTAAATATGGATGCCAAGTTTATCTATCAGCAAAGCCTTCCTCTCTGCATCACAACTGGTATTTTTTTCCAACAATTGACACTATTCAGTGGCAGTATAATAAAAGCAACCTACAAAAGCACGTGAACTTCTACACACCAACACTTTATACTGATTTTTAAAACAATACAATGAAAAACTCTGTTTAGGAATTCACACTTATACTCCTTACCATGTCATTAAATGTTTACCTTTCATTCTAATCAAACAACAACCAAGAAAATTGTGTTTGGGACAAAAATTCCTTTCAAACATTGTTTGATGGCAAACTTAACTCGGAACCAGTTGGTTTCAAAGATGGTGGAATTGACTATGTATGAATTTGTCGCGGTGTTTCATATAGGCCTAATTTGAAAGAATATTGAAAGAAGCTCAATGACTTTTGATGTTGAAGTTTTCTTAATATTTCTCTACTGACAGTAGATCTGGATATTTACAGCTTTGTCACAGCAGCTTAAATTTTATCCCTTGGCGAGATTAGAACCAGGAAATGAAACCATCTTTGCTTTTCTGGCAAGACCTCTACCTCACTACCAGCAAAGAACTGTGGTTTTCTGTCTTTCCTTATTGCACCAATAGTCACTACAACAATAACTATCATAGTGTAAGATGAAATTAGTCACAATTTCAATGTGGAATGACTTTCCTTAGTTCATAAACATGAATTAATAATCTTATGTCTGCTTTCGATGCCCCACCACCCTTCCTATCCACATTCTTTAAGAACTCCCTTGATAGCCATTACGGGCTGTCCGCGATTGCCCTGCTCCCTCCTGGGGTCTGCTTCTGTCGCTTGCTTCGGCAGCTTGATTTTACCCTCCCTTCCACATTTCAAATAGGTGAGTCAAAAATGTTCAAATGTTTGTTAAGCTTATGGGACTTAACTACGGGGTCATCAGTCCCTAAACTCACAAACTACTTACGAACTACCTTATACTAAGGACGGCACAAATATCCATGCCCGAGGGGGGATTCGAACCCCTGACCGTAGTGGCCGTGCAGACTGTGACTGGAGCACCTCAGTCCCCGCGGCCACTGCGGCCGGCTAGGTGAGAGCCCAGTGCCACCTTGGCTTCAGGTTCAAGTTCGAGTTCACTTCGAACTCACCTCACTCCCAAAGGAGAGTACTTCGGATGCTGTTTACCACTCGAGGTTTCTTGAACTTCGTGCATGGCATGAAAATTCCATCTTCATATATATGGATGGCTCTAAGACCAATGAAGGTGTCGGATGTGCGTTTGTCGTCGGGGTGACGGTTTTCAGTACAGGCTGAATGACCACTGCTCGAGTTTCAGAGCTGAGCTTTTTGCTGTCTCCCAGGCTGTACTATATATCCACCGACACCATTCTCCTTCCTATGTCATCTGCACTGACTCACTGAGTGCCATCCAGTCTGAGAGGCTCCTTTTCGGTCCATCCTGTTGTGCACCGAATCAACTGCTCCCTTCAATTATTAGCTGCCAAAGGCCCTCACATTCACCTCCTGTGGGCACCTGGCCACGCAGGCGTGCCTGGTAACGAGGCTGCAACTCTCCTACCTCAGACAGCTGTGTACTGTGTCCTATTGAATGATATTCAAGGGGCTCTTTCCCGGCACCTTATATCGTCGTGGCATAATGTGTGATCCTCGATTACAAATAATAAGCTTTGAACCATTAACAGAGGTTCCAACCATTACGATTAAATCATAATTGTTACAATAATTGTCTAAAATTATGAGTTCATGATTGGAGTGGATCGGATTCCGATTTTCAGGTTTAAATAACAAATCGATCATTTGTTTTCCATCGGCAAAACTAGTTTCCCTTTGATTTCGATCGTGTGATGTCATCGACAAAAATAAAGTGGTTCTGAGCAGCATCTTTGAGTGTCTTCTTGTGGAAATCACTGGTATTGACAGTAACTTCTACGAACTCGAAAACTACGCAATACGGCATACGGGAGGAATCCAGCAGCAGCCAATGAAAAAGTGCCATGTCACTTGACTTCTACCTTTCATAACCTGCACACTCACCGAAATATCTTAACCTGCTGTGTTTCTCTAAGTTACGATTTTACATTATCTTGTGGTTGTATGCAAGTTTTAATGATTCTTCTATATATCTCTGGAAATCACCAAATATAATATGTCCGGTCCTGAGAAAGAAAACAATTAGTTTTGCTTCACCTCTCCCCACCCGCACATATTCCTGCTGTACACATCAGAAGGATGTAGTAACACGCTGACCATATATCATCTGCAATCTTACAAAACTGGCTTCACAGTTTTCATCATTTTGTATTCACTTTTTCTCCTTGGAAACCTTCAACCGCCCCCCACCCCTGCCACCCTCCCCGCTCATACATATTACGTCGCATTACTATTTGCCATATTCAGAAGTTGGAATCTCTGCATTAAACCGCTCCCGGTGGCTTAAAGGACCTCCTCACGCCGCTCGCGACGAAAAGAGTTTATCTTGGCCGAATTGCAGATTGGACATTGACGGTTCAGCCATCGCCACTTGCTAACTGGTGACCCCGCACAGTCTTGTTCCTGTGGTCACCCGCTGACGGTGTGCAATGTTTTATTGTCTTGTCCAAATTTTACTCATGTTCGGATTGCACTGAATCTACCGGATACACTGGAAGAAATTTTAGCTGATGACGCAAGAGCTGCTGCTCGAGTCTTGAATTTTATCAACTTGACCAATTTGTCAAAGGACATTTAGCTCTTCCTTTTGTTGTATTTTACCCTATGTTTTTAGCTGTTTTCATATAGGCTTATTATCCTTCGGTATATCTCAGTTTTGAAACCACAAAAAAACAGCAAATATAAAAATTACTCACATTATTCACATAAAAACCCATGAAGAATTAAGTGAACTTATCAGCTTAATTCTGTGTCAATCCGGAAGTAACTCATCCGTAACAGAGTTGCCAAACATATCCTGTGCCATTGCTAAGATTCACTCACAGTCGGCAGGAAGAATAAAAGCCAATGTAATTGTCAAGTGACCTCAAAAGTGTCTGCAGCTTGCTGCACAAAAACTCGGCTGCTAAAAGCTGTAACTCCGAAAGTATGTCGGTGACTTTTACTGGCATTTTTGCAGCTTGGTTTAAGGAATAGAGCACATTTAAGACCTACTAAAATAAAAATACTCAGAGCCCCATACTGCTCGTTAAAGCCATAAAGCAATGACTGACAATTATTTCTGTTCTCTTGTCTTAAACTTTCTGATTTGTGAAAATCTCATTCATGAAATGTGATTCGCAATTTTTGGAGTATCAGCAATGGTTATTTTTGTGTCCCAGCCTCGTCGCCACTTTTTGTGTCTCGTTCCGGCGTAGGTGTCGGTGGCCGAGTGGAATGAGACTGACACAGGAATAAAGATAGCACGCTGGTGCAGGTACGGAGGGGAGCAGCCAGAAACTAGAAACACTAGAGTAAATTAGAACGAGATATATATTGCACAGAATTTATACAATACTTAACTTTTACATAGATCAGACTGCAGATACAGAGTTCAGCTAGAGGCCTGCCGGTTTGTATGTGTATGTGTGTCTGTGTGTTTATTTGTTGCTATCAGTGCCTGTGCCCCTTCGCCTGGTAAGTGTACTTCATCTATTTTTTACGTATTTGTTTACCTTCCTTTTTTTCCCCTAAGGTAAGTCCTTCCACTCCTGGGATTGGAATGACTCCTTTTCCACTTCCTTAAAACCCATATCCTTCCCTTTTTCCTCCCCTTTTTTCCTCTTTTTCCTGAAGAAGCTGCCAGTGGTGGCGAAAGCTTGTATGTGTGTTTGTGTGTGATTTTATTTGTTTCTATCGACGAGCCGGTCCTTTTGGTAAGTCATCTCTTTTCTATTTTTATTTTTGTTTATCCCACCGGGAAAGTTTCCCTCTATAATTTTCGTTTCATCTATTTGTGTATATATATAAAATAGATGAAGTCCACTTACCAGGCGAAGGAGCACAGGCAGTGATAGCAACAAATAAACACACACACAAACGCAAGCTTTTGCAACCCAGTTGCTTCTTCAGGCAGAAGGGAAGGAGAGGGAAAAGGAAATGATGAGGGTTCCAAGAATGTTTGCGTCGGTGTGAGTGTATGGGTGTGTATTTTGTTCACCTTCCTTTTCTTCCCCCGTTGTGGGTCTTTCCTCTCCCGGGATTGGAATGGCTCCTTACCCCCTTCCTTGGAACCCTCATCATTTCCTTTTCCCCTCTCCTTCCCTTCTGCCTGAAGAAGCAACTGGGTTGCGAAAGCTTGCGTTTGTGTGTGTGTGTGTGTGTGTGTGTGTGTGTGTGTGTGTGTGTGTGTGTGTTTATTTGTTGCTATCACTGCCTGTGCTCCTTCGCCTGGTAAGTGGACTTCATCTATTTTTTACGTATATTTTTCCTGTTAGGAATTTTTCCTCTATATATATATATATTACAGGCTCGCTGATAGAAACAAAAAACACAAATAAAAACACACAAACATTCAAGCTTTCACCACTGCTGGCAGCTTCCTCAGGAAAAAGAGGAAGGAAGGAGAGGAGAAAGGGAAGGATATGGGCTTTAAGGAAGTGGAAAAGGAGTCATTCCAATCCCAGGAGTGGAAGGACTTATTTTAGGGGGGGGGGGGGGAAGGAAGGTCAACAAATACACACACACACACTCACATATATCCACACGCAAACAAACTTAGGCAGACCAAGGTGTGTTTGCATGTGGATATGTGTGTGAGTGTGTGTGTATTTGTTTACCTCCTTTTTATTCCCCCTAAGGTAAGTCCTTCCACTCCTGGGATTGGAATGACTCCTTTTCCACTTCCTTAAAATCCGTATCCTTCCCTTTCTCCTCTCCTTCCTTCCTCTTTTTCCTGAAGAAGCTGCCAGCGGTGGCGAAACCTTGAATGTTTGTGTGTTTTTTGTTTCTATCGGCGAGCCTGAGTTTTGGGTAAGTCAAACAATCTTTATTTTTATACATATTTTTCCCACCATGAAAGTCTCCTCCTAGAGAGAGAGAGAGAGAGAGAGAGAGAGAGAGAGAGAGAAAGGGGGGGGGGGGAAGTGAGGGAAAATACCGAGCAGGAAAAATATATACAAAAAGTAGATGAAGTTTACTTACCAGGCGAAGAAGCACAGGTAGTGATAGTAACAAATAATGCACACACACACACACACACACACACACACACACACACACACACACACACACGCACACTAGCTTTCGCAGCCTAGCTGCTTCTTCAGGCAGAAGGGAAGGAGAGGGAAAAGGAAATTATGAGGGTTTTAAGGGAGTGGATAAAGAGCCATTCCAATCCCGGGAGAGGAAAGACTTACCTTTGGGGGGGGGGGGGGGAAGGAGGATAAACATATACACCCACTCATATACAAACGCAAACACACCTAGGCAAACATTTGTAGAAAGCAAAGAAGTTGGACAGACATACCACTTGAGGTAGAGGCTCTGTCCATAGAACCAAGGCAAAGATGTTAAGATGGTGAGCGGGAATTTGAATTTAGCAGAGGTTGAGACCAGGTGGGCAATGGGAAGAGAGAATATGCTGAAGGGAAAGTTCCCATCTCCGGAGTTCTGAAAGATTGCTGTTTGTGGGAAGTATCCAGATAACCCAGACAGTGTAACACTGTGCCAAGACGTGGAGGCCGTGCACCAAGGCATGTTTAACCACAGGGTGATCCTCCTTACCAACAAATACTGTCTTCCTGTGATCATTCATGTGAATGGACAGTTAGTTGCTGGTCATTCCCACATAGAACACTTCACAGTGCAGGCATGACAGTTGGTAAATCACGTGGGTACTATCGCAAGTGGCTCTGCCCTTGATCGTGTACACATTCCGGGTTACGGGACTGGCGTAAGTGGTGGTGAAAGGGTGCATAGGGCACATTTTACAACAGGGGAGGTTACATGGGTAGGAGCCAGAGGGTAGAGAAGGTGGTTTGGGGATTTCATAGGGATGGTCAAGGAGGCTACGGAGGTTAAGTGGGCGGCGGAAAGACACTCTTGGTGGATTGGGAAGGATATATCTCATTTCAGGGGAGGATTTAAGGAAGTTGTATCCCTGTTGGAGAGCCACATTCAGAGTCCGATCCAGTCCCAGTAAATTATCCAGTGACAAGAGGGGCACTTCTGGAGTTCTTCTGTGGAAGGTTCTCAATTTGGGGGGGGATGAGGAAGTGGCTCTGGCAATTTGCTTCTGTACCAGATCAGGAGGATAGCTGCGGGATGTGAAAGCTGTTATTAGGTTATTGGTGTACTGGTTCAGGGATTCGGGTCTGGAGCAGACTAGTTTGCCACGAAGACCTAAGCTGTAGGGAAGGGAACGTTTGACGTGGAATGGATGGCAGCTGTCATGATGGAGGTACTGTTGTTTGTTGATTGGTTTGATGTGGACGGATGTGTGAAGTCGGCCGTTGGACAAATGGAGGTCGACATCGAGGAAAGTGGCAGGGGATTTGGAATAGGACCAGGTGAATTTGATGGGACCAAAGGAGTTGAGGTTGGAGAGGAAATCTGGGGTTTTTCTTCACCGTGAGTGCACATCATGAAGATGCCATCAGTGAATCTGTACCAAACTTTGGGCTGACAGGCTTGGGTATCCAGGAAGGCTTCCTCTAAGCATCCCATAAATAAGTTTGCGTACGAGGGGGGCATCCTAGTTCCCAGCACATTGTAAAATGTGCCCTATGCACCCTTCCACCACCACTTACTCCAGTCCTGTAACCCGGAAGGTGTACTCGATCAAGGGCAGAGCCACTTGCGATTGTACCCACGTGATTTACCAACTGTCACGCCTGCACTGTGAAGCGTTCTATCTGGGAATAACCAGCAACGAACTGTGCATTCGCATGAACGGTCGCAGGCAGACAGTGTTTGTTGGTAATGAGGATCACCCTGTGGCTAACCATGCCTTGGTGCACGACCACTACATCTTGGCACAGTGTTACACTGCCCGGGTTATCTGGATACTTCCAACCAACACCAATCTTTCAGAACTCCGGAGATGGGAACTTGCGCTTCAACATATTCTCTCTTCCCGTTGCCCACCTGGTCTCAAACTCCCCTAAACTCAAATTCCCACCCATCATCTTAAACATCTATGCCTCAGTTCTCTGGACAGAGCCTCTGCCTCAAGTGGTATGTCTGTCCAACTTCTTTGCTTTCTACACATGTCTGCCTAGGTGTGTGTGTGTGTGTGTTTGTGTATGTGTGGGTGTGTGTGTATTTGTTTACCTTCCTTTTTTCTCCCTAAGGTAAGTCCTTCCACTCCTGGGATTGGAATGACTCCTTTGCCACTTCCTTAAAACCTGTATCCTTTCCGTTCTCCTCTCCTTCCGTCCTCTTTTCCTGAAGAAGCGACAAACGGTTGCGGAAGCTTGTATGTGTGTTTGTGTGTGATTTTATTTGTGTCTGTCGACGAGCGTGTCCTTTGGGTAAGTCATCAGTTTTCTATTTTTTATATAAATTTATCCCACCAGGTAAGTTTCCTTCTATAATTTATACACACACACACACACACACACACACACACACACACACACACACTTCCAAACGTAGCTAATTTTCTTGTTAAGCCCACTGTCAATAGCATTATCCCCAAAAGTTAGTCACAGAAATGGAGTATTGATTTCAAATATGTGAACATTCACAGGAAGACTTCGCAATCTACAAACAACATACTATTCCATATAAAGAAGACCTATTGTTATCAGAACCTAGAATAAGGGACCCAAGATGCTGATAGTAATACCTAGAAAAATTCATCTGCAAGCCAAAGTTACCTCATGGTTCACTCCTTTTATTCTGTCAAGAAACTCCTAGATAAGTTAAGCAATTAAGCTAATTCCTTTTTTTCTTTATTGATTATTTTCACTTTGTCTTAAGATTGCTGTGTAGGACTACTTAAAATTTTTCTATTACCATTCTTGTGTAACAATTAATGTATTGACTTGTTCCATGACCATGGAGTCTCACTCCTCAATTGGGTCCTATGGAACAGAAAAAAACAATAAATAAAAACTGTAATCAAGTCTACAGATACTGAAAAACTGACAATTATCGACTTCTAGTTATGATTAAAATACATCTGTTGCTGATAAAAGAAAACAGCATGTATGTTGAAGTACTTTTCAGTGTGCTGTGCAATCAAGACAGAAAGAACCAGAAACAACAGTTATATCAAAGTTCTCTTTTTCATGCTTTAACTCATGATATTTATTCCAGACAACAATTTGATTAGAAGTTTCACATCTGAAACTGCTTTGTAATGAAAGTAAATAAAAAGTTACCTTAGTTCTTTGACATATGCAAGTGATATAATGTAGCATAGTGTTATCTGTACACAATTTCATATGAACTATTTCCTTCCAACAAATACCACTTGTGCATAGTTCCTTGGTTGATATGTTTCTTTATGTCGTGATTGCATTGATGATGCAATGATATCACCCCCAGTTACATTTCTTCATTCCCAGGAATGAAAAAATCCAGCTGTAGGAAGAAGACAAAAATGTTGTAACGATGTTAAGAAATATTGAAAATATTCTTCTGGAATGACATCAATAGTGGTGGCTAATGGTACTTTCTGAACATTTCTAGTAAGCACCATCATCTTCTCAAGTGCATTGCGTACTGTAATTATGGATTAAGTAGATTTAATTTTGTACATATCTTAAAATTGAGCACTTATGGTTTTTTCATTGTTTGCTACAAAAGTGATTTCTCAAGATAATCCTGTCAGTAACTGCATTTTGTTGTCAAATTAGCACGTAATACTTGTATTTATAGTATATTCAGTGACCATAATTCTCTATTTAATTTTAATTTTTCTCTCTAGGGTCAGTGAATCCCCCTGTCAAAACTGTTTAATTTTGGAAAAGGAAGTTGATAAGTATGTCAAGAAATTGAAAGACCATGAATCTCGCATTAAATCTATAGGTTAGTAATTCATATTTGTATTTTTATTTTGTAAATGTGAGTGTATATTTAGAATCCGTGTAAATTTAATTCACAAGAGAAATTAATGAGGATTAGTAAATAAAATTATCAGTGTCGTGGATGTTGGACAGGTTCACCTGTGAGCCATTTGGTAAGGTTCAAGGATGCCGGGACGTGGATGCAAATACGTCAGTGGCAATGAGGATTTCTCAATCCCACAGCCATCTTCTCTCAACAGCCATATCTCAGTGATGACAAAGAAGTTTGGACGCCACTTTCAACTATCTCTTTAATTGGTTTTGCCTAGGTTTCCATTGTTGGTGATGTGAGTCTGATGATGTGCACACAATTTCCAGACAGTTTTCTTCCATCTTTTTTCTTTTTACTATGTCTAGTTTCTCTCATGGTGACACAATACTGGCATTTCTCAGCCATTGTCCCACAATTGTTGATACTGAGTCTATGCTGCTCAATCAGTTTTAATGGTCTGTATCTGGAGAACCAAATTTCTTGGCGATGGATGATCGAAGGAGGATGTGGACAAACATAGGAATAATATACATGTGTACATGGGCAATACCTGGTACTAATGCTAGATTAAAAATAAATAAAAAATATAGTATATAAATAAAAGGTTGAAAAGTGATATCTGCAACTTTCAAAGTGCGCGGTTTTGTTGTGCAAGAAAACTCACCTTTGATGTACGTATATATCATTCCTAGTATCTATACATCGAGTATCACATCAGATGACCATATTAAAGACATGTAGCTTCTGAAGCTTGTATAATTAATTCTTAACTTTCACCCACAACACCCAAAAGGCGATTATTTGAGCATGCCCTTGAAGGTATCCCTTAAATGATCAATAGGTTTAACATGTAAATTTGTAGGATAAAGTGGAAACTAATGGCATTTCTTTCAAAATAACCAATTCAAAATGCAATGTTTGGTGTATGTGACAACTGGAGGCAAGAAATCAGAATAGTACTGAAGTAATCTGTAGTTTCAAGTACCTATAAGTCTCCATAACCACAACTCAGTGTCCACCAAACTCTAAAAAAGGTTCAAAGATGTCTGGAACCAGCATTAAAAAAAGTCATTTGCTCTCATTTTTGTCACATGTCAAGCAAATCATTGCTTTAGAAATTAGTGTTTCAGGTGGGATAGTGGCCACTTTCTCTTCAATCTGTCTCTGGAGTTGAACTAGGGTCCATTGACCAGTCTAGTACATAAAGTTCTTCCGTGTGTCTACATAAAAATATTGAAGTAACTGATACGTTTGGAGGCTAGGGCTCCTAGGCAATGTTAGCATTCCATGAAATTAGACAATTCCCAAACAAAACATTTTACTGATTGGTAGTGTAATGTGTCTCCAAAAATAAGCTTCATCAGACATTCAAAGATTTTGTGTGAGGTTTAAATTCATTCTGACTTGGACAACAATTGTAAACAATTTTGTAGGTGCAGGATACAGGCATTACGATTCAGTTGTTACACAATCTGAAGTTTATACAGATAAAATTGGAGCCATTACATGCAACCGGAAACCAAAGGTCATGTGATCAAATGTTGGTTGGAACATGGATTTTTCAGTGTCCATTTTAACAACAATGTGAGGAGTCACCTAAAATCCATGTGATACAAATTTCATGTGTCCCTTTACACAGTTGGATAACTGGGGAAGGCAGGGACTCTTAAATCAGATGATGATGATGGTGTGGCATTTATAGCCATTAGCCCCAACTGGGGACTGGGGTCGTGGTCAGCCTGCCTGGTGCAAGTCTTTTTACCTGATGCGACTTCGGCGACTTGCCTGTCAATGATGATGATGATGATGATGATGGTGATGGTGATGATGACGACACAACACCCAGTCCCTGAGCAGAGAAAATCTCTGACCCGGCTGGGAATCAAACCTGGGCCCCCTGAATTGCAACTTGCCACACTGTCTACCAGACTATGGAGGTGGACATTGTTGTTGTGGTCTTCAGTCCACAGACTGGTTTGACGCAGCTCTACATGCTATCATGTCCTGTTCAAGCCTCATCATCTGAGAATCAGAATGGCAACCTATTATTCGTCTTATGGAGCCATGTGTTGCCCATAATCAGCTCATTTCTTTCACAGAAATCAACCGATTTCACTCCTTCCTCATTTTTCTCTCCCATATCCATATCGGCCAATTATCTCCTCCTTCCCTATCCCTTCCTCACCTACCTGAGCATTTAGGTCCCCCATCACTATTGCTTCCACCTCTGTAATTATACACTCTGTTTTCTCTACAAACTCCCCGATGTTCTCTTCTTTGTTTCCTGTTTGTGGTGCATATACTTGGATGAAGTCTTTCACTCCATTCCTTTTCTTCAGCCGAATCTTCACTTGAGTGTTCTACTCCATTTTTGGCTTCTTGTCCACCACTCCAATAGTGTGTGTCACCTTTTCTCATTTTTATCCTTCCTCTCCCCTTCCATCTAACTTCACAAAGTTCCAGCATTTTTACACTCACCTTTTCCATGAAGTCTATCAACTCTTCTGCCTTTCCAGTAAGGAAAGCATCAAATTAATGATGCCCACCTTCACTGTGTTGGTAACTAATCACCCACTTCTCATAGTTCCCCCAGCACCTCCACAACTGCGCGTCTCCTGTAGGAAGCTCCCTAACCTTTTCTGAGGCTGGTGTTGAAGTACCATTTCATATATAGGCTATTATTACAATTGCATTGTCACTCCTAAAGGTGTTTTAGAGCTGCTGTCAGCATATGTTTAGGCTGCTCCTAACATGGATAACAAAAGCCCTTTGTAGCTGCCCCTATGGAGTACTGATGCTATGTAGTAGGATATGAAGACAGTTCTTATGCTTTTCCACTGTTGGGACTTTAAAAGCCTCTTCCTTTTTCAAACCATGTGGGCTGCAGAGGGTGGGGGGGACACTCGAGCACCAACCTGAGCTCTGGAATTTGTAAATGTTGCCGGGGTAACAGTGCCGCGTTGCCTTCCTGCCATGCAAGGTCGCGCGGGTTGAAATGCTTCAGTCACTGCAAAGCATCTGTCGTGTGTTTGTCGTTTGTCTCGTGTTACCGATTTTTTTGGTGGCCTTGTTACGTATCTTTAATTTCAGACGTGTGAGAGATGGCCTCTTCCTCTAACCGTAGGAAAGTCGACAGGGGTGCTACTTTAAAGAGCCAGTCCAGTGAACTCGTGTATAATCTACAGTCCTATTTGGAGGAGGAAAGGGACAACGATGGGTCTCTTTTGCCGTTGTCTAAAGTCATAGAGTGAGTAGCCACAGCCCTGAAAATTAGAGCAAACACTGTGAAGAAAGTATCAAAGTAGAAGTGTGCTGCAGATGCACAGGAACCAACTGCAGCTCTGTCGACTCTGGTGAAAACCAGAGTGCTTGCTGCCAAAACGACAGATCTGGATAATTTTCAAGAGGACGCAATTCGACAACATATATTTGACTATTATATGCGGAAAGAATATCCTACCCAAAAGAAACTCCTCCTCACTATGAGATAGTGAGTTGTTTTTCGGAGGGAAAACCAGTCACTTTTGTGTTTTAAATAAGATAGGGTTCCAATGAAAAACCTCTGGTAGAAGAGTTCTGCTTGAACGGAAAGATATTGTTGCCTGGAGATGTCTTTTTTTTTTTTTAAGGGAAATATACATGTGTATGCCTAGCCAAATCATGTGGCTGGATGAAACTTGGGTGAATGCTCGTCATTCCAGAATGATTGCATGGACTAATGACACTTCAGAGGAACAATGAAAGCTCCTACTGGGAAAGGCAGTTGTCTTATTCTAATGCATGCCGGAACAATCGATGGGTTTGTGCCAAATGCCTTGTTGCTGTTTTCATCTAACAAGGGCAAAAGGGCAACTCCCCATCACACCCCCCCTGCCCCTCAGATTTAGTTATAAGTTGGCGCAGTGGATAGGCCATGAAAAACTGAACATGGATCAATTGAGAAAACTGGAAGAAGTTGTGAGGAATTATAAAACATTAAGCGAAATATAAAAACTGAACGGTTCATGTGAAAGATAGGCAACATTGAGCAGATTGTGAGTGTAGTAGTGCTGTGGTCCTGTGGGTAGCGTGAGGAGCTGTGGAGCAAGAGGTCCTTGGTTCAAGCATTCCCTCAAACAAAAATTTTTATTATTTTTAATTTTGCAACATTATGATCTGTCTGTCCGTTCATTGACGTCTGTTCGCTGTAATCAGTTTAGTTTCTGTGTTTTCCTCAAAACCGTGCGATTAGTAGATGAAAGGAAGTGCCTTTCCAATGGGAACCTAAAACATTTCATCGCAAGGTGATAGGTCAACCGATTCCTCCACAGAAAAACATGTCCGAAGTATTTTATATGACACTGGTGACGGTATGTGTGTCAACACACCTAACTTGTACACTTGGTGAATGGGTAAAGAGATTCTACCTTGCCCGATTTACGTTTTCTTGTGGATGTGATAATCACTCCCAAAAAAATGATGAAAACATAAGAGTTTGTCGCATAAACTGCAACAAATAAGTGCAACAATTTCACAGTCTGAAAAAGAAAAAAAGAAAATTTTCGGCCATGGGAAAGCTCGAACCATGGACTTTTTGCTCTGCAGTTCCTCACACTAGCCACAGGACTATGGCGCTCCTGTGATCACAACACGCTCTGTTACTGAATCGACTGCTCTGTTTTTATATTTACCTTTTTTTTTTTTTAATTTCCACACAACTTCTTCCTGTTTCCTTGATTAATCTTTGTTCAGTTTTCACATTCGGAGGGTGGGGGGGGGGGGTGCGCTGGGGAGGTTCCCTTGTAAAAAAAAAAAAAAAAAAAAAAAACTGGCAATTACCATGAGGAAATGAAGGCTACGAAATTTAAAGAGTGGTTTTCTAAATAGTCCGAATGATAATGGAATTCCGCTTGTTAAGTCAATATTGTAAACTGAAGGCAGCAACCTTTAATTGTATTAAATAACTAGAAATGAAGTGTGTTCGGTACCATACATTGAAAATGTTTACACTACAAATTTAATTCCCTGTATCTTTTGAGATAACCTTTTGACAACCGCATATGTTACCAGTGAGCCGACATCCTTGTTGTGAAGACTGCCCTATCCCTTCTAGCTAAAACATTCTGTAAACAGACAGTCATCATAACAACTTGCGAAGGTCTTTGTGTCTTAATTGGCAGCTCTACAAAATTCTCGAAACGCAACAGCTAGTGATAGATTTTTTTTTCTCCTGAATTTGAATTTTCAGACTTCAATAATTTGTCAACAATTGAACATAGTAGACGGACCTTAGTTTCTGCTCTTTTTGACCTGTGTCACGTGTGCATGGAATTACGTCTTAACCCTTTCCCTCCCCTCATCTATATCTGTCGTTCTAGCCACACCCATTTGTTGAAAGATTGTAAATAACATTGCAGGGCTTTCAATAATTCATTGTGACTAGATTGTCTATCATTACCTCGAGGAAACAAAAAGCATTAGGTTACAATGCATTGTCAAAATATATATCGTTGCTTGATGTCTAAGTTGGAGTAAATGCAACAATACTTTCAAATAATTGTATCAAGGTAAAGAAAACAAAATAATTTAAGTTTTATTACTAAATAATTGTCCAATGTCTAAATTAGTAATCAACAGTTTGAAAATGTTATTAGTTACAATAAAGGAAACACATCCTGCACACTGATGCCAACTGTAGTCATCCCATATTTCCTTCCAGAAACTAAAAATTATTAAAAATTCTGTCAAATGTACATTAATCCAATCATTATTTATAGATATATGCAAAGAAATATTTTTGTTCACACCTTGCGTGTGAAAATCATTAAAATGGATATGTATATAGAGAAATACAAAAGGACTTCGACTTATAATCGTGATGGTGATGGTGATATGAAATCGTTAGCGTGTATGTTTTGTATAAGTTTTTGGCTTTGCTTTGTATTTATTTTTTTCTTTAGAAATACCTGGGACGCGACTGAGCATACCCCAAGATTTTCAAAAGTTGGCATCTATGTTCATTAGTAATAATTGTAGACGGTTCCTGTGACTGACGTAATAAATAGTAAACATAGTCATGTATGTATTGTTGATGGCTGAACTGTTTTCAGGCGGGCCCGGATAGCGCCAATGAGGAGTCGCGGTAACAATTATGGGGATAACTAATTTACTTAGCAGACAAGAGTACATCGAGAACCTGTCAACCATAGAATAGGAACAGCATTAATTATTTATTTTATGGTCAACACAAAATATTATTCCCCTCGTTATATGTTAATGGGTTTTCAAAAAGCATATGTACACGCAACGCCACCTAGTGAGCGCTAGCCGCGTCCGTATGAAATACAGTTCTAACATTGTTGATTGCGACTTTTTGACATGCTAATTATCCTCCAAAAATATGTAAGTATAACTCTGTAATACGGTACGCGACTTTTGCGAAAAGGCAATTTCTTTCAGTTGTAATTTATTACTTTAACAGCTGTCTTATGACAATACATTCAAAATATCGTTAAATATATTTCGAGACTAACGCCATCCCCATCTTTCTGAGATGGAACAGAATGAAACAATCGTTGCAGAGAATAATAGAGTGAATCCAAGTGTGAATTGACCTTACCTGTGCCCGCACAGATGAAGTAATTCAACATGTTTTAGAGTGAAGTGTTTGTCCGTCATGTCAAAATAGAGTATAACTTGATATCAGTGCTCATACGAGACAGTGTATCTGTGAGTTACATGTGATCCCAAATCACAAACGAATGTATTATGCTCTTGGTGCAACACAAAGATAAATATTTCTACAATGGGGAAGAGTGCTTTGAACAGCCACACAAGAAGCAAGAAAGATACTTTTCGTAAGCAAACGGAAGTCTGTTGCTTTCCAGAATATATATTTCACTGTCTGTTTAGTACTACAATAATTTAAAAAAATGAAACAAATTCATTAAGAGAAAATGTTTTCATTAAAATCTGCTTTTGAGTGTTATTTTACCAGATGACACTTAAATGCAAATACCACACAACTGTTGCTCCAGATATGTTTTTGCATTCTCAATTTCATCTCCTCGAAGATCAAGAACTCGCCCACAACATTGTGCATTATTACGCATGCTGGGTCATTAACATTGATCTTTTAGCTAGAGTTTTCCAGGGCAAAACTTATTTGACTGTGTGGGCTCTGGAAACTGAAAACCATCATTGGGAACAATCAAAATGAAAACTTGAAAGAGATAAAAAGGTTGTTCATATGCTGAAGGTAAAGTCAATCTTAATATATGTATTGAGTTCTCAATCACTAGTTCATGAGATGTGACTGTATTTTAATGTATCAGGAACTCTAGTATAAATGAACGGGCTATGTTGCATAAACGAATGCAATTCACATTAAAACGTACAGTATCCTCCAACTACTTGAACTCAACTTAGTCCATCATACAGGGTGTAAATTTTAAGTTAACAAATCGGAATAACTCGAAAAAACAGTAGATATTCAAAAATTGTTTTCACCAGCATGTGCGGATGGCAGAGGCTTAGGAAATAATACTCAACCTGAAGCGTTTCCACCGTGTGTGTGTGTGGGGGGGGGGGGGGGGGCTGAAGTGTAAAGTGTAAAATTTTAAATGGGAACCGCGATTTTTTTATAGCGGATTTGGATTCTAAGGCCCACATCATGTATGACCTGGTTGATTTTTTTTATGATTTATGTTGCTGTAATAGTAAGAAATACTCGCCATACCGGTGAAGAAATGTACTAAACACGAAATAAAATAAATGAAAACCATATTCATGATGCATCAGAACGCTAGCAAATGATCCCCAAAGTGATCCCTCCCTCTCCCCGCAGTGGAGAGGGTAGTCTTCCAAAGTGATACCTTAGTTCAGATTGCCCTTCTCTGAATACCAGTTATGTACATCTGGTATCATTTGGTTGGGTTCTGAAGCATCATCAATATGATTAACCTTCATTTTCTTTCCTGGGTGGTACATTTCTTCAGTAGTATGGCAAATAATTCTTACCGTTACAGCACAATATGTTGCCAATTTTGCACTAGCCACCCACACCGCTCCCAAACGGTGGATACAGTTCAAGTTTAGCATCATTTCCTAAGCCTCTGCCGTCCGTTCATAATGGTGAAAACCGTTGTTGAATATATACTGTTTTTTCCCTAGTTATTCTGGTTTGTCAACTAAAAATGTGCATCCTGTACTATACATTGTCAGAGTCGAATCTGGGGCGGGGGGAGGGGGTCTATGGGGCTGCAGATCCCCCAAAACCATGAGGAAAACATCATAATATGAGCTGGTTCTCTTATGCACTCTGCCCACCTCCCTCCCCAAAACAAATCCTGGATTCACCACTGCTTGGTGTATATTACAACATGACATGGTTCTACTTGTATGACATGTGTTTTAAAAATATGTAACTAGTTTCTTTACAGTATAGTTGTTTGCTAACCCCTTTGAGCAAAATTAAGTGCCATGAAAACCCAGAAAATAATTATTTTTAACCTGGAAAACCTGGAGAAACCTTGAATTTGAAAATGAAGAAATGAAGATTTGGTGGCCACCCTGTATTGTTTTTTTTTAATCAATCTGTTCTGTTGTAATGTGTTTCCTTTTTGCTCCATGCATACTTTTCATTTTTTTAAAGTAATTCTTATTTGACCAATTACTTTTTGAAAAAATAATTACCTACATATTTTTTCAAGTAATTGTAATTGATTCCAATTTTGTATTATTTTTCCCAACACTGTATTTATATTACATATACCTTGTAGACAAGACATTTGTTAGAGGAAATTAATGATGTGCTTTTTGCACCTTTTCAGCAAATATTTTGAATCTTCAGAACACACAAGACAGCGAGCCAGATGATAAGAAGTCTGCCGCAAGAGCATATGATTTGGTGTCTCAGATGCTCCTTGGGAGTACCAAGGCTCCAGTTCAAACAAAGAGACGATATAGGGAGGAAATAATTCAGGCCACTTCTTTTTCTAGTTTAACACCAACAAAGAAGAAAAAGGCTGAATCAAAAAACAAACATTTAGAATGTAGGGAGGACTCTAAGGAAACCACACCCCAGCATGAATCACAACTATTGCAGAAAGATGATGTTCCTGCTTCAGAAATTATTGTTATTCCAGAAACTCTGTGGTCACTTCCACCGGAAACTGAACACTCATTGCAGCTTACAGATACCAAATCAAACAAAGTTGTCAATGAGAAAAGTTCTACTGGAAATTCAGGTAAAACAAGTCCTGTCATTAGCAGTAACACACCAAAAAAACAGCAGATAAAGCATGTGAAGAATTTATCAGATGTTCAGCTTCCCAGCAACAGTCCTGGTAAAGTTCCTTCAGTTGTTACTTCTAATACAGAAAGTAAGTCAAGTGCTCTTCTTAAAAAAACTTACGTTAATGACAATCAGGATGTAGAGAAACAAGCATCACAGACAGACTTGAATAATAAACAAGGGAAAAAACCAGACTTTTGGAATTTGAAGCCCAACTACAGTATCGAACTTAGGCATGGTGATAAGCAAAGTCGGAGATTGAAACAGACACAGCTCTCAGTCGGATCCTTTGCAAAAAAGATCGATGTTGGATCCCTCGAGGAATTTAATGAAGGAATTCGTAAAACTTCAACACAGTACTCCGCAAAAGTGTGTACTGATTTGGAGGATGAACTATTGCAAAAAGCCATTCAGGAATCTCTAATGTATTCAGAAGGTAGGCTTTGCACATCTGAGGATGACGATATTGTTGCTGAAAGTCCAAATGCTTCACAGAAGAGAAAAATAAACCCAATACAAGATAACATAAACAGGTGAGATAAATTCATTGAATTTCATAAATATTTTAAATGTTAGCAACAATGGAAGCTCCAGTAAGGAATGTTAATAATATTATGTAGATAGGGAACAACTCACCCTAAAGACGAACGCCACGGCCTTCCTGTGAAAGAGCACACTCAACCACACAATCACTCAGACACACTCATTCACACACATTAGCTATCTCTGGCCGCCCAACACAGTCTGACTCTCAGCAAGCGAAAGGGATGGGAGGGAGGAGGGGAAAGGAGCAGAGGAGGGGGAAGTGGAGATGGAAGATAAGGATGGGGATACAACAAGCAGAGGCGATAGGTGAAAAATGAGATGCAGTATGAAAAAGGGGATATATATATATATATATGATACGAATATTAGGCGAAAAATTCCTAGCAGGAAAAATTAAATATAAAAAATAGACGAAGATTACTCACCAGGCGAAGGAGCACAGGTGTGACAGCATCACAAATAAATAAATGAATACACACACACACACACACACACACAAACACAAGCTTTCGCAACCCAGTTGCTTCTTCAGGCAGAAGGGAAGGAGAGGGAAAAGGAAATAATGAGGGTTTTAAGGAAGGGGGTAAGGAGCCATTTCAATCCCGGGAGAGGAAAGACTTATCTTGGGGGAAAAATGGAGGGTAAACAAATGCACATCCTTAAAACCCTCATCATTTCCTTTTCCCTCTCCTTCCCTTCTGCCTGAAGAAGCAACTGGGTTGCGAAAGCTTGCGTTTGTGTGTGTGTGTGTGTGTGTGTGTGTGTGTGTGTGTGTGTTCATTTATTTATTTTATATATAAAATAAAGATTTTTGACTTGCCTAAAGTACAGGCTCGTCGACAGAAACAACAAACACACACAAACATTCGAGCTTTCGCCACCAGTGGTGGCTTCTTTGGGAAAAAGAGGGGAAAGGGAAGGATACAGGTTTTAAGGAAGTGGAAAAGGAGCCATTCCAATCCCAGGAGTGGAAGGACTTACCTTAGGGGACAAAAAGGAAGGTAAACAAATACACACACACTCACAGGCAAGAAGGCACCGGTTCGTTGATACACAAATAAAAATAAAAACATACACATACACACAAAACTGAGCTTTTGCAACGTACGGTCACTTCTTCAGAGCAGGGAAGGAGTGTGTGTGTGTGTGTGTGTGTGTGTGTGTGTGTGTGTGTGTGTGTGTGTGTTTTATTTTTATTTGTGTATCAACGAACCGGTGCCTTCTTGTCTGGTAAGTCCAACTTACTTTACGTTTTATAAATATTTTTTCTAACAGGATTGTTTCATAGGGAAAAAACAAAAACAGGAAGCACACAGTAGGTAAAGGGGCTTGAATTGGAAGGAAATGTAGGATGTGAGGGGTAGGGGGACTGTGGGGCATGGGTGGTAGGTTCTGAAGTCGAGGCCAGGATGGTTCCAGTACCATAGGATGTGCTGTAGGGATAACTCCCGTTTCAACTCAGAAAAGCTGGTGGAAGAGGGAAGGATCAAGATGTCTTGGGTGGTGAAGCAGCTGTTAAAGTCAAAGGTGTTGTGCTCCACTGCACGGTGCACCACAGGATAGTCCATATTGCTCTTGGCCACAGATTGTCGGTGGCCATTCATCTTGGTGGAGAGCTGGTTAGTTGTCATTCCAATGTAGAATGCAGAGCAGTGATTGCAGCAGAGATGGTATATTATTTGGCTGCTTTCACAGGTGGCCCAGCCTCTGATGAGGTAGGACAAGCCTGTGACGGGACTAGAATAGGAAGTGCTGGGTGGGTGAATTGGGCAGGTTTTCCATCGGGGTCTTCCACGGAGATATGATCCCTGTGGTAAGGTGTTGGGAATAGGGATGGACTATGATGTCATGGACATTGGGTGGGCGACAGAACTCCACTTCAGGGGAATTGGGAGGATCTTAGGTAGGATGCCTCTCATTTCAGGGCATGTTGATAGATAAAGACCTGATGTAGGATAGGGTTCAGTTGTTCCAGTCCAGGATGATATTGGGTGACAAGGGGGACATTCCTTTGTGACTGGTAGGTAGGGTTAGAGGGAGGACTGTTGGTGTGTGAAGATATGGCATGGGAAATCTGTTTATGGTCTAGGTCTGGTGGGTAATTTCTGTCTGTGAAGGCCTTAGTGAGGTTTTTGGCATATTGGTTAAGGAAATTCTCATCACTGCAGTTACGCCTTCACGGGTGGCGAGGCTACATGGGAGCAATTATTTCATGTGGAGAGGATGGCAGCTCTCCATCAGGATGAATGGCCATGATCAAACTGTGGCAGCGGAGCACAACTTTAACAGCTGCTTCACCACCCGAGCTCCCCCAGGGGGCCCACAGCTCTTTTGTGGGTATGTGTGTGGCGCGCACGGGCCCCGAGCCGAAGCGAACTTTCTTCTGTCCCAGGCCGCTTCTCTCTTTCCCCCCTGATTGTGCCATCGCCTGGGAGACGAGCGTTTTCAGTCAGTCCAAGGTTTCTTTTTTCGCTTCCTCTCAGACTTCTCCTCTTCTTGGTCCTCTTCCTTTCCTGTTCTTTCGCCTTCCCCTCTTTCTCCTTTCTCTTAGTCCTTGACCCGCCCTTTAATCTCCGCCTTGGCGTTTGAGATTCTCCCTCCTTCATCCCTTTCTCTCATTCCTCCTTTCTTTCCTCCCTGTGCGTGTCTGAAGGTCAACCCACACTCTGCGTAGCCGGTGACGGGGTAAGGCGTAACTCCCCGCCCCGGGTAGACATATAGGGCACGTACGTACCCCTCGGTAAAGGCTGGGCCCAGGAAGGGGTGATTACCCGAGCTAATACCTTCCGAACATGCCGATTGGTCTCTCCGTCCATTCTCGGGAGGTGTGACCTGAGGTGCGAACAGTCACCTAAGGTGGCTGCGCCCTCAGAGAGGGACCCCACAAGGAAGGAGCGCACCATCGGAGACACCGGTAATCATGAGGGGACACTTCCGCTATGAAACCTTCAAAATCTATTCTGACCCTGACCCAAAAAAGAAAACATGATGAATCTCAGTTCCAGAAAGTCTTACCAAACATTCCAAAGTTTCTTGTAGTAACGCGCACAGATGATCAGGATTTTTCTTCTGTGAATCCTTTTCTTATTCAGAAGGGTGTCGATGCGATTGCAGGTCCCTTGAAGACCTGCTCCAGACAGCGCAATGGGACCTTGTTGCTCGAAATTGAGAATGCCTTTCCGGCACAGAAGTTACTTCAGGCTACACTAGTGCATACTTTTCCAGTAAAAGTGGAGGCTCACCGCACCCTCAACTCTTCGCGGGGGGTAGTTTTCACAAGATCACTGGATGGGTTATCCAATAAGGATATACTCTACTATATGTCCAATCAGGGAGAAGTGACGGCTGTTCATCGCGTAATGAAAAAACTTAACAATGATCTCGTGCCAACTCGTACTGTCTTCCTGACTTTCGACAGGGTTGACCTACCATCTAAGGTGAAAGCAGGCTACGAAGTCATCTCCGTTCGCCCGTACACACACAATCCTATGCGCTGCTACCATTGCCAAAGATTCAGTCATACTAGTAAATCTTGTCCTAATGCAGCCAAGTGCGCCACCTGTGGCAGGGACGCCCATGAGGGCGAATGTCCACCTCCATCCCCTCGCCTCCCAGGGGACCCACAGCTCTTTTGTAGGTATGTGTGTGGCGTGCATGGGGCCCCCGAGCCGAAGCAGCCTTTCTTCCGCCCCAGGCCGCTTCACTTTCTCTCCCGGTTTATGCCTTCGCCCAGAGACGGGTGTCCTTTGCGAGTTAAGGTGGTTTCTTGTAGTAGTTTCTCTCATTCCTTGGTTTCTTCCTTTCCTAACCTTTGCTTCTGTCTTTCTCTCCTTGCTGTACTCTCCTAGCCTTCCTCTCCTCCTCATTAGTCTCCACTTCGGCATTTGAGACACTTCTTTCTCTTCACTTCTTCTATTCTTATTCTTTCCTCCATGTGCGTGTCTGAAGGCTGACCCACGCATTATCCTGCGTAGCAGGTGACGGGGTAACGCGTAATTCCCTGCCCCGGGTAGACAAGTAGGGTACGTACGTGCCCCCTTGTAAAGGCCAGGCCCAAGGAGGGGTGATTACCCGAGCTGGTACCTTCCGAACATGCCGATTGGTCCCTCCGACAGTTTTCGGGAGGTGTGACCTGAGGTGTGAACAATCACCTAAGGTGGGTAAGCCCTCAGAGAGGGCCCCCACTAGGAATGAGCGCGCCATCGGAGACGCCGGTAATCACGGGGGACACTTCCGCAATGACTTACTTCCTTCTCTTCTTCTCTGACTTTGACCCAGAAACGAAAGATAGATTCACCTCAGCAAAAGAAAACTTTCCCTAATCTTCCGAAATTTCTTGTTGTCTCTCGAACCGTCGGTAAAGATTTCACTTCTGTAAATCCTTTCGTCATTCAGAAACATGTTGGGGTAATTGCTGGCCATGTTAAAACCTGTTCGCGTCAACACATTGGCACATTGTTGCTGGAAGCGGACAGTGCCTTCCAGGCCCAAAAACTGATATGGACTACATTGTTACACACGTTTCCTGTCAAGGTAGAAGCTCATCGCACGCTCAACTCATCATGGGGGGGGGGGGGGGGGGTAGTCTTCACGAGATCCCTTGACGGGTTGTCTGACGAAGACATACAAACCTATATATCCGATCAGGGTGTAACAGCCGTGCATAGAGTATTGAAAAAGGTGGATAACCAGCTGACACCGACTCGTACTGTGTTTTTGACGTTCGACAGAGTTGAACTCCCGTCGAAGGTCAAAGCAGGGTATGAAATTATCTCCGTCTGGCCTTTTGTACCAAACTCAACGCGCTGTTTCCAATGCCACAGATACAACCACACCCGTCAATCTTGCCCTAATGCAGCAAAATGTGTCACTTGTGGTAGGGACGCTCATGAGGGGGATTGCCCGCCTCCGTCCCCTCACTGCCTTAATTGCAACGGTGACCATGCGGTTTCCTCCTGCCCTGTATATAAAGATGAAAAGGTCATCCAGCAAATTCGGGTTACAGAAAAGGTATCAACATCTGCCGCTCGAAAGTTGTTGGTGAGTCGAAAGCCCACTGTCCTCCCAGCGGGCACATACAGTAAGGTCCGCACCTCCACTCAACCTACTAAGGATGCACGTACACAGGCCTGTGACTTCACTTTCGCTGACACAGTTGTGCCATCAGCCAGCCCGAAGATTGCCCGTTCCATGTCCCCGCTTCCTCCTGCTGCTTCAGTCTTCATCAACCTCTAATAAACCGCGGGCACCTAAACAAAATGCCCGGACTTTGAAAAAGGAACTCGTCCGTGAAGATTTTCTGTGTTCTCAGGCTTTCCAACCATCAACTGCCTCTTCTCAGCGTCACTCTTCCAGAAGAGCCAACAAAAAAAAAGAGTTCCTCTCCTTCCCTGCCGAGGCGAGACCCATCCGTCACGCCGCCCAACAGTAGTTGGCCCCGATCATCTTCTGTCTCGCCGGGACACACTACTGTTAGCCGGGCAATAGGCATTTTACTGGCGGCGGAAGCTGCCCCTCCTGATAAAGTCGGGAAGGTGGCAGATGTATCATTTGAACCTATGGAACATGACTCTCTGCCTCTAGATGGCGACAGTAGTGCTCCCTCAAAGTCCGGTCCTCAGTGGCCGTCGAGGTGACCCCACCTGCTTGTTCCTTTTTATCTTCCTTTCTTCTCTTATTTTTTATCATGCCGCTCCTTCAATGGAATATTCGTGGCTTTCGTTCCAATCGGGAGGAATTAAAACTACACCTTCGATTGCACTGCCCGCTTCTAGGTTGTCTCCAAGAAACTAAGTGACGTCCAAGCGATCGTGCAGACTTCCCCCACTACACATCTGTGCGTTTCGATCTGCTGCCTGTGGAAGGTACCCCAGCCCATGGAGGGGTTCTGATGCTCATTCGGGACGACGTCTATCACCATCCCATTTCATTGCATACTCACCTACAGGCAGTTGCCATCCGCATAACTCTAGCCACCTTTCCTTTTCCCTTTGTAATATCTATTCGCCATCGTCATCCGCCCTTACTAGGGCAGATGTGCTACACCTCGTTGACCAGCTCCCTCCACCTTTCGTGTTGGTAGGCAACTTTAATGCCCACCACCCCCTATGGGGCTCTCCGGCACCTTTTCCAAGAGGCTCGGTTTGAGTGGTATGCACTTTCTGACACATACTCGAGTGACCATTTTCCTTGTATCATCCACTTCCTGCATCATTCCCCACCTCCTCATCCCACCAGTTGGAAAATTTCTAAAGCCGACTGGGGGCTTTATCCTTCCATGGCAGTTTTTCACAATCAGGACTTTTCCAGCTGTGACAGCAGGTCGAATACCTCACAGAGGTTATTCTCACAGCTGCTGAACATTCCATACCTCGTACATCCTCTTCTCCACGTCGCGTCCCAGTCTCCTGGTGGACTGCAGCCTGCCGTGACGCTCTTAGGGCCCGGTGACGTGCTTTAGGCACCTTCCGCCGCCACCCAACGTTGGAGAATAGTATCAATTATAAACGACTGCGAGCGCAATGTTGTCGAGTTATAAACAACAGCAAAAAAGCTTGCTGGATTGCTTTTACCAGTTCTTTTAACCATTTTACTCCCTCCTCGGCTGTCTGGGGTGGCCTACACCGTTTATCCGGCATAAAAGTCCACTCCCCGATTTCTGGCCTGACCGTCGAGAATGCAGTCCTTGTGGACCCTGCTGATGTTTCCAACGCATTGGGCCGTTTCTTTGCGGAGGTTTCGAGCTCTGCCCGTTAACACCCTGCCTTCCTCCCTCGCAAACAGGTAGAGGAGGCACGGCCGCCTTCTTTCTACTCTTTTAATCGTGAAAGTTATAATGTCTTCTTCACCATGCAGGAGCTAGACCGTGCTCTTGCCCTGTCCCGATCTTCTACACCCGGGCCCAATTCCATACATATTGCGATGCTGAAGAACCTTTCTCCTGCGGGCAAGTGTTTCCTACTTAGCACCTATAATCGCATATGGAATGAAGTTCAGGTTCCCACAAGTTGGCGTGAAGCCATTGTTGTCCCAATCCCCAAACCAGGGAAGGACAAACATCATCCATCAAGTGATCGCCCTATTTCTCTTACAAGCTGCGTCTGTAAGGTGGTGGAACGCGTGGTTAATGCTCGGTTGGTCTGGCTCCTCGAATCTCGATGCCTCCTGACTAATATCCAATGTGATTTTCGTAGACACCGCTCTGCCGCTGATCACCTCATCACCTTATCGACCTTTATTATGAATAACTTTTTAAGGAAGCGTCAAACGGTAGCAGTGTTCTTCGACTTAGAGAAGGCTTATGATACCTGTTGGAGGGCGGGCATTCTCTGCACATTGCACACTTGGGGCCTTCGGGGCCGCCTCCCTCTCTTTATTCAAATATTTTTGGCGGATCGCAAGTTCTGGGTACGGGTGGGCTCTGTTTTGTCAGATACCTTTTGCCAGGAGAACGAGGTGCCACAGGGCTCTGCTTGAGCGTGGCTCTTTTTGCCATTGCAATCAATCCAATCGTAGACTGCCTTTCAGCCGACGTTTCCGTATCCCTTTTTGTAGATGATTTTGCAATTTATTGCAGCACCCAGCAGACGTGTCTCTTGGAGCGTTGTCATCAGCGCTGTCTTGGCCGCCTATATTCCTGGAGCATTGCGAACGGCTTCCGCTTTTCCACTGAGAAAAAGGTGTGTATAAACTTCTGGAGATACAAGGAATTTCTTCCACCATCTCTATGTCTTGGCCCCGTAGCTCTCCCTTTCGTGGAAACTACGAAATTCTTGGGACTCGTGCTGGATTGTAAACTTTGCTGGTCCCCACACGTGTCTTATTTGGCTGCACGTTGTGCCCGATTCCTTAATGTTCTCAGTGTCCTCAATGGTACATCATGGGGAGCGGATTGTACCGTCCTGCTTCACCTTTACCAGGCTATTGTTCAGTCGAAGCTCGACTACAGAAGCCTTGTATACTCTTCTGCATGGCCGTCGATTCTCCGCCGTCTCAACTCTATTCACCATTGGGGATTGCGCCTGGTGACCGGTGCATTTTATACCAGCCCTGTAGAAAGCCTTTATGCCGAAGCTGCTGTATTACCCTTGACCACTCGGCGTGACATATTCTTGTGTCGGTACGCATGCCGCTTGCGGTCGATGCCCCACCATCCATCTTACAGATTATTTTTTGACGACTCACTCGATCGCCAATATCAGTTGTCTGCGATAGCCTTGCTTCCACCTGGAGTTCGGTTTCGCCGCCTGCTTCAGCGGCTCGATTTTACCCTTCCTTCAACCTTTAGGTTGAGCGAGAGCCCGTTGTCACCATGGCATCAGGCCCAGGTTCACACCCACCTTGAACTTAGTTCGCTGCCCAAGGAGAGAACCCCAGATTTGGTATACCGTTCGAGGCTTGTCGAGCTCTGTTCGCGGTTCGATAATGCCATATTTATCTACACTGATGGTTCCAAGAGCACTGATGGTGTCGGATCTGCCTTCGTCATCGGGGACAACCGTTTCCAATACTAGCTCCCTGACCGGTGCTCGAATTTCACGGCTGAGCTTTTTACCCTCCACCAGGCTGTTTTATATACCTGCCGCCGCTGCCATCCTTTTTATGCCATCTGTTTGGACTCTCTTAGTGCCCTGCAGAGTCTTAAGGACCCTCTCTCGACCCATCCTCTCGTGTATCGGATCCAATGCTCCCTCCAGTTGGTAGCAGATGCCAGCTGTCACGTTTCTTTCCTGTGGGTCCCTGGCCACGTGGGTGTGCCCGGGAATGAGACCTCCGACATAGCAGCAAAGGCAGCAGCTCTTTTGCCTCGCATGGCTACTTTTGTGTCCCATCGAACGATGTTCAACGGGCTCTTCACCGGAGTATTGTGTCGTCCTGGCACAGTGCATGGTTCTCACTCACGGACAATAAATTGAGAACTGTAAAACCGATCCCGACCGCTTGGAGGACCTCCTCACGCCCCTCTCGGCGAGAGGAGGTCATCCTGGCCCAGTTGTGGATCGGTCACTGCCGTTTCAGCCACCGTCATTTGCTAACTGCCGACCCTGCACCGCTGTGCTCCTGCGGTGAATTGCTGACGGTGCAACATGTTTTACTGTCTTGTCCAAATTTTAATCATCTCTGTGTAGCCCTTCACTTTCCGTCTGCTCTGGAGGAACTTTTAGCTGATGTCACAGCTGCTCGAGTTTTGCGTTTTATCAACATGGCCAATCTATCAAAAGATATTTAACCCTTTTTATTGTTTTTATCTTTCGTTTTTTAGCCTTCTTTTGATACTCTATCTGGTTGTTACCGATTTTTACGAGATCCAGCGAATCTCTGTTCTTATCTGGGCGCTAATGACCTTACCAGTTGTGCCCTCTAAAACCACAAAAAAAAAAAAAAAAAAATCTAATCCCCTCGCTGCATTAATTGTATGGGTGACCTTGCTGCTTCTTCACGGGACTGCCCCGTCTATAAAGAAGAGCGGGTCATCCAGGAGATACGCGTCAAGGAAAAAGTCTCAACCTATGCTGCTCGGAAGTTATTAGCGAGTTGGAAGCCCTCTGTACTCCCAGCAGGTACTTACAGCCAGGTCCTCACCTCCCCTCAACCAACTAAGGAGGTAGGCATTCAGACCTGCGATTTCACCTTCTGCGACACGGTTGTCAGATCGGCTAGCCCGAAAATTGCTCGTTCCACCTCTCCGATCCCTTCTGCCCGTTCTACAGTGCATTCGTCGACCAGTTCCCACACATCCTGGGCACCTAAATCCGCTGCCCAGAGTTCCAAAAAAGAACCTGTTCGTGACGACTTTCTCAAAACTCCGTCTTCTCAATCGTCCTCCGCTTCTACTCATCATGCCTCTAAGAAGGCTTACAAAAAGAACAGCCCCCCCCTCCTTCCCCGCCACAGCATGACTTTTCGGTCACACCATCCAACAGTTGCCTGTAAAACAGGATTGGTACCCCATCTGTACCTGACTACTTGTTTGTTTTCAATTCTCTCAGCTGTTTCTCTACACCAGCTATGCCAATTATTAAGTCCTTCATTTGGGAGTTAGTGTGATCGTCAAATGAAGGTATGTTTGCATGGTCCTACTGCGTGAATGATTTCTTAAACATTAAATTTAAAACTTCAGCTTCATTTTGCTGCCTTCTATCGCCACCCCAGAAAGATCGAGTGACTGGATAGGGGCCTTTGATCCACTTATTGATTTTACATATGACCAGAATTTTTTCGGGTTTACGGCAAGATCTTTTTCTAAGGTATGATGGTGGTAGTTATTGTATTCTTCTGGCACCAATCTTTTTATAGACGTGTGAATCTCTACTAACTTTTGCCTGATTTGATTTTCCTGACCTCTGCAACTGCATTTGCTTTCTCAGCATTTTTAGAATATTATTATTAAACTACAGTGGGTCTTTCCCATCCTTCTGCAAAGGAGATGGTCATGATTGATGAGAATGAAAGCCAACTGTAATTGAAAAAGAAAGGAACACAAGCAGCAAGACAGGAAATGAATTGTACAATGTCAGTGGGGCAGAGAGACAATGAAAGTGGTAGAAACCAGACATTGGTAAGAAATGGTGAGAGAAAAGGACGAAGACATTGAAAGTTTGAAACAGACATAAAGTGGCAATGGGAAAGAAAGAAGACGAATGGACAGAGACATGTGTATAGACACTGTTAGTGAGATGGCATTGCTGACTATGAGGACTTAATTGGGCAAAAGCGTGTACCATATTCTGCATGAATATGTCCACATGTAAAAATTTTTGATTAGGATTGAGGCAGCGAGGTCCGTACTTTTCTGTCGGAGAACTTATTTGCCTTTTTGTGCTCCGAGAGGATCATTTTTTCAGGTGGTAACTTATATAAGTAAATACATTTACAAAACATCACTTTTCATTGGATTATTGGACTTTGGCCATAAGAAAATAGCTCTCCACCTGAATTAACTGAAAGTGTTACAATAAACATCACAACCAAGGTGGGAAAATGGAATTGTCTTTTAAACAAAACATTTTTGTGCGGAAAGTTAATTTATAACAAAGTGAAATAAATCATAGTCTTAATAATATAGTAATAAGGACAGTTCACAACTCACCGCAAAGATGTGACGACGAGCTGTGTCAGGCACTTTGAAACATAGTCTTAATTTTAACTAAGGGTACTGAAATACTTCTATGTTCATAATCTGAATAGCCAAAGAAAGTGGTATTGTTGACTAAAATTGTGCAAGGCTCCTGTGAGCATGCAGAAGTATTGCAACACAATGTGGCATTGACTTGGCTAATGTCTGAAATACTGCTGGAGGGAATCCTGCAGGACTGTCCATAAATCCATAAAAATATGAGGACGTGGAGATTTCTTCTGAACAGCATGTTGCAAGGCATCCCAGATATGCTCAATAATGTTAGTGTATAGAGTGTTTGGTGGCCAGCACAGGTGTTTAAACTAAAAAAAAGCGTTCCTGGAGCCACTCCTTAGCAATTGTGGCATGTGGGGTGTCACATCTGCATATGCTCTACACCATTACAGAGCCCACAACAACTTGAAGGCTCTTGCTGACATACAGGATTCATGGAGTAATGATGTTGTCTCCATACCGATACATGTCCTTCCACTCGATACAATTGGAAATGAGATTCGTCAGACCAAGAGACATGTTTCCAGTAATTAGCAGTCCAATGTTTGTGTTGGGTCCAAGCAAGGTGTAAAGGTGTGTCATGCAGTTAGCATTGGTACACGAGTGGGTCTTCTTTTCTGAAAGACCATATTGATGATGTTTCATTGAATGGTGCATGTGCTGACACTTGTTGATGGCCCAACATTGAAATCCACAGTAGTTAGGGGAAATGTTGCACTTCTGTCACACTAAACAAGTCTCTACAGTCAATGTTAGTCCCATTCTTGCAGTACCTTTCCCAGTTGTAAGGATGTCGGAGATTTGCTGTTGACCTGTGCACTAATGAAATGGTTGTATGGAAAATTCCCACCTCATTGCTAATTCAGGGTGTGTCCCATCTCTCAAGTGCCAACTGTAACACCACATTCAGACTCACTCACATTATGATAACCAACCATTGTAGCAGCAGTAACTGGTCTAAAACCTTCTCCAGACACCTGTTTTTGTGTATAGGCATTGCTGACCACAGTGCCATCCTCTGAGTGTTAACATATACATGTGTTTGCATATACATGTGCATGCTATACCACTTTATTTGGATCTTCAGTGTATTTGTGTAGATATCACAGTGGACAACAGATATTGATATTTTATGCCTATGTTCAGAAAGATTTTGGTTTTGCAGCCGGTCGTTGTAAACTTCATTCCATGATATTTGAACTGGACACCTGCCAGTTATTTTCAGGTGAGCCAACAAGGACTGATGAAGACGCTCTCAGCTCCGCCTTATACAGCACACTGGTGGTATTATCGTGCGTCGAAGACACGGTGATGGTGACAGAAGGACCATACCGCCTGGTGGCAGCACCCTCGCTGGTGGAACTGCAAGGATCTGCTGTCTTCAGTAGTGACGCTGGCCACAGTTATCGGCGTCTTCGTCTAGAACAAATCTCAGAGATGACGGGATTCCACGCGTTATTCAGCTGGTAGCCACTGTCACAGTCCATCAGATTTTCCGCAATGTGTATTTCAATGGATTCTTTTACAGTGGAGTCCCAGTAAGATGTAGTTGTGGCCGAAATTGATGTTTTATCATACTCCATTGTATGTCCATTAGAAATACGATGCTCTGCGACTGCAGACTTGCTGGGTTGCAGAAGGCGAGTGCAATGTTGATGTTCTGTACAACGTTCCTTCACGGTGCATGTTTTCTGTCCTATGTAGACTATACCAAACTCGTAAGGTATTTTCCATTTCTGAATGTTTTGGTTAAACGGTAGACTGATGGCTCTGTAGCACATTCTGTTTATCATAAGCCCACACACACTGATTTGTATTTGCATTCCTCAAGTTGCCATCACCCATCCCAAACAATGAGTGTGTTTAAAACCCTTGTACACAGGGTCCATGCTGTATCGAATGCAGAAAGTCTACAAAAGAACTTGCATATTTAAGGATGGTGTTCAGAGACAATGGATACTCGACTTGGCAAATTAACAGGGCCTTCTCACCTAAAACCAGAAACCAGGAAGTGGATAGAGAGGAAAATGCGCCAGCTAAGTTGCTAGCTTTCCTTCCATTTGTTGGAAATGTCTCCTTCAAAATAGGAAAAATACTTAATAATTACCAGGTGAAAGGGATTTTCCATCCACCATCTAAGATTTCTATCTTGCTGGGATCAGTAAAGGATGATTTGTTACTGCGGAAGGTGGGAATTTATAAAATACCTTGCGAGTCTGGTATGGCCTACATAGGATAGAAAACACACACTGTGGAAGAACATTGTACAGAAAATCAACATTGCACTCGCCTTCTGCAACCAAGCAAGTGTGCAGTTGCAGAGCATCGTATTTCTAACGGACATACAATGGAGTATGATAAAACATCAATTTTGGCCACAACTACATCCTACTGGGACTCCATTGTAAAAGAATCTGTTGGAATACGCATTGTGGAAAATTTGATGAACCGTGGCAGTAGCTACCAGCTGAATAACACGTGGTATCCGTCATCTCCAAGATTTGTTCTAGACGAAAACGCCAGAAGACTCCGATAACTGCAACCAGCCTCACTACTGAAGACAGCTGATACTTGCAGTTCCACCAGCGTGGGCGCTGCCGCCAGGGGGTGCGGTCCTTCTTTTCACAGTCACTGTGTCTTCAACACATGCGCAATGGTACCATCAGCGTGCTATATAAGGCGGAGCTGAGAGCATCTTCATCAGTCCTTGTTGGCTCACCTGAAGATGAGTGGCAGGTGTCCAATTGAAATATTGTGGAATGAAGTTTACAACGACCGGCTGCAAACCCGAAGTGTTTTTGAACATTTGATTCAGCAGGAAAATTTCAAATTTCACATGTTATGCCTAGTTTACATGAATGCCTTATTTTTCTTGATAGATTATGTTTAACATTTACAGCAGGGCCGGCGCAAGCCCAAGTGCCGCCGCGTGCGAGCTGCTAAATTCCCCCCCCCCCCCCCCCCCCCCCCCCGCCAAGGCCTTTTTTTTTTTACAGAACGTTTGTGAAATTTTATTTAAACAAATCTACAAATCCATAGGAATAGTCAGCAATCTGTCGCAATTTTTGCTTTTACTTTTCAGATCTACCTAGGTTTCGGCCACTGAGTGGCCAGATTCAAAGCTTTTAATATGTGCTTACATCTAACCTGTCTTGTTGACAGTTACTTTCAGCACGACGGTATAAATGTAAACATAACTCAGAGCATTGAGAATAGCCACTCTGTGCCAGAAATCTATGAAGATGTGGAAAATAAAAACCGTTGAAACGGCCAAAGAGTGGGGAGAAGACAATGGAGAGGGGAAGAATAAGGAGATGGAGTAACATAATAATGCAATAAATACATACTCGGGAATCGACGGGTACTGATGCTAGTCGAAATATATTAACTTACTGCACTGCGATTATTCATTTCAAAGAACTGACACTCGCCATCTGTCGTAATTTGCATTTGTCGGTTCTGTCGTGTCTGATTATGGAATAAGGGGTAACAAATTAGTCATCTCCGTATCACGTCACTTTTCTGCGCTTTATTTTCATTCTAGCCACTGGGGTGACACGTGCTTATTTGCCAAGTTACCAATTTTTTAAGTAACAGATCATAAGAAAAATAAATTTTCCTATTCTGCATTCTTGGTGGAATGAGTAACTTGCATGTGCAATACTAATTGTAGGTTACATGAAAAGCACGTACCTATTACATCCCAAGTTGCTAGAAATTCGGACGCACCAATTCTTCTGTTCTTGTGAAACGCAACGAAAGTGCTTCTGACCAATCTTGACTCTCTCGGCTAAGTATCGAAACGATTCCCATAGTTTTCGTTGTAGAGAACACAACAATACCTATTGTCTGGAAAGGCGAAGTGGTGACGCGGCAGTACCAGGAACTAGGTCACGTGACAAGGTACAGCGAGGCTACGGTTAAACTAGCGCCCAAGAAGATGAAGCAAAAAGCTCATAATAAGTATGTGACCGATGATATGGATAAATGTATCACCACGCAGTAATGTTTATAGCATTACGAACAATAGAAAGAAATATGAACTTTGCGAAAACTGCACAACTTTTGTCAAACAGAAACGAGCTTCAAAGCTAGCAAGGAAACCTTTAGAAGCAATGTTCTGTCTATGGATTTTCGTTTTACAAAGTGTCAAAATTAATGTTTTGTTTCGCTTGGACGAGAAGGCATTATTGCTAAAAGACCATACTTTCTCAGGTTTTCATCAGAATCAAAGCGACCAGTAGTTTATTTAGACGAAACATAGAATCAAATGTTCAAATGTTTGTATAGTCTATGGGACTTAACTACGGGGTCATCAGTCCCTAAACTTACAAACTACTTACGAACTACTTACGAACTAGGACGTCACAAATATCCATGCCCGAGGGGGGATTCGAACCCTCGACCGTAGTGGCCGTGCAGACCGTGACTGGAGCGCCTGAGTCTCCCGCGGCCGGCACGAAACATAGAATCACACGCTTTATACAGTAAATAAATGTTGGCAAAGTGATAGTGTGCGAGTAGTATTGTCACACAAAAGTGCTGGTCAGAGTTTAATTTTGTTCATGCAGGCGGAGAGAGGTGTTTCAGGGCTCGAAAACCAAAACGTCCGACTATCACTCAGAAACGGATAGCAAACATTTTCAAAAACACGTCGAAACCCAACTTATGCCAGGCTTATTATCAATGTCTTTATCCCTTGTAATTACTCACAGCGTATTTACACATTCGGAATACTTACAGCCATTGTAGGTGTTGAACATGTTTGACTGTAGTAATGTTCAACAATTTCTTTTTCATAGTGTGGTGTCGCACAAGTCTAAAGTGCGCGCCACCTACTTTTGCTGCGCGCTGCCATGCATGCACGGCGCGGCGTTCTTACGACGTCAGCCACGAGCGCCCTCTGCTGCAACTCTGCTCATGGCCACCACTGAACGACATCGTTCACTTGGAACTGAGATAGGAACCAGTTAAGACTTCGGAATCAGATAGGCACCAGTGAAGACTTGGCTATTGGATAGGCACTAGGCAGGCCTCTAGCTCAACTATGTATCAGCATTCTGCAGTTCTGAGCTATGTAAAAGTTAAGTATTACTAAGTCTCTAAGAAATATATATCTCGTTCTAATTTACTCTAGTGTTTCTAGTTTCTGCTGTCCCACTGGCTGGTCACCTCCTACCTGCACAAGCGTGCATCCTTTATTTCTGTGTCGGTCTTTCTACTCGGCCACCGACACCTACGACAGAAACGAGACACAAAATATAGCGCGGGGAGAATAAAACACTCAACTGCCATTGAAGGGCTTAGCAAAATTGCTTCAGGCTTAACATGTAACCACAGTATCGAACATTGCATTCGAAAGTAGATTTCGTCTCCTGCAAAATTAGTTGCGAGTAAACGCACGGTGCATACCACGCTGGCAGCGCTCCACTCATAAGAATACTGGCGTGTGCGCCAGACTGCTTTCCTTCCGGCGTAAACACAACGGCGCTGCCACAGTGGCGAGGAAGAAATTAGCCCTCCTCCCTCCCCTTGTTCAGCAGGGGCGGCCGGCATGTTGTCGAGACGCCATGCCACAGTTCCCGAAGCCGCTTCCTCCGAGGTTTGGTTTCGAATCTCCTCTTGGGTATGAATGTTGAGTTGGTACTACAGTAAAAAGGGGGGCGGAAGATTTGCCGCCCCGTGCGGCCGCACATTTCGCACATGCCTTGCGCCGGCCCTGATTTACAGAGTTTTGTTTTTCATGAAATACAACTGCTGAATAAGTTGCAACTTTTATTTTTATTTTTTAATGTTTAATTATTTTATAAGTGTAACAATATTAAATAAAATATTTGTTTCATCTTAGGGTCTGTGATACAGATATGACAATATTTCTCCCTCCCAATATGGAAAAACATCCGAGTGGTGGTACTTCATCATTATCAAAAACTAATTGCAATGAAAAAAAGGCAAAAAAGGAAAGATTAACAGCAAATGTAGATGACGATAAAAAAAGAAACACCAGCTTTGACAGGTAATGTTGACTCTCTCTCTCTCTCTCTCTCTCTCTCTCTCTCTCTCTCTCTCTCTCTCTCTCTCTCTCTCTCTCTCTCTCACACACACACACACACACATCAGAAAAGTGATTTAATGCAACAGCAGCAGCACCCGTGTTCTACAGTGTTATTCCATTATTAAACAATTGGAAAATCAGACCCTTAATGTGTAGTATTTAGAAAAAATAATTACATCTAGCCTACGATAAGAATTTCATACCATTTATAACAGTGTCCATTATTAATGTGTCCTCTTTATGACCTTAGTCTGATACATAGTCATGACATTCTGTGCTGTGAAAGTCGAATACTCCCAAATTGACACAATTCACAAGTCACATGCCCCACAATTCACGGTGTGTCATGTGAGGCCACACGGGTAATACGACGGGCCGAGCGCCACCAGAGGATATATGAGGAAGTGGGATGACGCGCCCAGGATGCCACCTGATTGGGGAAAAGCAGGTTCACAGCCAGGCAGCTAAGCCGCTTGGGCAGTCGCTGTACTGACGCGAACCTGAACTGTTTAGCAAATAAAGAACTTGAAGTCATACAACTGGCGACAAGGTTTTCGTATCCATGTGTGCTGTGGCTTCACGATGGACGGGTTGCTCCGGGTTGTTTGTGCCCATCAATGATCACTGAACAACAGCAGCTGTTAGGTAGCGGCCATGTCCTTGGCATCCGCGGTATCACATTTGGCCCTGGGGGCAGCTGCCAGTACGCCACCGATGGTGGCGGTGCCTCCTTTTCTACCATTTGAGACAACTACTGATGAATGGGAATCGTACAAGCAACGTTTGGATCAACATTTCATGGCTTTTTCAGTGTAGGACCTGGGTAAGCAAAAGGCCTTGTTTTTGCAATGGTTGTCCCCGTCTATGCATCATAGGCTGCTTGTGCTTTCCCCTCTTCAGGACCCCGTTGCACTGTCGTTCTCTGAAATGTGTTCCCTTTTTTCGGGCTATTATGTCGCACAATCCCATGTTATGGCATCTAGAGTCGCCTGACAAAGGAGTTGAAAACAACCTTCACAATTGTACAAGGAATGGGTTACAGAACTTCAAGGTCTGGCCAGGTGCTGCCACTTCAATTCAAAACTTCATGATTCGTATGCAGAAGCAATGGTTTGGGATGCGGTGATATTCTTTGCACCGGACGCGAAAGTGCACAGACAACTGTTACAGATCGAAGATACTACCCTTATCGAAGTTGTTAGAATAGCCACGGCATATGAAATGTCTTCCACGTCAATTCTCAGTTAGAGCAGTGGGCTGGAATTTTCCCAGTACAGGTTGCTCCGGTAGGTGGGTCGCCGTCAGTGGCTCCGTCTGCTCCGCAAAGCAGGAAAACACTGCACACCATGTGTACTATTCCGGCATGACAGGGTAGTGCCGGCTCACCTGGCAACTGGCCATCTTGCTCCAGTTGTTTTATTAAACATGACTGCGCTCAATGCCCTCATCTGTGGGCAGTTTGTCGAAATTATCAAAAACAGGGTCATATTGTAACAGTCTGTCTTACAAAAACCCGTATACAGCCAGTGGTGGAAGATACCTCTGATGTTTATGAATCCCTCACGACGGTGCACGAAGTTATAGACATTTCCCCTGAATCAACCAAAATTCTGATTCAGTTTAAGATTCTGGGCCGCAATGTGTCTTTGCAAATCGATACCAGTGCAGCGGCTACTCTTTTAAGTACCACCACATACAATGAATTGGGTTCCCCTCAGCTTGCGTCGGTAATACGTAAGTTGCGTGGGTATGGCAACCAATAGATTCCCTTTCGGGGGCAGTTTCAGGCTGCTGCCGAATACATATCAGTTTCGCGGCTGTTAACTTTCATCGTTTTCGAATCCACGGGGGCAGCTAATTTGTTCAGGTTAGACGCCTTCACAAGCTTTGGGGTTACAGTGGACGACTCTATTCACTTTATGTCCGAGATGGTCCCGTTTGATGCAGTCACAACTCTTTCTAACGAATTTGCTCCCCTATTTCCTCCCGGACTGGGTCGGGCATGCGCCTTTGAGCTAAACCTCCCTCTCAGTCTGGGGACCATACCAATATTTAAAAGAGCTCGGACTCTTCCGGTCAGTATGCGTTCTGCAGTAAAACAGGAACTTGAAAGATTAGTCAGTGAAGGGGTTCCATTCCCCATGAGAGATGAGAGCTAGCAAGTGGGCCTCCCCCTTGGTGGTTGTGCGAAATCCTAATGAACAGTTACGCCTATGCGGGAATTTCAAACAAACAGTTAATGCACATTGTCAGTTGGATACGTACCCTATGCCTCGTCCGAACGATCTGATTTCTAAGCTGGCCAGAGGGGCCTGATTTTCAAAGTTAGACCCCAGCTGAAGTGTATTTTCAGATACCTCTGAGTCAAGAAGTTCAACGTTGCTTGGTGTTGAACACCCCTTTCAGACTCTCTAACTATCTGCAGCTGATGTTCATGTGTTTCCAGTGTGGCTGTGATATTTCAAAGGTATTTAGAGCAGATTTTGCAACCAGTAGATGCTTGTGTAAATTACTTAGATGATATTCTGGTCACGGGAAACATCCTTGCGGCTCATACCGCCAACCTTAAACAGGTTTTTCACATCTTGTTCGACGCCGGTCTCAAATGAAACTTGGCGAAATCTGTTTTTCCAGCCGAATATAGTCTACCTCAGACTGGAAGCGTCCCTGCAAGGTGTTACATGCGTAAAGGAATACATGGAAGCAGTAGGTTCCATGCCTGCCCCACGAAACGTAAAGGAACTACAAGCTTTCCTCAGAAAATTGGCATATTATCATCATTGCTAAACCCCTTCATGACTTGTTGCACAAATATGTCGCGTTTGAATGGTCTCCTGCCTGTCAGGCCGCTTTTGAGCACCTTGAACAATTATTGTTGTCTCGCAATGTATTCTCTGGATGCGGCCCTAGTAGTTAAGGCAGACGCCTCACATTGTGGGGTGGGAGCGGTCGTGTTGCACCTTTACTCAGACGGCACCGAACGGCCTCTGGTGTTCGCGTCTAAAACCTTCACCCCAGCCCATAAATGATATTCCCAGGTAAAGAAAGAGGTACTGGTGATAATTTTTTGTGGTACCGATGTTTTACCTGTTCTTATATGGCAGCCGCTTCACTCTAATGACGGACCATCGGCCTCTAGTGGCCCTCTTTCGGCCGTTTGTGGCCGTACCAGACAAGTCCGCCCACCATCTCCATCGCTGGGCCTTACACCTGTCCCATTTTCAGTATGGTATAGTTTACCGCCCCACTTCGCTACACGCTAATGCAGACGTGTTATCGCGGCTTCTGCTTGGGGTGGATCCATAGTTTGATAAGGAAGAAATCCTTTGTTTTCATATAGATGCGGACCAGAAAAGAACATTACATGTGTTTCCCATTGCTAGTGCAGTCCTAGCTGCGGCCACGGACAAAGACCCCGTTCTCAGAATAGTGAAGTCACGGGTAGAACAAGGGTGGCTGGAATGCCTGCTGAGCTGGGTGTCAGACCCGTTACGTAATTATATTTTTGCCCGGCACTGGCTCTCAGTAGCAGCTGAGGTACTATTATTGGCCACAGAAACCCGCGGGTCGTAATTCTGTCGACTCTCCGACTGCAAATATTGAGTTTACTACACGTAGGGCACTGGGGAATTTCCCGCATTAAGGCTCTGGATCGATGCCACATCTTAAGGTAGGGAATTAATCAGGAAATCGAACATGTGGTGTCAGCTTGCGACACCTGCGCCCTACAACAGGCCATTCCCTGATGTTCCGTTGTTCTCTGGCCTGTTCCTTCACAGCCGTGGATAACACGTCGATTTTGCAGGGCCATTCATGGGTTCCTACTGGCTCTTGGGAGTTGACGCCCTCTCTAAGTTTCCTTACATCGTTCGGATCGGTTCCACTTTGGCCGAGGCCACCTTGGGGTGTTACTTGAAATTGTAACAGATAATGGCCCTCAGTTTTAAGTCTTTTTGTTCATGCGAGGGCATTCAGCAAAGGTCCTAGGTTTGAGTCCCAGTTCCAGCACACAATTTTAATCTGCCAGGAAGTTTCATATCAGTGCACACTTCGCAGCAGAGTGAAAGTTTCATTCTGGAAGCATCCCTTGGGCTGTGGCTAAGCCATATCTCCACTATATCTTTTCTTCCAGGAGTGCTAGTCTTGCAAGATTCACAGGAGAGCTTCTGTGAAATTTGGAAAGTAGGAGGCAAGGTACTGGTGGAAGTAAAGTTGTGAGGCGGGATCGTGAGTCGTGTCAGGATAGCTCAGTTGGTAGAGCACTTGCCCGTGAAAGGCAAAGGTCCCAGGTTCGAGTCCCGGTTCCGGCACGCAATTTTAATCTGCCAGGAAGTTTCACAATTAACTCTTGTTTACAACTGCCCTTATACTTGTTTTGACTTTCTTTAATTTGTTATGCAGCTTTATCTGGTGGTGCACATTGCATTTGTTAAATATAAATAACTTCCTAGCTCACATAATTTTTCACTGAGTAACAGAGACTGATATTGTTATACTTCAAATATTTTATCAAATTTTTTTTTTTTCTTTTTTTCCCTACCATTGGATGACACAAATGGAATGCCGTGTTTTGTGCGGTAGTACATAGTACCCTTGTGAATGCACATAATGAAAAGATACAGCCATTTTTGTTGACAGTTGATCCAATAAATTCCCTTGTGTGTGAACTCTTACCAACTGTATTGATTAATATGTTTATTACAGTTACATGATCCTTAGCTTCCCTTTTAGAAATTCATGTCTCTCACCTACAGGTTATTGACCAATACCTTCCACATGACTAGTACATGATCTGGGGATCTGTATGATGTTTTTCACAAGATACTACAGTACAAGAATCAGTATGTGTGCATTTTTATGGAAGTGCATTCATGAATTTGACAGAATGGTTCTAATGTGTTGTATGATAGGTATTCTTGTCTACTGTTTGAGTGGTAGTAACCGTGACCCTACCTGAACACTTCTACATTTGAACATGTTTTGTACAAATTAACTGTTTGGTGTGTACTACATATCTTTTTATTTTTTATTTTTTTTTACATATATTTTTCCTGTTAGGAATTTTTTCCTCTATAATATTCGTATCATAAATTTTTATTCAACATTTACTTTCGTCATTGTTCTGTTACTTTTTGAAATCTTTTCTGTCTTCTTACTTTCCCCTTTGCATTTGTTTTTATTTTTATTTATTCATTTATATATATTTTTACATAGCAGTTCCATTCTACATTCCCTTCTTAGTTTACTGTTCATATTTCGCTAATACTTACAACAATACGTTCACTTCCTAACCCTTACCTTTGAATACGTTTCTTATGATATTTACCACTTTCATTACTCCTTTTTCTGACTGAAATACGCCACTCATCCAATTTTCTCGCTATAAAAAGTAAACACTATTTCACAACTATAGTTTCTTATATCGTTTATAACCATTTTCGGCATTTCTTAGTTACCTCACGATTGTTTCCATTCCCGTTTTTCCACATTTCCGTTCATTTTTCCTACTTTCCCGATCATATTTCAGCTACTTTACGTTGGTTTTGATTCCACTATTCCTTCGTCAGACTATTGTTAGCCTCAATCTGCTACCACTTAACCAATCCTATTTAGATGTTTTCCGTGCATTCTCACGCGGTTTTCTCGTACTTTTTCCGATTTTCACCATCCTTAAACCCCTCTTGCCCGCCATACTACATTGTTGACAACTAAAGGTGACCACAGTATCAACAACGAATTTTAACAACTTTTTCTATTACCTTTGTTTTTTCTTACCTGAATTACTGTCCACATTCATTTTATAAAATTTTATATATATACTTCTATACATGTTTTTTTATTTGTTCATTGCAGCCTGTTATATAGCCCATATTTCACACTTTTCCTTCATCCATATATTATGCCTCCCTCACAACAACCCCATCCAGTTTTATTTACATTCCCTCCGTAAACATGCTTTTTCCCTAGTCAGATTATGCTCCCACATTCTTTTCACTCAGGCTTGTCTGACATTTGGCATCACTCCCAAGGGCCTCACACTAAAAGTTCCCTTCTCTGGCTGTAACCCATCCTTTCAGCCCGCCCTATACCAATTCCAAACTAAACAATCCATAGCCCTCACCTGCCTAATCCTTAACCTACACATCAACTCTGCCAATGAACATACCTGTCAACTCCTATCCCTAATCAAAATCCTCAACCTTTCCTCTCTCACATCTACACCTGCAGTTCAGAACATCCTCCTTCAGGTCAACCACAAATTAGAACAGCATGTCACCCACCACCTCAAAAAAACTATCCAAACTCCTGGTCACCCACCTCCAGAAAGGCTATACTCTCTCCCTCAACAACCTCTCCAATAAACCACAAGCTCCTCTGATTGCACAGAAACCCAGTCTCTCCCATCTGCTCAATCTCCCACTTTCAGATCCACTCCCCCCCAAACCTCACAATCCTAATCCACACAATCCTGAACCACAACATCCCAATTCAGTAGTCAACCTCTCCTCTAAACCTCTCTCCCAATCTGAAACCTGTCCTATCCAAAGGGCTCACCTTTAGCCCTACTCCCAAATTCAACCAAACAGCCCTTGTCAAAGATTTACTATATTATACTCGCAGTCTTTGCTGGAGATATCACTTTGCCACGAAGAAAAATAATCCTACTCCTAATGATCCAGCTCCCCAAGACATCTTTCAAATTGCACCCTGCCTGGAACAGTTCCTCCTCCGTCACGGCGAGACCCACCTGCTCTTCCTCAAAATCACCCTCTTCAAACATTCCAGGAATTCTTTACTTCCAACCTTGCCTCCCAGTCTTTCCTGAGAAACCTTAATCCTACTCCCAACATTACCGCAGCTGAATCCCGAGCTATCCGTGATCTGAAGGCTGACCATTCCATCGTCATTCTCCCTGTCGACAAGGGCTCCACGACCGTGGTCCTTGATCAGCGGGAGTATGTGGCAGAGGGACTGCGTCAGCTTTCAGATAATACCACATATAAAGTTTTTCAAGGTGATCCCATTCCTGATGTCCAAGCAGAGCTTCAAGGAATCCTCAAAACCTTAGGCCCCCTACAAAACCTTTCACCTGACTCCATTAACCTCATGACCCCATCAACACCCCGGACCCCCACCATCTACCTACTTCCGAAGATTAACAAACCCAATCATCCAGGCTGCCCCATTGTGGCCAGTTACCAAGCCCCAACAGAACGAATCTTTGCCTACATAGACCAACACCTTCAACCCATCATGTGCAGTCTCCTCTCCTTCATCAAAGACACCAACCACTTCCTCAATCGCCTGAAATCCTTACCCAGCCTGTTACCTCCTGAAACCATCCTTGGAACCATTGATGCTACTTCCTTACACACAAATATCCCACATGCCCAGGGCCTCACTGCGATGGAATATTTCCTTTCACGCCGACCACCCACTTCCCTACCTAAAACCTCTTTCCTTAATACCCTAGCCAGCTTCATCCTAACCCACAACTTCTTCACTTTTGAGGGCCAGACATACCAACAACAAAAGTGAACAGCCATGGGGACCAGGATGGCCCCCTCGTACGCAAACTTATTTATGGGACGCTTAGAGGAAGCCTTCCTGGACACCCAAGCCTGTCAACCCAAAGTTTGGTACAGATTCATTGATGACATCTTCATGATCTGGACTCACAGTGAAGAAGAACTCCACAATTTCCTCTCCAACCTCAACTCGTTTGGTCCCCTCAAACTCACCTGGTCCTATTCCAAATCCCATGCCACTTTCCTTGATGTCGACCTCCATCTATCTAATGGCCAACTACACACATCCGTCCACATCAAACCTACCAATAAACAACAGTACCTGCATTATGACAGCTGCCATCCATTCCACATCAAACAAAAAAATGTTCAAATGTTTGTTAAGCTTATGCGACTTAACTACAGGGTCATCAGTCCCTAAACTTATAAACTACCTTATACTAAGGACGGCACAAATATCCATGTCCGAGGGGGTATTCGAACCCCCGACCGCAGTGGCCGTGCAGACCGTGACTGGAGTGCCTCAGTCCCCTCGGCCACCGCGGCCGGCCGACATCAAATGTTCCCTTCCCTACAGCTTAGGTCTTTGTGGCAAATTAGTCTGCTCCAGTCCTGAATCCCTGAACCAATAACTTGATAACAGCTTTCACATCCCACAGCTATCCTCCTGATCTGGTACAGAAGCAAATTGCCAGAGCCACTTCCTCATCCCCCCAAATTCAGAACCTTCAACAGAACCCCAGAAGTGCCCCTCTTGTCACCAGATACTTTCCGGGACTGGAGCGGACTCTGAATGTGGCTGTCCAGCAAGGATACGACTTCCTTAAATCCTGCCCCGAAATGAGATCCATCGTTCATGACATCCTCCCCACTCCACCGAGTGTGTCTTTCCGCCACCCACCTAACCTTAGTAAGCTCCTAGTCCATCCCTATGAAATCCCCAAACCTCCTTCCCTACCTTCTGGCTCCTACCCTTGTAACCGCCTCCGTTGTAAAACCTGCCCTATGCACCCTTCTACCACCACTTACTCCAGTCCCGTAACCCGGAGAGTGTACACGATCAAGGGCAGACAAGGGCAGATCAAGGGCGACAGCACCCACGTGATTTACCATCTGACATGCCTGCACTGTGAAACGTTCTATGTGGGAATGACCAGCAACAAACTGTCCATTCGCATGAATGGTCACAGGCAGACAGTGTTTGTTGGTAATGAGGATCACCCTGTGGCTAAACGCGCCTTGGGGCACGGCCAGCACATCTTGGCGCAGTGTTACACCGTCCAGGTTATCTGGATACTTCCCACCGACACCAATCCTTCAGAACTCCGGAGATGGGAACTTGCCCTTCAGCTTATTCTCTCCTCCCGTTGCCCACCTGGTCTCAACTTCCACTAAATTCGAATTCCCACCCACCATCTTAACATCTTTGCCTCGGTTCTCAGGACAGATCCTCTGCCTCTAGTGGATCTCTGTCTAACTTCTTAACTTCTTTGCTTTCTACAGTATGTCTGCCTAGGTGTACTTGCGTCTGTGTAAATGTGTGGGTATGTGTATTTGTTTACCTTCCTTTTTTCCCCTCAAGGTAAATATTTCCTGTCCCGGGATTGGAATGACTCCTTACCCACTCCCTTAAAACCTTCATTATTTCCTATTCCCCTCTCCTTCCCTTCTGCCTGACGAAGCAGCTAGGCTGCGAAAGCTATCGTTTGTGTGTGTGTGTGTTTATTTGTTACTATCACTGCCTGTGCTCCTTCGCCAGGTAAGTAAAAATTTTTTTACATATATTTCTCCTGAGAGAGTCATTAGATACACGGATCACCAAGCTTTATCCTTCTTATTAGAAGTCAGTTACTTCATAGTCGACTGATGCGGTGGATGCTGTTCCTGCAAAATTTTTGTGTAGAGATTGAATACATAAAAGGGTCCAAGAACATTGTACCAGACGCCGTTTCAAGGCTTCTGTTAGGTTTAGAGAAAGTCCCTGTGACTGAAGGGAAAGGTATTTCTTGAAAACAAGTTTTCCTGAGTTTAAGGTGAGACAGTTAGCAAACAGAATTCGAATTAATATTATTGAAGATGATTTCTTTAAAGGCAAATTTAATGCTTGTGCTAAAGGAAATGAAGATCATTTTGAAATTATAGATGATGCACTATTTTGGCGGATAGACACACGTTACAATCATTGGAAATTATGTATCCCTGAGTGTGCGCAAAGTAACCTTATATGGTATATTAATGGAAGTTTTGGCCATTTTGGAATAAAGAAATGTATTCTACACATGAATAAGTTTTATTATCTTGGTAGAAAAATAGTGAAAAATTTGAGAACTTGCAAATTATGTCAGCAGGTAAAAGATTTCAATTACAAACATCATTTCATATTATATCCCATTATACCGAAAGGTTTACATGATATAACTGCTTGTGATATACATGGGCCACTGCCTTCAGGTAGGAGAGGTGTTGACCACATTCTTGTTGCCCTGAAATGTTGGTAAAAGTATATCAGATTATATTCGGTGAAGAGACCTACTGCGAAAACAGTTATTGAATGTCTGCAGGATTACTTTAAAGGAGTTGGTATTCCTCAGATATTGCTTACTGATAATTGTCCTCAACTTATTAGAGAGGACTCCAAAGAATTTTTATCTTGGAATAGTATTAGACAAGTGACCATATTGAAATATAATCTGCAGTCAAATCCAGTGGAACATGTTATGAAAGAAATTTCATGACTGTGTAGATCTTATTGTTCAGATAGACATACGTCGTGGACACATTTAATCCCTGAATTCCAAACAATACTGAATGAATTGCCACATACATCTACAGGTTTATTAAAGTATTTTACATGGCCACCATTGAATAATTTAAGGACATCAGAAGTAAATACAAGTGTGAAATCTTGCTTAGAAAAGTCTGCACATAATAGATTAGCCTACATAGATTCAATGCAAAAGCAGTTGTGCCAGAAATGAATGTGGGTGACCTTGTGTTGAAACATAATTTTCAACCAATTCGGGCCCAAAGAAACAAACAAGCAAATTCTTTCATTGGAGATGTGGTCCATTTAAAATTTGCACGATACAACATCCAAAAGCTGTGTATTTACAGGGCCAGGTCACAGGAGCAGAAAAAGTGTTGTACCATATGAACACAATAATGATCTATTGTCCCTCAGAATGATTAGCATTCTATGCTCATTTGGTGGAGTGACGACCACCAGGAGGCCAATTATTTGTCCCATTTCTTCCTTTTCGATTTCTGAAGGACAAATTCACTTTTTCTCTTACCATTCTTTCAAACTTTACTACTACTAACCTTTCTATTTGAATAAATAGCAGTTCAGTGACTATTGATTTGTGTTGTCAATCGTCAATAATTATTTGTGATGATGAAACGTTTGCAGAGCCATACACCTAATATGTAGAGTTGTGTATTGGGCTTGCATGGTCTGCCTGGGTCCATTGCCATGGCTGCTGGTCGAGCCACACCAGGGCACACTAGAGCCTGAGTCTGCCCAGGCACCCATTCAGATTTGGCTGAGCACATTCTTTTGTGTAAATCTAAGGAACTTAACTGTTGGGGTTATCAGTCCTTAGCTTACAAACTCTTAAAGTAATGTATGCTAAGGACAACATACACAACCATGACCAAGGAAGGACTCAAACCACCAATGTTGAGCAAATGTGCGCTCCGCAGCAACACGCCTTAGAGGCCTCGGCCACTCAAATGCAGCACTTTTTTTTTGCCTCACATAGGGTGCAGGGATGGGAAGATGCCTAACATGTGGTGTATCCATGTCTTCCGTACAACTGTGTATCACGACTTAGAATATCCCCTTGATTTATTACTTTTATTTTTTCTTATTTTTTTTTCAAACTTTATTTTTCCTTTATTCCCTATTTTTATCATTTCAAATCCTCCCCTACCCCTTCGCCTTCACTGTATTCATTACCACAATTCAAATTCCCACCTATCAGAGCCTTTAAAATCCATCATGCAATGCAGAACTTCCCACCTTTACCCAGCTTCCTTCCCCTTCCACTCCACTCCACACTCACATTCTAGCTTATGTTGCTGTAGTGGACGGACATGATATTTGTGTGTGTGTGTGTGTGTAGTTGTCCGAGTGGTTGCGTGACTGTATGTGTTTCTTTTTCCTACGGAGATCATGGCCGAAAATGTAAGTTGTGTGAATATGATTATCTATTTTTGTGTCTGTCAGCAGCTCAGCGAGCCTCTTTACGGTGAGTTGTTACCGTCCACCATTATTGAAACGTTAAGTATGGAATATTTTTATAGACACAAACTGGTAAGTTACATATTGTGATGTGACCATGTGATTCTACTTATTTCAAAATCCCATCACATAATTAATCATTTTCTTCATGTGGTGTTTATTGGTAGAGGTCCTGATTCTCAGTGTCAAGTTATTTCCAAAATTGAGGTCAATCGGACTATTACTCTATGTAAGTTATGCTCAGAAGAGATGAAGTATCACAGTTTGTTTGTATTTGAACAATAACAGGGGTTTATTGTACCATTTGTACATCACCAGTAAACTCAAACATCTGGTTTAATCTTACACCCAGATATAATTATACAATTTCCTGAGACCAAGCTTAAAACATGTTAACAGTTCAGGTCAACTCTAGAAACTAATTACAAAAAACCATCAATGTCACCAGTTTCACTTTAACATCTCTTTCCTCTATGGATACTCAGTTCATTCTAATGCACAGTGTGTGTTGAAACATGTATTGTTTATTTATAGCCATATTTTGTAAACACACACTGGCTGTTAACTAATTATCTAGCCCCAACTTCATGACAGTTCTATACTAACATGCTTTTCCCTTTCCTATCACACTCCCTCCTATCTGAGGCTACGGTGTTCAGTAAAATTTTAGGTTATTAACCACACGTATAACCATTTTGTGTAAGGTTTTGCTAGCAATCAATGTTATTATTTAAGAACAGACAGTGCTACTAATTTCATTTTTATAAAAGTTATCCAAGCATCTTCAATGTTGACCTGTGTTATATTTTACAGAATACCTACAAAACCAGATACAAGCCCAGATTACAAATACAGGCGTGGAGCTGTCAGGAAAAAGGAACAGAGGCAGGCACTTGAGGGATGGGAATGTGATTTATGTAAGAAGGTATGAAAACAGTTATTAAATAAATTTGATTTTTATTTTGTTGTAATAAAATTGTTAATTTATACTAATCATAAATTTCAGTACTATGAAACAGAAAGGGATGACATTTCAGCTGCACAAAAACAACACATGAATCATTGCTCAAGGCACAGAGACAAATATCCTGTTAGAGCTAAAACACCACCAGGTACTTGTTGGAATCCTAAATTAATTCACAATGTAATTTTTTTTAATGAAAGTACTACACAATTGTTTTTACAGGTTTTTGGGATCCAGACTTTCCTACCACACAGCAGTGCCGCAATAAAATGCTTGATATAACTCAAGCAAGCAGTATTAGTAAAACAAAAGGAAAAAAGTGTACCAAATGAAGAACTCAGTGTTTAGTGTAAAAAGAAAAAAAAATATGTACATGCTGCTGTATATTTTTTGGCAACTTTTTTTAACATAAAACATTTTATTTCCAAAGTTTCTTAATTGACATGTTCTTCTCAGAATCCTTTTGCATGACTTTGGCTACAGCCATTTCAAAATCTTCTTGTGTCACATGTACTCTACGTTCCCTCAAAGCATACATTCCTGCTTCTGTACACACACCCTAGAATATAGAAAGAAAGAAAAATTATAGTATTGTTCATTAAAAGAATGAGCGACTTTACAATGAAAATAATATTACCTTTACTTCTGCCCCTGAAGCACCAGGCATCAGCTCTGCAATTTTTCGCAGATAAATACCTCTGGTGAGATTCATCTTTCTTGAATGAATTTTTAATATGTCCAGACGTGCCTCTTCATTTGGAGGAGGGAATTCAATCTTTCGATCAATACGTCCAGGACGCAGAAGAGCAGGATCAAGAATATCAATTCTATTTGTAGCCATTATGACCTATAACAATCCAAATACATTTTAATTTATGAAACGAAAAGTATAGAAGGAAACTATCCTGGTGGGATAAACAAATATAAACGGATGATTTACCCAAAAGGACCGGCTCGTCAATAGACACAAATAAAAATAAAAATCACACTCAAACACACATACAAGCTTTCGCCACCACTGGCAGCTTCTTCGGAAAAAGAGGAAAAAACCCATATCCTTCCCTTTCTCCTCCCCTTTTTTTCCTCTTTTTCCTGAAGAAGCCGTCAGTGGTGGCGAAAGCTTGTATGTGTGTTTGAGTGTGATTTTTATTTTTGTGTCTATCAACGAGCCAATCCTTTTGGTAAGTCATCCTTTTTCTATTTTTTATATTTGTCAAATACATTTTAAATAATACTATTCTAGTTATATGTAACTGTGGGTAGGTAGGGCCGATACAGCAATTTATAGAATGTTAAAAAGTGATTAGTAGTATCAAATTTAGGTGGGAGTGGCGTTAAAGTACAATTAAAAAAATAAACCAACTGCTTTAATACATTTACATGATCTGACAAGAAAAATCGCAAGTTTGTAGTAAATATTATACCTTACTGAATCTAAATTTCTAACATATTTCTTTTAAAAGACTGAGCATTCACCCAAAAAGTCATGAGAAGTATTTAATTATATAAAAACACAAGGACATTACAAGTCATGATTGTAAAGCATCAAGATGGTGATTCCTCTGGAAAAAATCAGGGAATTTTGGTAGTTTATAATTTTTTTTGTCTCATTTATGCTACTTGTAATGATTGATAAGGCTTTGTCCCTACATTATAACTGTTTCAGAGGTGATGATGCATGGACTGCTGATTTCTGCAGAGCTGTCACCATTAACCTTAACAATGTGTCCTGTAGACGCATTGGGTTTAGGAACTTAACATTGACTGCACTCGGAGACAAAATAAGATATTTAAACTAGTGCTGAGTAATATGCTCACTGCAATACCAGTTTACCAAAGATATAAGCTCCAATCATAAACATTCAATTATTTGTAATCCTACTGACACACACACACACACACACACACACACACACACACACAGGGCCTGTGTCCAGTCAAAATTTATATGTTGTTTTCACATTCATATTTTTAAGAACATTAACTACTTTGTAAACTACAATTACCGTTTCATCTTGATAGTTTCTGCAATTGTGTTTTCAACATAGAAGTGTATTACACATCTTGTGTTAACTGAAATTGATGTGTGTACACCAGGAAACTAGGTAGATCCATTTACAGTATCTTGATACATTTTTATCTTGAAAAGTTCGTGGTATTCCACCAGCACCACCAAAAATAAATAAATATTCTCTTCTTTCCTCCTGTGAACTTTGAGTAGTCACCCTGAGCATTCTGATTTCTATCGCTTCTCACCTCCATCCCCCCCCCCCCTATAACTGAAATGCCAAGACCACAGAAGCCATAATACAACACTATTAAAATGACTTCACAAACTCTCATTACAATACATGTCCTCTACTGTGTCCTTCAATTCATCATCAGCTTCCCTTTGACATGCGGACCAAACAGACGGAAGTCATAGGGTAATATGTCTGGGCTGTAGGGCGGATGCTCAAGCTGCTCCTACATGAACTTGGCCAGTACACTTTGTGTGACCCCGGAGTCATGTGGACATGCATTTTCATGGAGCGGAATCACTCCTTCCGTGAGCAGCCCAATACATTTGCTCTTGATAGAATTTTTAGGGGAAGGCGACAGACACTACATTATCCGAAAGTGGCATATTCAAATTTCAACCAATTTGGTTATTAAGATATTTTGTACCTTTTCATTTGAACACCCCTCATAGTAGCCAACATTGCAACTGGAGTACAAGGTTTTGTTTGCAAAGACTAAATCTGTAATTAGATTAACGTGCATTCTGGATTAAGTTCCATTGTACTCCTCTAAGTGATAACATCCTGTAGATGGTATCATCAGTTTGAAGACAAGCTGTCTTTGCAAAAGGAAAAGTAACAAACAATAAATCATGATTTTGAATGAGAGAAAGAGACTTTCATGTGTGGCCCCACAAAATCAGTTTGGATGGCTAGTTATGGATTAGCAATTCCAGTGATATCCGTGACAAGAATTTTATGGAGAAACTTTTAAAACTAAGTCCTTATCAACTGCAGCTGTTACAAGTTCTAAAACCTATAGACTATATGGTGCATGTGCAGACACTAAATAATATGTTGTGGCATACCGATCTTAATTCTCTAGATAGGGTGGTTTCCAGTGATGAATCAATATTTCACTTCAGTGGACTTGTGAATACTCATAATTTGTGCACCCAGGGCTCAGCAAATCGCTAAGAGATGGTAAAGTTGCAACAAGACTCCCCTAAATTAAATGTTCTCACCCCCCCTCTCTCGTGTGTGTGTGTGTGTGTGTGTGTGTGTGTGTGTGTGTGTGTGTGTGTGTGTGTGTGTGTGTCCCAGCAAGAAGTGTATGGGGCCTTTCTTTTATACTGAAATAACTGTCACTAGTGCTTCTTATCTTGATGTGCTACTATGCTGGCTCTTTCCTCAATTAAAGGAAGCTGAACCAGAGAACTTTATTTGGTAGCAAGATGGTGCACCAAGTCATTGGCATGCCTTCGTATGTAAATGGATACAAGGGGCCGGATGACAGAGCTTGTTTCACATGGCCTCTATCTTCTCCAGATCTGACGTCTTCTGATTATTACTTTTGAGAGTTTGTATAGAATCGGATGTATTTGTCTCCTCTACGAGTTAATCTAAATGATATACAATGTAGGATTATCTCTGAAAATTAATTCTTATTTCTTCCATGTATATGTCACTCATTTATTTTATATGTATTTAAGTTCTTAACATTTAAAGAGGAAAATAAAATAGTCTCTGGCAAGCATAATTTATTTTTCCCCCCTTTTAAGAAAGCTCCATTACATGATCTCTTCCGCACTAACTCAATTTGTGAAGAATTTAAATTAAGCACTTAAGCATTAGTCTCTGTAATACATCAGAGAGAGATGCATGGCTATGTAATCAAACCACATGTGTTGTAATAATTTCATGAGTTCATAATAGTGTCTGATATAGTGAAATGAAATAAACTGCAATTAATAATGCGCGAGCCCAGGGCTCAGTAGTGAAGATACACTACTGGCCATTAAAATTGCTACACCAAGAAGAAATGCAGATGATAAACGGGTATTCATTAGACAAATATATTATACTAGAACTGACATGTGATTACATTTTCATGCAATGTGGGTGCATAGATCCTGAGAAATCAGCACCCAGAACAATCACCTCTGGCTGTAATAACAGCCTTGATAAGCCTGGGCATTGACTCAAACAGAGCTTGAATAGCATGTACAGTTACAAATGCCCATGCAGCTTCAACACAATGCCACAGTTCATCAAGAGTAGTGACTGGCGTATTGTAATGAGCCAGTTGCTTGGCAACCATTGACCAACTGTTTTCAGTTGGTGAGAGATCTGGAGAATGTGCTGGTCAGGGCAGCAGTCAAACATTTTCTGTATCCAGAAACGCCCGTACAGGACCTGCAACATGCGGACGTGCATTATCCTGCTAAAATGTAGGGTTTTGCAGGGATCGAATGAAGGGTAGAGCCAGGATCGTAACACATCTGAAATGTAACGGGAACTGTTGAAAGTGCCGTCGATGCGACCAAGAGATGGCAGAGACGTGTAACCAATGGCACCCCATACCATCACACCAGTAAGGCGATGACGATTACACGCTTCCAATGTGCATTCACCGTGATGTCGCCAAACACGGATGTGACCATCATGATGCTCTAAACAGATCCTTGATTCAAAGCTTAAATAATTCTGAAGATGTAAAAGCACGATTAGACTGTTCTCTATCTGTATTCAGCAACAATAAATACAGTAGAGTCTCGATTATCCGACCCTTTCACCGCGCCGGAACTGTACGCAAAACAATGCTTGTATAAACTCAGACATTTTTAAAGAATGCTGTTTTAAGAACATCATGCCACAAACTGAAAAGGTTTTGAAAGCCAACAACTTTCCTCATAAAGCACTCTTGCTTCTAGACAATGTCACTTGTCATCCTAATGAGAATAAACTTCAACACGAAATGTAAAAGGACATGTTTTGCCTCCAAATGTCACATCCTAATGTCAGACTATAGACCAAGGGACCTCAGACACACTGATGAAAAATTACCACAGAAAATTGCTTCCCTCTTTTAATTAATGCTACTGACGAGGGAGAAGACATGTTAGAGAAGTTGCGCCGTATTAATTTGAAAGACATGGCCCAATCTTGGGAGAGTGTTAGGGCAAATACAACTGCAAAATCCTGGAAAATTTTGCTACATGAAAATCAAGAAAATTCTCCAGATGATGATTATCTATAGCAGCAGACCGAACCCGAAAATACTACCCTGCTTTCATTGTTACGAAAAGTTCTGGGATGTACTGACGCCGTAGAAAATAAAATAAATGAATGGATTGTCCAAGATGATGAATTTGAAGTGACAGATGAAGATATAGTCAACATGGTAAATGAAAAGGAAGAAGAAGATGATAAAGCGGATGTACAACAGCTGCAGGAAACATCGTTTACCGAGGTATTACTTCTTAAGAGACTACGTGATTTAGCATCAAAAATGGCAAACAGCAGGCAAACAAAAGATATTAACTTCTTTTCACAGATTTAAATATGTTTTTGTAGTTAAGTGAAGTCTTTCACAAAAATGAACTGCCGGACATAAGTAAATATCTATTCAGTCTAATTTGATTTGTACTGTATTAAATTTTTAACTTATTTGGCCTACTTTAGTTTGATTTTTTGTGTAACGTACTATCTCATCACTTTTCTTTGAATGCCTTCTAATGTATTTGAACGTTATATTCAGTTTTTGTCCACGAATTAAGTAAGTTTTCTATGTTCAAACAATCCCCCCCCCCCCCACCCCCGTGTTATCCGACCTTGCCTTGGCCGGTTTAGGTCAGATAATCAAGACTCTACTGTACCATTAATTGAAGGGTATGTTTTGTGTCTCATTTCTGCCGGGTTTTGTGGGTGTTGGTGGCCAAGTAGAAAGAGACCGACACAGGAATAAAGGATGCACGCGTGTGCAGGTACAGAGGTGACCAGCCAGTGGGACAGCAGAAACTAGAAACACTAGAGTAAATTAGAACGAGATATATATTTCATAGAGACTTAGTAATACTTGACTTTTACATAGTTCTTGACTGCAGAATGCTGATACATATATTAGATAGAGGCCTGCCTACTGATGATTCCTAGTGCCTATCCGATAGCCAAGTCTTAACTGGTGCCTAGCTGATTCCCAAGTGCCAACTGGTTCCTATCTCAGTCCCAAGTGGCCGATGCAGCAGTCGTGGCCACGAGCGGAGTTGCAGCAGAGGGTGCTCGTGGCTGACGTCGTAAGAACGCCGCGCCGTGCGATCATGGCGGCGCGCACTTCATACTTATGCAACACCACAGTATGTGGGTGCTAAGGCAATTTCGAATTATCAACTTGAACACAACTATTTTTCTGAATTCTTTGGCAAATAATTTCCGCCCACAACAGTGACTGTGACTTTTATTTAAAGAAGCTGCACTCCTTTCCTCCCAGCCAACTTCTGAAATAATAACTCTGTTTTCTTTTATTCTTAATTTACTTAGCTTCACTTCCTATCTGTCATAAACTTTTAAGTGGCTGCAACTCTTACTCATGCTTATTTTATTTCTGTATCTGTTTTTATTTCCAAGGCAGATCAATTATTATAGCTACTTTACATTTTATCAGAATTAGCCTGCTGAATTATGAAATGTGATGGAAAATGTTATACACTGTTCATATTTAAATCATTATACTATAAACTATACCTTGATATTTTTAGTAGCTTCAAATCCATCCAACTGATTTAACAATTCCAACATTGTCCTTTGCACTTCCGAATCTCCACCACTTCCTGATTCTATTCGCGAGGAACCAATTGAATCAATTTCATCCATGAAAATAATGGATGGAGCATGCTCCCTGGAGAATAAAATGAATAGTAATTTTTGTGAGAGTACACAAGATGAAAATACATTATCAAATGCCACAACTACAGAAAACAGCTTACCTTGCCATTACAAACAATTCACGAACCATTCGAGAACCTTCTCCAATAAATTTCTGAACTAACTCTGAGCCAGAAACGCGGATGAATGTACATTCTGTGTGGTGTGCTACAGCTCGAGCAAGCAATGTTTTTCCTGTATGAAAAGTAAATGAGATCATATGTCAACTTGTTACAAACAAGTTTCTCAATAACTATCTTAACTCTATTACTATGATGTGACACTATGGTCACTATACCTGCATCTGCACCACTAATTGCAAGAACTCTGCAAAATTTGTTCTTAAGGTATCGTTGTCAGTATCACATTTCACTCAGGAGAGAGAATTATTTTGCAAGATGATACTAAACCACTCAAGTGTCACAGTTAACTTATGAGAGAAAATTGTTTCTGAGAAGGCCAAAAAACTGACAAATTCTCAAATGTTCAAATGTTTGTAAATCTTATGGGACTTAACTAAGGGGTTATCAGTCCCTAAACTTACAAACTACTTATGAACTACTTACGAACTAGGACGGCACAAATATCCATGCCCGAGGGGGGATTCGAACCCCTGACCGTAGTGGCCGTGCAGACCGTGACTGAAGTGCCTCAGTCCCCTCGGCCACCGCGGCTGGCGACAAATTCTCCAATGAGATACAAAAACATTCAAAAGTGAAATAGTGGCTGACAATACTTACTTCATCTGAGTATCTACATCCATACTCCGCAAGCCACCCGTCGGTGTGTGGCTGAGGGTACCCTTGAATACCACTATCGGTTCTCCCTCCTATTCCAGTCACGTATTGTTCACAGAAAGAAAGATTGTCGGTATGCCTCTGTGTAGGCTCTAATCTCTCTGATTTTATCTTCATGATCTCTTCGCGAGATATACGTAGGAGCAAGCAATATACTGCTAGACTCCTCGGTAAACGTATGTCCTCAAAATTTCAACAAAAGCCTGTGCAGATCGACAGAGCTGATTTCCTGCAGAGTCTTCCACTGGAGTTTATCGATCATCTCTGTAATGCTTTCTCAATTACCAAATGATCCTGTAATGAAGCGCGTTGTTCTCCGTTGGATCTTTTCTACTTCCTCAATCAACCCCACCTGGTACGGATCCCACACCAGTGAGCAGTATTCAAGCTGTGGGCGAACAAGTGTACTGTAACCTACTTCCTTTGTTTTCAGACTGCATTTCCTTAGGATTCTTCCATCTGCCTTACCGACGATTGATTTTATATGGTCGTTCCATTTTAAATCACTCCTAATGCCTACTCCCAGACAATTTATGGAATAAACTGCTTCCAGTTGCTGACCTGCTATAGTGTAGCTAAATGATACAGGATCTTTCTTTCTATGTATTCGCAGCACATTACTCTTCTCTACATTGAGACTCAATTGCCATTCCCTGCACCATGTGTCAATTCGATGCAGATCCTCCTGCATTTCAATACAATTTTCCATTGTTACAACCTCTCTATATACTGCAGCATCATCCACAAAAGCCTCAGTGAACTTCCGATGCTATCCGCTAGGTCATATATATGTATATTGTGAACAGCAACGGACCCATGACACTCCCCTGTGGCACACCTGACATCACTCTTACTTCAGAAGACTTATCTCCATTGAGAATGACATGCTGCAGAAAGACGAAAATAATTTGTTGGAACATAAGATTTCAATGATTAAATTTCCTTCATTGGGGAGGAAGGACGAGAAAGGGTTTAGAACTGAAATGTTAACCTCAATCTAGGTCATAAGGTATGGATAGCATGAAGAAGAAAATTTAATTTCCAAAAACTTGTGTTCCAACATATATTTTCATCTTTTTGGTGTGACTATCAGCGGTTCTGAGCTGAGGTTAAGTACTGGTCAGCAACCCTCTCTCTTTTTAATAACTTATATGCAGAAATGAAACTTCCTGGCAGATTAAAATTGTGAGCCAGAACCAGGACTCGAACCTGGGACATTTGCCTTTCGCGGGCAAGTGCTCTACCGACTGAGCTATCCCGACATGACACACAATCCTGCCTCACAACTTTACTTCTGCCAGTACCTCCCCTGCTCCTTTTCAAACTTCACAGAAGCTCTCCTGCGAACCTTGCAAGACTAGCACTTCTGGAAGAAAGGATACGGTGGAGGTCAAAGGTCCCAGGTTTGAGTCCCAGTTCCGGCACACAATTTTAATCTGCCAGGAAGTTTTAACTTATATGCAGTACTGAAACTGACGAAGAAGATTTTTAAGAATGTAGAAGTTAATTTTTTTCTTCTCCATGTATTGAAAAAGAATGCATGAGGTACTTGCACTGAAAATGGGTTTGAAGATTGTGTTAGTTACCTGACTACATCCATTTAAAATATATCGTAAATCTTTTTCTTCCTTGCCCTTTTCCATATTTACGGAGTCAACATTTTTATATGGGTTATTGCACATTAGTGATAGTTTGTGCCACATGCCATTTCTGAACCATCATGCCCTCCAAGTATGGAATTTGTGTCCTCCATCCTTCTGTGTGTAGGTGTAAACCTTAACAATCTTAGGAGAATAGATTGCATCTTTCCTCAGGTATTACGAATTACCTTGAAGAGAACGACCAATTAACCCATAAAAAAAAGTAAAGCACTGTGGTGTTCAATTAACCCATAGCCGACACAAATTCAGAAAGTATTGTTCTTGTCAAACACAGCTAGCTTTTTACTCACTTGATGTGATCAGTGTTAGCGACAAGGGATGTCAAACAGATTCCGTGTTTCTAGATTTCTGGATGGCTTTTGACACAGTACCTCACAAGTGTGGTTATGGAATATCGCCACAGTTGTGCAATTGTATTCGTGATTTCCTGTCAAAGTTATCAAGTGGAACAGAATTGACATCTGGCTTTCTCCAGGGAAGTGTTATACGGCCCCTATTACTATTACTGTTACTATTATTATTATTATTATTATTATTATTATTATTATTATTATTATTGTTGTTATTATTATGTAGTATTCTGCCTAGTGGCAGGTCCACGTCTTCGTACGGAGAATTTCTGATTCCATTGTTCCCTGTCTTCAGCTTCTTCCTTCAGTCTGTAGGTCCCCTACTGTTCCTTATTTTCATAAATGATTTACGAGATAATGTGAGTAGCTCTCTTACACTATTCACAGATGATTCTGTCACTTATTGGTTAGTCAAGTCAGCAGAAGATCAAAAGCAAGTGCAAAATGATTTAGATAAGTATGAATGGCAATGTTTATCTGTCTATGCAACTACAAATAAAATGTGATTCTTCTCACCAGATGTGTTTAATTTTACTGAGTATTTAGATAAGACATGGTACAAAAATTGGTAATTGACTCTTAATAATAAGTGGGAGGTCATCCATATGACCACTAAAAAAACTGATAATTTCAGTTACACGATAAATCAGACAAACTTACAGGCTGTCAATTCTACAAAATACCTAGGACTAACATATACAAAAACTTACAATTGGAAAGAACACACAGGGAAGGCGATCCAAAGGCTACATTTCATTGGGAGAACATTTAGAAAATGCAGAAGTTCTACTAAAGAAACTGCCTACACCACACTTGTGCATCCTATTTTGGAATATTGCTGCACTTTGTAGGATCCACACCAGGTGGGACTTTAAGAAAGTTCAGAGAAGGGCAACTCGTGTATTACTGCAATATAGGGCAGAGAGTGTCACAGAAACAATGCAAGAGTTGGAGTGAAAATAGTTTGTGTTTATGTTATATTGTTTGTGTTATTTGTTCGGCGAGATCTATTTGTGAAATTTCTTTCACCTACTTTCTCTTCCAAATGTGAACATATTTTGTTAGCACCCAGTTACATAGGGAGATATGATCATCAAAATAAAATACGAGATATCAGATCAAAAAACAGAAAGATTGGGATGTTCCTTTATCCCCACAAGCTACTAGAGAATTGAAGTGTAGAGAAATATCATAAAAACGATTCAATGAACCCTCTGCCATGCAATGCAATGTGATTTGCAGAATATTTTTGTAGATGTAGACGTAAAGATGATCACTAAGCTGTAGAAAGACACCTACAAAAGACAAAAATCACACACTCACATGCGTATAATCACAAAGGTACAATTAACGCACCAACAACAGCCATCTCCTGCTGTCCCACCTACACTTTAAGAAGAGGAAATGACAGTTATCCATGCCAGAGTTTTGTGACCAAGCACAAAAATTCATATAATAACACAAGTTATTTTGTATTTTAAATTATTATTATTTTGAATAAAAAGGCTTTAGCCAGAAGTTTTAGTTGCGTGAGTGGAAATTTTTATATATATATATATATATATATATATATATATATATATAAAAATAAAAATAGAAAAGAGATGACTTACCAAAAGGACCGGCTCGTCGAGAGAAACAAATAAAATCACACACAAACACACATACAAGCTTTCGCCACCACTGGCAGCTTCTTCAGGAAAAAGAGGAAAAAAGGGGAGGAAAAGGGAAGGATATGGATTTTAAGGAAGTGGAAAAGGAGTCATTCCAATCCCAGGAGTGGAAGGACTTACCTTAGGGGAAAAAAAGGAAGGTAAACAAATACACACACACTCAGACATATCGAAACGCAAGCACACCTAGACAGACATTTGTGAAAAGCAAAGAAGTTGGACAGAGATACCAATTGAGGCAGAGGCTCTGTTCACAGAACCCAGGCAAAGATGCTAAAGATAGTAGGCGGGAATTTGAGTTAGCGGAGATTGAGACCAGGTGGGCAACGGGAGGAAAGAATAAGCTGAAGGGCAAGTTCCCATCTCCGGAGTTCTGAAAGGTTGGTGTCGGTGGGAAGTATCCAGATAACCCGGACGGTGTAACACTGCGCCAAGATGTGCTGGCCGTGCACCAAGGCATGTTTAGCCACAGGGTGATCCTCATTACCAACAAACACTGTCTGCCTGTGACCGTTCATGCGAATGGACAGTTTGTTGCTGGTCATTCCCACATAGAACGCTTCACAGTGCAGGCATGTTAGTTGGTAAATCACGTGGGTGCTATCGCAAGTGGCTCTGCCCTTGATCGTGTACACCTTCCGGGTTACTGGACTGGAGTAAGTGGTGGTGGAAGGGTGCATAGGGCAGGTTTTACAACGGGAGCGGTTGCATGGGTAGGAGCCAGAGGGTAGGGAAGGTGGTTTGGGGGTTTCATAGGGATGGACTAGGAGGTTACGAAGGTTAGGTGGGCGGCGGAAAGACACTCTCGGAGGAGTGGGGAGGATGTCATTAAGGATGGATCTCATTTCAGGGCAGGATTTAAGGAAGTCGTATCCCTGCTGGAGAGCCACATTCAGAGTCCGCTCCAGTCCCGGAAAGTATCTGGTGACAAAAGGGGCACTTCTGGGATTCTTCGGTGGAAGGTTCTGGATTTGGAGGAATGAGGAGGTGGCTCTGGTAATTTGCTTCTGAACCAGATCAGGAGGATAGCTGCGGGATGTGAAGGCTGTTATTAGGTTATTGGTGTACTGGTTCAGGGATTCGGGACTGGAGCAGACTCTTTTGCCACGAAGACCTAAGCTGTAGGGAAGGGAACGTTTGATATGGAATGGATATATATATATATACCTGTCTGTCTCAGCGATTGTCCAATATATCCTCATAGTAGTATTGATATTTCCACCTGGATTGTCCATTGCTGGCTATTGTAACCCATAAGTGTGCAAAAGGTGTTTTGTATTTTTCCCAAATGCTTGAATATCATGTATAGCAATTAGGTTACGGGTACCAGCCTAGAATTTTACTTAGTTGGGTGTGTGAAACTGCTTACATATCACTTCCACACTGGTCAACTTACAAGACTTTATCATTAATCCATGAGTGGATTTGATCTAGGGCTGGCAAATTCATCATATCCCAGTGGCAGTGCGTTAAAGTGGACCAAAAAAGAAATAAAAAATGCAACTGGGTCATTCCATGTCAAATCAACAAATGAAACCATCATTTTCAACCTTACCCTCTTGGATTTAAATGAAATTAAGTATGCCTATAGTACTCATAAATAGTACCACAAATTAATTTTTTTACATTTTTCTGACGAAAAGTTACCGAGTAATGGACCTTCGAAAATAGAATAAATGACAAATTTTTGACTCTCAGAACAATGTTGTTTTGTTTATAACTTTTGATCTAATTAAGCTAGAACAATAAAATTTACTTCATTGGAAAGCTCTTTTAAAGAGCTTTTATATGGTACCACACATCAGTAGTTTAATATATATGTACCCATTGTTTATAAAAACAACAATGTTGAATTAACCAAATTTTGAAAAACTGTACTTTTAAAATTCTAAAAAAAATATATGTGAAAGATACACTTTACATCTACATATTCTGAAAGTTCCAACTTGGGATGAGCATGGGATCACTATCAAAAACATTTTTACATTTACCGTGATTGTCCAAAATCATATTGATGAATTTGTTATTTTGCTACACATGAAAAGATTACAGTGTTTGATGATTTTGTTACATGGTACATATATTGTACTTTTGAAACAAGTAACTGATTATTAAAGTTCAGTGATAACTATTTATTAATACGTAGCTGTAAAACCATAGGAGGGAGGGGAAAAAAGGAAGCTATCTCTTAATTTGCACACCTGCATCCCAAAAATTGTTTTTTAGCTGGAAGTAGTGGTACACATTGTGTCTGTGTGTGTACTATCCATCACAACTTCAAACTCATGTTGACTGGATGTAATATTCCTCAGCTGACAAAGGATGAAGATAATCCAATAAAAACCTACAAAGACTGCATTGCAAGACTGCAAGAATGGGGACATGGGAACATAGTCCGGCACACAAGTCTTGTAATCATATCAGAATGCCTAACACACGACACCGTCGCTGTGCATTTGTTCCAATTGTACGTGATGGGCTTCCTGACTTAAATTTGGTAGAAAACCAAGAAAAATATATTATTTCTCAGCTCATTATAAAAATAGGAAGAACTTTATAAATCTGTGCCATCATGAAGATTTCCAAACTGAAGCTGAATGGCATTTTTCAGCCACCTCGCACGGGAAGGGAGCTAGAGATGGTGTTTGTGGAACAATTAAACGACTTGCTGCTCGAGAAAGTCTGCAACGGCCATACAGTGATCAAATAATAACAGCAAAACAACTTTATATGTTTGCCAAGGATAGCATACAAGGAATGAACTTCAAGTATGCTACTAAAGAAGATCACAAAAATGAAGAAATTAAACTTACAGAGAGATTCGAGAAATGCTGCAAAATTACAGGGACACAAAAACTTCATACTTTTATTCCTTTTAGTAAGGAAAAAACAACAACAAAAATGTATTCAGACTCTGATGAAAGTAAAATTGAACTGGTGACAGTTTCTGACAGATACAATACCGTTCAATGACATGAAAGGATATGTTGCTTGTGCTTATAATGGACACTGGGGGTTGTTAACCTGTGTACTTGAAAAAAAATCAGGAGAAGTCCGAATTAACAGTTAGTTTCTTACATCCACATGGATCGTCACCATCTTTTACGTTTCCAAGTCATCCAGACATTCTTTCCGTAAGCAGCAAGGAAGTAGTGGCAATATTGAACTCTCAAACTGCTACAGGATGAACATATAAGTTATCTGGTGCAGAAACGTTGATGTGCAACAGACTGATTAGTTAGTAGTATGAATAAGTGCACTAACAGGACTCCTATTTGTTATAAAGTAGTAGTTACTAACTGAATCTTTCTGTGTTTTTATTTTTTTTAATTATTTTTTTATTGAAATTTTGTATTTATTACTTACAGAAGGATAAAACATATAAATAATTTTTAATTTCCACATTTTACAACTACATACAGCTGCTGAGGAGTAGACCTAATATCTAAAATTAATTAGTTTTTACGAATTTTTAAAGTACCACCCTAAACATAAAATTGCTTTTGATAATGATCCCATTCTCATCCCAAGTTGAAACTTTCAGAATATGTAGATGTAAAGTGTATCTTTCACATATATTTTTTTGAGAATTTTAAAAGTACAGTTTTTCAAAATTTGGTTAATTCAACATTTTTGTTTTTATAAACAATGGTTATATATAGAGTAAACTAATGATGTGTGGTATCATATAAAAGCTCTTTAAAAGAGCTTTCCAATGAAGTAAATTTTATTGTTCTAGCTTAATTAGAACACAAGTTATAAAGAAAACAACATTGTTCTGCGAGGCAAAAATTTGTCATTTTTTTCAATTTTTGAAATTCCATTACTCGGTAACTTTTCGTCAGAAAAATTTGAAAAAAATCAATTTGTGTCATGATTTATGATTATTATTTGCATACTTAATTTCAAAAAAATCTGAGAGGGTCAGGTTGTAGCACTTGTTGATTTGACATGGAATTGCCCAACTAAAAGAATGATGTTGAGGAAAATTATAAGAACAATATTTTATTATCACAGCTTATAGTATTCATTTGATAAGGTTGCTGCAATGTGGCAAGACTTTGATGTGAGTATATAAACAAGTGATTAGTTCGACAACAATCTTTCTGAGGTGCATCCAGTAAATTCAGAAACATGCACTATGGTGGTGGTGTTACCGAATCAATCCAATCAGGACTATTTGATTATTCTGCCCAGGACAAGTACCACCACACATGAATATTGAAGGCAAAATGTACCTGGAATGCATTGTTGCAGGTGACAAAAGCATGCGTTACCACTTGGAATGGGAGCCACAAGCATCAATGATGCAGTGGTGTCATCCCAACAGTTACATCAATACAATTTGGAGAGACTTGAGCACTCGTCATCTATCCCTGTGTGATAATCATACCTTCAGTTCCTTAAAAAAGGCCTGCAAGTCTTAAGATCCACGTTGGATGAGGATAAGCAGCAGGCAGTTCAAATGTTTTCGTGCCACAAGACATAGGTGCTTTATTAAATGCAGGGTGCAAAAGAAAAAAAGAGAAAATTACACAGACAAGAACAAAAAATTCCCGAATTTCCCAGGTAAAAAAGTTTTTCTGGATGTAAAGGTACTTTTTTTGGGGGTGAAATACACTTTCTCCCGGGCAAATTATGCTTTTTCTGTTGTAAGTGAAATTTATCAATTCTTTAGGCATAGAACTTCTTAGTGTTAAAAAGCATTTATGATTTTGGTGGGACAGGGGGTTAGAGGAACAGTAGATGTTGATAACGGCATGGCAATGCGAAAACAGAGCAGGTGGAAACAACCACTGAGAATGAATTTTTTCCCACTACTACTGTTTTCTATATGCAGCTTGCGTAGACTTAAGTTTTTTATCAAATATTTTCTTTTGTAAAATAGTTTGTTGTTTTGTATGAATATGAAGAGATTCTCGTGTATGTCATTACGCCAAAACTCAATGAAACAGTTTCAACTGCTTATCAGAAATATTTCACTGTTTTCTTTAAATATGTCACAATTTTAGAGTACTGTGGGCCTAAATTTGTACGCATTAAGCTAATAAAACAATAAGTGCTGGTTACAAAAGTGTTTCAAGCAGGAGTCAAACATTGATTTTGTGTAAAAGGACATTTACCTTCAACATATTATACAATCAGCAGACACTTGTAGGCTATCCACACAGTGTTTTGTTGGAAATCCCGAATTTTCTTTTCAAGTAATGTTTTATTTTCATGTTATTCTCCTATTTATGCTTCATACTGCAGTATTATTCTGCAGTTGTGGGCACAAGTTTTACCAAGCAAAATTGCAAAACATTTACTGATTACTTAAACAATGGAAAATTCTCAGAATTCTAAAAAATTCCCAGGTATTTCCTGGATGAAAAAATTCCCGGTGCGAATACACCCTCTAAATGGTTATATTCAACCTGGCATGTCAGTGGGATGATCGCCTCAAAGCTCATGTTAATATTACCTGATTGGAATATTGATTCTGGGTTGTACGGCCTTAGAAAAGAAACTTTTGGATCACTCCTTATATAAGGATACAAGCACATAATGTTTGTTCCTGTTAAACTGGAGATTACATTTTCTGAAATGAGTAAATCTGTTAATTGAGAAAAGGATCTCAGAAAAACTGAGATTAGTGTTTGACGTAAGGGCCAATGTAAAGAAAATTTAAAACCAGGCATTTGAGAAGCCAGCAATAGCAATGCCAGGATGATTGCAAATATTTTAAAAATATAATGTAAAACCTCTAGATTCCTACATTACAAAAGTTCTCATTTTTCAAGAATGTTAAATGTTGTGTTATTTCTGCTAAGTGTACAAATGATCAGCACACAAAAGGAGTAAACAGAAGAATGATAACTGTGATGAGAATTCAAATGCACCAAGTTTTGCTGTAAAGGCCTATACATTGTCACACAATTTTTGATATTTTAAGTCAATAACTGAATAAAAGAACCCTTGAAAAAAATTCTGGAAAATTTCTTTAAAATGAAAACAGTAGTTAGTGATTTTACAGGTGACTGAGGTGATTTTTTGCTGTTATCTACAAATGCTCAATTTCAGTCATTCCTTCAATATAGATGAACTAAATCCTAACTGAAAAATGAAACACATTTAAAAAGAGAAGCCTTCTTTAAAGTCACTAACTGAAGTACGCTTTGCACTGAAGGATGTTTTGGAAAAATGTTCTTGCTGCAAAAATGCTTTTGAAAAATGTGCATAATGAAAACTTAGTTTTTTGACGATTACTGCACTAAAAATGTAATATAACTTTGGCAGATAATTAATTACTAGTTTTCTGTAGGGCTAAACAGAGGACAAGGAATCAGCACAATAACTGTTATAACACAGCTAAATGGTGAAAAAAACATCTTCAATTCCTCTGGAGGATGATACTATGGGCATTCTGAGTTGCAACGAATGAAATGAGTCGACAGTTTACATCTATGGGCCATCGTTTGCTACCAGTTGAGTGCCAATAGCATCAATGTCCATCATTTCTGAGGATGTAACGAGTTCTAGGTCCTAAGGGATGGTAGCATCTCCACTGCATCTTCAGAATCTCAAGTTGCACATGCTTTCTTCTTCTCATTTTTATCCGCTCACTTTTCTTTCAGTTTCATAGGCTGGTAGGGCTTCTCTGAACTGACTTCAGGGACTGATGAAAATCGAGAAGCCCTTCGATCAACAGCTTGTGGTTCCTGTAGAAACTGACTGGGATCCACATTTACATTTGAAAAAACTGTGGGAGGTAGAATCCATATGGACCCCTTCCTCACGAGAGGAGGCTGTTGTTTTAGGGAGCAGCAGATGAAGGCACCCAACTGTCAAGGCCCTGAGGGCCCACAGTAGAAGGCAACAGTTTTGTTACTAACATCCCCAAAGAAAATGGTGATGATATGACAACAGCAAACAACGACTGAAACAAAAAAAGCTGAAGCTGCTCATACTTCTTTTTTACCTCATTGTAAGGAAGTTTATCTGTGGTCTTACAATTCACGATTTTACTCTCTTTATGGGAGTACTGTGCAGTCAGCACGAGGGGAGGGTGGCGTTCCCAGTTGACACCAACAGGAGGACGATTACAAGGAGCATCCAGATGTGACAGACATCCATAGTCTGTGTGTGTGGCTGGAATTGCACCAAGAGGACATGTGTCTGAATTTCCAGCACTTTCAGCACCACATTGGAAGAGAAATGTAAGGTTTCGCGTCACACTGGTATATCACCATCTTAACCTTTTCTGGCAAAGAAAAGAGCAAGGTGAAGTCATCGGTGGTAACCTTTTGTCCTTAAGCTCCCTGCTGACACACTGGACAAAATGGACACCGCATCATTCGTGGTTGGCGCATAGCTTAGCATTGGACTGCAGGAGGAGATCTCAATGTTTAAACTCTTATGTGGGGTGATGGAGAGAGAAACATCTCCCTTTTGTTGCAAGCAACTCGGCAGGGAATGCTGTTTCTATTAGAACTTAACCACTTTGCACTTCGGACATACCTGCAACTTTCTCATACTTATCCTCAATACGGTCAACAAAGAAAAGAGGCTTTGTTGCCATGTGTGATTCCCTGTCAGTTCTGCTTCACCCAAGGAATTTAGGTGAGTAAGACTCACCCCTATTTTTTACTGACATTCCTCCCATGGTGTAGCCAGGAACGGGAATGTTCGGCTGTCATATTTCTCAGCATTGAAAGATGCTCTTCCTTGCTTAGAAACATCATTAGCATTTTGCTTCGCTCATTTCATTTTGGTCCCACAAGCAGCTACAGAAAAATGGTCAATCCAAACAGATCCCAGCATGCCTGGATAAGCCTAATATAAGTGAGTTGCAGCTGATCCTCAGAGGTCTATTCCACTTGAACAGCCATGCTGCTCTTTGGTAGTCAGGGACTTCAAGTTTGCCGAGCCTGTACCCCGCAAACTAAAGCTGAGCCCTCTGAGGAGTGTACATTTTGGAAGCAACACCAGTCAATTAAGTATGTCATTTAGAATCACTGTTAAATGTAAGGAATTCAGGTGTTCTAAATAATTTAGTTAAGGAGTTTTGTGTTTCCAGAATATGTTAAGACAACAAATTCTCATTATTTTAAGGCTGATTCTCACACTTAGAAAAATACTTGCAACTGGGTAATAAATTCCCACAACAATTTGAACAAATAACTGAAGAACATCATAAATCACAGAGGATGACTTTGCTATAAAACAAGAAACATTACAGACAAATCACAATTATCTGACAAAAGCAGTATCTTCAGTTAAAAATGTTTGTTAATCTGTGGGACTTAACTTCTTGGTTATTAGTCCCTAGCTTACAAACTTAAGTTAAATTAACCTAAGGACAATACACACACCCATGCCCAAAGGAGCACTCGAACCCCCAACTGCAAACGGCGGCGCGCACCGCAACACGGTGCCTCAGTGTGCACGGCTATTCGGCTGCAGCTCTTCAGTTTAAATGGTTGTGTCCAAATTGCAGTCAACCAAATGATATGTTCCATTGTCCATTGAAATTGCTGCAGGGACAAGTAACTGTTTGAGGTTCCTTTATAACTCAACAAAATGTATGGGCTGTGTCTCCATGACAGTCATCTGACTTTTTAAGAGTTAAAAACTGAAAGTGCATCAGGGGCAAAAACTACATCATTACCACGATTAATCTAGCTTCACCACCATTAATCCATGTTTCATCTAGTCTTATTACTTAGTTAATATCTTTGTCTATAGTTTTATGCAAGCATGAAAATTTCACTTTCTTTCAATAAAACTAATAACTTTGCTATAGTAGGATAGTCCTTCCTGGTGTAGTGACCATAAACATGGCTGAGGATTTAATCATTCTGGAAAGAATCTAACTCAATGACTGGGTGAAGCTATTTTTTCCAAGGTATACATAAAATGTATTTTTTGATCTAGACAGCTCAGAACTATTTCGGTTCACATATAACACCCCACTGTTTTAATACCAATTCCAAGAGTTCTGGAGGTTCTTTCCACAACTTTACTGGCAAGAATTGATGGTTGTCCATTAATATTTACATATCCTTACTCCTGCTTGAAAAAATTCACAAGTTCTTCACAGTAACTGCAATGCCTGCCTGTTTAGCAATAAGCCTCAATGCAAGAGATTGCAACTAAGTGAGCAATGTCATTTTCCTTTGAAAGCACAGTCCAACACTAGCATGCAGTAGACATCACACACACATTGTTTATTTTCACATATAACAAAGCTAGCAATGCAGGAACTTTGGTGTCATGGCAAATTATGACCATCAATGATACTGCACTGTGCTTTGTTTGCTCAGAACGCCTAGCACCTCCCATTTTCATTATTCACTGTTAAAGTGTTACGCAGCCAACTTGAAATGTGTATGTCAAAAACATGTATGTGTCCATCTTGAATTTAGTGTCAGACTTGCACCTGCTGGCCAAAACTCTAACTATTTTTTCCCATCGTAAATCATAGCCACATTAACATATCCAGCAAGTTTCACAGACATTCAATAACTATACTGGACATTTGTGAAACTGCTGCAGTTGAATTATAACCATTCAATTCAATCACTAGTTTTTCTGAACTGTGCAGGTGGGAACTCTCCCAACAATATATCCTTCATTCCTGTAATCCACCTTTTGCAAACACTTCACTTCTCATCTGGGAACTATGCCACACTGAACTCGTCACTTCTCAGTGTACACTAAACTGAGTTGTAGATCAGGTGAAAGCTCACGAGGATGAGAGATCAGGACAGGCAGCCCAGGAGCAGACGGCAGGAAGCTATTGCTGCAATGGTGTTGCCACCTGGTGGCGGGATGTATACGTATACTACCGTGATGCTGTGGCCAAGCAGTGGGATCACCTGGGTGTCTGTGCCACACCTCGTGTTAATGCAGGTGCATTAACGCACCACCTGACCTGAAACACTGTTGTCCCTGTTCTCCACACAAACATTCCATTCACTGCTCCATTCTGGTACTACGTGTACCTTCCACCGCACAACAGCTCCTGCTACTTCTCTATTTCAATTCTGCCCCCAATTCAACTTCCTTCATTTCCTCCTTAGAACAACCTCCCAACACTGCAACTATCAGCTTATCATGCATCTTGTATCGACCACTTGTCCCACGTTCCCTCACGTAACACGGCATCTTCACCCACTACAGCGGACTGCTGCTTATGTCAGGCAAGTGCGTGTGAGTAGGAATATGAATGTTTGTGTGTGTTCTATCTGCTACTGGCATGTGAGAAAAGCACTGATACACAGGTTTAAACTCAATTAAATAAACTTAACTTTATACAGCTGAAGTATCCTATCATAACAAGAGTTTAAGTAACTAAAGAAAATATTCCCAGCAGTTACTGCCTTAATGACAAGCTCATAAATTTCATTCAATGCAGTAATTTACAAAGAAATTAAAAAACTTTACTTTTTTATTTCAGTCTTACTAGAGACATCTCCAACGGACTATAATATCCGCTAGCACTGGTGGACAGGACCCGCATATTTTTACTGTTACATAATTTTGTATTATAGTACTGTTAAAAGAAATTTGATTCTCTACTTTGAAGCATAACTGTATGAAAAATAACCACACACACACACACACACACACACTAAATTGCATATCGGGATATATAAGGTGAGCGCAATATAAGGCATAACTAAACAGCTCGTAAATATGAAGTCAGAAAAAATTTCACCTGTTCCCGGAGGTCCATAAAGAAGAACTCCTTTCGGCTGTGCAATGCCTAATGCATCAAATAACTCTGGATGTTTCACTGGCAGTTCAATAACCTCCTTTATTTCTTTAATTTGTTTGTCTAGGCCACCAACCATTTCATATGTGCTATCAGGTACCTTTTCAACCATCATGAGGGAGACTAATGGGTCAACCTGAAATAAGGAACAACTGATATTTCATTCTAAATAGTTACTTCAATTAAACAATTAAGGCCAGTTGAAAATTCATTATGCATCACACACACACACACACACACACACACACACACACACAGAGAGAGAGAGAGAGAGAGAGAGAGAGAGAGAGAGAGAGAGAGAGAGAGAGAGAATCACACAGGTACAACACACCACAAAACACAGCTGCCACCTCTGGCTGCTGCTACCTCCAGTGTTGCATCAACTGTTAGTTTAATTTGGAGAGGGAAGGAGGTAGGGAGGTAGAAGGAAAGGATGCAGGAACGAGGATAGTGGGGCAAAAATATGAGCACTGACTGATGGAGTGTGTAGGAAGATGGGTGGAGAAGAATGAGAGATGCAGCTTTCCAAAAAAAATAGTAGAATTATCTTCGGCAATGAGCCCCACTTTAAACTGAGTTCCAATGACCACCAAATACATGCCTCGAAATGCCCCATTTCAGCTGTGTAATATCAACTGACTTTTGTCCACTATATTGGTAAATATAACAATAAATCAGGAGTGAAGGCCTGGGGTGTCTTTCTTTTCATAGTAAGACCCTTTTCACTGCAATACTCAGCACCTTTAAATTGGCCAGCAAGATCGTCAGATCTCTCCGATTGAGGTTGTTTTGACTGTACATATACATCATATCTACCAATTTCCAATCCATTTAGATAATTTATTTGTGGTGCATTTTTCTCTTAGGTTGTATTTCATGGGTGAATAGCTGAAAGCTGTGTTTGTCGTGCACAATACTTTGGCAAGCAACCAAATTTTTATGAGAACACAATGGCTGTTCTAGTACACTGCCTTAACTAGAGTTTTTGACACCTCATACATGATTGTGGGCATCTACACTGAAGAGCCAAAGAAACTGACACCAACTACCCAAGTCTGCCAGAATGCACAATGGAGATGAATGGATGCAGGGTGATCAGCCAGGACACACATGTACGTGTCATATGTCAAGTTGTAACTAGACATTACTCCAACTGCACATGACCCACACCATTACAGACCCTCCAGAAGCTTGAACAGTTCCTTGCTGACATGCAGAGCCCATGGATTCATAAGGTTGTCTCCATGCTCGTACACAACAATCCGTTTGACTCAATAGAGAATGAGAATCGTAAGACCGAGAAACACAATTTCCGCCAACAACAATCCAATATCAATGTTGATGGGACCACACAAGGTGCTTTATATTGTGCAGTCAGCAAGGGCAAACGAGTGGGCCTTCGTCTCTAGAAGCCCATATTGATGACGTTTCACTGAATGGCGCACATGCTGACACTTGTTGGCGGCCCAGAAATGAAATCCACAGCAATTTACAAAAGGGTTGCACTTGTGTCATGTTTAACAATAATCTTCAATTGTCATTAGTTCCGGTCTTGTAGGATCTTTTTCCCGCCATAGCGATGTTGGAGATATAATGTTTAACCAGATTCCCAATAGTCACAAAGCACTCATTGTGAAATGGACATGCAGAAAAATCCTCACCTCATCACTACCGCGGAGATGATGTGTACCAACTCTCGTGTGCAGACTATAATACCATGTTCAGACTCACTCAGTCGTGATAACCTGCCATTGTGGGTAGCAGTAGCTGATTTAATGCCTTTGCCAGACACCTATTGTCTTATATGGGCACTGCCGGCCACAGCGCCATCCTCTGAGTGTAAAAATATCTCTGTGTTTGCATAAACATACCTATACTAATTACTTCAGCTCTTCAGTGTAAAACTCTTAAGATTACTACAAGTGGATGTAGTTGTGAGATTTAATCAAATCACTGGTCAGTTGGTATATGTTCTATCTACAGTGATACAACTAAATGTTACCAACTGTACAATCACCATGTATCCATATATGTACAGCTTTTGCTTCCTTAGGTATTTAGTGAAATTGGTTCACTAAAATTTGTCTTATAGCCAATGTAAGAACCCCAGCCCTCCGTAAGTTAGCTTGATTTTTGTAATGTCAGAGAATGGGAGACTATGCAGATGAGATTAACTTTTCTGCATGATTATGCAACATATGGATGCAGTACTATTAAGAAGAATATCAGAGATAGCCCTACATCACGAATGGATAATTATTGTTTCTATTTTGGGGAGTGTGGGTGTCACAATTTAATGTATGCCATTATTACATGCTGAGGGGGATTGTTATCAATTCAAGTAATTCATGCAAGTAGTTTTAAGGGCTATAGTGCCTTTGGTATTGTTGGATCCATATTTCCTCTTGATTGCTTCTTTTAAGCTTCTCTCTTCTTTTTTTCAGAAGTTACTTCCTGTTGGGAAATGTCTGGTGGTTTGTTGACTGTCCCTAGGAGTGAAAGGTAGAGTCCTCTAACATGCACATGTTGAGGACACTGCTCTGCTTTAAAAGGCCTACTGTTGAGGAGGGAAAAGGGGTACAACATTTGCTTCAACAGGTACATTCATTTGCACTTGAGTAATGTCTTCTGTCATTTGTGTGTGTTAAAAAGGCATAGGTTTTATAGTCTTGTATTTTTAGAGGCTATGGCAAGTTGCATTTCTACACGGGGTTTAAATTTTGATTCAGTATGGTTAGGTGCACTGAATATAAAAACACTTTTCTCTTCTTAACAGTGCAGATTTTCTATCTTTTCGATGTTCTGCTTCTTAATTATGGGACTTATTGTTTTACATGCAGACCCTGCCTTGTGAGTGGATATGTCATGTACAAGTTGCCTACAGTGCCTCCCGGCTTGCTGCATGTACCAGAGAGATGTAAGGTAGCCATTTTATTACACAATAGACCTCACTATTTTATTTGATTGTAATTTGCAGATGCACCTAATGATGAGATATAGGAGTAAAATTCAGGTTGTGCATAAAATAAAAAAAGTTTAAAATTACCAACTGTTGCGGATCCAGTTATTTAAGATGAACAATGACAGTTGTGGATGTCCGAAAGGAAGAAAATTATTCCTTTATGTTCTATTCGCAGACAGTATCTACATATGTGACTGAATGCCACCGCTAAATTGTATCACTGTATGGCTGACCACACATAGTTCAGAAGACATGATATTTAGACACATTAAAAACTGTCTTAATCAATATTGGCTGAAGCTTTATAATGGTTATTACCTATCTGCCTACTTACTAATAATCTGTTCCCTCCACACACCTGTTCAAGATGATAAGAAATCACAAGCAGTAAAAAACTCTCGTAAGATTCATGATATACACTAGAATTTAGTTCTATACCCACAGCTTTAAACTACAGGAATTTAACACATCCATTGGAGGAACTATAACTACAACAAACTGGAAGATGTGATGCAGGAGTGTGAAGGATTTTAACAATTGAGTAACCAACGAATGCAGTACAGTAGTGTACCCACAAGGTTTTTAAAAGTTATACTACTGGTCGCACGTATAGCATTTTACTGATACTCAATGAACAGTTTGAAATTTACTTAATGTGTGTAACTTAGTATTTCTGTTTAAGAGAAAACACATATTTCACTATTAAAAAATGATCAAAAAGCTCATGGGTTAAACATAATATTGTATTTAAGGCCCCAAAGCGAACACACGTGGATACACATTTGCTAGAAGTTGACCTTTCCGTACCAATGTGCATTTACACTGGCACTAAAGGTAGTATGCATACAGCATGATGTGCAATAGAAACATAAAGCTGTAACTCATATTGCGAGCATGCTGTTTGTAGACATTTATTTCTTTGGCATCAACTTCATGAAGAAAGTAAATGAAAGACTACAACAAAAATGGAATGATAACGACAGTTCACCACATTATCATAATTTATCTTGCCAACCATAATCTTTTACTATTATTATTATTATTATTTTGGGATAAGGATCTGTATGATCTCGAAAGCATCTGTGGGATTTGCAGTCTTCTATAAACTGAAGCAGTCTCGTGTAGTCACTCCCTTACCATGAGAACAACTTTCTCTAAACAACAAATAATGTACGCGCAAAAAACAGCATATTGCAATAAAGTGAGTTCATTCAGTTTATCACCGTGAGTGAAGGCAATGTTTGATGGTTCCTCCAGAAACCGACAAACACTTCCGAATGTGACTGAACAATGCATACATAGAGTTTACACCAGAGTGAATTCTCGTTCACTGTTATGCGTTCGTTCGTCTTCGTAATTGTGTAAACAGGAAATTATGTGAGATCACACAACTTCTGAAAGCATGCGGTTTTTAAAACTCTAACTAAAATCCCAGAAATATATGAAAATTCAATGGTTTCCCTGATATTTCCCAGTTTCCAGGTTGAGTGGCCACCCTGGGTTTATATTCAGGTGGAATTCACAATCTGTTCTGGAAAATATCCAAGTATTGTGGATCAAATTTTTCCCTTCATTTCTAGGATCTAAGATATGGAAGTAAATGTCTTGCAATTGTACCTCTCAGCAGTTTAAGTATCCAATCTTTCAGGTGAGACTGCAGGGGGGTGTATGACAATCAGCATATTACAAGTAACTCAATTGCAAGTTATCCGCCTTGGTATCACGCATTCCAACAGAAGACTTCTTAAGGATGCCATTCCACCACAGCTACTATTAGTATTGCATGGAATTCACAGTTTCCATTGTCAATGAACACACACTTAAAGCCACTTATGGGAAGCTGATGGCTCACATGCAACCAGTGCCCGTGATACCTGTGTGTACTATAGACACTAAAGTACTTTAAAGCCCCCTCTCCATGATGGGTTGCCTACAGTGTTGAGGTTTATGCAATCTGCATTTTTTACAAGCACTAGGTGAGTAACGTGAAATTAGGAATCTGGTGGGACATATGACTGCTCTCTGAACTTCCCTGCACAGCTCACACACGAGAGAAAATTGTGATCACTATAGTTAGCCAGAAAAGGAAATATGATATAAGCCAAGAGTTGGAAGAGAGATCAGATTGAGAATCCGTGGGTAAGTTCTGTGTAGTATCGTCATCCTCCCCCCCCCCCCTCCTCCTCCCCACCCCTCTACCTCCATCAGCTTTTCTGACCTGCACAGTTGGTAGTTATCCTTACATTATATTATCTGGTCCCAAAATTATTCAGACCACAACCAATGATAAGCTAATATCCCCACACATCCAACAGTTCCTACCCTCTCTATCCCATACCTTGTTAACTCCCCATTTTGCCCCCTCATCTATTACTCGCCTTTTGGTTCCACTCCCCCCTCCCTACACTTCTAAGCAGTGCACATCAGTATCTGCAGACTCTGTAAGCCATTACAGTACATAGCCTCACCTCACCTCACATGCTTTCCCTTCCCCCTCCCCTCCATCCTATTTTCACTCCAAGTCGCATCCCCTGTAATGTAATGATAAAATGGTCATTACATAAGTTATAGATTCCCAATAGAAGATAGTTGCTATTAGCCATTTATTAACGAAACAGAAAACTGTGTGCCCATAATATTGTTTGCAGGGTGCAAGTAAATGTTAAACGAAGAATGCAAGTGGCTTTGGAAGCGCACAGTGAATAACAGTGCACAGCCTAAGAATAATTAAGCTGCTGCACGGACATTTCAAGAGAAATGATGTAATCTCTTTATGGAGGTTGTTTTGGTTTTTATTGTTGTTAAATTAGATATCTTGGAAGTTGGACGGTATCCAAGTAAGAACTATAATTACTCAAATTTAGTTATTCATTCTTCATTGTATGAATTATCTAAAAATATATTATATGTCTTAAAATCAAAAAAAGTGTTGAATCAATAGTAGTCTCAGTATATAGTGGTTTTCAAGGTGATATCATCCCTGCATGAAGGTATGAGGTCCTATGCACTTGAGTGGATCGAGGAAACCGACTAGCCGGTTTCTCAAACCATCCAATCATGAATCCTACGGTGACTGTTTCAAATAGAGGCATAAATGAGTGATATTTGAGCGACTTATTGAGGAGTTGGAGCCAGGTCGGCTTTTGATAAAAGTTATATTGCACATTTATAAATGCCTCACATGTCACAATACACCCCCCATCCTATCTCTACTCTGAGTCGCACTTTCTGCCAAGCATCACTTCGCATACAGTGGTTGGAAATGATGGTTGGTTGTTAGTGAGTTGTGTCTGTGATTGTATTGATGAAAGTGTGCTCTATACTGATTATAAGGCTGTGGCTCAAAGCTATAATGAGTGTGTGCGATTGCCTGTGGCTCAACTATAGTCTTTGCGCCGAGTTGCAAGCTGTACTCGTTTTATTGCTGGATTCAAACTTGGACTTTCCATTGTTAAAGAAACTATCATGGTTTTTGAATATGAGACAAAGGATAGTCAAAGAGATGGGCACGCACTTTGGAATAAGAAGAAATGTTGCAGTGGCTATAGTTTCCTTGTTAATCACACATATCTAAGAGAGTTGTGAGCCCCTTCCAAAGGTTTTCATAATTAGGAATGACTTTCATTTGTGTACATCTTGCTCTTCAATTCTTTTCTCATCTTGTTTAGAGGAACTAAGGGGCAGGGGGCACTACCATCATAATACGCTGTAAGTTGAGAAATTGAGTCAGAAAGGAAGTGCGCCTAGACAGCCTAATTGGTTAAGGTGACCACTGGCCCGAAGCGGAAAATCTGGGTTTGAATACTGATCCAGCACACATTTTCAAGTTTGTCATTGGATTTATTTCTATGCCCTGAAATGGTTGAAATGTTTCAATATTTAGAATTCATTTTATTTTTTTATTGTTCAATTCCATAGTTTTTCTGTAGAAGATTGAGTGAATAAAATCTTGTTTTATCTGCTGTACATATGCAAAGTTCAGTCAGGGGACAGTGTTACATTTTAATTGTGTGTTGTTATACCACATGTATGTGGTACATTTTCATTCAAAAACGTGATACAAATCAACAGGTCAAATTAAATCACTAAAATTAAAAGGACATTAAAGACATTCTTACCTTGTTAGGAAGTATTTTATGTAAGGTGTAGCTTTCATTTCGAAGAGCTACTCGAGAATTAGCTGTTACATCATTTATGTCAATGTTTTTATCCAAATCTACAACAAATTTTCCTTCAGGGTGCACTTTCACCAACACTTTCTTCTTATCCATAGGCTTCACAACTTCTCCTACATAAGATCCTTGCTCTTGCAAGAGCTGAAGTTCTTCACGCAACATTCGGACTGGAAAGAAAAACAAAAACTATATATCATCTTATTACAAAATCTCTCAACTATCAGCCAAACAGTAGTTTTGCTACACCAATATTTACTATTTCAGTGTACAGAGTTTTGACAAGTAGTTGAAGTGAATCACATTTCACAAATATTAAAATTACTGTTGATTACTTAGAAATTCATCACAAGACATGAATATGATTTATTTTCATGCATATTTACTTCTAGAACAAGCATTAACAGACATGAACCAGTGGTGTAACTGAAAAATGTTATTAGTATCCAACTATTAAAAGCCGAAAATATTCCATTGAAGGAGCACCATGATAGAAAATAAGAGGAGGGAAGATTAAAGGGAACAAGCAGGTGGGGTCACCTCGACGGCCGCTGAGGACCGGACTTCGAGGGAGCACTACTGTCGCCATCTAGAGGCAGAGAGTCATGTTCCACAGGTTTAAACGATTCATCTGCCACCTTCCCAAGTTTATCAGGAGGGGCAGCTTCCGCCGGTTGGTAAAATGCCGGTTTCCCGGCTAACAGTAGTGCGTCCCGGCGAGACAGAAGATGATCGGGGCCGACTACTGTTGGATGGCGTGACGGATGGGTCCCGCCTCAGTGGGAAAGGAGAGGAACTCTTTTTCTTGTTGGCTCTTCTGAAAGAGTGATGGTGAGAAGAGGCAGTTGACGGTTGGGAAGCCTGAGAACGCAGAAAATCTTCACACATGGGTTCCTTTTTCAAAGTCCGGGCATCTTGTTTAGGTGCCCGCGGTTTATTAGAGGCTGACGAAGACTGAACTTTAGAAGCAGCAGGAGGAAGCGGGGACGTGGAACGGGCTATCTTTGGGCTGGCGGATCACACAACTGTGTCAGGGAAAGTGAAGTCACAAGTCTGGGTACCTGAATCCTTAGTAGGTCGAGTGGAGTTGAGGACCTTACTGTATGTGCCCGCTGGGAGGACAGTGGGCTTTCGACTCGCCAACAACTTTTGAGCAGCAGATGTTGATACATTTTCCGTAACCCGAATTTGCTGGATGACCTTTTCATCCTTATATACAAGGCAGTCCCGAGAGGGAGCCGCATGGTCACCATTGCAGTTAAGGCAGTGAGGGGATGGAGATGGGCAATCCCCCTCATGGGCGTCCCTACCACAAGTGACACATTTTGCTGCATTTGGGCAAGATTGACGGGTATGGTTGTATCTGGGGCATTGGAAACAGCCCATTGGGTTTGGTATATAAGGGCAGACGGAGATAACTTCGTACCCTGCTTTGACCTTCGATGGGGAGTTCAACTCTGTCGAACGTCAAGAACACAGTACGAGTTGGTGTCAGCTGGTTATCTACCTTTTTCAACACCCTATGCACGGCTGTTACACCCTGACCGGACATATAAGTTTGTATGTCTTCGTCAGACAACCCGGCAAGGGATCTCGTGAAGACTACCCCCCGTGACGAGTTGAGTGTGCGATGCGCTTCTACCTTGACAGAAACGTGTGTAACAACATAGTCTGAATTAGTTTTTGGGCTTGGAAGGTACTGTCCGCTTCCAGCAACAATGTTCCATTGCGCTGACGCGAACAGGTTTTAACAGGGCCAGCAATTGCATCAACACCTTTTAGAATGACGAAAGGATTTACAGACGTGAAATCTTTACCGTCGGTTCGAGAGACAACAAGGAATTTCGGAAGATTAGGCAGAGTTTTCTTTTGCTGAGGTGAATCTATCTTTCGTTTCTGGGTCAAAGTCACTGAAGAAGAGAAGGAAGTCATTGCGGAAGTGTCCCCCAAGATTACCGGCATCTCCGATGGTGCGCTCCTTCCTAGTGGGGGCCCTCTCTGAGGGCTTACCCACCTTAGGTGATTGATCATAAACTTACTGCATAGTTTATGCATAGGCGTGTCGTGTACCCTAAATACTGCCCTGCTCATGTTTTGGGCAGATTTGTTCTAATTAACAGTGCACGTTATCCTAAAATTTCTTCACTTGCTACATTTCTTTCTCACAAACAGAAAACCTGACTGTAATAGATCAATTGGCTATTCATAAGCTACGACATGCTATTCAAATCAATAAACTACAGGCGTAAGTGTAAATATAAATACGGTGGAACTCCAACTTAATGTTTTATAGGGGATTTAAAAAAAAGAAAAATGTGCAAAATACTGGAAATAACCTTTTAGTGCTAAAATTTGTGTATAGGATCGCACTTGTAACGTAACGTAATAGACATACAAGGCAGGGCCTGTTTTTATTATGTAATAAAGTTATCTGAATTTCAAAGCATAACTGAAACTTTTACCTTCATAGGAAACATTTGACATAATTTTATTCGTCATCCATGTTTTGGTGAAGGCTGCAACTGTGTCATTCATTCTTTAAATAATGGCACACTGCACCAGTTGCAAATTTTTTCATGCTTCGTATTTCTTTTCACACTTCGGACAACTATTTTTGAGAATTTAATCTCATTGTCAAGCGCAAATATCTCTTGCACCATACTGTCTTTTTGAGGTTATAACGTACTTTGTCCCTTCCAATGTGCAAAAAACCACACATATGCAAACTATCATTCACACTGTTTATGAAACGTCACAAAAGTAGTTACACAAATATCTTCAGTTCACAATGGGAATAAAGTCAATGTCGAAACTCATTGTAACAAGTGCGAAAAACTACATTTGTATAACAGTGCCATAGCAGAGCTGCCGAGCGCATTGAGGCCCTATGATACGATGTGCAGGACCGTCCCCGTCAGGGGTTTGAATCCCCCCTTGGGCATGGATGTTTGTGTCTTCTTTAGTATAAGTTAGTTCACAAGTAGTTTGTAAGTTAGAGACTGATGACCCCGCAGTTAAGTCCCTTAAGCTTAAAAAACATTTGAATTTTTTTTTTATATAAACAGTAGGTGCGAAGGCTGATGAGAACCATCGTAAGTTAGTCACACCCATCAGTCACTGCCCCATATGGCAACTTAGCGCAAACTATAAACAATGAAATGCGAACTATGCTTTCCAATAAACATAAAAAATGTCAAGAAACTTTACTGTGTCATGTTTTAAACACAACTTGAAGGCAAAAATCATGCAGCTTCAATTTATGTCAATTATGTAAGTTTTTAATTCCTCAAACATTGTTTCATAAAACTTAAATCGCAGGAAAAATTGTGTAAAAGGCAGGAAAATGTACAATCCAGATAAAGTAAGGGTAGTCACAGAATTTCCAACTCCTCAGCACATTTGTGATGCGAGATGTTTTCTCGGGCTGTGCTCATACTACCGACGTTTCATAACAGGATTTTGTAACAAGATACATCCATTACAAGAACTTCTGCAGTGAGATGCCATGTTTTACTGGGATGAGGCAAAGGAAAGAGCTTTTCGGGCACTTAAGGAGGCTCTAATTTCCGCACCGGTGCTGACCTTATACGACGAGAATGCAGAAATGGAACTTCACACAGACGACAGTGGTTATGGGATTGGTGTAGTGCTTGTACAAGTTCAGGAAGGAGCTGAAAAAGTGATAGCCTATGCATCAAGAGTACTCTCAAAGTCCGAGATAAACTACTCTACAACTGAGAGAGAATGTCTCGCAGTTATCTGGGCTATAAACAAGTTCCAGCTGTATTTATTCAGCAAACCATTCACCGCCGTGACAGATCACCATTCTTTATGTTGGCTGACTAGCTTGAAGGATCCATCAGGTCGACTAGCAAGATGGGCACTAAGACTCCAAGAGTACGATGTCACAGTGGTATTCAAGAACGGGCGCAAACACAAGGATGCCGACTGCCTTTCGAGGAATCCATTAGTGGAACACAACAGCATGAATGAAATTTCAGCCCTCACTGTATTAGATGACGTTACAGCTGAACAGAGGGAAGATCCAGCACTATTAAAAACGATAGAGGCCTTGGAGAAAGGAGAACCGACCAATAGAGAGTTCCAGCTTATCAACGGAACATTATATACGAGCAACTACGATCCACTGGGTCCCAAATGGCTACTGGTTGTTCCAGCTCATCTCCAGCCAGCTATCCTCAAATATTTCCACAATGCTCCAATATCCGGTCATCTGGGATTTGTGAAGACCCTAGACAGAATCAGATGCAGGTATTAATGGAATGGTCTCTACCGATCTGTCAAGCACTATGTGAGTCATTGTAAAGAGTGCCAGCGACGGAAGCAATTACCTCTATGACATCTCGTACCGATTCCACCGGCAGCAGCTCCATTCCACCGAGTTGGGATAGATCTTTTAGGGAGGTTCCCGAAGTTGACAACCGGTAACCAGTGGATAATAGTCTGCACTGACTACCTCACAAGCTACGCTGTCACCAACCCTGTGCCAACTGCAGAAGCTCTTGAGATCGCAAAATTCCTTGTAGAAGACATTATTTTGAAGCATGGAGCACCACGTGTTATGATACCTGATCGTGGAAAAGTATTCCAGTCAAAACTAGTATCAGAGGTAATGTAACAGTGTGATATTGTCCACATAATGATAACTGCATACCATCCTCAGACAAATGGTCTTACGGAACGTTTTAACAAAACGTTAGCCGATTTGCTGTCAATGTATGTCGATGTTGAGCAGAAGGATTGGGATACAATTCTGCCAGTCGTGACATTTGGTTACAATACTGCAAGACAAGACACCACAGGCTTCACGCCGTTTTTCCTGCTCCATGGCTGTGGAGCTGAGACGACAATGGATACGCTGTTCCCATTCCAACCGGATGACTATGTGAAACAGCTCATCACCAAGGTCGAAGAAGCAAGACAGCTGGCTCGCATACGGACACTGGACGCCCAGGAGAAGGACTGTCAGCAGTATAACGACAAGCACTGACCCGTTGTGTACAGCCCAGGAGATCTCGTATGGATTTTTACCCCTGTACGGAAGGTTGGACTCTCAGAAAAGTTACTGACGTGATACTTTGGCCCGTATCATGTCATATGTTGCCTGTCAGACGTCACATACGAAGTTGAGGATTATGAGCTGGTGTTGAAACGACAAAAACGAAGAGACATTGTTCACATCCTGCGCATGAAGCCTTACTAGGGATCCTGAAGAGCAGGTAGGTGACAAAGGCTTCTTGTTCAAGGACTCTTAAGGACGGTAATGTTGCTGATGAAGCAATGACAGAAATGCCTGTCGTCGATAATCGTGGAGAAAGGAAGGATTCTCTTGAACTGCCATACAGAGGACCCATGACAAGGTCAAGATCCAGGACATTGCATCTGGCTCCACAGGGAACATAACAGCGGGTCGCTGTTTCTCCAGGAGAGGGAGCAATGCTGCAAGAGAGCATGTACATCGACTGCGGGTGTGGCGCAGGGGATAGCGTCACTGACTGTGGTGCTGAAGGTCGCCGGTTCAATCCGACCACTGGCAAAAATTTATTTCTTTGTAATTAACAATTCCAGAATGTTCTACATATTTCTTATGTTCATTTGTAAATTCTACTGATTTCTTGTGTTAACTGTTCTTCTAATTTCTGGTACATTCTGTCTGTGTATAAATAGCAGAGCACACTGCCCGAGAGGCAGTCAATGTTGTGTGTATGTAAAGTTCGTAATAAAGCAGCTTTCAGTATAAGTGCTGTGTTCAGTTGCCTTCGAAGTCAAGCCTGCTTCCATTTCAACGCGACAATATATAATTTTTCATTGTAGAAAATGAAATGTGGTAGTTTTTATTTGCTGTGCCATTTTGAGATTGTTTACTTTGTGGAATTACACTTCATACTAATGTGAAGAAATTATAGCTACAAGATGGTGAATTGAAAAAGTACGTTGAGAACTAGACAGTACTTTGGTGTGACAGCTTTCTTTTTGATTAATAAAAATTGACTGCAATTTATTCATCAATAAAATAGATCTTCATCCAGTGACAGCAAATGCCACCTGGTTGATACGATGTCTGATAACAGTTTCAATGTTGTCTGCCAACAGATAGCATAGTGATCTAGCTGACTGTGGTGACATCTGCTCGCACCCTTTAATAGATAATGTTTGCAGTTCCATAAGGCTCAGTGTTAAAACAACTTGGGTAACAAACAGGTGTCATGCCTTGGAGATGCACTCATGCCTCCCACAGCCAACTGAGCAAGTCCAAAAGGGATCAACTTGTGCCCTTCCAAGTGGTGTGATGGTCCTTTTGGGGAATTGCCCCCAAGTTGTCTTGTTCTATCAGTTGTGCAATGATGCTGGCTGCAGTTGTCACACGAACATTATGGCACCCTATATGAAGTTATTGACATCCATGAGGGCAGATGTCTTCCAAGATCGTTCAGTTGAAGGGAAGCAGTGGCAGATTGTACAGCTACCACAGCACAGATGACGGGATTTTGTGAGCCCTGAGGTGTGAACACAAACTGTTGCCAACCAGTCACTAGCAGTGGACTACAGGCATTCACACCTCTAGTTGTCTTTCACTCATGCCAAAGAATCGACCTGCACAGCTCAACTGGTGCCATCAAAGGGTCACTTGGTAGATGAAATGGCACGTTATGGCATACAGCGATGAAAACAGATTCTGCCTACATGCAGGTGGTGCTCGTTACTTCATGTAACATGGACCTGGCGAGTGCTGTCTTGTGGAGTGCATTCGTCTAAGGTACAGTTGTTCATCAGGCAGGCTACTCGCTTCTTCAGATGTCTTCCTCCAGCCTTCAATAATTCAACAGGAATGTTTCCTGGACCAGGTGATTGGCCATTTTTCATTTTATTTAATGCACAATTCACTTCCTCTGTTGTAATGTATATATTTAGATCAGTTACTTCCATCTTCTCTTCATTCCCTTGCATGTAATATGGCCTGTGCTCTGTTAAAAGGTCTGCATGATGCTTTTTCCATATCTTTAAGGGAAATAGGTTGTCTACTGCTTTGTTTACTTGTGTTTTCTTCATACTGGTAATTGTCCTCCACATTTCTGTTGTTTCTGAACCACCTATTGGACACTCAATTTCAATACATTTATGTCGCCACATCTTGTTCTTTTCTAATTTAATTCTGTTTCTTAATTCGTAATTTGTTGTCTGATAGTTTTTCCCGTCTTGTTGCGATATAGTTGATAACCATTTTTTGTAGAGATTTTTCCTTTCCCTAATCAACAGCTTCAGGTCATTACTTTTTCATGTTTATTTTATTTTTGAAAACAATAATTTTATAAAACACTCTTTGAAAACAATGTAGTCATAATGTGATTGTGCTAAATACACATACAGCCAAAAAGTAAACAAACATAAATATCACTGAATGAGTGAACTCATGACAAAGCAGAACACAATGCTTGCTTGAACAAAGAACAATTCCAACAGCTGTTGTGCATTGATGTGTTGTTGTTGTGGTCTTCAGTCCGGAGACTGGTTTGATGCAGCTCTCCACAATACCCTATCCTGAGCAAGCCTCTTCATCTCCACATAAGAACGGCAACCTACATCTGTCTGAATCTGCTTACTGTATCCATCTCTTGGTCTTCCTCTGCGATTTTTACCCCACACACTTCCCTCTAATGCTAAATTCACAATTCCTTGATGTCTAAGAATGTGTCCCACCAATCTATCTCTTCTTTTAGTCAAGGTATGCCAGAAATTTCTTTTCTTCCCAATTCTGTTCAGTACCTCCTCATTAGTTACGCGATCCACCCACCTAATCTTCAGCATTCTTCTGTAGCACCATATTTCAAAAGCCTCAATCCTCTTCCTGTCCGCACTTTTTATCGTCCATGTCTCACTCCCATACAAGGCAACACTCCATACGAATGCCCTCAGAAAGGACTTCCTTAGGCTTAAATCAATATTCGATGTTAACAAATTTCTCTTTTTCAAGAACGCTTTTCTACCCATTGCCATTCTGCATTTTATATCCTCTGTACTGCGACCATCATTTGTTATTTTACTGCCCAAGTAACAAAACTCATCTACCTCCTTTATTGCTTCGTTACCTAATCTAATTCCTTCAGCATCACCTGATTTTCTTACACTGCACTCCATTACCCTAGTTTTGCTCTTGTTAATCTTCATCTTATATGCACCTTTCAGCACACTGTCCATTCGGTTCAATTGCTCTTCCAGGTCCTTTGCTGTATCTGACAGGACTACTATGTCGTCGGCAAAACGCAATGTTTTTAATTGTTCCCCCTGAACTTTTATTTCTTCACCAAATTTCTCCTTGCTTTCCTTTATAGCTTGTTCAATGTACAAATTGAATAACATTGGAGAAAGGCTACAACCCTGTCTCACTCCCTTCCCAACCACTGCATCCCTTTCATGCCCTTCAACTCTGACAACCGCTGTCTGGTTTTTGTACAAGTTGTAAATAACCTTGCGCTCCCTATATTTTACTCCTGCTTGCTTCAGAACTTGAAAGAGTTTATTCCAATCAACATTGTCAAAAGCCTTCTCCAAATCTACAAAAGCTAGAAATGTAGGTTTGCCTTTTCTTAATCTATCTTCTAGGACAAGCCGTAAAGTGAGTATTGCCTCCCGAGTTCCTACATTTCTCCTGAACCCAAACTGATCTTCCCTGAGGTCGGCTTCTACCAGTTTTTCCATCCTTCTGTATATAATTTGTGTTAAGCATTGATGTATTAACAGAAATATCGTGATAAACTACACTCATGAAAAAATCTAAACAACTGCATGAGCTGTCGTGCCTATTAGTTAAATTGTGTGTGTATTTTTCATCGTTACATCGGCGATTATTAACGAAATCACGTGATAAACTATGCTTGCATCTAAGAAGGTCTTTGGCTTGCATCAAGAATCTATGCAACTGCATGAGCTGTCGTTGATGTTAGTTAAACACATTGTCAATAGATGGCACCTTCTACACTGCTTTTATATCGGCGCACAAACTAAGTTGATACTTGGCACGATGGCTGATGGGAGCAACCGTAAAGACATGTCCCATTTCCAATCGTTCGCCAGGTATCAACTCCATTCCTAAGCTGCATCTCGTTATTCCCAACTAGGCCATGCTGTACCCACCCCCACTACCTTGATGCAACCTTCCCTCTCCTCTCCCCGATTTACATACCGCACAGCGTGATTCGAAGTGTGGCAGCTGGAAGTGACGGTTGTGTGATTGCGAAAATGTTCGACATAGTGAAAAAGGCCATGGCCGATAGCTGAAAGTGTTGTGTGTGTCTTTTGTATATGCCTGTCACAGCTTGTCACCACGTCTTTGCGGTGAGTTGTGAACTTTCCTTATTACTATATTATTAATCCCAACCTGGACTTTCCATTATTAGAGTTTGTCGAGTATAGATATACATATGCAATATGTAAATAAAAGAACTTCATTATTAACAATAATTTGTGCAGTTTATGCATACACACACATGCACACAGACAAACAAATTAACAGATGAACTTACTTTAAACATCCAGAATAAACCAATATTTAAGGGAAAGTAAGCTGCATGAATGTAATCAAAGAAAAATAACAACTTGTGTTTAATAAAGTTACCTTTGGCATTGAGCTCATTGCGTTGAGCCTGGAGTCGTCTCAAGTTCTGACTTTTTTCAGCAACTACTAACTGTAATTCCTCTATTTTTGTAATGTAATACTGACGAAAGCCTTCACCCTTTGTTGGTCTATCATCTACTTCCATCTGCAAAACCAAATATCATCATCAGTGGATACTAAAGAAAACAAGCACATACAAAATGAAAGGATTGTATGCAATACACAAAGGAACTGTTACAACAAAAATGGTAATTTAAAAAGGTGTGCTTGCATGATTTTTGGGAAACCAATTGCCAAGCCAAACACATTCACTTCGTGGTAAATATGAATTTTACATGAAACTGCAGGTATCATTCTAGATCTTGACAATGACTTCCCAGCAGCTCAATGTAATTTTTTTGGCGACATCAACAACACAGTAGAAAATCTGGTAATTTGTAAGAATCCGTGTACACCGAAGGAAACGGCATTGTGATCAATATAAATCAAACGATCAACTCTTGCTTCGCTACTAATGACGGAAAACTGACATGGCGGAACAGCTGATTTATATAGCTAATTGCATTGTTTTTTGAAATGATGATTTTATGAAATTTTGTCTTATCTGAAGACTGGAATATCACCCATGGCATTGGCTTGTCATGTACGTGCTTATTTGTAGGTGGCTTGAGTAATTATGATGTGGCTGAGTTGTAGACAATGGTATGTCATGGATGGTGCATTCTGTTGTAATATGTAATTTACGAGGATAACCACAGATTATTTATTATATATAATACTTAAGTATTTAGATACTATCACGTATGAGTGTTTTCTGAGATTGTGATTACATCATGGGTTAAAGCTGACAAGTGGGACATAACTTAAGACTGGGATAACACCTGTCTGCTTTGACCCATGATGTCATCAACATGTCAGAAAACCAGTATACGGGATATCTTAATACTTCTGCTTTGTAGATACAAATAATCTGTAGTTATCCTCGTAAATTATAGATAACAGACTGTTCCATCGATCACAGGTCTTAGCCCAAAAATTTGCGCCTTCGGCGCTCACATGCAAAAAAAAAAACCTCTCGGTTAAGCTACATCTAACCATCAGAGAGAAGCTACAGATCACTTTTTAAACACAAAATCATAATCTATACTCTATGTTCTGCTTGTAAACAAACTATCATTTTTAACTCAACAACCGCATAATTACTCACGCCTTCTACAAACATGCATGCACCTCAAAACTACCGCGCTGCGATGACGTCACAGGTCAAAGCTGACAGGCGGTATCCCCGTCTACAGGTGAGCCGACGAGTGGTATCCCTGTCTTCAGTTATGTCGATATTTTGGTAATTTCCAAGATTACTTGCAATCGAATAACCTCGGCCATGAATGATAAATCGATTGAGTGTTTCTTAATCGGAGATTTGGGCGCTATGTGCTCTCTCATACTAAAAAGAAACTTATTGTTTAACCTATACCTAACCTAACTTTCACTTTAATAGAAAGTTATCTGTAGGGTAGCCTTAAGAAGGTTAGGTATAGGTCAAATAAGATGTTCTTCCTTTAGTACGTGAGGGTGTGTAGCGCCCAAATCTCCAGTTCAGAGACACTAAATCATTTACAGTTGCAGTTCGATATATTATACTATTCTTGGAAATTACCATTATTTCTTTCGGTATTTCAAATGGCAACCACATATTGAGTTGGAAAACTACAAGAAAATGTCACAAATTCAATGCACTCAAAAATACAATTTAAATTAATTTGATTAATATGGAAATTCTCCACAGAGATGATAAATTATTATTCAAAAGAGACAGATTGGCTGGCCAGTACTTACCTTTTTGCTGTACCCCCGATAGTTACACAAAAAAAAAAAAAAAAAAAAAAAAAAAAAAAAAAAAAAAAAAAAGAGGAAAATAACAAGCTTTCGGAACTGTGTTCCTTCTTCAGGTGGAGAGAAGGGAGAAAAAGAAGAAAAAAGGAATGGGAAAGGAAGGAAAAGGTAATATCATCCTCATGACCTAGGGTGTGAATTACCTTTCCCTTTCTCTCCACCTGAAGAAGGAACACAGTTCCGAAAGCTTGTTATTTTCTCTTTCTTCTGAGCGTAACTATCAGCAGTACAGCAAAAAGGTAAGTACTGGTCAGCCAATCTATCTCTTTTGAATAATAATTTAAATTAACTGCTTCTCGTTTGTCATATTGAAGGTGGAGCAAGAATCGAATGTTGGATATATATCGATTGCAATGCCGTTTCCTTCAATGTACACAGATTCTTTCAAATTTCCAAAAATCTTTGCCAAGACATTAATATTAGAAGTCCGAACCTCATAGAATGACTTAGGTAGTATTTTGCACATACCATGAAGCAAATAAATAGTGCTTTTCCTGCTCTATGCTTGACAGGAATTTGTATGTACCCTTGTCCGCTTAGTAAAAGTAATTATCCACATAAAACATGTGTTGTCATGCTATTGGCCAATGTCACATGATTGAAAGCATTCATCATCCTTCGAGTGCATTAGCACGCAAAGTCACTGAGACGGAAGGTAAAATTTAACCCAGTCATCTTGCCCATAAGATTACACTGGTACTTAACAGTGTTTCATGTGGTGTGCTGATGGGCATTGACGAGTCAGTAGTAACATTTCCAAAATCTCTGCTGAGAGATTGACCTTTACATATCAACACAGTCTGATCAGTACACACTTCACCAAGAAGTTTTTTGCACACTTAAGTGCTGCTTCTTATTTAGGTACATCCACATGTCAAAGTTCAGTAGGACAGTAGTCACCAACAAGCTGTGAGCAAATAGGTATACAAAACAGATCTTCAAACAACAACTTTTAAGGTAAAACGTTACCGTAAGTGCTGATGTTAGTAACAAAATCAAATGCTCATAAAAAATTCTGTCAGACAAAATAAGGGAAATAATCTTTATCATGAAAGAAATGATTAATTAATATAGTAAACTAGAAAATGCAGTGTTTGTGTTCTTACCACTGTGTTCTTACGTCTACCGTGGGCAGATAAGGTTGAGGAACAGCAATAGTGACACTTTATACCCAGTTAATATTGGATTTAACATATAATGATTTACAACAACTAGGGTTTCTGCCTCACATCTGTTGGCATCACCAACCACACTAGGCTAATTGGCTAAATACATTACATAGATCAGGATACACTCAGATCAGCCTGCCACTGTGCCCAGTTTTTCAAATTTTGTATTTTCCAGTAGGCAACTGCCTAAAGTCTCGATCAGTGGCATGGGGAGCATCGCAGTGCGTCTGTAGCAGCGTTATGTTGGCAACGTCAAGTAGCCTATGGCGCGTAACTTTGACATAGCCAATGAAAAGCGAGAACACACTTCAAATGGACAATGAGAAGCAAGAAAATATCTAATGTATTTATAGCGCCAGAATTAAAGTTTCAGTTTGGTTGTGCTTTTGACAAGTGATTGCATGTTTTCATCTGATTATGGCAGGCAATCTACTTTATTGGATGGACTTGACTGAACTTGTACTGCACAGCGACATCATTCAGTGGCGTATGTGCTGTGGATTGATAGCTGAGAAATGACAGTGTAAGAAATGCGGATTGGAAATGATACTACAAAAGTCGCAAGACTGGCTGATGATGTTACATGGAAGTGTAATAGGAGTAGGAATTTTACTAAATGTTCAATCAGAAATATATCGTGGTTTTGCGGTAGAATGTTGACAATTGCTACCATTCTGCAATTCACGTATTTGTGACAAAAGCCAATCAAAGTTTATTGCGAGGGAGCTTAAATTAGGGAAACAAACAGTAGTCGATTGGCGACAAGAATGTAGCACACTTATTGTCATGTTTTTTTTTAAAGCTGTAGCAACGGTGTATGATCCAAACAAATAAGTGCTGCATAAATAAATAGTATTTGTTTTGTTATGAGTAAGTCATTTCTTTTTCGGCTAAACTGTAGAGTCTGTTGCCCATGCACTAAAAATGTTTGCAACACTATAGAATATCTATGTATACACCACAGCAGTCAACCATAGAGCAAGTAGAGCATGTTTTATTTATTTTAGGATCTGTACAAAACAGTGAATATTTTAAGTGAAAGTTAGGTCAGGTATAGGTTAAACAAGAAATTTCTTTTTAGTATGTGAGGGTGCGTAGTGCCCAAATCTCCAGTTCAGAAACACTCAATTGATTTACACTTTTATTTATTTTATGATCTGTACGAAACAGTAATCAAGTGCTGTTAACACAGTAAACTTCACATCTCTTAAGCATTGCGTGCCGCCATTCATCACAGCATCCACAGCGACTGTTGGCAACACTGCCGCATCGCATCACGTAATGCCGCTGATTGAGACTTTTACCCCAACTGCCATATCTGCATAGGGGTTGCCAGAATTTGCACCACAAATAGGAGCAATGCCACCCATTCAACAATTTGGCCAATCAATGCAGTTTCTTCTCTATGACTGACTGGTGTTTCTTTATACATTTGTCCTGTCAGTAAATTAATTATCATTGTAAAGGGGACACTTTGTTGCCTGCATTAGCACTCTATGATGCTGCAGCTGTAAGTAAAGTTTAAGCACTTGTACAAATTCCTTAACTCCCACATTAATCAGAACATGTTGGCCAATGAATATGTCTGTGATATTGTGCAAATTGTCACCTACAAGCTACTCAGGTATGATAATCAAGAGTTAACGTGCAGTTTATGAGTCCGACACTGGTGATTGACATGTAGACATTGGCAACAGCACAAGGGATGACAGGAGGTGAAGGCAGACAATAAGATGGTGTGTTTGATGTCTAGTAAATTTGGTGTCAGTTTTAAAATTTGTTCTGGAGTTTATTTGCAATGTTTCTGGAAACGTACGTGATATGTCATTTATAATCCAAACTAGTTGTGTTTTTGACCGGTTTTTACAATATATATGGAAGGTGCGTTTGTGAAGGACCATTTACATGTAGTATTTACAAGGATAATGTATTCACTGGACAAGGGTACATCAACAACCTGTCAGACATAGAGGGTTAAAGTGTAGTTTAATGCAATTGCAACAAAGTTGTGGTACAAGCAATTAACAATTGGTCAAACATTTAAAAGCAAGGTATCGTGTACATGACTTTGAATTTAAAAACCATCTAAGCCCACTGTAACGGTTATAACAAAACAAAAAATGTATGTCCTCTGTGTGTTGGAAGAATCTGCCTGTTACTCTACTGAAGTATTATGCATCTTTCATATCCGTTTGTACTCAGTAAAAAACCTGGAGTCATATTGCTGAAACCCTTCAGCAGAACAAGGTCTCAGCATTATCTCATTATCAACCTGCACCTACTAAGTTGTATTCTCGTTCAAGTATATTGTCCTTAATTATGCTCAGACTTCCACCTTTGTTAACCAAAAACCCTACAGTTATATATTATTTTACATATTCGCAGTACCATCAACCCCCCACAACAGATAATGATGAAGGCTATTGAAGGGTAGCATGTATAACAAATCAGCAATAAAAAACGTGATTTGCTCTCAATGGATGGAGTTAAATGTTTGGAGCACGCGAAATATTTTAGGAAATAAGGTTTCATCATTAAATTTTACGGTCCTGTTGATCTGAACAAGTGAAAAGTGTCATTTCGAGCACCTAGAGTAAGCCTAGATAAGTTAGTTAACAAAATTCTGTGTGAATGATATTATTTCGGTTACAATCATTAAAAATGGATAATCCTTATAAGAATGTTTTTCTTCTAGATTTGTGTTAGAAATACGACTAACGTTTCACAGATTAACGAGATACAAGTTTATGACAATTTTTTGTCCTTATTGGCCACATTGAAAGTACAAAAATTCTCAAAAGCATTAGGCTACATAAATAAAGAATGTCACCAATGTTTGAAAGTTATGAAGGAATTAACTTCACTGTTTTTGCTGTGGGCCTGCTTAGCAGTGGCGATTACTCAGCACAACGCCTCGCCATATACTTATTTTAACAAAACATGTTCCTGACTTATTGTTCCGTATTATCAAGTGCGCTAAAATTTTGAACACAAACCTCGAAATTCGTATGCGTCATTTTTATTTTGCAAACGCACGGTTCCACAACAAATACTACACCCAATTCATAAGACACTAGGCAGTACACATTACACACAGACAGTAGACAACCGCACTTCACAAGTACAGATGTTCCTGTCAGCTACAGACACTGATCTCGTAGTATAGGAAACTCTGGTAATTCCGAATCCACAAACGATATATGTTTTTTTTTATCTGTCCCTTGGGCGAATTAGAATAGAAAATTAGTATGGTATAATTACAGGATTTGTTAACGATTATAACATGGTCATATTATCAGATTAAATGACGGAGAAAAAAAGAGACTGATTGCGATTCTGATCAAAACAAGTTTAGGCTGCTGTAACGCGAATGGTTCATGTACCACATGTAAACACTGAACAGTATATGGTACAAGCGAAATCATGAGCAAAAGACGACTGACTATATTGTATGGAAGCCAGACTGGATCAGCACAAGAGGTCGCAGAAAGGATATGGAGGGAGGCACGCAGGTATTTGTAACACTTTATCTGTTATAATATTTTTCCTGCTCAGATGTGCTGATGGATAAGTTAAAATTGTTGAAGACTGGCCGAAGTTTTCAGTAACACAATTCCTTATATCGTCCCACTATTGAAGGCTACAAATTTGTCAACGAAATGTACTTCTGATAGGTGCAAATCGAAGCATTCTGTCTACATTACCTCAGGAAATCTACGAGCACAGATTAACAGTTTTCTGTGCTCTTCTGCAACCCTACTAATTACCTTCTTTTTTATAAAACTATTAGCTTACATAAAAGACCAGCATTTCTGAGGGTCTTAAATTTTGTGTACTCACTAGCTTAGTTCGAGATTTTTACCTGTGAATGACTAGTTTCAGACACATCTCAGAATAGGTTGCCCAGGATCGCTTGACTGGTTTCGGCAGACCCAAGCTGACATCAATCAGATTTTGTACATTGTTAGTTGAGCATCATATATCAAACGTTGACCCTGGATTAAAATAGGAGGGTGCTGGGACCATCAGCATTTCAAGACTAATACTTTTTCCATTTTATATTGTTTGTATATGCTATAACTCAGGAGGGTACCACTTTTTTTCTATATAGTTCAATATCATAAAGGCACATTATTTACATTTATTTTACTAAGAAAAGATTTGATTCAAATACGGTTTTGTAATGAAGTCCAAATTGTTGTGTTAAAGAACCATCACACTAGAATTTATTTTTTCCCCTGATAGATGTAACCTTACAGAACAAACCCTGATCTGTCTCACGGCTACCTTCCCATCCTTCTCCTCCTCAAACTACCAGAGATATATGCCTGTCTTATAATTATCCCATTGCCGTCTCATCATTGCCCCATATGCCGGGTAACTATGAGACACTTCTGGTATTTCAATTTTGCATGCTTTTCCCCTAAAATGCACACTGCAAATGGTGTTCACATGGAGAAGATATTTCCTTCTGTGTGATAATAATTCATTGTGTAAAAATCTAAAGCAAAAGATTTAAAATATGTCTCATCATTATCCCATTTGACCCTATATAAAAATTTTTTTTGCATGTATCATTTCAACTACTTCTCTATTCAATAACAACCATGTAGGTTTTAATCTTGTCATGCTGATGGTCCCAGCATCCTCCTATTTTAATCAAGGGCTATTTGACTGACATGAGAATCCTGTTCAATTAACAGTGTACAAAATCTGGTAACTTGGTAGAATCCGTGTACATCAAAGAAACGGCATTGCCATCAATATAGTGTTTCTGAACCAGAGATTCGGGTGCTATGTGCCCTCACTTACTATAGGTTAAACAAGAAGGTTTTTTTTTCAGTATGTGAGCTTTCATGGTTCAGGCCTGATTTAGGTACAACATAATTATAATGTCAGGTGCCAGAATTTTAAAATGAAGGATGTGTCTCAAAACAAGGAACGATGTGTGTTTGGCCACAGGTACCAGATATTGACTCGATAAATGAAGAAAAGCTAACCTTAGTTATATCTGCACCAAATGTTTTGAAATAGAAGTGAAATTAAGATTAATTCCTTAACTAAATTTAGAACTCTGTTTAGTAGTCTACTCCATCTAAGTACCTTTCAATATACTTTTACAAAGATTTGAGTATCACACAATTTGATTTCTGACCCATACTTGTTTTATTATTATTATTATTATTATTATTTTATGAGGTTTAATAAACCACTGAAGAAAAATTCAGATTAGTATGTTTCTAGGTAGTCAACGTTCAGTTGTGTTCTTGAATTATTTAGCACAAATTGAATGGCAGAGGACAGTTGTGGAAGTATAGGTCAGTCATTGTATTCCCAAATTCATGCACACGACCTACAGTTTTTTGCATAATTTTACGGCACAATTCCTCCTGCATGCTTTGACCAATGACGTCATAAATCAGTACTTCAGTCATAGCCAATTGGAGATAATTAACGTTTCAGTTGATTAGTGTTTTTAATTGAATCACAGGATTTGTTAAAATTTTACTGGTAATTTGGGAGAAGCATTGCATATCGCAGCTGCGGCATACTATCGGTACATTTCAAACATGCACTTATCACAGTGCCATCATTGCTTGTTCATTCACAACAATTTAAACTGTAGTCTTAGGTTCCTGCCTTGCCACATCCTTTAAAATTGGCATAGTCATAAAAAAATATTAAAGCATCAGAATAGACGTCTACAGTCTAGATTGTCAAAAGTACTTTGCCTACTATACAACACACCAATACCATGGGTCAAAGCCAACGGGTGGAATCACGTCCTATAAATGACCTCTTGAATAGCTTCATTTGTTCTGTGGTTTCTGGCCATAACTTTGTCACTCTTTTTTTCTTTAAGCCTATAACCATACCTTTAGTTTTATTCCTTTTCATACTGTATTCTACTCAGGTTTCTGTAACATCATTTAGCATTTGAGATGGTCTATTCAGATGCTTCTAATGTGGAATTTTCTGTATTGGCTACCTTGGTGTGTCTTATAATTTTCCCTTCACTGAGTGGAAATACTTGAGACCACCTATGCATTTTACGCAAACACTATCCTTATATAGACTATTTGTTTCTGTGTTATGAATAGCCATCTGGTTAGTGTGTAAATCAGTAAGTCTTGAAGCATTCCTTATAACAAATTGATAGTTTCATAACCTGAATAACCCTGACACTGGTTCTACTGTTTTATTCTGTGGGAACAATAATTAAATCTTGCCATTTACTGAAACAGGGACAAGAGCAGATGAAGTCGGTGCATCTGTAACGCCCAGTGAATATAGCAGCAATAAATAAAAAATTATGTTAGCAAATATGAAATGACACAATATATTGAACATTCTGAAAACCTTGCAATTCCTAGAACCACTATCTTGTTAGTGTAAATGTCAACAACCAAAATTCATTCAGATTCTCAGTTCCCATGTGAATGAATTATTTCCATACATAATTAAGTCTGTGTATGAGTACTGCTTCCATTTATTCATATTATTTTAATTTTACCTGCTTATTTTCATTGTCTCATTTTTTCTTTAATTTATTTCTGCATGAATCAAATGATGCTAATCATAAGTTGTGTGGACATAGAACTTAGGTGATTTTAGGGTGGGCGTGAAAATAATCCTTGGGCCTTCAAGAAATTTTTGAAGGTTAAAAACATTCTGAAATCAAAATACCTGTCTGAGTAAATAACAGATAGTAATTACTGCACTCAATAGATAACTGATTGTAATTATTGCACTTTTCACAAAGGGTACTGGTATTATATTTGAGATATGTGGAAGATACTTTTTGTTTTCTGACATGTTTTGCATACAAGAGCAAAATGCAATGAACTGCTTGTAGTTTTAAGAAAACAATTGTCTGCTTTTGTATTACATTTGTTATGGATCTCAAGGATGCCCTGGAAATTACAGAATCCTCCTGCTCACTCAGCCAGATGCCATGTTTGTATCTTCATGCAATTAGTTCATTTCTCAATGTCACTGACAGTGTTTTTAGGAGTTTGTATTTGCAAGGATGACAGTACATTATTTTTCACGCATACACTAAGAGTTTTCTCTTATGGAGCCTAATGTGTTTCCAGTTGTGTGGAGACATTGTTGTGGCACACAAATGAGAACATATTCGAAAAGTGAAACATATGACCTTTGTTCTCATTCTCATGTAAGATATTGGCTATCATCTCTGATTTTTCAGATGAATTCAATGTTTCATTGACACTGACCTGTCTGTAATGCATAATTTGTAATAGTGGGCTTATAACTGCACTGTTAATGTTAATCATAGTAGGAAAAATTTTACATCAGCCACAGCCAATTACTCTGTGAAAATATGAATCAACTGGAGTCTTGGCTGCAGAATGATTCTGCTTCCACCAACGTATATTTTGCATAAGGACCACAAATTCTGACCTTGTGGAGTATGTATGTAGATGTAGACTTTAAAATAATGATCCATTGTGCTGTAAGGCGCACACACACAGCCGATAACATACGTCGGAAGTCGGCCGCGAGAGTGCGCCGCGAGAAAATGCGGCAAATGCCAGAGCACGCCACGGGCGGGCCAGTGACCCAAACAGCGCGGAGTTGTGCTCTGCGCGCAGTGTGTTGTTTACGAGGTACGAGCTCACTTCGCGGGTACTCGTACAGCCAGTGCACGCTAGTGTTCTGTGTAGCAGTGAGAGAGTTGTTTTCCATGACTACAAGATTGGCGACGAGTGCGGTATTTTTTTGTTTTCCTCCGCGCGTTTTCCGTCTGAAGTGGTTGTTCGTCTTACACAATGTCTACTGGTTCTTCCGATGAGATTCTGCGTCGCCTCGTCGAACAACAAGAGGTTTTTGCATCGGCGATTCACGCTCAGAACCAGGTATTACAATCTCTTGCTACAGCCTTGTCTAGTGGGTCCCAACCCCCGTCCACCCCACAGGTTGTTTCGCCCCCCGCGCCCCCTCTGTCTTATCCGCCACCTTTTCCGGCATACGACGAGGCCGTCGAAGAGTGGGACGCTTATGAAAAACGGTTAAGACAACATTTTCAAGCTTTTGGCTGGTCTGATGGCACCTTATGTCGTGCGTTATTCCTGTCGTGGCTGTCGCCTCGTCTGTATCAGCTGCTTTGCCAACTCGCCCCCTTGCAGGATCCTGCGTCGTTGTCTTTCGATCAAATGTGCGGCCTTTTTTCACAATATTACCGCAAACGGACTCATGTGATAGCGGCCCGTGTTGAGTTCTACTGCTGCAGGAAGCAGCCACAATAGTCTTATCGGGCGTGGGTCGCAGACCTCCACGGTTTAAGCCGTCGTTGTCATTTTGTTACGGATGTGCATAAAGAATCGTATGCCGATCATATGGTCCGGGACGCTATTATTCGGCTCGCTCCCTATCGCGAGGTTCGCGAACGCGCTCTCCTGTGCGAAAATCCTTCCCTTTCAGAGGTCCTTCACATTGCGCAGTCTTTCGAGGTTTCGCGGGCGGCGGGCAACCAAATTGAGGCTTGGTTTGAGGTGGCGGAAATCCAACCCTCTTCTTCCCCGTTACAGGCAGGGTGCAAAGGGATGACGTGGTCGCGGCAGTCCGCGCGCAGCCTCGGCGCCGGAGCGATCGGCCAAGTGCACGGCCGCGGAAACTCGGGCCAGGCGGCGTGCAGTCACGCGACCGGAAAATGCTTCCTTCGTGTCCCTCCTGTTTTGTCGATCATGATAGACCTGACTGCCCCAAGCGGTGGTCCACGTGTCATCAGTGCCACAAGAAAGGTCACATTGCTTCTGTTTGTGCCTCCAAAATCCAAGATTCCGACGCAGAGATGGACGTAAATTGCGTCTCAGCGATTTCGGTTGCACCCAACAAGCTCTTTATTGACGTCACTGTTTTACACAAACAGTTGCGTATGCAAGTGGACACAGGCGCGGCCGTCACCTTATTGAACTCAAAGACTTATTTGGATCTGGATTCATCTCCTCCTGATGCATTGCTCCCTTCGGGTCCACCATCACCAGGTCCAGGGACTGAGGTGGAGATGGAGACCGAGCCACCATCACCGGTCCTGCCATATGGGTTGTCGGGGGAGGGGCGCCGACGCTGCCCGCGCTCCAAGTACTTCCGACCCTACGCAATGGTGCCTGCCCGCAACCTCAGTCAGAGCCCAACAGATGACGACGTCATGGACATTGCTCGCATCCGAGCCTCCCCAAGGGGAAAGGAATGCTGTAAGGCACACACACAGCCGATAACATACGTCGGAAGTCGGCCTCGAGAGTGCGCCGCGGGAAAATGCGGCAAATGCCAGAGCACGCCACGGGCGGGCCATTGACCCAAACAGCGCGGAGTTGTGCTCTATCAGTGGATAGAAGAACAGCGCCATTTCGTGCAATAAGCCGAAAGCTTTTTTAGAAGGTTGATCGGGCCAGCCGTGGATGATATGCCGGAGGACCTGACAAAGTACGGGGTCTGTATCTGTTGCTGCTGCAATACGTTTGCCCGTAATAGGAAAACCATCCACTACTCGTTCTGTTTCATCCAGATAGAAAAACAGAATTTCACTGTGGTCAAATGTGGGGTCAGGGCTCTTGGGAAGGCGCAACAAAATGTCGGCATTTGCGTGCTAGGTCGTGGGTCTGAAGTGAATGTCGTAATGGAAACGGTTTAGATACAGGGCCCAATGTTGAAATCTGTGGCCATTCTTGTTGGGAAGGGACGCCGTGGGGTTGAAGAGACACTAAAGGCTTATGATCAGTGATAAGATGGAATTTAGACCCATATAGAAAAATGCTGAATTTTGAAGAGTATAAATGATGGCGAGGGCCTCTTTTTTTCTATTTGAGAGTATTTCTATTGTGAGGCATTTAGGGTCTGGGAGGCATAGGCAATTGGGTGTTCGGTCCCGTCCTGATATCGGTGCGCGTGTACTGCCCCTATGCCATGTTGTGAGGCATTGGTAGCAAGTACAAGCATTTGACCTGGTGTATAGGTAGCCAGACATGGAGTAGTATACAAGAGGGTTTTGAGGCGTTTAAATGCTGCTTCAGAATCTTCCGACCAATGAAAGGGAATGTTTTTGTGGAGAAGATTGTGAAGGGGATGTGCAATATCTGCGACAGACGGCAAGAACCGGTGGTAATAGGCAATGGCGCCCAGAAAGGCCTGCAACTCTTTGACGTTCGTGGGGCAAGAGAGAGCTTCGATTGCCTCAATATCATCTTTGAGTGGTCGGATGACCTCCTGGGACAGCTGAAACCCCAGGTAAACTACAGAGGGTTGGAAAAATTTGGACTTTTGAAAATTGCATTTGTTGCCGTTTTCCTGAAGAACTGAGAATAGGGTGCTTTGGTTATTGATGTGTTTGGCCATGGTGGCACCCATGACGACTGTCGTCTTGATAGTTGATGCAGCCAGGTACCGTGGCGAGCAACTGTTCATCAAAGTTCTGGAAGATAGCAGGCGCACTTGCCACACTGAACGGTAAGCGCTGGTATTGGTACAAACCAAAAGGGGTGTTCAGAACAAGAAATGTGCATGACGCTCCGTCTAGGGGAAGCTGGTGATAAGCTTCAGACAGATCAATTTTGGAAAAGAATTGTCCACCTGCTAACTTGGCAAACATTTCTTCATGTCGAGGCATGGGGTATGTGTCAATGAGGCTTTGCGCGTTTACCGTAACTTTGAAGTCACCACACAGGCGAAGAGAACCATTACATTTCAGCATGACAACAAGAGGCACGGCCCATTCACTGGCAGCAATGGGTAAAAGGACGCTGGAGATGGCGAGTCTATCAATTTCCTGTTTAAAAGAATCGCGCAGTGCGACCGGAATGGAACGTGCGCGGAAAAATTTTGCTCGTGCCGCGGGTTTGAGCGTAAATGTGAGCTTCGAAGTGTTTTGCCCTTCCTAACCCCAGCGAGAAGAGGTCCGAAAATTTGGCAGATAATGAATCTAATTGTGATTAGGGAATTTCGCCAGACACTACATGAACAGTGTCATCAACAGAGAAACCAAAGGTCCTAAAGGTGTTGTAACCAAATAAATTGTCGGTGCCGGACTGATCAACCACAAAAACAGTGATGTTTTGAACAACCGACTTGTAGGAGACGTCGTCATCCAGCTGTCCCAAAAGAGCTATGTTGCCGGTTAAAAGTATGCAAATGACGTGTAACTGGAGACATAGGTGGTGAACCCATGGACACGTATGTCTGATAAGTGATGATGGTAGCGGCGAATCTGGTGTCAACTTGCATGTGAACATCGATGCCTAGCATTTTTACATCTATGTACAATTTGTTTGAGGAAGGAAGTGTCGAGTTAACACAGAAGACAGAATCGTCTGCTACCTCGTCATCTTGTATGGCTTGGACAGTATTGGCCCTACATACTTGCGCAATGTGACCCTTCTTATTGCATTTATGACACACGGCCCAACACTGTGGGCAATCTTCTCGTGCATGCTGCCTGAAGCAGTGGGGACAAGAGGGTAGAGCCTGTCTATTTTTTAGACTAGTTTTCTGCTTAAACTTCTTACGGGCATGCTGCGGTCGGATAGCAGCAACTTCCTCTTCCGCAGCGTGTGGTAAGTTGTCAACATGGGGCCTATCAGACTGCTCATCACAAATGTCACCCCACGAATCTATCTGTGCCCCTGGGGCTCTTGTGACTTCAAAGGTTTGAGCAATATTAAGAACATCATCTAATGAAGGATTGTCAAGTTGGAGAGCTCGTTGTCTCACTTCTTTGTCGGGGGCTGAGCGGAGGATTGCATCTCGAACCATGTGGTGGGCGTATAGGATTCCCAATGAACCTCAGTTATGAATTGGCACTTATGGCTAAGCCCCTGTAATTCTGCGGCCCATGCCCTACAGGGCTGTCCAGGTTTCTTTTTACTCTGGTAGAACATCACACGGGAGGATATGACAAGTGTCTGTTTGCTATAATAAGCCATCAACAAGGAACACATCTCATCAAATGTGAGGGATTAGGGTTCTTTCAACGGCACTAATTGAGTATTTGATACAATTGGGGAGAATAGGATAGGAATAGAGACTTACGAAGTTGATGATCGTGATCGCTGAAAGCCAAGAAGTGCTGACGCAGATGCTTCTCGTAGTCTGTCCAGTCTTCCGCGGTGTCTTTGTAGTGTGTGAACATTGGAATATTCAGGGCCGGCAGTCGGCTGTTGTTGTTGTTAGCGGCAGTGAGAAGTTGCTGTAATGCAGCGGCAATGACTGTCGGAGGTTCTGCAAGTTGCATGTGCTGTTCGTTGAGTATCTTCTGCTGCTCCACCAAATTTGTGACTATTTGTTCTAACACCATCATATTGTCACTAAGGGCGTGTGCAGAAATTTGTAAACATCCCATCCTTGTCGCCACTAAAAGTGTTGTGACTTGGAACACTTTATTAAATACCACATGCGGTACATAAACAAAAGTCGGCTAAACCTTTCCGGTTGGAAACCAAACATGCACTGCTGCTGCCGCATCTCTGCCCGTTTGTGTCCGCTGGTCGCCCAGGTGGCACTGTTAGCGCTGCTCGGTTTAGCAGCGCGGCCGTTTGGCGTACCGGCGATAGGCGGCGGATTGAAATGCAACACGGCCATAAAACTTTCTTTTGATGAAATGTCTAGTTTTTTGTATTCATGTCATTGTGACAGTACTCCTGTCATACCTGCTAGTGACAAGTTCTGTCACTGCCAAAAGCAACATCAGCAGTCTTATCATTCTTGACCAGCAGAGCTGCAGGATCTTGACTGTAAATGTTGATTTGTTAAACACAAATCTCAGAAATAATCTGTTACCTCCTTGGTTCGTGATGGAATCATTTACCAAGCTTGCAACATCAAAGAGAGTGAAAGAGCTGTTGAGTGTGAGGATCCATCATTAGAAGTCATCTTAAGGATTCCTGAACCATTGGAAGTTTCCTATGCGACAAGGCACTGAATTGAATCGTGGACCAATGCTCCCATCATTGACAGTGAACTGCATCAGCACTGAGCCAAAGCCCTCCAATGCGAAACAGGAACTGGATGCAGTGCAAATGCAGTGACCAATCTGTGATGGACAAACATGCCATCAAAAAGGACAGTGTCCGGCAATTGCGTTCTGACCACCTCATTTTGTGATACATACCCCAAGAGAAGTGGGCTTCGTATCTCAGCTGTCATAAGGAAGGCCATACTGCATCAGAATGTAGTTAGCAGCATTTCACAGAACAGATGTAGATGGGCATTCATTCTGTTTTTCCATTTTTGACAGATATGTAGATCACAATTTCACAACACTCGACAAACTTGTAGTTGCATTGTTTGGTCTGTCTGTATCAGCTAGTCAGGAAACACTTAAGTACATGTTATGATTAAAATAGTTATTATTAGAAGTGTATAAAGGTGATGTTGTCTTACTCCTCAATTTGCAAACATATATATTTCTGGGGTCCATACTATTGGTGTGTAATAGAAGCTGCAATAAACAGCATATCCCTAGTCAATTTACTGCTGTTAAGGTCTTCAAATCTATAGTCCATTCTGTCACATTCTTGGTGGTTAATGATGCTAGTATTGACAATCTGTTTATCAAGAGCAGGTTCCCTATCAGTAACTAGCACAGTCATGTTTTCTGTTCCCTTACTGATAAAGAATAGGAGCAAGATTTGTTATTAGTAAATATATATGCACCGACTGGCTCCAAGGGCAAACGAGGAAGAGGTAATTTGTTTCGTGATGAAATAGTGCATCTGTTAACAGACACTCGACATATTATTCTGGGAGGAGATTTTAATTGTGTTTTGCGTCCAGAAGATCAAGACCCTAATTTTAATTTCTGTGAGGAGCTGAGTGTTTTAACAACTGGATTAGACTTAATAGATACATGGATTCATCTCCGCCCACACTCTATAGGCTATACATACGTTAGTAGTACCTCTAAAAGTAGATTAGACAGAATTTACGTATCTAAAACATTTACACAAAATGTGGTTGAATGCGAGATATGGCCAGTAAGTTTTTCAGATCATTGTGCCTATCACATAACGGCTAACTACATAAAACAACAATGTTTTCTGGGAAGAGGGGTCTGGCAACTAAATTTGTCGCTTCTGGATGACAAGGAATTACAAAAGGAAATTATCGAGACATGGACGAGATGCCTTCGAAGTCTAGCAAGATACCCAAAGCGCATTACCTGGTGGCTTCAAGTTGTAAAGCCGCAAATAAGAAGATGCATTATTCGGTTTTCACGAGCAAAGAACTACTGGCAGAGAAGGACACTGGAATATTATTTCCTAAGTCTACGTGACTTGTACAACGAGCCAACGAATCTAACAGCTAATGTTCTTAGAATAAAACATATCAAAGCAAAAATTACTGCTTTGATACGCCAGTCTTTGCAAGGGAAAAAAGTGCGAGCGCGTTCCACAACTGATATCTATCAAGAAAACACTTCGATATACCATATGATAAGGGAAGCAAAAAGAGGCAAACAGAAGATAATCAGCCACCTCCAAGATGAGCAAGGAAACAACTATGACAATCAGAATGCTATTAAGCAACATATTGTACAGTACTATTCGGATCTTTATTCTGAATCTGTGACAGACTTGGTTGTACAGGAAGATTTTTTGTCTAATATACAACCAATAGTTAACCTCAACGAAAATGAAGAGCTTATAGAAACCTTATTGGAAGATGAAATACAGAAAACAATCACGGAATCTCCACGAAACAAAGCTGCCGGAATAGATGGCATACCAGTAGAGTTTTATATACGATTTTGGAATGTTATTGGAAGTGAATTAACATTAATGTACAATGAATTGTTGGTAGATAACAGCTTTCCACTAGAATTCACTGAAGGCATGGTTGTGCTTATCCCAAAAAAGTCACGGAGTATTAAAATAGAGGACTTCAGACCAATTACTCTACTCAATTCCGACTTCAAAATTTTTACTCGTCTCATAAATAATAGAATGAAACCACTTCTTGGTAAGATACTTGGGCCATACCAAACAGCAGCTGGTACAGGTAGATCAATGGTGAACATTCTTTCTGAATATAGAGATATTTTATATTTAACATGGTTATGTAATTGTCAAACTGCTATGATTTTCCTAGATTTTAACAAAGCATTCGATAGGATTAACCACTGTTTTCTGCTAAAAGTGTTGAGTAAAATAGGATTTAATGCTCCTTTTTGTCACCTGATACGAAATTGCATAGTTGGAACACATTCCAGAATAAAGATCAATGGGCAGTTAACTAACCAAGTGCCAATCAATCAGTCTGTTAGACAAGGATGTCCTTTATCCATGACGTTGTATAGTATCGCTGTGGAACCATTACTTTTATATTTGCACCTCCGTCTGAAAGGATTAAAACTTTTCAACACCAAAACGGTCTGTCATGCATATGCGGATGACATAAGTATTCTTGTCAACACGAAACAAGAGATTGAAAATGTTCGAGAAATTGTTATGTCTTTTTCCACTGCAAGTGGAGCAAAGCTCAACGAGCATAAGTCGAAGATTTTGGCCATTGGACCCAACAGTGATCATATGCAAACTTCCTGGTTGCAAAGAACAGACAAGGTAAACTGTTTAGGAATGTTCTTAACACCAAACCCACATGAAATGATAAAGGTAAATTGGGAGCATAAGCTGAATACTATAAGAGCCACACTCAAAGAACACACAACCCGATCATTAAATCGTCTGCAAAGGGTGCTGTTTATAAACACTTATATTATCAGCAAGACACATTACATAGGTGCCGTTTTACCAATTTCTTCTGATATAGCACACAAAATTTTAACTGCCATATACTGGTACGTATGGAGAGGCAACATTTTCAAAGTCTCCCTCCAAACAATGACTTTGCCTCGCATTGATGGAGGTTTGGCAGTTAAGGATGTTCAATCACAGTGCACTGCATTGTTTATTAAGCAAACAACAAAAATATTACAGAGTGTCCAACTCGGTATTACCAAATACCTTTTTACTACCTTGGCCCCGAAAGATCAGAGGGCGCCAGTAAATGTGGGACACATTAATGCTCAACTGGCCTATGTCTGTAAATATTATACAGAATTAAGTTATTTACAGGAAGCTGCTCACAGATATACTACTTCGAAGTTGTACACTTCACTGATTAGGGGACACCCACGAAACCCTATAGAGCTAAAATATTCAAACAAAAAGTGGGAAAATATCTGGAAAAACATAAATAATAAGATCCTTACGAATGACGAGCAATCTGTGTGGTATGACATTGTTAATGAAAAAGTTCCAACAGGAGAAAAACTGTATAAAATTAAAATGAAGCCTGACCCATATTGTGACCATTGCCAATTGGTAGACACACTAGCACATACCTTTGTTTGCAGAGACCGAAATACCATCTGGAAATGGACGCGAAAAAAGCTAGCAATTATCAACAGGACGTCAGAAAATGCAATAAAGGTAGAGGATATAATATATCCAGACTGGAATTTATACCCTAGTATGAAACACAACAGCTATCTTTGGTTACTTGGAAAATTTATAAACTACATCATTAAAAACAAAACCACAACATTAGAAGAATTTGTGATGTATATTAAAGAAGAACACAACCAATTACAGAAGCTACCAAAATATAAACAACAATTTCAAAATTTCCTCTTTCATACCCTGAAATAAGGACGTAAGGAAGTATCACAAGATGTGCAACAATGATTTCTGAAGCTACAACAAACCAACAGAAGATGAACAACATAATGAAAATATAAAATCAATTTCAGAAGCAATAGTAGATAATTTGTTTTCACATTTTATGTATAAATGCTTTGTATAATAATAATAAAGGTTAAAAAAAAAAAAAAAAAAAAAAAAAAAAAAAAAAAAAAAAAAAAAAAAAAAACTGAAAGTGTTCATATCAGAAAATGCCACCTTGCACTTTTTTTTTCCTTATCGACTATCACCATCTCTCCCTTGAAAAAAAAAAAAAAAAAAAAAAGTCATATTGCGTTGGCTGAACCTTATTATAAATTTCCTTATGTGCTACAAACATCACTATTAAATCTCTTGGCAGTTGACTGTTTTCCATGTGCGTTGGTTGTGGATGATGGTCCTTAAGACTTCTGCTCCAACAATGCCATACATCATGTAATAGTGCCATCTTTCCACCCAAGGTGGAAAACTTACTTTTCACACTCAAAACTCAAATACATCAGACTGTCCAGAAGGGAAAGCCCTTAAAATTGTAAGTTATATCTGAACAACTCTGCCGCATGATAAGAGCACAACGGACTTTCTTCACAGCCAGCAGCCAAGCACACTGCTGGAGGGTTGGGAGGTGGGGGCATATAGCAGTGCCAGTGTCACCAAAATTCAGGCCTGCTGCTGCATCTGGGCCAACAGCTTCAAGCACAAGTAACTCCACCAGCAATGAATCCCTGGTACTATTGAGTCAGTTCAGGCTCCAGGTGATTCTGGTAATAGACACAGGCTCTCTGGAGAGCATAATACGAGAAGCAGCAGCATACGCAAGCTTTCTTCCTACTTCCGAGTAGTTGCGAGTGCACCCCTGATTATTACCGTGCTGACACTGGGTATCATGGGCAATGTGCTGACTGGGTTATGCCCATCTGCCTTCACAAAATATATAAAATTTTTCTGAGCAGCTCCACTCTGAAGCACCTGTTCAAAATGACAGCACTCTAATATCATTTTTGGAAAAGGGGGTGATAGAGGTATGTTCGCTGGGATGCAGTCTCCAGTTTTGGACATCTTTTGATTAAGACATCCAACAGAACCTCCTATAAATGCAATGCTGACACTACCTAATGCACCACAAATATCTTTTGCACTGACATTGGTGCTTTTGCTGTGTTGATCCCTGCTGTAACACATCAACTCAGCACCAATATCACCTGCTTTGTCACGATGCCTCATGCACCAGCTAACACAGGCCAACACAGGTGCAATCTTTTATCACCTGGATACTCCCTAGTGCTGCTGCCCTTGATACATATTTCTCTCATTTGGGTATCATCTCCGTCTTCGCATCCTACTGTGACCTACACTTTGCAGTCTGAGATGGACATCATAAGGCCAATTGTAGAGATGAACCCCTGCTATCAACAGCTGGAAACAGTCACCAATGCTAAAGAAGGGGACACAAGAATTAACCATCTTTGTGCACACCACTTCCTCCCATATGTCCCTGAACAAGCTGATCAGGGGCTGTTCACTTTCCAGTTGCAGCCCATAACGCAATGAACATTGCTTAATGTGTGTAGTAACCAGATTAATGCAGTCTTGGTCCATAGGTCCGTGCACACATGGGTTTTAAAAACTACAGTATCTACATGTATCACGTGATCTCCAGGTGCCACTCCAACTAAGAACTGGTTTCATGTTGCATGGCCATATACACAACTTCAACCTTGTGACCCTAGTGGGGAAGTGGCTATTAAAATAGCAGTGAGCGATGTAGGCCCAATAGTTTTTCATATGGATCTATTGATACTGATGCTGTGTGTGTATATTTGTTCTCATGATCAAATAAATATTTTTTATTTCACTAGCAATTATTCATTGTGTTTTAGGTTAGAAGAATAATTGGTGTGTTATTTATGCCTTTGGAGTATAGATATCTTGCCAGGGCCCGAGCAGTTACACGTGGGAAGAGGTCTGTTAGTGATTGGAAGCTCCAATATTAGGCACTTTATAGACCCCCTTAGGCAGATAGCATCTAGGGACAGAAAGAATTCTGATGTGCACTGAGTTAAAGTCTGCCGGAGGGCCTTATCCGAAATGTGGCGGCAGCTTTGCTTGTGGCTATTAAGCGTACGAAGTGCAGTCGGCTACAAGTTGTTGCTCATGTTGGCACTAATGACTCCTGTGGCTTGGGTTCTGAGGACATCGTCATATCGTATGGCAGTTGGTGAAACTTGGCCTCGCACATGAGGTGCAAGCAGAGCTTTCAATTTGCAGCATTGTTCCCTAAGTGGATTGGGGTTCTTTTGGTTTGGAGCCGAGTGGAGGGTCTCAACCAAAGGCTTTGTCAACTCTGTGACAGTCATAGCTGCAGATTTCTGGACCTGCATTATCAGGTGGCAAATTGAAGGGATCTCCTTGATAGATCAGGGGCGCACTACACAAAGAAAGCAACTACTCGGGTAGTAGAGTACTTGTGGAGTGCACATGAGGTTTTTTTTAAGGCTTCTCTATCATACACAAACAGTGAAATTAGGTCATATTCAGATGGACTCTTCAACTGTCAAAATATTAGCAGTAAAATTTCAAAGTATTAGAAATAAAGTCCCCAAATTTACTGCATTGCAGGAAAGTCTCCACACTCGAATAATCCCCAGGACTGAGAGTTGACTGAATGCTGAAGCTCCAAAATATTTAGAGAAGAATGGGATTTGTATCGCAAAGATAGGTCAGGTATGATTGGAGGGGGTGTGTTCGTTGCGGTCCACAAAGTAGAGAGAGACTGAGAGATTATCCGGTCACATGTAACTGGCTTAGGCGAAATAAAGTTAATGGTTACTGGCCTCCCAGTTCCACATCACAGTGCTAGAGTCATTCAAAGAAAGTTTACGTGTGAAGTTACCCAGGCCACGCTTCATTAGTTGAGCGTGACTTCACCTGCCGAGTATAGACTGGGACACCTATGCTTTCACTATTGGGGGTACAGACAAGCAATCTTGTGAACTATTGTTGAGTACTTTTCTGAACACTGCTTTGAGCAGCTAAATCATCAGCCCACACGCAATAGAAATATTTTGGACAATATAGTGACAAACAGGCCAGACCTTTTAATTGACATCACTGTAGATACAGGGGTTAGTGATAATGACTTCATCATAGGGACAAGAGCCACCAGAGTTCATAAATCAGTGAAGATGCCTAGGAGAGTGTTTGTGCTAGAAAGAGCAGATAAGCAATAGTTAGCATCCCACTTAAGCAATCAATGGACATCATTTAGTTCCGGTGCAGTGGACGTAGAGGAATTATGGAGCAAAATTTAAATTCATTGTAAATGAAAAACTGGAGAAATATGTGACAATAAAGTGGATTAAGGATGAGAAAGACCCACCATGGTATAATAGTAATTTTCAAAAAAAAAAAAAATGCTCAGAAGGCAAAGGCAGTTGCACTCTCAGTTAAAAACAAAGAAAATCAAATCAGACAAAAGTTATTAGACATTCATATGTCTATAAAATGAGCAATACGCAAAGCATACAATAAATACCATCGTCATACATTAGCAAAGGATCTTGCCGAAAATCTGAAAAAATTCTGGTCCTATGTAAAATCGGTAAGCGGAGCAAAGGTCTCTATCCAGTCTGTCATTTGATGGTCGCGCTAACTCCCAAATGGAAGACATAGTAATAGGCATTGCTGGTGTAGAGAAGCAGCTGAGAAAGTTGAAGACAAACAAATCGTCACGTCCATTTGGAGTACCAATCCAGTTTTACAAAGAGTACTCTGTGGCATTGGCCCCTTACTTTGCGAATCTTTGATCCAGTGCAAAGTACTAATTGATGGAAAAAGCAAAGGTAGCTCCCATGTAGAAGAAAGGCCAAAGAACAGGCCCACAAAATTAACATCAGTTTGCTGTAGAATTCTTGAACATATTCTCAGTTCTAATATAGTAAAATTGTTGGAGGTGATAAAACTTTCTGTCCATGCATCAGCATTGATCGTGTGAAACAGAGCTTGCCCTTTTCTCTAATGACATCTTGAGTGCTATGGATGAAGGGCAATAAGCAGACTGCACATTTCTCGATTTTTGAAAGGCGTTTACACGGTACCCCACTACAGACTGCTAACGAAGTTATAAGCGTGTGGAATAGGTACCAAAATATGGGAGTGGCTTGAAGATTACTTAAGTAATAGAACACAGTTTGTTGTCCTTGATGACAAGTGTTCATCAGAGACTAGGGTATTGTCAGGGGTGCCCCAGGAGAATGGGAAAGGACCGCTATTACTTTCTATCTATATAAATGATCTGATGGACAGAATGAGTTGCAGTCTATGGTTATTTGCTGATGATACTGTGGTGTGCAAGAGTTTGTCATCATTAAATGACTGCAGTAGGATGCAGTATGACTTGGACAAAATTTCTAGGTGGTGTGAAGAATGGCAACTAGCGCTAAATGTAGAAACGTGTAAGGTGATCCAGATGAGTAGGAGAAACAATCCCATATGTTTGAATACAGCATTAGTAATGTTCTGCTTGACAGAGTCGAACCAATTAAATGCCTAGGTGTAATGTTGCACAGTGATATGAAATGGAACGAGAATATAAAGTCAGTCTTGGGAAAGGCAAATGGTCGACTTCACGTTATTGGGAGAATTTTGGGAAGGTGTGATTCATGTGTAAAGGAGACCGCATATAAAATGCTTGTACAACTCTATTTTGAGTATTGCTCAAGTGTTTGGGATCCCCACCAGATCAGTTTAGAGGAGGATATAGAGGCAGTTCAGAGGAGGGTGGTTAGGTTTGTAACTGGTAGAATTCTGAACCCCATAGAATAACTCGATTAGCGTGGTACATACCATGAAATAAATAATGCTGTTCCTGCTCTGTGGTTTATAGGTTCTTGTGTGTACCCTTGTCTGCTCAGTAAAAGTAATTGCCCTCATACAACAGATTTCATGACAAAACATTTGCCGTCATTCAGAATCCTTTATCAACATTATCACACAGTTACCTGAATGGGAAGTAAAATTTAACCCAGGCTGCAGTAAACATCAAAGGAAACATTTGCTTTTTTATTTAAAGCATGGTACACTTACACACCCAAAATAATGATTGAAATTGACTCTATATGTGTAAACCTCCACTTGTATATAAATCATATTTTATTTATACCATTTCTGTTTCTTTGCCCATTTGAGGTATGTTTTCTAGTCTTTGGTATCATCTGATATATTATTTATTCTCCAGATTTACTTAACTTCCTATTTACCAATAATTGTTTTACTTCTGAGCTTTGTTCAGTATAAAATATTAGTTGTTTGCATGTTATTTTATACTCCAAACATGACCAATCTTGGTATTGTTAATCCTTTCCTGCTCAAAAGTAACCAGTGACTGCTTTTTCTTGTGAGTGGTGAAATTCTGTTTTGAGCAGCAGAAGAGCTTGTTTGTATGGTTTCAGATAGTGTACATAAATGGTTTTTGTTTCCAGTAATAACATCTTAGAACTTGCATGTGTTAATTATTGAAAATTATTTTTCAGGTATCACTTTATGGGTCCTGTACGAGCAATGGATGACTATCCTGTCAATCAGCTTATATATGAACGGTTAGTGGTTTTCATATGCTCAACAACAGGGCAAGGAGAAGAGCCTGACAATATGAAACAATTTTGGAAATTTCTGTTAAGGAAAAATCTCCCAAAAAATTCATTACAAGCTGTAAGGTAATTATTGTCATTACTTAAATAATATTTCCCTTCTAATAGTGTAGTATTATCACTGTACATACACTGCTGACTATCCACCAAGGAGGACTAGAAGTATCACAGCCAATGTTATTGGGAGATGACATGTTGTACAAAGATCACATGATTGAAAATAATAGCTCCAAGTATTTAGTGTTGCGCTGCTGCTGCTGCTGCTGCTGCTGCTGCTGCACACCATGGTGTTGGATCAGAAATACTCTGGACATGTTGTTGTGGTAAAGCAGCCCATACTACTTGCACATATTGCAAAGTAGCTTTGGTGTTTCCAGGCCATTCAGTCTTCAATCATTTACGAGACATTTTCAGTCGGTGAGAGATCAGGAGAACAGGGAGGCAAAGGCAGCAGTGCAATGTGATGAATGAGAAAGAAGTCTTGCCATTAGTAGTTGTGCATTATCCTGTTGCAATACGGCTGTTGGTAAGGTGTGGGAAGACAACAGGATCTATCACTTCAGAGATGTAATACTGGCTGGTTAGTGAAATAGCAGTGGTATTTATGGGGGTGTGTAAGTGATACTCTGTATCACCCTACAGTGGTGAATATAGCATATGCAATTTTCAGGGGAGGGGGGGGGGGCAGATTAATATAAAGATATAATTTTAAGTAAGTAGACACCCCATTATATTTTGTCTCTGTTTTGCTACTCATATTCAGAGGATAACTTGTACTGAAGACCCTATTACTTAATTGTTGGCATTAAATAATAAAAAAATATAGCTAATAAAACAAAACCACAAAATTCATATCAATAACACCCCACTCCCATCACCAATACAGAGAAGTATGACTGTCTACCACGACTATGCCTTCAAACATCATTCATTAAAATAATAATATAGTAAGGACACTTTACAACTCACCGCAAAGACGAGCTGCGACAGCCAACATACAAAAGACACACACATACAACACTTTCAGATATCGGCCATGGCCTTAATAAAATACTTTATTTTATTTTCTCCCCTCACCCACCTCCCCACACCATTGCTAAGCTGCATCTCGTTATTCCCATCTAACCCATCCCGTAACTATCCTATCCCCTCTCCCCTCCCCTCTCCTCCCGTCCCCAATTCGCTGCAGAGCGTGATTTGAAGTGCGGCAGCCGGAGGTGATGGTTGTATGACTGTGTTGTGTACCTGTGTGATTGTGTGAGTGTTCTACTTTCTGAGGAAGGCATGGCCGATAACTGAAAGTGTTGTATGTCTGTGTCTTTTGTATGTGCCTGTCGCAGCTCGTCGCCACATCTTTGCGGTGAGTTGTAAACTGTCCTTGCTATATTATTAATTCCAACCTGGACTTTCTGTTGTGTTTACGGAAAACAACTCTCTCACTGCTACACAGAACACTGGCGTGCACTGGCTGTACGAGTACCCGCGAAGTGAGCTCATACCTCGTGAACAACACACTGCGCGCAGAGCACAACTCCGCGCTGTTTGGGTCATTGACCCGCCCGTGGCGTGCTCTGGCGTTTGCCGCATTTTCCCGCGGCGCACTCTCGCGGCCGACTTCCGACGTATGTTATCGGCTGTGTGTGTGCCTTACAGCATTCCTTTCCCCTTGGGGAGGCTCGGATGCGAGCAATGTCCATGACGTCATCATCTGTTGGGCTCTGACTGAGGTTGCGGGCAGGCACCATTGCGTAGGGTCGGAAGTACATGGGGCGTGGGCAGCGTCGGCACCCCTCCCCCGACAACCCATATGGCAGGACCGGTGATGGTGGCTCGGTCTCCATCTCCACCTCAGTCCCCGGACCTGGTGATGGTGGACCCGCAGGGAGCAATGCATTAGGAGGAGATGAATCCCTCATGGGTGTTGGCTGTACCCGCAAAGGTGTAGGTCCCTGAGAGGAGGGACCTGGGTCAGTCCCCGGCAGAGGCAGACAACTTGCAGGTAACGGCAGGAACCTCTCTTCAGCCTGTGGGCTGTTTAGTGGAGCAGACTGGTGCGGGAGCATCGGCTGAGGGATGGGGAGATGTCGCAGAGGCGGTGGCCGTGGCATCTGGTGATGATGGCAGGAATCCATTTCGGTCGACGTCCAAACCCACGTGCCTAGACAGCCATCCCTGGTCAGAAGCGAGAAGATGGAGACACAGATGAATGTCCCGGGCTCGGATGCAGGAGATGAAGCAGAGTCCGGGGCTGCCGGCCATGGAGAAGTTCCGCAGGACTCTTGTCGCCAAACGGGGTGAACCGAAAAGATGAGAGAAATTGATCGAGGGCAACATCAGAAGGGTACCGAGCCACATATTTTTTTAACTGGGTCTTAAAGGTGCGAACAAATCTTTCAGCCTCCCCATTTGACTGCGGATGGAAGGGTGGGGCCAGGACATGGCGGATACCTCGGGCGTTGCAGAAAGAGGCAAACTCGCGTGAAACAAACTGAGGACCGTTGTCGGACACCACTGTAGTGGGAAGGCCTTCAATCGAGAAAATGCGTGACAAGGCGGCAACCGTGGCCGTCGCTGAGCTTGAAAGGCAACGGACCACGTAAGGGAACTTAGAGAAGGCATCAATAACCAGCAACCAATAGGCATTAAGGAAGGGGCCCGCAAAATCAATGTGTAGGCGATCCCAGGCCTGCGAAGGTTGAGGCCATGGGGCGAATGTTGCCTGAGGGGAGGCTTGATGTTGCGCACAGAGCGAGCACGAGGTAACCATACGAGACACGTCGCTGGCCAGGCCCGGCCAAAACACATGGCGGCGGGCCAATGCCTTAGTACGAGATACCCCCCCAATGATCGGCGTGTAGCAGCTTGAGGACCTCTGAGCGGAGGGCCGATGGAATGACGACCCTAGGAGAGGAATCCTCAGAATCAAGGAGAAGCACGCCATCTACAACAGAAAAATGGTGTCGAAATACATAATAGTTTCTGAGGGGGTCCAATGCCCGTTTCGGCGGAGTCTCAGGCCAGTCCTGCTGGACCAGACGGATCACCTTGCGGAGGACCGGGTCTGCGGCACTAGCCCGAGCCACCTTGGCACCCGTGATTGGAAAACCATCCACCGCTTGCTGAGCGGCTAAGTCAACATGAAAGCACAGCAATTCTTCCTGATCAAGGTCTGGGTCTGGTCCAGCCAGAAGCCGGGAGAGTGCATCTGCATTGGCATGTTTGGATGTCGGGCGGAAGTGTAACGCATAGTTATATCGAGATAGGAAAAGCGCCCAACGCTGAAGACGGTGAGCGGCCTTGTCCGGTAGTGACGCCGAAGGGTGAAAAAGAGAAACCAGTGGCTTGTGATCAGTTATGAGATGAAATTTGATGCCATACAGAAAGACATGAAACTTTTTCAGAGCGTAGACAATAGCAAGGGCCTCCTTCTCAATTTGCGAATATCTGGTTTGGGCCGGAGTGAGCGTGTTAGAGGTGAAAGCGATCGGTCGCTCAGATCCGTCTGGATATTTATGAGCGAGCACTGCCCCCCAATCCCATGTTGAGAGGCGTCCGTTGCCAAGACAAGGGGGAGGCCGGGTTGATAGGTGACGAGGCAGGGAGCTGATTGCAGCAGCTCCTTTAATGTGCAAAATGCTGTTTCACAGGCCGATGACCAATGGAAGGAAGTCCCTTTGTGCAGCAGGTCATGCAGGGGTTTCGCAATAGATGAAGCCCCCGGCAAGAATTTATGATAATAAGCGACCTTTCCTAAAAACACTTGCAGGTCGTTGACTGAAGTCGGCCGAGGGAGAGCCAACACGGGAGAGACATTCTGACGGAGGGGCTTGCTGCCCTCACTAGAAACCTCAAACCCCAAAAACGTGATAGAAGGCTGAAAAAAGTGGCATTTCCCCAGGTTGCACGTCAACCCCGCCTCCTGTAGTACTGTGAACAGTGCCCGTAAGTTGCGTAAATGTTCATCGGCTGAGGACCCGGACACTACTATATCATCGAGATAATTGACACAACCGGGCACAGACAGTGTGAGTTGTTCAAGGAAACGCTGAAAAATTGCTGGAGCGCTGGCCACCCCGAAGGGCAACCGCAAGTATTGGTACAACCCAAAGGGCGTGTTCAGGACCAAGAGACGTTGAGAGGCAGCGTCGAGAGGAACTTGCAAATACGCCTCAGAGAGATCTATCTTTGAAAAATATTGTCCACCCGCCAATTTCGCAAGGAGCTCGTCTGGGCGCGGCAATGGATAAGTGTCGATGATAGATTGGGCGTTCACGGAACGTTTGAAATCGCCACAAAGGCGCAACCGCCCCGATGGTTTTTTTACAATCACCATGGGAGTCGCCCATTCACTAGACGGAATGCGTTTTACCACCCCAGCTTCCTCCAGGCGGTCCAGCTCCGCTTTGACGTGGTCACGGAGTGCAATCGGAACCGGCGGAGTGCGGAAAAAACGGGGCCTGGCGGAGGGCTTCAAGGTGATGTGGGCTTGGAAATTATTAGCACAGCCCAACCCCGCCGAAAACAGCGCCGAAAATTCGGTGCGTAAAGTGTCTAGTTGCGGGAAAGGCACCTGGTCAGAGACAATGTTGACGTCGTCGGAAATAGTGAACCCAAACCCCTGAAAGGCGTCAAGACCAAACAAGTTGTCCATGTGAGCATTGTTTACAACAAGGAAAGTGAGCCTACGAGTGACAGATTTGTATGTAACAGGCGCTGAGAACTGTCCCAGGATCGGAATATTTTGTTTATTGTAACTGACCAATTTCTGTGACACCGGTAAGAGAGAGGGAGAACCCAGATCCAAATAAGTCTTTGAGTTCAATAAGGTGACGGCCGCGCCTGTGTCCACTTGCATACGCAACTGTTTGTGTAAAACAGTGACGTCAATAAAGAGCTTGTTGGGTGCAACCGAAATCGCTGAGACGCAATTTACGTCCATCTCTGCGTCGGAATCTTGGATTTTGGAGGCACAAACAGAAGCAATGTGACCTTTCTTGTGGCACTGATGACACGTGGACCACCGCTTGGGGCAGTCAGGTCTATCATGATCGACAAAACAGGAGGGACACGAAGAAAGCATTTTCCGGTCGCATGACTGCACGCCGCCAGGGCCGAGTTTCCGCGGCCGTGCAATGGGCCGATCGCTCCGGCGCCAAGACTGTGCGCGGACTGCCGCGACCGCGTCATCCCTTTGCGACCCTGCCTGTAACGGGGAAGAAGAGGGTTGGATTTCCGCCACCTCACACCAAGCCTCAATTTGGTTGCCCGCCGCCCACGAAACCTCGAAAGACTGCGCAATGTTAAGGACCTCTGAAAGCGAAGGATTTTCGCACAGGAGAGCGCGTTCGCGAACCTCGCGATCGGGAGCGAGCCGAATAATAGCGTCCCGGACCATATGATCGGCATACAATTCTTTATGCACATCAGTAACAAAATGACGACGACGGCGTAAACCGTGGAGGTCCGCGGCCCACGCCCGATAAGACTGTTGTGGCTGCTTCCTGCAGCAGTAGAACTCAACACGGGCCGCTATCACATGAGTCCGTTTGCGGTAATATTGTGAAAAAAGGCCGCACATTTGATCGAAAGACAGCGACGCAGGATCCTGCAAGGGGGCGAGTTGGCAAAGGAGCTGATACAGACGAGGCGACAGCCACGACAGGAATAACGCACGACATAAGGTGCCATCAGACCAGCCAAAAGCTTGAAAATGTTGTCTTAACCGTTTTTCATAAGCGTCCCACTCTTCGACGGCCTCGTCGTACGCCGGAAAAGGTGGCGGATAAGACAGAGGGGGCGCGGGGGGCGAAACAACCTGTGGGGTGGACCCACTAGCCAAGGCTGTAGCAAGAGATTGTAATACCTGGTTCTGAGCGTGAATCGCCGATGCAAAAACCTCTTGTTGTTCGACGAGGCGACGCAGAATCTCATCGGAAGAACCAGTAGACATTGTGTATGACGAACAACCACTTCAGACGGAAAACGCGCGGAAGAAAACAAAAAAATACCGCACTCGTCGCCAATGTTGTGTTTACGGAAAACAACTCTCTCACTGCTACACAGAACACTGGCGTGCACTGGCTGTACGAGTACCCGCGAAGTGAGCTCGTACCTCGTGAACAACACACTGCGCGCAGAGCACAACTCCGCGCTGTTTGGGTCATTGACCCGCCTGTGGCGTGCTCTGGCGTTTGCCGCATTTTCCCGCGGCGCACTCTCGCGGCCGACTTCCGACGTATGTTATTGGCTGTGTGTGTGCCTTACAGCACTTTCCATTATTATATTCATTAAAATAATTTAGATACCGTACTTAATTTTTTCTCCCTATATTCATTATGTTGTAGGGGACAGGCCCCCTCCCTTCCAGATAAACCACTGCCATCCCAAACCATATAACTGTGAGTGCAGGACCAGTGTGGCAATACATTAGGCAGCAGCTCAACATTTTCTCACTATATTGATTCCAGACATTATTCTGACCATTGTATGGTTAAAGCAGAATCTTGATTAGCTGGTAAAAACAATATTGTGTTGTGAGATGTTGCCTTATGCATTGTCATACAGGTCCTGCACCTATAATTACCGTTTGGGATGGTATTGAATTCCATTCCCATGTCCACCTAGGACACATTGCTGGAACCCTGACCAGCCACTCTTACTTCCCTCAAGTACTGGGGCCTGTTGTTCTACCATATCATCAGAGCTTGCCAACAGCCACATTGCAAAATGCACAACCACGCGTGACTTGCAAAATTCATTATTTCTTCATCGCCCATCGGATTACACTGCTGCCTTGGCTTTGCTGTTCTTCTACATCTACATTCATACTTTGCAGTCCACCCGAAGATGTGTTACGGAAGTTACCTAGTACCACTACAAGTTACTTGCTTATCTGTTTCACTCCCATATAGAATGAGGGAAAAATGAATACTTCTGTGCATCTGTACCAGCCCTAATCTCAATGATGTTATCTTTGTGGTCTTTATGCAAAATGTAAGTTGTTGGCAGTATAATTGTTACCTCCAGCAACTCCCATTGCAGTTCCCAAAGCATTGAAGTAACTCGCACATTGATCGAACTTACCAGTAAAAAACAGAGTGGCCCCCCTCAGAATTGCTTCTATATCTTCCTTTAAACCAATCTGGAGGGGATACCAAACACTTAAGCAATACTCAAGACGGGGTTGCACAAGTGTTTTATATGTGATCTCCTTTACAGACGAATCACATCTTCCAAAAATTCTCTCAATAAAGTGAAGTCGACCATCCACCTTCCCCACGACTCATATTCTCATTCCATTTCATATTGTGCAGTGATAAACTTAAATATTTAATTGGCACAACTCTGTCAAGCTGCACACTAGTAATCTTGTATTGAAACATTATGGGAATGTTTCTCCTACTCGTCTGCATCACCTTACATTTTTCTACATTTAGAGCTAAACACCATTCCTCACACCACCTAGTAATTTAGTACAAGTAATTCTGCATCCTACTACAGTCATTCATTGATGACGCCTTCCTGTACACCACAGCATCATCAACAAAAAGCCACAGATTGCAACTCACTCTGTACCTCAGGATGTTTATATAGATGGAAAGTAATAGCGATCCTATCACACTTCCCTGGGGCACTCTTGACGATACCCTAGTCTCTTATGAACACTCAACATCGAGAACAACATACTGGTTTCTATTAAGTAGTTTTCAAGCCACTCACATATTTGGGTACATATTCTTCATGCCCTTACTTTTGTTAGCAGTCTGTGGTGCAGCACCGTATCGAACGCCTTTCGAAAATCGAGAAATATGCAGTCTGCCTGTTGCCCTTCATCCATAGCTCCCGATCTCATGCCTATTGCAAATGTCTTGTTAACAATTGTGAAATGACCGGGCTGAGATGCACCACCCACTGCTACACCAGATGAATATGTGAAAGCAGGACCACGACAACACATCCAGAGACACACTGATTTAATGTCAAGTTGTGTGGTAGCAGTTCTAGCTATCATTGGTGGCAACACTCAGTACTAATTTCATTACCTTTCTTTTTTCACGTGGTGCTGTATTTTCAATCATGTGATATTTACACAATGTCTTAATAAATTTGGATGTGTTATCCCCAGACCTTCTCAGTGTTGCATTTGGGATAGTCACCAATGTATCTGTAAAATTACATTGAACAAAATAATGGTGGAAAAGATATATACTAACAAGCATGAAATTTAGCAGCTTCAATTACTGTCACATAAACATGGTGGAGAAAAATTGTCATGAAATTTTAACCCTGGATAGTTGGATGACAGTAGGAACCAAAATTACTAGTGTTTTGTAGGTAAAAAAAGCACCATTTTAAGCTATGGAAACTCGGCGGCATGCACTCAGATTGGCTGCGAAATTGCCCTGTTGCCTAATGGTCTGGACAATGCATGACTGCGACCAATCAGACCACAATTTTTCTACACCTTGTATATGTGGTGGCAACAACTTTCCTAACTAGAAGTAGAAATTGAAGCAAAAATTATTAACTTATCAAACACAAGAGGTGAAAGAACCTTCAATGTTCAGGTTGAGAAATGCCAATAATAGTATTTCATCAAATAAAATTAACTGACAAGGAGAAGCTCTATGTAAAGAGATTTCATTTATTCTTCCATTGTATCTAACTGCCTATTTCTACAAATATGATTGTCTGTCAAAAAATAGTTATGAAACCAGCTGATAAGCAGATGATGATTGGGCATATTTGAAGACTAGGATACAACCAGTAGGCTTTGACAAATGACGTCATATCTGAGTCTCACAAGATATGCTACTTATAGATATATCAACTAGCAAAACAAGCACTATGAACAAATGTAAGCATATGCTATAATACTGTAATACTTACGTATTGAAGATAATAATCTGTGATTATCCTTGTAAATTACAGTTTACCACAACAGGTCTCAGCCTAAAAATTCAAGCTTTTGGCACGCACTTGGGAGGGGGGGGGGGATATCTATGTTAACCTATACCTCATTATCAGTGAGAAGCTACAGATCACTTTTTAAATTCTAAATCTTAATCTGTAATCTATGTTCTGCTTGTAAACAAACTATCATTTTTAACTCAAATATGACGTCATTGGTTAAAGCCGATGAGTCATATCCTGGACTTAAGTTGACCTGACCCTTGAGATATATGCTAGTGCAAAAAGACCTTCACAGGGAAAATCCCTTGGGGGTACTGGAAGAGTTAAGTTCTGCCACAGCCTCCACATACAATTCTCTTACTTCTTTTTCATTCACTCTTTAATACCAACTGATTACGAAAACTTGAGTTTCAGTACTGTTATTTGTAAATCTGCCTAATTATTAAATGTGAATAGAGGTATTGCATCTTGCAAATTTTCCTGCTGTTTTCCTATTTTGTATTTGATCGCATATGATATCATCGATGCATTTCTACCACTGCCATTTCCTAATGATGCAATTGTTTTGTTTTATACCCACGAAGGAATCTTAGATGAAATATTCTAAGTAGTGTATTTTCCTGAGTATCATAAAGCTTAGATTATACTGACCCATATTCATATTGTCGCTTAAGAAAAGCTGTACAGCATCCTCCTTAAAAGGACAGGTATAATTCAACTCCAATGCTTAGAATTTTCTCGTATAGTAACCTCCTTCAACATTAGAATTCAAATGTGTGTTGTAGGCTCTTAAGTGATTGTGTAATAGACCAAAGATTTTGAAGGCCTCTCATAAATGAGATAGGTGCAATTTACGATCAGATTTATTGAAATACTTTTTTTTTTTTTTTTTTTGTGAGTTATCTAACATATTTGAATGTAAGCAATAGATATTTCTGTAAGACTTAAAACCTATATCTGATCATACACAAAAATATTATTTTCCTTTATGTATTGAAACTTAAAGCTTTTTTTATCTATCCTGTAAATATGTTTTACTTAAATTTGTACAACTAACCTCTGCTACAACAACTGTCTGGTCTGCCTTTAGTGTACTAAAGTAGCAGGCTAGTTATTGCAGATAATGTGTAACCTTGAATCAGTTGCCTTAACATATTTATGAAATAATATCTAAATAATGTGTTTAGATTGAATCCACAGCAATATTTTGTCTTTGTAGTGAACATTTGCTATGCTTTCAAATAACTTTGAATCGAAGTTGGCTGTTATCAGGCCAGCATGAGCAGGGAATTTGTCTGCTCTTTATGTTGCATTCTATCACTGTTGCTGTAGATACAGATGCTATGTAGAAACAAATTGTTATAATTATGACTCTTATCTTATTCTTAATTTATTTTTAATTCTGAAACCTAAAGAATTTTTAGTTTAAAAACAGCAAAACAGCATCAGTAATATGATGTTTGCCAGGAATGTGAATTAGTTGTAAATGGAGAATTCCTTTTTACAGAAAGAAAAAAATACAGTAATAATAATAAAGGCACACAAGACAAAATAAACAAATAAATGAAGCTTTTGGCTGTTAAGCCTTCATCTGCCACAGAGAATACAACAGCCAGAGATGGTGGTTTTGTGTGTGTGTGTGTGTGTGTGTGTGTGTGTGTGTGTGTGTGTGTGGGCACGCGTGCACCCATGCAAGCGTGCATGCGTTCTCTGTGGCAGATGAAGGCTCAACAGCCGAAAGTTTCATTTTTTGTTTACTCTGTTATGTGTGCCTTTCTGCAGGTCATCGGATGTCACTGTGGTGAGTAGCAACCTATCCTTTCCAAAATATTGTTGTTGTTGTTATTGGTTCTCATAACTTCTGTAGCTGAGCCAGTTTTGTTTAATGTTACTGTAATAGTGTACACTGATAAGTAATTGAATTAGATACATATGCAACTCAGTTTTATAAATCACTTGGTCTCAATGAAGGTATGAATTGAATTCTTTATGATTAGGCACATGTTTGCAAACCAGATTGGCTGATGACCACTCAACAGTTCACTCCAGTTTTTCGAGATAGCTGAGAACAGGGTACATAAACTTTGACCTTGACATTTCTCATGGAACAAACATGCTATTTAAGGAACACAGATTTTGTGTTTAATCCACTATCTTCATTTATTTTTGTTCAACAATCTGGTCAAATTTAGTCTTCACACAATTTCTCTGTGATGTTGCCAATACACTGATTTTACTTGGCTGCAGTTAGTCTGCAGCTTTTTTTTCATAACTGTTCATAATGTGCTAATGTTCCTGCTTGGTGAAGTCATCATTGTGGTGGGCAATTGTCTACTTCAGCTTTAAATATGTACATTTTTCAGTGTTAAAATGCCAGTACAGTACCTTCTTCACATTCAGCATTTACAAGTCCATATTGTACACTAGAAGTAATAAATTTGTCAGTGCTACGCTCCCTGTTTTCAGAAGCTTTGTTGAAGCCTGACCTCACAACTAATTGGAAGCAATTAGATTTGCTATTTGCTGTAACATAAGTGAAATGAAGTGTTTACTGATGTAGATTGTAGCTGTGTCCAATATCGCTTTCATATGTGCACTTGCCTTTCACAATGCACAACTTATTTTGATGATGTGAAACACTTTCTTTCTATCTCTCATATTATAAGTCTCATTTCCATCCCTTATGAGTAGTAATAGGAAAATATTTTAAGATTGGGTGTGGTCATACTTGTTAGAGTTTAAAAAGAGGTATTAACTGCTGATATTTAAGGATGTCAGCATATTGGAATGGAAATTTCCCATTCTGCTAAATTCTGAGGAGATACATAAGCTGAGGATTTACACAGTGCTTGACCTATCATTCTGTTTCCAGATTAAAGTTTTGTCTTGCCAGCATTAATATACAGTAGAACTTCGTTGTTGCACATTTCAGGGGATTTAATGAAAATGGAATACAATGTGGGAAATAATGTTTTAAACGGTAAAATATGGATCTCCCTAGCATTTTTATAGTTTATTTATGATATATGTAAATAATAGGCATCAAAAGATGCCGAATTTTGTGCCATGGCGGAGTGGCTAAGCACATTGAGGTGCTATGCTCCAATGTGTGAGGCCGTTTCCCGTCAGGGGTTCAAATTCCCCCTCAGGCATGGATGTTTGTGTCATCTTTAGTATAAGGTAGTTTATAAATAGTTTCTAAGTTTAGGGACTGATGACGCCACTGTTAAGTCCCTTAAGCTTAACAAACATTTGAACATTTTGTAATATTTTAAGCACCAGGTGGTAACTTTATAGGAAGTAGAAATTTTTGACTTAATTTGATGCAACATAATCGACTTTGACAGAAAGCCTATAACTGGCATTCATTATTTACATAGTGAAACTGCACAAGCTCCGTACTTTTTGTATTTTTCGATGTTTTGCACAACAATATTCAAGAACTAGCTTATATGCCCGTGCTTCGCAACGGTTGTTAAAGAAGAGCCTGTGTATATCATGGTTCTTTGGTTTTCGGACGTAGGTCAGCAAAAACACAATCCTTGTTGGATCACTCTGTCAATAAACTCAGTTCTCCTAGCCAAGATGTCAAATTTAAGTAGAAGTCATTGTTGAAAACGATGAATGGTCATAAAGTTTTTCATACTAAGAGTGAAATTAATTTAAGTCCATACTTCGGAACGATGTAAATTCAATGTTAGGTTGTGTTCATAAAGTTACACATTGCAACAGCAGCGCCGAAACAGGCTGGCAAAAATTACATTTCTGAAAACGATATTGGATAAGTGCGAATATTGATTTGTAACAGTTTTCACAAATATCTTCTTGTATAGGAATTTGGAATAAATTGTAAGACTGTGTGAATCATGAGACTCTTTTGTATAGAGTTTCACGTGAAAGTGCTGGTCATAATGAGATGTGACAACAACGGATGTATCTGATTCGGTAAAATTTTACTTTCTATCCTGGCGGCCTCGTGTTTTTTTATGTTGACAACATCAATAACACGATATTGAATCGTTGCAAAGATGACTGAACCACATAGTGTAGATAAATACTGCTGTTCCTGCTGTATGCTTGATTTCACGACAAAATATTTGCGTGTCACGCGATTGGCTTATGACGATGTCACGTGATTCTCGTTATTCAACATCTGTTGCCAACATTATCACAGGAGGCCGCCGGGATATGAGTAGGGCTACGTCGCATAGTTTTTCTTGACCCAGTTTTCAAAGCAGAGAGCGTCGCGGCTATATATATCAGAGATCACTGATTAGCACAGACCAGTGAGCTTACTGGCACAGGCATATCAATATCTATGGCCTAAGAGACATTCATTAATGTATGATGCCGTTTACATGGGTTTCCAAAACCGGATTTTGTAAACCAATTTCCCAACTCCGTTTTTGGTTGGTCATGTAAACGCTCCAAAATCGATTCTGGAAATCCGCTTCTCTAAAGCGGTTTTCCAGTTCCACAATCGATTTTCGTTCCCATGTAAACGCAACCGTTTTTGAAGCGTTCTTAGCTTGTCAGATTGTGCTTTCTTGTTACGAATTTTCGGCACATATGGAAAGAGTGATATTTTCTAATATGAAATAAAAGTATAAATATTAGAGTGAATATAAAACTGTGTATTTAAATAAAGAAAAATAGCGATTGTGCAGACTAAATAAGGAACTAAATCAGCTGTTTTTCAGCCGCCATGTTAAGTGAGCTAGGAAATCAGATTCAGGCTAAGCCATGTAAACACAACAGCGAAGAACGGTTTACGAAAAATCGGTTTTCGTCTTCCGGAAGATGTGTTGCATGTACATGTAGTGTATGTCTGTGTTATTTAGTAAGTCTATGTTTCCACCACGCTTCCACGACAGTGATCAATGTTCCACGAGTATTGTTATCTTTGACTCTATCTGGATTTTTATCTTTGTATCTCTATTCATAGTTGGTAATGCGTGGTCAATGGAAACATGTGATCTATTTAAAAATTGCGTATTTGATATTCCTCGTCGTTATTAAAGACGGAAGTACCGCATTGTCTGACGATTGAAGGAATAAACAGATTTTGACTCGTACCATAAAGTTCGTAAGTCACAGAGTATATAGCTTTTCCTAAGAGTATTTATTGCATATTTTGCGCATTTTTGCTCGTCACACTCACCCACTGCCACGCACTGTGACCAAACTCCCTTACTAACATCATTAGACCAAGGGCTATCTACCACCACGACCATGAGTGGGTGGCAGTATGTGGTCATGGGGAAAAGTCTGTCAGCACGTACACACACAAGCCTTTTATATATAGATATAGATTTATTCACATTTCAGAGTGCAAATATATGCATATGTATTTTTGTGAAATCTGCACAGGGTCGGCATCTCGCACTATAATAGCGTTTTTGAGGTTATAATATACCGTGCCCCCCTTCAGTGTGCAGAAAAACATACACAAGCGAATCATCAGTCTCACCATTTATAAAACTTTCTCAGAATAATACTTAGATAAATATTCTCGAAATGCCATCACGCAAAGCACGAGAAACTACTAGTTGTGTAAACAAAGCTAAGCTGACAATCGGTGAGGTGGCTGATGGGAGTATTGTGAGTCAACTAGATGACAGGTGCATATTGCAAACAACAAAATGTGAAATATACATTTGAATAAACGCAAAGTGTCAAGAAACTTAACTGTGTAACATTTATAAACAATACACTTTAAGGCGAAAGCCATAGCGTCAATTAATGTCAATTACGTCATTTTTTTCCTTCGTGAACAGGATTTCAAAAACATAAAACGCGGGAAAAGTGTAAATATGTGAACGCAATAATGGGTCAATTAACATTGTGAACATTTGATGGTACCGACAAAAAATGGTGTAAATGGTGGGAAAACATCAAATCCGGGAACATAAGAGCTGGGTTTTACTGTAATTCAATTGCAGTGAATGTTGAGTCACCTGTTAAATTAATGTGGTCACTGTATTGCAGTAAAAAGCATTTTTCTACAATAATGAAGCCACTCGAGTGGTATTTTAACTGTCAATATAGTTCATGTGAAAAGTGATGTCATGAACACTGTGGGTATAAAATTATTTTCATCCTATTGAAGATGGCTTCAGTATGAACTATATGTGATTTATTGTCAAGGAGCTTATTGTGTAAAGCCAATATTAGTAAAGTGTTGCTCTCAGATTATTGAGAGCGAAGGTCAAACTAGGTCAGGAGTGAGTCGCAAACGACCGATCAACTCAGGGCGTCGGCAGAACTGTGATTGATGTCAGACCAGACCACTGACCGTATGACTGAGAACAACCTACCCACCAAGGGAGTGTCACTGCTAATAGTCAACACTAAATGAGACAACCAGAAGTGACAAACAACAATGACAACTAAATGGAACAGACTGACCAAATCGTGACCCAATGGAGACCATGACGTAGCCGAGTAAGATGCTAGACAACAAGGTAGTACACGAATGTATACACACTCCAGTCGAGACACAATTGAAGACTGGGCTGCAGCTCCAGGCCCTATATAGTGCAGCTGCCCGCGCAGTTTGCCTGCGCATCACTGTGCACAGCGCTGCAGTGGCGATGGCAACACTTGCAGCTTGTGCGCGCCACCTAAAGGCTGCTGTCGCAGTCCATGTGGTCTGGTAGGCTTTCAAACTCATTGTGCTGGGATACCAGACATATTCTCACAACATGTCTTCAATGATTAATGTAGAAAACACCAAGTATCTGTGCCTAATACATCTCTCACATGCACATTTCCCTTTCATAGTGCATGACATTGTCGTTTGTGACATTTTCTTTTAAGTAAAAACTTGTCACATTATTTGTTATGTAGTCATACAAAGAGAATTTTTTTATCCCTACATATAAGGGTGGTCTGAAAAACTCTTGGCCTCGCCAGTAGAGTGCAGTGTAATTAAGATGACCTTCCCCCCCCACTTCATGTTGATGTACAACTGTTAGTAGATACCATGTGAAATTGCAAGCCATTCCAGTTATCTATAGGGTGATGGAATAATTTGAATTAGCTGTGTTGCATGTTTAGTTGGAATGGAAAAAAGTTGAGTATTGTGCAGTGATAAAATTCTTCATAAAAGAAGGGTTAATACTGACAGAAATTCATTCCAGGATTGTAAATGTGTATGGTGACATTTCTCATTAAATTTGCACTGTGAAGAAATGGGTGGCTGAGTTTAAACATGGTTGTAAACTGTCAGAGATGATCACAGGGAGGTCAGCTGAAAAGTGTAACTACTCTGAAAGTCATCGAAAAACTGGACAATATGGCTTTTTTAAGATTTGTGATAGGAAGTGGAGAGATCTACACCATGAAGTGCTGGAAGATCCACTTTCTTCCCCTCATTCGTCTCCCTCGGATTTCTCTCTGTTCCCAAAACTCAAAAGCTTCCTTGCTGTCAATGTTTTTTGTCCAGTCAAGCAGTTTTTGTGGCTGTAAACAGTTACTTTGCAGCACTTCCAGTGGAAAATTGGAATATTGCTGCATGAAATGTTTTATTGTTGGTGGAGACCATGCTGAAAAAGAAAAGTTTTCAAAAACATAAATTGTCATTTTCACTGTCAGGCTGAAAACTCTTCAAACCACACTCTTTGGAAGAATACCATCACAGGCTTGACCTACAATCTATTGGCAAAAAGATCACTATTTTGTGCTTTTTCACATTGTATTTAGTATCTGGCTATCTAACACCACTCTTTATTTTGTTTGATCACTGTCCAAACATTGAGAATTCAACACCGATATAAGTAAATCTATTAAGAACAGATATACCCATATTAGAGATACCTCTTATCCTGAAAGGATGAGAAATGAGAAAAAAGTCATTCTGAGTAGTCTTCATGTGCATTGCTGTCCACTATTGAATTATTGGATGAAGTGATGTGCTGCTTTGTTTCACTGCTGTCAGTTGGAAAGCCAGTAGAGGGTTAGATGGGTTATGATCAAATAACAGCAAAGTTGTGACCTAAATGGAGTTATCTTTCTCCTACACAGCAGCTGTAACTAATTTAGTTGCTTGTCAGTGCACAGTCACATCTTTTTGGGAATGTTTCTTGTACATATTGCTTCTTTCTCACCAGATTTGCTGTTTTGGGCTTAGGTGATTCTTCATATGCCAAATTCAATTTTGCTGCGAAAAAACTTTATCGGCGTTTGCTACAACTTGGTGGAAAAAATATAGTGAATATTGGACTTGCAGATGACCAGCATGACTTGGGTGTGGATGCTGTAGTGGATCCATGGCTAAAAGATTTGTGGGCTAAACTGCTCACTTTATTTCCATTACCACAAGGCACAGAACCATTGGACAAAAGCCATGTTTATTCACCAAGGTAATTATTGATAGAAATATTTGATAATTATTATCTATTCAGCAATTTATAACAGTTAAAATTTGCATAATTGAAGATAGCTATTGTTAGTTTACACAGCTGCTTAACAGGATAATTTTCTATTAATGATGGAAATTCTCCTCAGAGATGATGAATTATTTTTCAAAAGAGATAGATTGGCTGGCCAGTACTTACCTTTGTGCTGTACCGCCCTTAGTGACACAAATGAAGAAAAAGAAAAGAAAGGACAAGCTTTCGGAACACAGTTCACGGCCTAGGTCATGAGGTCTCTCTCTCTCTCTCTCTCTCTCTCTCTCTCTCTCTCTCTCTCTCTCTCTCTCTCTGTGTGTGTGTGTGTGTGTGTGTGTGTGTGTGTGTGTGTGTGTGTCCATCTTTCCCTGTTAATCAAAAACGTTTTAGACAACCCTCTGCCCCTCCTACAACTCTCAGCATCATTCAATTCACTCATCATCTTTTTACTGCTTGATCTTTCCTCTTTGGCTGTATATATCCTCTCTGGCTTGGCTCAGTGCTAATATGCAGTATCTCTGACTTCCACACTCCTCAAACGCCACCCTCATGACCTAGGTCGTGAATTGCCTTTCCCTTCCGTTCCCATCCTTTTTTCTTCCCTTCTCTCCCACCTGCAGAAGGAACTGTGTTCCGAAAGCTTGTCCTTTTTTTCTTCATTTGTGTCACTATCGGCGGTACAGCACAAAGGTAAGTACTGGCCAGCCAATCTCTCACTTTTGAAAAATAATTTATCAGGATAATTTCTTTGTTTTGTTGCAACATGAGCTTTCATGTTTTGTGAGTCCTTATATTGTGATTGTTCCCAAAAGACTGCGATGTTCCTATTTAACTAAGATGAAATATGTCTCATTAATGTCTTTCAGATGGACTGTAACATGTTTAACATCACAGCATTTACACAAAGGACTGATGACAATGATACAGGGTACAGAAGATCCATTTCTTGTAAAGGAAAATCTCTGCAAAGCTTCAGTTATTGAAAACCATAGAACAACCTCAGAAACACACTTCCAGGTTAGACAGTTTATTTTCCTAGAAACTGATGCAATTTCACTTGTTTGAGTGTGATGCCAAAAAAATATAAAAAAAGACTTTTGATGTTTATTGAGAATCAATGACAGTCAGTGCATTTCTGGCACATACCAGCAAGTTGTGTGGCAGGTCACAATTAATTTGATAAGTTGCTGGAAAGAGGTATTTATATTTTGTTATGCATATTGATGCAGAGACAGTGTTATAACTGGCTTGTCTTTTTGAAAATATTCAGTACATGCACAAAATGTGCTGCACCAAGTGAGATTCTTTAGTTGCAGCATTTAAAATTAATCTAATAGAAAAACACTGTTGTTAGTCTGTAAACTTAGTAACAGAATGCTTGTTTCAGATGAGGCCAAACACATTTTATACTCTCATTTATGTCGTTCATTATTAAAACCTTTTTGCTTTGTCCGAATTGAGGGTGTATGGGCTGTGTGATGCTCTTCATAGCAGTTTTTCAGTCCTCATACAAACATTTAAAAAAATTGGTTTACTGTGATTTCTGTTAAGAATGTGAACACCGTTAATTGTTCATGTAAATTACATCATGTACGGATCTTAATACTTGCTTGATGTTGTATAAAGGCTTAGTTTTGTTATGTTGGATGATTTAAAACTCCTATGTGTTGAAGCAATATTACCAGTTGGTAATGGCCACAAGGTTGAAATTTCAGCAGTGAATGGAATAATGATTTTTACAGCCAATGGAAATAATGATGTCATTTAAAAACTTGCCAAAAGTGTTTCATAAAATTGTTTGTTTGAATGTATATCTTCAGTGGCCTGAAAATTTGCTACAAATGGCTATCAGAGGGTTTATAAGAGTAGTTAATTTCATTTGTTTCTTCTCTAGTGGTAAAAGGAGTGTGATAAGTTTAACCAAGCCATTCACTTAAACTGTGCCACAGAACAATCCACAGTTTCAGCAACCAACTTAAGTTCTACTTTGCTGTATACACACATTTGACTGACATCTTTAATTGTATGAACAGTTTTACTCTCTTTATTATAATACTTATTAGCCTCTATTTCTCTTATGCACGTGATATGAATTTTCTCTTTTAAACGTTGTTTTGACTGCAGACCGTGTGTGAACTGCATGTACAAGTATCCTCTTAGTCTAAAATTATTTCCAAACTTTTTGCTTTGAAATTTTTCAGAGTGATGGTCAGTATATACGTGTGTGACTTGGAGATGATGATTGTTCTATTTTACGTGTTCTGTTGATATTAGTGTATACTATATCTGTTTTAATTATGTATTAAAAATAAGTTAACAGTATTAATTACAATTATTTTAATCATTTAGAGCTCTTACATAATTGTTCCATAATTTTGAATTACAGGACGTGAGGCTACTGCGTCTTTCAACTTCAACACTTACTTACAGTCCAGGTGATGTTTTAATGGTAACCCCACATAACTGTGCAGAAAATGTAAAAAAATTCTTTGAATTGCTACCACAGTTCAATCCAGATTCTATTGTATCGGTTACGGAGAAAAGCCCTGATGTTCCTGTTCCAATTCCACTGAGGAAGCCATTCAGCATGAAGAAGTGTGTTGAACAGTTTCTGGACCTCAATGTAAGATAATTTATTTATTTACTTTCAGTACTTTAATCATTTACAGTTAAAATTGGTGAAAATCACTGAGTGTTGCTAATCTTATTTGGGTGTTACGTCTTAACTCTTTTCAGGTTATGTCAAGTAACTTAAAAATTTTTAAAAGAAAAATATGTTGGCAGTGAAACTCCTAATGTAAGCATGTTATGATAGAGAAATAGAGTATAAGTTTTTTCTCCCCTGGTACTGAAATGTAAACTAATTCATTAATAATAACTAGCAATTTTCTTCATTGCTTTTATTTATTTATTTAATTTTGGTCCTGTGGCATCTTATGCAGATATATAACAAGTCAGTTATACAGTGGTTCATGCTATTTACATTACATTATTCATAAAATACATACAGATTTACATATAAAATGCAGTTGTTACATTGTGGCATACTGTATGTAAGCACTATACTCAACTCAGTTTTTTAACATTATTTATGTGGTATCAAAATATATAATACAGATTTACATATAAGATCAAGGTCATACACTGTGACACATACACAAGCACTATATACAAACACAATTAAATACAGTAATTCAATTTAGTTTTAACGTAATATTGTCACCTTCACTTTTACAAAATATGTATGCTTATATGTCAGCACAACTTATACCATAATTCAGTTGCTAAGGAATTCGCTTACAGAATAGAAGCTGTAGTTCATCAGAAATAACTTCAAATTTTTCTTAAAGAGGTTTTCTCTCTTTTCCATTCGGATATATTCTGCAAGGTGATTGAACAGTATTGTACCGCTTTGAAGCACACTTTTCTGATAACTAGAGGTTCTTGTCTGTTGCACATGGATGTTGTAACGACCTCTGGTGTTATGATTATGCACAAAGCAGTTTAGCTGAATGCATTTGTTTTGGCTAGATATTCTCTCGTAAACAGTATTGTTTCATATATATATACAAACATGGAACACTTAGAATTTCTAGTTAAAAAAAAAGAGGACGACATGATTCTTGTATTCGTTTATTGCATATTATTCTGATAGCCCATTTTTGGATTTTAAATACTGTATGACTACAGTGTGAATTTCCCCAGAATATAATTCCATACTTTACTGCAGTGTGGAAATGAGCACGATAGGCTTGCAGCACTATTTTTCTGTTGCAGCTTGCATTTAGTAGTCGCAGCATATAGCAGACAGAAGATAACTTAGCTGCTAGTACTTTAACATGCATATTCCATTTTAGGTCACTCTGTAAATGAATGCCTAAGAATTTTGCCTCATCAACCACATTTATGTTTTTATTTTTAATGAGTGGCAGTTTTCTTGCTTTTGGTACGAAATATGAAAGTGCAAGCCGACAGTTTTATCAGTGTTTATTATTAGCTTATTTTTCTCGAACCACTGTGTTAGTTCCATCAGTGGTGTGTCTGCTGATGATTGAATGGCTTGTTTATTGGGCCCTGTGATGAGAATGCTGGTGTCATATGCAAACAGAGTTTTTTGTTTTGCATGAATGGTCATCTATGTATAAGAGAAAGAGTATTGGGCCTTGGATAGATCCTTGGGCACTCCCATATCTTGATGATTTCTGTTTTTTTCTGATGAGTATGTTTTTGTTTTAATAGTGTTCCCAGTGACCAGGTCTTGTCTAAGTACAACTTTTTGTTGTCGATTTGTAAGGTATGACCTAATCCATGTATTTGGTATTCCTCTAATTCCTTTTCTTTCTAATTTATTGAGGAGTATATTGTGGTCTACTACATCAAATGCTTTTGACAGGTCTAGAAATATTCCAGTAGCTAATTCTTTTCTGTCTATAGCCTTTAATATTTCTCATAGATAGCTGTTGTTGTTGATCTGGATTTTCTGAAGACATGTTGATGATTTGACAGTAATGAGTGTTTGTTGATGAATTCCAACAGCCTATTGTAAAACAGTTATTCAAATATTTTTGAGAAACCACTAAGCTGCGCTACAGGTCTGTAGTTGTTTATGTTGTTTGTTGCCCCTTTTTTGTGTAGAGGGGTAACCTTAGCTACCTTTAAAATGCCGGGGAAAGCACCTGTAGAAAAGGAGTAGTTGATTATATGTCTCAGAGCTTCAAGGATGTAATAGCTTGTACGTTTTATGATGTAGTCTGGAATATCATCAAACCCAGATGAGAATTTGTTGAGAGAGCTCATCACGAGGATGAGTTCAGATTGTGAGACTTGGTTGAGGAACATTGATCCATGGGGACGTTTGTCACTGGCAGTGTGATGATCATTTGGGCTATTAAAATTACTTTGAATAAGATCACTTGCTATCTTGATAAAGTATCCGGCAATTTAATGACTAATAACTAGGCATTCACCTCAATAGTACGTAATCACAAGCACAATCTATACACCATCAGAAAAGCATTTTCAATAGAGTTTACATCTCGGTAGAGTTTACATATAAACTTCCTTACAGTTTAAAGTTAGGACAGGTCATGAATTTTGCTTTGGCAGTTGCAGTTTGAATAGCATTAACTTTGAAAGGTGAAGTACTGGGTTGCATCACTATATTATTTTAATCTGTTCAAAATATAATAATGGAAAGTCCAGGTTGGAATTAATAATATAGTGAGGACAGTTTACAACTCACCGCAAAGACGTGGCGACGAGCTGCGACAGGCACATACAAAAGACACACACATACAACACATTCAGCTATTGGCCATGGCCTTCTTCAGAAAATAGAACACTCACGCAATCACACAGGCACACAACACAGTCATACAACCATCACCTCCGACTGCCGAAGTGTTGTGTGCCTGTGTGATTGCGTGAGTGTTCTATTTTCTGAAGAAGGCCATGGCCGATAGCTGAATGTGTTGTATATGTGTGTCCTTTAATCTGTTCAGAAATTTAAAAATAGTACTCACTCTGCTGCAGAATAAGAGATGAGTTGTAGATCTTACATTTCTGTTGATAAAACAGGTGGACTGTGTTATTCCATCAAATAAGCTCCACATATCACACACTACATTGTAGTGTCCCCTGGCCATTACTTCCTCTTACTTGCAGTCTCTACCGTATGCTCACAAGGGATTAACTGTATTTATGCATTCACATAGAAACTGTCTGTTGCCTGTTGGGGGAATGTATACAATATAGTGTCTGTTCTTTTGTACAAGTTCAGAATTTAGGCAAGAAGGGAAGCATGTCTGGATAGCCTAATTGGGTAAGGCGACCACTGCTCCAGAGCAGAAAATCCGGTTTTTAATCCTGGTCTAGCATAAATTTTCAGATTTGCCATTCAATTTATTTCAGTGCTCTGTAATGGTCGAGATGATAGAATATTTTGAATTTGCACATTTGCATCCATTAATGTCAATCAGTGGTGCTGTATAGAGGCAGTTATTCAGCAAACCCTAGCCATCACCATATTAAAGTTCAGAGGAGAGATGTCTGATACCTTTGGAATCAAGTCAGAAGTGGGGCAAGGAGTTGGAAAATAACCTCTGCTCTTCAACTGTATTTTAAAAAAGGTCACCTGAGAGGAGCAGAAAGAAATGAACAATGCAGAGGTAGAAAATTGGGTAAGGCTAGGTTTCAAGTATTTGAATTTTGCAATGACTATGTAGCATTTATGGACGCTATAGTTATTTATCATTGCTGACTCCAGCTGAGGCCACAATCAGCAAAGACTGTGTTTGAAATCTCCTTTTAGATGCTCTTATTATAAACATTGAATTGAATCATAAAATAAGCATCAAGAGAACTGGAGCTCAGACAAAGGAAAATTAAGCATGCAGAAAATTTTAAATACCTAGCTGAATAGAGTAGAGCTTGAAATATTTCTCCCTAATGGTAAAAATAATAAAATATTTTTAAAAAAATGAGGAAAAGAAAGTAATAGTCTGATCTAAATTATGCAAATTTAGAAAAAGTAGTGCCTGACAAAATAATGTTCTGCGAAAAGAAAGTTAACACCGATAGCAAATAAATGTGGAAATCGATCATAATTTTTGAAGTGAAAAGATTGGCGCTAAAATTACAGCAGGAGAAATATCTAAAGTTAGTGGTCGCATTGCAAATCACTATCATTAAAAATTGTGCCTGCAAAAATTTTACTGTAACTGAATAAAGCTGGATAATGGCACAAAAACATTTAATTCTAGGAACGTGCCTAAAAAAAAAAAAAACTGTCTGATTTCGTAGAAGAGCAGCTCGCTACACTGCACAGAAAGACTGTTGGAATGCACTCGTAAAACACCAATTTATCACAAGTCCACATCTAGCAAAGAAAAATTGGAGATAATTAAATTTAGATAAACTGGCACATATCTTAGGGACGTTTAGTGTGGAACAAAAGAGATTCTAAAATAATTATGAAGTATTGTGCATTGTTCCAACATTTAATTTCACAAACTGCACAGAAAATGGCGGTTCGTGGCAATCTGTAAGAAAAATTCATACACTATTAATATATTGTACAGTAAGGAATAATGAAATGGCTTTTAAATAAAAATAATGAGAAATGCAAATTTTCATTAAATGAGATTAACTGTCTTATATTCTGAAAAAACACAACACACACTTACAATAATTTCCTACATCCATTCTGTGCTAGAAAGAAATTTCAATTGAATTCAATTAAATTAAACTCAGAGCAACGCACTTGTGCCTGAAACCTATGAATGCTAGACCAAGAAAAAGAAAGATTGGAGACTGCTGCTCGTTCTTATTGAGTAAAACATATCATAATCGAAAATATACAGATAATAATGTGCTTGTAAGCATTATACTTTAATCACTTAAATAATCGTTACAAACACAGGAGATTAATTATAACGATTAAATAAATATTGAAATAAAATCCAGGCACCATGAAATGTTATAAGCTTAACCTGTAAGAGGAAAGAAGCCTTTGTATCATGCATATATAAAGTGGAAATGGCATGTCAACTAATTAAATATATCTACAATACAAGATTGATATCCTTAAACACCATAATTAGGCATTACCATATTGTTTTATCAGAAGCCCTATATGCAGTACAGACTCCTAAAATGAACAAGAAAGGTGTGCTGGAGAAACTTGAGGACCAAAGAATTAAAGATTTTGTAAGAGAAGAAAGAAACTGCCTCCCAACAAAGGAAATGATGCCTGAACCATGAACCATATTTTATTTATTTTAGTTTATTTATTCATTTACTTACCCTGCCAATATTAGGGCTTTTGGGGTCCACTTTGACATCTAACTAAGTGTTCTACATATTTTGCATTTCATATATTACAGTAGTCATGTTACTTTAAATTTAGAAAATTAAAAATTTCATTTGTACAGATAAAAGAAACAGGTCCTTTATATTGGTAAATACACGTTAGATAAATATGTGCTGAGTAAAATTATAAGAGATTGGTCAACAATCTAGTTAGAAAGTTGTTAGGAAAGCAAAGACAACTTCACCGCAAATATAAATGTAGCCATTTGTGCTCACAAGCAACAAGATGTCAATATTAGCGTAAAGGCTGTCATGCGAGAGGCATTCAACGACTTTGAGAGCAATGTTTTATGTACCGACTTGGCAGAATACCATAAGAAATTTTGATCCTACACCAGATAGGTAAATGGGTCGAAACCAGATATCTAGATGCTCTGTGACTATGATGGTGTTGAAACAGAGGATTACATACAAAATGCCGAAATACTAAATGTCATTTTACAAATCTGTTTCACAGAGGAAGATTGCGCTGTAGTTCCTCTTCTAAACCATCATATGAATGACAAAGTGGCAGATATTAAAATAGGTGTCAGAGGAACAGGAAAGCAATTTAAGTCACTCAACAGAGAAAGGGCCGTTACACCTGATGGGATACCAATTTGATTTTACCTGAAGTATGCGAAAGAATTTGTGCACCCCTCCCCCCACCCCCCTTTTCTTTCTAGCAGCAGTTTATTGAAAGTCTTTAGAGGAGCAAGCAAAGTGTTCCTAAGGATTGAAGAAAAGCCTAGGTCATTCCTATTTACAAGAACATCAGTCAGTTGCAAAATTTTTGAGCACATTTTATGTTTGAGTATTATGTCATTTATGGAGACCATAAATCTCATTTGTAAGAATCAAAATGATTGCCAAAAGCAAAGATCATGTGAAGCACAAAACGCGAAATTCATCCACAAGATCCAGAGGGGAGTAGATACATGAGCCCAGGTACATGCTGTGTTTCTTTAATTCATTCAATACTATTCTGAACTGTCTCCTGAGGAACAAAGTAGGAGCATATAGAATATCAGACCAACTGTGTGACTGGACTGAGGCATTTCTAGCTAACAGAACACAGAATGTCATTGTCAAGGAAAACGTCTTCAAATTAAAACTGATCTCAGGCATGCCCCAAGGGAGTGTTATATGACCATTACTTTACACAATAATTATAAATGACCTCGTAGAAAACTTTGGAAGTTCAGTGAGACGTATTGCAGATGTTGCTGTAATTTATTGAAAGTTTGCAACACTGGAAAAGGCTTAGCTGAATGCAGGAGGATCTGTAGCGTATTGATGCGTGGTGCACATAATGGCAATTGGGCCTCAACATAAATAAATGTAAAGTGCTATGTTTACATAGGAAGAAAGAGCCTTTCTTATATAACGACACAATAGTAGGACAAAACTAGAAGTAGTTACTTCCAAAAAGTATATGGGAGTAGGCATAAGGGGCAGTTTGAAATGGAACGACAATATAAAAGCAGTTGTAGGGTAGGCAGATACCAGACCGAGATTCATTGGAAGAATCCACAGGAAGTGCAGTTAATCAACAAAGGAAGTAAGTTACAGAAGTCTCATTTGGACAGCACTTGAGTATTGCTCATCAGTGTGGGATCCATACCAGGACATAGAGAAGATCAAACAGAGAACAGCATGTTTCTTTATGGGCTCATTTAGTATGAGTGAAAGCATCACAGGGATGATTAGGAAACTCCAGTGGCAGACACTGCAAGAGATATGTTCTCTATCATGGTACAGAATTCTGTCAAAGTTCTGAGAGCATACATTTCATGAAGGGTCAACACACACCCTGAAGTGGATTGTGGACTATGGACATAGATGTGTAGAGTAACTAATAAATAACTACAGTAATTGGATATTACAATAAGACACACATTTAATTATTAGTCCTAGCAGCATTCGGCTTCAAAAAAAGGGTGGAGGAGGGAGAGAGAGATGACTGTAATAACATAGTAGGTAAAGAATGTAGCAGAAGAGAAGATGGAGTGACGGAAAGGAAAAGAAAAAGACTGAGACTAATAACCAAGAGAAGGTAGAAGTATTGGCTTTACCATTTTACAGGAGAAAACCACACACAAATTATTCAGGGTAAGCTTTAAAAGAATGACAGTAGGTAGTGCTTCAACTTTTGCTTAAACCTAACAGGAGACTGAGTTGTGCAAAGAGAAAAGGGCAGCTTGTTCCAAGGCCAGACACTGAAAAGCCAGTGAATTAGACACAGTGTGTGATAGTCCTCTAACATGTCTAAAGGAAGATTAATGTTTAATGTCCCATTGACAGTTTGGTCATTAAAGACAGAGCACAAACTTAGATTTCTTTGATAAGAATGGGGAAGAAAATCAACTGTTCACTTTCAAAGGAACCATCCAAATATTTACCTGAAACAGTTTAGGGAAATCACAGATACCCTAAATCTGGATGGCCATAGTGGATTTGAATCACCATCCTAATGAATGCAACTTCCAATATACTAACCACTGTGCCACCTTGTTCAGTGTAACTTGTCTGGCTGCAACCATTCCTAAGTGGGCATTGTGACAAAAATCACACTGACCCAAGAATTTTTGGTTAACTCTAACTGTTCTGTATTTTCACTACTTGTGCCATGCTTCATTATATAATAATAGTGGAGGTTCAGTAGAACCAGTGATTGCATGAATTTGCATTTCACATATTGTGGAAAGATGTCCCAAAACTCCTTTTGAAGGCATAAAGGCAAGTGGATGCCTTCCTGCTGCACAGGGGCAACAGTATTCTTTGCTTGGTTTAAATGTCCATTGAGAATAATACCCAAATTCTTCAAGTTGTTATCCTTGAATTTAACGACCAACTTTTTCTACCTGTTTTTCATCATATTTTAGGCGCATACTGATGGGAAACCCCTTCCCAGTTCTGAACTGCATATAGTGCAGCTTGGCCAAGACACACTCTGGGGCTGGAAGTCAACCTTGCTGAGTGCACTGGCTTCCCCCCACCACTTTACACCACTGTACTACCTACAGAGAGTATGCAAGTGAGATGGCTTTGTGGCGTGGCGTGCACCGGATAAGTGGGAAACAAAGGAGAGCATATTGGGAACATAATATAATTACTAAGTGCTGAATGTTGCAAAGGACTTTTATTAACAGAATTTTGTCACTAATTTATATTTTCAATTTTTTCCCCTCTGCCAAATTAATAACTTTATCAGTTAATGAAGTAAGCACTTTAATCAGTATTAACATGATAAGTGGAATTACACATTATTAACTTGATCAGTCGAATTACACATCTGTTTTAATAAACAAAGTGCTTTACATAAAGATATTTAAAGGTTGTGATACTGAAAAATCCATGCACATGTTGATTTTACAATATATGATATATCTGGAACGATTGTTTGTGATACACACAAACACATGGCAATACACAGATTAAAATCTGTTAAACCATATTGTTGATTGGACTTTGTCACTTTCATAGGGGGTGGGGGGAGTTTGCAAACACATCCTGAACCAAATATTAAAATAATTTTAGCCACTACTCTATCTGCAATTGAGGATATAGCTGTTTTGTTAACAACTTATAAATGTCTGAAATTAACCAAACAGGTCCTGAGCTGGGTATTTCACTGTAGCTCTTTCGGCTCAAGTTGAAAGGAATGAGCTACATCAGTTGATAATTATGTTCCAGTGCATCTTGTTCCAACCTATATAATAAAAAAAAGCAACATCATTTCCATTCCATACTGGTCCTGATACAGAACCTAAATTCATTTTGAGACAACTCATGTTGTTAGTGAACTTCTTGAAATGTAAGAAAGTAGTTGCCTAACCAGCAGCACATTCTTCCTCTCTCTCCATACTGCTCTGCCACATTTGCCGCTGCACTTGAACTACAGGGCAGGGACATGCTCAAGAGCACTTGTGGAGTGCTGTTTGGACAGGCCTGGTATAGTTCCCCTCCCCCCCCCCCCCCCCACTCTTCATTGTGACAAAGTGCTTAGGAAGCATTTAAAAAATTCCGTGAACATTTTATTAACCTTTTCATAACCTACACTTGATTATCTATTTATTGCAATGTTTTAACAATGGGAAATCCAATTCGAATGTCAATAATGGAGGATAAATAACAACTCAACATAAAGTGTCTCCCTGACAGCTGCTGACAGGCACAAGAAATAGGCAACCACAATCACACAACTTAAATTTTTGACCATGGCCTTCATTGGAAAAAGAATCACATACTTTTACACAATCACTCAGAAGATTGTACACACAGAACCACCATGTCTGGTCACCCCAGTGTCACAAGCATCTAGACTATTAGTGAGATTCTAGATGTTTGTGGCACTGGAGTGGCTGGACATGGTGGTTGTGTGTTTATAGTTGTCTGAGTGAATGTATGTGTTTCTTTTTCCGATGAAGGCCATGCCCGGAAATTTAAGTTGTGTGAATGTAATTGTCTATTTTTCGTGCCTGTCAGCAGCTCAGTGAGTCTATTTACAGTGAGCTGTTATATGTCCTCCATTACTGCAATGTTTGAATCATTTGCAAACAAGTGAAACTTTGGATGAGACAAAGGAAGATAAAAACTAAGATGAAGGCACTTTTACTCAGTCCCTCTCAGCTTTTCATTTTAACATTCTGCAACATATCTTATTTTCCTCCATGAGAAGAGAATTATGATTTATAGCTAGGATACTGTTTATTATAAGTATTGTTTGGACTTTGAATTTTTTCCCTGTTAGAACCACTGACCAGTCACTGTGTCTCCATGAATGGAGTAAAACTGATCTATAAGAAAAACTGTGTATAATGCATATTTTGAATTGATGGAATGTCAGATGTGTGTGTTGGGTATAAGCCAGTGATGACTTACTGATAGTCTTGTGAAACACACACACACACACACACACACACACACACACACACACACACACATTATTTTACTTATCACAGAAAATTTCACATATATGCTTTTAATATAGTACCAAAAGTTTGTTAATGGTTATTTCAAAGACACCTGAAATCCTTACCCAGCCTGTTACCTCCTGAAACCATCCTTGTAACCATTGATGCCACTTCCTTATACACAAATATCCCACATACCCAGGGCCTTGCTGCGATGGAGTATTTCCTTTCACGCCGACCACCCACTTCCCTACCTAAAACCTCTTTCCTTAATACCCTAGCCAGCTTCATCCTAACCCACAACTTCTTCACCTTTGAGGGCCAGACATACCAACAACTAAAGGGAACAGCCATGGGAACCAGGATGGCCCCCTCGTACGCAAACTTATTTATGGGACGCTTAGAGGAAGCCTTCCTGGATACCCAAGCATGTCAACCCAAAGTTTGGTACAGATTCATTGATGACATCTTCATGATCTGGACCAACAGTGAAGAACAACTCCAGAATTTCCTCTCCAACCTCAACTCCTTTGGTCTCATGAAATTCACCTGGTCCTATTCCAAATCCCATGCTACGTTCCTCGATGTTGACCTCCGTCTGTTCAACGGCCAACTTCACACATCCGTCCACATCAAACCTACCAACAAACAACAGTACCTCCATTATGACAGGTGCCATCCATTCCATATCAAACGTTCTCTTCCCTACAGCTTAGGTCTTCGTGGCAAACGAGTCTACTCCAGTCCCGAATCCCTGAACCAGTACACCAATAACCTAATAACAGCTTTCACATCCCGCAGCTGTCCTCCTGATCTGGTTCAGAAGCAAATTACCAGAGCCACCTCCTCAATCCTCCAAATCCAGAACCTTCCACCGAAGAATCCCAGAAGTGCCCCTTTTGTCACCGGATACTTTCCGGGACTGGAGCGGACTCTGAATGTGGCTCTCCAGCAGGGATACGACTTTCTTAAATCCTGCCCCGAAATGAGATCCATCCTTAATGACATCCTTCCCACTCCACCAAGTGTGTCTTTACGCCGCCCACCTAACCTTCGTAACCTCCTAGTCCATCCCTATGAAACCCCCAAACCACCTTCCCTACCCTCTGGCTCCTACCCATGCAACTGCCCCCGCTGTAAAACCTGCCCTATGCACCCTTCCACCACCACTTACTCCAGTCCAGTAACCCGGAAGGTGTACACGATCAAGGGCAGAGCCACTTGCGATAGCACCCACGTGATTTACCAACTGACATGCCTGCACTGTGAAGCGTTCTATGTGGGAATGACCAGCAACAAACTGTCCATTCGCATGAACGGTCACAGGCAGACAGTGTTTGTTGGTAATGAGGATCACCCTGTGGCTAAACATGCCTTGGTGCACGGCCAGCAAATCTTGGCGCAGTGTTACACCGTCCGGGTTATCTGGATACTTCCCACCGACATCAACCTTTCAGAACTCTGGAGATGGGAACTTGCCCTTCAGCTTATTCTCTCCTCCCGTTGCCCACCTGGTCTTAATCTCCGCTAATTCAAATTCCCGCCCACCATCTTTAGCATCTTTGCCTTGGTTCTGTGGACAGAGCCTCTGCCTCATTTGGTATCTCTGTCCAACTTCTTTGCTCTTTACAAATGTCTGTCTAGGTGTGTTTGCGTTTCGATATGTCTTAGTGTGTGTGTATTTGTTTACCTTCCTTTTTTTCCCCTAGGGTAAGTCCTTCCACTCCTGGGATTGGAATGACTCCTTTTCCACTTCCTTAAAACCCATATCCTTCCCTTTTTCCTCCCCTTTTTTCCTCTTTTTCCTGAAGAAGCTGCCAGTGGTGGCGAAAGCTTGTATGTGTGTTTGTATGTGATTTTATTTGTTTCTATCGACAAGCCGGTCCTTTTGGTAAGTCATCTCTTTTCTATTTTTTATTTTTGTTTATCCCATTGGGAAAGTTTCCATATATAGTGACTAAGTGCAATGTTGCACTTGTTATTTTATACTCAATTTTTTAACAAGATGACCAGATTATAACATATATATGACCAGATGATGGTGACACAGTGCACCAAAACTGGTCGTCACTTACTAAATTGTTAGTTTGCGATCTTGGCTTGTTATTTGGAAACTATAAAATGAATGGATTGCCTCCAGACCAGACGATGTCAGGTAATCTTTAATTCTGTTTTTATTAGAAAGCTGAAAATTATAAGCTTTGCATTAAAAAATATAGATGTGCCTTTGGTAATTATAAATGCAAATTGGTTTAACAAAGTGGTGGTCTTTTTGCAGGCTATTCCCAGGCGATACTTCTTTGAGCTGATGGCATTTCTTGCAGAGTTTGATCTGGAGAAGGAAAAGTTGGAAGAGTTTGCATCTTCAGAAGGCCAAGAAGATTTATTTAATTACTGTAATCGTCCCCGGAGAACTTTGTTGGAAGTTTTGCAGGATTTCCCCAACACTTCAGCAAAAATTCCACTTGAATATTTATTTGAGCTTTTTACACCTATTAAAGCAAGAGCATTCTCAATAGCTTCTTCACCACATGTAAGTTTTACCAATTTTAGCCTCTTTTATCTTGGCTTTTCTCTTCAGGACCCATTCCTTTCTTCACTTCTTTCTCTATATTTTTTTCTGACCTGTCTACCACTTATAAACCATTAAGACATTTACTGGTTTTACATTATTCTAAGCCACATCACCCCCCCCCCCCGTTTTTTTTCGGGGAGGGGGGGGGGACAAAAAACTTGCTGCAGCTTAGAATCTATTGCAGAGCAAATGGAAATTTTGAAAAAAAGGTACTAGAGGCCACAACAATCATCTTTTGCTATCAAATATATGCAGGCACTAAAACTTCTGCAGTCAAAAAAATATTAATAAAAAAGGTAGAAGACAAGTCGACTTTTCTTTTTCTTTTTAGACATTTGAATTTTAAGACATCATCCAACAAAGAATATAGAAATTTAGTATTGCTCATCTTCAAATGTAGTAGCCTTTCAAATATACATATCTACAAAAATAAATTTCTTTATGTGCATATCAACAATACATAAGGCTTTAGGATTCTTGCATGACTTGGTGAGCTGTGAATATATCAATTTTCTAATATGTGGTTAGGTAGGGATGTAGAAGCGTTTAAGCATTAAAATACATAAATATTCCAGTGAGAGCCAAAAAAAGATAGTGAGTTTATAACATTTAAATTGAAGCGATTATCTGGCTTGATGTTTTCAACATTTCATATTTGGAATTGTCGTAGTTTTTTATGGCAACAGTACAAACTGATACACTTACATCATTCATCCACTTACCTAAACCCCGTGATTTAACTACAAAATGAATGGTGATTGTTTGGATGAGTCCTGTGCCAAAGCAAAGTTTTCTTGGTGGTGATTAATATAAGTCTCATTTCTTCACATTTTTCTTCCAAATGTGGCATCTGTCTCATTCTGTGAATACAACGAACAGCTGACTCTTTTACACTTGTGCTTGTCAGAATGTTTTTGATGTGTGTCCATGAATATTTTATGTTTATGAAGTTTGTGGCTATGCAGAATGTAATAGCACACTGAAATGTGATGAAATCACAAATTTGTTTACATATGGAAAGACTCGTGAACATGAATCCTATGATGCATCAAGCCATTAATAAGCTCTACACATAAAGCAGATATCTCCAACACCTACAGTACTTTCTTACCAAAACTTCATGTAAACTCTACTTCTAAGCTTGTACTATAGCTGTTTCTTTCTTTATTCATTCTACCTAATTCATTTTGATTTTCAAGTGTGGCCTACAACTTTTCCTCATTTTGGCATGTGGTTTAGGCAATTTGGGTAAATCCGGTGCAGCCCCCAACAATGATATTTTCCTTCTCATTCCATTTGGCAAGTCTCTCCTTACTCGAGGTTATGGGCACTTGTCCATTATTTTAGCCTTTTCCTAAACCTTGCCAGTACCTTTCCTTCAAAATGACCACAAATTACCTTCCCCTTCTTTCCCCATTCCTTTTTACTTCCCTTCTCTATTACCTGAGGGAGGAACCCTGTTCCAAAAGCTCATTTTATTTTTGCCCTTGTTTCTTTCTGTGTGTGACTATCGGCAGTACAGCAAAAAGGTAAGTACTGGCTAGCCAACCTATCTCTTTTGAAAAATAATTTATCATCTCTGTGAAGAATTTCCATCATTAATTAAATACTGTATTTTATCTATCGAATAACTTGCTGCTCAGAAATTCTGCTCAAATTTCCATGAATGCATTTCCCTTTATTATCTATTTGAAGAGAGATTCATCTTCATATCAACATTGTTACAGGGCCATCCAAATGAAGTGCATATTCTTGTGGCAGTAGTCAAATATCGCACAAAATTATTAGCTCCACGTCTAGGACTTTGCTCCAATTGGATTGCAACCTTAACTTCGAATCAAAGAATACCTGTCTGGGTAAAGAAAGGATCATTCCAGTTTCCTTCAGACACAGTAAGTTAAAACTACATTGATCTTTATTTCAGGCTTTTATAACTATTACTGTTTACAGAAGTATGTACTTGATAAGTAAAGACTAACAGGATATGGTTTTACATAATGTCTTTTCCACATAACATTTTTAGGTGTTGATTAAGATTTGCAAATCCTCCAATGGCATCTAAAGGTATCAGATGCTTCCTGAGGCAATGGCATATTATTTTGCCACAAACACATCACACTCTATACTATTGATTACAATTAAATATCAAGCTTGTTGTGTAGTTTAGTGAGCAGAGGCATGGCAGAGTGGTTGTGTAACAGAACCACATTTGCATCTAAGGCTTCTGTTACGTTCATGTTCAGAAAAGATTCTGGGACTCTGTAATCTACTGTAATATTTGATATTGTTTAAAAATCAGAGCATTTATCTCGGGAATGACTGTTAGAATTGGTGGCTTGTCACATTACTAAATGAAATCTTATATTCTTGACAGTGAGTCAAAATTCTTCTTGCTCTGGAGTGGCCAGAGGTGGTGGTTGTTTGTTCTTGAGTTGTCTGAGTGATTGTGGGAATGTGTGTTTATTCATCTGATGAAGACCCTGGCTGAAAATTTAAGTTGTGTGAATGTCTATTTTACATGCCTGTCTGCATCTTAGCAGTTGTTGTTACACTGTGTTATTATCTGTCCTCTATAGCTGACATTCCAAGAGGTATGATTGGACATTTTAAATTACACCTTTATTGAGCCATTCAACAATATTGTGAGGATAAGTTGCAACTCGCCAAGCTGCAGGCACACACATAGAAAAGACAATCTCTCTCTCTCTCTCTCTCTCTCTCTCTCTCTCTCTCTCTCTCTCTCTCTCTCTCTCTCTCTCTCGTGTAGCAGTTGGAGTTTGTGTAACATATATTTTCTTAGTGGTAATGAAATATTACATTTGTATCATATTTTTGTTTTTCAAATTTTTTTCAGTCCATTCCTGTTATAATGATTGGGCCTGGAACTGGTGTAGCTCCATTCCGTAGTTTTATCACAGAAAGAGTGGCACTTGGTGAAGCTGGAGCTGAAAGACTGTACTTATTTTTTGGCTGTCGCTATTCAAAACAAGATTTCCATTGTCGGGAAGAATGGCTTAACTTTGAACAAAATGGCCAGCTATCACTGTTTGTTGCTTTTTCCAGAGACCAAGAAGAAAAGAGGTACATAGTATTTTTGTGTAATATTTCCACTTTTTATGGCTATAAATGATGTGTTGCAGTATGGATTTGTTGCATTTAACACAATCAGTGAAGTTTATTATGAAGTTTTAAATTAAATGTGCAATTTAATGTGCACAATAAAACATTTTAAATTGTTGTAAATAAATTCTGTTGTCCAATTTGTCGTATTGCTTGCAAACTTCATCAGTTGTTATTGGACAACTGATTAATCACCTGCATTGTCAGTTTCATAAATTTACTGGTGTAACAGTGCTGTGTGTAATAAACAGGAAAAATATGCGCAGTTTTTTATGTGGCCAGGAGAATCTAGCCTGACACTCTAAAATGTTCTTGTAACTTTCACTTTATACAGTTGCACATGGATAATGCCATCCTCTCACAGAATGTGGAAATGCATGTAGGCGAGGATCTGGTGTTGTCATAGTGTGGAATTCCACATTCCACTGCCCTGCAAAGCATGAAACGAAGGTTCTGTCATGTTAATTTTTGCTTTGTGAAGTGGAAAGTGGCCAATGAGATGCAACTTGTTTTTCACTTGACAAGCAGACCTTTTGAGTTGCCATAGGGCAAATGAACTCCGTATTTCATGCCTTCTTTCGTTTTAGCATTCGATGTATGAATGTAATTTTTTTTTAAGTATCAAAAAATTAATGAACTTTTGAAAATGTCCTTTTAGATATGTTTTGTTACAATAAAATTACCAGAAACTATATACTAATACCTTTAAAGTTTATCATATTTAATGTAGCATGAATTTATGTACTGTGAAATAATGTTTTCTATGCTAAGGTATACTACCATTCTATCAAGGGAGTGTCTTTTTGATGCTATATCATAGCTAAATAAGAAATGAGAACATGTTTTTGGTTCATATATTGTACTGTTTCACTTACCAAGAATATGCCTCAAAGTAAACAGTTAGCGTAGTTGGTAGCGTCACAAGTTGTGGAGCAGAGGTTACAAGGCTATCAAGGTTGTGTCAACCTACTTTAAAATATTGAATTTTCAGAATATGTACAATGTGGAAACTAGTAATATAAGAGAGGAGAAGACAAGTGGATCTGGTCCAGATGTTGTATTTCACAATTGATAATTTTTAATCATTTTTTGCCCAAAGTCATTTGTGATACATTTTATTATCAAATGCTGTCAGGTATATGTACTGTCTTTGTGTTTCTTAAAAAAGAAATTATACTGTAATGGTATTGCATGCCGCATGCAAGCAAATGTACAGCTTTACCTGTGTTCAGGTTTCTTTTTCGACAATTTCAAACAGAGATACTGTGCAAATCAATGCCCATCTATCTTTGTAAACACATTGATCAATGCGCCAGCCCGTAACAAACATTGGAGAGCACTGCAAATGCAAATCAGATAAGCAGCATATTCTGTGGGATGTAGCATGTTGTTTCTGAGCTTGTAGTAGCTAGATAGACAGAACATCTGGCATGCACCACTTAGATCAACACGTGTCATCTGATGACGGATATAGGAACAAGAGCTGAGGGGTAGAGATATTTTTCTCTGTTGTAAAGGTGTCTCAATTAGGCAACTCCTCATTTAGTTACAGAAGTGGCGTCTCTCATTTCTAAAACTATATTTCTTTCTTTCTCTTTTTTATGGCCAGAAGATTTGTACCATTTGCTTCCACTGTAGTCCATTGAGAGCAGTAGCAGTTTAACTCCAGGTATGAGTTGAAAATAGCACAGAATCGAGCTCCCACATGGAAACGGGACAATTATAGTCTTGAAACTTCCTGGCAGATTAAAATTGTGTGCCGGAACCGGGACTCGAACCTGGGACCTTTGCATTTCATGGGCACATTCTGGAAACATCCCTTACGCTGTGGCTAAGCCATGTCTCCACCATATCCTTTCTTCCAGGAGTGCTAGTCATGCATGGTTCGCAGGAGAGCTTCTGTGAAGTTTGGAAAGTAGGAGGCGAGGTACTGGCAGAAGTAAAATTGTGAGGCGGCATCGTGAGTCATGTCTGGATAGCACAGTCTGTAGTGTGCTTGCCTGCGAAAGGCAAAGGCACACAATTTTAATCTGCCAGGAAGTTTCAAGACTATAATTGTCCCGTTTCCATGTGGGAGCTCGATTCTGTGCTATCTTCAACTCATGGAAAGCCTGGAAAGGATTCTACTCACCTGAGTAGCTATCATAGTGTTGCCCTCACTAGTGGTGTGGGGAAGACATTGGAGCCGATGGTCAACCACCGCCTTGTCTGGATGTTAGAATCCTTAGTCGCTTCCAGTGTGGTTTCAGGAGATATCGTACCAACCTTTGATAACCTAGCCTTCCTGGAGGCGGCGATACAACAGGCTTTCCTACAAAGGCATTACCTTTTGGCTATATTTTTTGACATTGTGAAGGCCTATGACACTACTTGGAAGCATCTTATTCTCAGACAGCTCCATGACTGAGGATTTCGTGGATGCCTTTCCATTTTTCTCAAGTTCTTTCTTTCTCTGCCCTATTTTGGATTCAGAATCGGTGATGCCCTATCCAATCATTTTGAACAGGAGAAAGGAGTCCCGCAGGGTAGCCTACTAAGTGTGACTTTGTTTGCCATAGCTGCTGACAGCATTATGTCTGTTGTTAAAAGTCCTGTCAAGTGTTCCTTATTTGTTGATGACTTCTCTCTCTTTTGATCTCTCCCAACCTAGCTACAACATGTCGGTTGCAACTAACTCTTTGACGTTTGGTTGAATGGGCAGAGAGGAATGGCTTTTAAGTTTTCAACAGAGAAGTCTGTATGTGTTCTTTTTAACATAAATTTTGCTGGCCACTGGAGCATTCAGAACAAGCCCCATACCAAGTCTCTGTGCTGAGGCTGCTGAGACGCCATTATACATCAGGCGACAGCTACTCATGGTGTGCCAGGCATACACAACACTGTCCACACCCTTCAGACCTGCATACCACACCATTGGTAATCCACCATTCAAAGGGCATTTCCATAATTGGCAACGGGCTATGAAGCCTTTTAAGGATCCCATAAGGGATTGCCTTTTAGATATGGAGATGGCAGATCTCAATGTTTTACGTTGAAGTTGTGAAAGATTTCCGCCTTGGCTTCTCCAGTTACCCAGATTTAAGAAAGGTGAAACTTCAGATTTTACCTTTCGGTCTGTGTTTTTTAATGTTTTAGATATGCACCACACTTTTACAGTGATGTACACTAACAGTTGAAAACAGAATGATTTCGTCAGCATCATTTTCCATGACCATGTCATCCAGATCGTCTTCCTGAGAATTATTCTGTTTTCTCAGCAGAGATTTATGTGATTCTGAAGGCTCTGGAGCAGATCAGAAGAGATCAGGGTAAACGGTTTCTTCTCTGCTCCAAATTCTCTGTGCATTACAATCGTTACATGCGCTATATCCAGTTGTGACTTTGTTGCAAGATATACAGGATGAACTATCCCTCTCCAAAATTGGAGGAATGAGGTCACGATTTGTTGGGTTCTGGGACATGTTGCAATTTCGGCTAACAAAGAAGCCGATTGGATCGCAAAAGAGGCCTGCTGAGACAGCATTGTGCCAGGGTGCGCTATTCCTCTGCAGGATGTCACTTACTTGTTGCGTCTATGGTCCCTGCAGTTGTGAGAGAAAGAATGGCTGTCAGTAACAGATAACAAGCTGCGGTTGCTGAGGCCCACTACCTGTCTGTGGCAATCTTCAGCCACCCCCTCAGGCGGGATGAGGTCGCCATCACCTGCCTCTGAATCGGGCACTGTCCACTGACTCACTGATTCCTCCTCCAACGAGAGGAGCCCGAGATATGTGATGCCTGTGGCATACAGTGTGTATTTTATACTGGGCACAAAGAACAGAGGCAGACTTTTGTGCAGATTTTAGGTGATGACAAGGCAAGTGTGTTAAAACTTATAAAATTTTGCGAAATTTCTGAAACCTGGCTTAAGCTTTTAGGCTGGGGGTTTTAGTGTATTGCAGAGTAGTGGGTTGGTACTTTTTCTTCCTGCAGCCAGTCAGCTTTAGATATCTCCTCTGTCATTTTAACTTCTACCTTTTAGACAAAGTTATGATGTTGGGACTTGACTCATCTTCCTTGTTTCATGATGTACACATGTTTTGTCTCAATTTGTTAAATCCTGCATTTTATATTGTGTTCTTCCCATCTTTTAAAGGCCTTTACTAACACTCACCTCACCTACATTATGCCCAGGCACGGAAACCCTCGCTGTTGATCACCCTCTGTTCATCTTCGTCATTTAATTCCTTCAGCATAACTTGATTTTCTGACACTACATTCCATTACCCTTGTTTTACTCTTGATAAAGTTCATCTTATACTTTCCTTTCAAGACACTGTCCATTCCATTAAATTGCTCAAATTGCTCTTACAGGTCCTTTGCTGTCTCTGTCAGAATTACTGTCACCAACAAACCACAAAGTTTTTATTTCTTTTCCCTGAACTTTAATTCCTTCTCCACATTTCTCTTTGCTTCTTCAGGCAGAAGGGAAAAGGAAGTAATGAGGGTTTTAAGGGAGTGGGTAAGAAGTCATTCCAATCCCGGAAGAGGAAAGACTTACCTTGGGGGGAAAAAAGGAAGGTAAACAAATACACACACGCCCACACATATACACATGCAAACACACCTAGGCAGACATTTGACAGTCCCTATTTTAACACATCTAACTGGACAATTGACAGCTGAAAAATTTGGTATTCAAAAGTTATTGGTTTTGTATTTCATCATTGGTGGTAATCTTTTTTCAAAAGATTTGTTTCTTCCATTCCACAAGACTTCTCAGCATTCAAAAATTCAACAGCTCTGCTCCTTGTAATACTTTCACATCCTTCAGGCCATTGTCATTTTGGCATCTCTGTCTTTTATGATTCCATGAAAAGTAGACACACATGATTTCCTTTCGTGATTTTCTGTCTTCAGAACATTCAAAATTTTAAGTATATCTCTTGATGGAACCACTTTTCTATTTTTCCTCAGAGTGATGCTTTTTAACTGATTTGTGTATCTCTCATAAAACATTATGGCCTTGCAGAGAAACAATAAGTCTGGTGTGTGTGTGTGGGGGGGGGGGGGGGGGACTCCAATAAAAAAAGACATTAAACTTAACTTTCCACCACTAGCCTTCATCATATGACAGTACAGCCCGATTTTAAATGTCTGTTTCGAATACACATGTGGGTGCGCGCGTTTTGGGCGTGATCACGTGGCCGGGTTCTGGCCGTTGCAGTGGCACGGCCCACGAGGGCGGAAATGATGTAACTGGCAAACTCCAAGTGGTAACCGAGTGGCCACAAGATGGCGCTGTGGCGGCTAGCCTGTTAGCTTTAATAAAAGAAATACTATTAGAAAATTAATTCCTCGCAAACTTGGCGAGGTACAGGGGAGCTGAAACCGTCATAATATTGGAGATTTTAAGACGAACATCGTAGTATATTTATGTTTATTTAAAGAAAATGAAAGTGGCTGTTACAGACCTGCAGCTAATAACTATTTTGTTTAAAAACTGTTGTAGTTACAACAACAACAAAAAATAACAGCATTGGAAAGCTGGTAAAATTTGATGTCAAATTGATATATTACTTGTATAAAACAAGTCCCAGTTAAAGTTTTGTAAAATATTGTCCAGTTTGGAAAAAGGGCATAAATAGGGGGCCGCTATCTTGATTTAAAGAGTCTTCGTTCGGGCTTCATTGAGGCTGAACTTGTGCCCTTCGGCTCCGTAACTTCCGTGAAAATTTGCTCAACTTTTCGTTTAAAAAAATGATCGTCTCCTCAGTTTCGTTGGTGGGGATATGTGGTAGGAGTTGGGCAAATTGAACTTAAAGAATTTTGGTGTCTGTATGGATGCAAGCCAACAGTTAGAAAAATTTCGTGTTTAGTGATAGAGATTGATACTTATAAAACATTTAGTGTGAGTTTGGGACCTCACCGGACTTGGGACTTTCTGGGAATTAGACACGCTAGAGTGAATTTCATTCTGTACCGAGAATTATTTTGGACTTTGTTTCTTTTGTGAGAATGCTGGAATTTGAGTTTGAAACTTGGCGTTTCATTTCGAAACTCCTCAACTTTTACATGTTCAGCCAAGAGGCCCTTAGTTATTTCAACTGAACTGGACAATTAAATTTTTCTGGGACTACAGTGTTGAATCAAATCTTAAATAATTACTTAAGTGACATTCAAACCCCCCCCCCCCCCGTGAGTGACTGTTATTTACAAACCAATGTTTTCACTGCCAGTGAACCTTATTTAAAATTTGTGTTTTCATAAAATTTAGGGCGTTGAAGCGAGAAGTGGAAAGTTGGCCCCTAGACATAACGAATAGCCACTTTAGACTTAAAAGTTCCGACTGTTTCACTTTGCTCCTGTTGGTGCAGTGTTCATTGAACAAATATTATTTAGAGGGCACATCCAGTGTGCTGGGGGCTCGAGCTGTGAATATTAAATGAGTTCATTTCATATTTGTCTGAAATTAGACACAGGCGAGCACGCCCAACGGACAAATACACCAGGCGAGTTGTAAATTTCTCTCGTATCTCGCATTTTAGATTGTGTGTATACTCGCAATCAGAAAAAGACATATACTATCATTTATACAATCACACTGCACGACTGTCATATTTGGCTGCTTTGGTGTGGTTGTGAAGTGGGCCTGTGTGGTTGTATTGATGATAGTGTGTGTCTTTTTTTTCTTCTGATGTAGAATAGTGGGCAAAAGTTAAGTTGCAAATGTGCAAGTGTCTTTTTTTATGTGCCTGTTGTGTCTCAGCATATGTCTTTGGACTGAGTTGCAAACAATTCTCTGTATATTGATGAATTTGTACCTGAGGTTTCCATTGTTAGATATAAGACAGATAAGAAATGTGTATCTACGAAAGAAAGTGGCATATAGAAGCCGAGTGTGTGTGGTTTAAATAATTCAGATATGGAAAATTTCGTGAATTTGGAAGCTAATTTACAGGATCCACCCATTTGTCGTTACAGTCCTATATGACACCCCATTCTCATTTTTACTCAAGTCAGTAACACATGAAGTTTAGAGTTATGTGCTTCTCTCTCTCTCTCTCTCTCTCTCTCTCTCTCTCTCTCTCTCTCTCTCTCTCTCTCTCTCTCTCTGAATTTAAACCCATATATATTTATATAAAATCAAACAATGGAAATTCCAGGAAGGATTCAACAATATTTCAAGGAGGATAGGTTGCTACTAACCGCAGAGATGTCTGATGAGCCACAGAGAGGCAGTTAGAAAAACACATATGCACACACTCACACAAACAAGACTGCCATCTCCAGCCGCTGTGGCCGGTCTGTGGGACTCAGCACAGCGGAGGGCCGAGGTGAGAGCAATTAATGGTCGGGGTAAGGAAATAGCATGGAGAGGGAAGCAGGAAGGGAGGGGAGAGATGCATGGCAGGGATGGGGGAATACACCAGTGCTGTCTGACGAATAGGGAGAAGGAAGTGTGTGGTGGAATGTGAGACGCACATGAAGTTAGTGTGGGCATGGGAGGGAGGGTGGTAGGGACAGGAACTAGGAAGGTTTTGGCCTGGTTAATTGTGGGAGCATAGGATATATTGTAGGGAGAGTTCCTATCTGTGCATTTCAGAAAATTTTGTTTGTGGGGAGGATCCATATGATTGTGTAGCAATCATTGAAGTTTGATGATGGCCATTTGTCCGAACAGACTGCTTCTTGCTGGTTATGCCCATTTAGAAAGCTGCATAGTGGTTGCAGCTCAGTTCATAGATAAATGACTGCATTCACAGGTTGCCCTGCCTTTTATGGGCTAAGAAATGCACGTGTCGGGATTGCATTAGGTGATGGTGGTGAATAGGACAGACTTTGTGTCTAGGTCATTCATTTCCTTTCAAAAGGGTAGTTGCTCATTGGCTGTTCACGTTGGTTCACATTAACCTTGTTTTTAATATAATCTAAAGCACAGACATATTCCATCTTCTTAGTCATTCTTAATTTAGTTCTGACATTGGTTATAGTCATTTCGTTTTGTCCTCCATAGAACTATACTATTTGTGTTGTCCTTGTTCTGTTGCTGAAACAGAAAATAGAGCTCCTCTGGGAGATTTCTTATTTTTATTTTTTTAAATTTTGAGCTAGTAGATCTTTAAGCTGCACTCTTTCTATTTTTTAGTGCTCAGAAATGAAGAAAAAAAATCGAAGTTCGTAGCAGACAACAATCAATGACCCTTGCGCTGTGTATGAGCTTGTGAGGCACTGGTTGTGGCACAAGAGAAACATAAACCCCAAAGCAAGTAACACACATATCGTCTGTATTCATTGCCCACCCACCAATACAAGTAACATGCAGTCATGCCAGTGTGAGGATTATAGATTGCCATTATAGAGACTACTGCCGTAAGACAAATATTGGAATGCACTCTGGAAGCTGAGAAATGGCTGATGTTGGTCCTGCATTTCTCCTCTAAAACTTGTTAAATAATGTGGTTGGAAAAGGGGGGAGGGGAGCAGGGAAGGAAAAAAGAAAACTATGGGGTGAAGGCACTGGAATTAATAATTTCAGGTGGCTCAGTTGCCTGGTTAAAGTCTTTCAACTGGATGCCACTTCTGTGACTTGCGTGTCCCTAACCTACCCCAGTTATCCAACTGGGGAGAGGGAAACTGCAGTTTAACAAATAAGATGAATCATGTGTTGTTTATGGCAACTCCTATGTTGTTGATGTTACTTTAAGTGGCAATAATAATGTTATAGTAGTGACTTCTTGATTGACTATGATAATTTAATGTTAAAAAAGTTTTAATTATCATAATGGATTTGTATTTTACAGGTATGTTCAACACGTGTTACGCGAACAAGCAGAATTATTGTGGGATTTATTAAACAAGAAGAGTGCATACATTTTTGTGGCTGGAAATTCAAAAAATATGCCAGATCAAGTCAGAGAGACTTTTATTTCACACGTTTGTTGTGGTGCAGGGGAACTTCCAGAGACAAATGCTACAAAATTCATTGAACAGCTAGAGTTGAATGGAAGGTATCAGACAGAAACTTGGAGCTGAAAGTACAACAGTATGATTTAGTGGACTGCTATCCTCTAATTTTTATGTCTTATCTTTCTTATGCTGTGATTGTTGTTCAATATTTGTATCTAATTGTTATGATAATTTAAATGCCTAGCCTAGACAGCATGTTCTGCTAGGACTTGGCTTGAAAACAGCTGAATTTAAAGGTATATTGTTGAATATTGCTGTTATGTAAAGGGCAAGTATCATTCTTTGTTCTAAAAATTTTTGTTCATTCAAGCCTGTTCAGTTTTCCATAAGTCCCAGTGGGTTCACATTTTGTTTATGATTGTATGGTGTGGTTTAAGCAAAATCCACTCTTACGTTAGTAATGATGACTTGTTTTTCTATGTACTTATAATGAATTTATATCAATGTTTGTCAAAAATATAGCAGTATAATAATAATTTTCATTTGTTCCATAGTACAGTCGCAATGTACACTGATATGAGATAGATCAAGAATATAATGTAATATAAACAAGACACAAAGTTAGAATATAAATTAGATAAGATACAGCATATTCAATGCAATACAAATCAGACAAAATTAAAATACAAATTCAACAAAATATAGCATTTTATGAAATACAACATATGTGAAAAACAATACATCTAGATCACATGCAACAATGCAGGTTTTTTATTTTATTTATTTTCGTCTAATCGAACTTTCTCGTAATCAGAAACAAATGTTAACAAAATCATGTTCGCTTTTCAATAAATTCAAAACAAATATGGAAAACTGTAAATCAACAAATAAGAAAGCGAGATGACAGATCGATCACAGGCCTAAGAAAGCGAAATGACAGACCGATCAGAGGCCGATAGTCGTGCAGCACTCCAAGTGAGGGAAGGATGAACTAAGCCATATTACCAGGCGTTTGAAGTGTTGTATAGTGTAGGCATGTGCTGTGGAAATATCGAGTTTATTGTGTGTGTTTGTGTGTGTGTGTGTGTGTGTGTGTGTGTGTGTGTGTGTGTGTGTGTGTGTGTGTGTGTGTGTGTGTTTTACAATGTTTTGACTTGTAGGTGGTAGTGAGGAAACAACTGCAAAATAGCCTCGAGTTCCGTGTATATTGTTTCATGCAAATTACCCAAATGAATGTCAAAGCAATGAATCTGCTCATGGTAAAATATGTTATTTTAAAATGTAGGATTTTAACTTAACGTCAGTATTAGCTACGCAAATCAGTTGTTCCGCCATCCCTCCCATCACCGCTCGAAGTAGGCATTACCAACGTAAACATCACGATAAGAACTTCCACAACTCACTAAACTTTTATCGTGAAGATTAGCTTCGTTGATCAAATCAAATTTAAATCATTTCTGTGCTTAGGATGTGTTGGTATTATGTACCGATTTTGTTTAATGCCGCACTGACTTGTTATAAACAGTCGTCTGCTGTGGCTGGTTGTGGTACAGAATGACAACATTTAATTTATATCGAAACATTGACTTTCAGGAATTGCACGCTATTTCCGTGAATGTGTACAAAAATATAGATGCAGTTCGGCGAAACAGTTACTGTACCATTTTTGTTTGAAGAGATGTAGTTTATTACATTTCTCAAACCAAAATAAATGTAAGCATGTAACTTTTGAAACTAATGACTTTCGGGGGAGGGTAGGGGAAGGTTAGGGAGGAGGATGGAATATCAATTATGGACCATACCACGATTTTGCAAGCCAAAGTTTGGAAAAAAAGTGTGACCTATATTTGAGCAAATACGGTAGTTTTATTTCTAATTAAATGTATGTATTATGTACTGAGAAGCAGTAAACATAACCCAAATGTACAAGTGCTTTGGCACACCTCTGAAATTTTGTATGAATGAAAACGTTTGTGTATGAGATTATGGAAAAAAATTACAGTTTTGTATCCAGGCATTCAGAAACAGAGTAGAAACAATGGTTTGCTAGGAGTTTTTTCAGTTCGTCTTATTTTGCTTGGGCAATTAGATGACTTTATACTGGCTGGGTGATGGTTATAAATTTTTATACCCATATATTTAGCTCCACTTGCATAAAGTTTTGTATTGTGTGTTATAATTTTCAGCTGTATGAATGAATATCTTCTGTTACTTCCCAAAAAAGTTATTTCTTACACTTTACAAACTGTAATATTGTGAATGCACTATTTGCAAGTAATTCAGCAAAATTCTTATGCTGTAGTGAATCAGGAAGACATCTCAAATGTTCCATAATTGTTAAAAGTACTCTTAAACGGTAAAAAACTGGATCGCTTTGAATAAAATCGCAGAAAAATCAGACCTTTTGGCAATACCATAATAATAACTAGGCCACAAGTGATGTCAGACAATGGAATAATGTCACTGATTGAGGAACTATGAGATATCAAATGATCACACTAAATTCACCTATTCCTCATGTGCTAAAGGTTACCTATCTTCACAACACTATAGAGCTAATTGACTATTCTAACCACAGTGAGAGCAACTGTATTCTAGTTTGCACATATTCAACTTTTGAAACTTGAAATGATAACTTTGCACATTTTTAAATCGAGATTAAAGCAACAAAAAATATCCTGCAATGTTTATGTACTAGGGTGTTCAAAGATACAATTGTTACATTTGTTACTTGTGCTGTAATGGTTAGAGGGGTGGAGTAGCAAATCAAAGGTGTAGTAAAAGCTGTTTGCATCTTTATTTTTTTATTGCCTGTACTAAATATCAAGAGAGGAAGAGGCATTGTATGTCCAAATTAAAAATAGTCTTAGAATAACAAAATAGTGGCCTACTGCATATTGCCCTCATTGTAATTCAAATTTTTTTTCTTCGGGTAGCTATAGTCACTATAGGATTGATATCCTACACCAGAGAAAATATACCGCACAAAATGAATTTGTGACCAAATTGAAACAACCCATAACATTTATTGTTATTCGGGTGTTTAAGGGGGACAAAACTCCCATAACAATATTTGGTTGTTAGACATCTCGTTTCTCTCCTTTTAGAAGCAATTCTTTGTGCAGCTATTTCATCAGAAATTCTCAAGTTTTGTCAACCACAGTGAATAAATGTACTGTTACAGGTTGTTTTATTGTCATTCCCTTTGTTATGATAAATGTTTGTGATAAATGGTGTGAATACCTTGCAGAGCATGCTGTATGGCAACACAGGCATGTTGAAGATTAATGAGATTCACACATGGGTTCAGGAAGAATGTAACACTGATAAAAAGTGATATTGTAGTCATTTAAATTTAATTAACAAAATCAACTATTTTTAAGGTTAGCCTTAGTGGAAGTATTGTAACTGTGAAGTGTGTGGTTACACATGTGAATGACAAAAGGTGCTTGAAATACTAATTTCCATAATGTCACTTCATAAATATATTAAATATAATCACATACATTTTGAACATTCAAAGGCACTAGTGTAATACTTTGTTGCTCCATGTCTTGGTGCCAACCAAAGGCGCTTGGTGCTCCCAAAGCGCGCGCGCCCACACACACACACACACACACACACACACACACACACACACCACAGAAAGAAAACATAATCTGTAAGTCCTTTGGTTACTGAGTGCTCTGCAGTGGGTGAGAAATTCAAATGAGAGCCACAGCATTTAAAAACTGAATTACAGTACAACACTTCCCCTCAGTGGCAGTCATGAGATAGTTACTTAATAGCCTCAGACTACTAAATTCCAGTATTAAACATGGAAACACAAATTCAAGTACAAACACAAGAACACACAAATTCCAATAAAATAAAAGAACACAATATTCTAATATAAAACATAAGAACACACAAGACACACTCAACAAGTCATCTAGGCCAACAGGAAATAATTATTATTTTATTCCCAACATGTCTCTGAATTATTTAGTTTTCAGGCAGCTTAAGTCTTATGTTAAAATGTCTGCTGCATTGTCGTTAATTGACACATACTTAAAACCTAAGAAGACCATCTGAGACAGTCTGTCTTGACTTTGTGATACCGCATCCTGAAGTGTTTGGTCTTTTCAGATAAACCTTTCTTCTTGGTGATCTCAATGGCACCTGTGTTGTCAGTGTAGACCTGCAGGGGCAACCTAACAAATTCAGAGTACTTCAACTTGTTTAGGTAATCTGTGAACCTTTCCACCTCCTTTCATATCTCAAACATTTAGCTTTTACAGTGGAGGTCGCTAAAGGGATTGCTTCTTACTCTTCCAGCTGATTGCTGCTCCGGATAACAAAACAGTGTACCCTGTTATTGATTTGCTGGGTCATTTGCCCAGTCAGAAACATCATCACAACAATCAGCACTGAAACATAAACTCAAGTCTTTAGTTTGTTGCAAGTAACAAAATATCTGTTGAACACTACACTTACATATAGTAACATCAAAATCAGCACTGAAATCCCCTCCTATTCATAGTGTAGCCATGCAATATTACTTAATACACTCTGCAGCATGTCCATTTTTTCTAAAAATATATAAATACATCCCTTCAGTGATCTGTGCATTGATATAACTATTAATTTATGACTATGAATATTATGTCTGTAACTTCTAAGTGTTGTTCATCACAAAGTGAATCTAGGTCCAATTTGGTTATTGTGCAAGGAGTAAATGATTAGCATAAATTACCACACCCCCTCTAATGTGTTCTTTCCTGCAATAGCTCTTTTCTATACTAAAGCTGTCAAATTTGTTAACAGCAAGTTCATTCTCATTTTCCCGGTGTTCACTCAGACATAAAATGTCGAACTGATTTTCTAGGCCAAATTCACTTATGATAAGTTCTTTATCTTTCAGCCCTTGAACTGAAAATTAAGGTAGCATGTTTTAATATCTAAGTTTACACTCTTATTGCTTACACACTGACCACTATGGTGATTGGCTTTCAAACCTTTTACAAGACTTCAGTAAAACCCCATTTTAACGAATCTCTGGGGACTCAAATATATTTTTCCTTAAAAAGGGGTTTTCCTTAAAAGGGGGTTTTGTTTAGGTACAGAGAAGGAGTGACCCAGAATCATTATTCAAGCATTTTAGGAGATGTAGTAGATATTTAATTGCAAACTTGCCAATTAACTGCAAAAAAATTTGGATACATCATAAAAACACACGCATTTCACAGAACACATTCATTACTTTTTTTTAATCAAAAAGAGTTGTCTGTTTTCTCCTTCCAGCATACTGTAATGAGAGAAGTTGTCACTCAAGTTGGTCGATATTTGCTAGAATTGCCTCATCTACATTAAAAGTGGAAAAGTAGTTTCAGACAGTGTCTAGTACTTCCACAGCATCTGCAAAACTTAGTGTAATGGCCTCTTCATCATCATCTTCTTCATCATCGTCACTGCCACCACCACCTTGTACCTCAGAGCGTTCCCTCATTACAATTTCACACATCTCACTTAGGTTCATCTCAGGTGTCAAAGTTGAAACATCATTATCACATGAAACAAAGTTCTCAGATGTCAAATCTTCAGGAACATCTGCAATTCTCCATTCTTGTTCAGAAAAAATGTCATCCCCTTCTGCAGCATATGTAGGCTTGGCACAACCAGCCTTTGCAAAACAATTTAACACTGTCTGCTGCGTTACACAATTCCATGCAGCAACAAACATGTGCGTGGCTTGTAAAATGTTTAATTTCATCACCTGCTTTCTTTCAAGGTAGGTAATAGATTTTTGGACAACTACTGCTCTGTGTTTTGCTTTGACAAGGTGTATTATGCCTAGATCGAGACGCTGCATATGGCTAGTAGGCCTACAGTTTGGTGGGAGAAACAAAACTTTTATATTTCTCAAAAATTGTGTTCCTTTGGGATGTGCAGGGCAACGATCAATAATCAGCACCATTTTCCTCCCTGCTGCACCCATCTTGGCATCTAAACACCTAAGAAAGCTTATAAAGATTTCTGTTGTCATCCAGGAATTACTATTGTACTCGTACGTACGAGGTAGTGTTTTGATATTTTCAAAACACCTGAATTTTCCTATTATCAGTGGCGCCAACTTCTCACTTTCATCACTGTTAACACATAATAGTGCAGTCATTCTGTCCTTACTTTTCTTACATCCGTGGCACTTTCCTCCCTACACAGAATACGTTTTTCTGGATAGTAAATTATAAAACATGCCAGTTTCATCTGTGTTAAAGATGTCTCTGGGCTCATAGTCCTGTATTAAATGTAGTAGTGTTGTGCTTTTTCCAATAACTTACAGTTCCTATATCAACAGCCTCACTCTCGCCACTTATATTCTGTAGTGTTAGGTTATGACGCTTTTTAAAGTGGTCTAATCAACCTTTTGATGCACAAAAAGTTTGTACATCTATTCTGATGGCAGTTTCCCGAGCCTTCTCTTGAAGAATATTCCCACTTACAGGAATGTTGCCTCTTCTTACATCATGGAACAACTTTAAAAGAACATTTTCCACTTCACTCAATATTGAAGTTCAAATGTTCTTCCTTGTGGATCCCATGGAACCGCTAGCTTCAGCATTTAATAGTGCTTCCTAGTTTTTCAAAATGCTGAACAAAGACGGTGCTAAATCATACTTCTTCGCCATGTCCAAAAGTTTTACATTACGATTATCTTCCACGTCATGGATGATGGTCAGTTTTTGTTGAATTGTGAGTTTCTTGCGCTTGCAGGCCATAACTTCACAAAAGTAAAACTGATGATTTGCATAAAATAACCAATACAATACTTTGCGGCTTGCACTTCGTATAAACAACTGAAGTCAGATCATGTGCAGTGTTGCCAACTCTAAAAAAATATTTTATGCTAAATCCATGTTCAGAAAATGCCAAAAATATGCTAAAAGTTTTTGGAAAATGCTAGATACTAACACACACACACACACACACACACACACACACAATCAACTTTAAAGGAATACTTGTTATAAACAGTCTGTCATAAGTACACAATAAAAATAAATAATAAAAGTAAATGAAAGATGTAATACGTCACTCCATTAATATAATGTTTATTTATTCAGATAGAAGATAGTAATTTAGACTGTCATCAACATTTCATAATTACAATACAATAAATTTACTCTGCATTAATATTTATGAAGACGTCCATGCTCCAAATGCTAACATTAAAATCATCATTTTGTGACGCAAACAAAACATTTAGATCTTCGACATTTTCTTCAGTAGATGCAGCTGGTGATTCTTGTGTAGATGATGTAGAGACATATGACTCATTTGTTTGTATCTTACATACGACGAGGTCCGGGATGTCCTAAGAGTGGCAGCATTTGTTCACTATTTCAACCCGAATCTTATGTATAAAATGGCATTCACTCTAGAGCTTGACAAACTGTTCCTGAGTTTTGATTTAACTAACTTAACTTGGCTGAATACACACTCAATGTCCGCATTAGAATGTGGCAAAGTTAATAACTTTGTTGCATATCCAGCCAGCTCTGAAAAGGGACTGTTGCCAGAGGCATTTTTATAGTTCATCATATCGCACCAAAATTCAGCAGTGGACGTAGTACACTCCCATTCTATGTGGACAAAAGTTTGTCAATTACTGTTGCATCCATTCTAAACTCCCGTGCTATTTCAATGACTGATGGTTTAATAACTTTCAGAATTTCTTGTACAGAGAACATTGACATGTTTTGTGGAACAGTTAAGTTCGAAGGCAGTCTTCCTTGTTCGCTGATAAGTTTCAGAGTAAAATTTACACATCTCTGTTTAATTTTTTTGCCATTTCATTTGACAGATTATATTCAGTCAACTTTATTTCAAAAGTGTACCCCATATACAACGATGGATCAATGTAACTGGCAACATTTTGTGTCAGTACGTTAACTCTATCTGTGGGGTCCAGAATGCGACCACTGATAGATTGCGTTAAGGCTATCAGGTCTTTGTATAGTTTCGTGATTTCGACGCCATTGCTTTGAAAAAGTTTATTCAACTCTTGGACCTCTTGCAATATTGGCTTGATATAAATTAAATATAAATGATTTGCTGGATCACTGTATATATTGTACAACATTTTTGCCATGTAAAAATGTTCATTTCTTCTGGCAGCTTGAAACAAAAGTTTTAATTCATCCCATTGTTTCAAGATGCGACACACAGCTGGCTCGATGGAGATCCATCTAGTGTTGCACAACTGAGGAATCTTTAAAGGCTCAGCTCCACAGTTTAATGTTTTATACAAATCTTTATAATAAATCTGTCGCTTTGCTGAATGACTAAACCAGTTATAGGTTTTGCGAATGAGAAACTCAATATTCATTGGTAACGTCTCCTCCGAGGCATGTGAGATAGCTAATTGCAAGGAATGGTAGACACAGCGTACTAATATTAAATTTTCATTGCCTGTTTCTGTTTTTAGCAACTGATGAACACTGTTATTGGTCCCTGTCATAACGGAAGCATTGTCTGTACCAATGCCAATCAGTTTTTTCATGTTCAAATTTAATCTGGAAACAATGACTAATACACCTAATAGTTTGCTCACAGAAACATCAGTCAATTCGTCGATTAATATACTGAATTCTTGATCTCCAATGTCATCTACTAATTCTTGATAAAAATGTGGTGCCAGTACATTCTTGATTATATTTGTGCATTTTGTCCTGTGTAGTCGTAAGTCAGCGCTTCTGATAAACAGTCGATGGTCAGAATAGAAGCATGCTCACATATAAACAAAGCCAGGACGCTTTCAGCCTTTTGCGTGATCAAGGTTTGCATTTTAATTTTTGGGAACTCGGTCTTTGTTTGGCCTTTTAACGGTTCCAATGCTCTGATGTGTTTTGAAGATGAGAGATGTTGTTTCAGACAGTAGATTTTAGCCACAATATTGCACTTACAGTATGCTTTTGTGGAGTTGTTTTGTACGGGCTGAAGCCATTCTTTGAACTCTGACATTAACTTCCACTCTGAACGATAATGCTGGCTATATTTCACTGTCATTGTTAAAATGTTTCTTGTGCACTCAAATCACTGCACACACTAATTAACTGCAAGCGAACAAACAACATTAACGATGCAGTCAACAGCAGCTGGGAGACTCGTGCCAACTGTTCTGTGTAGTGCTTTCTAATAGCCTGTGTTAACTGCATTGTTGTCCGTATTGTTACTGTATTATTGGTGTAGTGACAGGTGTTTTTTGGGGAATTTTTTATTCTGATTATTGTCCATAATAGAGAAGATAGCAACCCTCTGTGATGCAACAACAATAATTCTCCTATTTGGGCTTGTCTGTAAAATTTCAGCACTTTTCAACGACAATGAATGAAGTGGGCTGACCAAGTAAAATGTTAGGTCCGTTCAAACAGCTGCCAATTGCCAGATTCCAATAAGCTGCACACGCACAGAGCTGTTATCGAGTTTCAGCAGCAGCTCTGCATACATGCATTTCACTGGAATCTGGTACTGACAGCTGCTTGAACGAACCTCTTATGACCCTAGATAGCACATCACAAATTAATAAAGCAGTCCAGTGTCATTATAGAAGCTAAAACATCCCAAATAAGACAAATTTGTTTTTTGATCAAAAAAATATATGTATATTAAAAAAAAAAATACAAACCTCAGGAAAAATGGCTAAAAAGTATGCTATATGCTAAACTGATTTTTTCATCTTTAAATTTAACCATAAAAATGCTAAATTGGCAACACTAATCACATGACTACTAATGCGGAAACTGCATTCTGATTCGTTCGATACTTTTTCCACTATCGCTACACTGCAGTTCGATCTACACACAGCCCATGTCGATTGAAAGAATCAATTACTTACCTTTTGTGATCTGAGGCTTTCCCGGCGTATGTGCTGTTTCCAAGGTTCTCGGGTGTACAGCCGGATCCGATCGTCGAAGTTCCACGATATTTCAGCGAATAACCGCTCCGCCATCATCAGGTGGTGCTGATGGAATGATCTGTCTGCTCTCTGTCCGTGGTACTTATACCTGCCGGGTCCAAACTCGTTTCCCTGCGCCGGCGGCCGGCCGCGCGCCGGGTGGTGGGGGAAGCCGCGGCGGCGTCGGGTAGTGGGGGGCGCAGTTCATCTCCAGTGGCCGTGGCGGATGGATCTCGCGTCCGCGCGCACCGTTGCTCCATGATGGTGCTTAATATTGGTTTCCAGGCCTTGCTAAGCTGGAATCCGGTGTCCCTGTTGATGAGGTCGTTCGTGACCCGTATTTCTATGGCCTCCTTGAAGACGCTGTCCCAATAGGTGTTTGTGGAGGCCAGGATTTCCGTCTCCTCGTAGTTAGCGCTGTGGCCAGTGTTGATGCAGTGTTCTGCTAAGGCCGACTGACTAGGTTGGCATAAACGGGTGTGGCGTTGATGTTCTTTGCATTGGTCCTCGACAGTACGAACTGTTTGGCCGATGTAGGATTTGCCACAGCTGCTTGGGATCTTGTAAACGCCCGCTTTTTTTAGGCCTAAATCGTCTTTTACCGTTCCCAGTAGGGCGCGCGTCTTAGCTGGCGGTCGGAAGACTGTGAAAATATTGTATTTCTTCAATAGTCTTCCTATTTTGGATGACACGTTGCCAGCGAATGGCAGAACTGCCAGGGCTTTCCTCTCCTCTTCAGTTTCCTCTTCGTCTTGGTCCCTGCTGCGCTTCTGTTGTTGGAAGGCCCTTCGGATTTGGCGGTTGCCATACCCATTCATTCGGAACACAGTTCAATATTCAGGTGTTGTTCGTCCGATATCGAGTGTGCTCTGTGTACCAATGTGCTGAGCATTCCATTAAGCTGTGCCGGGTGGTGGCAGCTGGAAGCATGTAGGTACAGGTCAGTGTGTGTGGGCTTGCGGTACACACTGTGCCCTAGTGAGCCATCAGATCTACGTTCCACCAGGACATCAAGAAAGGGTAGTTTCCCATCTTCCTCGATTTCCATGGTGAAACGAATATTGTTGTGAAGTGAATTCAGATGTTTTAAAAACACCTGTAATTTATCCTTTCCGTGTCGTTCACGTAACGATAGAAACATACAGGTTTCAATTCAGCGGTTTCCAGTGCTATATCTTCGAAATTCTCCATGAATAGGTTGGCTACCAATGGAGAGAGTGGGCTTCCCATGGCTACTCCATCGGTCTGCTCGTAGTATTGACCATTGAAGACGAAGTAGGTGGACGTTAACACGTGCCTGAACAGTTGGGTCAGTTCAGGTGCGAATTTCTCACTGATTAAGCTGATAGTCTTCCAGCGGCACACGTGTGAATAGTGACACGACATCGAAGCTCACCATGATGTCAGAGTCTTGTAGGGTCAGCTCCTTCAGGCGGCTAATAAAATCCGTCGAATTCCGGATATGGTGCGCACATTTGCCCACGTAAGGTCTTAGCAGGCCCGCCAAATGCTGCGCCAGAGGATACGTTGGTGCCCCAATGTTGCTGACTATGGGACGCATACCATCTTTGTGTGTCTTCGGAAGGCCATACATCCTCGGCGCTACCGCAGAACGTTGGCGGAGTCTCTTGATGTCATTCTCCTCGAGCGCGCCATTTTTCAGCAAGATGGCGGTGCTTTGTTGTATTTTCTTGGTCGGATCTGTTTTAATTTTCCGATATGCTGGGTCGTCTAGCAGCTGCAGCATCTTCTGTTCGTAGTCGCGTCTCTCAAGGATGACAGTGGCGTTCCCTTTATCGGCGGGGAGAACGACTATCTCTGTGTCTTCTCTGAGGGCCCACAGTGCTGCTCTTTCTGCTCTCGAGATGTTGCTTCTGGCTGGTGTTGCCCGTGACAGGATCCGGCATGATTCCCTCCTGATTTCTTCGGCCTTGTCTTCTGGTAGGCCCCGGACTGCCTGTTCTATTGAAGAGATAATTTCAGTGAACGGAACAGAAACAGGTGTTGGTACAAAGTTGAGTCCTTTTTCGAGTATAGCTGTAGCTGTGTCGTCTAGTTGTTTCCCGGTCAGATTAATCACTGTGCATTTTGTAGGCTCCAACTCGTTCTGCGGTTTGCCAGGTAGTCGAGCAAACTTGGCGACTTGCTTCTCCGTAGATTTCAGGTGGGTCCAGTCTGCCTGTGCCCAGGTGACACCGTCCACCCACTCCCAGGAGTGATCTTGGAGGGCGGAGGACAATCGTAGGTGGAGGTGCAGCAGTTCTTTGGCGTTCTTGTCAAGTTGTTGTCGAGTGTAGCGAATCCTTTCCCTGACCAGGGCCAGGCTGGCTCTTCGCTTAATTTTTTACCTTTTCCTGCCAACATACGGCTTATAACACAGATAAAGAAACTCGCTTTTACATGTTAGGAATTTCGTAAAAACGTGATTTTAATTTGAACAAAGTTTCATCTTTATTCGTTAAAAGCGGGGAAAAATTACATTGTTCTTATGGGAGTTCTGCCAGGACTGATGGAAATATTAGTTAAAAGGGGGTTCATTAATTCGGGGTTTTACTGTATCTTTTGTGTTTCTGCCTCTTGTTGCCTTTTACTAAAAAGTGATTCACTTGTGGTTGCAGTAAATCTACTGTAGTACACTTCCCTCCTTCTGATGATATTGTTGTTGAGGTTTTGATGGAACTGCTGTTGTGGTAAGTGTAGGCACTGTTGTGGCATCTGTTGGATGTGGAGGTATGGATCCTGCTTCATCTTCTGCTGTTGTAAAATCTTGCTGATGAAGTGTAGTAGGTACTGCTGCTGCATCATATTGTGTGTGAGTTGGTACACTTGCTGCTTCTACTTGTGCTGCTGCATTAGAAGTAACCATTTCTTCAGTCTCTGCTTGCATTAAGGAAGGAATTGGAAGAACAGCAATTACTTATCCTTGGTTGGCAGATGCTTCCAGCAATATGCTAAATGTTTTGATCCAGAAACTTCTTGCCCCTGTTATTTAGGTGCATGCCATGTTTCGTATAACAGTCTCTTTGCATGGATTCCATACTTATAAAATGTGCATTTTGGTAGGCCTTGCAAATCTTTGAGTGTAGCCTGTTTGCTTTTCTGATTTCCATGTTTACACGTGACCTTTCTAAAAGGTCATGCCTATGTGGAATTCTGGCTACAAAGACTGATTTGTTTTCTGTAGAATTTAATATTTCCTTAAGGTTTCTCGTTGCACTGCAGAGATCGTTCTTGTAGACATTATTGGCTCCAGCTATGACAACAATATTAGGATGATTTTCAGTTTCTATGTTTTTTACGATTTCTTGAATAGGTGCACCTTGTTTGACAATGCCAGTTGCTTGTATACTATGTTTGTAACATAGTATTTTTGTAATTTCACGTCCATGGCTATCAGAAAATATTTTTAATTTGATATTGTCTTCATATTTATTGATGAATTTTCTGGTCGTTTGCTTCTTACTATGCACATTAGGCATGTTGTTGTTGTCGTCAGTTTTCCGTGGATTCTACATGTGTATCTGAATCAAGTGCAGGAAAATGGTTGTTTGTTGCTTTTTTTTATGTGGTTCATTGCATTTGTTTTATGTTTTTTACTTTTTCACCACTTTCTACTATGATTGTACCAGACATGCGCTCCCAATTTGGTGTTTGGCTTGTTTTGTCGATCGGGATATTAGGCCTACGCACATTTCTGGGTTCGGCATTTTCATTTTCTTAACACACAATGTCACATCATGGAACATCTACAATTAACTGTGGGCTTGATACACGTTCATTTAGCGTCACTATTTCACTGTTATAATTTATATTTCTTCCATGTTTCAATGCACAACTATAACTTTTATGCATTTTATTGCTACAAACAACTGCTTCAGATGCCATCTCCTCCTTGGTTTAGAATTGAATTGGCTCAACCTCCCATCAGTAAAGGCAATACAGGCCGAGTACATGTGGAAATATACACCAAACAACCCACCGCCTTTTGGTACAACCTGCAGTCAATTGGCTCTTCACTCTCGTCTTCACCAAAATGGTGTTATTACAAGGTGTAGATATGCCCTTGCAATCCTACATTTTAAATTTTATTAGCACCTGCTGAGTGTCATGAGTTTGGTTTAGTTTCACTTGCCCCTGAGACTGTTCAATCTCAAGTCCTAAAATAAACATGTCCATTTCTTTAATGTTGATATGAGATTTCAAACCAATATTGAATGTCACTATCGTGTCTTCCTCACCTGCTACAACAACAACAACAACAACAACATCAACATGAACCCAAATGATCAAATTGTTAGAGAAAAATAAACAAGGTTGTATCTTGCATTGCTTCAAACCTAACTTAATCATCACAAAACATAATCATTCCATTCCTTACCTGCCTCATGAAGCCCAAACAAACTCTTAATCAATAAACACACTTCATTTCCTACACTAAACAATTTGGGTTGCTCCAAGAAAATACCGTATATTTCCACAGATAAGATGATGGCTGAAACATAAAAAAGGGCCCCAAAACCCAAGGTCGTCTTATACGACAGTACAAAAAAGGATTAGAATTTAGTCTAAAATTGGTAATTTCACAGGTGTGCTGCATAGCGCGGCTGTATAAGTGAGGCTTTACCCCCAAACGATATATATCAAAGTAGTTAAGTAACAATACGATAGGTATCGAACAGGCGAATGTTACGATTTTTATGAATATGTCATGATTTTAAATGGTGTGGTTGGGCAGGAACTTCTGAGTACAGCTTTATGGGTAATTTACAAATTTTAAACTCGAAGTAGCTTGGCCTGAAATGATATATATCAAACACACAACTGTAAATCGATTTAGTGTTTCTGAACCGTAGATTCAGTCGCTAAGAACTTCCTGTTTAACCTACACCTAACCTTCTTAAGGGTACGCTACAGATCAGTTTTTTTTTTTGTAAGTGAAGTTAGGTATACGACAAACAACAATCTTTTTTCTAGTACGTGAGGGTGCGTAGCGCCCGACTCTCTGGTTCAGAAACACTCCCTTATTCCATAAATATAATTTGGAAATGCAATGATTCAATATATATCGTTTGGAGGTCGAAGCGTCGCTATAGCCACACTATGGAGCACATCTGCGAAATTATAGAGCATTATTAATTTACTGAGTGGACAAGGGTACATACGATAATCTGTATGCCACAAATCAGGCATAAAATTAATTATTTATAATGCAGCTCAATTTTACAATGTTGCCTGTCAAAATGCAGCATAATTCTCTCTGTATTTAGGGTGAGTCTTTGTTTGTTCATGCTCATGCCCACAAATAGGTGAGAGAGTCTATATCGGTGGTGAGTCGTAATCGGAAGATAGCGTAAACAGTGTGTCCAAGGAGCCACAGAGTGGAGTTCCACTTACTGATACGCCTTGCACTGCGGCACTATGGCATCATTTGGAGTGATGTCCCGGGCGGCCACGCGGTTTATCAACCTCAACATATCTCGTGCGGTATCCCACACTGCAATGCTACGTTGACATGTGAAACGGTGCTCAAGCGTGTTAGGAACGTAGCACAACTCACAGGTCTCAGATGGAATGAGATGAATGGAGTGCAGTTTCGCATTTGTGGGGAACATCCTGTGCACGACAGTGTACCACACTTCGTGCCCGCAAGAGGGAAGGAGTGAGGTACTGAGGTTTTTCCACACCACCGGCCAGTGGTACTGGGGCAGCCGGTATTCCCACTTGCACACTTGCTCTGAAAATCCACCAAACCGAGCCCGCCCTCATTCGGCACCAAAGTGCAAACGGCGTGTGGCACCTTAGCGATATGGCCTCGCCATAAAAACCAAGAGACCGCTCATTGCATAGCCCGCACTATCAACTTGGGGACGGGCAGAATCTGGGCAAGGTCAAGGTACCATGCCATCGCCAGGATGTTTGTACTGATGGTGGCCACCTTATCACGAAAAGCCAGATGTTGGGCAAAATAGATGTTCGCGACTGCTCTGATACTGTATAGAGTGGGCCACCAACTTAATGCCTCCATCTGCTGGGGGTTAGATGTTAGCAACATCCTGAGGACCTTGTGCTGAGCCTGGACACAGAACCAGTCACGACGTTCAAGGCTCCACAGACATTATCCTGCTTCCACTCCAAGATAAACACATTCTTCTGCCCGTTCTGCAACCTTGTCACATGTCAATGAGCATGTTCGGGTTCTGCATCTGAATACTTTAAACATTTTCAAATCATCCTTAGTAAGACGTCATAAGGGATCTTTTCACTATGGGAGCTAGTTGGGCATATATTTCTGATGTAACAAGCCAACATCAGAGCTTCTCCCCAAAAGCTTTTGGGCAAACCACTTTGAAACAATAAACACCTCACAATGGATGTAAGTGTTTATTCAGGCATTCAGCTTTTCAGTTTGACAGAATGTAATATGCCCTCCTTTTTGAACTACTCTTTAAATTGGCTATTGATATACTAAGTCCAACTGCCTGACTGGAAACTTTGTAGTTTCCTCCCTTCTCTCACTCTGCATGTCCCTTAAAGTCTACAAAAGACACAAACCACATCACTTTTGTGCTTCAGCACTTTCACTACTGAATATCTTGAGTGATCATCGAGGTAAGTAGCATAATAATAGGCTCCATCCACGGAAGTCTGTCTAATATAACCTACATCACTGTGCACCAGTTCTAGGACATTTTCAGTAGTAGTTTGGCTTGTTTTGAAAGGCTGTTTATTCATCTATCCTTGCACACACACTTCACATTTTTCTTTCAGTTTAGTAGCTCCACACTCCACGTATTTTGGCTAAAGCTCCTCTGTGTCCAAGTCTTCGGTGCCATAAAACTTCTGCCTGTCTGTCTGTTGCGTCATTTTCCACTTGTTGATGTGCTTTGTTACTTAGGGCATTAGTGTACTATTATCCACTTTATAATATTCACAGTGTATTAAATATACATCACTGCCTAATGATACAATACAATACAATACAATCTTCCTATCAAAAACTCCGTCTCCCCAAGAGATTTACTAACATCGCAATTTTTGAACTGAACACACATTCCTTTCATATCCATCTGTTTAACAGACAACAAGTTCCCATCTAGTTCTTTCACCAAAAGTACTTCTGTTAACTGGATTAACCACCACAAGATTTTGCTGTTTTCCTTATGACACTTCCCTTTCCAGTCACTTTAGTAACTTTTCCATGAACTAATTTCACTTCTCCGAAGTTACCTGTCTCTAAGTTCTGTAATATCTCTTGGTGACTAGTCATGTGGTGAGAAGCTCCAGAATCCAAAACCCACAGATTTCCATCAGTACCTCCTACACATTTGATCATTGTCATAGCCACTATTTCATCATCTTTCTCTGTATCTGATGAACCTTCGCTGTTCATTTCACTTTTAACACTGTTGAACTTACACCCACTTGCCCCATATGCTGATTTCTTGGGAATATCTACTTGTTTGGTGCAGCTCCTACCTGTTTTTCATGGAAATGTGGGCACTCCCTGGCAATGTAGCTTATTTTAACACATGAGAAACGGTCTGTTTCTGCTGGATGTACACTTTTCACCTTTTTTTTTTTTCTTTTTTTTAATAATTTTTATAGTGATTTTAGAAATTCTTGTGTTATGATTTTGGAAATTCTTGTGTTGTTCATGATCTCTTCCTTGTGCTGCATTGCTTTGGCTTCTTCTTGGCTCTTTCAATATGATTTCAGGCACTTCTCTTCTAAAGTGAATGATAATGTCTGTATGTCTGTGGTCAATCTGTCTTCGTCTCTGTCTAAACTTCTAATGATACCTTCCAGAGGCAGTTCAAGAAGCACAAAACCAGCAACTGTTTTGTCATCAAAAACTAAACCCCCTTGCTTCGCTTATCTATTGGCAGCCAGTATCTTCATCACATATCCATCCAGCCACATTTCATCTTCTTACTTCATTTTACTAAATCTCACATCTTAGATATAGTATTGAGCAGGTCATTGTTGCAGTGTATCTTCTCGAGCTTCTCCCACACTTCTTTTGCTAGTTTGAGAAGGCCAATCGTCTATAGGTAGTGATCTTTTTCCAGCATTAGAATGGTGGACAATGCCCTCTCATTTTTCTTCTTCTCAGCCTCTAACAGATCATAACATGTTCCAAAGCCAGGTTCTATGACATCCCATTGGTGATGTGTGGTGATATGGCTCAGGAAATCTGTTTGTGGACTAGATCAAGAAGTTCGGTCTGTGAAGGCCTTTGTGAGGTCTTCAGCATAATGGGTAAGGGACTTCTCATCACTGAAAATTTGCTGTCCATGACTGGCAAGGATGTATGGGAGGGATTTTTTGATGTGGAATGGATGTCAGCTATCAAAAGTGCAGGTACTGTTGGTTGAGAAGGGCCAAGTGAAACTGACGGGGGAGAAGGATTGAGGTTGTGAAGGAACAAGGATATGGTGTCCTGGCCCTGGGTCCAAATCATGAAAATATCACCAATGAATCTGAACCAGACCAGGGGTTTGGCATTTGGGGAGCTAAGAAGGTTTCCTCTAGAAAGCCCATAAATAGGTAGGCATAGGAGGGTGCCAAACGGGTGCCAAGATCTGTGCCGCAGATTTGATTGAATACTTTTCCTTTGAAGGAAAAGTAATTGTTAGGATGTAATTGGTAAGTGTTATAAGGAATGAGGTACTGAGCTTGGAGTCTGAAGGGCGTTGAGAAAGGTAGTGTTAGAGAGCAGCAAGACCATGGGCATGTGGGATATTGGTGTACAGTGAAGTGGCATCAGCAGTGACAGGTAAGGATCCAGGAGGTAAAGTGATGGAGATGGTGGAGTGTCTGTAGTTGGTATCTCGGATGGAAGAGGCTAGGTTTTGTGGGAGTACAGTAACCAGCCACAATTGGGCATCCAGGATTGTTAAGTTTGTGGATTTTTGGGAGCATGTAAAATATAGGTGTGCGGGGTGTTGTTGGGGTGAGGAAGGGGATTGATTCGGGGGAGAGGGTTGTGTGAATCTGATTATCTGTTTTCGTGTCTGTCAGCAGCTCAGCGAGCCTCTTTGTGGTGAGTTGTTATCTATCCTTAATTATTCAGTTCTAAAACAGAAGCAAACATGGTAGGCACAATAGCACTTGCTGGGCAAGATCATGGAAACTTGTTAAGGGCCAAAACTAGGCTGTATACAGGGGAATATACAAAATTCTGACTCTATTCTTAGTTCTATCGTAAAAAATACCCCACAACTGATAAAGGGAAAATGAAAATCTAGGGCCATCACTCTGTAATAGAGTAGGGGCCTAATTGAAGTAAGTGTACCAGAGATGAATACCAAATTTCTTTCTTTATTTTTCATATAAACTTAGTCAATAAGAAACAAATTGCATGAAATAGAACTTTTCTTAGAAGAGCTGCACTGTGATGTTCTGTGTCTCAATGAGCACTGCCTCACAGGAAATGAAAGCTATCTGTACATTCCTAATGGATACAAAATAACATCTGTTTATTATAGGACCAGTATGAATAATGGAGGGGTAGCTATATTTGTCAAAAATTCTATAAATGTTTAGGTCAATGTAATAGACATTAAACATTTAAATCACGAAGGAGAATTTGAAACAGCTTCTGTTCAGTTCCCTGAATGTTTTGTTATTGTTGTTTCAATATACTGCACTCCCAGTACTGATTCAAAAGTTACTGTGGCCCATGCAGAACAATTGTTAGTGTATTTACTTAGATATAAGACACACAAAATTCTTATTTTTGATTATATTAATGTAGAAGTGAATCCTCTTGTTAGATATCTTGAGGCCATGTAATTTCTTCTGTCTCAACAACAAACTGACAAGACAAAATGCCTGTCTAGATAATATTATATCAAATGTCAGCAAAAATAATGTAATTTTGGATGTTGTGAAACCAATGCTGTCTGACCATAATAGTATATTTCTCAAATTAACTGTCCACAATGGAGAACTTGAGAAACCAAAGGCAGTAAGACAGCTAAATGATATAAACATAATTAAGTTGATTAATTTGATTAATAGAATTGAGTATAGACTGGATTTTCACAGTTATGCAAACTGTCACTTACTGAAGCATCAGAGTGCTTTCTTCATACCATTGCCAATATTTTTAATGAGTGTTGCCCACTCAAAACAAAATCATACAGGTCACATAACAGGAAGCATAATAGAAACTCTGGCAACTGGTACACACTGTCAAACCATGTCTCAAAATCTTAAAGGTCCTCTTGAAAATATACTATGAAAACTCCTGCATAGATACTCATTCTAAACCTGCTTATAACAAACAAAAAAGAATATACAGAAAAGAGATAATTAATGCCAAGAAAAAGGCAAATGATGTCTACAATCTACAGTCTAATAACAAATGCAAAGCAGCTTGGAAACTAATTAAGTCTGAAACTATGGAAACTACAGAAAAATTACCAATTCCATTAAGCCCAGAAGAACTTAATAAATACTTCATTAATATTGGCAACCTTTCAATATCAGATGACTGTAAGGTAAGTGGTAATAACAAGAATGCAGGTAGACTGCTTGATTCGAGGGAAGATGGCAGTAATGACTCGTTAGACTTTTCGGTGGAAAACTGCCTACCCTAAAGAAAAAGTAGATGTAGTCTCAAGGATGGGCAATTCTAAAACAGAGGATGTCTATGGCTTGTCTAATTTCATTCTTAAAAAGTTTGTGTTTAAAATCAGTCATCCCTAACTGTCATTATAAACATGATGTTTGAAAAAGGTGTATTTCCGGACTGCCTTAAGTTAACCACTATCTTGCCTCTGTATAAAAACGAAGACAGAAACTCCCCTGAAAGCTAATGGCCCATTGCAATAGTTCCAATAACATCAAAAATTATAGAAGCTGTAAGAAAATGAATTAAACAATTTCTTTGAAAGCAAAAATCTTTTAATCAAAGTCCAGCATATGGATTTTGAAATGAACTGTTTGCAATTAAAGCAGTTCAAGATATTCTGTTATCTACTTTAAAAGGCAAACCACTCTAGTGAATCTTAGCAAGGCCTCCCACACAGTGTCACATAATATATTAATAAACAGGAAACAAATTGTGCTTATAAATCCAAACAAAAAATAAGTTTTTTTAACGTGATATCTGGTGTTCCACAGGGCTCTGTACTGGGACCATTTCTATTTGTTATATATGTAAATGACTTGTCAGATCTGGTACATTGTAAAACAGTTACTTATGCAGAAGACACCACTTTCATCACATCTCATACAGACAAAAAACTAGTAGTACAGATGACTGATGCATTGATGAAAGAGTCATCTCAATGTTTCAAGGAGGACAGACTCAAGATAAATGACAATAAAGATACTTTTCTCCCTCAGAAATGTCGATGTTAACCTTCACAACCTTATTGAAAAGTCTGTCAAACTGCTGGGCATCCATCTAGACAGTAAGCTATGTTGGAATTCTCAGTCAGAAAAAAGTCTGCAATAAACTATCAAGGGCAGTGCATCTTCTGAAAAAAATTAAAAAAGCTGTATTAGTCAAGACATCTTCATTTTGACCTATTATCCCCCCCCCCACACACACACACATATTTGAGTTATGGGCTGATACTCTGGTGTTCAAAATGTATTCCTCTGACAGAAGAAGGCAATTAGATGCATTTTTTGTTTACAAAATTCTACTTTCTACAAAATAAATATATTTAACAGAACACAAAATACTAATTGTTACCACCTTATACATACTCCAAGTATTAGTCTATGCCAAAGAGAATGCCCATATACATATGAAACCAGGTCTGATGTACATAATCTTGAAACCAGAAACAGAAACCTGATAAATGTCCCTTGGACTAGACTATCCAAGGTGCAAAATAATTTTATACATATAGGGAAGGTATTTCTGAACCTAATTGCTCATAGTGTTAACGAACTGCCAAATAATTATTTTAAAAGAGTGATAGAATTGTGGCTAAGGGGGGAAGTTCTTTTATAATGTACATGAATTCTTATGTATTAATGTAAGTGATATAATGTGAATTAAATGCCATGTAATATAAGCTATGCAGTGCACTAAGGTAAATTCAAATGTATCTTGAACATCTGTTGTTTAAATGTAATGTGAGTTAAATGATGTATAATATAAATTGTGCAGTACACAAGTATAAACTAAAATGTATGTTGAACATGTAACATATAATCTGTTGTTTAAACAAACAAAAATTGTAATTGACAATGTTTCATGTGACAGTAATGTTGTCTCCAGACAATAAACCATTTGAATTTGAAAACGTGTTCAGCATCTTGTGCACTAGGCCTGTATACTTTGCATATGTTCACTCTGGAATTAGTTATGGCATGACCTTCTGGGGATCAAATGAGCAGAATAGACAAAACATTATTTAAACTCCAAAAAAGAGCTTGAGAATCACCACCAAAAGTAGCATGAGATCTCATTGCACAGAGTTATTCAAATCTTTAGGTACACTGATTGTTCCTTGTGAATACATCTTGATGACAGTAATCTACATAAAAAATACATTGACTAGTTCTCAACAAATAGTTGTATACATAAACATGGAAACAGATCCAGCAATCACATCTCTAAAGGAAAAACGAAACAAAAATCCAAAATTGTTCATTATATAATGGGATTAAATTGTACAACAATCCTCCACAAGGGATCAAAGACAAAAGTGAAATATTTGAATTCAGGAAATCACTAAAAAATATCTCTTAGAAAAGTGTTTTTATATTGTCAATGACTACTTGAAATTTATATTTATGAATTTATGTAAGTGCATTTTGTATCATATATCAGTAACTAAGTATTATGTAAATGCATTGTTAATATTTATGAATTTGTATATCTCTTATTAAGTACATGTAAAGTGATTGTACCGATTAATTAATAAATTGGTGGATTGACAAATCTGAGAAGCAGTGAAATGGATTGTACAAAGCTGTATGTGATGAAGAAACCAGCATAAATATGAACATAGTTACTGAATGAGAGAGTGGCAGATTTGAGATATTACAAACCAATATAAAGAATGGGATATTTTCAATATCAGTGAGACTGATCTGTTTTTTAAATATTATTCTGAACAAAATTTTCAAAAGCCTTACCATGGAGGAAGGCATAGTAAAGTTTACCTCACTGTAATTCTTGGTGCAAGCATTAATGGCTCAGGGAAAATTTAACTGTTTGTGATTAGGAAATCAAATAAAACACATTGTTTTAAAAGTATAAAAACACTTACAATGAACTGCTGTGCCAATAACGAAGCTTGAATTACATCAGAATTATTCAAGTAATAGTTACTTAGTCTTTATGTGAGAATGAGATCCCACAACAAAAACTAAAGCACATTTGACTGCCATCTTTGGCTGCTCCAGGGAATTAACTTTACAGCCCTTTTATTTGGGTATTATTCATGACTTGGGAATATAAGACACAAAATCCTTTGTGTATAAGGCATTAACTTTGTTTGGAAGCTGGAAAAGACACTGTTCTATTTAAAGTGTTGATTTTAGATGCTTCGTATTGTATTGGCAAGGAAAGATGCTTTCAAAAAGCAGGATTCATTTGTGCAGATGAAGGAAACAGATCTGATACAGCAGATCTGATTAATGCTGATGACACTGTGACTCTGCTTACTTCATATGGGAAAAACTGCAATTTGAGCATCCACTTAAAGATTTTGTGCATGACGACAACATTATCACCATCAAAGATATATCCATTGAAATTATGATTGACTTTCATATACAAGTAAACAACACTATGAGAACTGATAATAAAAGTGATTGTGACAGTGCAGTTCCCATTATTTCAGTTGTAAATCCAACAGATTACAGAGCTTTACATTGTGTGCATGAACTGGAAAATCACACTGAAAAAATCCATCAAAGGAAATAAAAATAACCAACAATTTTCATTTTTTATATTCCACAGGGCCTACTAATAAAATAGTAATGTCTGTCATGTAATAAAATGGCTAACTACATCTTTACTAAAATGATTAAGAACAAAGGGAGTATACTTAGTGAGTCCATACATTGTTACATGTAGCCACATGTAATAAAGATATAGGGTACCAGTAGCCATTTTATTACATGACAGATGGTACTACTTTATTTGATTGTAATTTGCACATGATCCTGGTAATGAGATAGAGGTCTCAAAACTCGGGTAGTGCATAGAAATAAACAATTTTAAATTTAACTGATGCAGATCACATTATTAAAAATGAAGATGGATGGTTTTGGATGTCCCAAAGGAAGAAAATTGCATGTAATATTATTTTATTGTAACACAACAGTCCCATTTTGGCTTAAACTGCCATCCTCAAGTGACATTTATGTCTAGATGGTCTGGGGGACATCTAAGGCATCTGTATACTGCCTGTTGAAATTTGTTGGTAATTTTAAACCTGATTTGGTATTTTGACAGTTGTAACCATGATATTGTGGTTACACATTCCAAAAACATGCATGTTTTTCCCATTAATTTTGGGTCTAAGTACATTCAAAAGGAACCTGCATGGCCACTAGCACAGACGTCCAACATCACAGATATTTTGCAAAAAAACCTTCAGCAATATTACTCTTCCCAGAAAAGTAAGCTATAAAATTTACCATTCGAAAAATCAGAGGTTATATTCAATAAAATCTTCTCAGTTTACAAACCACATGACACTGAATAAAACTCTCAAGCTTTCAATGGCAAACTCCATCATCATCTTTAGGAGTAAAATCACTGTCTGCCGGGATGGGATTATGTGCTCGTATAGCTGCAATAGCTATGTCTGGAACTTTCTAGTGGGTCAAAGAGCGGATGTGCGGGAGGCAAAACAGACAGTTTCGCTGTGCCATGTGATGTCGCACCAGCACCACATTTGAAACTGGCATACTCGCATTCATATAGTGCCAAACCTCTGCTTCTGCTCCGTCTCCAAAGTCTGCCTCCATGCCCTAGACTCTGTTGAAATAGTTGCTGTTTATTCTAATCCCCAGCAGTGATTTTACTCCTGATGACCATGGCAGATTTTGCCTCTTGTACTTTACTTGTTAGTTTAGTGCCTTGCTGCTGCAAAGACTGTGCAATGTTACCCTCATCATTTTCATTGACTACATCCTTCCTTCCATTCATGTGACATGGTTACAATTTAAAGAACAAAACTTGGCCTACATATTAAATAAAAATTGTGTTGCCAATCTCCAAATGGGGGAAAGAAACCACAACAAAACAAGTATTTTCAAGAAGATACATCCTTAAACCCACAACCAATTGTGCAAGGATTTTAGGTACAGATATCAATACCTGCTTAAACCATTCATTGGTGTAGTCACAGCGTGATGGACAGGCAGCAGAAGATGGTGATGGAAGATGGCACTGATGGTAACATCAGCAACAGTTGGAGGAATGTGAGGAGGACAGTGACACGTAACAGGAAATTGCATTTAGCTAACTTCCAAGCAGTTCACTCTTCTAGCAGCAGCATGCATGCCTACACACACACACACACACACACACACACACACACACACACACACACACGACCATGCAAGTGTGCTACAAGAAGAGTGAAATGTTTCTGTGTTCCAAACATCAGTCCACTGCAGGTGAGTCAATCCTTTAACAGTGAGATGTAGTGTAATAGAGCACCAAATACGTAAGGGGGGAGGGCCGTAGAAAGATCCAAAACTGTAGTATGTGTTTTCCCACATGGGAGAGGTGGGACTAGGGATGGGAGTGTAAGGCGCGGAGATTCGAGCGCACCGAGAATTTCTCGAGCTGCTGGCACTCGGGAAGTTCTCGAGAAGCTCAGGATAAATGGCATTGTGGAACGTGGCACTGTGTGCCAGGGCAGCACACCAGGCCGTGCACTGCTTGCTGTGATTACCATTAAAATATGGGCAATGGATACACGAAAACCAAAGTCACGAAGGTGGCAGTACTTTACGGAGGATGGAGACGTCTGTTGCAAAGTTCTGTAGTGTAGCAAAAAATACAACATGTATGATACGACATTTAAAATTACACAATATATCTAGCAATCAAACAGATATGTTCATAGATACAGAACTGCATTCTTATATTAATACAAATCAGACAAAATACCAGCTATGTTATCCATTCAAACTACATTAAAAGCAAATTTGGTAAAAATATTGAATATACCTGACACAGTTAGGCTGATCAATCTTTCCTTTTTAATCTTCCCAGATCTGTCCCTCTCCTCCTCAAAGAACAAACTTGTGAATGAAAGCACATCTATTAAAAACACCAAAATACAACTGTCCATTCAGAGGGAGCGTTGTTTATACAAACGTCAGTTAGTTCATCGTATAACAACTTTTCAAAACTAAAATTTTTGGAAGATCTTCCAGAAACAATAACTTAATAACATGTTATTGCCAGTGGTCAGTTTTGAACTAGTGACACACTTTGTTCCAGCAAGTGATGCTAACCACTATAATCTACTGCATGCAGCAAAGTTTGTGGAAATATAATTTTTACACATTCCTATCTGTAGTAATACACATTTCACCATTTGAAGAAAAATACAACCCAAAATTCTATCTAAAGCTTTAGTTCTCTGGCTTTTGTGGCTTCAAATGAAACTTTTTAGTATCCATGTCACCAAGACTCATTATTTCAAGTTACAGCTTCATAAACAATTCTGTTCTTACCTTTTATGGTATGTTTGTCTGTTAGGTTTTATTTAAGATGACCACTGTAATTTTAACACTTTTAGTTATACTGACTCCTGTTTGTCTCAGCTAGATGAATTTTACTTGATGCATTTTACCATTCAGTTTTAACACCTCTTTATCCATGAAGATGGTCTATTGACCGAAACTGGTAGATATATAAGGTTTTGAATAAACAGCTGATGGTTGTTTTAAAATGCATTTTATGAAATGGTTCTATACAGGAGTAAAAATCCATACCAGATCTCCTCGGCTGTACACAACAGGTAGGTGCCTGTCGTTATACCGCTGACGGTCCTTCTCCTGGGCGTCCAGTGTCCGTATGCGAGCCAGATGTCTTGCTTCGACCCTGGTGATAAGCTGTTTCACATTGTCATCCAGTTGGAACAGGAACAGCGTATCCATTGTCGTCTCAGCTTCATGGCCGTGGAGCAGGAAAAACGGCGTGAAGCCTGTGGTGTCTTGTCTTGCGGTATTATAAGCAAATGTCATGACTGGCAGTATCGTATCCCAATCCTTCTGCTCAGCATCAATGTACATCGGCAGCATATCTGCTAATGTCTTGTTAAAACGTTCTGTAAAATTGTTTGTCTGAGGATGGTATACAGTTGTCATTCTGTGGACAATGTCGCAACATGAAATTACCTCTGATACTAGTTTTGACTGGAATCCTTTTTCACGATCAGATATCATGACACGTGGTGCTCCATGCTTTAAAATAGTGTCTTCTACAAGGAAATTTGCGATCTCTGGAGCTTCTGCAGTTGGCACAGGTTTGGTGACAGCATAGCGTGTGAGGTACTCAGTGCAGACTAATATCCATCGGTTACCGATTGTCAACTTCTGAAACCTCCCTAAAAGATCAATCCCAACTTGGTGGAATGGAGCTGCTGAAGGTGGAATTGGTACAAGATGCCCTGAAGGTAATTGTGGCACATGTTTCCATTGCTGGCACTGTTTACAGTGACTATCATAGTGCTTCACAGATCAGTAGAGACCTTTCCAGTAATACCTGTGTCTTCACGAATCCCAGATGACTGGATATTGGAGCATCGTGGAGGTGAGTTGGAATGACTAGTAGCCATTTGGGGTCCAGTGGATTGTAGCTGCTCTTATACAAGTCACGTTTATAAGTTGGAACTCTCCATTTGGTCAGTTCTCCATTTCTCCAAGGCCTCTATGGTTTTAAATAGTGCTGGATATTCCTTCTGTTCAGTTGTAACGTCACCTAATTCATTGAGGGCTGAAATTTCATTCATGCTGTTGTGTCCCACTAATGGATTCCTCGAAAGGCAGTTGGCATCCTTGTGTTTGCACCCTTTCTTGAATACCACGTGATGTCGTACTCTTGAAGTCTTAGCGCCCATCTTGCTAATCAACCAACACAAAGAATGGTGGTATGTCACATAATGTCTGCGAGACATTCTTTCTCAGTTTTAGAGTAGTTTATCTCCTACTTTGAGAGTACTCTTGATGCATAGGCTATGTATGACCTTTTCAGCACCCCTGAACTTGTACAAGCACGCACCAATCCCATAACCACTGACGTTTGTGTGAAGTTCAGTTTCCACATTCTCGGCGTACAAGGCTAGAACTGGTGCGGAAATTAGAGCCTCCTTAAGTGCCTGGAAATCTCTTTCTTTTGTCTCATCCAAGTAAAACTTCGAGTCTCCCTGCAGAATTTCTTGCAATGGATGTGCCTTGTTACAAAATCCTTTTATGAAACATGGGTAGTATGAGCACAGCCCGAGAAAACTTCTCAAGTCACAAATGTGCTGAGGAGTTGGAAATTCTGTGACTGCCCTTACTTTATCTGTATCAGGACTGACCCCATCTTCGTTGACTAGGTGCCCCAGGATTTTTATCTCTTTGGTGACGAAGAGGTACATCTTTGGATTGAGGTGGAGTCCTGCAGTCTGAACAAACTTCAACACAGTTAACAGGTGACTCAGATATTCAAATGTTTTCGAGAAAACAACAATGTCATCTAAATAGCAAAGACACGTCATCCACTTACGTTGTCGCAGCAAGTTGTCTATCATGCGTTTGAATGTGGCTGGAGCATTACATAATCCAAATAGCATTACTTTGAATTCATAGAGGCTGTCAGGTGTAATAAAAGCCGTCTTTACCCTGTCAGCTTCGTCAATCTTGATTTGCCAGTAACCTGTCTGCATTTCCACAGCTGTGAAGTATGTAGCTCCTTTCAAGTAGTCTAAGGTGTTGTTAATGCATGGCAATGGGTAGACATCTTTCTTTGTGATTTTGTTCAGCCACCGATAGTCGCCACGTGCCATCCTTCTTCATTACTAGAACCACCAGATACTACCAAGGACTCTCCGAAAGTTGAATAACGTCATCGTGCAACATCTTTTCCACTTCCTCCCGAATTATCCATCTTTCAGCTGGCGACACTCTATACGATCTTTCAGCTGGCGACACTCTATACGAAAGCTAGCTAGTTGGTGGATTATACGGTGCCTCATCGTGGGCTGTTTTGTCTGACTTTTCTCCTGCTGTGGTGTGAATACACTCAAAATTTGGTGTAGTGTAGTTAACACCCACTGACGTTGTCCCTTGGTCAGTCCGGGCCCTATCGACAGTTCCACAGTTGTTTCCTCCAGTGTGTTGTCTGTACTAACAGCAAAGCATGGGTCTTTGTTGATGACATTTAGCTCACTGTCCTGGATTGGTTCAGCTGTCCTGATACACATTCCTTTGGGGATAAGTTGTGACTGCTCATGACAATTAGTGATCCAAGTCTCTCCTCAACAACTGGTAATGCTAATGATGGCCACTGGTATGTAAATTTCTTTTGTGAGCCTAATAAACTTTTTACTATCGACAAACACTTCACAGTTTAACTTGTCATCTGTGTTTGTGACTGGAATTCTTCTCATTGTCAATGGCGGGATCATCACATTTTCAACGGTAAATAACTTCCCAGAAAATTCTGTATTACATGTACCCGTCAGAAGCTCAGATCTTCCACATTCAATGATAGCTTGGGATGCCTGAAGGAAGTCCCATCCGAGGATGACATTATGACTACAGTCTGTCAAAACAACAAATTCAAACAGCTGGGTCCTTTTGATGATGGTTATTCTTGCAACACAAGTTCCTGCTGGCTCAATGTACTTTCGGCAAAATAATCGTCAAATACTCGGCTCCTCTCTCTGCAATAGAATATGACATGTCCAGGGCATGCACCGTGGGAACACAGTGTCATGTTGTCTACTGTCCTCCAGACGTCTGTTCTTCTGCGGGGCGTCATAGTTGCCGGGGGAGTTGGTTGTGGTCACATTGGCTGGTTCATAGGCTGCTGTTTTGTGGCTGCAGCATAAGTCATTGCAGGGTGATGCCATTCTTCACATCAGATGCGATTGGCGGGGCAGACAGGAGCTAATGTCTGAAATACCTCGTCCTCAGCAGTGTTGGTTCTCTCATAACGTACAGGGCTAACATCCATGGCCATAATCTGATGCTTGCTTGGTCTAATAGTCCTGGCTGCCATAAACTGTTGTAATACTTCTTTCACAATTTGTCGTATGAGAGAAGCGAAAGGTTGAGCACAATGCCATAGGGACAACATTAGGGAGTCTGTCATATTTCTTTCATCCAACCCTCTTCTGTTGCATCTCTTCGATCCGCTGGCACTACTTGATGAATTCTTCCTTCGTAGCAATGTCTTTTATCAGAAGAGCTTAGTACATGTCTTATGCAATACCCTTCATCAGGAGTGTGATTTTGTCGGCCTCAGTCATATTCAGGTAACTATGTTACATAGGGCCAAAAGATTCTGTACTACGACTGTGTCGGCTTACCATGTCATTGGGCCCATTTCTTTAGTTGTTCATCCACCAAGTGGATTTGTCACTGGCGGACTCCAAATGTCTTCTTAAGTTCCGTCTGGAATGTCTCCCAGTCATTCAGCTTCTCTTTGTTGTTTTCAAACCATTGCTGGGCCTTTTTGTGGTTTTAGGGCGCACAACTACTAAAGCCATTAGCGCCTAGGCAAGAACAGAGATTTGATAGATCTCAAAAAATTAGTAACTGCCAGTTAGAATATCAAGAGAAGGCTAAAAACAAAGGATAAAAAACAATTAAAAGGGTTAAATAGCCTTTGATAAATTGGCCAAGTTGATAAAACGCAAAACTCGAGCAGCTGCCCGTGTGTCATCAGCTAAAATTTTCTCCAGAGTAGACGGAAATTGAAGGGCTACACGGAGATGATTAAAATTAACGCAAGACAATAAAATGTGTTGCACCATCAGCAATTCACCGCAGGAGCACAGCGGTGCAGGATCGGCGGTTAGCAAATGACGGTGGCTGAACGGCAGTGACCGATCCGCAACCGGGCCAGGATAACCTCCTCCCGCCGAGAGGGGCGTGAGGAGGTCCTCCAAGCAGTCGGGATCAGTTTTACAGTTCTCAATTTATTGTCGTGCAGTGAGAACCATGCACTGTGCCAGGACGACATGATACTCCGGCGAAGAGCCCGTTGAACATTGTCCGATGGGACACAAAAGGTAGCCATGCGAGGCAAAAGAGCTGCTGTCTTGGCTGCTATGTCGGTGGTCTCATTCCCGGGCACACCCACGTGGCCAGGGACCCACAGGAAAGAAACGTGACAGCTGTCACCTGCTAGCAACTGGAGGGAGCGTTGTATCCGATACACGAGAGGATGGTTCAAGAAAGGGTCCTTAAGACTCTGCAGGGCACTAAGGGAGTCCGAACATATGGCATAGAAAGGTTGGCGGTGGCGGCAGGTATACAAAACTGCCTGGTGGAGGGCAAAAAGCTCAGCCGTGAAATTCGAGCACCAGTCAGGGAGCTTGTATTGGAAACGGTTGTCCCCGACGATGAAGGCAGATCCGACACCATCAGTGCTCTTGGAACTATCAGTGTAAATAAATATGGCATTATCGAACTGCGAACAGAGTTCGACAAGCCTCGAGCGGTATACCAAATCCGGAGTGCTCTCCTTGGGGAGCAACCTAAGTTCAAGGTGAGTGTGAACCTGGGCCTGATGCCACGGTGGCAAGGGGCTTTCGCTCAACCGAAAGGTGAAAGGAAGGGTGAAATCAAACCGCTGTAGCAGGCAGCTAAACCGAACTCCAGGTGGAAGCAAGGCTATCGCAGAGAACTGATATTGGCGATCAAGTGAGTCGTCAAAAAATAATCTGTAAGATGGATGGTTGGGCATTGACCGCAGGCGGCATGCGTACCGACACAAGAGTATGTCACGCCGAGTGGTCAAGGGTAATACAGCAGCCTAAGCATACAGACTTTCAACAGGGCTGGTATAAAATGCACCGGTCGCCAGACATAATCCCCGATGGTGAATAGAGTTGAGATGGCGGAGAATCGACGGCCGTGCAGAAGAGTATACAAGCCTTCCATAATCGAGCTTCGACTGAACAATGGCCTGGTAAAGGTGAAGCAGGACGGTACGATCCGCTCCCCATGACGTTCCACTGAGGACACGCAGAACATTAAGGGATCGGGCACAACGGGCAGCCAGGTAGGACATGTGTGTGGACCAGCAAAGTTTACGATCCAACATGAGTCCCAAGAATTTCGTAGTCTCCACAAAAGAGAGAGCAACAGAGCCGAGACAGAGAGAAGGTGGAAGAAATTCCTTGTATCTCCAGAAGTTTATACACACCGTTTTCTCAGTGGAGAATCGGAAGCCGTTTGCGATGCTCCAGGAATATAGATGGTCAAGACAGCGTTGAAGACAATGCTCCAAGAGACACGTCCGATGGGCGCTGTAATAAATTGCGAAATTGTCTACAAAAAGGGATCCGGAAACGTCGGCTGAAAGGCAATCTACGATCGGATTGATTGCAATGGCAAAGAGAGCCACACTCAAGACGGAGCCCTGCGGTACCCCATTCTCCTGGCAAAAGGTGTCTGACAAAACAGAGCCCACCCGTACCCGGAACTTGCGATCCGCCAGAAACGCTTGAATGAAAAGAGGGAGGCGGCCTCGAAGGCCCCATGTGTGCAATGTGCGGAGAATGCCAGTGGGACGAGGAGATGGGGAATAATGCAGGAAGTGGATGACACAAGGGAAATGGTCACTCGAGTACGTGTCAGAAAGTGCATACCACTCAAACTGACCGGCAAGCTGAGGAGTGCATATCGCGAGGTCTATATGGGAATAGGTGTGTGTGTCGTGTCAGAAAGGAAGGTTGGTGCACCGGTGTTGAGGCAGACAAGATTGAGGTGGTGGAGAAGGTCCACCAAAAGGGAGCCTCTCGGACAAGGTGCCGGAGAGCCCCATAGGGGGTGGTAGGCATTAAAGTCGCCTACCAACACGAAAGGTGAAGGGAGCTGGTCAACGAGGTGTAGCACATATGCCCTAGTAAGGGCGGATGACGATGGCGAATAGATATTACAGAGGGAAAAGGAAAAGTTGGGTAGAGTGATGCGGACGGCCACTGCCTGTAGGTGAGTATGCAATGAAATGGGATGGTGATATACGTCGTCCCGAATGAGCATCAGAACCCCTCCATGGGCTGGGGGTACCTTCCACAGGTGGCAGGTCGAAACACACAGAGGTGTAGTGGGGTAAGTGTGCACGATCACTTGGACGCAACTTAGTTTCTTGGAGACAAACTAGAAGTGGGCAGTGCAATCGAAGGAGTAGTTTTAATTCCTCCCGATTGGAATGAATGCCATGAATATTCCATTGAAGGAGCGCCATGATAAAAAATAAGAGAAGAAGGGAAGATAAAAAGGAACAAGCAGGTGGGGTCACCTCGACAGCCGCTGAGGACCGGTCTTCGAGGGTACACTGCTGTCGCCATCTAGAGGCAGAGAGTCATGTTCCATAGGTTCAAACGAGTCATCTGCCACCTTCCCGAGTTTATCAGGAGGGGCAGCTTCCGCTGCTGGTAAAATGCCGGTTGCCCGGCTAACAGTAGTGTGTCCCGGTGAGACAGAAGATGATCGGGGCCGACTACTGTTGGACGGCGTGACGGATGGGTCATGCCTCGGCGGGGAAGGTGAGGAACTCTTTTTCTTGTTGGCTCTTCTGGAAGAGTGACGGTGAGAAGAGGCAGTTGACGGTTGGGAAGCCTGAGAACACAGAAAATCTTCACAGACGAATTCCTTTTTCAAAGTCCGGGCATCTTGTTTAGGTGCCGGCGGTTTACTAGAGGTTGACGAAGACTGAACTTTAGAAGCAGCAGGAGGAAGCGGGAATGTGGAACGGGCAATCTTTGGGCTGGCGGATCGCACAACTGTGTCAGCAAAAGTGATATCACTAGTCTGGGTACTCGAATCCTTAGTAGGTCGAGTGGAGGTGAGGACCTTACTGTATGTGCCCGCTGGGAGGACAGTGGGCTTTCGACTTGCCAACAACTTTCGAACGGCAGATGTTGATACCTTTTCCATAACCCAAATTTGCTGGATGACCTTTTCATCCTTATATACAGGGCAGTCTCGAGAGGAAGCCGCATGGTCACCGTTGCAGTTAAGGCAGTGAGGGGACGGAGGTGGGCCATCCCCCTCATGGGCGTCCCTACCACAAGTGACACATTTTGCTGCGTTAGGGCAAGATTGACCGGTGTGGTTGTATCTGTGGCATTGATAACAGCGCTTTGGGTTAGGTACATAAGGGCGAACAGAGATGACTTCATATCCTGCTTTGACCCTCGACGGGAGTTCAACTCTGTCGAACGTCAAAAACACAGTATGAGTCGGTGTCAGCTGGTTATCTACCTTTTTCAACACCCTACAGACAGCTGTTACACCCTGATCGGACATATAGGATTGTATGTCTTTGTCAGACAATCCGTCAAGGGATCTCGTAAAAACTACCCCCCGTGACGAGTTGAGTGTGCGGTGCACTTCTACCTTGACTGGAAACGTGTAACAATGTAGTCCGAATCAGTTTTTGGGCCTGGAAGGCACTGTCTGCTTCCAGCAACAATGTGCCATTGCGCTGACGCGAACAGGTTTTAACAGGGCCAGCAATTGCGTCAACACCTTTCTGAATGACGAAAGGATTTACGGAATTGAAATCTATACCGTTGGTGCGAGAGACAACAAGAAATTTCGGTAGATTAGGCAGCATCTTCTTTTGCTGAGGCGAATCTATCTTTCATTCCTGGGTCAATGTCACTGAAGAAGAGAAGGAAGTCATTGCGGAAGTGTCCCCCGTGATTACCGGCGTCTCTGATGGCGCGCTGCTTCCTAGTGGGGGCCCTCTCCGAGGGCTTACCTGCCTTAGGTTATTGTTCACACCTCAGGTCACACCTCCTGAGAACTGACGGAGGGACCAATCGGCACGTTCAGAAGGTACCAGCTCGGGTAATCACCCCTCCCTGGGCCTGGCCTTTACCAGGGGGTACGTACGTGTCCTACTTGTCTACCTGGGGCGGGGAATTACGCGTTACCCCGTCACCTGCTACGCATGAGAATGCGTGGGTCGGCCTTCAGACATGCACAGGGAGGAAAGAAGAAGAATAGAGGAAGTGAAGAGAAAGAAGGAAAGAAGTGTCTCAAATGCCGAAGTGGAGACTAATGAGGAGGAGAAGAAGGCTAGGAGAGTACAGCAAGGAGAGGAAGACAGAAACAAAGGTTAGGAAAAGAAGGAACCAAGGAATAAGAGAAACTACAACAAGAAACCACCTTAACTCGCGAAAGACACCCGTCTCCGGGAGAAGGCATAAACCGGGAGGGAAAGTGAAGCAGCCTGGGGGAGAAGAAAGGCTGCTTCGGCTCGGGGCTCTGTGTGTGCCACACATGTACCCTCAAAAGAGCTGTGGGTCCCCTGGGGGGATTGCTGGGCTGTTTGGTCCAGGTAGAAATAGATGTTGGCCATGCACATTATATGATTCCACCTGTTATACTTGGCGACTCAGTTGAACCCTTTTAGCCATTTGTTGGGGTACTGTCTAGCATCTCCAGCGAACACCGATGGGTGTCTGATGTGCAGCTGGGGTACCGCTGGTTTTGTGTTCATGGTTTTTCTGATGATACTGGCTTTCAGAAGGATGTACTCGGTATATTCCTTGAATTCCGGTTCTTCTCCGTGTAAGCGACGGCTTTCACATTGCCTAATCAGAGCCACGGTGATGCAGCTGTTGCACAGGCTACCTGGCACCTCCACCAAACAATGTCGTTTTGAAATGGAAGCAGGCTTGACTTCAAAGGCAGGGTTGACCACTGAACATAGCACTTATATTGAAAGCAGGTTTACTGCGAACTGAAACATACATGCAGCACTGACTGACTCTTGGGCAGAGTGCTCTGCTATTTATACACAGACAGAATGTACCATAAATTAGAAGAACAGTTAACGTAAGAAAAATGTAGAAATTACAAGTAAACATAAGAAACATGTAGAATGTTCTGGGAATGATAATTACAAAGAAATAAATTTTTGCCGGTGGATGGGATGGAACCGGCAACCTCCAGCACCACAATCAGTGACACTATCCATTACGCCATGCCGGCAGTCTGTTAACTCGGTGTCTTGCAGCAATATGATAATCTTCTTAAGAACACCCTTTCAAGTATTGTCACTATGTATCAAATTGCACACTGTTAACACTATTGGCATTGTTGTCTTGAAGCATGATACTGACAAAGTTGATGTAATGCAACTTTGCTTCGAAATGAATAGAAAAGATACAAAGGCTGAAAATTAAATGCTTACTTACAAAATTTTTTCAAATATAACTATGCAATTATAATTTTTATAAATTGTTTAAAAAAACTAACATTACTTTCTTAATATAGTAATAAGGACAGTTTACAATTCACCACAAAGACGTGGCCAACAGCTGTGATAGGCACATACAAAAGACACGCACATACAACACTTTCAGCTATCGGCCATGGCCTCCTTCAGAAAAAAGAACACTCACACAACACAGTCATCACCTTCGGCTGCCGCACTTCAAATCACACTCTGCAATCTGAGACAGGAAGGGATAGGAAGGCTACATCACCGTGGCGGGGATGGGAACAGCACGGCCTAGATGGGAATAATGATATGCAGCTTAGGAATGGAGTGGGGAGGTGGGTGAGGGAGGAAAAATAGAATAAGCAAAATATATATTTAAATAAATATTAAAAATAAGAATAAAATGCGCACACACTGCAAGTACACACGACCGTGTACACACACACACACACACACACAAACACACACACACACACACACATGTAAACACGCTCGCACGTACACATGCACGCACGATCGCACATACATGCACCACTTCAAATAGGAGAGTTTTGGGATAGAGAAGTAGGAACTGCAAGGTATGGAAAATAGGGAAGTTATTGTAGGTTGAGGCCTGGATGATTTTGGGATTGGAGAACGTATTGTAGGGATAACTCCCATCTGTGCAATGCAAAATAGCTGGTGGTGGATGGGAAGATCCAGATGGCCCAGGTTGTGAAGCAGCCATTGAAATCAAGCATGTGCTCTGCTGCAAGCTGTGCCACAGGGTGGTCGGCCTTGTTTTTGGCCACAGTTTGGCGGTGGCCATTCATTCTAATGGACAGCTGGTTAGTGGTCATAGCAATATTGAAAGCTCCACAGTGATTGCAGCACAGTTGGTATTTTTATTTTTTATATACTTTTTTAATATTTATTTAAATGTATATTTTCTTTATTGTATTTCCTTATTTTATTTCTCAACCCTCACCCACCTCCCTGCTCCATTCATAAGCTGAAGTTTACTTAACAGGTGAAGGAGCACCGGTATGTGACAGCAAACATAAGTAAAGCAAACACAAATACACACAAAAGCAAGCTTTCACAACCTTGTTGCTTCTTCAGGCAGAAGGGAAGGAGAGGAGAAAGGAAATGATGAGAGTTTTAAGGGAGTGGGTAAGGAGCCATTCCATTCCCGGGAGAGAAAAGGCTTGTTGTTGTTGTTGGTTTTTGGAAGGGACTAAACAGCAACGGTTATCAGTCCCTGGAAAGACTTACCTTGGGGGAAAACAAATACACACACACACACATATACACAAACGCAACACATCTAGGCAGACATACTATAGAAAGCAAAGAAGCTGGACAGAGATACCACTTGAGGCAGAGATTCTGCCCAGAGAAGCGAGGCAAAGATGTTAAAGATGGTGGGTGGGAAACTCTTATTGCACACAAACCCAGTCTCTCCAATCTACTCAATCTCCCACTCCCAACTCCTCTCCCCCCGAAAACCTCAAAATTTGAATCCACACAATCTGGAACCACAACATCCCAATTCAGTAGTCAACCACTCATCTAAACCTCTCTCCCAATCTGAAACCTCTGTCCTATCCAAAGGGCTCACCTTTAGCCCTAATCCCAAATTCAACCAAGCAGCCCTTGTCAAAGATTTACTATATTATACTTGTAGTCTTTGCTGGAGATATCACTTTGCCATAAATAATCCTACTCCTAATGATCCAGCCCCACAAGACATCATTCAAATTGAACCCTGCCTGCAACAGTTCTGTCCTCAATCACAGTGAGACCCACCTGCTCTTCCTCAAAATCACTCTCTTCCGACCTAACAGTAATTCCTTACTTCCAACCTTGCCTCCCAGTCTTTCCTGAGAAACCTTAATCCTACTCCCAACATCACTGTAGCTGAATCCCGAGCTATCCGGGATCTGAAGGCTGACCATTCCATCGTCATTCTTCCAGTCGACAAGGGATCCATGACCGTGGTACTTGATTGGCGGGAGTATGTGGCTGAGGTACTGTGTCAGCTTTCAGATAGTACCACATATAAAGTTTCTCAAGGCAATCCCATTCCTGATATCCAGGCAGAGCTTCAAGATCTCCTCAAAACCTTAGGCCCCCTACAAAACCTTTCACCTGACTCCATTAACCTGATGAACCCACCAACACCTCGCTCCCCCACCTTCTACCTACTTCCCAAGATTCACAAACCCAATCATCCCGGCCCCCCCATTATGGCCGGTTACACAGTTCTTACAGAATGAATTTATGCCTACATAGACCAACACCTTCAACCCATCATGTGCAGTCTCACATCCTTCATCAAAGACACCAACCACTTTCTCGATCGCCTGAAATCCTTACCCAGCCTGTTACCTCCTGAAACCATCCTTGTACCCATTGATGCCACTTCCTTATACACAAATATCCCACATGCCCAGGGCTTCGCTGCGATGGTGTATTTCCTTTCACGCCAACCACCCACTTCCCTACCTAAAACCTCTTTCCTTAATACCCTAGCCAGCTTCATCCTAACCCACAACTTCTTCACTTTTGAGGCCAGACATACCAATAACTAAAGAGAACAGCCATGGGAACCAGGATGGCCCCCTCGTATGCAAACTTATTCATGGGACGCTTAGAGGAAGCCTTCCTGGATACCCAAGCCTGTCAACCCAAAGTTTTGTATAGATTCATTGATGACAGATTCATGATCTGGACCAACGGTGAAGAACAACTCCTTTGGTCCCATCAAATTCACCTGGTCCTATTCCAAATCCCATGCCACTTTCTGTGATGTTGACCTCCATCTGTCCAACAGCCAACTTTACACATCCGTCCACATCAAACCTACTAATAAACAACAGTACCTGCATTATGACAGCTGCCATCCATTCCACTTTAAACGTTCCCTTCCCACAGCTTAGGTCTTTGTGGCAAACGAGTCTGCTCCAGTCCCGCATCTCTGAACCAGTACACGAATAACCTAATAACAGCTTTCACATCCCACAGCTATCCTCCTGATCTGGTACAGAAGCAAATTGCCAGAGCCACTTCCTCATCCCCCAAAAGTCAGAACTGTCAACACAAAAACCCCAGAAGTGCCCCTCTTGTCACCGGATACTTTCTGGGACTGGAGTGGACTCTGAATGTGGCTCTCCAGCAAGGATACGACTTCCTTGAATCCTGCCCCGAAATGAGATCCATCTTTCATGATATCCTTCCCACTCCACCAAGAGTGTCTTTCCACCGCCCACCTAACCTCCATAACCTCCTAGTCCATCCCTATGAAATCCCCAAACTACCTTCCCTACTTTCCGGCTCCTACCCTTGTAACCACCCCCGTTGTAAAACCTGCCCTATGCACCCTTCCACCTTCACATACTCCAGTCCCATAACCAGGAAGGTGTACATGATCAAGGGCAGAGCCACTTGCGATAGTGCCCACGTGATTTACCAACTCACGTGCCTGTACTGTGAAGCGTTCTATATGGGAATGACCAGCAAAAAATTGTCCATTCACATGAACGGTCAAAGGCAGACAGTGTTTGTTGGTAAAGAGGATCACCCTGTGGCTAAACACGCCTTGGTGCACGGCCAGCACATCTTGGCACAGTGTTACACCGTCCGTGTTATGTGGATACTTCCCACTGACACCAATCTTTCAGAACTCCGGAGATGGTAACTTGCCCTTCAGCATATTCTCTCTTCCTGTTGCCCACCTGGTCTCAACCTCCATTAAATTCAAATTCCTGCCCTTCATCTTTAACATCTTTGCCTCGGTTCTCTGGACAGAGACTCTGCCTCAAGTGGTATCTCTGTCCAACTTCTTTGCTTTTTACAGTCTATCTGCCTACGTGTGTTTGTGTACATGTGTGGGTGTGAGTGTATTTGTTTACTTTCCTTTTTATCCACCTAGGTAAGTCTTTCCTCTCCTGGGATTGGAATGTCTCCTTACCCACTTCCTTTACACCCTCAACATTTCCTTTTCCCTATCCTTCCCTTCTGCCTGAAGAAGCAACTGGGTTGTGAAAGCTTGCATTTGTGTGTGTGTGTGTGTTTTATTTATCTTACTATCACTACCTGTGCTCCTTCGCCTGATAAGTAAACTTCATCTACTTTTTATATATAATTTTCCTGGTAGGAATTTTTCCTTTCCTCTCTTTAATGTTGTTTAATCTTTCCTCTCTGGTATACTTTTTGGCATGGCTCAGTACTAATATACAGTATCTGTGACTTCCACAATCCTCAAACACCATTCTCATGACCTAGGTTGTGAATCACCTTCCCCTTCCTTTCCCGTTCCTTTTTTCTTCCCTTCTCTCTTACCTGAAAAAGGAATACAGTTCTGATAGCTTGTTTTATTTGTGCCCTTTTTTCCTTCTGTGTGTAACTGTTGGCAGTACAGCAAAAAGGTAAGTACTGGGCAGCCAATCTCTCTCTTTTGAAAAAGAGTAGACTGAAGCAATTATTAATAGAGAAGTATTGTTACTACATTGAGGACTTTAAATTGTAGTGCCATCTTGTCAAAGAATGTGATTATGTATTGTATATGTGTAATGTACATTGTATATGTATTGTATGTGTGTAATGTACCTTTATAAATGAAAACTAATTTTTCCTGACAACGTCCAAAAACATTTTGTTATATGGACAGAAAATGAATAAAGAAATAAATAAGTTGAATGCAAATCATTGTTCTGGCTTCCTATTACTATGATTGTGTACTTAAGAATTTCATAAAAATATTATTGTCCCAATGAGATTATTAATACAGGAAAAGGATAGCTGGTTTGTAACATGTGGCCCAGAGTAACATTTGAGCAGCTTCTCAGACAGCCCAACCCATCCAATAGGAGTGAAAATCCAGATGAGGTTTCCAGGCTGGAACAAAGCAGGGTGATGGTTCACGTCATACCTTTGACAATCCTTACCTTGAGCCTACAGTATATGGCACCACCTTCATCATCCATGCTGTCACTGGAAAGACAGTGTCTATAGTAAAATGCAACACCTCATCCCAGTTTATCTGTTTAATGTTGGCGTAGACAGCATGTCTTATTAAGATGTTCATTGAGCCCATTAGTTTGAGGGTGGTAAGAAGTCGTATGCTATGTGCAATGTTGAACCAACAGTTTATCTCTGACCTAAGTCTTGATTGAATAACCTATCCTTGATCTCTAATTATAGACCCTGGTGCTCATGTTTCAGTTCAGTGTCATCCATTATGAATTTGGCTACCTCAGATGCCTCAGCAGTTTTCACAGCTTTAGTAATTATGTATCAGATTAGATAAGCAGTACAATCAATAATCCACTTACTGCCACAAGTAGGTCAATCCCAATATATTGGAAAGGTGCCTCTACTGACAGAATTAGTAGAGTTGTCTTGGTGGTTTCTGAGGAAGCACCTTCCTTCTCTGGTACACTCAACAGTGTAACACATAGCAATGTACACCTCTAAAAAGTCAAGGCCAGGAAAACCTCTTGTGGATTCTGTCATAAGTTTTTATAAACCCTAGAGGACAGACCTCAGGTACATCATGGAATTACTGTAGAACCTCTAAGCGCATGTGTTTAGGAATCACGTGTAACCACCTCTTTCCAAAGAAGTCAAATTTTTTCTAGCTAAGTAATCCATTAATTACTTTAAATTCTCCTTTCACATGCTCTGATCAATTCAAGGCACAGATAATTTGTGATAACTTGTTGTTCTAATGTTTACCAGAAAGATCGTGAAGTGCAGCAAAATAGTAACTATCCTCATCATTCTCTTGCTGATGTTCCACTGGATTTCTTGAGAAGCAGTTGACATCTTGGAGTTTTCTTTGACTCATGTATCCTATAGTAATGTCATACTTATGAAGATGTAGTCACCACCTGGAAAGTTATCCTGATAGGTCCTTCACACCTGTTAGCCAACAAAGCAAATAATGACCTGTAACAACGGTGAATGGCCTACGATGGAGGTAGTATCAACATTTTCAGTTGGCCCAAAAAACACCAAAACACTCTCCTTTTGTAATTGCATAGTTGCTCTCAAGTTTCATAGGTGTCCTGGAGGACACCTAAGATTTATACCTTTCCCCATCTGAAGTTTGTGCTGTCTTTACTATAAGTTAGTTTATAAGTAGTTTGTAAGTTTAGGTACTGATGACCCCACAGTTAAGTCCCATAAACTTAACAAACATTTGAGCATTTGTACCAAAACAGCACCTGAGTACAGGTTGAGTCCAATGTATCATTACGTTGCTTGCAGTGGCCACTTTGAGCAGCAGCTGAATTGTATTTCACTGTAAGGTTTTGAAAGAGGGTTCATGAAAGAGGGTAAACATTTATTTGGTTACTTTAGTAAGTTTCCTCTAGTCAACACAGAACCGCCACCAACCATCATTCTTTTTGAGGAGAACTACTGGTGATGACTTTGGGCTGTGACATGGCTGCCTATTCATATATTATTCAACATTTTGTTGCTTGCACACAATACAGTCTTTGGCTGAGTGGCTGATGCTCACAAGTGTTAATTTGGTGTTTAACTAATGTTTAAGTAGTTTGACTTGATCTTCACTTGTTGATTGAAACATTCTGATAACTATTGAAGAATAGGCCTTAACTTCCTTTTTTTAGTCTGCTTATCTCATAGTGGCAGCACTAATCTTGTCTGCAAATGCATTACAAGAGACATCTGTGACACTCAGCTGGCCTTCAGTTAGTTGTTGAACACTTGCACATGCTGCATGAAAGGAGGTGTGATTTCTTTGCAGCAGTTAAATACCCTCAATTCACCAATTCCTTTCTTAAATTAGCCAACAGAGGTTAGGATGAATACACCTTTCTCCAGTGGTAATCCCTACATTTCTCTATGGAGTCCATGTACTGATGTGTTGCATCATCTCTGAAGCAATTAATCGAGCACACATAGTCTCCACACAACTGAACGCCTATCTTCTTCTTCACTGACTCTCATCTCATCTAACATAAACTCTGAGTGACCACAATCTATGATTCCTTGGGAATCCTTCTAAAACAAATAACTCAGAGAACTACATACAGTATAGTCATTTATATGGACATGAACCATGTATCTTTCTATAGCCTGCAGATTACTCCCATTAGTCACCTTTGGCTGGCGTTTTCTGCTATTGCCATAAGTGGTCTTCTGCAGTTGGTGATGGTATTTCTCTGAATTAACAAAAATTATGCACCCCAATCCACTAGAGCTTGTACAGGTTGGTTACCCATAAGGATTTTGCTCTTTAGTGTCAACAAGGAGATTGGCTGGAGCTCCTAAAAGGCAATGGAGACCTTGATTGTTGTGTTAGAGAGTGTCCTTTCCAGCAGCTAGCTTGCAGTGATGGTAATCCTTGAAATACATCCCTTTATTTATCTTCTTCTTCTAGGATTGGTGTTGGCATAGGTCTGCATGCAGCCTGCCAGTATGGACAAAAGGAAGTATTTTCTGCCATTCCTGGCAGTAGCGCCCTACATGACATTGTAGCCCATAGTGAAAACATACTGGCCGGTTGTTCCAGGTTCTCCAAATGTCAGTAATTCTTGGGACATAATCAGTTTCCTCATGCTTCACTTTAGAAGCATAAACACCCTTAGCCCCGATTGTTTCATTGTTTCTAACACAACTAGATTTGAGATATTGGAGTCAGTGATTCTTCTACATCCTTCAAAATGTTCAAATGTTTGTACAGCTTATGGGACTTAACTACGGGGTCATCAGTCCCTAAACTTACAAACTACTTATGAACGGGAATGAAACTTCACTCTGCAGCGGAGTGTGCGCTGATATGAAACTTCCTGGCAGATTAAAATTGTGTGCCGGAACCGGGACTCGAACCTGGGACCTTTGCCTTTCGCGGGCAAGCGCACTACCAACTGTGCTATCCTGACACGACTCACGATGCCGCCTCACAACTTTACTTCCGCCAGTGCCTCGCCTCCTACTTTCCAAACTTCACAGAAGTTCTCCTGCAAACACGCAAGACTAGCACTCCTGGAAGAAAGTTGTGAGGCGGCATCGTGAGTCGTGTCGGGATAGCACAGTTGGTAGTGCGCAAGACGGCAAGACGGTGCAAAAAAGATGATGTGAGCAGGGGGAGACATTAAAAAGAGAAATGTCAAATGGGGCAAGGGGGGAAGTCGTAGATCTAGCACTGGATGTATGACATCTGTGAGATCAGTTTATTCCTCCATTGCAGCCATTGTTATGATGTTCAAAAGTATTTCATACTTCTTACATCCAATTTGTTTTTGCTGTATTGCCTCAATGTACTGGCACCATTTTATTTAGTCGTCTGCTGTGAAATCTCCTTCATCAACCTGAGTGCCTGGTATATGTTCTCAGCAACATCTTCATAAGATGTGCTTCTTTCTGTTCCTTCTTCGTCATAGGGTTGCCTGTCTTACACACCTCCAAGACATCTTGTATGTATGTTTGAAGAGTAGTAGTCTCTCCTTGACAGTGCACTCTGCACCAGTTTTTCTTAGGCTTGCCATTTATATCACTACCACTGTCTGTTAGTATTACCTATGCAAGGCAATGGGCTTAGGTCTGAGTCCTCATCCAGTACACAGTTCTAATCTGCTTTAATGTTTCATATCTACCTGCAATCCACTGGAGACTGTAAATTCATTCTGGTATTTCAGAAGTAATTTTCATAGTTACCAGTATGAGCAGATTTGAATTAATTTGTAGTTAGTATATTTTACAGAAGCAGCCACCAGTGGCCTGTGACAGTGAACAGATATTGCTGGCGTTACATTCAACTGATTGCATTCGCATTTCCCACATAACACAGTTGTCTACATTTGTAATTGATATTTTCCAGCCATGCCACATGAGGCCTCCAATAAGCAGCTGCTTCTCTGAACTGTGCAAATGTTAACTGGCCATCTATCTATGGTGGCCATATTTTCATACACTGAAAGCAGGATCTACTGATTATGCCACATAATAGTACCTAATTTATGTCACCTGTTTTATTTGCATTTTGGAATTGATTAACGGAAACTACAATAAGTATAATACTCATCCACTCAACATCTTCACTGTAAATATAGTGAATCGAATGAATGGTGAAAGAAAATTATGGTGAATACTGTGACGTAATATGTTTCACAGCAGTTATTCCGGATAAGTCACAAGGTATCCACTTTTATTTATGGGTGGATTTATTTAAAATGCTTGAAGAGATACTGTGGGATAATTTTCTTTCCGCAGGAACACTTGACTTCAGCAAGTATCTGGCCGAGTCTAAGAGTATATGCTGCCCATGGAGAACCTTAAATCAGGGAAGCTTGTTAAATGGAGTATTCCATGAAAAATGGTGTTCCTTTGTTTTAAGTTAGAACTTCGTTCATTATTCACTTTTTGATTGTAGACCGAATGTGAAAGGTCAGATTTACTACTTCTATTGTATTTTAAATACAATAAAATGTTCTGTTTACTTTTAAAGCTAACAAGTGGTGGATTATTTCAAGAAGTAGTTGAAGACTAAATCTAATAAAATTATATTATTGCTACGAATTTATTGATGCAGTTATCAAGAAAGTTAATTTGGTTGACACTACACAGGAACAGAATAGCCGGACCTGCACTCAAGAACGTCAACATAAACTTCAAGAATGGAGATTACTATCACTACTCACAATTATTGTATCATTTAAAGGAGGAAGTAGTAGCCACTTTTTTTCTGCATGGTGAACATCAGCAAGAACACATATAAAGGGTTACGCTTCCTTGCAATGATCTGAGTTTGGTGAAACATAAGTATATTTCTTACTTGAATTAATTACTTTTAACATTTTAAAATTTATCAGAATTGTATTGTAGAACTCTACACAGTTCCAATAAAAATTATATTTTATAATAACCAAATGTTAATGGCTTGTCTGGATTTTTCATGCATTACAGAAAATACACATTCTGCTGATGCATTTGTAGTAGCCAGGTAAAAAATAAACTGTTCAATGTTACCAACAGTACAGTCACCGCTGTGGTGAAATGTCTGACTGCTCTTAAGCAGCCTTGCTGCGGAGTGCGCGGTTGCTCCTCGTTGGACCTTTGAGTCCTTCCTTGGACATGGGAGTGTATGTTGTCCTTAGGTTACTGTAAGTAGTTTGTAAGCCTAGGGACTGATAGTCACAGTAGTTAAGTCCCATAGGTTTACAAATATTTGAATATTTGAGCACAGTCATAAATAATTAACTCATTAAGTTTTGCAAATATTTTGACTCATCTTAAATCATTTTGTTTGTGATGTGCATTCCATTGCTTTACTGTAGTAGTAGTAGCAACATACTCACAAACATTTGAAATTTTATTAAAAGTATTGTGCCATTAATTTCTGTTGCAATGTATTTAAGTACAAAAGCCAAAGTTCTTTTAACATAAAGACACTCAGTTACAGCATTCAGGTTAGCCCAGCACAGTAATTGAAGTTCAGAAAAATTTCTACTTATAGCCTTCATTAAATTGATGTAAAGATCGTCATTCTGCATGGTTACAACACAAACATCATTCGACAGATCTTGCACTAATGACTTTCACCCAGTTTCAAACCACACAAAAAGCTAGAAAATCAGTAGCATGATGCATGATTTTTGATTTTGCCAAAAGGTGTTCATAATATTACTGCTGTCGGATATTTTACGTATCGCATTGGCAGGAGTGATCTTTATGATGGCTATGACTGCAGACATGCATGGCAGATGCTATTCTATCAACAAAACTTCATTTCCTTCAAAAAGGGTGTTACGTACATGAGACACATTCATCATTAACTGCATAATTACTGACTTTCCTCAAAAAAGGTTATCAGATTTCACAGGATAATATTGAAACACAGGATATGTTTGTGGTTTTCTAACCTCATGGCAGGCCACAGGATAAAGCTTTTTTTTAAAAAAAAGGACATCTGGTCATCTTACATCCATCACATCCACTGTGTTCTCAATCTACCAGAAAAAATATTCTTTTAAAATCCAGTCACCCCTTCTCACTCATTGTCCCCTGCCCTACAATATCCTTATTGCCACTTTAGCTGGATAAATTTAACTCCATTGTCATAAAATATAGTTTCACAGGAGAAGAGGGATAATGTATTCTACCATTCTGACAGATTAAAGCTGTGTGCCAGTTTGGCTATAAGTCCATGTACCTTACCAGTTGGTAGCAATGTTCTTACTGACAGAGTAATCCAAGGATGACTCATGAACCATCATTCTAGTTCCTGTCTCCTACTTTCCAGATTTCACAGAATCTTATTGGACTACCATTGCTTGATGAAAGTATATTGGATAGAAATGGTGGACTGTCTTTTGAAACTTTCTAGTAGATTGTGTGTCCCAATGTAATATTGTTCCATTCATGAGGCCTACCACAGAAAAGTTATCTTATGTAAAAGAAAATGAGAAGACCTAACAGAAACTCTGTGATGTGGAGACCAAGGCAACTTAGGAAAGAGTATTGACCACAAAAAATAAAATAGGGCTACTGAGTTCAAATTGTGATCTGGTATAAAGTTTTAATGAGCTACAAAGATTTGGAAACATCACACACTTCACCTAAATGTAAAAAATTTTGGATTTTTAGCTTGCTCTGGTTTGTGCTATATCAAAAAACTCTGACTTCCTCCTGAATTTTCTCAGCAGATGTGTTTCTGAAAGTCTCATTCAAACAGTAACAACAGTGGAACAATTGGCATTATAGGTACTGGTAAAGAACTGGACTTACTTTCTGGAGAGAAGAGGACCTGGTTAAATTTGGGCAAAGTAAGAAATGGTACAACTGTTGAAAATATAACAGCTTTCTTAGAAAAGTGTTTCCCAGACTATAAGAACTTCATAGTTGAGAAACTAAGCACAAAGGGATATAATTGCAGTTTCAAACTAGGTGTTGACTTTTGGAAAACCTTGAAATGATGAATGCTTGGTATTATAAATCAACTATCTATGGTGGAGTATCCATTCATGCAAATACTAGTCTGAGTGTGCAGGCAGTTGGCCTAAATAAGTTTTGTGTTGACAAGGATATATAGCTGGCTGCATTAAAACTCTGTGACTTAAATATTGTTGTTGTGTCTGTTTACCATTCACCTGGTGGTGATTTTCATAATTTTCTCTTAAATATGGACAGCTGTCTGTGCTACCTTATGCGCGTGAATTCAAAAAATTATGTTGTGTAGGGATATCAACATCCATTTTGGAGAATGCAGCACTAAGGAGAACACATTCAAGCATTTAGTAAATAGCTATGGATTGTATGTGGCGAATTATGAACCAATAAGAGGAGAGTCCTGCTTGAACACTATGATCACTAACCTTAACACCTGGGACTTCAAAACAAGAGTGGTGGTTCCACTGATAGCAGATCATGATGCATTAGTTATACAACTAAACTAGCAAAGGGACCTTCATAAAAAGTCCAGTAGGACTATGTGGTATTCTTACTGTACCTTCAACAAAAGAACTATAGCCGAGAAAGGACTAAACATCTTCAAAAATAAATTGGCAGTCTGAACTTGTAGGGTTGGGACCATGTGATGCTTTCAATTGTTTTTTAAGCTCCTCATAACATATTTTGACAGCTGTTTCCCACCAGTAACCATAAAGAATCCTATAGATAAACTACAAAATAGTAGGAAAACAGGCAGAGACAAAGCTTGGTACACTCCCAACCTAGAAAACCTAAAGTGTATAGTCTTACTGCTAAATGACAGAGTTAAGACAGCAACAGATGCCAATGTCAAAGGTATGTACCATTGTTATGATCTGAAAGCTAAAAGAATTTACAGGACGAAAGTAGAAGCAGCCAAGAAGGCATATAATGCTAAATTCATTTCCGAAGCTCACAACCCATGCAAAGCAGCCTGGGCATTGGTTAATGAACACAGGAAAAAACACACTGCCCACCTAAGGACTGCAGTCCAGAATATTTTAACAAATATTTTATTGATGCTGTCAGGAAAATTATAGCTGAAGTACCAGATCTGGAAATTTACATTGTAGGAAATACAATCAACAGCAGTACGTGCACCTTGACCAAGTGGAACAAAGTGTCCTCTGAGGACATAATGAAAATTGTAAAAGGTTTTAAACATTCTCTTAGCACAGATATATATGTCATGTCTTGTGGTGTCCTGAAGGCTATTGTATCTGTAATAACTGACCCTTTGGCTGCTGTCATAAACCAATGCGTTGATGTTGGTACATTCCCAGACTTATTAAAACTGTCAAAGACAGTACCACTTTTTAAAATAAGGTGATCCTTTAGTCCATCTAGCTACAGACCAATTTCCATTAAACCTGTTCTAGCCAAGGAGATTGAGACTATTATGAAGAACCAACCGTTGAGCTATTTTGTAAATCAAATGTTTGTAAATCTATTGGACCAAACTGTGTGGACATCAGTCCGTAGCTTACAAACTACTTAAACTAAGGTAAACTAACCTAAGGACAACACACACATCCATGTCCCAGGAAGGACTCGAACCTCCGATGGTGAGCAACTGCGCAGCTATTTTGTAGACAACAAGCTGTTCCTAGATAATCAACATGGGTTTAGACCAGGTAAATCTACATTCACTGCACTGGTTGATGTACAACAAAAATAATGGAAGCATTTGAAGAAAAGAACTGCCTATCCTTAATTCTTTGTGATTAAAGCAAGGCTTTTCCAAGGCTGTTGGAAAAGTTAAACTCTTATGGAATAATGTGTGCCGTCTTTGATACTCTATCTTCCTACCTGAGAGACAGACGGCAGAGTGTTTGTATCCAGGAAGCGATGTCTCATGAAATGACATCTGAACATGGAGTGCCACAGGGCTCTGTACTTGCCCTCTTCTTTTCCTAATATATGTCAATGATCTGAGTTGTGATGGTCACACCTTGCTCTTTGCAGATGATATATCATTAATAACAATGGGTAAGGACTCTGCTAAGACTCAAAACAGTGCTGATATTTTGTTTGGAGAAGCGAAAAAGTGGATCAAAGCCAACAACATGAAGCTAAATGAAGATAAAACCCAGAAGATATTATGCAGCCTTGGTGACTGTGATTCCATATCAAATGAAAACAGTGTCAAACTCTTGGGTATCACAATTGACAATAAACTATTGTGGGCAGAACACACTTCACATGTGTGATCTAAGCTCTCTAGAGTTATTTATCTCCTCGGGAAGCTCACTACTTACTCACTACTTAATCATAGTATCTTGTGCACTGTTTCACAGCCACATCACATATGGACTGTTACTGTGGGGACACTCTCCTGGAAGTCAAGACATTTTGCTACTGCAAAAGAAGGCTGTAAGAATAATATCTTCCAGCAAGAGATTAGATCACTGCAAACACATTTTCAAGAAGCTGGGTGAAATGACAATATATAGTCAATATGTCTTCATCTGATTTGTCTACATAAAAGAAAATTAAGCATCCTTCTGCAAGAGACAAGAAATCGACAACCACAATACATGGAATAAGGCTGACATTGATATACCAAGCTGCCGCCTAGGGAAGACAGTTAGCAATTTTCCCATAGCTGTCCAGAAGATGTTCAATGACCTACCACTTGATGTTCGAGCATTACTGCAAAGGATGTTCAGAAATAGACTGACACATGTGCTCAAGCAACATCCACTATATTCTGTAAATTAGCTTTTCTCTATATGTGAAGCCACAGACTGATCATGGTTCCTACAAGTGTTGTTAATAAAAGTGTCATGTTTCTTTTAACAGTTTTGTATGTTCTGACAATCTGTCCGGCCATGGTCGGTGAATGATTAAGACCTAGTAATAAAGTACAGTAATAACAATAAAGAAGAAGGCATGAAATTAGTGTTCAGTTATATTTGTATGGTACTAAATGAAATGTTATGAAGTTGAAATTAAGCTAGAAGTCGTATCATATTTTAATTTTCTGTTTTGGGCTAATAGGTTCGCTGAATTCTGAGGTCACTTTGTTTTTCCCTAGTGAAAATGTAGTAGGTGTATGATTTCTAATGATCGTCATTAAATGTCTGTAGATCAACCATTTAAAAAAGGGTGATATGTAATTGTAAGTAGGTCTGTCGTATTTCATTCGATTTTAGTAAAATTTGCCTCTGACAGTCTTGAAGCACGGCTTTGCACTTCAAATAGTGGGGTCTAAATGGATTTTGTTGTCTGGGACGAGATTCGGATTTCAGGACTGAATAAAATTTTTGCTATAACAACTTCTCACCATACGTTCCATTAAACCTCTCAGAATACTCCAGTCCTCAACAAGAGTATATCATATTCGAACGCTAAATGTACCGGTAATGAGAATTTCTCCAGTTATCGTATGATCACTTGCAGGTAAACCAGTTTTCACGTAACTCCTTTATTGGGATATACCGTTGTTAGCCAGTTTTCCCTTGAGAGCATTATTGTGAGATTCTGTTGTTAACAGTTCGGGAACTTATTTGGGTGTTTCAGGCTGCTAGCCAACCCCCTGCGGAGAGTCGTATCTGAGGAAAGAATGGACCAAAACGATAAACTTTCATGTCGTCAGTGAAGGTTACGACCTCTTGCATCAAAGCAGATAATACGGATGCTTGTCTTCCTAAGTTAAGTGTGTTTTCGTTATAGTGTACACTGCGTCTACCCGCTCCGTTTGACGACGTAGGGCTTGCAGTTCGTATTGGGATTAGCATTAACTACTGACATCCCGTTTGAAAGACCGCGCGGCACATTAATAAACAGGTAGCAGAACAGTGTTTTGTGACAAAATTGTCAGAGTTTGTTTTTAAATCATTCCAAGGTAATTAGATACAGGTAACGCATCATTAATAAATGTTTTTCTTATAGAATGTTCAGCATAATTTAAAAGGCGTGGGATACGTACACATTTCCAATGCAAGAACATTTTTCTAATGAGTTACATAACCACCTGTTGCTAATAACTGCAAGGTTAAGCGCATGTTGAAGTATAAAAGTAACTTACTATATATATTATTAGTTACCACTACTGTAATTTAAAGAAATTGAAAACATTTATTAAAAAATTCTTCGTAATACAACGTGGTCTCCGTTAATTGTGTTAAATTCATGGGCAATATACTAGTAGTAGTGTGTTTTTACCGGCACGACGTAGCAAACATTTTTCTGAAGTTCTTGTGACTTTTATGCGTAAAAGAAATTTAATTGAATGAACGACACAACAGCACTTCACTAGCAGAATAACCGGCGTTTTCTTGAATGGTAATATAAACTTGCCACTGACAGAGATTTTGTAATTTCAGGAGTTCTGCCGTCTGAAATGACAGCCAATATACTTGTCATCGGGAGCGGCGGACGAGAGCATGCTTTATGCTGGAAACTAAGCCAGTCACCAGATGTAAGTTTATTGTTTTTTAATAAGTCATTATTATCCCGATTTTATATGCGCCACTATTTGCGTGCCACAAAGGTTAATCAGCGACCTTTTGTTTACCTATATATTTTTTTATCCTTGTACTAGTTGCTGGCAAGCGGTTTATTATGGAATCCAACGTAATGACAGTTAATTTCAGCTATTTCTACCACACTGTGTCCCAGTTGTACACCTGCGCCTACACTTTGCAAAAAACTGACTTCGATCACCTATCCCAGATACAAATTTTAACTTTGTATGTTCTCTGCCTGCACCTGCATGATGTATTGTGTGTGCTGCTTATACTCCTGCTAACTTGTAATCAAAAGTTTATTTTTATGTTAGTTCAAATTTCACCTTCTTAATTATAACATTCACACGCACTGCACCCTCCTTCCCTCCCAAAGAGTGAAAAAATGTCACGTGATAAATTGCTTTGGAATTGCTAACTTAGTTCTAGATAATGTTTTTGTTTCAATCAACTTTCTTACATATTTTATTTTTCCAAATTTTAACATATGATGACAATTATTTGATAGTACCCACCCTATATTTGCACAACTGCAATTTACTAAGGAAAAAAATGTGAAGTGTTCTTAGCAAAATAAATAAAAATAAAAAATAAATTTAACGGTTCCTCCCGCCAGACCATAACCACCTGTCCTTTCTCTGTCAGTCTCCTCTCTGCCCCCTACCCCTCCCCCCACTCTGTCAACCTCCTCCTACCCCCAGTCCCCCCTCTCCCCATGCTGTCTGCCAATCACCTCCCCAACTCTCGTGGCTTATTAGCTCCCCACCCTGCCTCTGATAATGTCCTCCTCTTTCTGTCCATATTTTCCTTCCATTCATTCAGTTCATCCCCCCTATAAATAAGAAATTACAAATATCTGCCAACTTTCATAATGATTGATCACTTTATCAAAGTGCGTTGTAAGCTACTGCCCGCCATGCAATGTATGTTATCTCGTGGAATACTATATAAGAATCTTCTCCATGAAAAATTGCATAGAAGTAATTTTTCCCATGACTATCTGTCAAATATGTAATTTCT